>CM074863.1:17757500-19195000 GCA_037501455.1 Lantana camara | reverse complement strand
CAACTCCGGAGCGCCAAAAACGGACATATGAGCTCAATTGGTTCAATCATGCCATGATCAAGTACTTAGGGGCTGCATATGAAGCTGAAACTTTAGGGAATGAACGCTAACATGATAAGCAACTAATATACTCCATGTATATGCAAATTGACACGAATTGGAGCACATTAGAACCACCAAGTAATCACAAAATGCAACAGCAGCAGTTCGGTTCGCGCATAGCATACAAACAGGCCATCATGCTTCGATTAGGAGCTGAAAATGGATCGAAAAACTTGCAAGAGCAGGGCTAACATGTAAAGCAATTAGTATACAACATCTCCATACAAATTCACACGAATTGGAAGTCATTAACTCAAGCAACAAAGCACAAATTCACACAGCAGTTCCAAAACAGGGGAGCAGATTTTCTAGCTTAGGTTTGAGGCTCAAAAACTCATGATTTCATCAAAGGATCTCAAGAACAAACCATGCAACATCATATATTATCATTTGAACATCAAATAACCAAAGAAACAAGTCCATATAATCAGTTTAAGGCAAGGGAATCAGCCATAAAGCAAGTTAGCTCATAAGAGCAAAAATCCCCAAAAGTCCCTATTCATGCTCCTACCCAAACCCTAATCAAATCTGATGCAAAACAAATATTAAATGGATCAAAACTTGTATAAAAGGGTATAGATTACAAAAATATACATACCTTGAAGATTTGGAGAAGAAAGATGATGATTTGAGCTCAAAATCCACAAAAGGGCCAAAGTTCTTCTCTTCTCTTCTCCTCCTTGGTCTCGATCAGTTGCTGCACCAAATGAGGGGGTTTGGCTCGGTTTTCAGCTGATAAGGGAGAGTGAGAGACTTAACTCAAGTCAAGTTATCAAGGGTTAGGCTTAGGTTGAGTTAAATTGGCCCCACAAGTACATGACTAGTCAAAGAAGGTGGCTTAAGCACAAGCTGTCCGTTCCGGTCGAAAAACGAGGGTCTAGACAAGCTTAGAAAAATACCAAATCAGGTTCCTTGGCTTCATCTCTTCGTTACGAGTCCAACGCATCTTCCGGAATTCGAATCCGAATTCCCTAGCTCAAGTTATGGCCTCCGGAACAAGAGGCGCGCTAAAACTAGTTAGGCCCTCATGTCCCTCGTCAAACACTTAAGGTTTAAAACCTCGATAAACGAACACGAAAACTTAAAACGAGCAAGCAAACACATTCATAACTCACATATGTCACGCATATCAAAATTTCACAAAAATCGGAATTGAATTCCGGCACATAACGAGCAATTTACGCGCATGCAAACTTAAGCGTTTAAAATCAAAGTTCAAGAATATAAATAATTAATTTCATATTAATTCAAATAATCCTATAAGCATTAAAATAACATTCAAATACGTAATTAAATAATTTAAAGCACATAAAACCCTCTCGTTACGGCGTACCTGGAAATCCGAACGATCGGGATGTTACAAACTCCCCTCCTTCAAAAGGATCTGTCCTCAGGTCCTAAGGAGAATCTTGAACGGCTCCGAAGACAATCCCAAAATCCACACTTCCGCTGCGCCACTCTGATCACAAACTTCTCAAGCCATTATCTCCTAAAATGGCGAACCGGACACAAAGTCCTAGTCGTTTGCCCCCACTTCCAATTAAAATTCGGGAGTGGTTGGAGAATTCTCAATCTATGGCACATAGACATTACTACACAAAGTCCATAACGTCTTTCTTATGCCAGAACATCCGGGCCCCAAATGTTGACCTTAGTAATTAAGGAAAGATCTTCTAATCCCATGTATTACGGAATTTGATTAGGGATCTAGGTTTATTATTACTTGTTCTCCTTGTAATTCTGTGTATTGGGAAATAATGGAATACAAAACCTTTCTCTCTCGTTTCTTTGCTCTCCAACATGGTATCAGAGCCATACGATCCTAAGGACCATTAAACCGGCATCATCATCTGCCAGAAACACGTCGGGGCAATGGGCAACGATGCTGGAGAATCGTCGCCGGCATTCACCGAGGCTGCCACGGCCTTATCTCAACAGATAGCCATACTCCTGCAACAACATAAACCACCACAACCACAATCAAACTCGGATAGCCAAGTAACCATTGATCTCAAATTAAACAATGATAATTATGTTCTATGGGCGAGGATGCTCGAGATTGCAATCAGAGCCCGTGGGCGTCTCAGCCACTTAACCGGCCAGCCACCACCACCATTGGAAACAGAAGACGCGTATCCGACATGGAAACAACGCGATCTCCAGGTGTTTAGTTGGATTACACAGGTCATCGAATCGTCTTTAGTAACCCAGTTCATCCACTACCCCACTGCTAGAGAACTATGGAAAGGGCTATCAATCACATATCAATCCGGGGAAGATAGCCTCCAAATTTTCGATCTTATGACTAAAGCAGATCGAATCAAGCAAGAACAAACCACTCTTGAAGAATATTTTAGTACAAGCAAGAGTCTGTGGGCTGAAATTGACCGGAGACGACCCAATCCAATGGAATCCCCAAAAGATATCACCAATTATAATCAGATCCAACAAGAACATCGCCTCTTCAAGTTTCTTTCGGGATTAAATTCGGAATATGATGCAATTACCAGGGAGATCTTAAGGGAGACGGACCTGCCCTCAGTCGACGCCGCTTATGCGACCGTTCGTCGGGAAGCTGCTCGGAAGGCCATCTTGGGACCGCCGGCAACATCCTCCGACTCGAATCCATCATCAGGCCTCGGAATGGGTCTGGTGCTACAGGGACAAGGAACCAAATCTCGGTCCTTCAGCCATAAGCCGACGCGCCGGTCAGATCCGCCGCGAGCTTCATCGGCATCATCATCCCGGAATAAGGCTGATCTAGTGTGTGACAAGTGTGGAAAGAGAGGCCATGAGATGAAGGGGTGTTTTGAGATCATAGGCTTTCCGGACTGGTGGGTGCCGCGGGAGAAACCAGTCGATGCCGACCGCAGGCGGACACGTGGCACAGCAGTCGTCGCCAACGGGGTCGGCGCCGGAGAAGCAGCGGGAGAAACAGGGATGGTGGCGGCGAGTTTCTCTCGAGAGAGAACTCCTGGCGGCGGAAATGGCTCAAAGCAGCAATGCCCAGGCCCTTCTCTCGTGACAGGTATAGGGCAAGGGGACTTCAATTTCCCTTTTTGCCCTTCTTTAAATCAACATGATAACTGTGCTAAGCCTGTTGATAGTAATTCTGTACATAAGTCTGGGGATGTTAATTCTGTATGTAAGCCTGCTGATATTAAAAATTCCAACTGGATATTTGATTGTGGAGCCACTGATACGGTTACCTATGATCCGGATGATCTAATTTCTGTTCAAAATCCAAGGAGACAAACAGTTCAAACTGCTAGTGGTGAAATTGTTCCGGTTAAGGCCGGGGGGGTGGTGGAACTTAATCCCACGTTACGATTATCAAATTGTTTATTGGTCCCATCTCTTTCGAATAAATTGCTTTCAATCAGTCATGTTACCAAAGAGCTGAATTGCACAGTTGTAATGTACCCTTCGTTTTGTGTTCTGCAGGATATCCGTTCGAGGAGGATAATTAGGCGTGGCACTGAACGGGGCGGTTTATATTTTGTTGATGAAGTGACCACAGGGGGGCAGATTAATTTGGCCCAGGGGTCGGATGACAGGCAGAGTTGGTTGTGGCATCGACGTTTGGGACACCCGTCTGATGGTTATCTAAAAATGTTATTTCCACATTTCTCGAGTACAAACTTATCTTGTGATACCTGTGTTTTATCAAAAAGTCATAGACACTCATTCCCTTTAAATAATACTCGGGTTGAAATCCCTTTTTCTTTAATTCATTCTGATGTTTGGGGCCCGACCCCGGTTACTGGTGTGGGGGGGGAGGGGGGGGGGGGATTTCATTACTTTGTGACTTTTATCGATGATTGCACAAGAATGAGTTGGGTTTATTTTTTAAAACATAAGTCTGATGTCTTTGATAAATTCACGCATTTTTATCATATGGTTCGAACTCAGTTTGGTGCTCAGATTCAAACACTTCGGTCCGATAACGGGGGGGAGTTCGTTAACCATAAAATGCAGACCTTCTTCTCTACCAATGGGCTCATTCATCAAACCACTTGTCCCCATACACCCCAACAAAACGGGGTAGCAGAACGAAAGAACCGGTTCCTCTTGGAGATCACCAGGGCCTTAATGATTGAGTCATGTGTTCCTTCGACTTTTTGGCCCGAAGCCATAGCCACAGAAACTTACCTGGCCAATCGGCTTCCCACAAAAATCCTTCGCTTCCGCACTCCCATACACACTCTGAGCGAATACACTCAAGTGCCACCACCCCTTTCTCTTACCCCCCGCATCTTTGGGTGTTCCGTGTTTGTACACATTCCCACCACACAACGAACTAAACTCGATCCTTGTGCTGAAAAATGTGTCTTTGTGGGATATGGGTTTCATCAGAAGGGTTATCGGTGCTTCAATCCTAAAACCCGTCGCATGTTTGTCACGATGGATTGTGACTTTATTGAAACTGAATACTTCTATGTGGCTTCAAGCCAAACTGGTGGTCAGGGGGAGTCTGGTCAACATAAGGACCCACTCACTTGGCTTTGCGCAACATCCCTGTCATCCGAAACCCCTTCCCATGCCAGAGACGTTCAGCCCGTTCAGGAGATTGCCACTGTCCCTGTTTTTTCCTCGACTGATATCCCTGAGGTTAGTACAGATGATTTGGCTTCTTCCAGTGATTTGGCTTCTTCTAGTTCTGTCTCTGCTACTTCTAACACTGCAGGTGTGACTGAAACGGATAGATATATACTTCCTGCCCGAAGTACTCGTGGGATACCACCCAAACGGTATCTTCCGGAACACGAGCCCAGAACACAGAAATATCCAGTAGCCAACTTGGTTAGGGGGAGCCTAACCGAGTCAGCAAAAGCCTTTGCTATGGCTATCTATGCAGATGTTGTTCCACGAAGCGTGGAAGAGGCAATGGAGGTCCCCGAGTGGAGACAAGCAATGGATGATGAAATGAATGCACTAAGAAAGAATAACACCTGGGAGAGATGCTCACAACCGGCTGACAAAAAACCAGTGGGATGCCGGTGGGTGTATACAATTAAGAGAAGGGCAGATGGATCTATTGAACGGTACAAAGCCCGTTTGGTTGCAAAAGGCTACACTCAGACCTACGGGGTGGATTATGCCGAAACCTTCTCCCCTGTGGCGAAGATCGACACTATTCGCATCCTGTTCTCCGTTGTCGTAAACCAGGACTGGCCACTTTATCAGTTCGACGTCAAGAATGCCTTTCTTCATGGTGAGTTAACAGAGGAAGTGTATATGGAAGTTCCACCAAGGTTCTCTCATGAGTTTGGGACCCACGAGGTATGTAGGCTGAGAAAGTCGCTATACGGCCTAAAACAGTCTCCTAGAGCGTGGTTTGGGAGATTCACTATTGCAATGAAACGGTATGGGTACATGCAGAGTAATTCAGATCATACTCTATTTTTAAAAAGGAGAGGTGAAAAGATTACATGCCTGATTATTTATGTCGACGACATGGTCATCACCGGGGACGACGTTGGAGAAATAAAAGATCTTCGACAAAATTTGTTTGGGGAATTCGAAATGAAAGACTTGGGTCACCTAAAGTATTTCCTAGGGATCGAAGTTATGAGGTCAAATCAAGGAATTTATTTGTCACAGAGAAAGTATATTCTTGACCTACTAGCAGAGGCAGGGTTGTTGGATTGCAAACCAAGTGACACCCCTATGGTGAGCAATCATGGGTTAAAGACCACAGAAGGGGCTGAATCAGCAGATCGGGCGAGGTACCAACACCTTGTTGGAAAACTTATATACCTCTCACATACCAGACCGGATATTGCATATGCAGTTGGAGTGGTGAGTCAGTTCATGCACAATCCTCAAAAGGAACATATGGAGGCAGCACTGCGAGTATTGAGATATTTGAAAGGGACTCCTGACACAGGGATTTTGTTTCGAAGGAATAATCACTTGCAAATAGAAGCCTATACAGATGCAGATTGGGCGGGAAGCCTGAGCGACAGAAGGTCGACTTCTGGCTACTTTACATTTGTAGGAGGGAACTTAGTAACCTGGAAGAGTAAGAAGCAAAAGGTAGTGGCACTTTCAAGTGCCGAAGCAGAGTTTCGAGGGATCGCAAAGGGGCTGTCAGAGGTTCTATGGTTGAGAAAATTGATGACTGAGTTGGGGTTTCCTCCAATAGGAGCGTGTCCTCTGAAGTGTGATAATAAAGCTGCTGTCCACATATCTGAAAATCCAGTACAGCATGACAGAACGAAACACGTGGAGATTGACCGTCATTTTATCAAGGAAAAGCTGGAAGGAGGGATCGTGTCACTCCCTTTTGTACGATCAGAGGACCAACTGGCGGACATTCTTACTAAGGCCGTTGCAGGGAAAGTGTTTCATGAGACATTACACAAGTTAGGCGTTGGACATCCCCCGACCCAACTTGAGGGGGAGTGTTGACCTTAGTAATTAAGGAAAGATCTTCTAATCCCATGTATTACGGGATTTGATTAGGGATCTAGGTTTATTATTACTTGTTCTCCTTGTAATTCTGTGTATTGGGAAATAATGGAATACAAAACCTTTCTCTCTCGTTTCTTTGCTCTCCAACACCAAAACTCCGAACAACCTCAACCCTGAGTGGGATAAACTCGTGACCTTGCACTCCTTAAGGCGTAGGCTACCGTTATTCTACGAGCAACACACAACAAAGGCCTTCCTTTATGCCTCGGTTGGAAACAAGGTAGCCTTTTGTACCTTCGGTTAGGCAAGAGCCAATATCGTGGGTAACTCTCTTCAACCGCCTCTTCCCACTCAAAACCGTGCCTCTTACTCTGAGACAATCCTCGGTTCTTCTACGAGAAATACCAACGGGTTAGCCTTCTATCTAATACCCGAAGATATCGTTGAGTCCCTGACGGACCTCCTAAAAGCATCCGCTATCTTCAACGAGAACAAGAGGCCTCCAGACAAGCCGACCAAAAGCAGTTCGACCCTCACAACTCACTAAACACTCACGAACACTCCACACCACAAGCTCTCACCACAAGAAAGTACTAACACAAAAAGGAAAACAAACAAAGCACACAACGAACAAGAGCCAAGAAGGAAAAGAAATACGTAACAAGCAAAACTAGGGAATAAAGGAAGCACACTCCAAGCAAGAGCTAGTAAGGAAAAGAAACACATAACGAGCAAAACTGAGAAGGGAAGGAAACACACAATGAACAAGAACAAGAAGGAAAACAATTACACAACAATTATAATCAAGAACCACCGAAGAACAAGGAATAAAGCAGTAAGCACGTGGGTTTTCTCAAATAATTACACAACAATTAAAATAATTTGTGCTTTTCTCAAATAAAAGAATTAATTTTGGATTTCAGTATCCTTTGAATTCAAATCCAATACAAACCGGACCACATGAAAATCAGTGGGTCAATTAAACCGGACCAAACTGAAAATCGAAGTTTTTTAGTTTACGGTCAGGTTAACCGGCCAAAACCGAACGTATAGTTTTAAAAAAAAAATTATTTATATGTAAAGTATGTTAAATAAAGTAATGTTTTTTTAACATGTAATATGTTTTTGAGGATGTAAAACTTGACTACTCGAGACTGCACTCATTCAAAATCACACATTTATACTTGTTAATCCCCAATTGGGCACTCCAAAAATCTGAAAAAGAAAAACCCTAGACGGCAGACGCGAATCACCACATGTCACGCCGGCAACACCAACGACGACGTCACTCAGGCCGCAACACCAACGACAACCGATAGCTCCCTCTCTTCTCCGACGCCACTCAGCTCGTCAGCCTCCTCTTTTTTGGTTCAATAATTAAAATTGTAATAAACTACTTCAACAATCAAAATATTTGTATTACAATCATAATTAAGATTGCAATAGACTGATTCAATAATTAAGCATGAAATACTCACTAGTGTATATCCGTATTTTATGCTTTAGTCATCCAGATTTTTCTTTATATATATATATTTTCTGACTTACGGTTTTCAGTCAAAAACTGAAATCGAACTGAAAAGATTTGGTTAAAACCGAACCAAATCGAACACAATTTGATTCGGTTTCAGTTTAGGCTTTTTGAAAACAAAGATTCTGTTCGGTCAGAAAACCGAACCATGGACACTCATGAGTTGGGGACGTTAGGAACTCTACACAAGTAATTCTGGCATTCACAAGAGTTGTAAGTCATGATGCTTAGTATGGATGCAAAAACCACAAGCCTAAAACAAGAATTGAAAAGGAAAAAACCAAAAATGGCAATCAAGATTGTTTTGACTCTTTAAGTACCAGGAAAATGGCCTTGGCACTCTTTCATGAATTTCCTTGTCTTCTTCACATTCCCTTGTGTAAGAACAATACAGATTGACAACTACAACATGCGACTTCTTCTTGGGGTGGTTTTCTGAAAATGGTGATCTATCTAAAATTCTAAAACTAAAATGGCAAAAAACAATATTGGCTATTTTGTGTGACGGGCATCTTAGAGATATAATGAATTTGCAAACATTATCCCTCGCCGGATACTTTCGCTGGCTGCTGTAAACTTTTCCTCTAAACGAGTTTCTCCGACCGCTTGAGCAGCTCCTTTCAACTGGAACAGTCACAGATAATAATAATTAAGCATAAACTGAAATGGATGGCTGGAAATGGAATGACAACATAAGTATTCTCTATTAGCACGAAAGCTGTCTCGCAGAAGAAGGCCATGTCTTAGTGCACCATAAACTAATGAAAATATTACAAAATACACCACATATATTCATGCAAATTCAAATTTTAAAGTTAAAGAGAACAAGAGATGATAAAACTTGCATTTTAAAGTTAAATAACAAAAAAAGGTCGGTGTTTCGAGTACACCTATGAACCTTTTAAAATACTACAAAAGCATAGGGTGGATTTGGTGTTCAAAAAAATATAAGGTAGACAACAGCATTTTCCGTCCAAGTAACTGACGGTTCATTTGTGTTGTAGCCCAAGATGAACCCCAAGGTGACTCTCATAATTTCCCAGTTATGGGTGAGGGTGTTTTAACTAAATGGTTTAAACATCCGGTCTGGGGGATTCATATTTAACCCTTTTTATAAGTTTAAGTTACTCAGTTAGGTCCATAAATGGGTGATGCTTTTGTGTGCTGTTTTTCCAACTTTTGAATAAATAGTAAAGGATTACCTGGTTTAAAAATTCATCAAGCCTTCTGGCTAGCCGTATGATACTGCCTTCAAAAATATCAGTCATTTTAATAACTTCTGCAAATGTAGCTCCCTGGGGAAAGAAAAATAAAAAAATGATCAATTTCCTACAAGATCAATAACAAAAAATCTAAGTCCATTTCAGTTCATTGGAATTCCTTTCTTTGTCAGACGATCTTACTTCTAGACATGAATAAATAGAAAAAATATCAGAATAATATCATGAACTAACCTTTGACCAACAGTAAATCACATCCATCAAGTATGGTCTGATTGATGCCTCAACATATTCGTCCACATTTATTTCCAGTTTACACTCGCGTTGTATCTGCGACAAAAATAATATTCTTCAAGTGTGATTTAATATGCTAGCAAATTATTTTCCTGTTGGGAGAACTAATTTCAAACACAAAACAAGTATAGGGTTATCAGATCATAGCTCAATACCTCTGCTATTCTTCTGGCACTGTCTTGAAGTTGTTGCAATGGTTTATTAAGTTCAGCTCTTAAATGTATCTGCTCTCCTGATCGATCCCCAGGAATAAAGCAACTTGCCAGAGCTGCGACCTGATGATGATCAAGATCATTGAAGGTACCTGTTTACACCATAACCATTAGACTTTTATGTTAAGTTGTCAATCAAATATTAAGTTTCCCTAAATAACAAAAATGGAGAACTGCAAATTAATTGAGAGGGGGAGAAAAAGTTCAACAATCAACCCAACATAAAAGAGAGAACAAATTTTTTGTTAACTAGCATGTAGCTAAAGCATGGAAGAATTGCTGTCTATCATAATAGTCCTTAAAGTATATGAGTGGACATGAAGTTTGAGATATTATTATATAATGCCCACCATTAAACATCAATTCCGTGACAAGGAGCTCGTCTCCGGTATCTATCAAGCAGGCTGCCCGTCCCTTTAATTGAACGACACCATCACCATCAATATGACCCAGTCTTTTGAGGACCCGTGAACGGTTTTTAAGTTCGTCACGAAATTTTTGAAGCTGAAAATAAATCACCAGGAATGAATAAATTAGACACACAAAAAGGTTCTCAAGTTCATCATGATACATCACATAATATAGGAGGTAGCAATGTATTTAGAACCAAAGCCGCAAGAAAGATTGATGATGAAATGAAAACATGCGGATCCATGCCAACAGATTTTATAATTAACAAGGAGAGCTGCAGGCGCAGAAAACAGGCAATCCAGAATAAGATTAAGAAAAAAGATATGTTCAAATACATTGTATTAAACCGAACTTGAGAGGAAAGCTAGTGCAGGCAAGTATATGCAAGCGGAATAAACACCGATAGGGAAGCACCTGAGAATCACGCATTTTTGACTTTAGTTGTTGAATTTCATGATTGACTTCTGCTTTTCTCTGGAAACTAATTATCTGATGTTCATCTTGCGACTGCACAGCATTAACGGGGGTGATATTAGGATTGGACAAACAATAACTGGTCATTTGCATATATTTGTAAGAATGCCTGTTCAGCCTTACTTTGTAGAAGATAAGCAAAGCAGCAAACTGAAACCAAATGTTATAGAAGATAGAAATGAATTCCTTGGCATACCTTATGCAGTGGATGAGAAAACAATTTCTTTTCAAGTTCCTCGATCTGGTCAGCCAACTCAACAAATTCTGGATCATCAATTCCCATATCCTAACAAAAAGTTACATACACTATAAGTGCATATCCATTTCTCAGACAAGCAAAAAGTCAAGGCCTCCTAAGTAACAGATTTTGTAGAATACTGGAAATGAAATCTTTTTAAGACCAAAACATAAGTACCTTAGTTTCACAAGATATAGCACATGGAGAAAGTACGAGAGATTATTATGATGCAGGTGGAAACTGACAAATTTCGGAGGAAATAATGAAAGAAACTTATCACTAAAACATAATAGAATGGATTAAGGGGGTATTGATGCATATAATAATATGCCACGGAAGATGAAATAACCTCCTTTTCTCCTTGACCTGCCTGTTTCCATCTTTCCAATTTAAAATTAAAATGTAATCTCTAGCAGTTTGTACTTTTAGATGAGTGGTCACTAAATCTGGCAGCTGTTGGTACCAAACAAGAGGTACCTGCACCCAGATCTCAACCCCGCCTATTTTTCAAAAGGAGTTTGTGTACTAGGTTTCACAAAAAGAATGAGGCATACAAGTTCTGGCCACAACAATCACCCCCATATCTTTGGTCATCTTAGTTCAATAATAATGTCAATCAGTAAAGCATCATCAGCCCAAAAATTACACACCTTCACGGGATTAAGCTTTGGCAGGCCTAGAGGAAAGCGTTTTTCAAGCTCATTTACAGCAAGGAGAATGCTTTGTCGAGCTTCCATCGGCCTCAAGTCAGGAGGAACAGCTATTCTGAGCTTGCTAAGTGCAGAAAGTAGAGGCAGCTGAACAGGAACCTGAAACAAACAAACCAATACGCATAACTCCCAAGAGTGTACTTATTATACAATCACAAACTCCAGCTGAAGTAATATGTCCATGAAAAACAATTTTCCTTTAGAAGATTATCAACTCACCACATGCATTTCACCTTTTTCTCCAGGACGAGGAGGACAAGGTTTTGGTTGAGAACCATGTTCACTTGAGCTAAGAGAGCAGTGGAGGAGTGCATCCACAATATAACTATTCCCACGTGAAGAAGCAAGTGCAGCAGGCAAAGAACTCGATGCAGCTGGAGGTTTTTTCACCACATTGACTACTACTCCCCAGCCCCAATCTGTTCCACCTTCCCTCACCTTCACCTGCAAGTTACATCAGTACTTAAGAGAGAATCAAAATCGAATGAAAAATTAATGTAGCGCACAGGTGAGATGGTGCAAGGACAAACTCAACCCAACCAGTTACATCAGTACTTCGGACAGAGAATCAAAATCGAATGAAAAATGAATGTAGTGCACAGGTGAGATGGTGTAAGGACAAACTCAACCCAACCAGTTGACAAGGTTCGAGAAATACTATATATAAAATCTGAGCGTGCTTGATTAACAACTTTGGTGTATTTTGTTTGGACTAACAATTAATTTTGATCTTTTCTTCTTCTTCTTTTTCTTTTTTTTTTTTTTTCCCCCCTCCTCTCCTGCTCTCATTCTCTTCCAAATTTTCTATTTCTCTTCCACCACCTCATCTCTCTCCACTCAATTTAAACACATGATTTCAGATTATCTCTTAGTTTTACTTTGCACACGATTCAAGTGTCTGATCCAAAAGTATATGATAAATCAACACCAACCATATTACACAAGAAAAAATGGAAACAAGTCAAAAATAAGGATGAAACAATGTGCAATCTAAGTAATCAGAGGTTATGAGAAATGGCTATGCATGAACTCATACTATTCTAACTGAGGAATAATGCAGGAAAACACTTATTGAAACACCAGAGGGGAATATGAAACAGTCCAACCCAAAGAATAAATTTAGATGAGGTGGTTATCCTATATTAATATAATCACACCTACAAGATGAGGTGGTTATCCAACATTATTATAGTCACACCTACAAGAGGTTGTAGATCAAAATCCCATGGCCCTGTGTTTGACAAAACAAGTCATGTGCATAATAAAAAGAGAAGAAAACACAACTGATTAAAATTTTAAAGCGATGCTCATCCAATATAAAAAATACATTTTTCCTAGGACATACCAGCCTACCAGGGAGCAAGAAAGAGAGAACTTTTTCTGGCCTTGTTATTTCTGCCATCATTTTCTTTTCAAGTTGGGCAATCTCAAGCTTTAGTCTATGATATTCAGCAACCTCAGCCTAGCAATGGAAAAGTACCTCAGTTATCTTCAGTGTAAAGTAAATCAACATTCCACATGCATGGAGAAACCAAGGCATTACCTCGCCAGTAGCATCAAGGATGGCAGCTTCCTTTTCAAGCTGTGAGACCTTTTTCCCAATGTCAGGTAAAGTCTAAGAAGCAAAATTTATAAAAGATTAGCCATTATAATTATTTATCAGCAAAACTAAACTTAGTTTTCAGTTCAAACCTTCTCATATTGGAACTGATGAAAGGAATTTCTGATTACATGCTCAGCAGTAAATTGTCCCTCCGCACGGCTCATTAAATTCAAAATAGAATAGTAGCTTAACCTGAAGGTACTGACCAAAGGCGCTGGTTTTCCCAAAACCATGTCCTTAAGGGTATTCATCTCCATCTGATGTTAAACCAGAAATTTTAAATCTCAAATAAACAGATTATTTTTAGAACATTATTTAATATTTCTAGAATCGCCAATTTCATAGTTACAGATTACATGTGGAGAGCATCAGATTTGAAATGTAGTAAACAAAAGAATAATAGACAATAAGAAATATGAAAGAGGCCAGCCAAAATAACCAATCCCAGTCTTCTACACTTGAAACTGACCTAAGCTTCGCCATGCCCAATCTTACAACCTTTCAAAAAAATCTATATCCTTTCAGGAAACCCCATCTCACTAGTTTCTTGAACAGCAATCTCACGAGTTTCTTCTTCATTTCCTTATTTGGCTAATATAAAAGATGTCCATCCCTGGAAGAGGTTGGAAGTTGCTATTGTATGTGCAAAAAGATATTGTTCAATACTTGCAAGATTCTTAATCTTAGGCTTGCAAGAAAGGTCACGCAATGCTTGCTAGCAAAACAACAATTCAGTGGGAAAATCAGAGCAAGAATTGCAGTTTGATCATTTCATTGTAAAACATCTAGGATTGCCCTTTTAATAAGATCGGTTATACAGGTCCAGACAGTCACTTCAGAGACTAAATCAAACAAAGACAAATTTCTGATAAATACAGGTTGAAGAAAAAGAGCTACTAACATATATGGTGATTCTCTCTAATCCTCTTTTAGGAGTCTTCACTAAGGAACTTGAGATTTTTACAAACAAGGAGGTATGAACCTTACCTTGTCATCGATCATTATAATGCAAATGCCGCGCTCATCTTTACCACGACGTCCAGCTCGGCCACTCATCTACAAGATGAGCATATATCTCAAGAGCCATATAAGGGTAGCAGATTTAATACACAATTCTTATTAAATCCAAACTACTCACCTGGATATACTCACCAGATCCAATATAACGATGACTATCGCCATCCCATTTTTTGACACTTGTAAACACGACAGTTTTTGCAGGCATGTTCAACCCCATGGCGAACTGTCTTACATGAAAGTTAATAGATTGAGAAACTTGTTCTGTATAACAATATAATGCAGTATAAAAAGTAACAAATCTGTACATTAAGCAGTGTAGCAGTCAATGTTGAATAGGAAAAACCAGATCTTCTAATAATGTTGTAGGATTCGCTAAGGGTCTTAGGCCAAATAAGAGCTCAGATGCACTTTTTTGAATACTTAACAAACAAATTGCTTAAGAATAATATACCGTTTCTGTTGCAAAGAGAGCCTTGACAAGCCCTTCTTGAAAGAGAAGTTCCACAAGTTCTTTGATGATAGGAAGCAAACCGGAATGATGAACAGCAATCCCTCGCTGAAGCAATGGCAGCATTAGTTCAATGGCAGGCAAGTTCCTATCCTCCTTACTCAAGCACAAGATTCCACTTCTAAAAACTTGCTCCACAAGACCTTTCTCCTCTTTGCTATTGAAGTCAAGCTTCGACATTGACATGGCATGTTGTTCACACTCTCTTCGACTAAAACTAAAAATGATGACCGGTTGGAATTTCCTCTCCATTATCATCTGCAAAATCAGCAATCTGGATGAGGTTGATAT
Source organism: Lantana camara (assembly GCA_037501455.1). Taxonomy (NCBI): domain Eukaryota; kingdom Viridiplantae; phylum Streptophyta; class Magnoliopsida; order Lamiales; family Verbenaceae; genus Lantana; species Lantana camara. Next base: position 19,179,969 of record CM074863.1, on the reverse strand, counting down.
AAATCATGTCATGTGCAAATAAAATAGAAGACCAAGTAAACATATATGGAAAATGAACACAACTAGGAGAATGCAATCCCGGAACAAGTATATTATGCAACAAATATAGGGACCAATCACCGAAATCAGTGGAAATGTGGCAGTCTGATACCGAGTAGCTCACCTTGACGATTTTGTATATGTCAGAACCACCAGAAGCATTACCCCCTCTTCCTGTTCTGCCACTGCCCTTGTCATTTCCACTCCTCTTCCCTCCAGAGGGATTTTGCTTTATAAAAGTATCCTGAAGCTTCAAAAAGTTGGCCTCTTTAAACTGCTCATTCTCATCAACTACAAGATACAAGCCAGACCCAGCCATAGGGAACACATAGTGTTGTAGTGGTGTGGGCCTAAAATCTGTGTAGACCACATGGCACGGCTGTTTATGTAAATTGCATATCCATTCGGCAAATTCAGTAGCATTAGACATTGTTGCTGAAAGAAAAACCATCTTAATTGCAGGGGGCAAGAAGACAATACTTTCTTCCCAGACAACACCTCTTTCACGATCCTTCATGTAATGTATCTCATCAAATATGACCCAAGCAACTTCCTTCAACACCTCAGAACCCCTATAAAGCATACCTCTGAGAATCTCAGTAGTCATAACCAAACAACTTGCATTAGGTGAAATTGTCACATCACCTGTCATCAAGCCCACATCTTTGAATTCCTGGTTCAACTCTCTGTACTTCTGATTGCTCAAAGCTTTTAACGGAGAAGTATATATGACCCTCTGTTTGTCCCTAAAAGCCATGGCAATGGCGTACTCTGCCACGGCAGTTTTTCCAGCTGAAGTGTGTGCAGAAACTAAAACCGACTCATTTCTTTCCAAGCAAGACACAGAAATCTCCTGAAAAGGATCGAGCTTAAACGGGTATTCTTTTGCTGGTTTCCCATTATAAACAGGATCGGCGAGAGTGCCATGAATAGATTCATCCTTGTTTGATGCATACCCACTTGGAACTGCCACCTCATGGACACATGTCCTAGATAAGTTGAGCCTCTTAGGCACAGATTTTTGAATGGCTGTTTCCTGTTTTTCCTTTGAGTCCTCTTCTGGTCGTTTCCTTTTTAGGGATGTCGATTCATCCATTTGCAGCCTCTCCACTCAAATCCCAAATTCTGGGTTTTTCACCTTGTCCTGGTTTCACAATTGATCTGCAATAAAGCGTCAAAAATAAAGATTGGGCTCTTAGTCGAGAAGGAACAGCTCTAAGCTCTTTTTCAATTCCTTTTTGCAGACTCACACATACATGAATAGGTGAGTGTATGTATGTCCGGGGGGAATAAAGAGGGATATAAGAGGAAAAAAACATAAGAATGTTTCCCGCAATTTAACATCATAAACTATGCAGAACAAGCAACTAGCTCAGAAACGAGGATGGGCCACAAACACTGCATATTTGCAAACCAGGAATCGACATTAACCATAGATAAAGAAACGAATATGTTTGAGAAGAGCAAAATCAAAATATTCAATGGCAAACTGCAAACGCACATAAATCTTTAAGAACTTCCCGTTTCCAGCAGGAATACAGTAAATACAGAAAGAAAAGGCATTGCGCAATCTCATGAAGCAGAGGAAAACCCTCAATTGACCGAGTGCAAACTACAAAGCAATTTTTCCATGCATGTAATTACATGTTCACTTTCATGATTATGAATTGGTGTTGAAGAGCTTACCAAGACAATAGAACTAGGCTGCGCAAGTTGGATGTGAATGGCTAAAACCCTAACTCTGCCCCGAAATTTGAATATTGTCCCTAAGCAGGCGGCTTCCCCTTCCCCGTTTTCTTTTTCTCCCCTTTTTCCCAGTTTCGTTTTATATTTGTTTTTTAGAAATTTACTTTTAAATATATATATATATATATATTTGTTATATTAATAATAATTTGACTATTTTTTTATTTTTTATTCAAATTTTGAAATATTCCCCGACTCTAATATGAATTTTAATAAAATTTTCAAATTTCGACCTCATATTATTTTAGTGTTAACATTTTACCGAAAATTATTAATTTTTAATTGGAAATTTGACACGTATCAACACCACGACAACATAAATGACAATCAAAAAAATTTATCAAAGTTTGAATACCAAATGAAAATTTAAAATATTTGAAAGTTTCGATAAAAAGGTAACAAAATTATTATAGATTGGGGGCAACTTATTTTTCCTTAATGTTCTTTTTTATAATTTTTTTAATGATTTCTGAACTTTTTTTTGGAAAAAAACATAAAAAAAAAAAAAAAAAACACCAAGAGCCAGAAATTCAAACTCGGGTCATTGCTTTCAAAAAGGCTCAAACCAGTTGGTCAGCCCTAGTTAGTAAATGCTTTTTGAACTTTAGACCATTTATAAAAGAAAAAATTATATTTTTTATTTTATAAAAATATGTAAAGTATAATAATTATTTTAAAGGTTTTGTTTATCTCATAGATGTCTGTAAGATTTTTTCTCATAGACAATTAATTATCTTCTTATAGTAAAACTCCAATTATTAATATTATCATATAGACCCCAATAAATTTAGAACTTTAAAAATATAAAATAATGGCTAATCCATATATTAGGATTCTGGTAAATTTATCAAACTTATCAAGAAAATCGTAAATATATATATATATATATATATATATATATATATATATATATATATATATATAATCACTAATTTTCTTCTTAAAGAATTGATCGAAAATTCAAAGTAAATCAAGAATTCATAACAAAATAAAAAGTAAATAAAAAATTCATACCAATATACATGCATAAATCATACCATAAACTTCTTTCTTTCTCTTTTCTTTTTAACTTCTCGGTTTCTCTTTTATTTTTTCTTTCTTCTTTTTTTTTTTTTTTTAATCTAAAATGGTTCATATTTAAAAATTATTAAGAATAATGAATGTGTTGTGTGAACAGGTGTTATTTGGAACACTAAATTTTATATTATAAAATATTTATATTTTCTCATTCACATGTGTTTACACCATTTGAAATTTTAAAATTTTTTTAGTTAATTTTTCGGATGGAAAATGTACTTTTAAATAGTAAATCATCGAGATTGGAGATGGACGATAAAAATGATTTTAAAAGATTAAGCGGTAAAAACATAATTTTTTGAGAATTTGATAATCAATTATAAATAAATTAAGTAAAAAGAAAAAATATTTTTTTTTTGGCACATAGAAAAAAGAAAAATTATAAACATAATAAGTTGTCAAAGCGGCTCAGCTAATCATAATTATACAAAACTCTGATTTTTTACCCCTACATTAAACAATAAATTAAAGGAAACGCATCACATTAATTTATTGTTTTTTAAACATAAATGAAGAAAACAATAATCTAACCTAAGGTCCGAAACAAAATAAGAAGGTACAATATTCAATAACCCTTCCTTCAATAATCAAGTTTTGGAAGTAAATTAGATTAAGCATATTATTTATTCTTTATTGGGTGAATTATCTTTCTCTCCAGACACCTCCAACTTATTAATCCGGCTAAGGTCTCATTTAAAATAATTAATTTAATAAAATATTATAAAAAAAAGTTAAGAGTCTTAAGATTAAACCTTTTGTAATTTTAGTCTCATATTTATAAAACGGATAATTAATGTTTCATCCCTGATAAGGGTAATGACTTATCTCAAACACCCCAGTTTGAAAATAACCAATTTTACATCACCAATACACAACATGTTTTTTGTAAACTCCCCAAAACGTGTGAAAATGCCGTTTTGCCCTCCTTGAATGCCAGTGAAATCCGAAGCTTCATCTTTGAGAACCCGATATCTGCCGCCGCAGACGAGCACTCCGGCGTCCACACTTCCGCCCCCACATCCGGTAATTGTAACAACCCTGATACTGCAATTTAAGTTTTTAATTTCGGATTTGAGGGTATTAATTCGGCATTTAGGGATTCCAATTCCGCGTTTAGGGCTTGCAATTAATTGGGCAGTTTTCGTTCTCAATTAGTTCCGATGGCTAGATTGAAGCAAATCTCAAATAGGTCCAGCAGTAAAACTACGCGGCGTGACGAAATACAATGTCGTTGCTCGCCAACATATTTTACTGAAAAAATGGCCGAAATTGGTGTGCTAACTGATGCCCAAAGGCAGAGGATATTGGCGACTCCTTTTGGGTCATTCCTTCAAATGCATGGAGTTCAAGGTACAAACAAACGCGTTGGGGCGCTGCTGGAATGTTATAACGTGGATCTACGGACATTCAACTTTGGGCAAGTCAGTGTACCCTTTACTGACACAGAGCTCTCAATTGTCTTGGGGCTACAATGTGAGGGTAACCATGTTGATCCTTATGTTAGAGTGAAATCACGATTCCGGCAACTGTATTTTGACAACAAAAACGGTAGGGTGACACGTGCTAACATATTGGCCAGGTTACAGGGCTTGGCTCGTAGGAGTGATGCCGAAGGTGTCGATGATTTTGCTAGAATGTTCATATTGTTTGTTTTTTCTACATTGCTTTTTCCACGCAGCAGCCTTAAGCTGCCAATTGGTCTGATATGCTATGTAGATGGCTTAACATATATCGACCGATTCGCTTGGGGTGCTGCTGTTTATAATTTTTTGGTTTTGTCAATTGAGAAGTTCAAAGTTGATTCCAAACAGTTTCTTGACGGTTGTACCATGAGGCTGATGGTAAGAATATATATATTGTTATCTTGGTTTTTATATCTACGCGGTTGGGTTTGTCTTTTTTATCCCCCTAGTCTGTTTTAAATCCAGGCTTGGTTCATTGAGCATTTTCCCTCATGTGGGCATGCCGTGTTGGTGCAGGCCTTCCCACGGTTTTTGAAGTTGGGGAAGAGTAATTTGTCTGCACAAAAGAAGGAAATTGAAAAGCGTTTCAGCAAGTTGACCTTCTCCGACGTAAGTAAATATTATGATTAAAAACGTTATGTATACATGAATTATGATGGGCTATACGCTTATTTTATACAATTTAATCGTTTGCTTGCAGTTATATCAAATTAAACCTGCTAATAAAAAGGAGCTTAAGTTGCTTGATTGTGTAGAGGATCTACCAGAGTCTGTCTTTCAAAATGAGGTTGATGATGATGATGACGTGGACGAGGAGAAGAAATACGGTAAGAGGAAAAAAATCTAATAAGCGTGCAAAGTCTAACAAAAGAAGGAAGGCAGCTGCTGAGAACTCTGTTGTACAAGGGGTTGAAGGGGATGTTGCTGAGGGGAAGGATGAAACTGAGGAGCAGGATGAGGGTGAGGAGAATGTTGTAGAGGATGAGAATGATGTAGGGGAGAAGGTTGAAGATGTGCAGGAGCTTGCGAGGCGTGATTCTGTAGCCATTATTGTTTCTGATGTCATGTGTGATTTGAAGAGTCAATGGGGGAAATCTGAGGATGAAGTTGAGGGGGTTGCTGCTGATGAGGTTGAGCGAGGTGCTGCTGAGTTCCCTCATGAAGCAGTTCATGTTGTTGAGGAGGCTGATGATGATGATGTTGATGCCCCAGTTTATTCTGTTGCTGATGATTTGAAGTCCTTTGTAGGTAGAAAGGATTTTGACGGGCGTGCATCTTTGAACGATGAAGCCCTTGAGGTGATCGATGGGATCATTGATGACTACGCTAGCACGTTCAAGTAAGTTTTTTTTTATGCGTAATTAGTAATTTCAAAATCAAATATGTATCAATGTGTAATTGTCTTTTATTTTATTCCCAGTGATAAGGTGGTATATGTGTGTGGCGATGAAACGCGGGTGTTGGTGAGTGATATTCTGAGACTGATATGGGGTCAGTCAATGAATCAAAGGGTTTTCGAGGCCTATTTTCATATACTGATGGATAGTGAGTACATTCCCACAAAATCCCACAAAATCTATTGCGTTTCTTCATTTCTCACACAACATATAATAGATTTGGTTAAGGGATACACGAAAACTCACTATCTCTCAGCGAAAAAGATGGGTAAATTTCTTGAAGAGCCCAAATTGATGTGCCGCAGCTAGAAGGGCTCAACAGCGGTGTCCTTGACCAATGCCGGTACGTTATATTCCCATTGAACACTACCAATCATTGGCATTTGGTAGTGTACAACACAGTGGAGAATAAGTTCTTGGCGTACAACTCCATGAGCTCGCCTAGAATACGCCACGCGGAGAAGGTATGGGGTTGTTTCATGAAAGCATATTGGGAATACAAGGGCATGGCCACAGTTGTTGCATCTGAAAGGCACCCAGAAGCCACATGCAGCCGTACTCAAGCACCAGGAAGCTTGGACTGTGGGGCGTTTATTTGCCTCTTCGTTGAGTCGCTTGCAAAGGACACCGCGGAGTACAACCAGTTTGCAAAAGAGGTCCCCATTGCTGATTACCGTGTTCACATCGCCCACTTGCTTCTAAAATTTGGTCTTCAACAGCTTGTATGAAAGAAATACTATTTTTTTTTTTAATTTTGTATGTATAAAGTTTCTTTGTAATTTGGTAAGTAAAAGTTGGGTTTGTCAAGTAAAAGGTAAAAATTACGTAATTGAAAGTTGGGTGTGTCTAGTTAAACATTAAAAATGCGTAATTGGATGGGGACTTTGTCAAGTGAAACGGTAATAATGCGTAATTGGATGGGGACTTTGTCCAGTGAACTGGAATAATGCGTAATTGGATGGGGACTATGTCGAGTGAAACTGGAATAATGCATAATTGGATGGGGACTTTGTCCAGTGAAACTGGAATAATGTGTAATTGGATGTTGGACTTGTCAAGTGAAACTGGAATAATAATTGGATGGGGACTTTGTCGAGTGAAACTGGAATAATGCGTAATTGGATAGGGACTTTGTCAAGTGAAACGGTAATAATGCGTAATTGGATGGGGACTTTGTCCAATTAAAAAGATTGTGATTAAAACATTGCAACATTTACAAAATTGATTGAATGATGATCACATCATTACAACAATACAGTTATGAACAAGATTGTGGTTAAAACATTGCAACATTAACAAGATTGATTGAATAATGATCACATCATTACAACAATACAGTTATGAACAAGATTGTGATTAAAACATTGCAACATTTACAAGATTGATTGAATGATGATCATATCATTACAACAATACAGTTATGAACAAGATTGTGGTTAAAACATTGCAACATTAACAAGATTGATTCCAGTTTCACTTGACAAAGTCCCGATCCAATTAAGCATTATTACCGTTTCACTTGACAAAGTCCCTATCCAATTACGCATTATTCCAGTTTCACTCGACAAAGTCCCCATCCAATTACGCATTATTCCAGTTTCACTTGACAAAGTCCCCATCCAATTACGCATTAGTACAGTTTCACTTGACACTTCGTCCATCCAATTACGCATTATTACAGTTTCAGTTGACAAGTCCAACATCCAATTACGCACGCATTATTCTAGTTTCACTCGACAAAGTCCCCATCCAATTAGGCATTATTCCAGTTTCACTTGACAAAGTCCCCATCCAATTACGCATTATTCCAGTTTCACTGGACAAAGTCCCCATCCAATTACACATTATTACAGTTTCACTTGACACTTCACCCATCCAATTACGCATTATTACAGTTTCACTTGACAAGTCCAACATCCAATTACGCATTATTCCAGTTTCACTCGACAAAGTCCCCATCCAATTACGCATTATTCCAGTTTCACTGGACAAAGTCCCCATCCAATTACGCATTATTACCGTTTCACTTGACACTTCACCCATCTAATTAAGTATTATTCCAGTTTCACTTGACAAAGTCCCCATCCAATTACGCATTATTACCGTTTCACTTGACAAAGTTCCCATCTAATCACGCATTATTACCGTTTCACTTGACAAAGTCCCCATCCAATTACGCATTATTGCCGTTTCACTTGACAAAGTCCCCATCCAATTACGCATTATTCCAGTTTCACTGGACAAAGTCCCCATCCAATTACGCATTATTACAGTTTCACTTGACACTTCACCCATCTAATTACGCATTATTACCGTTTCACTTGACAAAGTCCAACATCCAATTACGCATTATTACAGTTTCACTGGACAAAGTCCCCATCCAATTACGCATTATTCCAGTTTCACTGGACAAATCCAACATCCAATTACGCATTATTCCAGTTTCCCTCGACAAAGTCCCCATCTAATTACGCATTATTCCAGTTTCACTCGACAAAGTCCCCACCCAATTACGCATTATTACAGTTTCACTTGACACTTCACCCATCTAATTACGCATTATTCCAGTTTCACTTGACAAAGTCCCCATCCAATTACGCATTATTACCATTTCACTTGACCAAGTCCCCATCCAATCACGCATTATTACCGTTTCACTTGACAAAGTCCCCATCCAATTATGCATTATTACCGTTTCACTTTACAAAGTCCCCATCCAATTACGCATTATTCCAGTTTCACTGGACAAAGTCCCCATCCAATTACGCATTATTACAGTTTCACTTGACACTTCACCCATCTAATTACGCATTATTACCGTTTCACTTGACAAAGTCCAACATCCAATTACGTATTATTCCAGTTTCACTGGACAAAGTCCCCATCCAATTACGCATTATTCCAGTTTCACTCGACAAAGTCCCCATCCAATTACGCATTATTCCAGTTTCACGCATTATTCCAGTTTCACTTGACAAAGTCCCCATCCAATTACGCATTATTACAGTTTCACTTGACAAAGTCCCCATCCAATCACGCATTATTACCGTTTCACTTGACAAAGTTCCCATCCAATCACGCATTATTACCGTTTCACTTGACAAAGTCCCCATCCAATCACGCATTATTACCGTTTCACTTGACAAAGTCCAACATCCAATTACGCATTATTACCATTTCACTTGACAAAGTCCCCATCCAATTACACATTATTACCGTTTCACTTGACAAAGTCCCCATCCAATTACGTATTATTACAGCTTCACTTGACACTTCACCCATCTAATTACGCATTATTACAATTTCACTTGACAAGTCCAACATCCAATTACGCATTATTAACGTTTCTCTGGACAAACCATGTCTTCAATTACGCATTTTTAACCCTGCTTTTAGTCTTCCAAGGCGGGACTCTCCAACTCCCGACATTTAATTCCCCCATTACCCAAGGCGATGTGATTACAGATGGTCTCCTTTGTATTCACCACCAACTCCCCACTTCTTCAGATCTCTTATGCTAAATCATCTATGTATTTGTTTAGCTCTCACCGATCTGTGTATAGATGCTCCCTTTTTTCCATCTGCAACAAATTCAGATGGGTAAGAAAATAAACATGGGAGCATCTATACACAATCGGTGACAGCTAAACCAATAAGAGGGTGAACTTACTGCTTTTAAAGGTGACAATGGGCTGCCAGGCATCAAATCCCCACTTCTACAGATCTGTAATGGTCGATCATCTATGAACGATTTAGATCTCACCGATCTGTGCAAAGATGCTCCCCATTTTTTTCCCATTTTCTGTAATGGTCGATCATCAAATCCCCATTTTTTCCCATTTTTTAGATCTCACCGATCTCTACAAATTCACCTTTTAATTACGATTCTCATAGCCTAACTAGATAAACCCAGATTTTAATTCTGAATATTCATGGCCTAACTCTACAACCCCAGCTTTTAATTAAAATTTTTTCATAGCCTAACTCGACAAACCCAACTTTTAATTACGAGTTTTCATCTTTTAATTCGACAAGCACAAGTTCTCCCCATTGGCCAAAGCAAAAAATAAACAACCGAATATACACTGCAAAATATTTACATGCTTGTTTAAATGTAGGATTACAACCGAGGGTGACCATACTACCAAAAATGAAGAATCACCCATAATCTTACACCAAGGGGAATCATCAAATAAATGATCGTACTAGGAAGGCTATCCATGAGACAAGAAGAAGAGCTGCCATAAATTTTAACTTCAACTTCAGAAGTCTGATTTCAGCATCCCGGACAGCGATCTTCTTGTCGTAGCTGGCGAAAAGTGCTCTCATTTCAGGGGTGGGTTCTGGATCGATCCACACCCACAAGCGACAAGTTCTCTTGCAACATTTAGCAAACCTCCGATGAGGATTTCTGGAAGTCTTAGAAGTGAAAACACGGGCTGGGGCACCACAATAACAGAACAGCCTCGACTCATTCTGCACCGACGATGTTGAATTAAACATCTTAACAAGATAATCTGCCCATTAACAACCATTGAAGCGTTGATTGGCATCAATACCATTTCCAGCTAAACATTGCAGATATAAACCAAAATGAAAATGAAATGCAAATAGAACAGGAAAGAATACAACATCAAAGATTCAAATCTAGAACCGCAAAAGGTCTCATACACTTCCTTGATATACTTTACTGTCCTGGTCTCCGTCGCCAGATGAAAATTACGGCACCAATCGCGCAAAGCAAGCTTGCAAAAGAAGACTCCGATGGGGGCTGGTGAGACTTAGTAAAGCAGAGGTTTGGAGGAAGCAAATTTGGACTGTCGCTAGGAAAAACGTAAGGGCAACCCAGTCTTTTTAGGTGATTAGGGGGTTTAGGAAAAATATATTGTGTATTGTTGACCTCAAACATAGATTTTTCAAATTAGGGTGTTTAGGATAATTTTTGACCATTATTGGTCCTGTTTAATAACTCCCCCTTTATAAAATTAGACATATTTAGTCCCATTATTTTCAAAAAGTTATAATTTTGATCCCGTTCGTCAAATAATTGACGGAAAATGCATTTTTTCCATTAAGTACAATTTGGGAAAAAAAGTTACTGCTTATTAGGGTGTTTTTTTGACGAGAGTTTGCTTATTAATACTCTATTTTAGCATCATGAATCAACTTTGAAATATTAATTTGAATCACTCTCATTAAGGTAATATAATGCTAAAAAATGAGGTATTAATAAATAAACTTCCACAAAAAACAAACCTAATGGATAATAATTTTTTTTCCCAAATTGCACTTAATGACAAAAAAATACATTTTTAATCGATTATTTAACGGATGAGACAAAATTGTAACTTTTTTAAAATAATGAGACTAAATGTATCTAATTTAAAAAATATGAGACTAAAATTACAAAAGTCTAATCCTATAAAACCAAAAATGTAATTTGCTTAAAAATTAGAATCTTTAAGGGACTAATTTTTTTATTTCATTTTTGTTTCGTTTATTTGGTATTTGAAATATTTAAAATCGAATATCATCTATTAATTATTATTTTTTTTACCAATTGAATGTATGAAAGTTTAAATTTGAATTGGGATTAAAATCTAATCAAACCATAAGGCACAAGCTCACTTAATTTATAAGCATAAAAACACATTTGGGCGAAATCCAAAATTAGGTTATGTGAAATTCAGTAGGTCAGTCCCAATCTCAGAGGAGACTCATTCCGTCTGATTTTGAAGATAAATTGAGATTTGAGGTTGAGAGAGTGAACGAAGCAGCTTTGTTAATGGCGGCTGCTACTGCTATCACTGGTTGTTCGTCAACCACTAATGTATTCTTCAAGGGAACTGCCCCCTTCCTTCTCAATTCTCTCCATTGCTGGCGCCGTTGCGTATTCCTTCCCTCCGGAAGTCGGATTACCAACAAGCATGGCAGCATTCCCGTTGTTGGCAAGTTTACGCGGTCAAGATCCCTTCCCCCGCTCGCCATTTCACGCAGCAATGTCATTCATACTACATCTACGCCGTCAAGAATGCAATTCTTATGCAATTGCACGGACACTGCATCCACATCAACAACTACAGCAGCAAAATTGGATGGTGATGATGAAGATAATATAAGGAAATCAGCCAATACTCTGGACATAAGGGTGGGGAGAATCCTCAAGGCTTGGAGACATGAAGAGGCAGATTCTCTTTACGTTGAGGAAGTGGACATTGGTGAGCCTGAGCCTAGAACCATATGCAGCGGCCTTGTCAAATACATTCCCCTTCACCTTCTCCAGGTTTATTTTTCATTATCTCCTTTTCTATTTGCTCTTTTTTTAGTTTCTTTACTGTAGTCTGTGATTTATCCGAGAGAAGAATGTCTCTACTCTTTTTCCCTAATTGGAGTTTATAGTGTATTAAGCTTCATAAAGTTGTTCCCGCTGTGCTGCTATTTCTCTTTAGAATTTTATATGGATAATATTTATTGTGTGGTTGCTTGGGTCAATTTATCGTAGTTTGGGAATGATGAACTTTTGTATTAATTAATGCCATTAGCATGAACAGAAAAGTCCAGCACTGAAATCCCGTCTCTCTATTGTTTACACTTTACACTATTATAAATAACTCTATGTATCGAGAGTTCTCTATACAAGTGGATGTTAACTTGAGGAAGTTGTATAACTATGTTGCAGGAACGCAATGTAATTGTCATTGCTAATCTGAAGCCTAGAAATATGCGCGGTGTGAAATCCTGTGGAATGTTGATGGCAGCTTCTGATGATGCACATGAGAAGGTGGAGCTTCTTGTGCCCCCTCAGGATGCTGTCCCTGGTGACAGAGTATGGTTTGGTTCTTTTGATGAAAAAGAAAATCTACCTGATGTTGCATCACCAAACCAGGCAAGTCTTTCATTGACATTCATATTTTATGTTTATAACTTAAATTTCAAAAATTCATCCATCAATCCTATTGGAAATGTCTAAATCTGCATTCATATGTTATGTATATCTATAACACGTCAGGCTTTACATTGTTGATCAAAAGATTCTGAGGTATTGCATTGTTCTGTAAGATCTTCAAGAAATAAGTTGTGCATTAGAACCTGAATAATGGATGTTAAAACCAATCTGCTAATCTCTAATCTTGTCTACAATCTTTATTAGTATAGAATGAAAACTGCCTCAACAACTTATTTGCTTTGAATTTCACCTTTCAAGTTCATTCACCCCGTTTGTGGTCCCATGTATAAGGTTTGCACTTTCTGATATAAACTTAGTTTGGATAACAGTATTGGCAACTAGAATTTTGTGATTTGCTTGCAGAAACCGACTTAAGGGCATTATTAAATTCACCAAAAGTTTGGATCGTTATGCTATGTGATAGTTACATTGTTTGAAAATTTGTGATAGTTGAATAGGGTTGTTATGTTATGCTATGTGATTTTTATAGCTTGAAATTATCATGATGAGAATGAATATCCAATGTTCAATGTCTTTTTTTTTTTCATTCAAACTAATGTGCAATGTCGTTTCCATGCAAACAAGTGAAATGCTTCAGTTTGTTATATCTTGAAGGTGAGGGTACATATTCATGTTAAATAATGACCACGTTATATCCTATAGAGAATAGAAGCTAGGCACATGTGGACAGGTGGTAAAATCGTGAGGCATAAACTTGTGTGTTATGGGGTGCATGCTGGTGCTTGGGCGTGTTACTTGTGGAAGACATTAGTAGGTTGTTTTCATGATGAATATTTGAGACTTAATTGCCTATGCTGATGACGAGTTGTCTGTAAGATGCAAGCCAGTTGGTTCTAAGTATGCAAAGTAGAAGGATATTGAAAACAAAAGGGAACCATTGATGGATGAGTGCCAAGGGTATTAAGTAGTAATTAGTCAAGCGTTGGGTGTTTGATGAGCTAAGCCTTAATTGTTCCGACGAGTGTAGAGGTGAACTTGGACCATGACATCAACCCTTGAGGAGTTGATAACTTGAAACAGAGAATGCATAGTGTGTATTAAATGCTCTTGGGAAGCGGTGACCGATCAAGAGCTTCTACAGCTTGGATGGTCCAAATGATCGACCATTTGTGGGATGGTGGAGTGTGGACAGCAAGGGGCTTAGAAGGAGATGCGCTCGAAAAGTGTTTCAAGGTGAATTATTAGGATGGAACCTTGTTGCTTAGGTAGCAGGCCCAAGTTGTTAGCGTGATTCTCCGAGGGTAGCAAATCTCGTGGCAATTCGAGATTGTGCCACATCCCTAATAAACGTTTTTAATATACTTTTCTCAACAATTCATACATTATAATTATATGTTTTCCAACATTAGCTTATAATTATTTTTATATGTGACTTATATATACATCGACAGTTTTATGTATACTTTATTTAAGATAACTCATGAGTCATCTTTCCCCTTCATTCAAAGTAGAAAAATTCAGGTATTAGGATTGTTGACATTGGAAGAAGAAGATGTGTGAATCATCCGATTTTCTATGCTACTTTTGGGAAATCAGATCTTTTATGTATTTAACTCTTCAGATGTAATGGGCGTGGAAAGGTCATCTTCCAAGGAAAAATAAAAATCCCTTTTTAGTATATTTTTGCTCTGATTTTCTGGTTTCCACACTATACTTGCATAATCTGCCGCGTCCCGCCTGGTTTGCCAACTACTTAGTCATTGAATGCTCTGCAAATTGCAGGTTCAGAAGAAGAAGATTTGGGAACTAGTCCAACCTCACCTAAAGACCGACGATTCCTGTGTTGCTAAACTTGGCTTTCACCACATGAGGACATCGGCTGGCGCGATAATATGCCAATCTCTGAAGAATGCCAATATATCCTGATAAGAATTCTCATGTGTTGATCTATATTTTAGCAAATTCTGTGGGACTTGTCATTAATAATATGCACCAGGTTTCGGCTACTTTTGATATGATCATCCGTTGCATATGAAGCCCTCTTTTACGATGAGTAATTCAAGTGTGTTATTCAGCTGGAGCCTGGCCCGCCTTGAACTTGGCCTTGAATGGTTTTACAAGACTTGATGTATTGAGGCATCAAACTTTGCTGTAAGCTATCAATTTCTAGTTGTGACAATGACTTCCATTTGTTAGTTGGAGAATGAACCCCAATGTCGTAGTCTCGTTTAAGAGAACGGGATGTCAATGGGTTCGGGCGAGGCCGGGCTCCAACCTTGTATTGTAAAATCCCCCCTAAAGATCCCGGACTTTGCGTTTGGGAAGAAAACATGGAACCGAAACTGATTTCCGGTGAATAGATGGTAAAATTGGGATGAAAGAAAAATCTTTTCCCAATGACATGTTATGTAAGCTACAAAAACTTGGTAAAAATGCATGGGCATATAAACGATGGTTTACATAAAAACCCAATTTTGAGTGGGCTAACATCACAATCCATAAGAGGTATTACAGGCAGGTTTGATTTTGTAATAATCGGGCCGGGGTTGGGTTTCAAACTTTTCATGTGTAAAGTCAGCATGGTCAACAGGGGTCGGTTCAAATGGGTACTGAAGTTTTGTCAAACACATCCCATATACATCTTATTACCATAATCTAGTTTCCTTTTTCCTATCGTGCATGGATAATCCTTTCTTCTTTTTAATTTAAATAATTTAGTTTTTTTTTTTTTTTGGCTACTTCCCCTTATTATTTGTTGGTTATTTTCTCTTAAAAAATGCTGTTAGACTTTCATTATTTTCGTCCAATTTTGATCCACGGTCAAAATTTGTATCTTTTCATTGAGTTTGTTGCTCTTTTATCTATTTTGACTATTTGTCGTCATATTTGATCATTTGCTATCCTTATCTCTCATTAGTCATTTCCTTTGGTTTTGTTTTTACTTTACTTTGACGGCACAAAACTTTTTTTTTTTTCTCCTCTCTTACTGTTTTTTTGACCTTGTTTTTGTTCTTTTTTTTTTTTTTCTTTTTTATTCCTACAATTAATTGCTTCCTTTTGTTTGCTTTTTTACCTATTATTTTCATTGTATCTTTGAATGCTTCCCTAATAATGAATCAGATCTCATTTTGATTTTTTACATTTTTGTTGAGCTTGAAAAGGAAATTATACTACTTAACTGATGTTACTGCTAAAGCCTTATTAAATAATTGTTCCTACTCTTTAGATAATTAAATTTGAAAAGATGAAACAAAAAAACAGAGGTCTCTCACAACATGATTGCTTGCGATTAAAAACTATATGCATGAATAATAAAAGTGCAAAGGTTTCAATTTATGTTGTAGACATCACCTTTTTAATAATATAAAAAAGTATGCTTTGTAAGCATGGATGATTGGATTTGAAGTTTTAAAATAAAGAAAACACAAATTGAAAGATTTCATGCTAATAAATAAATTAATTATTCAAATAAAAAAATGATAATAACAAATATTGAATTAAAATATAAAGAGTGCGAAAAGCGTAGGAATTGGAAGAGTTAATACTTGAATAAAGTGAAATTTATTCGATAACATCAAATTAAATAATTAAATTATACTAATAGCTTATTAATTATTGATTGAATTAAATAATTATTTCTTTAATGACATATAAAGAGTATGCGCAAGCATAGATGATTAGACTGTCATGCCTAGAAAAAGCAACTTCATTGAATATTTAAAATTTTTAACTTATTATTCATTTCATAATATTCAGAATTCAAATTAAATCACAAAATAATAATAATTAATACATATTATATTCTTAAATTAAAATTTATTATAACATCTCTTAATTTGAACTTTCAGGTGGAACTCATAATATTTGGAGGTTTAAGTATAAATTTATTTAAATTTAATATTCACCAATGGGTCTAAATTTTTTCCAAAAAAGACATATATAAAAATAATAAAAATTAACCCATATTACAAACTTAATTAAATTTAAATATAAATATAATTAAACTCAAATATTGTAAAAAATTATATCAAAAATTGAATCCTATATATCTTTGTGAAACATAAAATAAATTAACAATGTATTTTAAACGATATATCTCTGTCAAGCTGGCACCAAAACCCAATGAAAAAATCATGACGTCTGAAAATAATAATTGCTTAAAAGGTTTAAAGATTTTGAAATGGGTACGTCAAATGGCAACCACAAAATATCTTATTAAATTTACCAATCATAATAATAAGATTATATATATATATATATATTGCTTTAATAAGATGATATATTATTCATTTCTTATGTTAATTTTATTTCTGAATTTATTATTATTATTTGAAACGATATCTGAATTTATTTCATTACTATCAAAATTCAGAACCAAAAAATTTCTATCTACATTCATTCTTGGATATCAACGGTGTGTGTGGCAGAGAGGGAGGGAGAGACCAGAGAGAGCCATAAGAGGAAGTTTTCTTCCTTCCACTTAACGAGTACACACAGCATACTGGGAAGAGTTTTATAGGTATCTTTGTGATAACTCTTTCCCAACATGCTTTTATTCATCTTTAATGTTCGTGTATAACAGAAATGTAAAAAAGAAATAAACTAATCAAGCAGCTGCAACACCAGCAAAAAACCGAGATGTCGCAGAGCAAGGCGAGGCTGAATGCTCCAACGGGTTTCTGGCCCCCGAGGAATGGCACTTTTCGTTCTGCTCATCAATCGAGATTTGCCTGTACCGACATTCATCACTACAGAATGCTTTCTCCCCGCTGCAAAATCATCACAAGAAAGATGGATATGTTAAGACAGAGGACAACATTTTCCTTGGTTTTTTATCTTCTTTTTCAAGAAGCAGCTTAAAATTCAGGTGGTTAAAGATTCTGAAAATGCATTCCACCATCTTCATGAAGCAAATTGCCAGCTTATGAATTTAATGATCTGTAGCAAGCATTAGAGAGGACCCCTTGTGTTTAGCCTAAGGTTTGATACTGTACTGACGCATTTAAAATCTTACACTATTAGAGAGGAGTAAGATTAAATACAGTTAATCTATGCAACATTGACCATCAAAATGACAAATTATACAAGTCTCAAATCTAAATGCAACATTTTCCACCCATCACCAGAATACAAGAGATGCTACTACCACTATGTTTTGTTCTAGGATTTTAAAGAAGAAAGGGAAAGAAAATGATGAGGAAAACATTTGCTGTTTGGTTTCATAAGGAAATCGGAAAGAAAAGAAAGGAAAATGGTTAAAAAGACTATAACAAGGAAATGTACTTTCGGGTCATGAAAAGGGCTGCAAACCAGAAAAGCGAGGCTTCTTGAGTACTACCTCATTTCCTGATTACTTTTCCGTTTCGGCACACAAGTAACTGCTAATACTTATCGAACAATTCTCGCCATGGGAGATATCACTTTCCTCACCATTTTTTTAAACAACCAAGCAATTATGAGGATTTCTTTGACCTCCTTTCTTTTCCTCAACACTTGCCACTTTCTTGGCAAAAGGCTAGAACCAATCAGTTTGTGCTGCATACAAACATCACAACCATGATAAACAGTCTCAAGAAAGTCTTATAGACAGAAAGAACTGGTGAGATTGCATGTGATCTCTTCACCTTTCGGCATGATAAAGTTCTCCAATCACTTATCTTTTTAATAATTTCCTAGTATTTCCTCCAAATGATGTTCAAAACAGGACAAATTGAATACATCAAAGCAAACTGATCTACTTTTCCTTAAAAATATTCACATAAAGTTAAAGAGAACCAACGCCAAAACAATGGAAAGGGTTCTTGATTCACCCTTCAAAAGCTGGCATTAACATGATTCCCATAAGCTCAAAAGGCAGAATAATCATGAAATGATCAGCAAACAATTAAAAATCAAACAATCAAAACAACAACAAAAAAGGGAAATTAAAAAAATACCTGTACATAAAGATATCCAAACCGTCAAGCGTCTTCTTGCAAAGATAGCATGAATCCAGAAAACCGGCAATCTCAGAGGTGGCATTTCCGCCACCGCCATTACCGGCAAGACCAAAAAACATCTCAGTCCCGTCATTGCCATTGCCCCCCACAAAGTCCGCCTCGAAAAACTCCCTTTTCCTGACGAGATTATCTCCGACGTGAGATATCACACAAGTGTACTCCTCACGAAAATCCACTTCGTCCCCGCCGCCGCCGCCACGCTTCCGATTGCTGCCGTTCCGTGAGAAGTCGATAATCGGCGTGGGTTTCGACGAATATTTCGGAGAGATCGCCAAAACCGGAGTCGGATCCTCATACCGATCACGACCGCGATCGCATTTCAGGGCGGCGAGGATGCCGAGCCCAACGACGCCGTTGGACCCCTCGAAAACCTTGGGCGATTTGTTGGCACCGTTCTGCTTTATGGAATCAGTGAGGTTGTGATAGGAGAGGTTGACAGACAATTTCTTCTTTTTCAATTTCATTTCCGCCATTTCTGTGTAATGTGTATACACAGAGATGTGCGAGAAATGAATTCTTGGCCTGAAACTGTAAACAATACTACGTTGGGTTTTAGCAGATTTGAATTGAATACCCAATTGAGAAAAGGATAGGGGCTTTGCGTAGAGAGAGAGAGAGAGGGAGAAGAACAAGAACTCTGCCTCTCCCCCTCGAATGTTTGTAGCTTTCAGGAACGCGAGGGAAGAAGAGTATAGGAAATGGCAGCAAACACAGAATATTATTTATACCTTTGGCTTTGTGTTATTACTTATTACTTATTACCTGCATGTGAAAAGTATATTACCCATGACTTTAGGAGTAACTATAGAAAATTTCTGTTTTGACCAAAGATTTTTACTTCACGCTCCAATTTAAATATATTTTTAATTGAGATTTCAATTTTTATTAAGGGTAATACGGGATAAATTTTTAATTGAGCATTATATTTTTATTTAATTCCCCATTTTGACAAAATATTGTATAATTTTCACATATACTATTTAAAATACCTCTAAAAATATGTTAGTATAATTTTTACCAAATGTAGAACTAAAATATTATAATACAGTATTTATATCTTATTATGTTGTATAATTTTATGGGGAGTAAAGTAAAATATTCCAAACTGATGGGGACTGCCCCTTATTATTAACTACTTATTAACCTTTTTTTTTTTTTTTTTAAGAAAAAAATGAAGATTCTCATACAGTAAAACACCTGGACCAAAATCATTTTTATCAAAATTATCCATATCTCTATATTTTTTTTATCAGAGATATTCAATATATCCATGTGTATGGCCTATCGAGGTGGGCTCTTGCGGACAGAGATTTTTAGTTTTTTACAAAACAGAGTTTTTTTTTTTGTAAAATCTTGCAAAACAATTCATTCACTCAAATTTGAGCATTTGAAAAGAGTTATATCTTTAATTGTGGATCATCTTCTGCGACTTCTTCAGAATAATTAATAACACATTTCTCTTGGTTAACCAATTACTCTAATTCATCTTAAAAATAACCGATTTAAGCTTCAATGATGGCCTTTCCGGGGTCAATTATGATGGTTTCTGTAATACACTCGGACTCTACAAAAGTTTTCGGGATCCTTGTTTTCTTGTCAGACTTTGACCGATTTCTTTTCTTTTTTTGATTCAAAGGAAAAGCTCTATCCACGATCTCGTCGAGGTTTCTGTAACACACTCGGACTCTACAAAAGTTTTCGGGATCCTTGTTTTCTTGTCAGACTTTGACAGATTTCTTTTCTTTTTTTGATTCAAAGGAAAAGCTCTATCCACGATCTCGTCGACATTAACATTAGTGTCGGCAACACCTTTTCTATTTACTTCATCTTTATCCAAAGACTCCTCATCTATTGTATGTTTCTTGGACTTTTGGACGTTGATTTTCTAAATTTTGCGGCTCGATTTCCAATCCTTCTTGCTTCTCTATTTCTCGAAGCTTGCATAAATCCCTAGAAAGCTATGTTTTGAAACCCGGACCGGACTGGCCGGTCGGATCGGTGACCAGCCGCTTGTCCGGTCCGGGTGAGCCTCCAAAGCCAGTCCCTCTTTGGACTAGTTTGGCCCGCTAAAAACCGGACGAAAACCGGTGAATGAATCGGACCGGACCGTTTGGCCCGGATTTTTTTATTTTTATTTTTATTTTTTTTTGCAGAATTATAAATTCAAGTTAATTGTTCCACCAGGGGTTCGATCCCTTGACCCTCAAATTAGGAAATGAGGGCCTCAACCGCTTGAGAAGCTTAGTTTATCGGCTAAATGTTGATCAAATTTTATATAAACCGTTCAAGTAGTAAGCTTACAAAGTGAATTATATTTTTAAATTGAATTCTAGAAAAGTATAAACGCTTATGTGATAATTTTTTATTTATTTTCTGAATAAAGAGTATGACATTTGTTTAATCAATCTTTTATCTATATTACTAATTTAGTTGATGTTGATTATTTTGTTATTTAGTTAGATATTTAATTAATATCTTTGTTGATTTATAATTTGAAAATTTATCATTAGTTATGTTATTTGAAAATTAATGGTTAGTTTAAAGTGATGTATAATTATATCTATTTTTTTATATTATTAAATCTAATTAATTATTTGTAATTAATATTTATAATATTATATAATTGATATATATATATATATATATATATATATATATATATAATTAATTAATTAAATATAATTATTACGTAATTATGACGTCATACCGGTCTGACCGGTGGTCCAACCGACCGAACCAGTAAAATCAGTAACCAGTAAAGGGTCCCGGTTCAATATCCTGTCCGGGTTTCAAAACATAGCTAGAAAGTGTAGACTCCAGTAAAATCCTCAATATTTTATGCCTGTATTCCATTTACAGTTGAAATTCACTTTCGAGTCGAGAATGACGAAAATGGAGCGAAAACGATGTAACAAGCAAATAAAGACTTTTTTCTGAAGCAAGTCGTGGCTGTAAAGGATTTGGCCTAGGAAAGGCCGCAGTCGCGAATAGAGATGTCCGATGAGCTACTAGAGAGGCTATGGTCGCAAAGGCCTCTCAAATCCACCTCAATACTAGCTCTTGCAAAAGGAAGTTCTTGCATAATTTTTATTTCTATTATCAACATAAAGAGGACGACCAACCCCAAAAGCGACACTATGTAACGAATCTTTTTAATTCAACAGTGCCTGTAAACTCCAAAATTTAACCCAGAGGGAAACCAGTGGAGATTCCTGTTGGTGTGCGGCGGGCCCGAAGCAGAGTGACGGTATAACAACATTTCAAAAAATTTCGCCATAACCTAGTTATCAAAATATTTCCAAAATATTTTAATTAAGCAGCGGAACAAATCGGGCAGCATAACTCTAATATATACAGGCATTGATAACATAATTTTAAATCATCTAGCATATAATTTGGGCAGCACAACGGTATTACCGTACTGCAAAATTGGCTATCAACGGCACTTTTCCAGCACCTCGATATCTTCTCGTGAAACCGGCAAA
The DNA here is from genome assembly GCA_037501455.1 of Lantana camara. Lineage (NCBI taxonomy): Eukaryota > Viridiplantae > Streptophyta > Magnoliopsida > Lamiales > Verbenaceae > Lantana > Lantana camara. The sequence goes on along the minus strand of CM074863.1, from coordinate 19,157,856 downwards.
GCTTCCCCGCAATATCCCGATTAAGAAATTGGAGTGTGGGCTCCGGCAGTATTTCCCTAAATACTTTGAGAAAATATTTTTCTAGAAAAACCCTTTTTTCTAATAAAAACTGAAAATCCCTATTTTCTAATAATCAAGTGGATTATATATTAATTATATAACCACTTAATTAAGTATTAATTAATCCTTAATTAACGATTAATTAAAGCGGAAAGAGAGAGTGCCGGATGGCTTTTGACATGGCTGAACATCTTCAAAAAATTGGAATTGAAAATGTAAACATTGGCAGCATATTTATAGCCTAAATTGAGGGGTAAAATGGCCAATTCGAAGCAAAACCGGCTGCCGCGCGTCCTTAGCCGCCAAGTTCAGCAAATCCGACGACGCCACGCAGGAGCTCGCCCCGCCATGAGTCCAACGGCGCGAAGCACGCGCCCAGCAGACGCCTCACGCACCCGCACGCGCCGCCCAAGTGGCGGCTGTGTGCTTGGCGCGTGTGAACTCCACGGTGGCACGAGCAGCTGTCACTTGGCGAACCGGTCCGGTCCAACCGGCGGTTCAGTCTTTAGACCGGTTCAGCCGTGAACCGGTCGGTTCAGCTTGGTTCGGTCAGTGACACGTGTCACAATATGATTTGTCCACGTTTTCGGGTCGGTCAAACCTTGACCGACCCTATCCGACCCGAACCCGGACCCGCGTCCTGACCCGGACCCTTCTAGGTCTAATCTGGGCCGCTCCTTTTCGCCGATGTGGCACGATCTTCATCGTCCACGTGTCGGACGCGTTGGCGCGCAGTGGCGCTGACCCGCTGACGTGGCGTGCCACGTCATCTGCCACGTCAGCAAAAAAAACTTTTTTTTTTTTTGAAAAATTTTATTTTCTCCAAAATAAAATTTCGGACATTTCCAACTCTTTGGAATTTAATTTATTTTCTCAAAATAAATACCTTGGCTATTTTCAAACTCTTTGAAAAATCATTTCTCTCTCTCGTTTTAATATTTTCTCTTTGATCTTCGTTGGGGCTTGCGGGGGGACCTACATGACTAATTAATCTTAGCTCCAAACGGGTCAATCTATTATCATCCCATGACAATAATTAATTACCGTTTAACAATATTTAATTCCACTAAATAAATATTGTTGAACTCTAAAATTAATTAAATTATTCACGAATTTCTCGATCTAGAATAATTTTGCATTTTACTCCTCTGTACAGATATCCATGAAAAATAAATCAATACTACTATCAATTATTTTTCACTTTAAATCTGAAATTTCTTGATTCGCCTTAAGTCCAAATTCCCTGTATGTGAAACACATTCAACATACAACTTCGGTGACGAACACACGAAGTACTTTGGCCAAAGATTTAATTCGAACCTTTTCAAATCTATTTCAAGGATGTCTTTAACCTTCCAGCAAGGCTACAGATTCCTCGATCAATATTTCTCTTTAGCACATTTCATGCAATCACCGAACGTACAAAGTATTTTGGCCACCCGTTACCGAGACCTCACTTCTGAGTACATCACAGTGATTAACACTACATGCCTAAAGTAGAAACACAGCCAGGATTAAGAGTCTAATGCTTCTGAGATTTTGTTCATTTTAGATAGCAGTATAAAATAAACAATCTCAGTGGTCCAGTTCTATGTTTCCAATCTCATTGAAAGTCATCAATGCGTTATAATTGGAAACTCCATTTCCCTATGACGAAAGACTAATCATCTTATATAACACATTATAGTCTTGATAAAAACATCTTCATATCATACTGACTAGAACTTTAATGACACGTAATTCTTGGTATTTAAAGTCTTTTCCTATGAAACACATTTCATATAAAAATACCATCACACGTCATTAATTATTAAATTTGTAAAATACTCATAACTTGCTTTAATTTCAATTTTATTAATCCAAAATATTTACAATATAATTGGATTTTTAGGGCATTAATCCCAACAATCTCCCACTTGCCCTAAATCCAATTGGCTACATATCTAAGGCCCATCCCTTCTACACGAGTGTCAAAACTCTTTTGTGCCAAAGTCTTAGTGAAGGGATCTGCTAGATTATTTACTGAGCCAATTTTCACCACTGCCACTTCTCCACGTTCCACATAATCACGTATAATGTGAAACTTCCTCTCGATGTGCTTCGCACGTTTATGACTTCGAGGTTCCTTGGAGTTGGCCACCGCTCCAACATTGTCACAGTACAATGTGATGGGCGTAAGTCCGTCCTTGACGACTTCTAGATCCATTAGGAAATTTCGGAACCAATACGCTTCTTTGGCTGCTTCCGAAGCTGCCACGTATTCGGCTTCCATGGTGGAGTCAGCAATGCAAGATTGCTTAATGCTCCTCCAACTTATGGCTGCTCCTCCTAGAGTAAACACGTATCCAGACGTCGAACACCTAGAATCCAAATCATATTGGAAATCCGAGTCTGTGTACCCAATATGAATGAGCTCATCACTGCGATAGACAAGCATATAATCCCGAGTCCTTCTCAAGTACTTTAATATATGCTTTACAGCTATCCAGTGTTGGGGTCCAGGGTTCGACTGATATCTGCTGACTAGACCTACACCATAACAGATATCTGGCCTTGTACATAACATGGCATACATGAGGCTTCCGACTGCCGAAGCATATAGAACATCTATCATTTCTTCTGTCTCTTCTGGGTTCTTAGGACACTGATCCCGAGATAGATGAACTCCATGTTTGAAAGGTAACTATCCTTTCTTGGAGTTAGCCATATTATATCTTGCCAACATCTTATCAATATATGCTGCTTGTGATAAACCAATCATCTTATTCTTACGATCACGACAAAGTCTGATCCCTAGAATATAATTGGCCTCACCTAAGTCTTTCATGTCAAACTGGTTTAACAACCAAATCTTAACTGCTGACAATATTCCTGTGTCATTCTCAATGAGCAGAATATCATCAACGTATAGAACTAAAAATGTTACAACACTATCATGATGTCTCTTGTACACACATGGTTCATCAGGCAATTGCATAAATCCAAAGGATTTAATTGCCTCATTAAATCTGATGTTCCATGATCTAGACGCTTGCTTAAGACCATAGATTGATCTATCAAGCTTGCATACCATATGCTCCTGATTTCTGGCTATAAAGCCTTCAGGCTGAGCCATGTATATCTCTTCTTGAAGGTGCCCGTTCAAGAAGGCAGTCTTTACATCCATTTGCCAAATCTCATAATCATAATGAGCAGCAATGGATAGGAGAATTCTTATGGACTTAAGCATTGCTACAGGCGAGAAGGTTTCGTCATAATCGATACCTTCTTTCTGGGTATAACCCTTTGCCACAAGCCTTGCTTTAAAGGTCTCAACCTTTCCGTCCACTCCCCTTTTTCTCTTGTAGACCCATTTGCGTCCAATAGGTTTAATGCCCTCAGGCGCCTCTACAAGTTCCCAGACTTTATTGGAATACATTGAATCTAATTCAGATTCCATGGCTCTGACCCAACGGCCAGCGTCTATATCCTTTATAGCTTCATCATATGTGACAGGATCAGATACGTCAGATTCAACCACTTGGGTTAATCCTAAGTATCTGTCAGGTACCCTGACAATCCTCCCACTACGACGAGGCTGTTGTGTACTTGTCCCTACATCATATGTTGTATCTGGTACATCATATGTATCTAACACATTTTTAGTTACCACGGGTTCTTGGAATTCAGAATCTGATGTTGTCATTTCTTCTAACACAATTTTGCTTCTACCCTTGTGGTCATTTACGAAATCATCTTCAAGATATTTGGCATTAGTGCTCACAAACACTTTGTGATCGCTCGGATCGTAAAATGTACCACCTCTTGTTCCTTTATGATAACCTATGAACAAGCAAACCTCTGTTCTTGATTCCAACTTGTCAGGATCCTTCCTTAACACATGAGCTGGGGTTCCCCATATCCGAAGATAGGAGACACTGGGCTTTCGCCCTCGCCACAGTTCTATTGGTGTTTTAGGAACCGACTTGGATAGAACAAGGTTTAATATGTGTGCTGCCGTTTCGAGTGCAAAGCCCCAAAACGAACTTGGTAGGGTAGCATGACTCATCATAGATCTTACTATTTCCATTAGAGTTCTATTTCTCCTTTCTGCAACACCATTCTGTTGGGGTGTACCCGGTGCAGATAATTGAGATCTAATCCCATTTGCAGTGAGAAATTCTAGAAACTCTATAGACAGATACTCACCACCACGATCTGATCGAAGTGCCTTGATACGTTTTCCGGTTTGATTTTCAACTTCGGCCTTGAATTCTTTGAACTTTTCAAAAGATTCAGACTTATATCTCATCAAATAAACGTATCCGTATCTGGAGTAATCATCCGTAAAAGTGATGAAATACTCAAAACCTCCTCTTGCTTGAATACTCATAGGACCACACACATCCGTATGAATTAACTCAAACAATTCTGTGGCTCGATTACCTTTAGATTTAAAAGATCTCTTGGTCATCTTACCTTCCAAGCAGGATTCACATACTGGTAGTTCTGTTAAGTCCAAGGGACTCAACAATTCGTCTGAAATTAATCTTTGGATCCTTTTTGGATTAATATGACCAAGACGTAGGTGCCACTTGTATGCCTCATTAGCCATAGGGGTTTTTCTTTTGGATGGTAAGTCAAGCTTAGTAGTGTTAAGTTCGGAATTAGGGTTTTTATCGGGGTATAACAAGAAAAGACCATCTTTTACCGTGCCAGAGCAAATAAACCTTTTGTTTTGCTTAATGGTAAAATTTTGTTCAAAACAAACATTGAAACCATTATTTATTAAACAACTCACAGAAACCAGATTTCTGCGAACACACGGTATATACAGAATGTCTTTTAGTACCAAAACCCTATCACCAAAATACAAATTTACAGTCCCTACTGCTAATACAGATATACTTGTATTATCCCCGAGCAGTAGCTGCATCTCGCCATCTTCAAGCTTTCTGGTTAGCTTGAACCCCTGCAACGAATTGCAAATATGATTAGTTGAACCCGAGTCCACACACCAGGAATCTGGTGGACTTCCAACTAAACATAATTCAATTAAACAAGATATCGATAAACCTTGTCCAGATGGCTTAGCAGGAAGACTTGCTAAGTATTTTGGACAATTCCTCTTCCAGTGCCCATTTTCACCGCAGTGGAAACATTTTCCCTTGCTAGGTTTACCCTTCTTCTTCTGAACCTTTTTCTTGGGATTGAGAACCTTTCCCTTTCCCTTTTTCCACTTGTTGGCCTTTGGAGCCGTGGAAGTCGATGCCTGAGCCAGGAGAATAGTTCCCTTAGCTTTCATCACTCCTCTGCCACTTTAAGTTCGTTCATCAATTCAGGCAGAGAAAAATCCAATTTGTTCATAGAATAATTTTGCCTGAATGTGTCGAACGACTTTGGCAGAGAGCAAAGGATCATATCCTGTTTACTGAGATCATCAAATTTAGCACCAAGGCTTTCAATTTCGTTCAGGCAAGCCATCATGTTCATAACATGATCCTGAACAGGTGATCCCTCAGACATCTTGGTAACTAACAGCCTTCGCATCAATTCGAGCCTCTTGGCTCGATTCTGTCCTCCAAACATTTGATGGAGATGATCCATCATGTTCCTAGCAGTTGGCATCTCATGCATTTGATGCTTGAGAACATTGGAGACAGATGCCAGGATATAAGACCTAGCCAAATCATTGGACTTGATCCAATTGGCGTAAGCATTTCTCATATCCTGATTGGCTGTAGTTTCCGGTACCCCCGGACAAGGTTCAGTGACCACTTGTTTCAGATTCTCGTGACCAAACACGATGTCGAGATTCATTTTCCAGTCAGCATAGTTAGACCCTTCAAGCATATTTTCCTTTAGGATCGATTGAAGCGGGCTAGCGGTCGTCATTGCTTTAAAACTGAAATATTTTAAAAGATGCAAGTTATGATTCTGTATTTTACTTCTTTTGCGTCTAACCAATAAATGAAATCCACGTAAGCATTTTTGGTTTACACAATGGTGACTTATCTAACCGCAGTTGACTCCCCGGAAGCGAGGTCGAAAACCGCTTAGAAAAGCAAGAATTAATCTTAATTAACATGCCACCTAGGTAACTCTTACCAAACTATGTTAATCCACCACGTTAACCTTTGGCCTCTAAGTGAATGTAACATAGCTCTGAAGGGAGGTTAATACATTACTTAGACAAGCGTATACCATTACCTAGAAATTCGTACGAGTAGATCGGACACTCCACGGAGGCGTGGTCGAGCTGACTTTCCCCGTATCTCATTCTATCCGTAGAAGTCTAATCTTGTATACCGCGAATACATACCCGCCGAAGGGAGTAGTATATATCCACTATACTATAGACGGGTAATGGAGGCCGTGAGAATCCAACTCTTTTCATCTCGCTCCCACTTGAATTTTATAAAATTTGTGGATTATCTTTGATTATTAAATAATGACTTTTGGCGTCTTATTAATTTTGGAAGTAATTAATCTAATTAATAAGCTCCCACTAGGATTATTAAATAATCCTAATAATATTTTAAGACTTTAATAACTCTTTATTAATTTAGGCCAAAAAATATTAATCCAATTATGCATCATATTTAATCTCTATTAAATATTATTTATCTAATCACATTAAATAAATCATGCATAATTAAAGCAGCATAATATCACATATTATCATGCCATTTTAAAATTAAAAGCATGCTTGCAAATAATTATCACATAATCATCACGCTTTAAATTTTTAATGGTCCCTTAAATAAATATGTTTTAAATTATCACATAATTTAAATCATATTTACTGATTCGGTAATTAACCAGGAAGATTATTGAAATCAATTCCCAGAAAATTACCATTCCACGCAAACTCCCAGAAACACTGGAGGGGTCACATCGGTCCCACTTAAAACCCAGTCTTCTTAGACAGAATTTACGTGCACAATATCAGATTTAAAATTATGCATCTTATGCTTTATCAATGCGAGTATATAATCAGAGTCCCGCTCTGATACCAGTTGTTGGTGTGCGGCGGGCCCGAAGCAGAGTGACGGTATAGCAACATTTCAAAAAATTTCGCCATAACCTCGTTATCAAAATATTTCCAAAATATTTTAATTAAGCAGCGGAACAAATCGGGCAGCATAACTCTAATATATACATGCATTGATAACATAATTTTAAATCATCTAACATATAATCACAATATGCAAATATCAATTTGGGCAGCACAACGGTATTACCGTACTGCAAAATTGGCTATCAACGGCACTTTTCCAGCACCTCGATATCTTCTCGTGAAACCGGCAAAGCTTCCCCGCAATATCCCCGATTAAGAAATTGGAGTGTGGGCTCCGGCAGTATTTCCCTAAATACTTTGAGAAAATATTTTTCTAGAAAAACCCTTTTTTCTAATAAAAACTGAAAATCCCTATTTTCTAATAATCAAGTGGATTATATATTAATTATATAACCACTTAATTAAGTATTAATTAATCCTTAATTAAGGATTAATTAAAGCGGAAAGAGAGAGTGCCAGATGGCTTTTGACATGGCTGAACATCTTCAAAAAATTGGAATTGAAAATGTAAACATTGGCAGCATATTGATAGCCTAAATTGAGGGATAAAATGGCCAATTCGAAGCAAAACCGGCTGCCGCGCGTCCTTAGCCGCCAAGTTCAGCAAATCCGACGACGCCACGTAGGAGCTCGCCCCGCCACGAGTCCAGCGGCGCGAAGCACGCGCCCAGCAGACGCCGCACGCACCCGCATGCGCCGCCCAAGTGGCGGCTGTGTGCTTGGCGCGTGTGAACCCCACGGTGGCACGAGCAGCTGCCACATGGCGAACCGGTCCGGTCCAACCGGCGGTTCAGTCCTTAGACCGGTTCAGCCATGAACCGGTCGGTTCAGCTTGGTTCGGTCAGTGACACGTGTCACAATACGATTTGTCTACGTTTCCGGGTCGGTCAAACCTTGACCGACCCTATCCGACCCGAACCTGGACCCGCGTCCTGACCCGGACCCTTCTAGGTCTAATCTGGGCCGCTCCTTTTCGCCAACGTGGCACGATCTTCATCGTCCACGTGTCGGACACGCTGGCGCCCAGTGGCGCTGACCCGCTGACGTGGCGTGCCACGTCATCTGCCACTTCAGTAAAAAAACTTCTTTTTTTTTGAAAAATTTTATTTTCTCCAAAATAAAATTTCGGATATTTCCAACTCTTTGGAATTTAATTTATTTTCTCAAAATAAATACATTGGCTATTTTCAAACTCTTTGAAAAATCATTTCTCTCTCTCGTTTTAATATTTTCTCTTTGATCTTCGTTGGGGCTTGCGGGGGGACCTACAAGACTAATTAATCTTAGCTCCAAACGGGTTAATCTATTATCATCCCATGACAATAATTGATTACCGTTTAACAATATTTAATTCCACTAAATAAATATTGTTGAACTCTAAAATTAATTAAATTATTCACGAATTTCTCGATCTAGAATAATTTTGCATTTTACTTCTCTGTACAGATATCCATGAAAAATAAATCAATACTACTATCAATTATTTTTCACTTTAAATCTGAAATTTCTTGATTCGCCTTAAGTCCAAATTCCCTGTATGTGAAACACATTCAACATACAACTTCGGTGACGAACACACGAAGTACTTTGGCCAAAGATTTAATTCGAACTTTTTCAAATCTATTTCAGGGATGTCTTTAACCTTCCAGCAAGGCTACAGATTCCTCGATCAATATTTCTCTTTAGCACATTTCATGCAATCACCTAACGTACAAAGTATTTTGGCCACCCGTTACCGAGACCTCACTTCTGAGTACATCACAGTGATTAACACTACATGCCTAAAGTAGAAACACAGCCAGGATTAAGAGTCTAATGCTTCCGAGATTCTGTTCATTTTAGATAGCAGTATAAAATGAACAATCTCAGTGGTCCAGTTCGATGTTTCCAATCTCATTGAAAGTCATCAATGTGTTATAATTGGAAACTCCATTTCCCTATGACGAAAGACTAATCATCTTATATAACACATTATAGTCTTGATAAGAACATCTTCTTATCATACTGACTAGAACTGTAATGACACGTGACTTCTGGTATTTAAAGTCTTTTCCTATGAAACACATTTCATATAAAAATACCATCACACGTCATTAATTATTAAATTTGTAAAATACTCATAACTTGCTTTAATTTCAGTTTTATTAATCCAAAATATTTACAATATAATTGGATTTTTAGGGCATTAATCCCAACAATTCCTTCGTCAGGTTAAAAACGGGGGACCACTTAAATAAACACATAGGAAAATCATCGAAGTAATGAATTCCAGTCATCCACATTTGATTAAAATTCTCCTCTAGATCTAGGCGAATTGAAATATGATGGTATTATGTCAAATTTAACTTAAAATTTCTTTTCAAATTCAAATCCAACAAATAGTTATGCAATCTCGAAAGCGTGGGATATCCAACAAATAAGTGTGGTTGCGAGGCATTGTGGCGCTTTGAGGAGGCGCGTGCTCTGCAACAACGACGTACATCCACTATGGCATGCAGAATGAACAAGCGGCACAAGATGGTGATTAACACAGATAGGATGCGCTTGGTGGTTAATGGTGTGAGGCAATGCGTGGCCTACGCTGGCCCTTGTTGTAGCAACAGGCTGCTGCAAATTGGCAGTGTCGCTGGGGACTTGTGGCGCTGCTTGGGGGGTGACGTAGGGCTGTGCGGCTGCAACAACAACAGGATTGTGGAACGTGAAGGCAGGCGGCGAGACACTTGGTGATCGTTGGAACGGGCTGCGGCTGCTATAGGTAAGCGAGGGGGGACAGTGGCGTTACGTAGGAAGGCAGGCTGACGATGACGCATGATGAAAGGCGGTGGCGGGGCTGTTGGTGGCCGCCGCATAAAATGGAGCATAGGCGGCGGTCAAGATGGGAAAAGGATCAACTATCTTTATTGTTCTTGTGCAATTTTGACCTCACAATGCATGTGTTGGATTGTGGCGGGCCCAAGACAGAGTGACGGTACAGCGGAATATTTCAAAAAATTTCGCCATAACCTCGTTATCAAAATATTTCAAAAATATTTTAATAAAGTAGCGGAATAAATCGGGCAGCATAACTCTAATATATACAGGTATTGATAACATAATTTTAAATCATCTAACGTATAATCACAATATGCAAATAATAATTTTGGCAGCACAACTGTATTACCGTACTGCAAAATTGGCTATCAACGACACTTTTTCAGCACCTCGATACTTCTCGTGAAACCGGCAGAGCTTCCCCGCAATATCCCCGATTAAGAAATTGAAGTGTGGGCTCCGGCAGTATTTCGCTAAATACTCGAGAAAATATTTTCTTAGAAAAACCCTTTTTTCTAAAACCTAAAAATCCCTAATTTCTAATAATTAAGTGGATTATATATTAATTATATAACCACCTAATTAAGCAATTAATTAATCTAATTAAAGATTAATTAACGAAATAAGAGAGAGATAGAGCCGAGAGGCATTGAAATGGCTGAACATCTTCAAAAAATTGAATGAATAAAATGTAAACATTGCAGCCAAATTTATAGGCAAGTTCAAGGGACATTTTCGTCCAAAAAATGTGAAATTACCGTGCACTCCAAGGTCGGCCGTCCAATCCAAGAGTGCCACGCAGGAGCTCGCGCCGCCACGAGTCCAGCGGCTTGAAGCACACGCCCAGCAGACGCCGCACGCGCCGCCCAAGTGGCGGCTGTGTGCTTGGCGCGTGTGAACCCCACGGTGGCAGGAGCAGCTGCCACGTGGCGAACCGGTCCGATCCAACCGGCGGTTCAGCCCTTATACCGGTTCAGCTTGGTTCAGTCAGCACTACGTGTCACAATATGATTCGTCCACGTTTTCGGGTCGGTCAAACCTTGACCGACCCTATCCGACCCGAACCCGGACCCGCGTCCTGACTCGGACCCTTCCAGGTCTAATCTGGGCCGCTCCTTCTTGCTGACGTGGCTAGATCGTGGCCGTCCATGTGGCGCGCCAAATGGCGCCCAGTCAGCGCCACTTGGCGCTGACTTGCTGACTTGGCGTGACACGTCACCTGCCACGTCATATATATTTTTTTTTTCGAAAAAATTTATTTTCTCCAAAATAAAATTTCGGACATTTCCAACTCTTTGGAATTTAATTTATTTTCTCAAAATAAATTCCTTGGCTATTTTCAAACACTTTGAAAAAACATTTCTCTCTCTCGTTTTAATATTTTCTCTTTGATCTTCGTTGGGGCTTGCGGGGGACCTACAGGACTAATTAATCTTAGCTCCAAATGGGTCAATCTATTATCATCCCATGACAATAATTGATTACCGTTTAACAATATTTAATTCCACTAAATAAATATTGTTGAACTCTAAAATTAATTAAATTATTCACGAATTTCTCGATCTAGAATAATTTTGCATTTTACTCCTCTGTACAGATATCCATGAAAAATAAATCAATACTACTATCATTTATTTTTCACTTTCAATCTGAAATTTCTTGATTCGCCTTAAGTCCAAATTCCCTGTATGTGAAACATATTCAACATACAACTTCGGTGACGCACACGCGAAGTCCTTTGGCCAAAGTTTTAATTCGAACTTTTTGCAAATCTATTTCAGGGATATCTTTAAACCTTCCAGCAAGGCTACAGATTCCTTGATCAATATTTCTCTCTAGCACATTTCATGCAATCACCGAACGTACAAAGTATTTTGGCCACCCGTTACCGAGACCTCACTTCTGAGTACATCACAGTGATTAACACTACATGCCTAAAGTAGAAACACTATCAGGATTAAGAGTCTAATGCTTCCGAGATTCTGTTCATTTTAGATAGCAGTATAAAATGAACAATCTCAGTGGTCCAGTTCGATGTTTCCAATCTCATTGAGAGTCATCAATGTGTTATAATTGGAAACTCCATTTCCTTATGACGAAAGACTAATCATCTTATATAACACATTATAGTCTTGATAAGAACATCTTCTTATCATACTGACTAGAACTGTAACGACACTTGACTTCTGGTATTTAAAGTCTTTTCCTATGAAACACATTTCATATAAAAATACCATTACACGTCATTAATTATTAAATTTGTAAAATACTCATAACTTGCTTTAATTTCAGTTTTATTAATCCAAAATATTTACAATGTAATTGAATTTTCAGGGCATTAATCCCAACAATCTCCCACTTGCCCTAAATCCAATTGGCTACATATCTAAGGCCCATCCCTTCTACATGAGTATCAAAACTCTTTTGCGCCAAAGTCTTAGTGAAGGGATCTGCCAGATTATTTACTGAGCCAATTTTCACTACCGCCACTTCTCCACGTTCCACATAATCACGTATAATGTGAAACTTCCTCTCGATGTGCTTGGCACGTTTATGACTTCGAGGTTCCTTGGAGTTGGCCACCGCTCCAGCATTGTCACAGTACAATGTGATCGGCGTAAGTCCGTCCTTGACGACTTCTAGATCCATTAGAAAATTTCGGAACCAATACGCCTCTTTGGCTGCTTCCGAAGCTGCCACGTATTCGGCTTCCATGGTGGAGTCAGCAATGCAAGATTGCTTAATACTCCTCCAACTTACCGCTGCTCCTCCTAGAGTAAACACGTATCCAGACGTCGAACGCCTAGAATCCAAATCGGATTGAAAATCCGAATCTGTGTACCCTATAGGAATGAGCTCATCACTGCGATAGACAAGCATATAATCCCGAGCCCTTCTCAAGTACTTTAATATATGCTTTACAGCTATCCAGTGTTGGGGTCCAGGGTTTGACGGATATCTGCCGACTAGACCTACAGCATAACAGATATCTGGCCTAGTACATAACATGGCATACATGAGGCTTCCGACTGCCGAAGCATACGGAACATCTTTCATTTCTTCTGTCTCTTCTGGGTTCTTAGGACACTGATCCCGAGACAGATGAACTCCATGTCTGAAAGGTAACGATCATTTCTTGGAGTTAGCCATATTATATCTTGCCAACATCTTATCTATATATGCTGCTTGTGATAAACCAATCATCTTATTCTTACGATCAGGACAAAGTCTGATTCCTAGAATATAACTGGCTTCACCTAGGTCTTTCATGTCAAACTGGTTTGACAACCAAATCTTAACTGCTGACAATATTCCTGTGTCATTCCCAATGAGCAGAATATCGTCAACATATAGAACTAAAAATGTTACAACACTATCATGATGTCTCTTGTACACACATGGTTCATCAGGCAATTGCATAAATCCAAAGGATTTAATTGCCTCATTAAATCTGATGTTCCATGACCTAGACGCTTGCTTAAGACCATAAATAGATCTATCAAGCTTGCATACCATATGCTCCTGATTTCTGGCTATAAAGCCTTCAGGCTGAGCCATGTATATCTCTTCTTGAAGGTGCCCGTTCAAGAAGGCAGTCTTTACATCCATTTGCCAAATCTCATAATCATAATGAGCAGCAATGGATAGGAGAATTCTTATGGACTTAAGCATTGCTACAGGCGAGAAGGTTTCGTCATAATCGATACCTTCTTTCTGGGTATAACCCTTTGCCACAAGCCTTGCTTTAAAGGTCTCAACCTTTCCGTCCACTCCCCTTTTTCTCTTGTAGACCCATTTGCGTCCAATAGGTTTAATGCCCTCAGGCGCCTCTACAAGTTCCCAGACTTTATTGGAATACATTGAATCTAATTCAGATTCCATGGCTCTGACCCAACGGCCAGCGTCTATATCCTTTATAGCTTCATCATATGTGACAGGATCAGATACGTCAGATTCAACCACTTGGGTTAATCCTAAGTATCTGTCAGGTACCCTGACAATCCTCCCACTACGACGAGGCTGTTGTGTACTTGTCCCTACATCATATGTTGTATCTGGTACATCATATGTATCTAACACATTTTTAGTTACCACGGGTTCTTGGAATTCAGAATCTGATGTTGTCATTTCTTCTAACACAATTTTGCTTCTACCCTTGTGGTCATTTACGAAATCATCTTCAAGATATTTGGCATTAGTGCTCACAAACACTTTGTGATCGCTCGGATCGTAAAATGTACCACCTCTTGTTCCTTTATGATAACCTATGAACAAGCAAACCTCTGTTCTTGATTCCAACTTGTCAGGATCCTTCCTTAACACATGAGCTGGGGTTCCCCATATCCGAAGATAGGAGACACTGGGCTTTCGCCCTCGCCACAGTTCCATTGGTGTTTTAGGAACCGACTTGGATGGAACAAGGTTTAGTATGTGTGCCGCCGTTTCGAGTGCAAAGCCCCAAAACGAACTTGGTAGGGTAGCATGACTCATCATAGATCTTACCATTTCCATTAGAGTTCTATTTATCCTTTCTGCAACACCGTTCTGCTGGGGTGTACCTGGTGCAGATAATTGAGATCTAATCCCATTTGCAGTGAGAAATTCTAGAAACTCTATAGACAGATACTCACCACCACGATCTGATCGAAGTGACTTGATACGCTTTTCGGTTTGATTTTCAACTTCAGCTTTGAATTCTTTGAACTTTTCAAAAGATTCAGACTTATATCTCATCAAATAAACGTATCCGTATCTGGAGTAATCATCCGTAAAAGTGATGAAATACTCAAAACCTCCTCTTGCTTGAATACTCATAGGACCACACACATCCGTATGAATTAACTCAAGCAATTCTGTGGCTCGATTACCTTTAGATTTAAAAGATCTCTTGGTCATCTTACCTTCCAAGCAGGATTCACATACTGGTAGTTCTGTTAAGTCCAAGGGACTCAACAATTCATCTGAAATTAATCTTTGGATCCTTTTTGGATTAATATGACCAAGACGTAGGTGCCACTTGTATGCCTCATTAGGCATAGGGGTTTTTCTTTTGGATGGTAAGTCAAGCTTAGTAGTGTTAAGTTCGGAATTAGGGTTTTTATCGGGGTATAACAAGAAAAGACCATCTTTTACCGTGCCAGAGCAAATAAACCTTTTGTTTTGCTTAATGGTAAAATTTTGTTCAAAACAAACATTGAAACCATTATTTATTAAACAACTCACAGAAACCAGATTTCTGCGAACACACGGTATATACAGAATGTCTTTTAGTACCAAAACCCTATCACCAAAATACAAATTTACAGTCCCTACTGCTAATACATATATACTTGTATTATCCCCGAGCAGTAGCTGCATCTCGCCATCTTCAAGCTTTCTGGTTAGCTTGAACCCCTGCAACGAATTGCAAATATGATTAGTTGAACCCGAGTCCACACACCAGGAATCTGGTGGACTTCCAACTAAACATAATTCAATTAAACAAGATATCGATATACCTTGTCCAGATGGCTTAGCAGGAAGACTTGCTAAGTATTTTGGAATATTCCTCTTCCGGTGCCCATTTTCACCGCAGTGGAAACATTTTCCTTTGCTAGGTTTACCTTTCTTCTTCTGAACCTTTTTCTTGGGATTAAGAACCTTTCCTTTTCCCTTTTTCCAATTGTTGGCCTTTGGAGCCGTGGAAGTCGATGCCTGAGCCAGGAGAACAGTTCCCTTAGCTTTTATCACTCCCTCTGCCACCTTAAGTTCGTTCATTAATTCAGGCAGAGAAAAATCCAATTTGTTCATAGAATAATTTTGCCTGAATGTGTCGAACGACTTTGGTAGAGAGCATAGGATCATATCCTGTTTGCTGAGATCATCAAATTTAGCACCAAGGCTTTCAATTTCGTTCAGGCAAGCCATCATGTTCATAACATGATCCTAAACAGGTGATCCCTCAGACATCTTGGTAACTAACAGCCTTCGCATCAATTCGAGCCTCTTGGCTCGATTCTGTCCTCCAAGCATTTGATGGAGATGATCCATCATGTTCCTAGCAGTTGGCATCTCATGCATTTGATGCTTGAGAACATTGGAGACAGATGCCAGGATATAAGACCTAGCCAAATCATTGGACTTGATCCAATTGGCGTAAGCATTTCTCATATCCTGATTGGCTGTAGTTTCCGGTACCCCCGGACAAGGTTCAGTGAGCACTTGTTTCAGATTCTCGTGACCAAACACGATGTCAAGATTCATCTTCCAGTCAGCATAGTTAGACCCTTCAAGCCTATTTTCCTTTATGATCGATTGAAGCGGGCTAGCGGTCGTCATTGCTTTAAAACTGAAATATTTTAAAAGATGCAAGTTATGATTCTGTATTTTACTTCTTTTGCGTCTAACCAATAAATGAAATCCACGTAAGCATTTTTGGTTTACACAATGGTGACTTATCTAACCGCAGTTGACTCCCCGGAAGCGGGGTCGAAAACTGCTTAGAAAAGCAAGATTTAATCTTAATTAACATGTCATCTAGGTAACTCTTACCAAACTATGTTAATCTACCACGTTAACCTTTGACCTCTAAGTAAATGTAACATAGCTCCGAAGGGAGGTTAATACATTACTTAGTCAAGCGTACACCATTACCTAGAAATTCGTACGAGTAGATCAAACACTCCACGGAGGCGTGGTCGAGCTGACTTTCCCCGTATTTCATTCTATCCGTAGAAGTCTAATCTTGTATGCCGCGAATACATACCCGCCGAAGGGAGTAGTATATATTCACTATACTATAGACGGGTAATGGAGACCGTGAGAATCCAACACTTTTCATCTCGCTCCCACTTGAATTTTATAAAATTTGTGGATTATCTTTGATTATTAAATAATCACTTTTGGCGTCTTATTAATTTTGGAAGTAATTAATCTAATTAATATGCTCCCACTAGGATTATTAAATAATCCTAATAATATTTTATGGCTTTATAACTCCTTATTAATTTAAGCCAAAAATATTAATCCAATTATGCATCGTATTTAATCTCTATTAAACATTATTTATCTAATCACATTAAATAAATCAGGCATAATTAAAGCAGCATAATATCACATATTATCATGCCATTTTAAAATTAAAAGCATGTTTGCAAATAATTATCATATAATTATCACGCTTTAAATTTTTATGGCCCCTTAAATAAATTTGTTTTAAATTATCACATAATTTAAATCATATTTACTGATTCGGTAATTAACCAGGAAGATTATTGAAATCAATTCCCAGAAAATTACCATTCCACGCAAATTCCCAGAAACACTGGAGGGGTCACAACGGTCCCACTTAAAACCCAGCCTTCTTTGACAGAATTTACGTGCACAGTATCAG
Source organism: Lantana camara (assembly GCA_037501455.1). Classification (NCBI taxonomy): domain Eukaryota; kingdom Viridiplantae; phylum Streptophyta; class Magnoliopsida; order Lamiales; family Verbenaceae; genus Lantana; species Lantana camara. The sequence continues at coordinate 19,140,553 of CM074863.1, read as the reverse complement.
ATTTAAAATTATGCATCTTCTGCTTTATCAATGCGAGTATATAATCAGATCCCCGCTCTGATACCAGTTGTTGGATTGTGGCAGGCCCGAGACAGAGTGACGGTACAACGGAATATTTCAAAAAATTTCGCCATAACCTCGTTATCAAAATATTTCAAAAATATTTTAATAAAGCAGCGGAATAAATCGGGCAGCATAACTCTAATATATACAGGTATTGATAACATAATTTTAAATCATCTAGCATATAATCACAATATGCAAATAATAATTTTGGCAGCACAACGGTATTACCGTACTGCAAAATTGGCTATCAACGACACTTTTCCAGCACCTCGATATCTTCTCGTGAAACCGGCAGAGCTTCCCCGCAATATCCCCGATTAAGAAATTGGAGTGTGGGCTCCAGCAGTATTTCGCTAAATACTCGAGAAAATATTTTCTTAGAAAAACCCTTTTTTCTAACACCTGAAAATCCCTATTTTCTAATAATTAAGTGGATTATATATTAATTATATAACCACCTAATTAAGCAATTAATTAATCTAATTAAAGATTAATTAACGAAATAAGAGAGAGAGAGAGCCGAGAGGCATTGAAATGGCTGAACATCTTCAAAAAATTGAATGAATAAAATGTAAACATTGCAGCCATATTTATAGGCAAGTTCAAGGGACATTTTCGTCCAAAAAATGTGAAATTGCCGTGCACTCCAAGGTCGGCCGTCCAATCCAAGAGTGCCACGCAGGAGCTCGCGCCGCCACGAGTCCAGCGGAAAGAAGCACGCGCCCAGCAGACGCCGCACGCGCCGCCCAAGTGGCGGCTGTGTGCTTGGCGCGTGTGAACCCCACGGTGGCAGGAGCAGCTGCCACGTGGCGAACCGGTTTGGTCCAACCGGCGGTTCAGCCGTGAACCGGTCGGTTCAGCTTGGTTCGATCAGTACCACGTGTCACAATATGATTCGTCCACGTTTCCGGGTCGGTCAAACCTTGACCGACCCTATCCGACCCGAACCCGGACCTGCGTCCTGACCCGGACCCTTCCAGGTCTAATCTGGGCCGCTCCTTCTTGCTGACGTGGCTAGATCGTGGCCGTCCATGTGGCGCGCCAAATGGCGCCCAGTCTTACTGGCGTGGCGTGACACGTCACCTGCCACGTCAGCAATTTGCCACGTCATATATATATTTTTTTTCGAAAAAACTTATTTTCTCCAAAATAAAATTTCGGACATTTCCAACTCTTTGGAATTTAATTTATTTTCTCAAAATAAATTCCTTGGCTATTGTCAAACACTTTGAAAAAACATTTCTCTCTCTCGTTTTAATATTTTCTCTTTGATCTTCGTTGGGGCTTGCGGGGGACCTACAGGACTAATTAATCTTAGCTCCAAACGGGTCAATCTATTATCATCCCATGACAATAATTGATTACCGTTTAACAATATTTAATTCTACTAAATAAATATTGTTGAACTCTAAAATTAATTAAATTATTCACGAATTTCTCGATCTAGAATAATTTTGCATTTTACTCCTCTGTACAGATATCCATGAAAAATAAATCAATACTACTATCATTTATTTTTCACTTTCAATCTGAAATTTCTTGATTCGCCTTAAGTCCAAATTCCCTGTATGTGAAACATATTCAACATACAACTTCGGTGACGCACACGCGAAGTACTTTGGCCAAAGTTTTAATTCGAACTTTTTGCAAATCTATTTCAGGGATATCTTTAAACCTTCCAGCAAGGCTACAGATTCCTTGATCAATATTTCTCTCTAGCACATTTCATGCAATCACCAAACGTACAAAGTATTTTGGCCACCCGTTACCGAGACCTCACTTCTGAGTACATCACAGTGATTAACACTACATGCCTAAAGTAGAAACACTATCAGGATTAAGAGTCTAATGCTTCCGAGATTCTGTTCATTTTAGATAGCAGTATAAAATGAACAATCTCAGTGGTCCAGTTCGATGTTTCCAATCTCATTGAAAGTCATCAATGTGTTATAATTGGAAACTCCGTTTCCCTATGACGAAAGACTAATCATCTTATATAACACATTATAGTCTTGATAAGAACATCTTCTTATCATACTGACTAGAACTGTAACGACACGTGACTTCTGGTATTTAAAGTCTTTTCCTATGAAACACATTTCATATAAAAATACCATCACACGTCATTAATTATTAAATTTGTAAAATACTCATAACTTGCTTTAATTTCAGTTTTATTAATCCAAAATATTTACAATATAATTGGATTTTCAGGGCATTAATCCCAACAACATGCACTTTGCAATCATGGTACTATAAATGTTGAAATAGCAAACTATATCTCACGTAGGCTTAGTAACTAAATGTTACAACCGTCGTTAGATATACTAACGGAAATAACTTGTTAACAACGGTTAGTCAACTATTGAGAATTTATAATTCACTCCCTTAATTACAAAAACACTTATAATTCTTAATTTCATTTATAATTGATTAATAAAGAATGTGGTGGGGTGGGGGGACTGGGGATAATAAGATGAAGAAAGTGATATTAGGAGAAATATGGAAGTGTTGAAATAAAAGCTATGGATAGTTTTAAGCATATTATTATTAAATATAAAAAATTATCTTAATTAATTAATTAAAGATGTAACGTATATTTAGGGAAAAAAAAGGGTTCTCAAAAAAAGAAAAAAAAGAGGTTTATAAATATTTTACTATATATATATATATATTTTAAAATAAATTAATTTTCATCTATTTACTCTTCTCTAGAATTTATATTCATTGATTATTTGTCTTGTTATATTGCTTAAAATCATTTTTTATTTTACATGGTCATATTTTGTCCAACCTGTATACATATTCTTTTTTATTCTCATTCAAAAATCCCTTTCTTCCATCCCCAAGCCTAACAATTTTTCCTCTTTTGAGCAAAGTTTCTTTTACACTTGAGCCACTGTTGACGTCGAATTCAGTAAAAGTCCGTCAATGGATTCTATTTTAACCACAATTATCTGGTTAAGAACTCAACATAGAACTAAAATCATGTTAAAGTTAACAATAAAAAATTAAAAATTTCTCTACCCATTTTTTTATATTTTTTTAAAGGGCTAAACCCATTTCCCCCCCATCCTTTTTCGATTTTTGCACTTACCCCCCTGTCCTTTTTTTTCCGCACTAAACCCCTTCACCTTTCTAAATCTTAACACCTATCCCCGTTTGTGCACTTCCGGCAGAATCTTTGCAGAATATTCCGTTCATGCTTCAACACGTGAGATACTCGTGATGTTTAAAGGGGGTATTTCAGTCCTTTTAGGTGCCCACATAACTCCCGCCTCTAATATGGTAAAAAACCCCAGAATTACTAGGGTTAAATTTCATTTGCAACTTGCATTGTGCCCCTTCATCTTTCTTCTTCCCTTTGTCTGCGAAAAATTTCTTGAAGATGGAGTGGAGGGTTCGTAAGAACAACGCCGATATCCCTCCTGGGAAGAACGCGCTGGCATACGGTAAGTGGTAGCATTTGATCCTTTTTTGTTGGGGGTGAAAATTTGAATTTTTTTGACCGTTTCATGTTGGTACTGCATATGTTTATGCATGTTGTAAGTAAACTACTTGTTTTGTGTGTGAATGATAAATTTCGTGTATATTGATTGCTATTTTGAGATTAACATGTTCTTTTTCTACTGAAACAGTGATTCAAACCCTTTTTCTGAAACTGTGTGTGCCTTTTCTTGATTTTGTAGGATCTAACGCTGAAATGTTTACCATAAGGATGCATCATGGCGGTAAAATCTGCAATTTAGGTTGTGAAGTGTATGTTGGGGGGAAGTTTGACCATATTGATTACTGTCACGAAGATTTGATTTCGATGATTGAGATACATGCTATGGCAGAGAAGTTGGGGGTTTCAGCTGTGGATACAACATTTTATTATAGTTCAGGTGGGATCGATGAATGCTTTGGCTGTCGATTGTTGTCAAGGGATGTAGATGCTACGGGCTTAGTGAATTTTGTGGATGAAGAAAGGATGGTTGGGGTTTTCTGTGATCCAATAGAAATTGAGGAAGAAACTGAATCATCTAGTGATGAGGAAGGTGAGATAGATAAAGTGAATGATCCATTTGGTTTGTTGGCTATGCAAAAAGATTTGTTGAGATCAGAGAGTGACTCTGATCAATGTGAGGGTGAGAGAGTTGATGTAGTACATGAGCAGAATGTTGTGCAAGTTGATAATGAAGTAGATGTTGCCGTTGAGGAAGAGGGTGTTGTTCTACCAGACAATGAGGTGGCTGATCAAAGAGATAATGTGGCAGTTGATCAAGGAGAGCAGAATACAACACAAACAGTTCCAGAGCAGAATACAGGGCATGATGAAGAAGTTGAGGAAGAATCAGCTCCTGAAGGACTTGTAGAAGTTGTGCACACATGGGGAAGTGATGATGAGCAATCTGTTGGTGCAAATTCAAATTACTTTGACCAATTTATTGACAGTGACCATGAATGTGATGTGGAACAAGTGGTGGAAAGTGGTGTTAATGCAGGAGGACTTGAAGGCTGGTCTCTAAATTTTAATACACCAAAAGATAGAATTAGAAGACCAAAGGATTCAGTGAGAAGGCATGATGGTTGCAAAGTTTTCAATCCACTTGTAGACATGGACAATCCACAATTTGAACTTGGATTACTATTTGAGGACACAGTTATTTTGAGAGAAGCAATAAGACACCACTCAAGAATCCATGGAAGAGAGATCACTTGGGTGAAAAATGATCCTGATAGGGTGGGGGTGAAGTGCAGAGATGAAAGGTGTCCATGGTTTCTATTTGCATCAATGAAATCTGGTGAATATACCATGTAGATTAAGACTCTTAATGATGAACATATATGTTGTAGATTGGAGAAGGTTTCTGCAGCTAATTCAAGGTGGGTTGCAGAGAAGTACAAAGTCAAAATCAGTAGTAACCCTTCCTGGCCAATTGCCTCTATGATAACTGTTATTCAACATGAGCAGAAATTACAGTTCAGTGATCATCAAATGTACAGAGCTAAATATAAAGTGAAGGAATGGACATCAGGTAACATCTTTGAACAATATTCTCATCTGTACAGTTATGCAACAGAAATTCTTAAGAGTAGTCCTGGTACAACCGTTAAAATTGTAACAAAATCTGAAAATGGAGAGGATTTTTTTAAAAGAATATATATTTGCTGGGAACCATTGAAGAAGGGACTGTTGGAGGGATGTAGGCCTGTTATTTGTCTTGATGGTTGTCACTTGAAAACCGTTTGTGGAGGTATATTAATAGTGGCAGTAGGTGTTGATCCAAACGATTGCATATATCCATTTGCATATGTTGTTGTTGAAAAAGAGAAGAGTTCTACTTGGACATGGTTTTTGGATCTGCTGATGAAGGATTTAGGGATTAGAAGTGATCACAGTGATTGGGTGATCATTTCAGACAAACAAAAGGGCATAATAGAGGCTGTTGAGTGTCTACTTCCTAATTGTGAGCATAGATTCTGTGTAATGCACATGTATAACAATTTCAAAACTTCACATAAGGGATTGGCACTGAAGCAATTTGTATGGAGGGCTACAAAAGCAACAAGAATCAGTGAGTTTGAGTCAATTATGAAAGAGCTCAGAGATAGGGACTTGGAGGCATTCAAGTGGCTTGCAAAGAGGCCTGCAGCACACTGGTCAAGAGCATACTTCAGATGTGTTTCTAAGTGTGATTTGTTGTTGAATAAATTTTGTGAAAGTTTCAATTCATTGATTGTTAAAGCTAGGGGCAAGCCTATTGTTGACATGTTAGAGTCTATTAGAATGATCTTGATGAAAAGTTTACATGTCAAAAGAGATGCAATGAAAAATCACAGATATGAAATTTGTCCTAACATAGCAAGGATACTAGAAGAGAATAAGAAGTTGAGTATGAACTATGTTTCTCAATGGAGTGGAAAGGATCAGTGTGACACCCCGACTCACAGTCGGTACAGGTAAATTATGTGATTTAATATTGTTTGCGGTTTAATTAATTGTATATGAATTTTACGAATTTATTTGAATAAATGTTGTATGTGAATTACTTGTTTTAATTGAGTTGGCCTTATTTGGACCCGTAATTGTTGAACCGAACCAACTTGAACCAAAACACCTTGAACCGAACCCGTGAACCGAACCGGTCCAGCCTTAAAGGCTGTACCATTTTCCCTTTCCTTCATTTTACGTGAAGCAGCAGCAGCTCTTGTCCAAGGAAGCCAAAAACCCCAAGTTGATCATCCAACCTTCCCAAGCCAAGATCTCTCTCGTTTCTTCGTCTTTCCTCGAACTCAAGTATGTTTCGGAATCCCCTCGTCGTGCTCGTCATTTCTATGGTTTAATTTCTGAGTTTGGAGTGAGTTTTATATGCCTTAGCTTCCCTACGTGAATAGTGAGGGTTTGGTGTTTTTGTGGAATACTTGTTCTATGCTTGATGTTGTTGAATCCTAGCTTTATATATGAGTTATATAGGTTGTATATGTTACATTTATTGCATATTTTCTCTTGGTAGTTGAGCATTTAATGTGATCTTTTGTTTTGCTTGATTCTTGCATTCCTTGGATCATGCCTTCTAATTCCGTTTTTCTTGAGTTATTTAGGTGCCAATATGTTAAGCATGATTTATGTGAATTGTTTGTGCAATTTGAGAGGTTGTGGCAACTTTAAGGTTTGGGATTTTGGCCATTTTTGGCAAAATTTGAAGCTCCCCTGCTTCTGCAATGTGTTTCTGCTCTAGCTTTTCGAACCAGGCCGGAACGGCCCTTCCGGGCCCTTTTACTGTTCAGCGCCGAGAGTGGGAACGGCCGTTCCCAGTTTGCACTGGGAATGGGAAGGGCCGTTCCCATGTCCAAACCTTTGATTTTAGTTCAAACTTACAGACGCTCGGGGAGGATTTCGGGTATTTTGGGAACGACCCTTTCCGTCCCCAGTACAAACTGGGAACGGCCGTTCCCATCCTCCAGAAACTTTGGGCGAGTGTGGGAACGGCCGTTCCCTACAGTGAAAGGGTCGTTCCCACCCCTTCCTGAAACCTGGGAGCTACCACTGCTTCTTTTTGCTTTGATTATGCTATTTTATGACTTGAATTGCTTTTCTTTCGCCTGTTAATTGTTATAACTTGATTTTTATTGCTTAATAAATTGTAAATAATTATGTTGTGCTATAGTTTGTGAATTATATGACCTAGTTGTAATATTTTATATGTGATCATGAATCATGCATTTTGCCAAGCGTCCTATTTGGTTCATATAGAGTCTAAGTCTTGGGCTTTCGTGTTTTCTTTTCAGAGGAGGTTCCAGTTGACGAGCCCGAGGCGTAGGTTGTTCACGTCTGCTCGCTTTTGTCACGCACAAGGTGAGGTTTAGGACTTTTATTAGTTAAGTGACCTAAAACCTTATGTGGTGTTTTCAAGCCGTGCATGTGACTATATATTATATATATAGATATGTATGTGTTGATTAGAATATGTTTATGACCTTGTGAATACTCTTGCTTTGGAAAGGTACTATATAAGCATATGTAAGCTAAGTTTTGGAAAAGGCTTTATGTTTCCGGTAGCGAGATTGCCATGAAAGATTTGGCATATGTTATGATTTGTGTTTGTGGATCCAAGGAGCTACGGGTAAGGAACCCTCGGGACGGTTTGGGCCGTCGAGGTTCGGCCTGTGCGTAGTCTCCATCCGATATATCACACGCGACTCCGGGAGCTAGGGAAGGTGTGATATTTCGATGCCTTCAGCGTAAAAACCGGGGAGGGCACGATGTGGGTTCGCTACCCCTCGTGAGTCTGTATATGTATGGATGGTTAGGGCCGCCGGTGGCTCTTCCATCATTGGTGTGGAGGTGGGTGTGTGATTTATGTTTTGTTTGTTCTGAGGAGTAAAGGTTGGAAGCTCGTTCTCGCCGAGCATTGTGTTCTGTTGTGTTATGTAGGGAACTATGAATCGGGATAGTGTTTATGAAATGTTTTAAAGTATATGTATTTGTTTTGGAAAGTTTTAGTTGTAAAACCTATTCCGGTTCATAATTCCACCCTTTGCTATGTGCTCTGCTTTATATATATAGGGTGTGGGTGTGCGTTAGCCCCCTCACTCAGTCAGTTGACTGACCCTCGTTTACTCTTTTAGTTGCAGGTTTTGGGAGCGTGAGCTAGGCGGAGAAGTGTGTCTTCTTTATGCACTTGTCGGTCTAGGTCTCGTTAGGTGCATCTACATATTTGCACTCTATTATTTTGTATCTGTATAGGTCTTCGGGACTGGGCTCCCCTTCGAAGAGAACATAAGTTCTCTTTTCAGAATCTAAAATGATTTTTAGATTCCTCAGCCAATCAGAATAGTTGGGACCAGTCAACTTGTTTGACTCGAGGATCGATACAAGAGGGTTTTTGGTTGCCATTTCAAAACACGTAGAGAATCACAGAATCTACGACCTAAATGGTAAAACAGAGAACTAGTGAGCATGCTGAATTATAACGATATACAAAAGATAAGGTCTTTAATCTAATGTAGCTCCCACTGTTTTTCAAAGATCTAGAATTCCCAAAGATCTAAGAAGAACACGTTTCCCAATGGGTACTAAGATCCTAGGCATTTTACCTCGAACCCACGACTCGCGGACATTCTAAGTAAGAACCCTAGGTAGGTACAACTTACCAATTCTAACACCTTTAGAACTCTTAGTAATTGTTTTTGCATCACCTATCTTTCAATATGGACCCACGACTCGTGCGACATCCATATTTACTTAGGTGTTAAGCTAGACCCATCAATCATAAGATCATGACCAAAACTTAGTTCGAACGACCCACGACTCGCGGACATCGCCCTTGCTAAAATTGACCACGAAATATTGATCATTTAAAATGATTAATTAGGTAACTAAGAACTAATAAGCTCCACTAGCTATCCCACGACTCGCGGACAATAACTAGCTTTACTTACTAAACTTAAAACCTATTGATGGAATGCTAGGAATTTAATTCAAAATTTGCATCTCGAATTAAACACCTATTTGTTCGAAATTAGCTTAATATTTAATGGGAATTTTCGAATCAACCGGAGAGTTGTCCGGTTCGACCTCACCAACATATATGTTATCCAATTTTATTAGTCTTGATTAATGCAAGTACACTTAAATGCATATCAAACAAACACATAAACAGATAACATGTCCTAGCATGATACTAACATGTAATGATCATGGGTTCTACCTATCTTATGCGTGATATGTGGGAGCCACTCCACAATCACAAGTTCTAACATACATGCCACATAAACAGTTTAAATCACATAAGGGAAAGCGGTAACAAAATACGAGCCCTATCTCTATTACATTTAACAATTGAGATTCCCCTCCCTAACATTTTGAGGGGTCTTCACTTATGGCCTCCTTGTTACTTGAATGTGGTCCATCTTACTCCATGGGTACATTGTCTCCAAAATGAAAATAAAACCTCACCACCTATCTCTACTCTCAAATTACAATAAAAGGAAAAAGACATAAAGTAATAAGGCTCAATCTTCATATTGGCCTTAGACAATTACACGGGGCATACCCCGACCTCAAAACAGTAATATGGAAAGCCACATAATAAATCACATAACAGTACGCACATAAGTGAGACTCCAACCTCAATTGAAAAACGCAACTATAGGGCTCCAACCCCAATTTAAACCATCCATGTGCATAAATTAAAACCATACATAGATCTAAACCCATGATCACCTAACATGCTTTTGCGAGATTTTAAATTTAGCCAATAAATTAAAATTCTCGTTTCAAGTCCTAATGACTTAAAACACGACTTAGATGCAATTATTGTTCAAGAGCCTTTTCAATAAAACCCGAAAAACAATAAACCAATAAAATTCCAATTAATTTCCAAAATTAATAATTTTATTCTTTCATTATTTTCAGAAAATAAAATTCATAATTTTCCCAAAATCCAAATCGCTTTAATTTCTCAAAAATCCCAATTTAATCAAAATTTTAAAATAATTTTATTTTAACAAAACTGATTTTAAAAGATAAAATTAAAATAAAATTAAATCGGGATTTTTCGGACCAAAAAACACGAAACACGAAATACGAAACCACGAAAACACGGGCCCGGGATGCCGCGGGATCGCCCGCCCGCCGCGCAGGAACGGGCGCTAGGCGCGCCAGCGCTGCGCACAGCCAGCAGCGATTGCCGCCAGCGTGCGCGCGCCAGGCGCGCCCTTGCGCGCAGACGTGCGCGCGCGGGCAGGCAGTCCCGCCCATCCCTGGGCGGGCGCTCCCGCGCGGTTGCGGGAAGAGCAGGCGGCTGTCCCGCACGGTTGCGGGACAGGCGAGCAAGGCGCCTAGGCGGGCGAGAGGCCTCCCGCGCGGATGCGGGAGGGCTGGGCGGCGGTGATGGGGCTTGGGCGTGCGACGTGCTAGCACGCCCAGGCCCGTTCTTTTCGTGTCCCGTTTTGTATTTTTGGGTTTCTCCAAAACCCGGTTCAATCCAAAATTAAAAAATTCGATTTTGATAAATTTCAACTAAAACGATTTTCAAAAACAGTTTTAGCAATTCAGGAAAAATTACAGTTTCGTATTTCAGGCTTTCTAAAAGAACTCATGAATACCTAATTCGCATCTAAGCCTAAGAATTTCTACCAAATTCAGAATAATTGAGACGAATCAGAAACACGATTAACAAGGTGGCTCTGATACCACTTGTTGGAAAACACGAATCAGAAAGCAGCGGAATTTAAAAAATTTTCCCAACAAAAGGACCTTGGACTCGCAATCGTGTAACCAAATTCGTAAAGATAGAAAACTTACTTTTCTTTTGTTCTTTCTTGAAGCGTTTCAAGCCACCCAAGAACGCTCTTCTCGAGGCTTGATCCCCTCTCCTTTGGTAAAGCTCGAATCATCAAACTTCTAACTTGAAGTCTCTAGAGAAAGTCCACCAACTTGATCACAATCTAACTAGTAAGGATGCTAGTTCTCTAGTTAGTGTTTAGGCTTAACCTAGGGTTTAATTTAATCTTGGAGAAAGGAAGGTGTTCAACACATGAACCAAAAGAATTGCCAATTAGCTCTAAAGGGGAGCATGAGCTCCCCTATATATAGGAAAGGGAGAGGGACGGCCGAACCTATTCCTTGTTGGACAAGGATTTGGTTCCTCTCTCTCCTATTACTTGATCATCAAGTATTTTCCAACTTTGACTTTGAATTCTAATTCAAGTCAACTTTTAAGAGAGCTAAAAATATCCAAACTATTTTTGGATAATTTTATACTTTATTTATTATAAAATAAATAACTTATTTTATCTAATTAATTAATTCATAATTAATTAACTAGATTATTTTCTCCAAAATTAGACTTTCTTTTTAATTCAAAATTAAACCAAAGTCTATTAAATAATTAACAAATTAATTATTTAATACATATATATACAATATATATATATATATTCACACGTGTGTGACACGTGTCACAGTGACACGTGTCACTCACGTGAGCCACACATGTGATTTCACACGTGTGGAACCCTCTTGGCCCGATTAACTCGTTTAATCATTTTCAAGCCTCAACTCATGTAACCAAGTTGTTGTGTGTGACCCTCTAGGTTCTCAATTCAATTAGCAGTGACCCTAATTAATTAATTCACTAATTAATTAATCAGTCCACAGATTAAACGACCATAGTCTAGCAACAGGTGTTTAACCCCTAGCTGAATTGGAATGTTCGGATTCGACAGAACCTTTAAGTCATTGATTCATGTGAGATACAATCCTCCTACTTACTATCTCTCAACCAAGATCTAGGGCAAGGGAATAATCAGAACCCTAATAATCCGGTCTTAAAGCTAAGTGCATTTCATATCCATTTGATCTCAATCCAAGAAACCCTTTTCTTGATGTCTTGATCTACTACCTTGGCCAAGGACTCCATATGGCATATGAATGACTTACACAATAAGAGATCACCTTGCAAATGCAAGTGTAGGTCCTATCTTGATTCTCATTCACTTTCATGAGTCACTTGTGTAGCCCCAGCATAAGCCTTGAATCAGTTGTCTAAGGCGACACCCTTTAAAGCTTATACCTAAGACTACAGAGTTAACTCATAAAGTGACAAGGAACCTCAAGTCTAAGGATCAATTAATCACATCAATGACTCGTGAGATATTTCCTAATCTGGAAGTTTCCATTTCCTGAAATAGAAACTTCCTTTCCCATTTAGGAGTGTTCTCACACGGGGCACCTCAGTGAACTTACTTATTAAAGTAAGCACCCTCATGTATCACGCACGTATCAACTATACACTTTGCACCTCCATGAAACAAGGTGGTCCTTCTTAAGGGCGTGATCCCACAAGCAAGCCTTAGAGGAGTCAGGTTGACACTCCCACTGTCTGTAGGACTCATCGGCTTGGAGTATTTTACTAATCATGACTTATGTGATATAGGGCTCGTTTCATGAACCATTTCACCTAAATGGTAGAGTCCTAAAGTCATCAGGATTAGGGGAGTTCTCATACATGCACAGCTAAAGTAAACGCATACCAAACAAGAGCATATAAAGAAGTGTTGCCTCAATTCGTTATTTCATTCAAAGATTGTCTGTGATTACAATAAGGAAAAGCACAAAGCGGATATACAATCGGCTTTCTAGGTCACTATTCCTAACACTTATTCGCTTCCGCATACTTTGATTTGGTGTTGTTTAGCTCCGCCTAGCCTAGTGGGTGTGTTAGGTCTCCCGTTCGCTATGATTCGGATTCGGGTACGGACATTCCATTTCGTATTCGGGTTTGGATTATGGTGCGGGGGATGTGGCCCTACTTGTGGGTGCTACATCCTTAAGTGGTATCAGAGCGCGGTTGCAAAACCGGGCTCTAGTGTCGTGTGGGTATGTCTAGGTCGTACGGCTTAGGACAATGTGATTATGTGATGAAGTGTGAATGTGTTTACATGATTTGAATATGTGATTACTTGACTAATTGATTACTTAATTATTTTCTTAATTGTACACATGATCATATACTAATTTACATGCATCCATATTGGTTGAATTGTGAATTTCAGGATGCCTCCAAGGAGACAAAATAACCGTGAACGAACACCTGATTTAAATGAACCGGCTCCACAGAATGCACCTCCGCCACCACCTATAAATGCGGAGAATATTGTCCAAGCCCTACTCAATCAGCTCCAACAAAATCAACGGGGCAATACAAATCCGGGTGAAGGACAAGATATATCCGCCGTGTATAGGGACTTCCGGAACAACAACCCTCCAAAGTGGTATGGAGGTGATGATATTAAGGCGGAAGAGTGGTTGTCTGAGATTCGAGGTATTTGGGAGATATGTCCGGGGAATTCTCAAGACAGGGCCATTTGCACGGGTCGTATTATCCAAGGGCCCGCGGCTATTTGGCTTAGAAGTGTGAGATCCAGGCTTGAGAGAATGGGTATGGAATTTAATTGGGAGACGTTTGTGCAGGAATTTCATGAGAAATATATCCCTCATAGTGCGCAAGAACGTCGCCTCCAGGAGTTCTCCAATTTGAGGCAAGGAAATCAGACGGTGGAGGATTATTTATTGGAGTTTGAGAGGTTAGCTCCTTATGCCACTCACATCACCGACCATGATGATCATAAGGCCCGAACGTTTCTTCATGGACTTCGCCGGGATATTCAAGAAGCTCTGCAAGCTGCCAACGTGAGTACTTGGGCCAAAGTTACAAAGAGGGCAATTCAAGTTGAGGCCCAAATGGCTCGGTTGAAGCCTCCACCCTTCTCTTCTACTCGAGGATCGGGATCAGGTTCTGGATCGGGTAAGAGGCCCGTTTCTTATGCTCCACGAGTTCCTATTCCACCGGCTTTTCGTCCCCAGGGCTTAGGGAACAAAAAGCCCCTTATTACCGGTCCCGTGGTACCTCCTGCTATTCCAGCTCGACCGGCTCCAGCTCAGGGACCACCTGTTTGTGCTCATTGTCAGGGGAGACATCCAGTTGAGAGGTGTTGGAAGCTTCTGGGTAAATGCTTTGTGTGCGGGTCTTCTGATCACTTGATGGATGCTTGCCCGAATAAGAGGCCGGTTGTGCAGGCACGTGTGTATGCTTTGGAGGGAGAGGAGGAAGCTACTGATGTCGACCCGACTGCCGTGATAGAAGGTACAATAAACATTCATGGCATATCACTACATGCATTGTTTGATCCCGGGGCTACGCATTCATTTATTTCCCGGGATGTTGTTGCTTCTTTGCCTTTACTTGATGAATTATCTGCGCATGTGTATGTGGTGAATACTCCTTTGGGAGGATCTTTGGAAGCTGACAGGGTGTTTCGGGAGTGCCCGGTGTTGTTTGAGGGCCGAGTTTTCCCTGCAGATTTGATTGTTCTACCGTTGAAGAAGTATGAGGTTATCCTTGGCATGGATTTTCTCTTCAGATACCGAGCTCAGTTGGATTATCATGAGAAGAAAGTTTCTTTGGGGTCCGTGGTCTTTACGGGTGAGAGGTTGAAGTCCAGCCCGTTTGTGTCTTTTATGGAAGCAAGTAAGCTCCTCCGGGACGGCGCGACAGGTTTTGTGGCTTACCTTCTGAATAAACCGAAGGATCAGGTCAAACTTGAGGAGACGGAGGTCGTGAGTGAGTTTCCCGATGTTTTCCCTGAGAATTTGGGTTCTTTACCACCTGATAGGGACATCGAGTTTGTGGTCGACCTTTATCCTGGAGCGGAGCCTTTCTCTAAGACACCTTATCGGATGGCTCCTGCTGAGTTGAAGGAGTTGAAAACTCAGCTGGATGAGCTTTTGACTTGCGGTTACATCCGTCCGAGTACATCTCCGTGGGGTGCTCCCGTGTTATTTGTGAAGAAGAAGGACGGGACTTTGAGGATGTGTATAGACTACCGCGAGTTGAACCGGGTGACAGTGAAGAATAAGTATCCTTTACCTCATATCGAGGAGTTGTTTGATATCTTGCAAGGGTCGCAGGTGTACTCTAAGTTAGATTTGAGGCAAGGGTATTACCAACTTCGTATCCGGGAGGAAGATATTTCTAAGACTGCATTCAACACCCGCTATGGACACTTCGAGTTTGTGGTGATGCCGTTTGGGTTGACTAATGCCCCAGCCGTGTTCATGGATATGATGCACCGAGTGTTTAGACAGTTTCTTGACAAGTTTGTGGTCATTTTTATAGACGACATTTTGGTGTATTCTAAGTCTGTAGAAGAGCACGCAACGCATCTCAGGATTGTTTTGGAGACACTTAGAGAGCACAAGCTTTATGCCAAGTTTAGCAAGTGTGAGTTCTGGCCCGATAGAGTGGCGTTTCTGGGTCATATAATTTCAGGTGAGGGAATTGAAGTTAATCCCTCCAAGATTGAAACCGTGGCTCAGTGGGAACGACCGAAGAATGCCTCCGAGATAAGAAGTTTTCTCGGGTTAGCGGGTTACTATAGGCGATTTGTGAAGGATTTCTCCAAGATTGCTTGCCCGTTGACTCGGTTAACCAAGAAGGAGGTGAAATATGAGTGGGATGATGGGTATGAGAGAAGTTTCCAAGTCTTGAAGGAAAGACTAACTTCGACACCAGTTCTTACCCTACCCGAGGGATCCGAGGGTTATTCGGTTTTTGCAGATGCTTCTAAAGAAGGACTCGGATGTGTGTTGATGCAAAATGGCCGAGTGGTGGCCTATGCTTCTAGGAAGTTGAAGGAACACGAGAAGAACTACCCCACTCATGATCTTGAGCTTGCAGCGGTTGTGTTTGCTTTGAGGAAGTGGCGTCATTACCTCTATGGGACGACTTTTGAGATATTCACGGATCACAAGAGCCTCAAGTATCTTTTTACTCAGAAGGAGCTTAATAATAGACAGAGGCGTTGGATGGAATTCTTAGAGGATTATGACTGCACTATTCAGTATCATCCGAGCAAGGCTAATGTCGTGGCAGATGCTTTGAGCAGGAAAGTAAGTGTTTCAGGTTTGAGTGCAGAGTCTTCAGGACAGGGTTCGACAGTTATGGTTTCAGTGGTTCGGTTAGCTAACATCACAGTTCAGCCAGATTTGAAACAGAGGTTGTTGGATTCTCAGGCTTCGGATACAGAGATTCAGAGACTAGTGGTTCGGTCTAGGATAGACCCCGAGACGAAGTTTGGGTTTGACGACTCCGGTTTGTTCAGGTTCAAGACCAGAGTTTGTGTCCCAGAAGACCTCAAGAGGTTAATACTTGAGGAAGGACACCGTTCGGGATATTCCATTCACCCCGGTGGTACTAAGATGTACCGAGATTTGAAGGAATTCTTCTGGTGGAATGGCATGAAGAGAGATGTCGTGAACTTTGTGAAGCGATGCCTCACGTGTCAAGTGGTGAAGGCAGAACACCAGAAACCGGGAGGAACCCTCCAACCACTTCCGATTCCTGAATGAAAGTGGGAGCAAGTGACTATGAACTTTGTTAGGAATAGTGCCCTAGAAAGCCGATTGTATATCCGCTTTGTGCTTTTCCTTATTGTAATCACAGACAATCTTTGAATAAAATAACGAATTGAGGCAACACTTCTTTATATGCTCTTGTTTGGTATGCGTTTACTTTAGCTGTGCATGTATGAGAACTCCCCTAATCCTGATGACTTTAGGACTCTACCATGTGGGTGAAATGGTTCATGAAACGAGCCCTATATCACATAAGTCATGATTAGTAAAATACTCCAAGCCGATGAGTCCTACAGACAGTGGGAGTGTCAACCTGACTCCTCTAAGGCTTGCTTGTGGGATCACGCCCTTAAGAAGGACCACCTTGTTTCATGGAGGTGCAAAGTGTATAGTTGATACGTGCGTGATACATGAGGGTGCTTACTTTAATAAGTAAGTTCACTGAGGTGCCCCGTGTGAGAACATTCCTAAATGGGAAAGGAAGTTTCTATTTCAGGAAATGGAAACTTCCAGATTAGGAAATATCTCACGAGTCATTGATGTGATTAATTGATCCTTAGACTTGAGGTTCCTTGTCACTTTATGAGTTAACTCTGTAGTCTTAGGTATAAGCTTTAAAGGGTGTCGCCTTAGACAACTGATTCAAGGCTTATGCTGGGGCTGCACAAGTGATTCATGAAAGTGAATGAGAATCAAGAAAGGACCTACACTTGCATTTGCAAGGTGATCTCTTATTGTGTAAGTCATTCATATGCCATATGGAGTCCTTGGCCAAGGCAGTAGATCAAGACATCAAGAAAAGTGTTTCTTGGATTGAGATCAAATGGATATGAAATGCACTTAGCTTTAAGACCGGATTATTAGGGTTCTGATTATTCCCTTGCCCTAGATCTTGGTTGAGAGATAGTAAGTAGAAGGATTGTATCTCACATGAATCAATGACTTAAAGGTTCTGTCGAATCCGAACATTCCAATTCAGCTAGGGGTTAAACACCTGTTGCTAGACTATGGTCGTTTAATCTGTGGACTGATTAATTAATTAGTGAATTAATTAATTAGGGTCACTGCTAATTGAATTGAGAACCTAGAGGGTCACACACAACAACTTGGTTACATGAGTTGAGGCTTGAAAAAGATTAAACGAGTTAATCGGACCAAGAGGGTTCCACACGTGTGAAATCACACGTGTGGCTCACGTGAGTGACACGTGTCACTGTGACACGTGTCACACACGTGTGGATATATATATATATATATATATATATATATATATATATATATATATATGTATTAAATAATTAAATGTGTTAATTATTTAATAGACTTTGGTTTAATTTTGAATTAAAAAGAAAGTCTTATTTTGGAGAAAAATAATCTAGTTAATTAATTACGAATTAATTAATTAGATAAAAATAAGTTATTTATTTTATAATAAATAAAGTATAAAATTATCCAAAAATAGTTTGGATATTTTTAGCTCTCTTAAAAGTTGACTTGAATTAGAATTCAAAGTCAAAGTTGGAAATTACTTGAAGATCAAGTAATAGGAGAGAGGAACCAAAACCCTTGCCTACGAGGACAAGGATTTCGGCCGCCCCTCCCCTTTCCTATATATAGGGGAGCTCATGCTCCCCTTTAGAGCTAATTGACAATTCTTTTGGTTCATGTGTTGAACACCTTCCTTTCTCCAAGATTAAATTAAACCCTAGGTTAAGCCTAAACACTAACTAGAGAACTAGCATCCTTACTAGTTAGATTGTGATCAAGTTGGTGGACTTTCTCTAGAGACTTCAAGTTAGAAGTTTGAAGATTCGAGCTTTACCAAGGAGAGGGGATCAAGCCGCGAGAAGAGCGTTCTTGGGTGGCTTGAAACGCTTCAAGAAAGAACAAAAGAAAAGTAAGTTTTCTATTTTTACGAATTTGGTTACACGATTGCGAGTTCAAGGTCCTTTTGTTGGGAAAATTTTTAAATTCTGCTGCTTTCTGATTCGTGTTTTCCAACAAGTGGTATCAGAGCCACCTCGTTAATCGTGTTTCTGATTCGTCTCAATTATTCTGAATTTGGTAGAAATTCTTAGGCTTAGATGCGAATTAGGTATTCATGAGTTCTTTTAGAAAGCCTGAAATACGAAACTGTAATTTTTCCTGAATTTCTAAAACTGTTTTTGAAAATCGTTTTAGTTGAAATTTATCAAAATCGAATTTTTTAATTTTGGATTGGACCGGGTTTTGGAGAAACCCAAAAATACGGAACGGGACACGAAAAGAACGGGCCTGGGCGTGCTAGCACGTCGCACGCCCAAGCCCCATCACCGCCGCCCAGCCCTGCTGCATCCGCGCGGGAGGCCTCTCGCCCGCCTAGGCGCCTTGCTCGCCTGTCCCGCAACCGTGCGGGACAGCCGCCTGCTCCTCCCGCAACTGCGCGGGAGCGCCCGCCCAGGGATGGGCGGGACTGCCTGCCCGCGCCGCACGTCTGCGCGCAAGGGCGCGCCTGGCGCGCGCACGCTGGCGGCAATCGCTGCTGGCTGTGTGCAGCGCTGGCGCGCGCCTAGCGCGCGTTCCTGCGCGGCGGACGGGCGATCCCGCGTCGTCCCGGGCCCGTGTTTTCGTGGTTTCGTGTTTCGTGTTTTTCGGTCCGAAAAATCCCGATTTAATTTTATTTTAATTTTATCTTTTAAAATCAGTTTTGTTAAAATAAAATTATTTTAAAATTTTGATTAAATTGGGATTTTTGAGAAATTAAAGCGATTTGGATTTTGGGAAAATTATGAATTTTATTTTCTGAAAATAATGAAAGAATAAAATTATTAATTTTGGAAATTAATTGGAATTTTATTGGTTTATTGTTTTTCGGGTTTTATTGAAAAGGCTCTTGAACAAGAATTGCATCTAAGTCGTGTTTTAAGTCATTAGGACTTGAAACGAGAATTTTAATTTATTGGCTAAATTTAAATTCTTGCAAAAGCATGTTAGGTGATCATGGGTTTAGATCTATGTATGGTTTTAATTTATGCACATGGATGGTTTAAATTGGGGTTGGAGCCCTATTGTTGCGTTTTTCAATTGAGGTTGGAGCCTCACTTATGTGCGTACTGTTATGTGATTTATTATGTGGCTTTCCATATTACTGTTTTTGAGGCCGGGGTATGCCCCGTGTAATTGTCTAAGGCCAATATGAAGATTGAGCCTTATTACTTTATGTCTTTTTCCTTTTATTGTAATTTGAGAGTAGAGATAGGTGGTGAGGTTTTATTTTCATTTTGGAGA
Source organism: Lantana camara (assembly GCA_037501455.1). Lineage (NCBI taxonomy): Eukaryota > Viridiplantae > Streptophyta > Magnoliopsida > Lamiales > Verbenaceae > Lantana > Lantana camara. The sequence goes on along the minus strand of CM074863.1, from coordinate 19,120,812 downwards.
CAATGCACCCATGGAGTAAGATGGACCACATTCAAGTAACAAGGAGGCCATAAGTGAAGACCCCTCAAAATGTTAGGGAGGGGAATCTCAATTGTTAAATGTAATAGAGATAGGGCTCGTATTTTGTTACCGCTTTCCCTTATGTGATTTGAACTGTTTATGTGGCATGTATGTTAGAACTAGTGATTGTGGAGTGGCTCCCACATATCACGCATAAGATAGGTAGAACCCATGATCATTACATGTTAGTATCATGTTAGGACATGTTATCTGTTTATGTGCTTGTTTGAAATGCATTTAAGTGTACTTGCATTAATCAAGACTAATAAAATTGGATAACATATATGTTGGTGAGGTCGAACCGGACAACTCTCCGGTTGATTAAAAAATTCCCATTAAATATTAAGCTAATTTCGAACAAATAGGTGTTTAATTCGAGATGCAAATTTTGAATTAAATTCCTAGCATTCCATCAATAGGTTTTAAGTTTAGTAAGTAAAGCTAGTTATTGTCCGCGAGTCGTGGGATAGCTAGTGGAGCTTATTAGTTCTTAGTTACCTAATTGATCATTTTAAATGATCAATATTTCATGGTCAATTTTAGCAAGGGCGATGTCCGCGAGTCGTGGGTCGTTCGAACTAAGTTTTGGTCATGATCTTATGATTGATGGGTCAGGCTTAACGCCTAAGTAAATATGGATGTCGCACGAGTCGTGGGTCCATATTGAAAGATAGGTGATGCAAAAACAATTACTAAGAGTTCTAAAGGTGTTAGAATTGGTAAGTAGTACCTACCTAGGGTTCTTACTTAGAATGTCCGCGAGTCGTGGGTTCGAGGTAAAATGCCTAGGATCTTAGTACCCATTGGGAAACGTGTTCCTCTTAGATCTTTGGGAATTCTAGATCTTTGAAAAACAGTGGGAGCTACATTAGATTAAAGACCTTATCTTTTGTATATCGTTATAATTCAGCATGCTCACTAGTCCTCTGTTTTACCATTTAGGTCGTAGATTCTGTGATTCTCTACGTGTTTTGAAATGGCAACCAAAAACCCTCTTGTATCGATCCTCGAGTCAAACAAGTTGACTGGTCCCAACTATTCTGATTGGCTGAGGAATCTAAAAATCATTTTAGATTCTGAGAAGAGAACTTATGTTCTCTTCGAAGGGGAACCTAGTCCCGAAGGAGAGGCTCCCACTCGGGCCGAGCGGGACGCGATTCAGAAGTGGAAGGATGATAATCTCCAAGCCCATTGCCTTATGTTGGCTAACATGTCTCCGGACTTGCAAAGGCAACATGAGGCCATGGAATTTGCTTGGGAGATTTACGACCACTTAGAGCAACTTTACCGCCCTCATGAACGTGTTACAAGGTATAACACTTGAAAGGAATTGTTCCACTTGAGAATGAGGGAAGGTTCAAGTGTCCATGAATATGGACTTAAGTTTCTCGCCCTTATTGAGAAACTTGCTTCCATGGACATGCCACTGAAAGATGAGCTTTCAGTGGATTTGTTGCTAGCTTCGCTCCCACCATCATTCAACCCATTTGTCCTTAACTTCAACATGAATCATGCTGGTGCTACTGTAGCTGAGCTGATTAGTCAGCTTGTGACTGCTGAAAGCACGATCAAGAAGGACAATAAGGTTTTGATGGTGAATGCTCCATCTTCCTCTTCTGGGCCTTCTAAAGGTAAGGGCAAGAAAGCCCAAAAGAAGAAGAAGAAACCCCTTAGGCCCACTGGTGGCATTTCGAAGGGGAAGGCCCAAAAGAAGAAGCGTGATCAGAAAGAGGATGTTTGCTTCCATTGTGGCAAAGCGGGACATTGGAGGAGAAACTGCCCAGAGTACAAGGCTACTCTAAAGAAAGGTATCTTTCTCGTTGAAGTAAATCTTTCTATTAATTCTAGTTCTTGGGTACTTGATACCAGTTGTGGAACTCACATCTGTAATGATGTACAGATGCTAAGTGAAGTCCAACAACTCAAAGAAGGAGAATGTGTCTTGAAGATCGGCGATGGCTCAAACGTTGAAGCTCGAGCTTTAGGCACAATTAGATTAGATTTAGGTAGTTTTGAGTTAGTATTAAATAAAGTCCTTTATGTACCGAGCATTATTCGTAATATAATTTCAGTTCCAATATTAGATTGTGAAGGTTATGAAACTTATATTAAGAATGGTAAATACTTTATCAAACGGAACAACTCTTCCGTTCATATCGGTACTCTAAGTAATGGACTTTACCTAACTCAAAATATCAATATTATGAATATACAACGAGAAACAAAGCGTAAGAGAGATGACAAAGTTTCAGCTCCCTTATGGCACGCTAGATTAGGACACATTTCCAAGAACAGAATTAGCAAGATAAACACTTTAGGATCATTCTCTGAAAATGATCTCAAAGAGTTAACTTCTTGCGAATCCTGTCTCAAAGGAAAAATGTCCAAAGTCCCTTTTAGAGGAACTGTGGAACGTGCCACTGAGGTTTTGGATTTGATCCATACTGATGTTTGTAGACCGCTTAGTGTAAGCACTAGAAGCAATCATCAGTATTTCATAACCTTTACTGATGACTTTAGTCGGTATGGTTAAGTATACTTAATGAAGTATAAATCTGAAGCTTTTGAGAAATTCTTAGAATTTCAAAAGGAGGTTTAGAACCAAACTGGTCACAAGATCAAAGCACTTCGATCTGATCGAGGAGGCGAGTATCTTAGTGAAGAATTCCTTTATCATCTCAAAGATAATGGGATTATCTCTCAGTGGACTCCTCCGGGAACTCCTCAGCTTAATGGAGTTTCTGAGAGAAGGAATAGAACCCTACTTGATATGGTTCGTTCTATGATGAGTTTCACTGACTTACCACCTTCTTTCTGGGGTTATGCCCTAGAAAGTGCAGCAAAGATTCTGAATCTAGTTCCCTCTAAGTCAGTCCCCAAAACGCCCTATGAAATGTGGCATGGTAAAATCCCTAGTTATTCTTACTTAAGAATTTGGGGTTGTCCTGCTTACGTGAAGAGGACAGTGGGAGATAAGTTAGAATCTCGTTCTAACTTATGCTACTTTGTAGGTTATCCTAAGGAATCCATAGGATACTATTTCTATGATCAATCTGAGCAAAAGGTGTTTGTTTCCAGAAATGCTACTTTTCTGGAGGAACCGTTCCTTAAAGAAAAGAAAGGCAAGATCATAGAATTAGAAGAAGTACAAAATGACCCCAAACCACCCACTGAAGAAACGTCCCACTCTGATCAACTACAACCAATCACGAATTTCGATACACACGAAAACCCTTCTCTAAGGCGTTCTGAACGCACTCCTAGACAGCCGGAGAGATGGTATGGATTCTTCCATGAAATCTCTCAAAAGGATAATGATCCTTTAACATATGAGGAGGCACTTTCAGATTCTGACTCTGAACAGTGGATAGAAGCCATGAAATCCGAAATGGATTCCATGAACTCCAACCAAGTTTGGACCTTGGTAGATTTGCCTGATGGGGTCAAACCCATAGGTTGCAAATGGATCTTTAAGAGAAAGCTTGGAGTTGATGGAAGCATTGCAGCCTATAAAGCAAGACTGGTTGCAAAAGGATTCACTCAAAGACCCGGCGTGGATTTTGATGAAACCTTTTCACCAGTTGCAATGCAAAAGTCTATTCGGATCATGCTTGCCATTGCTGCATATTATGACTATGAGATATGGCAAATGGATGTGAAAACTGCCTTTCTCAATGGTGACATTGATAAAGACATTTATATGGAGCAACCCATAGGTTTCACATTCAGTGGGAGTGAGCAAAAGGTTTGCAAACTCCAAAGATCAATCTATGGATTGAAACAGGCTTCTAGGAATTGGAACATTCGATTTGATGAATTGGTCAAAGCGTTTGGCTTCATCCAAATTTCGAATGAATCATGTGTGTATAGAAAGGAATTGGAGACCTCAGTGCAATTCTTAGTACTTTATGTTGATGACATCCTTCTTATTGGGAATTCGAAGGATGACATGAAAGTGACTAAGTTATGGTTATCGAACCAATTCGAGATGAAAGATCTTGGTGATGCGTCCTATATCCTTGGAATTAAAATCTATAGAGATAGATCTAGAAGGTTAATAGGACTATCACAGTCGATGTACATTGACAAAGTATTGAAGAGATTCAATATGGAGTCAGCAAAGGTTAAGAACCTTCCTATGAGTGTAGGAACATGTCTTTCAAAGAAGATGTGTCCTAAGACTAACCTTGAGAAGGAGAGAATGACTCATACACCTTATGCGTCAGCAATAGGTAGCATAATGTATGCAATGTTATGTACTCCACCGGATGTGGCTTATGCACTTAGTGTGATAAGTCGTTTCCAATCTGACCCTGGAGATGGTCACTGGGCTGCCGTGAAGAATATTCTTAAGTACTTAAAAAGTACTAAAGATTTATTCTTAGTTTACGGAGGTCAGAAAGATCTTACTGTCGAAGGATACTGCGATGCAAGCTTTGCATCTGACTTAGATGATTTTAAGTCAATGTCAGGATACATTTTCTGCCTAAACGGCGGAGCAGTGAGTTGGAAGAGTTCCAAGCAAACTACCACTGCGGATTCGACCACTGAGGCCGAATACTTAGTTGCAAATGATGCAGCTAAGGAAGGTGTTTGGATAAGAAACTTCATTCAAGAGTTGAATGTTGTTCCTAGCATGAAAGACCCCATTAATGTGTTTTGTGACAACACTGGGGCGGTTGCTCAAGCAAGAGAACCAAGATCTCACCAACGGACCAAGCACATTATGAGGAAGTATCACCTAATCCGTGATATTATCAAAAGAGGAGATGTGCTAATTGAGAGGGTCACATCAGCAGAAAACGTGGCAGATCCACTTACAAAACCCCTTAGTCGAGAAGCTTTCCAAGGTCATCTTCAGAAGATGGGACTTAGAATAGCTTCAGAATGGCTTTGACGGGCAAGTGGGAGATTGTTAGGAATAGTGCCCAAGAAAGCCGATTGTATATCCGCTTTGTGCTTTTCCTTATTGTAATCACAGACAATCTTTGAATAAAATAACGAATTGAGGCAACACTTCTTTATATGCTCTTGTTTGGTATGCGTTTACTTTAGCTGTGCATGTATGAGAACTCCCCTAATCCTGATGACTTTAGGACTCTACCATTTGGGTGAAATGGTTCATGAAACGAGCCCTATATCACATAAGTCATGATTAGTAAAATACTCCAAGCCGATGAGTCCTACAGACAGTGGGAGTGTCAACCTGACTCCTCTAAGGCTTGCTTGTGGGATCACGCCCTTAAGAAGGACCACCTTGTTTCATGGAGGTGCAAAGTGTATAGTTGATACGTGCGTGATACATGAGGGTGCTTACTTTAATAAGTAAGTTCACTGAGGTGCCCCGTGTGAGAACATTCCTAAATGGGAAAGGAAGTTTCTATTTCAGGAAATGGAAACTTCCAGATTAGGAAATATCTCACGAGTCATTGATGTGATTAATTGATCCTTAGACTTGAGGTTCCTTGTCACTTTATGAGTTAACTCTGTAGTCTTAGGTATAAGCTTTAAAGGGTGTCGCCTTAGACAACTGATTCAAGGCTTATGCTGGGGCTGCACAAGTGATTCATGAAAGTGAATGAGAATCAAGAAAGGACCTACACTTGCATTTGCAAGGTGATCTCTTATTGTGTAAGTCATTCATATGCCATATGGAGTCCTTGGCCAAGGCAGTAGATCAAGACATCAAGAAAAGTGTTTCTTGGATTGAGATCAAATGGATATGAAATGCACTTAACTTTAAGACCGGATTATTAGGGTTCTGATTATACCCTTGCCCTAGATCTTGGTTGACAGATAGTAAGTAGGAAGATTGTATCTCACATGAATCAATGACTTAAAGGTTCTGTCGAATCCGAACATTCCAATTCAGCTAGGGGTTAAACACCTGTTGCTAGACTATGGTCGTTTAATCTGTGGACTGATTAATTAATTAGTGAATTAATTAATTAGGGTCACTGCTAATTGAATTGAGAACCTAGAGGGTCACACACAACAACTTGGTTACATGAGTTGAGGCTTGAAAAAGATTAAACGAGTTAATCGGACCAAGAGGGTTCCACACGTGTGAAATCACACGTGTGGCTCACGTGAGTGACACGTGTCACTGTGACACGTGTCACACACGTGTGGATATATATATATATATATATATATGTATTAAATAATTAAATGTGTTAATTATTTAATAGACTTTGGTTTAATTTTGAATTAAAAAGAAAGTCTTATTTTGGAGAAAAATAATCTAGTTAATTAATTACGAATTAATTAATTAGATAAAAATAAGTTATTTATTTTATAATAAATAAAGTATAAAATTATCCAAAAATAGTTTGGATATTTTTAGCTCTCTTAAAAGTTGACTTGAATTAGAATTCAAAGTCAAAGTTGGAAATTACTTGAAGATCAAGTAATAGGAGAGAGGAACCAAAACCCTTGCCTACGAGGACAAGGATTTCGGCCGCCCCTCCCCTTTCCTATATATAGGGGAGCTCATGCTCCCCTTTAGAGCTAATTGACAATTCTTTTGGTTCATGTGTTGAACACCTTCCTTTCTCCAAGATTAAATTAAACCCTAGGTTAAGCCTAAACACTAACTAGAGAACTAGCATCCTTACTAGTTAGATTGTGATCAAGTTGGTGGACTTTCTCTAGAGACTTCAAGTTAGAAGTTTGAAGATTCGAGCTTTACCAAGGAGAGGGGATCAAGCCGCGAGAAGAGCGTTCTTGGGTGGCTTGAAACGCTTCAAGAAAGAACAAAAGAAAAGTAAGTTTTCTATCTTTACGAATTTGGTTACACGATTGCGAGTTCAAGGTCCTTTTGTTGGGAAAATTTTTAAATTCCACTGCTTTCTGATTCGTGTTTTCCAACAGACTTCGTGTCCGGCTTACCGAGATCGAGAGGAGGTTATGATGGAATTTGGGTGATAGTCGACCGATTGACCAAGTCTGCTCATTTTCTCAAGGTGAAAATGTCCTACAAGACCCCGAAGTTGGCAGAATTGTATTGTGATGAGATTGTGAGACTTCATGGAGCGCCTGCTAGTATTGTTTCAGATCGTGATCCGAGGTTCACAGCCAAGTTCTGGCAGGATCTTCAGAGTAGATTGGGCACTAGGCTTAATTTCAGCACCGCTTTTCATCCTCAGACGGATGGACAGTCAGAGAGATTGATTAAGTATTTGGAGGATTTATTACGAGCGTGTGCTTTGGATTTTAAGGAAAAGTGGGACAAGCATTTAGCTCTGGTTGAGTTTGCCTATAATAACAGTTATCAGACCTCTATTGGTATGGCTCCCTATGAGGCACTATATGGAAGGAAATGTAGATCGCCTCTATTTTGGGATATAGAGGATTGGCGGTGGACAGAGGAGAATAAGCTCGAAAGAGCAACACCTCGAGAGAGATTGGATAAGACCACTGCCAAGGTTAAGTTGATTCAGCAGAGAATGAAGACAGCTCAGGACCGTCAGAAGAGCTATGCAGATAAGAGGAGAAGACCCCTCGAGTTTGAAGTCGGAGATAAGGTTTTCTTGAAAGCATCTCCGAGAAAGGGATTTTCTCGAATAGGTCGAGGTGGGAAGCTTAACCCAAGATACCTTGGACCTTTTGAAATCCTTGAGAGAATTGGAGAAGTGGCGTATAGGTTGGACTTACCGCCTAGATTGACCGGGATACATAATGTGTTTCATGTTTCGCAGCTCAGGAAATATTATCCCGAGGAATCAACTATTCTCCTTGTTGAAGAGGTACAACTTGAGACAGATTTGACGATAGTAAGGCACCCGGTTGAGATTCAAGACCGGAAGATGCAAGTGTTGAGGAATAAACAGATTCCCTTGGTCCGAGTTCTGTGGAGAGATCAGAAATCCGAAGAGTCTACTTGGGAGACCGAGGAGAAGATGAAACGGTTGTACCCGGAGTTGTTCTCAGGTCAGACAGTGAACCTGGGGACCAGGTTCTCCGAAGGGGGGGAGGTTGTGACACCCCGACTCACAGTCGGTACAGGTAAATTATGTGATTTAATATTATTTGCGGTTTAATTAATTGTATATGAATTTTATGAATTTATTTGAATAAATGTTGTATGTGAATTACTTGTTTTAATTGAGTTGGCCTTATTTGGACCCGTAATTGTTGAACCGAACCAACTTGAACCAGAACACCTTGAACCGAACCCGTGAACCGAACCGGTCCAGCCTTAAAGGCTGAACCATTTTCCCTTTCCTTCATTTTACGTGAAGCAGCAGCAGCTCTTGTCCAAGGAAGCCAAAAACCCCAAGTTGATCATCCAACCTTCCCAAGCCAAGATCTCCCTCGTTTCTTCGTCTTTCCTCGAACTCAAGTATGTTTCGGAATCCCCTCGTCGTGCTCGTCATTTCTATGGTTTAATTTCTGAGTTTGGAGTGAGTTTTATATGCCTTAGCTTCCCTACGTGAATAGTGAGGGTTTGGTGTTTTTGTGGAATACTTGTTCTATGCTTGATGTTGTTGAATCCTAGCTTTATATATGAGTTATATAGGTTGTATATGTTACATTTATTGCATATTTTCTCTTGGTAGTTGAGCATTTAATGTGATCTTTTGTTTTGCTTGATTCTTGCATTCCTTGGATCATGCCTTCTAATTCCGTTTTTCTTGAGTTATTTAGGTGCCAATATGTTAAGCATGATTTATGTGAATTGTTTGTGCAATTTGAGAGGTTGTGGCAACTTTAAGGTTTGGGATTTTGGCCATTTTTGGCAAAATTTGAAGCTCCCCTGCTTCTGTAATGTGTTTCTGCTCCAGCTTTTCGAACCAGGCCGGAACGGCCCTTCCGGGCCCTTTTACTGTTCAGCGCCGAGAGTGGGAACGGCCGTTCCCAGTTTGCACTGGGAATGGGAAGGGTCGTTCCCATGTCCAAACCTTTGATTTTAGTTCAAACTTACAGACCCTCGGGGAGGATTTCGGGTATTTTGGGAACGGCCCTTTCCGTCCCCAGTACAAACTAGGAACGGCCGTTCCCATCCTCCAGAAACTTTGGGCGAGTGTGGGAACGGCCATTCCCTACAGTGAAAGGGTCGTTCCCACCCCTTCCCGAAACCTGGGAGCTGCCACTGCTTCTTTTTGCTTTGATTATGCTATTTTATGACTTGAATTGCTTTTCTTTCGCCTGTTAATTGTTATAACTTGATTTTTATTGCTTAATAAATTGTAAATAATTATGTTGTGCTATAGTTTGTGAATTATATGACCTAGTTGTAATATTTTATATGTGATCATGAATCATGCATTTTGCCAAGCGTCCTATTTGGTTCATATAGAGTCTAAGTCTTGGGCTTTCGTGTTTTCTTTTCAGAGGAGGTTCCAGTTGACGAGCCCGAGGCGTAGGTTGTTCACGTCTGCTCGCTTTTGTCACGCACAAGGTGAGGTTTAGGACTTTTATTAGTTAAGTGACCTAAAACCTTATGTGGTGTTTTCAAGCCGTGCATGTGACTATATATTATATATATATATATGTATGTGTTGATTAGAATATGTTTATGACCTTGTGAATACTCTTGCTTTGGAAAGGTACTATATAAGCATATGTAAGCTAAGTTTTGGAAAAGGCTTTATGTTTCCGGTAGCGAGATTGCCATGAAAGATTTGGCATATGTTATGATTTGTGTTTGTGGATCCAAGGAGCTACGGGTAAGGAACCCTCGGGACGGTTCGGGCCGTCGAGGTTCGGCCTGTGCGTAGTCTCCATCCGATATATCACACGCGACTCCGGGAGCTAGGGAAGGTGTGATATTTCGATGCCTTCAGCGTAAAAACCGGGGAGGGCACGATGTGGGTTCGCTACCCCTCGTGAGTCTGTATATGTATGGATGGTTAGGGCCGCCGGTGGCTCTTCCATCATTGGTGTGGAGGTGGGTGTGTGATTTATGTTTTGTTTGTTCTGAGGAGTAAAGGTTGGAAGCTCGTTCTCGCCGAGCATTGTGTTCTGTTGTGTTATGTAGGGAACTATGAATCGGGATAGTGTTTATGAAATGTTTTAAAGTATGTGTATTTGTTTTGGAAAGTTTTAGTTGTAAAACCTATTCCGGTTCATAATTCCACCCTTTGCTATGTGCTCTGCTTTATATATATAGGGTGTGGGTGTGCGTTAGCCCCCTCACTCAGTCAGTTGACTGACCCTCGTTTACTCTTTTAGTTGCAGGTTTTGGGAGCGTGAGCTAGGCGGAGAAGTGTGTCTTCTTTATGCACTTGTCGGTCTAGGTCTCGTTAGGTGCATCTACATATTTGCACTCTATTATTTTGTATCTGTATAGGTGACTTGTAAATACTATTTTTGCTCGTGCCGTGATGGCTTTTGTACAGGTTGAAGTGTTGGTACCTGTATGTAAATACTATATAGATAGGTGTGGGTTGGTACCTATACGTATATATGTGATGATCGTTACTTGTTGCTTTTACTTATTCGCTTCCGCATACTCTGATTTGGTGTTGTTTAGCTCCGCCTAGCCTAGTGGGTGTGTTAGGTCTCCCGTTCGCTATGATTCGGATTCGGTCACCCAAGGGCCAAGCCTGAGGGCATGAGTCATTGCTTCTCCCACATAGAAGGATAGTAAGGTTTTCCAAATTTCCCATTTATGGACCGAATGTGGTACGGACATTCCATTTCGTATTCGGGTTTGGATTATGGTGCGGGGGATGTGGCCCTACTTGTGGGTGCTACAATCAGTTTGAGGTTATTGGTTGTTTTGGTGATAAATTCAAAGAGCATTTGGGTGAGCAAACGTGTGGGTGCAGGAAATGGCAGTTGTCTGGAATCCCTTGCCCATATGTCATTTCTTCCATTTGGTCCATGGGTAAATCTCCATAAGACTTTGTGCACAAATATTACCACAGAGAAACATTTATGAATGTGTACAACAACCTCATGGTGCCTCTTAATGGCCTTGATGACTGGCCTAGGATAATTAAGAAATTGCATCCTCCTGTGAAAGAAAATCTACCCGGAAGGCCTAAGCAACAGAAAAGTAAAAAATCAATTCATGAACTTGTTGAAGAAAAGGGCAACTGGAGTTGGGGGTCATGAAGGGAGATTGGGAAAGCAGGGTTTAGTTATGAAGTGCAGATTATGTGGAGTACCAGGACACAATAAAGCAGGATGCAAGCAAAACCCAAAGAACCAAAATCTTCCTGACAGAGTTGAAGTTCCACCCCCACCACCTCGAAACACTATTGTAAGTCTTCATTAGTATTCAAATAGTTCAAAGACATATTCTATACAATTCCTATTCATATTGTTTTGGCAATTAGGGTAAGAAGAAGAAAGTTTCTGCAGTTTCTACCCAACAAACTACAACAAGGAGATTTACTAGAAGCAGTATTGCAAGTCAACAATCAGTACAAGAGGTTGCTGGTTCCTCAAATATCACTGCAACACAAACATCCACCACTCAACCTGTGAGTAAATTGCCTCCAAGGAGAAAGAAGGTTGCAGGTACATCAGAAAATGTTGCAAGCTCATCAAAACCAGATTCAACTGTTAGAAGTTCAAAAAGAACACCTCTTAAGAAGATTTACAAATCCAAAGCCCAGGCGATCAAACAAGCTGCAACAGCTGCAAGGAAGTTGTAATGAAAGTAGAAGCTTTTGGTCAATTATGTTAAACAATTTGAAGTTTTTGATTTTGTCAGTAGGGTTACCCCTGGAAATCACAACCTGTTGAAGCTGCAAGGAAGTTGTAATGAATGTAGAAGCTTTTGGTCAATTATGTACACAAACATGTTTCTTGTTTTTCATGTTGAATGAATTGAATTTCTGCCAATTTCTTGTCTATTTAGATTGAATTAACTCCAGGAACATTTCATTCATACTAGAAAAGTTACATTACATACATCCGACGTTGGCATTCCGTCTACACAAAATTGATTACATATAATCACACCAACATAGCTAACAATCTACGATAAGAAAATATAGCAAACAATAGCTATTACAATAAGTATCACTACATGGGAAACTGGAAGCCCATTTTTTGCCCTTTTTCCCTCAATTTCACACTCAAGGTTGTTAATCTTCCTCAGCAGGCCTGGAATTATCTGCTTGGAACGCTCACACATTGGAGGGTCAGTCCACACGAAGAAATTGCAGCCTCCAAGGGACTGTAAACGAAGAAGAGCAATAAAATTAAAGAAGAAACAATGATTTGGAAGAGATCGACGAAATAATACTTTACCCGAAAATTCTCGCAGCTTACGTAGCGTCTCCCCGGATTAAGGTCAGTCCATGACGTCCTTTGAACAACAACCCTTCCACAATTGCAGTTTCCATCGTTGCCTCTCTCCATGATTCTTGAAATTTTGCAGCTTTGGGGGAGAAATGAGGGTTCCGAATTGGGGGGAATGAGGTTATGTGCGGGAGTTATGTGGGCACCTAAAAGGACTGAAATACCCCCTTTAAACATCACGAGTATCTCACGTGTTGAAGCATGAACGGAATATTCCGCAAAGATTCTGCCGGAAGTGCACAAACGGGGATAGGTGTTAAGATTTAGAAAGGTGAAGGGGTTTAGTGCGAAAAAAAAAAGGACAGGGGGATAAGTGCAAAAATCGAAAAAGGATAGGGGGGAAAATGGGTTTAGCCCTTTTTTAAATAATCCAAGTAAGCTTAAGGATTGAACCGCAGTTGTAACGTTTAGTTAGTGGCTGTTTTGAAAATCAAGGGACTAAAATTGCAAATTTATTATTTTTCATTCAAATTTACCCACGAGGCATTGTATCTTATCAGCATGTGAACAACCATTATCGGGTAATGATCAAACTCTTCCCGTTCCCAAACTGAAAGATGGAGATTGAGTTACTGGCTTTTTCGCCTCGTACCTCGAATAAACTATGTGGGAAGCGTTTCTGTCAATTTTCGTCGAGAAACCGGAGCTCATACCAGTGTTTTCATCCCGAGGTACAGCGCTTTCTCTGTGTTTAGGACCATTTTTTAACGAATACATGTCTCGTTTCCATTTATTTAGTTTATCATTTGTTTATTTTTCCTGAGTTTAGTTGGGTAAGTTGGTGTGGGTTTTTGATGGATGAATTGATTGAAGATTTTTTTGGTAAAAGTTAATTTTTTTGGGTTTGAATTTGATATTTTGGTGTTCTTTTCCAATTCTCACATGGGGTATGATGCGTCTCTGAAATACGGCGTTGTTGAGTAGGGTTGGACATTTTGGGTTTCTTCATTAAAAGCCCATAAATTAGTTTATTATGAAGTTGATTTTTTCTGTCATATACTGGCAGTTGGATTCCTTATAATTGATAAGTCTGTTGATAAACTACATGTATACATTGCATAACTCCTACGTTTATGTAAATCGAACATGTTGGAAAGGAAAGTTGTCTCTGTGCTGAGAACAGAGTTTGCAGGGGAAACACAAGGATTATGTCCGTAAGGGTGATTTCAACAATTCAGGTTCGCTAATACATAGCTTAAATGGAGGAAGATTACCTTCGGTTCCTGGGAAAGTTGTTTCTGTGAAAAAATCAGAGGCCCTTTTGCCTGAAAATCGGACATTGTCTGCTTTGTTGCTGTACTATGCCCGTAAGGGTTTGTTCTCTAAAGCATTGGAAGTTTGGGATGAAATACTGAACAGTTCATTTGTACCTGATGCTGAAGTAGTTTCGGAAATAATCTTTATCTATGGTAGCATGCGGGATTTTGATATGGTTAGAAGAGTCCTACACCTAATGCAACTGAAAAACTCTAAAATATTACCCAATATTTTTTCTCTGTCCATATCTTGTTTTGGGAAGGGAGGGCAGCTTGAATGCATGGAATTAATGATGAGGGAGACGGTTTTGATGGGATATTCTGTTGATTCTGCCTCCGGAAATGCTTATGTTATATATTACAGTGCTTTTGGTTCACTGGATGATATGGAAGTTGCTTATGGTCGTCTCAAGAAGTCTAGGATTCTCATTGAAGAAAAAGCCATTAGAGCCGTTTCATTTGCTTATATCAAGGAAGATAAGTATTATGATCTAGGTCGATTCGTGTGTGATGTGGGGCTTGGAAGGAGAAATGTTGGCAATCTTCTTTGGAATCTCCTGTTATTGTCTTATGCTGCAAATTTCAAAATGAAAAGCTTGCAGAGGGAATTCGTGAGAATGGTTGAAGCAGGATTTAAACCTGATCTCAATACATTTAACATCAGAGCACTTGCATTCTCCAGAATGTCTTTGATCTGGGATCTGCATTTGAGCCTTGATCACATGAAGCATGAAGGAGTGGTTCCTGATCTTGTTACATATGGTTGTGTTATTGATGCATACCTTGACAGAAGGCTAGGAAAGAATTTGAAATTTGCTTTGAACAAACTCAACTGGAATGATACTGTTTCCATATTGACAGATCCATTTGTTTTTGAAGTTATGGGAAAAGGAGACTTCCATTTGAGCTCAGAAGTGGTTTTGGAGTATGCAAAGAAAAAGGATTGGACCTACAAAATGCTAACTACGATCTACCTTAAGAAAAAGTTCCGGAGTAATCAAATCTTTTGGAATTACTGATGAGCAACGGGTTTTGGACAATTAGACTTTCTGACAAAGGATTGATATCTCTATTCTCAAGCACTGATGTATCATCATCCTAATGCTGTATCAAGTATACTATAAGAGCCCCCTGAACTATGAATATCTGTTAAGTTGATAAATTTCATTGTAGAAAATCTTTAATACTGAACAATGGGAAGTGTATTTCATCCGCTCAGAGGCCAACAAGATTGTGGAGAAGAGTTGTGATGCACTGGGGTTAATTTGCAGAAGCTTTTGGATTTAGGTTTTTGATGGTGCTAGATATTAACTGTGGCGCAATGGATTGGAGACCTGACGTGTGCTTTGAATATGAATCAGCAGACAAAATGATGCTGTGGCACTTTCAGTTAGGACGACGACAATGCAACATGTCAACTTTTGCTGATATTTCTCAAGAAAATCTCTCCTTAGAAAGGTTGGATGACAATTTGCTTTCCAGTTACTTATGTTTTCATATTTGAGTTGGTGAAGCGTCACAGTGTGTCTTCAATTGTATTATACCCTTTTTAATGAGAAAGTTCATAATTCTGTAAAATTTAAAGGTGAAAAGGTATGAGATTCTTTGAATCTTGATTGTCCTTGAAGGATCTTAGATATTTCAACTTACTTAGATCACCAGAAAGTTTAGCTACGAATAATAAGAGTAATAGTTACAGAGTATAAGCCTTTTAGTTGTTCTTACAGATAAAACTTTTATATTTGCAATTAATTTTCCAAAATATATCTAGTTTATTGATGAATAATAAGTCCTTGCGAAGTGTGAAATATATCATTACATTTCTATAGTGACCTTTTCTCTATAATTAAGGTTAGTTAGTCCATTTACACAACTAAAGTGCTCTGATAATAGTAATTTTTGTTCTGGAGTGTTTTAGAGTCTTCGGGAAATAAGAATCCTTCATTAAGCTATCATAGTTTCATGAATAAAGATATTTGTACCATCAAAATTTGAAAGTCATGTAATAGGAGAAACCATTTGACCTCTGAGTAATAAAATTTTGTCTTATTATCTTACTCAGTATGACACAGGTTGCAAGCTTTGGGTGTTATCTTACCATATGGTCGTCCTCTTTGAATCCAATTCTTATTCAACTTAATAATGTAACAAAATCGCAAGATATGCTCCCACACCCGCATCGAAGTAACAACAAAGGAAAATGTAACCAAAGAACATTGGAAGCACACTTTCCCTCCTCCAACATGTTTTTTGAGTTCTATGTTCAGTGCTTAAATTTGGATCAATCTCATATGTGAAGAAACAATTGAGGAAAAAACAAGCACTTTTTTGTATACTTGTATATTGATTGTTTTCTGTTACAAAAATATCAGAGCATATGCATATGGGAAGTTACAAGCATATATGTTGCTCTAATAACTAAGAAATAGTTGCATGGTTGCCGGCTATTACCCATTTTCTGGTAAATATACAAGTATATCAGATAATAAGTTGGGGAAAACCAATAAACATGATCAAGAAGTTCTTCCTGGGAGGTAACCAGCCATTGAAGTGGCCTTTGCATCATCATTGTCGGAGTACAACTTTTTTGTCTCAACAACCTTCAGATAGTTGATGAACAATCTTGATTTACATGGTAAGTGAAAACAGTAAAGCAGTTACCCTTATTTTTGTGCTATTCAACAGTTTTTTGAGATAATTACATTGGCATACCCTCAAGTTTGGCTTAACTACATAAGCTTCCCCTACGGTTTGAGAAATTACAAAAACTTCCCCTGTGAAAGAATTTACTTTACATCTGAATCCATCCATTTTGATGATCATGTCTAATTTTTTATGAATACCCTATTTTTCCCGTAACACTGACCGATCAATATTTGACTTTAAATTCACAGCTATAATAGCATGTGTTAGGCCTGATCTTAGCATATATCAGGGGAAGTTCTTGTAATTTCTCAAACTTCAGGTGTATGCCAGTGTAATTATCCCTTTCTAATTTTAATTAATAGAATCAACTTACATGAGAATGTGAGTTCCTATCAGATGCTGACTGATTTGAACCTCCCTGCGTAATACTTGGCATCGATTCTTCAGCAAATGCTCTCAACCTGTTAAGCTCGGGCAACACCACAGATCCAAGGTCAGGTCTGTCTTTCCTTCTCAACTCCGTGCACTTAAGTGCTAGTTTGGCAAAGCCCAAAGCCTCCTCCACAGGCCAATCCTGAACTGCAGGGTCGAGCATCTCAGCAAAAGTTCCCTTCTCAATAGCCCTCTCCACATGATGAGTCAAACCCATGGGAGACTTAGCTGTCACAATCTGAAGAAGCATCACTCCAAGTGAATACACATCAGACTTTATCCCGAGCATGCCTGTTTGCTGATACTCTGGGTCTATGTAGCAGAAAGTGCCAGCTGTTGACGTCATGCGGTACTGTGTCACGCTGTCGGCTACTGAAGGAGGGACAAGGCGTGCAAGGCCGACATCACTGATTTTGCTGACAAAATTGCGGTCAAGGAGAATGTTGCCCGGTTTTAGGTCTCGGTGCACGAGGGGTTCGGGCTTGGTTTGGTGCAGGAAGAGGAGGCCGGTGCCTATTTCTGCTGCTATTCTGAATCTGAGCTGCCATGGAAGGACTGGAGTGTTTCCTCGCCTGAAGAGACGGTCATCCAAGCTTCCGTTGGCCATGTATTCGTATACGAGGCAGCCGTATTCGGGGCAGGCTCCAAGGAGGAGGACCATGTTTGGATGCCGGATGCAGCTCAGGACTTCAACCTGGATTGTGGTAAGACTTTGTTGTAGTTATTGTTTTTTGATGGGGTGAGAACTAATTGATCATGGTTAGTTATGATGTGCTGAATTTTCTTGGTTTTGGGATTGTGGAAGTTGGTTAATGTCAGGTAACGAATGGCTTCCTTTGAATTGTACGGGGATGTCGGCCAAGGTTGATGCTTGTGTAGGTTAGCAGCACATATGATAGGGTTATGTGGTTAAATTGTAAATGTGATTTTTATATGAATATAGATAGTATTTTACTGATTTAATGTAGTTATTAGAGTAATGATAGGTTGGAAACAATTTAAAGTCACATAATTAAATAGTAAGTAAGAAAGAGAAGTATTGAGGAATATCGAGGGAGAGGATAGAGGGGAGTGAGTGTAAAAAAACATTGAGGTAAGAGGAAAAAGAAGAGAGATTCAAAGACACTAAAACACACCAAGCAGTTACTGAAGGGACCTCTTCAATTATATTATAGCACTGGAGGAGCCATATAAAATTTGAGGGTCATATAATTAAAAGTAATAGATGTCTTTTGTAATTTTTGTTTTGAGAATTAAGTTGTTATAAGAAAAGTTGGTCCATTTATCTCACATATAAAGCCAAACTATATATGAAATGCAAAACTATATATAATATATATAAATATATAGTTTCTATATGTTTCGGTTCACCCTGACCCCACTGATTAATTTCTTGGCTCCACCAGTTTTATTGTTCACAGACAATATATTTGTTGATGTAAAAAAATCTGATATCTGTAGCAATATTATATAGGTTAAGTTTAATATTTTGGGATGTTCATTCTTTCTTTCTTACCTCTTGCTGAAACTGTGACCGTCCTTGTGCTGCATCTGGACGAAGGACCTTAACTGCAACTTGTGTGTGATCTAGATAGCACTTGTAAACCGGCCCATACCCACCTTCGCCTATTTTACGAGCTTCTGTAAAGAACTCTGTAGCTGTCTCGATCTCCTCTATGGAGTATCTGCGATATCTAACATCGTTTTGGGCCAACTTATCAAGAACTTTCTTCTTCTCCTCTGATTCTTTCATTGCTTTCATTTCAGCACTGATTCTTTTCTGTGCTTCGAGTTCAGCTACTCTTTGAGCTGCTTCAGCTTTCTCAATAGCAACCCTGCATTTCTCCTTTTCCTTCTCGGCAATTGCCAATGCTGCTTCCTCTGCTAGTCGTGCCTCCTCAAGTTTCTGTTGTTCTTCTACTTTCCACCGGTGAAGCTCCATTGCCTAGAAATTAACATATTCATGATCAAAGCACTATCAATCTGACACACTCGATGGAATGCGATCTTTAATTATGTGATAAAATTTTGATTTTTGTGAAACTTAATATATTTATTATATCTTCCATATGAAAATAATTGTCTTTGGTTATTTATTCAATGTATGATAAGTAATAATTTAAAAATAAGATGGACTTATATGATGCTGATAAATAGTATAGATCATTAACATATATGCTTAAAAAGTTCATAACATTTACTTTCTGTTTTGCGTTGAGTGCTTCCTTGCAGGCTGTGCTATACATGTCCATTGTCTGTTTGAGCTCCTGCTTAAGCCTTCTCATCTCCGCCTCCACATCATCCTGCATGTATACGGTTTAGGGTGTTTGCAAACTTAAAGAAAAGGTACTCATTACTTTTTGCCTTTTTTTTACACACTTTTAGAGTGTGTGAAAAACCTACTCCTGCTTATTGAAGCATCAAGCTAGAATCCTGTTAGAAGCATCTAAGTACCAACTCCTAGTATTCCTCAATTTTATTTTTTTCCCCCCAAACACTCAACTTCTTTTTCTATAACTATTTAACACACAACTGTTTTTCTTCAACTTCTAACATTTGTCCCCAAACTCTCACTATTTTTTTTTTAACTCCCAACTTTTTAAAATTGAGCTTCTACTTCTACTTTGACAAACACAGAAGTTTTTTGTTTTGTAAGCAATCCCTTAGTCATCATATTTACGATTAAGCTGTATAACTATTTATTTATGTCTAATTTTCCCTTACCAGGCTCTGAGATCCTGACCAGGAAAAGTTTCCACTTTCCTGTGAGCTGGATGAATAGACACCAAAACTGCTATTTACATCGGACGATCTAGCATTAGAATATGGAGATCCAAAACTTAATCTGTTCTCAGTGTCGGAGCTGCTGGAGAGACGAGAGCCCATCATCATATCTTGATCCAATGGTGATCCAAATATGCGATCGTTGCTTGGCCTGCTTGAGCTGACGAATGATATGTCGCTTTCTGGCATTGAAAGATCTCCATATGATCGGTTTGCAGCTCCTCCTTTGCCTCTAGTAAAAGGTGACCTGTCAATGCACCCATCTTCATCATTACTTCTCTCTCATGTGTATATGACCTCTCATATATTGTCTACTGAAGGCATAATCGATATGTATGTGACATAAAAAGAATGCAATTCAATTACATGTTTGAGTTTTAACTTCATAAAATTGTAGATATTTATTAAACTTGTAGATTTTAATTTTTGTTTATGTATAGTATATATTTATGAGAAGTAAAGAAAATTAATTTAAGATATAATAAAATTGTATGGTTAAGAAAATAAATAAATAAATGAAAGTGTAGAAACAGTTGAATAATAATAGGAAATGAGAGTAGAGACTAGAGAGAAGAAAGTAGTGAAATTCAGTAAGTTAATATAAAAACTGAAACATGAGAGGGGAGACGAGGAAAAATGTTGGAACGGTTAGTTGAGAGAGAAGAAAAAACCGTGGGGAGGAGATATGAAAGCATTTTGACGAAAAGGAAAAGAAAATTGACAAATCAAACAGGAGCTATACATTTCATGCTTATTAAATAGTATGAATATACATATATGCGTGTGTGCGCGGTCGCATGTTTCCAGCCTGCTTACCTAATTGAATCGGATTCCTCGTTCAGGATCGGCCTACCACCATAAACAGAACCACCTGCCAACATATGCAACGGGCTGTTTAGTTAGTTTACAAAGTCTCCCTCAGGTAAGAAATGGACTACGCCTGAAAAAGAACATAATGACCTCGTGTAGAACTGCCAGATGAGTAACGTGCATCAGATACTGGACGAGGCACTGTTGCTGCTGCTGCTGTTTCTTTTGGAGCTACTTGTGTTAATGCTGCTCTAACTGACGACACCTTCCCTTTGGAGATTACATAGACAGTGCAAAAATCGGGGGCTCCTTTGGTAACATTACCTGGAATGTCGACGTTCTTGAATCTTCTGTGCCCAAGCATTTGTAAGTTTTCTTTCTTATCTGTTAGAAAATTGCAGAATGGAGAGCAGAAAACTATTGATTACCTAACAAATCCACTCTTGACTGGGGAACCAACCACCAAATTGTCAATCATGTTGTTCTTTACATAGTCACAGATGCCTCTTGCTATGTCTGCATCTTCTACCACCACTTCATTCACTTGTATCTGTCACATGTTTTTGGAGCTTATAAAACGTTAGATCTTATTCTCAAAATAATATGTTAACTATTTTGAATAATAATAATATGATCATGGGCTTATAAAATGTTAGTAACGATCTTTATGTGATTAACGTTCAAGCGGGAAGCGAATATATATATATATAGGAGAAATAAGAAATGAGACTTACGTCCTTGCGGGTGCAGAAGCAACGGAAAGGAAGGAAGAGCTCCTTTGTTTGACTATCAAGCGGCATCACCTTCCCCACTGCACAATTGGTAATCCCTCTTATTATTTCATCAACAATATTACATAACGTATCTAAATATATTCCCACAATAACACACCATATATATGTGCAGAGAAAGAGAGTCATAGATATAAGGATTCTTGACATGATACAATATTAATATGCAATTTATTACGTGATAGGTGCCTGACATGCACACAATAAAATGATTTTTTAAAAAATATTCGTTTTTCTATGCCTGTTCGATGGGTAGCTTTTGAAAACATGGGGTACCTATAAAATTGATATTTTTAAAAGTGTTCGTGCATTGTATATGTAACATGTATGTACCAGCAGAGGGCTTCTGTCTGATGTGAAGGAGGGTAACAGCTTTGCCTTTGCTGAGAAGATTTTCAGCTGCCCATTTCAATGCAGCTTGGCTTCCTTTATCTTTATCGATGGCTACCGCAACTTCTCCTCCGTTTCCCTTTTGGCTCATCATTTTTATTCACTAATTTAAAATTAGATTCTTCTTTTCAAAAATTTTCAAAAAAACAGAAGAAAAATGAAGAACCGGTTGGCAAAAACGGGAAGCTGTTCACCCTCCGGCGTCTGCCTCCTTAATTTTGATCAAGATTATATATTATACCCTTTTTTCCCCAAAAAAAATGAAAACTTATGATTTTTACAGCCAATGAATATTATTTCATCTAATTGTTAGATGAAATGATCTCCATTGGTGTTTAAAATTTGAGAGGCAACCTCAATGCAAATGCACGTAATATATGCTTATATAGCTCCTCATTTTTTTGAGGTTTAATAATAATGTAACAACTTGTTTTGTTGCCCCAAAAACCCCCTAATATGATGGGTTTTATTTACACCATTCGTTCTTCTTTCCTGTGTTCAGTGGTTAAGAAGTCTGCCCGAATTCATAGGATTAAATATAGTCACTTTCAATGGATTTACCTTACAACTATTTCTATATAAATTTGTGAGCATAATGTGTACAAGTCAATGTAAAACAGTAAAAGTTTTTGATTAATTAAGTCAATTTGCAAAATTAAATAAATAAATACATTATCCCTCGATATTTAATAAATTAAAATTCCGCAAGATATTTTTATACATATATGTATCATCTCAATATTAATACATTAAAGTTGCAGAAGATATTTTACACAGACAATAGATCTATATCGTCTAATATAAGTAATAAAATTTGTCAAATGTTAATTTGATTTAGACATTATAGAATAATTAATTTTCCTGTCGCCCGATTTTTAGGATACTATTTCTATTTGAACTCTGTCCTCAAGGCCTGATCGTAGTAGTTAGGGTTTCAAAGAGGTTAATCAAGAGAGATTAGATCAATTGCTTGAATTGTTATATCTCAGGATTTCAGATAGGCTAATCAAGATACATCAGTTTAATTGCTTGAATTGGGCTTATCTCATAGATTTTAGATAGGCTAATTAAGAGAGATCAGTTTAATTGCTTGAATTGGGATTCAGATAAGCTAATCAAGGGAGATCAAATCAATTGCTTGAATAGTTATATCTCAAGGGCCGTAATTATATAGTTTAGAGATCTAGGGTTTCCCTTAGTCTTACCAACACATGTTTCCATATATATTCGATTTGTTACAATTCTTTACTAGATTCGCTAGTATCTTACTATGCTTCTCATCGAGCGGGCTGATCCACTGAACTCACTTGTTCGCCATGATCCGCTGACCTCACCTGTTCGCCATAATCAGCCGTGTTGTATATTCAAAACTGATCTGTTTATCTTATACTACTAATTCAGTGATCCAGGCCTCCGACCTTATTCACGGATTGAGCTGAACCTTGATTAGATGGGAGACAAATCATAAGAATTATCACCCTGAACTTTCCATATCGACTTGCTTCTGGTTTATCATTAAATCATAGAGTTGATGTCTAAAACAAACAATTACAATTTATTGATGTTTTTATTTAAAGTACATTATCCAATTTATTCTTACAATGTGAATATCTTTCTTTTTCCTTTCATACATACACTTTCGGACATGAAATCAATTGACGTAAGCGAACTAATAGCAGAACATAGTCTCTGTGCTGGTTCATATAACTATATGAATCTTAGATAATGGAAATGCTAATTGTCATCTCTACAAGACATTTATATTTGATTTCTATTATGCTTTACGTTTTTCTGTTAAGATTACAATTAAGGCAGTACTTTGGTTGAAGAGGGGGTTGAGTTAAATAAACCCCCCTTTTCAACCAAAGAAACTCATTTTCCGGAGCCTCGGGACTGTATATCCATTTTTTGGACGATGGTTTAGGCCTAATATCAGATTGAACTTAGTAGGTTTCGGGACTTGCTCTGACATCAAACGGGGCTCTCGGACCCGAAGAGACAATTTTAGGAAGAAAAAAACTAATTCGTAGAAGCATTAATCTCCAATAAACAAGGTGTGCTGAAAAACCAAATGGGAAACTTATCACTGTATACATATTTAATTGCTACAAAATTGATAATCAAAACAAGAAAAACATATAGATGCAAACCCTGGATAATCTCCTGTCTGTGATCTGTGGTGTTTGTTAATTTATTCATCTTTATGACACCACCAATCCATATATATATATACTTATGGAATGGTTTTTGTCAATTCGCTCTCTACCAAAATCAGTTTCTGATTATTATAACAAATACACTCCCAAAAATACAAAAAGAAAAAAAAATAAAAAATTAAATAGTACAAATAATAGTAGTAGGAGGAGAGGAAAAAAGAGACATATATTCTATATCTAAGTTTAACTTGAGAGCGAAAGGCAACATCAAGCTAGCTAGCATAACACCGGAATGATCAGGCTGAAGCTTATAATGTCTCAACCTTAACGACCTTACTTATTGTTGTGGCGGTCGGCGTTGCTGATTCTGGGGACATGACCGGGATTAACATTAATGTCGTCGTCGAAGCTAATTAGTTGGACGTCATTGTTCCCGTCGTAACTGTATTGGCTGTCGTTGCTGCTGCTGCGGATATGACTCTGGCCGACGTTTCTGTTGTTGTGGCTATTTTGGCCGACGTTGCTGCCACTGCTGCTGCTTCTGACATGGCCGTGGATGTTGTTGTTGTTGAAGCTATGCTGGCTTATGTTACTTCCGCTGCTCGCGCTGCGGACGTGCCCTTGGACGTTGCTGTTGCGACCTTGGACACTGTTGTTGTCATCGTCACCGTTGCCTTCTCCTTCGCCGTTGTCATCGGCTTCTCCTTCACTTTTTTCGTCGCCTTTGCCTTCCCCCTCACTGCCGCCGTCATTGTCGCTATCGCTGTCATTGTCACTGTCACTGTCGCCACCTACTGCCTTGATTTTCCCAATTTGTTGGACGACCTCTCTTATATCAGGCCTGTTGTCAACATCGGCATCGCAACAATTCAAGCCTATTTTCAAGAGCTTCATCATCTCGCCCTCGCAGTCCCCGCTCCTATCCATGTCTTTGTCGAACACCTCCGTCTCTGTGCTGTCGGTGTGCATGATGGACTCTACCCAAGTGACGAGGTCGGTGTCGTTGCCTTTGCCCTGGTGTAGTAGATTCTCCGGAAACCTGCCTGTCAAGATTTCTAGGATGAGGACTCCGAGACTCCAGACGTCGGTTTTCTTGGTGATCCGGCCGGTGTGCTTGTACTCGGGCGACTTGTAGGAGATCATGTGGTCTTGCGCATGCTCTTGATTGACAATAGGGACGAGTGCGTAGTCGGCAAGAAGAGGAGTGTAGTTGGCATCGAGGAGGACATTGGATGATTTCAAGTGGCCATGGGGCGCAGTTATGCTTGGGAGCTCGTTGTTGAGGTATAATAGACCTTTCGATACTCCTTTTATGATGCTCAACCGAATTGGCCAGCTCGGGGATGGACGACCACGAGATCTACTTCCTGCACGGGAACAGAGTCAGAATTTTATTCGAGGACGATATTGTACTCTTTGTTGATTGAGGAAAGAATTCAAAAATGAAGATGAATTACCATGAAGATGGACGGCGAGACTGACTTTCTCGACGTAGTCATTGATCAAGAGCTTCTCCTCTTTCCGGTAATAGAATCCGACGAGGGGAAGCACGTTGGGGTGGTTCAACCTGCCTAGCCTCCTCATATGCTCATGGAACTCCTCTTTATTAACATTGTTCATGTGTTTGTATCTCTTGACCACCATCATATGCCCATCGTTCAAAGCAGCCTTATAAGTTGAACCAAACACACCGCTTCCCAACACCTCGGCCGAAGCCCTAAGCAAATCCGACATGTCGAACTCCTCCCTGTCGCCCTTCAAGAACGTGATCTTGACATTCCCTTCCGATTTCCTGCTCTTCGGTGAGCCTGACTCCGAAGAAGAGGTGGAGGCCGCCGAAGAAGCAACCCCACTGCTGGCAGAAGAGCTACGGTTGCCTCCACCAGCAACAGCAGCTTTGCTAACAGCCGATGATTCGCCCCGTTCCATCTTGTCGGCCGGATCGACTCCTTTCTTGGCCGAGTCCTTGTTAGCGGCTTGTGCTTTTTTCATGACGGCATCCTTACCCGAAACCACTGCTTTATCAGCAGCATTCCCCATCATTTGTTTTGTAATTACGTTCTTTTTCACGAGGATCCAGACTACAGCAACGATGGCTGCCAATGCTACCACCACAATTATCACCACCAATATTATTGTGCCGGTGGACAGTTTAACTGATACTGTGCATTTTTTCAGCGGTGCGCCACATAGGTCTGCGTTGCCTGTTTTTAATTCCAATGACACATATAATAATTCATTAGTTAATGTTATATATATATAAACATGAATACAAGCCCGCCAGATTCTAAAGGGACTCAAATTCAAGTGATCGTGTGTCCATGATTTGAGGAAATGAAATAAAATCCAATTGGCCTGTAAACAAATCCTTACCTGAGATGTCTTATTCCAAAAAATATACCTAACACACTGCTTGAAATCATTTATAAACTCATGTTGATTTGATTCCCTCAAAACATATGCATGCTTCATGCAATTGCAATCTCCAAGATTGAATAAAAACATGAAATGAAATAAAAGAGCTACATACAACACACACACTCGCATACGTACCGGCAAAGGCTTCCGGCGAGATACCCGTGAGACCATCCGGGATGAGTCCGACGAGTTGATTGTGGGCAACATTGAACGTCTTAATCACTCCCTTTTGGAAATCAGGCAAATGTCCTTTGAATTCATTGTTCTCCAGCATGAGCTCACTCAGTTTCGGCATCTTCCCCAACGAGGGAGGAATCTTGCCATTGAACTTGTTGTTGGCGAGATGCAGCTTCTTCAACCCCGTCATCCCATTGAAAACGCTGTCCTGAATCTCCCCGGAGAACTTATTCCCGGAGAGATAAACCGTTTTCAGGGCAGGCAGTTTGGACAGATTTGGGATCTCCCCTTCGAACTTGTTGTTCATGAAGCTGATCGTTCTCAGGCTCTTGAGCTGCGTGAGCGTATCGAGATCGATGTGGCCGGAGAGGCCCTTGTCCTGGAGCTGGAGGCCCCAAACATTGCCCTTCTCGCACATAACACCCCCCCAATTCTCATGATCGCCGTTGCACGGTGGCTTGTCCTTTTTCCAATCGCCGAGCTTGTCGGTGTTGCTGAGGGAGTTCTTGAATTTGAGAAGGATTTCGCTTTCATCGCACAGGGACGATTCCAGGTGCATGAATACGAGGAGGAGGACGATGGCACCGCGGTTTATAGGAGCCATTGCGCCGCTGGGAGAGTAGGGTGGTGGTGCTGCGGATGTTGCGGTTTTGCGCGCCCCGCCCGTGTCGGTGCGCGCAAGGAGGAGCAGAGGGAGAGGGTTGTTTGAAGGCGGAGGAGACTTGCTGGAAATTGTTTAAATGAGAAGTTGTGGGCATTCAAAGAAGAAAGCTAAAAAAAAAAAAAGAAAGGAAAAATAGCAAGTTATTCCAACAATAGTGTTTGTTATTTTTCTCTGTTCTTTTTTTTTTTTCGGGGGTGTGTGTAGTGACAATGTCCTCCATTTCTTTGCAAAGTATGAGGAGAGTTTTGTGCATCAGAAGTTTGCGCATTGCCATTGCATTGACTTGCATGCAAGTGGGAGTCTCTGAGGTTCTAAATGATTCATCTTTTGCTACAATTGTTTTCAGCCTGAAAACCACTCTTTTGTTCTATAATCTAATCCAATTCAACGTACTTTATTAGAGATCGACTTAATTTCATTAATAGTATTATTGATTTTTTTTTTTTTTTTTTGGTAACACTAATAGTATTATTGATTGATTGTGTATTAAGTAATGTTGATTAAATGATTAAATATTATTAGCAAAGATGCTAACGGTAAGGAGGGAGAAAGATTAGAGCGAAATGTTTCGTCACTAGCTAGCAGTGAAATAAAAAATAATAAAAGATAAACTTTGATCCATCCTAGGCCTAACTAATATTCAAATTATAGGAAAAATGCAAAACTAGTATATTAACTACCCCTAGTCGATATTTTGTCACACTAACCGGTTAAGTTGCAATTTTGCCATTTAGCTTTAGAAAAAGAACAATTTGAGGATAAATTTATTCCCTAAATTTATAATAGTTAAAAGGATAATTACGGATAGCTCACTGACATATGGCGAAAGTTCAAATTCTCCCATAAAATTTGGGAAATTACAAACACCCTCTGAAGTTTATATTCTATCTCACAAATTGTCCTAACCGTTTGTAACTATCTTAAATTTTGATGACGTAAACTCCAAAAGACCACTCTCGAAAGCCTCACATCACTTGAGGAGAACCTCATGAGGGTCAACCCCGCGACAACCCTAAGCAACCACCTAGGCCTTGGGGGTCTCCCCAAAAGTCAAGGGCACCTCCTGAATTTATATATGAATGGAGATCAAGTATCCCGGGGTCTTATGCCTTAAACCGTGGGCCCCAAGATTATAGTGCCGGTTGAGGGGATCCCTCGTGTGGGCCGCCCCCTCGGGATCCTAAACATCTGTCCAGTCCATAACGCTTTCCTTAAGACTATCAAGCACCTAAATTCATGAAAGAGCCCCAAACCTCCGAGAGGAGACCAATATTTGAGGAGACTCATCCCTCTAGGTCTAGGTTTTGTGGGTAGAACTCTTTGCTAAGAGACTAAACTGATACGATATCTGCCATGTCGTATGACCAAACGCTCCACTACCACCACCATCGGAATTCGGAAGTAGCTATCATGTGAGATCACGTGTTCATGAACCATTTAAATATTTTCTTAAAATCTATACGAAATGGTTCCCACAAGCCAGGTGGTCACAAACGTGGAAATTAGTTATTTACATGTTAAGTTTTGATAGTTTAAAAATAGTTGATTTGATTTGATTTGATTTTTACATATTTCCATATATTCACGTCCACTAGAGCTCCTCACTTTGCGGCGCCCTCACCACCTCACCTAACCTCTCAGCGCCGCTGCTGTCCGCCTTAAGAAGAAAGATAAATGAGTGAGAGGCCGGTTCCCAGAAGGGAGAGTCCGTGGGGGTTGCCTGAGGGCCACCGCGAACCCAAATCCCATAGATGCAATGACCGTGCTGAAGATGTGATTCAAGTAAGCCACTTTAATTTGTGAAAACTCAAAACTTGATTTCAAGAATTTCATGGATTTTTGACAACTTTTTCTTTAAGCAAATAATTCTCCAATGTGAAATTTGGGCTAGAATTCGATGCTGTTGCCCTTGATCTGAGAATGGCAGCGTTTATGAATCTTAGCCTTTACGACCTAGTAATGTAATAATGGGTCTCAAACATCAGTTGTTGCAAGGAATATGATATTTTCTGAATTGAAAGATGTTAATTTACTATTTCAAAATTCGATCTTTTCAATGATGCAGCTGAGCTGTTGTACTGTACTGTTCCCTACAATATGAATATTTTGGTGGCAAATACACCAACTCCTATGTTTCATAAAGGCTACTGAGGGTTAGATTCTGTTTAATTCGGGATATGCTGGTAATTCGAAGGCAATATGGTAATGGAGTACAAGCAGAGTTTGTGCGGGAAACATTCTAATTCTTGAATTAAATCATTTTCCGTTTCCATTCGCAACAGGGAGGTTATGGCCGATGAAGTTATCAGCGTTCTATGACACAAAAGAATCATTTGGTGTAGAAAATTGTGTTATTCTTTGCAATAACATAGATCATAAAAACAGAGGTTTTATATCTTGCAGATTCAAGAACCTTAATTTAGCTCTTCCATTCCTACAAATCTTCCTTGTTGAAGGGTTTTGTCATTCTTCGTCTATTCATACTCTTGTTTCCGAATTAGTCTCTTGATATATGAGCGCACTTATCATATTAAAGCCAATCTTCCATTTCTTTTATGCTAAAGATGGATAAAAATTGTGTTCTGCTTGGGAGAGGAGCAAGATGGTATGGGGGTAATTTAGGTCTTGCATATCATAGAACATGTTGAAGTTTGATTACGCCTCCATTATGTCTATACTTGTCTTCACCTCTTATAGAAGCTCTATCTGAGTACATTATACATATTAGTGGTCTATTTGTCCCTGCGTGATTGCTGGAAAACTTGATAGAGCTCAAATACAAATTTTAAAAACTTTAGGTCAAGCCAAGTAACCTGTGCAGCATGTTGTTCAATATGTATTAGAAGATCAGAGAAGGTAATTTATTTGGTAAAGTGTGTTTGGTACCAGTACAAATATATGATGGTTATTATAAAACCTAAATGAATTGCCTAGATGAAAAAGAAATTGGCCCATCATATATTTTACTGAAATTTCTTCACTGGCTTCTAAATATATAGTAATTTGTTATAAATTCTTATGTCGAGTGGGATGTGTATTTTGTAGGCATGCTTTGAAGGCAACCCTTTTAAAACAATTCCAGGCCCTTTCAAGCTTTTCTGGCAATGCATGCGTTCTAAGCCTGGGTACGTTATAACAAACTCTTCGTTCCTTGTCAGAATACAATTCAATGTTCTCATCCGTCAAGATATTATGAGTTATCTGAAACACGGCCCCATAAATGTCAAAGAAAAAGTGCCTAGACATAAAGTATGTTTGATCTATCTTACTTTCAGTAATAGGGCAAAAATTTCATCTTGATATCTCCTAGTTATTCTAATGATAAATCTTTCATTTTGCTTGCGTCGTATAAGCCCCTTGTATTTCTAAATAGCTTATTTACTGAAAATTCAATTGTATTTCTGGTATGCAGGGAAGAGCCTACCAAGCCTTTCTACTACTTGGAATTGGAACCCCCGAAAAGAGAAGTAAAACTCGAGTAGGATCGTGTAGTTTTTGTCTACTCATGTTCATTTACTAGCCGTATATCTGTGAGAAACAATGCTGGAGCAACCTAGACTTAGCAAAATTGTTGTTTTAAAGTGAGAAATAAAGCACTCCAGTTTTGCTTCTATTGTTGTGAATCACTGTTTGTTGCAAAACTCAGGCACAAGCGCAATTAAAACATGTACCGGGTGTGGATCCCTTCATAAAGCAAGCAGAAGATTAATTCATTCCCATTAAAGTGTTTTGCTTCCGAAACTAAGCCGAGTTCACTAAAAGCTGTGGATAGTGTTAGTGTTTGTGCGTCCGCCCAAAACTCACTAAAAGCTCTGGATAGTGTTTGTGCGTCCGCCTGTTCTGGTCCGAAGTAGCTTCTTCCGTCATGTGATTTCTCCAAAGGGGTTTTACTACTGAAATATCCCTTGTGCGAAACCTTTTGTACCTTCCTCTCTAAAATTTGGATAGGTTACTCCCCTATGCTTTGATTTTGTTAAATGCAGCCTGCCTGAGGTGAGTTCCTCGGACACTCTGGCCTATGTTTCGAATTGCTTGGTTGCTAACTTGGGCCAAAGTTACTTGATCTTTGGTTAGCTTCAAAGGTTATATATATTCGAGAGGAGCAAAATTTCCTAGCGTGAAGTGGTTTCACAGTAACCACCTACGTACAATACATGATGGTGGAGCACAGTTTGAGTTGTAACACAAAGCATGATGTTAGAGCTCAGTTTCAGTTGAAACACAAAACCTCATAATCATGTGTATGATGAGACAATTGCTACAACTAAAAATGTGGAGAGAGAGTTAATTCTAATGGATTAAGCAACTTTTTCCATCAAATTCTGTGTATCCTACATCCACAAGGCAAAGACCATCAGGCGGTGCAGGTGGAGCAGTAGCACGTCGACATGTGGCATCCATCAGCTTTAGCAATGCATCTTCATCTGCACCAGCAGCTGCTTCCCTAATTGCAGTTGCCACAACAACTCTAACCATCTGCAAACCCCAAATTGGTCAATTCAAATAAGAAACAAATGAAAATTTTGTCACACAAAGTTATCTTTTATCACTCTGCAAAGTGATCATGCAAGTTGCTCCTTTTTTCTCTTTTTACTCTTGAGGAAGCTGAATGAAGTAGCTACCTTGCGCAAGAAACGATTCGCAACCAACTCGACGCACATTGCTTTCGTGCTGGTTCCATCCTATCACATATCGAGACAATATTATTATTAATCATGAGGAACAGAATATCCACATGACAATCCAAACATTTTAAAAGCCTACTTTGTATTTTAGCTGTCATATATTTTTACATGTCAATAAAACGATAATTACACTAGCATACCCCAGAGGTCTGGTCTAATTACAAAAATTTCTCCATTCCCTGTAATTTGTTGTAAGGCATTCTACTACAGTCCTGAATTTAAAAACCACATGTTTACCAGTAAGGGCTAAAGAAAAAAGATTTCATAAAAAAATTAGAGATGACGTCAAAATTTACCAATCCAAGATTTGTTGATCCAAATGTAATGTACATTTTTTGAAAAGCGAAATAGAATGTTCATAAAATATTAGGAAGATGTCAAAGTTTCTCGGATACGGATGTAAAAAACTTTTGAAAGGAGAAGTTTGAGTAATAAAGCCAAATCTCAGGGTATGTCATTGTAGTTATTCCAATAAATAACAAGCTTAATTATTTAAAAGCATGAAGATAATATATATTTTTTAATCACAACCAAGATTATGCATATTCGTATTGATGACACTGGGAAAAATGGAAAGAGGATACTATGTGCTAGTTGTCAACCTCCGGACAGGGTATAAAGGCCTCTGCAGCTCGGGCATGGAAGATAAAGCACTCAGTTGGTGGACCGCTGCAATGTGATAAAAGATAACAGTAGCAGCAAAGTCAGTTATACTTCTGAGAATTACAGTTTCAATTATGCACCCCACATTATGTCCCTTTCAAAAATGAAGTGAATTTTCAAATTCATGGAAGCCACATCAGATCTAACTTAACAAAATCATTTTTCAATTCATTATGCATATGCCTATAGCAGTTAGCATTCCAATAAATGCAATTGCTTATTTCCTCTGATGAAAGAAGAAAGGCATGTAAAACAATTGGTCATATATTTTATACAAGGAAAACAAAAGGCCAAAAATAATAGACTTTAGCCAAAAAAATATCAGTTCTTACACGTTCCGTGAGGCCTTAGTATCTCGTGCAAACATCCTGAAGGAGAGCAATTTTCCTTCCAGTTGATGTAATAGCTGGTTAACACGGCTTACTTCAAAACTGAGTGGTTTATTTCCTGTTTGCGGTTCATTCTGGTCATCACCATCGGTCGTGTATCCATATTCCTCACCAGCGCATCCAACACTGTCCAAATCATTTTTCTTGCATCGATTGGTTTGATTGACCAAGCCTTTTCCATCATCCAAAGGAAATATATAGAAATAACGCCTCCACTTTGCAGAGAAATTAGGATGAAATTCGCGCGAGACCTAAAATATATTATGATTACATTAGTGTGTTATGTAAAATATTCACATATTCTTTAGATCATGTATTAGTCTTCTTGAGCATGATTCAGAACCGATCAATGAATCAATCATAGACATAGGGGGTGTTATCAAAAATCGGCTTACGCTTTAAAACAGCAGACATGGAGACTTCTGTTTTACAGCTTTTGCTTTAAAAATGTTGAAATAAGATAGCACTTTGGGGAATGATTTGTCCAGTTTCTATATGCTTCTGCGCGAAAGGTTGCTTGCTCCTAACAAGTTTTTTCCGATTATTAGAAGTGCTTCACTACTCTCTTCTCCAAGTGCTTCCTAAGTTTACTACTACAACTTTTGTAGCTTCTGCTACAACTTAACTTCTCTAAAAGCATAAGTTTCCATACACACGCCTATAATCAAAGTAATACCTGTGAAACAGAAGTGACCCTAATCTTCCCCAGTGCGGCACCATTTATGGACTCCTTAATATCTAGAGCTTTAACGTCCTTTCTCCATGTATCTAGGAATACAAAAGGTTGGATGAGTAACTCATTTTCTGCACAATAACTCTACTGAAAGCCTACATATACGTATATATATAAAAAATAGACTGAAAACTCACTACATACAGAATGAACAAACTTGTTCAATAGCCGTCACCCCTTTGTCTGTGCGCCCAGCGACTAAAGCATGTCCATCTATTGGTAATTTCTTTTCTTTCAGTAGTTTCACTTTATTCTCGTCAACAAATTGCCCAAGTGATCCTTCAATCAATCTGCATAAAATAAATATTACAAGATAAGAACAACACATATGCTAGCAAGCTCATAAACGAGGATCTTAATGTATTTAGAGAAACTAGTTGTTCTCCAATATTTTTCAAAATTGATCTTTCATTTATAAGTAAGTTACTCGGGCTGTTCCTATGATTCTTCTCAGTAAGTAGGTGAAGTATGAAATGAGAGAGGAGGAAATAACAATCGACTTCTAACATGCCAATGAGTAAATATAGATAAGCGCAAGGAAAAAGCCAGAAAATAAACTTAGCAAAGCAGTGTATCATTCATCATTCTGTCTTTGAACAGGATTTTCTGAGGTTTGACATAAAATATTTTGTTCGGAGCATTTATTCAGATACTCAATAAGGAGGGAGCTATTTTATTTTACTGCTAACTGTCAGAATTTCATTGAATTGCCTAAATTTCCAACTAATACGGTGACTTAGGCCCCTCAAAGTTTTAGTGTGGATCTGCTGCTGTCCACTGTAGAGAAATAGAGATCAAAGAAAATAAAACTAAATAACAGTTTCTTTCTGAATATAGCTGATAATTTCCCTTCATGCATCTGATAAGATGACCTTGCCTAGTTTTACAAGATTACCCTGTTTATGATTGCTTCTCCCAGTTGAACAAAACATTAAGAACTTCATTATGTTTTGAGCAATCACCCAAAAGAGTGTGCATTAATTATTATGTAATGATTATCCATAGAGCTGAAACAAAGATAACATGTCAAAGAAGAAATGTAAAATAGTAGCATTCGTGATCCATGCAAATGTTGAGAATGTCTCACCAATCACGTAAGGCTTTTTGCAAAAATATGTCACTAAAACAAGTCTCATGACTATAGCTATATAACATGGCATATATTTCCTTGTCGGCGGCAGAATCATTAATGAAAACTGCAACACAACCTACCCTTGAACAGTGTTTAAACCAGGCTGCTTCTGCCACCCATCAAAAGAGCTTCCATGATATGACAGCAGTATTTTGAATGTTACTCTTTCCCACCGTCCGGTCCTACGTCCATCATCAGCTGGAACACTCACCAATTCAGATTTATCACAATCTCCCAAATTTTCATCACCAGCATGTACATATGTCTGTGTAAAAATTAACTTAGATAAACAAAACAAATGAAATCTTTAATATGGAACAAATGTTTCCCCCCTTTACAATTTCAACTAGAATACTCCACGAGAGTGGAGGAAAAAGTTAATACCTAGCTGTTAAAACAATACTCAAGGAGAATGTTAACTTTAGAAAGATCAATCTGCAGAGTTTGAAGTAAGAAAATTAGGCAATAGGACCAGGGCATTTGCAGCTAGAATAAGTGGTCATAGACAAACAGAATGAAAGCAATTATCTTAGGAGTGTCATAGTTTGGCAAACCACCAATTTAAAATCTAAGTTTATTTTGACCAGAAAATCACAAAAAACCGAATAAATTGTATGGTGTTCAGTTTTAGCTTCTGAATGTTCCAGTATCTGGTTTCATTTTCGGTTTGCTCAACTGGTTAACCAAATGAAAGTGTTGTCTTAAAAACCAAAAGTACTTAAATATATGCTATAAAGCTAGTTATTCTCAATATTTATTTTTATGACCTTGTTATGTTTTCTTATTTCAGTTTAATATTTTAAATTTGTTGGTTTTACTAATGTATTAATTATGATTATTTTAAATTTCAAATTAGGTTTAATGGTTTTTTTGCTAATCTTTTCATTACCATTGAGAGGCAAAATCATTCTTTTGAGGGTTTATCAACTTCCTAACCTCACAAACTTAGAGAATTTTTTTTTTCCCCCTAAACCAGAGGATTAGTTTGGTCTGGCATCTCACTTATAAGAAAACGTATACTACTTTTGCAAGAATTTCAGAGAAGGAATGTGAATTCAAGGAGGCAGACATTCAATTTCCGACTAACTTACAACATAGAATAGCTGGGGGGCCTTCACATACATAAATCAGTATGTGCATCCAAATGTTGACGGCAGGAAGTTAAGCATCTCAGGAAATTGAAGGCAGCAACTAAACTAAAACATGTCAAAAATGCATATTCTCTCACGTCTTGTTGTATGGATAAAGGATATAACATTGTAGCATACAATATATAGGCATCTGATAATCAAAGTTGTTGACAATGTAGTTCTTTCAACCAATACACAAACAAATCTCAAACAAAAACCATAATCAGCGAATTAAGAAGATATTCAAACTTATCTTTTTTACTCACCTGTTTTCCAAATAATTCAGACAGCGACCGACGACCATTCACTGCATCCAGATAAAAATCATTAACTTTCTGCCATGGCCTTTCATACATGAATTGGTAACTTTCCCTGTCAACAAAGTTTAGAAGTTACCAATAGTACTTCAATAAAACGTTTACGCCTCATACTACAATGAAGCGCCTGCATATCTTGGACACCATAATTGATATCAGCTAACATAGTATTGGAAACAACAAAATTTTAAACCCAACATCACTATATCAGTGTATAAAAGCATACTGAATTTATCCGATAACAACAACCAAAAAAAAATCTTAATGCGTTATATTTGTGTACAAAATTTAAAAAATCTCCCAAAATGCTGGTTCTCGTCCCTGATTAACCGAGATTCATAAGAGAGTCTACCCCTGAATAAACCAATTCAATCCGCACCGCAATAGCACCAGACAGGTAAAATCTATCGAAATTCCAAGCCGTTTCAAAATTTAAACTACGAAAAGAATCAATTAAGAAATTTTCTAAGACGGTAAGGATTAAGAGAGAGAGACAGAGATGTAAGCGAAAATTGAGTTACCTGGCAGTCCATCTGGAGAGGCTGCATGCATCAGTGTGTCGATAATGAACATAATCCTTGGGTGCAGGTTTCTCCATCAGATTTCTCAGAAGCAGGGCCGCCGCTGACGGCGGCTGCTTTATCATTTACTCCCCCACACGGCCACGGCCACACTCCACTTATGTTTCTCCTTTTTCACACTAAAATTTCTCTCCTCTTCTTTACCTTCTTTGCAGCTTTGGGGAGAAAAAATAAGAAAATTTGCCCCTCTGTATTTTATTTCGCAAATTAACCCTCAAAATGTTTCCTTTTTTGGCAAATTTATATACATTTGTTCTATATTTAAACCGGCAATGTTAGATAAATGCATAATATTTTTACTTTTAACCCCCCATATGTAGTACAAATATAATATAATATAATATTTATATTTTATTATATTGTATAATTTTTTTTAACTCTTAAAATATATTGTATAAATTTCACATAATATAGTACTAAAATATTTTAATGCAATATTTATATCCTCTTATGTAGTATAAATTTACGAGGAGTTAAAGTAAAAATCTCTAAAAATCTCCAAACTAATTGGGAGTTTTTTGAAACTGTCTCATATTTAAATTTAATTGTGAGGCAATTCATAATTATTCATTTATTATTAAAATATAATTCTTATATGTCTTTTTTGTCTTGAAATCCTAAAAATGACGTCACCAATGTTATTTATTTTTAATTATATTAATTAATGCAGTTTTACATAAAATGTAACGTGCAACTAATGAGTGTTTTAGTATAATATTAATATGAGATGATGGGTATCCTAACAGATAACATGTCCTGATATCTATACTATTATATATTTGATAACGACGTTTGACTTTTTAACTGTGCATTTTCGATGACGTGGAATTTTGTGGTTTTTTTGTAGTTTAATTACATATAAAAAATGTGATTGGCTTATCTTTATTGAGTATATTATTTTATTATGAAAATAAGTAGTAACTAAGGAAAATAATTATCTTTAGCAAGTTTAACTAAATGATATTTTGTGTTTTTTTTTAGATTTTCAATTAAATAAAAAAATGTGATTGTCTTATCTTTATGTTGTATATTATTTTATTAAGAAAATAAATAGTAATTAAGAAAAATAATTATTTTGACAAGATTCATAATATACTTTTTATTTGTATTTTTTTTCTAAATGATGAGATTTTAGAATTCTGAATCTATACTATTATATATTTGTGAACCATGTTTGACTTTTTTTGTGTCTTTTTTATGATGTGTAATTTTATTTTATTTTTTTAGGTTTAAATTAGATAGAAAAAATGTGATTGGTTGATCTTTATTTTGTAAAATATTTTATTATGAAAATAAATAGTACCTAAAGAAAATAATTATATTTGTCAAGATTCATAATATAATTTCCATGTAAGAATTTTTTAAATAATATATATATATATTTTATCAATATAAATAAATGTTATTAATTTGATTATTAAAAATATATAAATGTTCACAAAGGAATGTATAAATGTTATATTTGTTTGCACCCACAGTTAAGGAGACTTAATTGACATCCACCCCATAATTGGGTTGGTATTTAATATTATTATTATAATTAACGAAAACTTACGTTAATAAAGTTTAGGTGGAGAACTTTTGTATATTCAGTAGGTCATCCATTCCATAGTTTGAGAGATCTTTATTACTATTATTAATTAGATTAAAAAGATATCCATAAAAAGAAAAAAAAAACTATAACAAAACTTATATAATGTTAAATTGTAATTCATGTTCTCGATGAGACTTTTCAAGTTTGAAATCCCTGAAGTGGCTAAGGAAGTTCAAAAGATTTTGTGATTTCTGACTCAATATCTTAAGGTACGGATTATTTTTATTTCCATAAATTATCATATTTGAGATTTTAAAAATATGGGTATGCAATAAACGAATTAATTCAAAGTTTAATTATATTATTTGAATCTTACATTTTGAATTAATTATTTTTAGGATATCAAGTAGCAATTTAATTCATTGATGGAACTGACGAAGTTCGAAAATCTAGACGAGATTAACGAGGTTTAAAGAACTTTCAAAAATTTCGGATCAATTTCATAAGGTACGAGTTGTTTTTGTTTTTGTTTAATTGTGTAGATTTAATCTTATATTTTGACTTCATTAGTTTTAGAATATTTTGACTAAGTTTGAATTAATTCATTTTAAAATATCAAGATACGTACAATCCGATTTTGTATTGATATTATTAGAATATATTATTGTTGATGCCATGTTGATGTGAAAATGTTGATGTCACTGTTATGCGAAAATGTTGATTAAGGTTATAGTAACCGCTTTCTTTTATGTTTATGAGGTTGATGCCATGATTAAGGTTTATAGGATAGAATTGTATTAATTTTAAACTGAAAATAATTTATCAAATTATGAACTAATAGTTGAACTAAATTGAATTCCAAACAAATTTAGTACCATTATAAAAATGTTATAATCTGACAAAAAAAAAAAAGAAGAAAATATTGTAATTATAATTACATCACAAATGACACGACAACTTTCTTTCATGCTTATACGATGCAAATCGTTATGAAAAGTGATATTTTTGTAATAACTAATTTAGGTCAAATAAATTCAACTATCTTTTTTTTTTTTATTTTGTGCAGGGATAAAATGAACAACAATCAAATTAGTTACAAGCTTGCACGATTGAATAGAAAGAAGGATTTATATATTAAACGGTATAGCAGAGTAAATGATGGTTTAGTGGCCGAACGTTTGACACGATTACAGATAGAATATTAATTTTTGTCTGAACTCCATAATAACTCTCCAAACGAAGTACGGTATTCTAATATCTATAGCCCACCATCAAGAGGCAGATGAGTTGCCCAAGGAACATCGACACGTTCGAGGCGAGGGTCATCATCTCACACAACTAATTTAATGCATGATGGTTACATTATTTCGAATGATATGCTCCCATTAATATTTTACATATATGTTGGTATATATTTATTGAATTTTGATATATATGTTATTGAATTGTGATTACATCTTTTGTCATACATCATAATATTTATATTTATTCAATATAGGGGAAGTACAAGCTGGTGGTGGTGGTCATGACCAATTCAATTCACAAGAACTCTGTTCTGTTCTTATTTTACTCGGTATAATTTAATTGTTTAGGCATTGATCATATTATTTAGTTATATATGTTCACTTATTTTGTAAATGTATACTATTATATCCATAGATCACATTATCGATGAGCATAGAATTATTACAGATCAAGGTCAAGTTGATGCAAGAGGATATGTGGAAACTACAAATCGTAATATTTCTTCTTTTATATATAATTTTTATTTTAATTTCAACTTTTTATTTTGTTGATTTAATGATTTTTTTATGTATATTAGGTGTTGATCAAAATATTGTAGGTCAAAAATCCCATATTATTGATATTCCACACAATCAATTAGTTATAACCGGTACATCTATTTATGAGCATGGTTGTACAAATATAGCTCAGACACATGTGAATCGACCTGAGGTGCATGACTCTAACTTACAGAGTATGTATCTTAGGTTAATTTGCCACAATTCATTTTTTATTTTAAATTAAAGCACTTTCATGTATCTATCATAACATTACGTACTATCAATTAGGGGGTCAATGAATTTTCGGAGTTAGAAGATGAAGTTTTTGTACCCAGTACGTTTCCATCGGGAAACAACAATAATCTCGGGGAAACAACATCTGTATGTGTTTCAATGATGTAAGGTATTGTAATCCAAAACTTTTTTTTACCATTTGCATATTTTATGAATATATTATTTTGTATATTTATTCATGGATTTCATGTATTCAATTATTTTTTGAGATTTTGGTATTTTAGTCTTTATTTTGAATTATTTATAGCATGCTCTATAAGTACCCTTATTCCTCTGTGAACCGCAAGATAGGATATTCAAATCATTAGGGAGGATTATTAGTAATTTTTATATTGTTAGTTGCCCAATATTATTTTTTATAGGTTAAAAACTTCATTGAATTTATTGTCTAACATTAAGTTGTATTTATATATAAGCATTCAACATACAATATCGTGTTTAATAATTGCGTTTCTAAAAAAAATTTCAATAAGTTATAGTTAATATTATGTTAGATATGTTAGATTTTGTGACGCCCCGATATTTCGGCCGTACAGGTATGATGTAAGTGTTTACCAAAATGCGCGAAATAATTAATTATACGTGTTTTATGTATTTAAATTTTATTTTTAATTATATTAAATGTTAATTATTTTATTTAATGTTATTAATATTAATTACATTTATATAATATAAATATATATATATATATATATTATTGTGTACGTGTGCATGTTATGCATGCATTTATATTTATACCTTATATATTGCATGCATGTATTTATTATATATATTATATACGTATGCATGCATGTATATTTATAAATTAAATTTTCATGCATGTATTCATAATATATTATATACGTATGTAAATGTTACAATAGTTGTTAATATTTTGGATTTTATTGTTACTTTGTCCATGAGTGACATTTACGTGCTTCGTTTCTATTTGAATTGATACCGGAATTTCGTGCAAATTTAATATGTTGAACTTATACGTGTCTTGTATATGAATATTTGTTCGTTTCGTATTTTCGGATTCATTTGCTTGTGTTTCGGATTTAACTTGAATTTTGGAATCCAAGTCGGGGGCTAACGAGCACTTAGCGCACCCTTGGTTCCGTATTTAATATCTTGAGCTCGGGAACTCGGATTCGAGTTCCGTCAACTTCGCTGAACTCGTAACGAAAATTCGAGTTTAGTAAACTTAGCCTTATATTTTTCTAACGTTATTTGAACCTCCGAAATTCAACCGAAAAACGAAACGGCGACGAAACTAACCTTGTTGCACTAAAATGGCCATAACTTATTCAATTGTTGACCAAATTAACCATGGTTTGATGCTATAGAACCCTAACTCAACCACCTAATCTTCTGTACCTTGCCCTAACAGAACCAACCCTCACACAATTCACAAATCTCAGCCAAAGTTACTGCTCTCCAGTTCTCTCCCGTAACCTAGCATTCCTTGGAGATTTTGGAGCTCAAATCTCATCCAATCAACAAGGTAAGCTTAGGGTTGTATTATATGTTCATTTCTGATCATTTTCATGCTTTCATCCCCAAATCTGATCATGGTTTCATGCATTTTTGGCTGATCTTGCAATAGAGGCGGTTTTGGACAATTATGTCGATCTTCTTCGATCCTTGATTGTTTTGATTGATTCCAAGCACGAAATTGATTGTTGTGATGTATTCTTCTCATTTATGATCATTAATTGCATGGTAGTTGAAGTATTTATGAGATATCATTTATGGTTCCTTGAGAAAATTTCATAAAATGGCCACGTATGACTGCCTTTCATGTTTGAACTGTTGTGGGACTGATTTATACGATAAAATGGTATTGTTTTGCTGCATATTTGATAGCCTAATTGGCCTGAACTTGTTGGGAATAAATGAGATCAGTTATGCCCTGTTTTCGCGATCTATACCCTGTTTTTTTGGCCTAAGAGTTGCTGTCAAAACCGCTGCGTTTCCTCCTTGCGTTTGCTGTCAATTTTGTGCATTGTTAGAGCTGTTTTGTTGTTGCATTTTGTGCCTCATGTTGCTGCATCAGTTGCTTGGAGTCCCGCCTTCTTTTACTCTGTTTTGAGCAAGGAAAAACAGGGGCTGTCTGCGTTTGAGTTGCTGCTGCTGCACGCCGAGACACGGGTGTGTCTTTGTTCCTCTTTCCAGCGCGGAACGGGGGTGCGGGTTGGCCTGGGATTGTTGTACCGAGACACGGGGGTGTCTCGGTTTGGGCTTGAGTGGTGACACGGGGGTGTCACCCTGTTTTTTTTTCCCGGACATTTGCCTGCGTCTTTTTCTTTTTTTGTCTGCATGAATTGTTAATTGCTAATGCATGATTTGCATGCATAATATTTGCATGCATATATGTATATAATTATACCTACACTTTTGCATGCATCTTAATTAATTTTGCATGCACTTTAATTGTTTGCATGCATGGAGATTTTGGTTAAATTTAAAATTTGCATGCATGTGTTTACGTTTGCATGTGTATTTATATATATATATATATATATATATAATATAGTATATGTATATGTATGTATATATATTTAATATATATTATATATATTTATTAAATATTAATTGCTATTTGATTTAATTTAATATTAGAATTTAAATGTTACCTATTTCATGTTTTATTTAATTTCCTAAATTTAATTGAATGTATTTAATTGTTTATTTTCTAATTGTAAATGCGATTGAATATGTTTAATTGTTTATGATCTAATTTTAAATGTGATTTAATTTGTGCTTTGATTATATTTGAATTTCTTGAATTAATTTGATTGAAAATGTGGAATTATGAAAGTGCATGAAAGTGAATGACTTGATTATATGATTTAAATGTATTAATAGTGCACATGAACATTTTCATAACATAATTTTATCTTTTATACATTTATACCATGATCATTGCATTGCCGAGCGTCTTATTTGGTCATATTGAGTCTCACTTCACTTTTCTTGCACAGATTTTGATCACGTTGGAGACGAGGCCAGTCAGTGAGGCTCGTGTTTGCTCCTTTTTGCGGTTTAAGGTGGGTTTTTCTTCTATGTAGATATAAGACCCTATATATACCTTTAATGTGAAAGCTTTCGACCAAAATTATATATATAGAGAGAGAGTCGTTTTAAAGAGTAAATGTTTTCAACGTAAAGCCTTATTTTATAAACCCTACCTATTGTTTTGGCGAGAAATGATCGAATGCACGAATGGGGCCCAGGGACTTAGTGTGAGTGGCTATCCGGGGAGGCACGGGCCGACGGTGATCCCTCACACTAGTTCCACCAATGAACGGCGTAACCGGACCTCGTTAGGAGTTAGCGAGGAATGGACGCTGAGCGCCATTTGGGGAGTCATGTAACCCCTTTTGGTCAATGAATGGGAGGTCGGGCCTTGCAAACCCGCCACCAACCGGAGGAAGAAGGTGTAAATGTTAATGAATGTGCACAAAAGAATGATTGCATGAAAAGAATGAATGAATGAATGTTTAAATGGTTTACACAAGGTGTTGGTTGGAGATAATGCACGCCCACTCGTCGGGCCACTAATGACCTAATGTTAATGATTCGTTATAATCCCTTTTGATGATTTCTATTCACCCACTTGGGAAAGTCTTTAAAAACCTCACTTGGGATTATAGCTTGCATGTGATTGTTTAATTACTGTAATATATTCTATTTATGCCCTGTTTTATACCCACCAGTCCCTTTTGGACTGAACCCGTTTGGTTTTCAGTTGTATTGTGCAGGTGTTGAGGGAGCTAGGCGGGAATACGAGTCCTAGGTCTTGCATTCGTCTCTAGCTCTTATATTTTGGTCTCACACTTGCATACTTTTATTTCGATCATTGTATATGTATAATGATGTGGAGCGTACATGTTTTGGGCCGTGATGGCAATTGATGATGTATATGAATGATTTTTGGAGCTTGGATGCTCATGGTACATATATATATGGTATATGTTCGTTTATTGCTTCCGCTTTAATGTTTTATGTTGTTGTATGGTTTTAAGGGTTAGCCCGCCTAGCTTAGAGTGTGTGTTTGTCCCCGTTCGCCGTGATTTGGCTCGGGTATGGATCGTCCATTTCATATTCGGGTCGGGTCTCGGTGCGGGGGATGTGACGCCTTGCGCTCGGGTGTTACAGATTTCAATGAGTTATAATTAATATTAGGGAAAATTACATCCAACTACCCTGAGGTTTGTCCTAATTACGAATTAGTCCCTCTTTTTTCATTTATTACATAT
The DNA here is from genome assembly GCA_037501455.1 of Lantana camara. Taxonomy (NCBI): domain Eukaryota; kingdom Viridiplantae; phylum Streptophyta; class Magnoliopsida; order Lamiales; family Verbenaceae; genus Lantana; species Lantana camara. The sequence continues at coordinate 19,076,481 of CM074863.1, read as the reverse complement.
CAACCCCTAAAAACACTGTTTCAATAACAAATCAGTCCCTCTTTAGGGGTTAAAATGTAATTGAAATAGTGTTTTTAGGGGTTGATATGTAATAAATGAAAAAAGAGGGACTGATTCGTAATTAGGGCAAACCTCAGGGTAGTTGGATGTAATTTGCCCTTAATATTATGTATTTCTTGTGAAAAAACCGACCATAAAAATATGATAATATTAAAATAAAGAAAATATTCAAAAGTGGAGCAATGTATTAAAAATAATCCAAAATTCTTATTGATAGTATTAGAACTGATTAGTTATTACTTATTACGAAAGAAAAAAATGATGTTGGATTTAGTCGGTATTAAAAAAATCAACAACCACAAAAAATGGAGCAATGTAGATAGGAAAAATGGCAAAAAATTAGATCACAAAAGGCAATAAAATTATGAAAATAAATATTGAAAAAATAAAAGAAAGGAGAAAAAATTAATAAATAGAACAAGTGACAAAATCATAATTCAAATATCTGTGATGTAAAAGAAAATTTGTTAGATTAAAAAAAGTTTCGTACAAAAAAATCATATACATGGAAATCTAAATTGTGTGATTGAGAATTAAATCTAAATTGGTGATAAATAATAAATTGAAATATTATAGTATCGCTCACAAAAAATATTAAGCCCTAAAATCACTATAGGGTGAATCTCCAAAAATAAAGAAGATTAAGAAAGAAAGAAACGAATCTAACTCATTAAAAATTAAGAAATGTTTAAAAGAATTATAAAAGTTACACAAACTAAAGACAATAAAATTATATAGAAATGTTCTTGAATTCAGAAAAGAAAACTAATTTCATTATAAAGTTGTAACAGCATGATTGGTACGATGGAATGGGGTGGGAATAAAATGAGCATTCTCACATCCATTTTCAAATCCTTGATTGGTACAAAATATAATTGGAAATGATCATTACTAAGGTAATGTTCATTCCTACAAATTTGAGTTTATTCATTCCTTAGGTACCCCATAGTATTAATAATTCTCAGTCTTCAAAATTTATTTATTTTTTATATAATCGTCATATAGTTGTTAAATTTATATTATATTATAATTTTTTTATTATTACGAATATATAATAAAGTTAAAAATTTAATAAATTGTATTAGATATAGGTATAAATACAAATACAAATATATTATATATTATATAAATAAAAATACATGTTGAATATATTATTTTATTTACTTATAAATTTATAGATATTCATAAAAAATTAAGATATTCTATAAAAATTAAATTTGATACTTATATTAAATTTATTTTTAAATATCATGCATTATATTAAATATAGTAAAATCTCATAATCTATGTATGAATATAAAATTATTAATATATTTTATAATAATTATATGTATTTATAAATCACTCTGAATATATTTATATTCACAGTATTAAATTTACAAAAAATGCCCTACTTTAGGAGTATAACTAATATTTAATTTTGCTAATATTAAAGAGTAATTTGTTTTGGGGGTAATATAGGATAAATCCCCAATTGGGCATCATATTTTTACTTAACTTCCCATTTGGGCAAAATATCGTATGATTTTCACATAATGTAGTACTTAAAATACTTCTCAAAATATGTTGTATAATTTTCACAAAATGTAGTACTAAAATGTTCTAATGTCGTATTTATATTCTATTATGTAGTATAATTTTAGGGGGAGTTAAGTAAAAATATTCCAAACTGATAGAGAGTTATTTCAAACTGCCCCTTTGTTTTGCATATTTTGTAGGCTACCAAGAGTAATTGGATTGCATATTTTGTAGGTTAACCCAAGTTATTGAATTGTAATTTATACATTCACGAATTTGTGATTTTTTAAAACTCTGTATCTCATTCATTTGAAATTTTTGTTTATTCCATTTTCAATTTGAATTGATTACTCCGTGCGTAGCACGGGATATATACTAGTGATATTAATATAAGATAATGTGTATCTTATTTTATGTGCAATTATGAAAATAACTTCATAATCATTGATTCTAAACATACATATCACATAAAAAGATATTTTATGTAAGGATATAATAAAATTTACTGTAATTCTTTTATATTACATTAATATAATTATATTCTCTCGGGTCTTCACTTATGGTTACCATACTCATTCTTTCATGGATCCTTCTTGTGCTTGTCCCTGAAATGAAAATAAAATTTCAGTATCTAAATTTTATTCTCAAACTACATTAAAAATTAAGGTTTTCGAATGGTACTATACATGAGTCCTTTCTTGTCGCTTTCCTTAGGAGTTCCATATGCATAGGTTATTGCATTTCCATTATTCCTACTAGAAATGACTCATTCGAATACAATCAAGAATACAAGTTTTCTCTCTTCGTTTAATACGATTATTGGATATAATCAATATTTAAGTAGTGTTCTAGTATGTTATTTGAATCGTTATTTAATTTAGAGTTATGGACCAGTTTAGAGGAATTTCAAGTGGAGTTCTTGTAAACTCACAATAAAAAATGAGGCTCAAAATCATAAATCAGTGCACAAATTAGGCTTTTTTAATTCAACAATTTCCGCACAATTACATGAAGAAAAAGAGACTGCACAGATTCAAATTTCAGTATTAGGGCAAAAATTCAAACATTCAAAATTATAAATCTATATTTTTTCCTCTCCACATCCTTAAACAGTTCTCAAGAGAATTTGCTAATTTCATACAAAAATTGGTTTGGTAGTAAAACCTTTTTAACATGAGGAAAGAAACTAAAATTGGCAGGAGAAAATCGATTGATTTTCTTAAGGAAAATACTCCCATACAAAAAAGTGGCTGCAGAGATAATAAAATTGAGGGAATTTAATTTTTAATGAACAAAATAGATAATTATATAAATATAAGTGCCGAGAGCCCAAACAATTACTGGGCCTGGGCCCAATTCATGAATAGATTATAGATGTATGTACCTTTCGGTCCAGCAGCTAGCCAGGCCCAGATTTATTTAGGGTTTTTGCTAAAGTACTAACCTAAAATGAATATCAATTTCGAGATTTGATTAAAGACCATGTATAATATTTCATAAATATTAGTATCAATCAATATAAATATATATTTTGACAAATTTATATTTGACTATTTTATATTTAGACCTAATTACAAAGCAATTTATCTAAATTAAATTAAAAATTGCATTAGTTGCCCCTAACTTTTGAGAACCGCTTGTTGTTCTTGAAATCCATCCCGGTTTCGTTATGTCATTCTAAAAATATCCCAAATTTTTTTAATTGATTTTGTAACTATAAGGACTTTGATATTAAAATCATGATTTATAGGGATTGTTTTGTTTATATTTTTAAATTTTAGAAATTATTTTGTAATTTTGATCATAAATTTAGTTAGGGATCTCAAACCAAACAAGATTTACGAGGACTAAAATATACATTTTTTTATTATTTAGATGGATCACGTAGGACGTAATTAGGCCTATTTATTTTTTATGACTCTGCGGGGGATTAAAATTTTTGTGCTGAAAATTGTTTCCATTTGACAGATAATATACAAGATTTTATGCTTATTTAAAAGATATAGATTATCTAATATAATTAACTAATTTTATACTACCCCAACTGTCATGAGTTGCGAACATGTGCCCACATAGCAATAACTATTAACTAGAGACCGAGGCAGAGGGCCAGGGCCACACCCACTCTCCGTAATTTTGAAAAAGATTTATTTCTACTTATATATTTAAAAAAAAAAGGAAATTATTTTTTCTCCTAATTTTAAAATTTTGTTCCTCCAATGTGAGATTTTACCCTTTTAATTTTAGAAAAGAAACATAATTTCATCACTCTTAAAAATTAAATTATTTATATTTTGAGTTATGCACTCAACTCCTTTGTGTTATTTAAAATAGGCGTAAAAATCCTCGTATTATAAAAAATCTCATAGATAACTTTGTGTTTTCTATATTTTGCACATAAAATTTTATGGTCGGCAATGCAATAATGCATTATATGCTTAGGTTATACAATTTTTTTTTAGAATGTTGTTTTTGTATTTATATACATGATCTCTTAGTTTCTATAAGTTCAATTTTTATCTCAATATTTATAAATTTTTTCAAATAGGTCCTAAAGTAATTTATCTTAATATGTAATTTTTTATCAATTAATTTATTTATAATATATTTTGTTGGATATTTTGAGCAACAAGAGCGTGATTTCAAAATGACAAATGCGAACGTCGAGGCAAGAGTTCGACTCTCTCTCCTTAAGATGAAATTGCCCCCCTCAGGTGCTTATGAATTAGCGGCAATCGTCTCCCAAGATACAACGACTATTTCTTGTAATAGTAGCACTACAAATTACGAGATCCACGAACTCTACATTACCGTATCAAGGCAAATGACGAAGGGTTGCGATCCTTCATTACCCCAATTCATAAGGTAAATTATTAACTTATTTGATTTATGTCTTTACTTTCATATTATCTCTGATCACTTGGGGGTATTTTTTAAAATAAATTTATCTTGTTGCTTCCCAATAAGAACTTTTGTGGTATTTATATTCTTCATTTATTTCTTTTATATATCATCTCCGATATCTGTTTTTCTTATATTCCATTATATTTCTTTGATTTTTTTTTATTTATAAATATATTTTTTTGTCTGATGTTTGCTTTTACTTTTCGTAAAAAGAGATAAATGTGTGACTCAAACAATATGTGATGATATTTTATGTTTATTTTCATAAAATTTTTATATTAATATTTGAAATATATAATTTATCTCGTATTTTTGGTATTTTATAAAGTTTTCCTAATAATTATCTCATTATATTTTTGATATTTATTTCAGTCATCGTACATGCTAATTCCGTTCCTAAGAACCGTAATGATATGGAAAATATAGGAAATACTTCTAATAAAGAATAGTTTAAGACAACATGTTTTATTTTAGGAACCAAATTTCCATAATTCTACTACTACAATCTTCGATCCTCCAGGAGACCAGAAGATAACAATTACGTCAATTATTGTCCATTTAAATATAGAATTGTATTTTGTATTGGTACAACTGTACAAATGTTTGTTGCCTCCTTCTAGAAGCATGATGGATTTTATTTATTTTCTAAGCAGGCATGATGGAATTAGTACTTCAGTTTTGTCCAACTCCGCGACCACAAAATAATGTTGTGGACTGATCTTCGAGTATATAAAATCTCAAATGAGTTTTTAAATAATAAAATATTTTTATATTTAAATTAAATAATATGAAATATTCAGATGAATTTTAAAATTATAAATAATTCCTTCTCCATTAGAATTTTTGATAATTTTGTTCAAAATTTTAATTTAAATAAGTTTTTAAAACACATAACATCCCAAAAAATGAATTTTTACATCTCGATATCAAATGAATAGAATAGTTTTTAAATAATGTTTTTAATGAAGAGGGGGTTGTTTGTAATTTTAAAATTTGTTTGGATATCCAATGTTAATATATCTAAATATGGAGGTGTTCTGTTATTTAAAAATTCATACGGGGGCTAGATGTAAATAAGTTTATAGAAATTTATCCAAGTTTAATTTTAGGGATAAATATTTACAATATCATGAACTATTAGCATTTTTTGATTTCGCAATTTAAGTTAAAAAATATTGAAATTTGCAACTTCAACTATTGTTTTTAAATAAAGGGAAACATAATTGCACTTATCATGTGACACGTAAAAAAAAATTATATAGAGTTAGGTTATATTTTGTTAAAAAATATTAGTTGAAGTTACAAATCTAAATATTTTTTAATTTAAATTACAAAGTAAAAAACCCTAATAAATTAGGATGATACAAATATTTATCCTTAATTTTATCTTCTAGGGTTTCTCGTAGTCTCAGAATCTCCCCTTTTGTTTCTAGGCTGTGGCCCCTCCGTAAACTTTATTCAATTATGGATTAATCTATATTATAGTCCTAATTGTATCTTCATAGCGCGTTTTATATATTTTTATTAGGGGGCTATGACCTCTTTGTGAACTTTATTTAGACTCATAAATTATAGGTTAGGTTAACCCCAATGGATTGGCCAACTATAAAATAATAGGGTTTAATCTTAACAATATCATAACTTTAAATTTTCTGACCAACTGTCTCACTCTATGATGCACGGATACGGACACGGATACGACACGACACGGACACGGCGACACGGATTTTTTAAAAAATTTAGGACACGACACGGCTATATTATATATAAATAAATAAATTATATATATATATATATATATATATTTATTTATATAAAATAAAATATTATAAAAGTATTTAATATTACAAACTTAAATAACATATATTATTTTCAAATTCAACATTAAAATCATTAAAAATAAAATTAATACATTTTTTATATAATAATATTATGAAAAAATTGAATTTAAATTAATATTAAACATTTTTTAGAAAATTTATATAATTATTTAAAAAAAAAATGCCCTCAAATATTCAGGAAATATAAATTAAAAATTAATTTTTTTTTTGAATTTTTCGTATCGCCGTGTCGGACACTTCTTAAGCCGTGTCGGATGTTTTTTAAGCCGTGTCGGACACGTGTCCGCGCCGTGTCCCCAGCGTGTCGGATTTTTTTTTTATTTTTGGACATATTTTGCCGTGTCGGACACGTGTCGGTGCCATGTCCGTGTCCGACACTGCACGGGGTAAATTTTCGGAGTGTCCGTGCATTATAGGTCTCACTCTATAAGATATCTATAATTTAGCGGGGTTATTCATTAATCATTGTAGTCGACGGTGTATGTCTTGGTATAAGTCGAAAAAAAAAAAATAAAAAAATCACTGGTTCAAACTTCCATTGTATTTATGGAAGTTACAATGTAAAATATTTGTAAGTGTTCACTGAATTCAAAAACATTCTCTACTTTATAATTGGGTCTCCTCAACCTAAAATTTTTTAGGCAAAAATAAATAAATAAAAGTTTCATATGGATTTGGGCCAAACAAGGAGCTTTATGCACCCAATTCTTTTGTATTATTTGAAATTAGTATAAAAAATCTTATATTATAAACTTTACAAAAACCAATCAAAACAAAACCCAACACATTGTGGGTTTGTAGAACAAATTAAACACAACTCAAAAACAAGCCCGCGAAACCAGGGCTAAAAAATCCCCCCTAGAACATCCTCCACGAGAGGATCCACGAAAATAACCAGGAAAATATTTTCATCTCGAATAACCACCACGTTCTCTAGGATAACCTCTTCTCGAGATACTGCGCGTGATACACAGTGAGATATAGCTATCATCCTCTTTGAATGATCTTCTATCCTTCCGAGCTGTAGATTCGTCATCAGAGTGAAAAAATTTACGGTTACTCGCATCCTTAGCATCCTCGAATACTAAGTTATCATTAACATCCACCTTTTGATCTTTCTCTTCCATAATGTCTTTAAAAGGAACCGGGGGTAATCCCTCTTGATTTCTCTCAATTGTCTTTGCAATTATGACCTTAAGTAAATCCTCAATATCACGACTTTCAAGCTTTTTATCAATTTCATTACTCGAGTCCAAAACAATATGAGAAGGAACAGTGTCGAAGCCATATAGTTTACAGTCAGCAACTGCATTCCGAATTCCGATTAGCCTGTGCAATAGCAGTCTTGGCTTGTTGGATTGCACTTTTAGAGGACTGCGAATCAACAGGTTGATTCGCCTCCGCAGATTTTCTCTCTGCTTTATCAAAGTTCGTAGCAAAATCTTTGATGTCTTCCATATTTTCCTTGACATAATCAATCCCTTTGGCATCTTTTAACTCCTCCATTGCCTGTTCTATAGGAATAATAGTAGTAGTGATAGGACTCTCTTCAAAATTAACCTCTTTTTCCTCCTTAGAACCCAAAACCTGCTGGTCGTGCGCCTCGCCCTCAATCGGGCCATTAAGCGTGCGTGTCCCATCCTCTGGGGGAAAATGAGTGTTCTCTTTCAGCTTTTTTTTTTTTTTAAATTATGATCATTTACCTTTCCTTTATTCTTATTATCAGTCTTTTCCACCCAAACATCTTGCCTTGAACGACTTTCCCTCTTAGCAACAATCTTATCTCTCAAATCCTTGTTATCTCCGTGATTTCCCTTATCATCTCCTTTTCCATTACCCACCAGGACCTTCTTTTTGTTCACATCCTCATGATCTCTACTTGTACACTCAGAAATAACATGTCCTAAATGATGACACCTATTGCAAAACTTAGGGATTTTTCTCATAATCAATTTATTGCTTGTACGAGCAATCCCCATATTTCAACCACATTGATTTTTTAAGGGGTTTAAAAACATCTAATTCAACACAAACTCGTGGGTCCATCGTATTATCAAGTGTCGCAATAGATTCATCAACCCTAATCGGTTTCCCCACTAATGCAACAAACTTCCATAAACCCTCCTTATGAATTAATTGAGACTTAATCCTAGGAAGAGAAATCCAAACCGACACAATTGACGAATCTATATTTGGATCAAAATTAGGCGACCATTTCAACACACGCATAGGGAAACCACGAAAATACCATATTTCCTTCATAAATAATTTCACATAATCATCCTCGTTATCACATCTAATCAGAACATGTGTTTCATTAAGCAGACTCAAACGAACGTTTCCCTTGAAATCAATTTTCGAAAAGTAAAATTTCAACTGGTCCATTGTAGGATATCCATACGAAAACTTACCAATCAACCTGAGTTTAAAAGGACGATTGAGAATCTCACACTCCACAACTGATAGCCCTTTGTATTCGGTAATTGTGCCAAGAGGCGTGAACGTGGAGAGATCGAAATTCTTGATGCGTGCCTTCTCATCGGGCAGAAGGAATGACTCAACAGCAGTCTTACCTGCCAGAACTGCGACATAGGAGCGTGCGGGTGACGTTATCGCGGCATTATGCATTCTGCACTTTTTTACTTAACTTCTTCTGCATTCACTAAACTCTCAAAATTTTTTCTTTTTTATTTATTTTTTATCATTTATTTATTTTTAATTCTTTTTTCGGGGAATTCCCGAAAACTCCCCAAATGTTAAGTCCAATTCCTTTTAACTCCCCATTTTAAAAAAATGATGTATTAAAACTCAAGAATCGCGTATCTAAAACCCCAAATGATGTATTTGAAATACAAGGAAAAAATCACGTATCTAAATCCCAGAATCGTGTATCTAAATCCTAGAATTGCGTATCTAAATCCCAGAATCGCGTATCTAAAACCCCAAATGTTGTATTTGAAAATGGGGAGTTAAAAGGAACTTTTCAAACCCACGGGGAGTTTTCAAAAATTGCCCCTTCTTTTTTTCATCTCACCTCATTTCAAATTTTTAATTATATTTTCTCCTGTTTGAACTATTACTTTATACTAATTTAATATTATCTTATTTTATCTATTCTTTTATTCACATAAAACTATAATTATATTAAAAATAATTATAAATTAAATAATAATATAAAATATTTAATTTGTTTTTTTTCTTTTTTCACATAGCGTGGCAAAGCCAAACCCCACATACTTTTATAATCTTTTTGTTTAAGTTCAAACAAAAGGGTAGAAGTGCACTCATCGAATCTTTTATTTAGTATAAAAGACTGCGACACTTTTATTGTATAGCATTTGAACTTTAAAGACCACGTGTAGTTAATTCAATCATACAGCCATAAAATAAAAGGAACAATAGTACACACGTATTTATATAATGTGTTATTAATATAATTCAGAATTAACTACGTGTAAGTATAACCTTCAAATCAGATAAAAAAAATTATAAATGATTCCTCTTCCTTATAAAATTTTAATTACACTTTAATTCTAATAAATTAATAATGTCCATTTTCTTTTCATAATCAACATATTTTATAGGGGACCGACCTATCTAATATTAATAGATTATTAGTGAATTATAATATTTTTTTGTAACTCCACAAAAGAAACTATTTCGACTTATAAATTATCGTATAATATTTGTATTTATACACAATATCATCCGAACTCATTTTTTAACGATTTTGAAAAGAAAAAAAACATACACGTAACATGTCTATAATACATATACGTTCACTGTTTTTTAGCTAAAGATATTAAAAAATAAATTTAAATAGTAATGTATTACACATACAAATATTAAAACATGAGTGGTTAATCGAAATAGTTTGTTCTATAAATTGTAAAATGCAACCCTATCCTATATAAAAAAAATTATTTCGTATTTAGATCAAAACAAATGGTCCTACTTCTAATTATTTTACCCTATTTGAGGTTAGACGCAATTAATTTTCATTATTATAAATAACTAGTCAAAAATCTCCAGCTCTATAATTAATGGCTTGCAAAGTGGGGCCCGGGTTGGCTACAGCCATAAGTGTCATGGCGCCAGAACAACTTTCGCGAATTACTGAATTTGCCCCTGTACAGTTGTTAAATTACCTTTCAATTCATATCGAAAGGTATCTGTTATTTTATTAATATCACAGCAATGCATACGACATGAGTCCTCACACTGGCTATATTAGTCCATCGTCTACTCTCTGCCTCGAATCAACAAATCAGATCAGTAGGTGCTCGCGTTCAGCTCTCGCTTGTGCTCCTCGTTTTTCACGTAAGTTCGTTTCATCTTCATCCAACAATTTAACTGCATTGATTGATGCTTTTGGTTGGGAATCAGTCTTTTGTTGCTGTCGATCGGGGCGTGATTTTTGATGTTGAAATGCATGATGGTGGGGAAGGTTTTTAGTTTTTGTTTCGTGTTGGCTTTCCAATTTCCTGATGTTAGATCAAACTGGTATTCGTGGATTTATTATTTGTATTATGTTTTTTCTCGATTGCTGGGAATACAATGTAGGATGAACCTCCGGAGGGTTTAAGTTTCGAAATTGTGGGTTGCAGCATTTTTTTTGTGCGGGTTGTGAAGTTGCATATGTTCTAATTTTAGTCTAGGCCTCTGCTTCAGATGTCATTTGCTTGCATCAATTGTTAAGTTGTGTGATGAATGTCGGGTTTCCACAATGTTGTGTTTTCGGGAATTTGTTTTCCGTTCTATTTTTGGGTTTCTCATCCAGAAAGTTTTTTCTGTTCACCTGTTTTGTTTGTTTCGATTTGCGTTTTCAGTGTATCTTCATGTATGTTAAATTCTGACCTGCTCATGTTCTCTGTTACTACTGGCGCTTAGTTTAATGCATAATTTTTCTTTTAATTCTCTCATGCAGAGGGCTGGTTGCTGCATTAAAGTTAAAATAAAAAACAATCAGAGAAAGAAAAGTTAAAAGGAGAAACCATAATGTGGAAGCTCAAAACTGCAGAGGGATCAAGTCCCTGGTTGCGATCAGTTAACGGGCATATTGGCCGCCAAGTCTGGGAGTTTGATCCTAATCTTGGGTCCTCCGAAGAGTTGGCTGAGATCGAGAAGCTTCGGGAGCAGTTTCATAATCATCGCTTTGAGAAGAAGCATTCTGCTGATCTTCTCATGAGATATCAAGTTCAGTGAGGCCCATATGTAGCTTCAATCATCTTATTGTTCTAATTAACTGTTGTTTGCCATTTAATTGCAGTTTCTTGTCTGAAATTCAAGTGTGTTCTTTCACAGTATTTACCTCTATGGTCTTAAATTGCATAACTTGAATCAATGTTTAATTTTAGTAATCACGAAGAGAAAGGTAGATTTTTGGTATTCTTATACTGCTCTGCCAACAATTAATGTCAGGAGCAATTTGAACACAATAAAATAATTCGCGGGAGTTCTGTCAGTCATGTTCTCTTGTTGATTTTTTTTTGCTACCTGAAACTTCCATATGCAGACAAAACAATTTGAACTACAATGAGGATATCAAGTATATTAATGTAATTGGTTAGCACTTGCTCTTAAGTTAATGTAGTTACACATATTTAATAAGGTGTATGAAGTTTTGATGGTATTCAGTTGTTTTTCTTGTACCTCATATCTATGTTGGTGCAGCATTAAGTTTATGTTTTTGTTGTTAAAATGGCATTGTCAAGCACTGGGCAAGATTATGGTGCGTCCAAAGTAGACTATTCTTTTAGAAAGGCTGTTTATGGGTCAGAACAATTGAGGACCCAAAATTCAGGGTTTTGAGAAAAAAATTGCATTGATAGGTCTGACATTTTGACTGAAGAGAAATTCCTAAAAAAACATAGTTCTTTATTGCCATTGAGAAACACTGAATTGTTACTTGAACCTTAAGCATCTTAAAAGCCATGAGTGCTGGAAGTTGAAATTTCTTACCCTAGTAAAGTAATGCTAGTTTGATATTTATCATCTTTCACTCACGTGGAAAGGATTTCATGTGGGAAAAGTTGCATCACAGTTTGCACATTTTGCCTTCTCAACTGGAAAACTGAAATAACTGTATGCTTTCCACATTTAGAATAATTTGCTGCAAAATCATTATTCAGTTTGGCAAATGGGTTCCTTTTTTATGCATGCTAAGGATGGTCTTTAGTGGTATTCAGGATGTTTCAATGCAATTGAAGAAAATATGTAAATTGTTTTAATTTGTGGGTACTAGTTTGTATATTCTCTGATTACTAAATGATGTTTGACTAGTAGTGAAAATGCCTCATTCATTGTTCTTATGAACTGTGTTAGTAACTTCAAGTTTTCAATTCTTTTTGAAAGTTTTCGAAGGAGAACCCAAACACCACTAGTTTGCCCCAAGTAAAAGTGAAAGATATAGAAGATATTACAGAAGATAAAGTAGCCTCCGTATTGAGGAGGGCCATCAGCTTTCATTCAACTCTGCAGGCTCACGATGGTCATTGGGCTGGAGACTATGGAGGTCCGATGTTTCTACTTCCTGGCTTGGTAAGTGTTGATTTTGGCCCTGATGCTTCTCTAGGATTAATTTTTTATCCTTGATGTCCAAAGAGGAAGAGTGAAATTGGTGAAGACCTTGCATTCATCTTGATCTTAGTGCCTCAATATTGAATCCCAAACTTGAAAACAGAATAGCTTAAAGAATGCTGGGAATTAGATCCGCTGTTAATAGATGCTTCCATCATATGTATAACAGTAACAAACAAAAGAACGTGTTTTTTCGTTGGAAGTTGTCTACCTTAATTCAAGAATTAGGTGACCTTTTGGTATTTGACATGTTATGCATTCTTACTCTGGAAGCAAAAATTTGAGAATTTGATGTACTGTTTTTTACAAATGTCACTATTTCTGCATTTCACCTTTCTTCTGTATCCTCTCTTTTTTTACTTTATAATTCCTTTTGTATGGAACAGGTCTTTACACTATCTATTACTGGGGCACTAAATGCAATATTATCAAAAGAGCACAAGCATGAGATATGTCGCTATCTTTACAATCATCAGGTGAAAGACTGTATTCAATGTGTAACTTAAGTTGCATACATTCTGTTAAAGCTATCAACTACTGCAGCTATCTCCTGCTTAAGGAACATTATTTTTAAATGCTCAGTTTGCAATGTAACAGAACAAAGATGGTGGATGGGGACTGCACATTGAGGGGCCAAGCACCATGTTTGGTTCCGTTTTGACCTATGTTACTTTGAGGTTGCTTGGTGAAGGAGCAAATGAGGGGGAGGGGGCTATGGGGAGAGGCCGAGACTGGATTCTGGGTCATGGTGGGGCCACTGCCATTACATCATGGGGAAAGATGTGGCTCTCAGTTCAGAACCTATCCCTAACATTGCTGTTATTTAATTTGTTTCAATTGCACCATATGAATAGAAATGATTTGTTTTCCTTGCAATGGTTAGGTACTTGGGGTCTTTGAATGGTCTGGAAATAATCCTCTACCACCCGAGATGTGGCTTCTTCCCTATATTCTTCCTGTCCATCCAGGTGATGTTTGCTTTTGCAACTGATGGAAGAACTCATCTGAGTGTTTTCCCTGTTTTTGCAAGGAAGCACAGCTTCTGCCCCATCAAATCATTTTGATGTCTTTCAACGGCTGACTTGGTTGTGATATTGTGTTCTGCATATTGCTTTGTCTAAGAAAGAGAAGGTTTTTGTTTTATTCATATTGCAGGAAGGATGTGGTGTCATTGTCGGATGGTTTATCTCCCAATGTCCTATTTGTATGGGAAAAGGTTTGTTGGCCCAATTACACCCACAGTTCTTTCTCTGAGGAAGGAGCTTTACACAGTTCCGTATCATGATATAGACTGGAATAGCGCACGCAATGAATGTGCAAAGGTTGGTTAAAGCAATATCTCTACTCTGAAAATAGGTTGGTTAGTTTGCAACCAGAATGATAAACAAAATGTCCAAAGAGGTCTCCTGGTCAGTATTCACTGGCACTAATATCCTGTCATTGTGTGTTCCCTTGCAGGAAGATCTATACTACCCACATCCTCTTGTACAGGATATACTTTGGGCATCTCTTCACAAGGGTGTGGAACCTGTTTTGATGAACTGGCCTGGGAAGAAATTGAGAGAGAAGGCTCTTAGCACTGTTATGGAGCATATACATTATGAAGATGAAAACACTCGCTATATATGCATAGGCCCTGTTAACAAGGTATACTTGTAACTTTCAATAGTTATTGTTTCTCATTAACACCCTGAGTTGGGGAGTATTTCATTGACCTGAAGCACCATATTCTTTGAGCACAATATAATTCTTGGAGATGCACATCTATATTTTATAGTTATGTGATTTGTTAATCTTTTTTGATACGAGGACTAACTGTGAGGGTTTTTTGCCTCTATCTGTCATGTTGCATTTTATAGTTATGTTATTTGTCTTGATGAACTCCATTTTACATCTTGGTTGTGTCTTTGTTGATATTTCTTTTAAAGTGAAAGCTGTATTGTTGCTATTGCTAAAACATCCACCCCTTTCTTATGTATCTTCTTTGTAATGTAATGTTCAGGTGCTAAATATGCTTTGCTGTTGGGCCGAAGATCCAAATTCAGAAGCTTTCAAGTTGCATCTTCCAAGAATCTATGATTATCTATGGGTTGCAGAAGATGGCATGAAAATGCAGG
Source organism: Lantana camara (assembly GCA_037501455.1). NCBI lineage: Eukaryota > Viridiplantae > Streptophyta > Magnoliopsida > Lamiales > Verbenaceae > Lantana > Lantana camara. The sequence continues at coordinate 19,061,462 of CM074863.1, read as the reverse complement.
TTGACTTTTTATATATTTGCTATAAATGTGTAAAGTAATGCTTTATTCTTGTGCTAGTGTCTTATTATTTTATTTTTCTTCTCTTTATTCTTGTTTTGCTATTTTTATATATAAGAGCATTTTGTCTTCTGAAAAAGGACCAGGGCAGGCAGATGTACATTAGAGTCCACTTTCATCATACTTTACCTTATTTTGAAGCATTGAATCACATAAAATCTAACAAATGTAATGAATCACCTGGATGTTTTTGTGGCATGTGAACTGAATTTCAATGGCTGGGTCATGGCCCACGAGGCAATTTCCTTACATTTCAAGAATCCTTTATATGTATCTTCCATTCACCAAGGTCTATATCTTTTTAGAGATCACTATTAAATGCACACTATAAGTAGATCAAAAATATGTTGCAATTTGATCTCTTTCATAAGGTAGTGCTTAAGTTGACAGATCTAAGATGCGAAACACGCTCCTATTTCAACTTATATAGTTTAAGTGGCTCATCATTTATTTTCTATGATTTTTGCTGAGGTTTTTTCCTCAATGACCTATAACAGTTCTAATATTATTAGCCAAAATATTGTAATCCAGGGATACAATGGAAGTCAGTTGTGGGACACCGCCTTTGCTACTCAAGCCATAGTTGCAACAGAGCTTGTTGAAGAATTTGGCCCAACTTTAAAAAGAGCACATACATTCATAAAGAATTCACAGGTTTTCTTGAGCTTTCTATTATGCCATTTCCAACATCTATTACTTAGGAACATTTTATATTCCATATAGTAATCTTGCAATATCCTCATCCTTCATTTTAAAGGTTCAAGATGATTGCACCGGCGATCTAGATTTTTGGTACCGCCACATTTCCAAAGGTGCCTGGCCATTTTCGACTGCAGACCATGGTTGGCCTATTTCGGATTGCACTGCTGAGGGACTGAAAGTAACAAATCTAAAATGAAGATTTTTTCCCCTGATACTTTTGTTAGGTCCAATTGTCCTGCTAACATGTGCCTGTTATTTCAGGCAGTTCTGTTAATGACAAAATTACCAGTTGAAGTTGTTGGTGAACCTCTGGATGCTAAGCGGTTATATGATGCTGTGAATGTTATTCTTTCACTACAGGTTCTACACTTCCATGATCGAATTTTATTTCCTTATGGTTTAAAAGTAAATGCATTTCCAGGAAGTTATGTCAATTAACGTAAAGTTCTTTCCCTTTTATTACACCACGTGAGATGATAGATATTTGGATACCATATGGAAAAGATGAGTCACAAATATGGAATTATACTTAGTTTTGATGAAATTAAATCTTTCAATTCACTTATAACATGCGAAAATCTGTGCATTTTAGCAGATAATGATATGTAGGGTATTTAGGGGTTTGTTAATCTTCAATATGGTGAGATATTGACCAAAAGTAGTTTGGAGCTTATAGTTTGTTCTTTGTAACAAATCCTACTGAAATAGCATGGCTGCTGGATCTGCCTACAGTTAAAGTAACTTCAAGCCGTTATGAACTTCTAATGCACAAGCAATTGAGATGGACACTGTTCCCTCCATATTTATATGATTCATATTGGATGGCATTGTGATAAATGAAGATGTTTTCTAGATATGTGTCTTATTAGTTATTGAAATTTTGATTTCCATTGCTATAATTTGAATATGCACAGATCGATATAGGCATTGTACTGAAGATTTGGATGATATAGACTTAATGAAACCAATCGAGACAAACTGATCTGAGATTGAACAAGCTAATAATTCATGTTTGTATCAGCTCACCTGCTTAGGTTAGAGGTTGATGTACTGCAGACAGATGCTCCTTGGATAGATTCAACATCTCCATTCTGGTAATCTACACTATTTTGTAAAACATACAATAAAAATCTAAAGCTAAGAAAAAGTTTTCCATGCTGCCATTGGAGACAGTTGTCCAAATCTGAAACTGACAAAAACTACGAAGTACAATTTCAATTATGATCAATGGTAGAGCAATAGTAAATAATTGAAGTATGGATCTCTGTGTGTCAATGTGAGCTATAATTTTTCATTCATATTCTTCCTGACTGCTTCTAAAGTGTCAGAACTACTTATGTTTATATGTTAATGTTTTAGCAAAACTGAGCAGAATATTTACTATTATGGATCTCTGTGTGCCAATGTGAGCTATAATTTTTCATTCATATTCTTCCTGATTGCTTCTAAAGTGTCAGAACTACTTATGTTTATATGTGAATGTTTTAGCAAAACTGAGCAGAATATTTCCTGGCATATTTTGCAGAATGAAGGTGGAGGATTTGCAACATATGAGCTGACTAGATCCTATAGTTGGTTGGAGGTAAGTTGTTTAATTTTGGTATGCCTTATCAAGAAGATTGAAGGAACTCTAACTTTCATTTTATTTGCTTGAAAACTTTTAAGTACCTTAATAGGCAGTGCATGGTCTTGTCCTTTTACATTCATGGTTTATTTGAGAAGTAATGTTAGATGAAACTGAAACCTAACTGAAACTTAAAGGTTTCAATATCTGTTACAGCGAAAGTGAGGCAATAGATTGTATCTTAGTTACTAGGATATCCTAGCTTCCATACTGAGAAATTTATACGCTTTTGCTGTTTCATTTTTCTGTATATGCGTTACACAATTTATTGAACATACGAAAATGATTACAATAGTTTCTGCCACATAATTCAGTGATCTGTTCATAGTATTATACGTTTTATTTCAAGCACTGCAGTTAAAGCCCTTAAGGTTATCTTAATTTGTCGTCTATGACTCTATGGTAATTTGGATGCAAACTAGATTAGTTTCCATTTGCTATCTGTAGCTGTTATGTTTACTTTTGATCTGATTCCTTGTGTTTTTCTCTCACAGCTTATCAACCCTGCTGAAACCTTTGGTGACATTGTCATTGATTATCCGTAAGATGGCTCTGCCTACGCATTCGAGATACAAATATTTGATGTTTTCTTGGTTTCAAATACTCAAGTCACTGAAATTATCCAGATCTCTTGATTTTGTATCAAAGCTATTTCCCTTTACTTTTGCTTCTTTGTAATACATATATTTGTGTTGATCATGGCTGAACTTTTTTACTGTAGAGCACCAGCGTTCTCTGGATATGAATCTCTAAAGTGTTTGTAATAAACAGTTACCAACAACCTAATCTTCAATCTGAACTTTCACTGATTTTGTAGCTATGTTGAATGCACCTCGGCTGCTATTCAAGCATTGACTGAGTTTAAGAAATTATATCCTGGGCACCGTAAAGAAGAAGTGGAACTCTGTATTGAAAAAGCTGCTAAGTTCATTGAAAAGATTCAAGAAGCAGATGGCTCCTGGTTAGTTTTCTCATTTTGTGCTCGCTTCTTCCCAGCACTTGTTGGGGTAAACTTGATAAATTGTTTAGTTTCATACCATGATTTATTTCTTTGTTTGTTGCTTATATATGAGGAAACTCTAACTTGATGTGCCTTTTTATAGCTTCATGTGCTTTGCTTTTCAGTTCTATTTCTAGCCCGTGGTTCACTGAAATGATTCTTAGTGCTCTATTCTTAAGTTTTTAATAGCAGGAAATTTGTGACAGGTATGGTTCTTGGGCAGTTTGCTTCACCTATGGAACATGGTTTGGGGTAAAAGGACTGGAGGCGGCTGGGCGAAGTTTCAGCAATAGCCATGCAATTCGGAAGGCTTGTGAATTTCTGTTGTCTAAGCAGCTTCCTTGTGGTGGTTGGGGAGAGAGTTATCTTTCCTGTCAAAACAAGGTTCATAATCTAAATTGACTGCTTATTCAATTTATTATTTGGAAAATGTGCATATATTTTGTTAGTTATATGACACAATTGTCACTGGAGTTGGCAAATGAGCAAATGATTGGTTGCTATTAGAAGAACGGAAGACATATAGGATTATGTAGAATCATCTGGGCTAAAATCTTGGATTCAATGGAAATGAGAAATGAATTTGAACTAATACAGTAAGGATGAAAATTATTTCTATTCATCTTTGTGAGAATTATTTGTAATGGGCTTGTTTAAGGGGATTAGGGTTCTACTTTTGTTAGTTCTTTCCTTATTTTGTTTATAGTTTACACCCTCTTCACAACAAATAGCTGTTGTCTTTACTGAGGCTTTAGCGATCAAGCAATTTCAAAATTTTTGACAAGCCTAACATGATCAATATATTTGCTCCATCTCGAGGGGGAATGTGGGAATTACTTTTTAGAAGGAGGCTTTACATTATATTGACTTCCCAGAAACAAAATAAGGAAAGAACTAATAAGACCCTTAAACAAAGCCCATTACGAATAATTCTCACAATCTTCACAGAATGTTTGCTAAGCATGTGTAGGCATGATATTCAAAGGTCTGAATTATATCCTTGAGACTTGTATAAAAGATGACTGCTGACAAAAACCCAGTAAGTACTGGGATTTCTACTTGGATCTAATCATAGGAGAAGTTTTGTAGAATAAAATTCTTGCCTGATATTTTTTTAAGGGGTTAGTTGGGTGACATACTTGGTTGATTTGGAAATCTGAAAGAACTGCTGTTTTTCATAATCTGAGATAATATATATTAAGTCAGATGAGTAATTCACATATATACTTCAAGATCATAAAGATCTTGATTTTGGTTGAGTTTCTGAAATTAGCTTTTGTGCTATATGCTTTGTCTAGTTTTGTGCTTTTAAGATTAATGAGCTACATTTTGGAACTCTGTTTGATCTGTTCAGGTTTATTCAAATCTGGAAGGCAACAGGTCTCATGTGGTAAATACTGGATGGGCCTTATTGTCTCTAATTGGTGCTGGGCAGGTATAAACTTTAGCATATTAATACACACACACACACATGCATATATGGTCATATGCTTTAACATTTCTTTCTAATTTATTTCCTGCCAATGTTATATGATCATTTTATATTTGAACCCTAGATGTACGAGACAAATATGCATTTACCAGAAACCTTTGTTGTATTTTAGTCTTTTTCAATTCTTCTTTCTGTCTGGTTTATATTAGATGCAATCTCTTAATCTGTTGATGTCATGCAGGCCGAAAGAGATCCCTTGCCATTGCACCGTGCAGCAAAAATCCTAATTAATTCTCAATGTGAAGATGGAGATTTCCCACAACAGGTAATTCTCTTAAGCTGCTGTCTTTTTGAAGCTAGAAAGTTGAATGATTCAGATGTATACACTTTACCTAAATTAATTCCCTTATAGTTTTATTTATTCCGAACTGTTTCTCTTTTAAGTGTTTTGCATGTAATTTCTCATGAAAAAGGGTGAACAATTAACTTTGTTTTGTTCAAGAGATTATGAATTCCTAACACTTATTGATTTACAGGAGATAATGGGGGTGTTCAATCGGAATTGCATGATCACATATGCTGCATATAGGAATATATTCCCGATTTGGGCGCTTGGAGAATATCGTTCTAAGATTCTACTAAAATCTAAATGAATCAACTGCAGATGAGCCTTAGTTTCTGCCCCTTGTTTATTACGTAGCCTGTCTAATTTGGAAATTACCTTGTTTTGTATCCCACTTTGATCTAGTTGGTTTTGACATTCAAGTTTCTAGTGCCTAATGATTGAAAATTTAAATATTGGCTTTCTGGCACTCGGGGAGCTTTTGCAAACACTTTAGAACGGAAAAAAAGAAAAAAGCTCTTTTGTACTCTTTGCTGCGCTTGCAAAACTATAGAAAAAAAGCACTCCTTTACTCTTTGCTTTTTCCAACACTCAGCAGGTGTTTTGAAAACCAACTTTTGCTTGTTGAAGTAGAAATGAACTAGAAGGGACCAACTTCTACCTTGTGCTTCTTGTTTCCAGCTTATTTTCAGATATAAGCTACAAGTTCTTTTTCTTTTGAATCAAATGGAGTGCCCGAGATAACGATCTATCTATCTTCACGCTCTTGTTGGATATTCGCTGCTCGGTAATATAAGTAATAACGGGCTCATGTAGGCTTTAAACAGAGATTAATCCATCAATGGCTTCTGAAATGTGTAGGGGGGCGGGCAATAAGATAAATTATACAACATTTATCATTTAACTGAAGGAACAAAATAAAGGTAATATGAGTTGTCTATTTTGGGAAAATTGTTTTGGATACATGTATAGTGCAATACTGAAGCTACGGATTTGGTTATATATTATATATGAGAATGAAATTTTGGTCTTCATAAGTTAAGACTGGTATTCATAAGATGAAAATAAGATTTCATTACAAAAAGTTGATGATCCCAACAATTTCTATGAACCCAACTATTAGAAAAGTTTGAAAATTGGGAGGATGACTTTGTAATTACCCACACCTGGGGCAGAGTTTAGATGTAATTAATTAATCTACTATTTTATTGAACTCGTATACTCTCATTTAATGATTTATATAGATGAGTGAGGCAAAATTGTAAATTTGATCCAACAGGATCGACTCCTATTGAATTTAGTCTCGTATTTTTTGTAGAATTTAATTTAGTTTCAAATTTCCAACGAATGTGGTTTCAATTGGTTACGATAGTTAGTTATTAGTGTGTCTTGATGTCGCAAGCATGGTTGTATTGTTGTTGCTTGATTTGTTATTTATTATGGTATTTGGAAATAAATTTATGATCTTGTTTGAAAGGAAGGTTATTAATACATGTAAGAACAATTTTTCTTTTTTCTTGGTGTAATTTTGAACTAGTTTGGCTAAGTGTAGATAGTTTTCTAACTCGATTGGGATCACATTTGTTGGAATTTTGAAAATTTGACATTAAATTGAATCTTTTTTAAAAAAGAACATGAGACTAAATTGAAAATTAAAGTTTCCGTCCGGCGTCAGCGTGCAAATTAAGTACCAATAATGTACTTCTGTGTACAGCTTAATTTATTTAAAATTTCAAACTCCCATGATGGGTTTTTGTGAACTTTGCTCGGTTCATTTATATTTTGATCTTGAGTTTATTTTGCAATATATCGCTAGAGATTGAAAAATGATTAGTTTGTATGTTTGAGTTATGCATGCCCACCATTATAACAACTTTATTTTATTTTTTTATAACTTATTTATTTAAATTCGAGTTGAGTCAGAACCATTTAGATGTAATGTTTTTTTCTAATAATGATTGTTGCGTTATCATAGACTCAAATACGAAACATGTGGTTAAGCTGACATAGCGTTGAAGGGGAAATTACAGATTTAGTATACCAACTCAAACAATTCAACGTTTTTATAAATTTTATTTTCTAAGAACAATTTAATGTATCTCCAAAATTAAGTAATTTAGTGTATATTTTAGTTTTCCCGCAAAAAATGTGTATAACTTATCTTTGAGAGTCTATCTAGGTAGGTTTATCTAATAATGTTCCCGAATAGTAAGCACTCACCTAAAAATAACTTTTTTTTTTTTTGTTTTTAAACAAATATATTTTAAAGCGGTTAGAGATATTCAAATTCAAAATCGTTATCATTAAGAAAAAACTTTAAATCATTTGATTCAACTACTGTTGACATTCTACATGCACGACTACACCACTATGATACATTCATTGTAATTTAATTTCGTTTTTTAGATTTATAACGTGATAAATGTTCATTACGAAACAACAATTTATGTCTGTAATTTTTTAAAATGTAGATGCGCATCTACAAAACTAATGCACCTATGCAACAAAACAAAATAAATATCCTACTATCAAAAAGACAAAAACATATAAATAAGTTTATCATAAGCGAAGTGCATTTATCCTGTAAAAAAAATCTTATTCAATAACATTCTCTAGTATTACGTGAGAATATATTCTATAGAAATTTATATATTTGATTTCTACTTTAATTTCTATTTATAATAGAATTTATATATCTCGACTTGGGAACAAATATCACAATTTTCTTGAAAAGAAGTCTAAGAAATTTCGAAATTTGAAAAATAATTAAATATGTCCAAATACCAACGCTCCTCTTACAATTTCGAAAATCGAAGCCAAAGCGCCAAAACCCCCATTCCCCAAATGCCAATAACTTCCTTTCTTTCTCTCTCACACACTGGCCCTCTTCTCTCTGCATAGGGACGGATGAGATACTCTCGAACTCCGCTTCTCCTTTTTCCTGTGTACCGAGATTCGTTCTGTTGGAATTTTCTTTTGCATTATTATATATTTGAATTTGAATCTGAAAAGCAGTTTCATGGAAGAGCTGTAGCAATTTTAGCTAGCTTCTTATGCATGTGATTTAGCGTTTTACTTTCGCTTCGTCGATCTCGATGCAAGTGCGCTTACCGCTGTCGCATCACATTTTTATACTGCTGTGAAGGATGAAAATGGTGGGCGTCTTATGGTAAGTTTTTGTATTTCATTTGATAAAGTGGTGCATTTTTGGGAGATAGTTATTGTACATAAGATGTTATATTGGTTTGTTGTAATGGGTTTGTGAAGGTGCAGCTCCTTGTTTATTGCTAATATTAGCTGGATTGTCTGCTCCATGTGTAATTTGAAGTTAGTTTGCTTGCTACAAAGATTCTCCGGATTACTAGGTTGAAAATAATCTGTTTTTTCTTTAAGATTCTGGAATGTTATCTTGCTCTTTTATATCAGCAAAAATGCAGCTTCTATTGCTGTTTTTCATTTTTTGGAATTTTGAATTATTTTTATTGGATATGTCTCAATTAATTGCTCCCTTGATAACGTAATGCAATCGCTTTGATGTTCTATTAACACTTTAACATTTTTATTTGAAGGGGAAGCCATGGAAAGCTTGAGTTTCAAATCTCATGCTGGTGTGGATCTCAGTAATGGCATTTTAGTTTGAATTTGGATGAAAATGAAGACACATGTAAATATGGTGAAGGGAAAACCAACTTCAAGATTGAGCAATCAACAAGCAGTTTATGAGCAGAAACAACGTGTGGTTCTTGCACTCAACAAGCTTGCAGATAGGGATACTTATCAACTTGGGGTTGAGGAGCTGGAGAAAGTTATTGAATGCTTGACGCCGGAAGGGTTTGCTCCATTTCTTTCTTGCATATTAGACATTGATAATGAGAAGAAAAGTGCAGTTCGCAAAGAATGTATTCGCCTAATGGGTACCCTGGCAACTTTCCACGAAGGTCTTGTTCTACCGCATCTTGGAAAGATTGTGTCCAGCATTGTTAAAAGGCTCAAGGACTCAGATTCTGTGGTAAGAGATGCATGTGTAGAAACAGTTGGCATCTTGGCTTCCAAATTAAGTAGTGGTAGGATTGAGACGGATGGTGTGTTTGTCATGCTAGTGAGGCCTCTTTTCGAAGCCATTGGTGAACAGAACAAGCAACTGCAGACTGGTTCGGCATTGTGTTTGTCGCAGATCATTGATAATATTCACGATCCCCCTCCTTTGGTTTTGCAGAAGATGTTGGCAAAAACTGTTAAATTATTGAAGAATCCTCATTTCATGGCCAAGCCAGCAGTAATCGAATTGAACAGGAGTATTGTTCTGGTCTGGCTCTGCCTAATCTATCCATACCTTCTCTTTGTTTCTGCCTTAACCTTGTGCATATAGACCTGTTCTCTAGCTTGCGTATATAAGTGCACAAAAGAACAGTTCAAAACGAACATTCATTTAGAAATTCCTGATTTTGCATCTCAAAGTCAATGTCATCATGTACAAATGTCCTGCAATTGTCCCAGAAATTAATAAATCTCCATTTCTTGTTTAATGTCACAGGCTGGTGGTACTCCAACGCACAGTTCTTTAAATTCTGCATTGTCAAGCATTCAGGAGTCATTGAAGAACAGTGACTGGGCCACACGTAAAGCTGCCTGTGCCGCATTAGGAGATATTGCTTCTTGTGGTGCCGCATGCCTAGGCTCATATCGGACATCTTGTATCCGCTGTCTGGAATCATGTCGGTTTGACAAGGTTATCTATTTATTCAACAACGCATTACTCAAGAAGCATAATTTCTTTACATGCTTACCTTAGGAATTTTATATTTTCCACTATATAGGTGAAACCAGTTAGGGACATAGCTTTGCAGGCCTTGCAGCTTTGGAGAAATCTTCCTGGGGCTGATACACCTGAACCTTCTGAAGCTGGATCTTCTGTCAAAGGTATTCTCATAAATGCCCTGTTTCTCAATGTGCAACAAACTGCTAGAGCTGCTGTTGTGTCTCATCTTCAAAAGTATGTTTATTATCAGCCGCTGATTGTGTCTCATCTTCAAAAATTTGTTTATTATCAGCCGCTGATTGCGTCTCATCTTCAAAAGTTTGTTTATTATCTTGAGGGCAACATGTCTTCTGCTGGGAACCTTTTTTTTCCCCCTCCGATGCTATTAACTACTTCAGCTGCACCTGTCAGCAACATGTCAGTAAATAACTGAAATATAGTTTGTTGAGTGGAGCACATTGAATACCCGCAATAATAGTCAGTGCTACCTAATTTCCATGACGTGCTTCATTGATGATGATATACAGGAACAGTTATACCTTTCCTGAAAATTAGCATTCTTTGTGTATCTTGAAAGGTTTTGTGATATCTGGAGTTCGGCTGCTAGAAGAGTTTGAAAAAGGAAAAAACTTAGGTGTTAGCATATAGCATATTATGTTCCCATGGATTGGAAATGGTCTTGAAACACATTACGTGATGAATCACATTTTAAGATTCGGGCTATGGATTCATATTTAAGAAAATCTATTCACCTGCAATATTTCAGTAATGATGGTGAAACCTTATGAGGATTGATTAATGACTATAAATCTACCATAGGTTTATAGCTGGAAGCATGTAAGTTTATTTACTAAGAAGGACGAATAATGAAGTGAAAAAAACTGTATGCAATCACCTGTAAATTTATGTGATGATCTGTCAAGTGCCGCATCATTTTGTCAAAGAAATTTAGTCCCTATGAGCTTCAACTAGTATCTAGTTTTCACGCACCTTTTTCATGGGAAGATAGAATGTGATCTTGCAAATACCATTATATGTGATGTCAGCTTCTGCTGTTGTCCTTTCATCTTGACTTTATATTTGATAGTACAGACTTTTGTTGCTTTATTTGGATGCTATTTATTTCCTGCAGAAAGATCCTACAGAGATGAATATGGTGATGTTACCAGTGCTAGTGACTCAACGTCAAAAGACAACACACTGAAGAAATTTGGTAGTGAAATGGCCAAGAAAAGGGTTCCTCTCTCTTCAAGAAAATCTGGGAGAACTTATATTGAGAAATCTCAGGAACCTGGAACCAATGACTGGCAAGTAGAAATTGCAATCCCAAAGAGTCGTAACATTTCAGTTGCAGGAAATCAGAATGATGAATCTGAGGATAGTTCTGTTATCAAGAGATGTGACGGAATAAATTCTGATTTCAGAAGTAGTTCTAATGCTAGATATGAATATGTTGAAGTGGATGAGAAACAAGAATACTCATCCGTATCTAATCTTTTCACTGAAAGCATCAAGTCGGAGGTTGTCACTGCCCATTGTGATGCTTTTGATGATGCCAGTTTGCTGAAGTCAACTGGAACTAGTCAAAGGTTTGCAGCCGATGAAGTTAGTATTGAAGAGCAAAGATATTTGGCTAAAATACATGACCGTAGAAGCTTAGATTCCACTGTTACAGAATCCACTTCTCAGAATATGCATGGGTGTTGTTCACAAACAGAAAAAGAAATGGTCCTAATAAGAAAACACCTTTTGGAGATCGAAAATAGGCAATCTAACTTGATGGATATGCTAAAGGTAACTTTTTTATTTCTTTACTGCTGCATTTATTTGATTTTCTGCTGTAGAAAACTATTCAGGATCAGAATTTAACATTTTTGCAAACACTGCATTGCCTTGTATTACTGATCTTCATTTGCACAGCATGCAACGGCCTTCATAATAGGATCACGTACTAACATAAGCAACAGTGATTCTATAATGTTAAGAACTATATGTTTTCTTATTTATCATCATCTGGTATGTGTAATATCTAGGAAACATAAATAAATTCTCAGATTTAATTAGCTTAGAAATATAAGATACTTTGCTTGTTATAATATAGTCAAGAGCGCAAATGGTTTTGCCCCATTGATTATACTCGTCAAACCTCCTCTGGGGAAATAGTTTGCCCCGAATTTGGTAAAACTTAAAAAGAATCAATAACAAAATTTGGTAATTATAAGCAGCTGAACAAAATTTGTATTGTTCCATTTTCAGGCATTTTCAACTTCCGTAATGGATAGTGTGTCAATGGTACAGTTGAAGGTCTCGAACCTTGAACTAGTAGTTGATAAAATGGCACAGGAGCTTGCTCATGGGGGAAGACATTCAGATGTATTGGCAACCAAATTTCTGAAGAGAAGCCCTAGCGTTGCTTCCCCTAGACTTTCCATGTGCACTCCGAGGCCATCTGTAGACAGCAACAAACAACCTCCTTTATTGTCAACTAAACATGCAGGAATTTGGGAAGAGAGCTCGTTTACTAGGAGTAGACCAAACAATTTTGGGAAAAAAAACTCGGACATGTGGACTGATGTGGCTCTTAAGCCAAGCAAAAGTTCTCTAGTGAAGGGAACTCCAACAAGCTTTTATTCAGAAGCTCATGAAGATCAAGTGAGAAAAAATGGTGTATTTGATCCAGTTCCTCCCAAATCAAGGCTAAATAAACTGGAAACCAAGAATAGCTCATGGAAAGTAACGAAAGATTACTTGTGTGATGGGGATCTGGACTCAGCATATGTTGAAGCTCTTTGTTCAAGGAATGAACTTCTTTTGTTTGAGCTTCTGGATAGAACAGGCGCTGTTCTGGAAAATATATCAAAGAAGACTGCTAGTGATCTGTTAAGCACTTTGGCTTCGTTCCTAATGGAGCAAAGATTTGTGACCTCTATAGTTCCTTGGTTACAGCAGGCAAGTTACTCTCTAGCTAATTTCTTTTTGACATAATGATGCCTGAGCACATAAGAAGCATTGATAGTCTGAAATCCCTAGTCAGTAGTTGTCATCAATCTCTTCTTGTATGAGAGAGTCTGACTCTATGAAGCAACTCATTAACCTCTCTTCAAAACTTTACCAATTCTGTTCTGATTCCCCCAACCCAACTGGGTCATTATATACGCTCGCGCACACACACACACACACACACACAAAAAAAAAAAAAAGGGTAGAAGAAGAAGAAGAAGAAGAAGAAGAAGAAGAAGAAAAGAAAGGATCCCACTAACAATATAATCCTATCTAACATCAACTTACTAATCCTATCTGATTTCAACTTAGATACTAATTCTGACAATCTATTAATTATTTTTGTTAGAACAAGTTGTTATGAACTTTGATAGTGTCTTAAAGAAATATATTGCTATCGTTGTGAAATTGACTAAGCAACTGCTAGTTCTATCTCTCTGGAAGCTGTTATTCACTTTGCATTCGGGTGCATTATATCATGCGAGTTTTAGGAAATACTTTGTTACTGTTACCTTTTGCTGCATGCATATGAAGCGGCATTTCTACTTCAGTTTACACTAGTATGAATGGATTTAATTGATATTTTATAAATCTGAAGGCTTGTACTTTTACTTACTATTAGAAAAAATAACTTGCCATTTGGAATTGATGTTTACCTATCTATCCGTTTCTCTCTTAGTTATTGTACGATTTTTGGTTTTAGTGGAGAGTCGATGTTGACTTTAGCTACATTTTCATAATTATAGCTTATAATAAGATCGTACTTTTATCTGTAGTCTATTGGTTTTATACGAGAACCTGTTATCTTTTCAGATTCCCATAGTTTAGCTTTGCTCACACATTTAGCAGAAGTTATATCCTAGTGTCCTTTGATTGTCATCAATTTTTTTCAGACAGTTAAAGCTTACTTATATGTTGCATGTATTTTTTGTTTGGGTGCATCAACTATCAACCCTGAATATTCTAGCTCGAGTGTAAGCTTCTTAGTATATTTAGAAATCAGTGTCCTCTTTTACTGTACCCCTTCAACAAACATTATTTTTTGAGACCACATATATCAAAGTTATGGTGCACTCTTAGGAGCTGTGGTTTATGTAAATGCCCATATTTTTACTCTTGCCTGACCAGTAAAGATCCTGAGCAGGATGAAGACTTTATTATCAATAACCTGGAAAGAATGTATGGGTTGTGTTAACTGATTATGCTTTCTTTTCAATCTCATGCTAATTTCATTATATTACCATTCAAATGATATCACGATTTCTCAGATGCATCACTAACGATACTATATTTTGTATCTTCCAGCTAGTGGACCTCAGTAACATCCATGGACCAAATTACCTGATGCTCTCCACCGAAACAAAAAGGGAATTCTTATTTGCAATCCAGGAAGCTGCCAAGTTGGACATGTTTTCTCCTGCAGAGAGAAAATGCTTTGCTGAAATAGGAAAATCGTTGCGCCAGCTTTGGGGTTAGATCCTTTTTATGTTTGATTGTTAAATCTTTGACACGGCTCTGTTGCTCACTTTGTATATATTTCTAAGTACATTATCACATTCTGTATTATTAGTCAAAATTCAAGAATCCCATGTTAACTAATAGTTATAAGTGATGGGGGTAGGATTCTATGACCTTTGACACCTATAATGTCCTGATTGTTGTGCTATGAAGGAAAATTCATGTCTCCACATATTATCGCTGTAGTCGAATTAATTCTCAACTTCAAACGGGACGAACTTGTTGGAACACTAGCATGATATTTCAGGATCTCAAAGGGCAAAAAAAAAAAACAGTTTTTATAGTGACAATATTATCAAATAAGGGGGAAGAAGCAAAATTTTCGATCTCTTGCCGTTTTATCTTAAAGTTTAAGGATGAAAACATCTGACTTGTGTTTTTTTGTAGGAAATGGATCTTGCTAGCTTGCTTGTAGATATGTCATGGAATTGAAGGTGTGAATGACGCACATGGAAACTGTTAATGATTCTGGTTGTAGAAAGGCAAAAAAACATGATAGATTCTGTAGAATTGTCTCTTGAGGCCAAGCTGGAATCAGCTCTAGTAATTCAGCTGCTCAGAAGTGAACATGTACTGTATGTCTGTATCAATATAATTGCTCCCACTATCTTATCCTTTGGAAAGTACTGAGAACTTCTTTTGACTGTGTCAATGCTTATTATGGAAATTTTGACATATTGTTACAAGAGGGACGTAAAAAGAAATACAGTCTAACAATTTTAATTCAAGTTCAAACACGATTTTAGACGCTGGTGAAAAGTTTAAATCCAGCTTGAATTGTGACTCGTTCGATTCATTTAGTCCTCTACTTGATCGAACCACGAAGATTGGAAATTGGAGCTAGCACCTGTTTACATTCTTAATTGGGATTTAAGTTGTCTTAGAACTTGAGATGCAGAGTTAAGAATAAAAAGTAAGCCAATATTTCGATTTCGTTTAAGTTTACCAATGATTTAGGGTACTGATAATCTATACTCTGTTTTGTTCAAGTTAGTGTCACTTCATAGTATTTTGCTAGTTTCTTTGCAACACATGAAGTTCCTCTATTTCTGCAAATTATGGCGGCTAAAAGCAAAAATTCCATAAAAAACGTACAATTACAATTAAGCCATCACCAAGATGCATATTGTTTGAAGTTGTACAACATCTTAAATCTGTTGTTTGAACAAATTATCGTCGTCTTAAACCGGCAATGCATCTGGAGAAGGGTCGAAGAGCTCACACTCCTTCGGAAGCTCGCTCTTGCTCCTTCCACTAACTTGTTTATTCTTTAAAGGTTCGGCTTTTCTTTCACTCTCACATTTTAGTTGAGTTCTTGGAACTTCATAAAGTGTAACACAACCATCTCCACTCTGTAGAACCACTTCTTCTCTGCTCATTTCCTGCAAAACGAGCGGTTCGAGTATCTCGATCACTTGACTCATCATGGGCCTTCCTTTCGCGTTTTGGCTTAGACATTGATATGCCAAATTTGCCACTTTCATTAGAATCTTGATGGAATACTGACCATCGATTCTTGGATCTAGAATCCTCAAAAGCTTCTTGCTGTGGTTGAGGAGCGGGCGGGCCCACTCCACTAGATTATGCTCTCTGCTTGGTCTGCTCTTATCCATTGCTCGTCTCCCGATCAGCATCTCGAGCAAAACAACTCCGAAACCATAAACATCACTTCTAGCAGTCAAATGTCCTGAATGATAGGATAAACGAGATTTTACCAGGCAGGTATCTAGTGACCTTCAAATTCTTGAAAAGATAAAGCATTCGTATATAAAATTGTGGGTTAAAATTACATTGATGACACCCACTCTAAATTATCTAGTTTACCAGAACCCTTTAAATCTTTTATATTTATTCTTCCCACTATGTTTGGGTAATTGTAAAATCCAAACTGAAATTTTCAAACTACCCATTTTACTGCTAAAAGTAGCAAGGAAAATGCTGAAAATATGAAATCATTAAAACATTGTTTAGAATAGAAATGAATAACTTCATATAGAAATTAGGATTTCTCAACTAAAAGGTGGCTGGGAGCAGAGTTTTACTATATGATTTTTATTTTATTTTGTTATTTTCAGTATTTCTTTTTTCATTGTTTTAGTTAGGGTGATCGGGTGATTTCACACTTTCATTTTGGATTTTCTAAATATGCAAACTTAGGGGTGGTCGGTGTAATACCGAAAGATGGGTTTAGGGGGTTGGTAAACTGGGTATTTTAGAGGGGGTGACAGTGTAATTTACCCAATAAGTTAGCCAAATCATAAGACTCACCAGTCATGACATACTCGGGAGCAGCATAACCATAAGTACCCATAACTCTGGTCGAGACGTGAGTCTGATCTCCAGTGGGCCCCACTCTCGCCAGTCCAAAATCCGAAAGCTTTGCATTAAAATCCTGTTGGTTTATTTGCAAAACCGTTTTCGTTCATTCAGTGAATTCAAGTAATAGATTTGTGAACAAGAAGAAACTTAACTAACCTCATCCAGCAAAATGTTCGAAGTTTTAAAATCCCGGTATATGATAGGTTTCTCCACACCATGAAGAAAAGCAAGCCCTTTTGCCGTATCTAAAGCAATCTTCAATCTTTTATGCCATGTCAAAGTGGCTCGTATTCCTACAAGCAAAAAGGAACTAGAAAGTAAAAACAGTGAAGAATCAATTGGGATATAAAATGTCACTAGTGCTGCCATTTCAGCTTGCTTTTTGTAGCAAATTCCATGCTTACTTAAAAAGAGGAGTTTCTCTAAGCTTCCAGATGACATATATTCATAGACCAATAGTCTATGGTCATCCTCGCAGCTGTAGCCAATAAGTTTCACCAGATTAGCATGTCGAAGTTGCCCTAAATAATTTACTTCTGCCTGCCAGTAAAAAAGCAATGTAATGGTTAGCAAGTATGCATTTTTCTGCTTTCACTTAGACCCTGGTTAGTTTTGACAAACTTTTCAATTTGGAGGAAACAAAATCTCATGCTGGAGTGTTGGTAACACTGAAAAGAATGCCTTTTGCTTTCACTAAGAAAATAGTAGAAATGAATTGTTTTGCTATCTTGCTGCCTAAAATGCATTGAAATAAGCCAAAAGCTAGAAGTACCCTCCAGGGTGCTTTCGGCAGCATCAGACTTCGTTTTCTTATTAATAAGAAGTGAATTTTTGGCTCAAACACATCACACTTTTATTACTCCAATTTTTTGCAACTTCTGCTACTGCTTTAACTTCTCCAAAGGCAGAAATTATTTCAGACACCCCCTAATTCATCTCCAATTATACAAATAATAATCACAACAAATTAATAAATCCCAGTCTTAAGAACACAAAAGATTGAAAAACAATATAATTGGTGGAAGTTTACCAGCCATTCTCGGTCCCCTTGTAGGCTTTCAGGATCAAGAACTTTAATAGCAACTTGAGTAGTCTTGTAACCAGGTCTCACACTCTCATCTATAACTCCTTTATATACAACACCAAATCCACCCTTACCAAGTACCTGATCTGGTCTGAAATGCTTAGTGGCCAATTTCATCTCCTCATATGTAAAGATATCAAGGTCCCCATTACCGGGATTTTGGCGTAGATCCTTCAGGTTTTTAGGAATTATCACGAATGTGTTTGACCCCGATTTCGCAGGAGATGTCGAATCTCCACAGACTCCTGTGAATTAACACCAAATGCCATTATGAGAATCTTGAAATAATACATAACTCTCACAAATTCGAAGCTAATGTATGTACAAAGGGCATTCAGATATCATTGATGGCCCATAATAACTTGAAGGTCAGTTTCTTTATTTCCATCTTGCATCATTCTATCTTAACCAAAAATAATCATATACTCTGAAGTCTGAATGATCACCAACTATTCTGAATCCCCACTTGATGCACGATCCCAAATAAACAGCCTTTTCTAAAAAATATTTTCTTTCTTCTCTATCTCACTTGAATACAAAGAAATCCAGAAAGCAAACAACCAAAAAACAAAGTATATAGATCGAAACAACTACCGGGTTTATTACTTGAAGATTTGGTCTCTGTTTGGAACTGTTCATCTTCCTCAACACTGAGACAAGAACCCATTTTCTTGCTCAACTTCACCAGATTAAAATTTCAACTTCCATGATTCCTGCAGAAAGATTTGATGCCAAGATTGGATTTTTATGGCCCAAACGCCAAAACCGCAAACAATGAGAGGTTAATATGTGCAGAACTCAGTTGACTGGCGGCAGATACACGGACTTCGCCGGAATCTGATATGGGTCGCCGGAAAATCCCCAGAATAGTTGAAGAGTGAGTCACTGAGAAGGAGGATAGTTTGGGAGGGAGGAAGATAGCATAGTGCAATGTTGATTGTAACGTTTTTCTTGTTCGTAATTTGTTTGGAACAAATCAGTCAAATAGAATTGGCTTCGAAGAAAATTCCAAAACCAAAACAAAATGATACCCCACCGCCAAACGTTCTTTTACTGGAATATCCCTCCTACTTTTGTCCAATTACTACTGCGAATCATTTGCCTTTAGCCATAGCCCATAGGTATTATTTATAATGGAGAATTAATAAATGGTCCTAATAAGGCATTAAAGTTAGGGTAAACCTCCTACTTTGAAATTTAACTATTTTATATCTCCAATATACTAACATTTTTCCCAAAACCCCCCTTAAATCGCTTAAAATTACTAAATTGTCCTTCATCAAATTAAAGAAAGACAATCCATACCCCCAGTATCACAACCGACTCCATTGGGATTCTGAGAATCTGCACCGCCGCTTACCACCGCCCGCCACCGCCCTTCACCGCCGACAAGTGTTGAAGAAGTAGTTGGAGAATCAAACGTAGACGCAACTAAGTTCGAGGAGAAACTTCCACCTGTTTACTCGCACTCCCCCACGATGCACACCACTTGTCAACCTTGTCGGAGGCAATGGTAAGGTCCAAGAGCAAGGTACATCGCACCCTACTTGGCCCAACTATTTTTCTTCCATAAACGGTATGAAATTCAAGTTGTTTCCCTTTGAATTCAGTATGTACTTGGTAATCAATTATTTTAACTTAACAAACAAGGGTTTCAGTATTTTGTTAAAAATCTTTCCTTTTCCCGTTTCATTTGACACATTCATCTGAAGTCTTGTGCTTTAATCGAATATTGAAACATTTTTCTTTTCGATAGATGGTTCGTTCACTTTCGATGGCGCCATTGATGATTGTTCCGTACCAGACTGAAACAAGCAGGGGAAAGAGAAAATTTTCAGAGACAAATATCCCTGAGGACGACAAGGAGCATACTTCGAAGAAACGTGTGTTTTTCATTTTGCATCATTGCTCGTTGGAGAAATTCAGTGAGTTTATTTCGAAAATTCGAAACCAAATATCTCCAGGCCAACTTGTAGGCGTTAAAAAAACTCCATTTGGTTATTTGTTGGGAGCTCCGGGTCAAAAGATGAGCATTAACAGAATCGGGTTCTTGTTGGAATACTACAACTGCAACACCAATACATTTAAATTTGGAAGCCAAGAAGTTATGTTTTGTGACAAGGAATTCAACATTGATACTGGCCTGCGGCCCGTCGGTCATCCTGTCATGATAGGGGGCAAATGTGAATCAAATACCTTGAGCAAGCATTTTGGCAATAAGGTAAACAATGTCTCTCGTGTTAACATTAAGAGTAAACTGAACGAATTCGTCGAAAGGACTGATGATGATGGAACTGACGATCTTGTAAGGATGTACATTTTATAAGTTTTCAATTGTTTGTTGTTCCCGCGGAGCAGTTTGCGTATGGCTACTGCTCTTCTTTACTATGTTGATGATTTGTCCAAAATTGGAGAATACGCGTGGGGTACGTATGCTTATCTGTTTTTGATCAAAGGTATCCATAAGCATGTTGTTGAGAAACATGATTTCATTGATGGTTTTACTATGGGTTTGTTGGTAAGTCATTGGCTTGGTTTTCTATATTGTGTCATTTTATACACATATTTATACATGCTTAAATTATGGTTTACGTCAGGCATGGTTTCACGAACGTATTCATAAGTTCGGCATCTCAAGAAGGTTGGTAGCATTCCCTCGCTGGTTCAAGTGGAGGGGGAGTGCACTGCCTAATGCAAAAGTGAATGCAAGGAAGGCTCTGAAAAGTATTCGCCGATCAGATGTAAGTCCATAATCTTCTGAATTTATTCAACCAATTGGCATTTTGATTTGTTACACATGTTTATTTAAATACGCAGATTGTTCCCTTACGAGCGGCTAGTAAAAAGGAGAGAAGTCTGTCAGAGGTTTTTGAAATCGTTTATATTGATGAAGGAGTTCCAGTTGACTGTGGGGAAGAGGCAGCAGAAGGTGGCGATGAAAGAGTATGTGATGTCACCGTCAATGTGGAGTTGAGTGAGGATGGGGATGAGGATGGGGATGGTGAGGCTAATAGTGATTCCGGACGAGATGAGGTTAGATCGAAACGGAAGAATGATGTTGGGACTTGCGTGGAAGAAACGGTGAGATAATTATTTTTACAAGATTTAATATTAACTGGCTTTGTTTATTTATGTGTGTATTTGATTTGTCATTGGATACAGATGTATTAGGTTGTGTCGGTTGGGGCTCACGTAGACAGTAGGCCTAAGGAGGCCCCAGGCTGTGAGATGGTCATTGAGGAAATGCGTACGGAGGCTAACCTAATTATGAGCTACACAGCGGAGCAAAAGTAATTGTTGTTACTTCATTCTTAATAAATTGAGTAGACTGAATCGTATTGCTTAATTAATGTAATATAATCTTTTTGTTGCTTTGCAGATTGAATATTGTCTATCAGTATATAAAGTCGAATTATGTCTTCGTGGAGGATCTGCGAGATCTCATTTTGGGGCACGAGACCAATGATAACATTATCCTGGCTTATCACGACCTGCTAGCTAGTCCTGGTTACATTGTGTTCAAATTCCACAACGTTAATTTTTTCTCCCCTCATGTGACCGGAGATTTTGTGAGCAAATTGAAGAGCAGGACTGAAGGAAAGTCAAGGAAAAAAACTGTCCCTCATATTGTCACATCTGCAATTGACTATTTTATGTTGCATGTAGTGAAAAGCGATTACGCCATGGTGCTGAACGATGTGTCTTCATCTGTAATGTACTCACATCGTTATATTGTTTTCCCCTTATTTACAAATTCTCACTGGCATATGTTAGTATATGAAACTGAGTCCAAACGTTTCATGCACTACAACTCGATGCCTATAGAAGTAGCTGCTAACGATGCCGAAATATGGGCAGGTTTCCTTTAGAAGTTGTGGACTAAGAACGATGTTGTCCGTACTTCAAAAGAAAGGGAAGTGGTCCGAGCACGAATGAGAGTCCACGACAAGGGAAGCAGCGACTGTGGCGTGTTAATATGTCTGTATAGTGAGCTGCTTGTTCGAGAAATTGATGCGTTCAAGAGCTATGCTGAGACGTACAGTATCGCCGAGTATCGCTTTAAGTTGGCCAATATTTTTCTGGACAAACAATCTGTTTCATCTGTATAAGTCTGGTAAATTATTGGTTCAATTGGAGAATTGAATTGTATTTTTTGTTTTTTTTGTGGATAAATTTGACCAACTGTGATGAGACTTTGTAGAGTGAAACTGAAAATACACGTAAGTAAAAGCAGACTTTGTAGAGTGAAGCTGAAAATACACGTAGTTACAAGCAGACTTTGTTGAGTGAAGCTGAAAATACACGTAACTAAAAACAGACTTTGTAGAGTAAAAATGAAAATGCACGTAGTTAAAAGCAGACTTTGTAGAGTGAAGCTGAAAATACACGTAGTTACAAGCAGACTTTGTACAGTGTAGCTGAAAATACACGTAACTAAAAGCAGACTTTGTAGAGTGAAGCTGAAAATACACGTAGTTAAAAGCAGACTTTATCGAGTGAAGCTAAAAATACACGTAGTTAAAAGCAAACTTTGTAGAGTGAAGCTCAAAACACTAACTAGAAATTATGTGTATGTAAATATTTGAAACACTAACTAGAAATTATGTTTATGCAATGTTATTGATTCTTGGGTGTCATTATTCTACATGTTTATGTAATGTTATTGATTATTGAGTGTGATTATTCTAATGTTGTAAAGTCCTTCTAATTAATCTTGAATTATAACGGTAGCTTTTGTAAACACTAACTACGGTATTAGTCGCATGGTCATTTCTATTGAGTGTTTCAACTCTTTACTATATACGTTCCTAATTTTTCAGCTTCACTATAACTATGTATACGTTCCTAACGGTACCTTTTGTAAACATTATCTTTTAATATTTTCAGCTTCACTCTACAAAGTCTGCTTTTAACTACGTATATTTTCAGCTTCACTCGACAAAGTTTGCTTGTAACTACGTGTATTTTTAGCTTCACTCTACAAAGTCTGCTTTTAACTACCCGTATTTTCAGCTTCACTCTACAAAGTTTGTTTTTAGTTACGTGTATTTTCAACTTCACTTTACAAAGTCTGCTTTTAGTTACGTGTATTTTCAGCTTCACTGTACAAAGTCTGCTTTTAACTACGTGTATTTTCAGCTTCACTCTACAAAGTCTGCTTTTAGTGTTCACTTTACAAAGTCTGCCTTTAACTACGTGTATTTTCAGCTTCACTCTACAAAGTTTGCTTTTAGTTACGTGTATTTTCAACTTCACTTTACAAAGTCTACTTGTAACTACGTGTATTCTCAGCTTCACTCTACAAAGTCTACTTTTAGTTACGTGTATTTTCAGCTTTACTCTACAAAGTCAACTTTTAACTACGTGTATTTTCAATTTCACTCTACAAAGTCTGCTTTTAACTACGTATATTTTCAGCTTCACTCGACAAAGTCTGCTTTTAACTACGTGTATTTTTAGCTTTACTCTACAAAGTCTGCTTTAGTTACGTATATTTTATTTTACGTCAAAGTGTTCCACCCAGATATCAAAATAACACACCAGCTCAAAAGTTCACGAAAATACAGGACATTGGTGTAGAACATACAATAATAATAAAAAATATATAGATATAATAGTTTACTTCGAAAAATAGAATTTCCTAGAAGGTCCAACATCATCCCTCACTGTCATGCATCCTCCAGAATCTCATCCACTCGTCATTTTCTGAGAGCAAAAAAAATCATTTCAAAACGTGATTAGAAACACGTATTCAACAACAAACACAGTAGCATATAACAAATCACCTTTACACAAGTCCCCTGCACGTTCTCTTGTTATGCCAGGCCTTTTACAAGCTGAGCACACTGTAACAACTTTAACAACCTGTGACGGGAACCTAGTCCTCTTCGGACGATCAGGTTGAGGCCTAATGTCTGGTGGCCTGATCTCAACCTCAACAACAGACTCCATATCAGCATTCGGTACAGGGAAAATTATATGTTCATATGTTTTTTTATACATTTCAATAGAATAAACATCATCACATAAATCGTAGACCGACCACTCTTTCTTGTCAATGCACGCACAAACATGCTTAAAGGGAAGCTTTAAGAGCTGCCAATAATTACAAGAACATTGTCGGGTCCTAAGGTCCACTGTGTACCTAAATTCCCCTTCATTGACCTCAAATGTCACTGTGTCGGCTCGCACGACATCCATTTTTTTGTCTGCTTCAAATTCAGCCTTAACAATCACCTCTATATCCATAAAAAGATGCGTTTGTCATTCATGACTTTACTCCCGTCTATCGTACATCATTGTCATTATCTGTTGCCGTATACGGTCAACCAAGGCTACAATTGGGAGCGATCTCGCATCCTTCACCCAACTGTTCCAAGACTAGGCCATGTTGTTGTTGATAATACCATACCGATTACAGGTAAATAATGAATTGACCCAGTTTTTAGGACAAGAGTTATTTATGAAATCTGCTGCTTTGGGTATTGCTTTCAGTATTTTGCTTTCAGTATTTTACTCGATCTTAGTGGGAGCATATGCTGCTGCATTGAAAACATTTGTCCAATGTTTCTTATTCAGTTTAGGACAATGTTTTCTAAGGACCTGAGATCATGTCAGACAACTACCAATTGATAAAGAGATAAAATAGGTCAGATAGAATTTCAAATTTATCAACTTATTACACTAATGAGTAGGAAAATACCTGAGTCCTGAAGTTATCCACCAAATGTCTTAGGCAGAAGGCATGTTGGGAGCCTAGAAATACCCTTGGCACATGCGTAACAAGGCCCGGGTGCCTTTCGGAGAAGAATGTGTATTGTCTAAAGTCACACAGTACAGGCTGACTCTCAAGTGCATGCCTTAATTTCTGGCAAAACCATTCCCAATTTTGATCATTCTCCGAGTCAACAACAACGTATACTATGGTAAACAACTGATTGTTCCCATCCTTGGCTGACGCACAAAGCAAGTGGCCTTTGAATTTGCTCTTAATATGAGTGTCATCAAGGAAAACTATTTTCCTACACCCTTTAAGAAATCTTAACAAACAGGCATGCATAGCTATAAACAATCGGTAAACCCTATTATCCGGTTGTTTTATCTCCAAATCACAGAAGCTACGTGGATTCGAGTGTTTTATAGCCTCCACATACCAATGGAATCGATTGTAAGACCCAACATCAGAATCGTGGATTTCATGCAATGCTATCTCCTTCCCCTTCCTTGCAGTATGATAACAAATTTCCACCTTGTACTCGTTCCGGATATAAGAAACTATATCTTTTGGTTTGTATTTATGATTGGCCATGATATGAGCCTTCATTACTCCGGCAACCCAATTTGAATCGGCGTTGGGGTGTGACCTTCTATTCGTAACAGTTTTCAAACCACAAACATGTTCAGGAGTTAAGTTTCTTATGGAAAAATCACCATCTCTCCTACAGTAAGAAGCATATAACCTCCATTTGTAGATCTCATCTGGGCACACAGTTATAATCTTATCACTATCATTCTTCAAATATTTAAACTTTCGATTCACGGCAATATGATAATTTTTCAAATGAACCCTGCAGTCATTAGCATCCTTAAAGACCTGGTTAACATCACGGATGCGACGACTCCATGATTCATTGTTGTTGGTAGAGTGAACAACCAGGGCTTGACTGGTCGATGTCATTCCCTGTTCATCCCTTTTCAAATACAACACAAACCGAACGAATACTAATCACAAACATATAACAAACACACTAAAAAAACAGAGCAATTAAACGAGACTACATTCATTGAGATGAACTTGAAGCGGGCCGAATTGCTCTCAATTTCGCAATGTGCTGTTTTGCTAGTCGATACACTGACACCATGCTCTCAATATCTTTGTCTTTCTTCAAGCTAATCCATGATTCAGCTTCCATATGGGCAGCCTGGTACTGCACCACATATGAGTCAGAGTTAAAGTCGGCCCAGTGGTTCTTAATCTCGGCTTGAACTCTTTCAAGAGTATCGGTCTCCATCAGTTGAAATACATGATGATCACTTTCGGAAAAAAAGCTACACCATATCGAACCAGGACCCACGACGATAGATTCCATCTTCAGAGGGTGGGTGTAGCACCCGGAGCGAAGGGCACCACATTTCCCGCACCATAGCCCGACACGTGTAACGAAATGGGAGCTCCGCACATGCCCTAAGCCATGGCGAACGGGTGACAAACAAAATACATACCCTAGCTAGGCAGTCTAGAACCTAATACAAAACGCGTATTAAACATAATTCACAAAAGCGATAAATTTCAAATCATAACCTGCTAGCAATTACTATATCATATCCATCATATGAACTTATACAATTCATATACATGACACATATACAAATCTTATCCCAGGCCGGAGTCTAAGTACGGAATTTATACATATTTCCAAATTAGCAAAATACATAAAGTAAACAAAATACAATGCATGTGACTCGAGCTATCCTTAAACAACGACACAAGGATAACCTCCTAGCTCGAATCTCCCAAAAGCACCTACAACTCAAAAGAAAGGGGAAAAAAAGAGAAACAACAGCGAGGGTCAGTCCTAAATACTGGTGAGGGGCCTAACACACGCACCCATATATACGTATAGAGCATAGCACTTATCAAATTCGAAAAGATCCATGAACCAGAGATGGTTTTTGCAAGCTAAAACATTTCCCGTGATAATAGATATATATATACTTAAAAGAAGTTAAGGGCCAAAGGCCAAAACAACCAATTTTAAGTATTTAAGAGTCCATTCCCGTTTCATAGGTTTATACATAAACACACTAACTCAGCAAGAACGAGTTTCTAACCAACTTACTCCTTTCGTATTCAAAAATCGAAGTCAAAACACAAATAAAGTTCTAAAACAATCCTCCTTCTCCGGGTGGGGATGAGGATGCCCATCCTCAACCCCGTTCTCTCGTTATAATGGTTGAGTCGGGGGATCCTACCCGTTCCTCGATGGGGGGTTAACCGCCGGTTCTCAAGAGATTGCCTTCCCTTCGACCTCTTGAGGTTGGGCGAATCTCTCTACATAATTGGAGTCTTGTTGATGAGAGAGCTCGGCGATCCTACGGTCGACCCGAGATCACATACCACTTCTCCGGGGCCCAATTCATAATTCACAACTCAAAAGATCATAATTTTCGAAATTTCATAATTTTACGGGCTCATAATCAAAGTCCAAAGCTCGCTAACCAAAAATCACACACACCAACCCTTTTCAAATCGAACAAACAAAAATATAGTTTACGTATACACAAAAGCATTTTCAAAGGTTTTCATAGCAAACGGGTCAATTCCTACAAAGTACATATCAAAACACGTATCTAAATTCATATATATAGATAAGCACATGTAGGCTTCAAAATACACGTAGGGTTATAGGTCGTATTAACTAAAAGAAAGAAAACCTCACCTTTGACGTAGTGGAGCCAAAAGGATATAAAACGGACACAAACGGATGCCTACGGAACCTCCTCGCTACCCACGGGACCAATCTCTGAACATAGCAAACAACAAAAGACGTTCTTAGACTCAAAATGTACCAAATAGATGCTTGACAAATGCATATGATGCATAAAATGCATATGAAATACAACACTTAAGGCATATGCGTTCATATTTCACGTACTTCATATTAAACGAATCCATAAATGTAATACTTTCAAGTTAGCACATAAATTAACATGTTATCATATCACTCAAGTTATAAAAGAAATAAGAGATTAGCATATTAAGCAAATATCAAGGTTCTAATTCATTCATGCACATTGAAAAACACTTACGTCACTTAAGGGCACCAAAGGGCATAAAGTGAAAACGAGCATCTAAAATCAATTACAAATTCATATCCTCCAAGGTAACACATATAACAACATGTTATCAATGCATGAATATAATAAAAATAGTAAGAAGAGATCATACGAGACGAATAAATGAAGCATTGATTCAAGTATTCACTTAAGGTAGCATGTAGAACGGATGAGATCATAACTTGGAAACGAGCATTTAAATCAAGTCACAATTTCATAACACACAACCTAACTCATAATATAACATATTAACATAACATACGAAGCATAAACGAACCAACAAGATCAAGGAAAGCACAAGGGAAAGAAGAAATAAACTACGCATGCATGCAGCGAAGGGTCACGACCGCTACCCATTGTGTTCATCAAATGGTCGCGGTCGCGACCTCAAAACAGAACCTCCAGCAGCCTAAGGTCACGGACAAGACCAGAAAAGGCCTGAGAAAAGTCGCGGCCATGACCTAAGTCCAGAAAGAAAGGAAAAACATAGCAGCGGGCGCGACCAAGACTAAGCTTGGCGCGATCGCGGCCGCGACACCAGCAGCAGCAGGCCAAAACTCGAACAAACCAGCCACCAAACCAACCAAATCTCTTCCTAATCCAAGTTAACACTTAGAGGTAAGTTATAGACACATAATACACGCAAGAATAGTTCAAAATCTGGACTAAAATAGCTGCAAATCAAGGGGTGAAAGCAAGATATGAAATCCATTTTCAAGTTCATACAAAACCTTCATGTTCTTCAAATGAAACCTCAAAATTTCTAAACTATCATGTAATATAAGTTCATAGAATTGAAAATAGATGTCTTAGGTTCTAATATAATGTATCAAATCCAAAGGAAATGCAAGGAATCATGTAAATTCATCAAGAAAGCCTCTAACCCTTACTATTCATCAAGAGTTCAATATCATGCTCATTTCTTCATGGAATTCAGAAAATATAGACTTAAAAGAAAGAGTAAAGGATGGAGAATAATTCATAAACTTACCTTTCAAATTTGAGGCAAATTGGATGAGTATTGAGCTCAAAACTTGAAAAATGGTATCCTTCTTCCTTCTCTTGGGATTTCGGGTTGCTGGAACAAAATCCCCTTTTTCTTCTCTTGTCTAATGTTTAAACGAAATGGGAGTGTTAGGGTCTGATAAAGGGGTTAACCAAGGTTAATTAGGTTCAAACCTGGGTTAATTTGGTCAAAGAATGAATAAGTTAGGGCCAAAATGGTAAAAGGTGGCGAGTCTGTCACACGGGTTCAGTTCGGGCAAAATTCGGAGGTTCAAACGGGATTAGAGAAATACAAATTTGGATTCCTTGGCTTGAATTCTTCATTACGAGCCCAACGCTTCTTCCGAAATTCAAATGCGAATTCCCGAGCTCAAGTTATGTCGCCCGAAACCCAAGGTGCGCTAAAACTAGTTAGGCCCTCGAGTCCCTTACAAATCCCGTTTCACAAAATGAGCTAAAAACCAAATCAAAAAAACTCTAAAATACGTAACGAGCATGCAAACACATTCTTAACTCACATATTTCACGCATACCAATATTTCACAAAAATTGGAATTAAATTCGGACGCATATAGGGCAAATTCCAAGGCACGTAAACATAAACGTTTAAAATTCAAGTTCATAAGTTAAACAAATAATTTCATATGATTTCAAATAATCACATAATCATTAAAATAACACATAGTTGCATAATTAAATCATTTAAAAATGTAAATAACACTCTCATTATGTCTAGGGGTGTACACGGTCGGGTACGTGTGGATTTATAAGTAAAATGTCAACCGGCCCGAAATATGCGGGTTGACAAAAATGCAAACCATAAATGCATAATAATTTTCTCAAACCGAGCGGTTCGGGTTGAGCGGCTAAGGTTTTATCGCGGGCGGATTAGCGGTTTGATGAGTTTTATGTATATATTTTATAAAAAAAAATTATACTTACAATTTTAATTCAATAATAAAAAATATATAAGGAGGATTTGAGCTTATTATAATTTATAACCTATTGCAACACTAATACATAATAATTTTTAAGTAGATAAAAAATTAAAAATAATATTATATTATATTATTAAATGAAGAATATGATTTTATAAGTATAATGTTATATAACTTTCTAGTTTATTAAACAACATATATAATATTAGTTTAACATACAAATATTATATATATATGTGTGTATGTATGAATGTATAATTTGTAAGATACATGTATAATAATTGTCTTATGCAATAACTCTATATAAAATATGAATATGCACATAGCGGGTTGCGGTTTAGGCGGTTTTGAATTTTTAGACCCACCACCCGACCGCAAAGTGGTGGGTTGCTATATTTTTCAACCGCGGTTAAATTTTAAAGAATTTCAATCGGCAGATTTCGGGCGGGTCGACTTGGTTCGGGCGGATTAGGCGGGTTTATGTACACCCATAATTACGGCGTACCTGTAAGGCCGGATGAGCGGGATGTTACAGTGGGTTTTCAAGATTTCCTATCAAACACGATATATCCTCTTCAGATATCGAATCAAACCAACAAGATGAACAATTGCGATGCTGTGAGACCGGGCCAATGCAACGTGAGCAGGCTATGGCGGCGGCGGAGCAGGTCGCGGAACGCGGGTAGAGGCAAAGCACCTTGAATTGAGAATGAGTTGAATCGATTTCTGGTATGTGTTCTTAGAAGAAATCTTGAGGGCAAAACAAAATTTGTAGGTGACTGGGGTTTAAGAAAAAATGACATATATTGGTGATGTAAAACATAGATTTTTAAAAAAAGGGGGTTTAGTACAACTTTTCATCATATTTGGTCCTCTTTAATAATTGTCTCTATTTATAAAAGATATATTTACATTTTTTCTACTAGAATTTCTTGTCAATAATTTTTCCGGATCTTGCTACTGCGCACTTCAAGATTAAAGATTACTTGGAGAATCAAGAAATATAGGAGAAATTTACTTATCAAACAAGTTGCAGAGAACTATAAGTTAGGGCTATGTTTTGAAACCCAGACCGGACGTCAAACCGGAACCTCTTACTGGTTACTGGTTTTACTGGTTCGACTGATCGAACCATCCGTCGAACCGGTATGATGTCATAATTACGTAATAATTATATTTAATTATATATATATAATATTATAAATATTAATTAAAAATAATTAAATAGCTTAAATTATATTGAAAATTAGATATAATTTTAAATTATTTCTAATTATTTATTAATTCTTAAGTAACATTTCTAATAATAAAATTTTAAATTATAAATCTACAAACATATAGATAAACTATCAACTACATAGCAAATTAACAATATAGATAAAAAATTGATTTAATAAGTATCATATATAAATAGCTATAATTAATATTTTTCTAAAACTTAATTTTTAAACATAATCCATGGATTTGATGGTTTATTTATTTACCGGATCTTTCTTTTGAAATGCTAATAAGAACTCTTACATTTGTACTAATATTTAATTTCAAGTACACCTAACTTCTTCCTAGGAGATGTAGGTTCTAATCTTGCATTCGGCAAAAATTGCAATTTTTACAATTTTGAAATTGAAAAACTGGGCCAACCGGTCCACTAAACGGTTCGGTTTTGAACAGGTTTTTATCGGTTCAAACTGATTTATTCATGAACTGGCTTTAGGGGAACAACCGGACCGGACAAGCTGTCGGCCACTGGTTGAACCGGTTCGACCGGCCGGTCCGGTCCGGGTTTCAAAACACAGAGTTAGGGTGATCTATATTTGATTATCTTATATTTAGGTTTAATTATAATACAATTTATCTAAATTGGATAAATTATATTTTGGTCTTTATAAATTTTGTTTGATTTGAGGTCCCTAACGAAACTTATAAAAGTACACTTATGTCCCTGATAGTTTGTATTGGTGTTATATTAAATGTATGACTAAAATTACAAAATCTTCCTAAAGTTTACAAATATAAACAAAACGATATCTACAAATTATGAATTTAACAATATAGTCCTAGAGTGAGTATTTTTGGAATGACATAATATAACTCTAACGGATCTCAAGAAACACAAACGATTTTAAAAAAAATTAGGGACTAAATGTAATTTTTCGATCAAAATAAATTGCATTGTAATTAGGCATAAATGTTGAATAGTCAGATATAATTATTTCTGCTTTGTACAAATTTTCGTTGCTAAAGGGGTTAAGTGTGATATTTTTCAAAGATTAAGGGGGAAATCGCACCGATTCAAAAAATAAGGGGAAAGTGCAAACCCCCAAAGAATAGGGGGATGACCGGGTTTAGCCTTAATAATAATGATGATGGTGGTGGAATGAGGGGAAAAAATTGTCTTTGCCAATTTAGGAACATGCATTGAGAAATTTTAAATATCTAAAGTTAAAATTTTCAATAATGAATAAAATAATTATTTGAAATTAATAAATTTTAAATTAAGTGTAAAGTTAAATCTTCCAATAAAGAATAAAATGTAAGTAAAAGTATAAATATAGAATCATTTCACATCTCGTCATCAAATTTTAAAAACAAAAATAAAAATTTTGAAACTAAAAATGAATAGAGCTCAAATATTCATTCGGACTTATAAAGATTTTCTAAATATATAATTGAAGAAACAAAAAGTATATGAATAAAAACTAAAATTGATCATGAAAAATACTATAAAAATAAAATAAAAATCAAAGAAAAAATTAAAATAAATATAATTGACAATGTAAATGGCTATATTATAAAAAGTCGACTGATTACAAATAGAGTGTATTGAAATCGTAAAACATCACAATGTAATTACATAAAAAATAAAAAATAGAACAAAATATTAGAAAAAATCAAATTTAAATTAAATGTGAATGAAAATAAAATTATTAATTAAAAAATATGTGAAAGTTTGAAAATAAAATAAAAGCAACAATAAAATTAAAACAACATTTGAACATTAATATTTAAAATACATTTAATAACTATAAAAAAATTTGACTAATAAATTTAAAAAACCTTAAATAATTTTGATACAACCAATTTTTTTCTTTTTATATATTTCTTTTCATCCTTTGAATCAAAAGATTCGTGGGTCTTCACATTCCAGACAATTCCATGAATTTTCTCGGATGACAAAATTATTGGAAAAAAAATATACAAATCTTGATTTTAAGATTTTACTCAAATTTTTAAGAAATTCTTCATTTTGAGAATTAATTTTAGAAGAATTCAAATTTGTGCATAAGTTTAAGAATTTTTTATTTATGTAGTTTGTTTTATGATATTATGATATAATTAAGTCGACATTAGTAATATACAATGCTAATAGAAATTTATGAAAAAAATTCTAATATTTGACTAATAATTTTTTAAAATAATTATAATTATTTCTTTATTTGTAACTGTTCCAAACATTATTTAAGGAATTAAACAATTAATATAATCTTTTACTAATAAAGTTTTAAAATAATTATAAACATCTCCTTATTTGCAACTCTTTTCAGCATTATTTAAAGAATTAAACAATTAAAAATAATTTAGTAATTTACTCTATCATAGATAATAAAATATAATCGTCCTTATTAATAATAAGAGCTTTTTGTTTGAACTAAAATTTCAAAAAAATAAGAAAAATTTATTTGGTCAAAATCGAGTAATAAAAATCAATCATCTTTATTAAATATGTAATAATATAAATTGTAGCTTAACTAAAAAGAAATATGTGGTATTGTGGTTGATTCTACTGTCACCCGTATGTATAGATTATAATAAGAATTCTACTGTCAAACAAAACGAAGTCTCGGAATGCATAAGACATTATTATTATTTTTTATTTTTTATTTTTTTTTTGTGAACCGGCAAAAAAGCCGTAGAGTTTTTAACGAGGCTTTCACCTCATATATAAACAACCAAAACCAAACGGGATACAATCGTTCATGATCCAAGGATCCTCAAGGCTAACCGAACTCAAATGCCCACGAAAATACATATAACAGAGCCATAAGTGGGTCGAGAACCTATTACAACTGGCAGAATTCAAGCAAGTGTCGACCATAAAAGAAAAGCAATAAGGTTTAAGGTCATAAATATTGCAGCAGCCCCTCCTGCGAAGTAATCTTATAGGGTCTCTAACTGGCCCCTTTCGGAGTCGCCCAGACATCCGGGCATGGTCGATGCGTATCAGCGTGATATTCACCTGGCAGCAAGAGACCGCTTCTATGTTACTTGCGTCCTCAGGGCCTTTCGTGATGGAATTAGGTTGTTGTCGGACAATATATACATGATAGAAACCGTCAATTTCATAGTTCCAAACTCGCCACCGGAGGTGACCCATCGTGCTCCTAAAATGCTTCCATGTCACTTGTGTTATTATATAGTCCTCGAAAGAACCAGGGGCAGCACAAGTGCACCCCTGCTCAGAGCAGCCAACCTGCAACCACAATAAGATACCCTTCCAAGGTCTCCAGAAAAAATCCTTGCAATCATTCTTATACAAATACAAACTCAAATTGCCAATATTCACAACATAAATTATCCAAATTAAATGCCTCAAGTAAGCCTTACGAATAGAGGAGCCATTTGTCATCTTTTCGTCTGCCCTTTCAAACTGTGAGACGCCTTTGTCCCTACCGAACCATCTATTGTCCCGCATCAAAGCAACCTGAAACTCTCTACAGCAATAAGGCGTAGTTAGAATAATGGCCATCACAACTTGAGCATCAATCTCAATCTAGAGACGGGAACATCGCATGTCAGCGGCATCCTTCACACCTCGAACCAGGCAGTTAATTCCGCCACCGTATTGGTCGCCATCCCTATACCACAGTTGAAGGCCCTAATGACATTTCCCTCATTATCCCGAATGACCCCTCCGATACCTGCAGGGCCCGGATTCACTCGTGAAGCACCATCGGAGTTCAGTTTAAGGCACCCCTGTTCCGGTCGTCTCCATATGACTCTTTTACAGATCTGGTCAGGCGGTTTATGCAGTCGAATACCGAAATCTTTCGCTCTTTCAATATCTCCTCTCCACGCCACACGGTACATCCGACTCGTTTTCCCCCAGAGAGTTATATGGGTAGTGACCCCCCGAATGATGTTATAAGCCGAGAAAGTTTTCCCCTTGTGTTTTGAGTTGTTTCGTTCCACCCATATGTACCAGAGAATCAGGATTGGGATAATCCCTCAAATCTGCTTTTTACCCCCTGAAATTGAAGAAGAAATCCAGGCTTGAATAATCATGATAGGCGAGGTAAGTCCTGCAATATTCACTCGAAAAAGCTCAACAAAGTGTCCCCACACATTCTTTACTTTCTCGCTAGTGATGAAGAGGTGATCCCGACTTTCTAAAGCGAGACAACACTGGCATTTTGATGGAAAGACAATGCCTTTTCGTTGTAACCTTTCGTCTACGGGGATCCAATCATGTATGAGGCGCTAGACGAAGATCATTATGGTTGGGGTTAGATCAGCTCGCCAGATTGACTTTAAGAAGGTAGAGCTTTCCCGCCGTTGTCTAAGTGAGTGCCAGGCTGACTTAAGACTAAAATTGCCATCCTTATTCAGTGTCCAGATAGCCTTATCTTCAGAGAGAGTTTCAATTGGCACTTTGATGATTTTTTCAGCCGCTTCATTGCCTATAACACCAATAAGCTTGTCTCTGTCCCAACTGCAGTTAACCCAGAAGTCCTTTACCCTCGTGGAGTTGTCGAGACTGCCCTCGGACATAAGTTTCACCGCGTCCACTGACCACTTATCAAACCAGAAAGAAATGTCCCTCCGACCTATAGACCAACCAATATTCTTCTCGGCCTGCTCTCTAATACCGCAAATCCTTCTCCAAATCGAAAAGTGTTGGCGCTTCGCCATAGCATTGGCCGGATTAGAACCCTGACAATATTTATCTCTCATGTAGACAGCCCAAAGAGAGTTGCTCGTTCTCAGCCGCCACCATAATTTGTGGGCGAAGGCGTTGATTATATGCGCCATATTACAGGTTCCCAGCCCCCCTCATCATTCGGATAACAAAGTCTGTTCCAAGCAGTCCAGTGCACCCTTTTCCGTTCATTCGTTGTGCCCCAGAAGAATTTATTCAGCATGCTTTCCATGGAATGTACCACGGACTTGGGAGGGTTAACAATTTGAAGAGTATGCATCGGGATAGAGTAGAGCACTACTTTAATGAGCTGTAGCCGCCCTCTGTGTGATAACCTAGTAGTTCCCAACCTTGCATACGCATTCGCATCTTGTTGATAATGTTGTCAAAATAGATGGTACGACACCGGCCCTTAAAGATTGGAGCTCCAAGATAGGTAGTAGGGAGTGATTCTCGCTTAAAGCCAAGGATTTCCCTGACTCTATTGGCGGCTCTGTTATCATTGTTTCCCACAACACAAGAGCTCTTGTCAATGTTGATTTTTTATCCTGAGATTCTCTCATAGCAGTCAAGGATATCTCTGACACCATGCAAGGATTGGCACTTACTATTGGCGAAGATAATAGTGTTGTCAGCATAGGCCAGGTGGGAGACCCGTAACATCGAGGGAGATCTAAATCTGCATCTCGAATTTTTCTCCAAAAACCTATCAAGTAAAAGGGAAAGGAAATCAACAGCTATGATAAAGAGTGAAGGTGAGAGAGGATCACCTTGTCTCAGTCCTCTCGTAGACTGAAAGTAGCCTGCTGAAGCGCCATTAATTAAGACCGAGAACCAACAGTTCCCAACGTAGCTTCTAACCCAGTTAATCCAATTTTCCGGAAAGCCTTTACATCTAA
The DNA here is from genome assembly GCA_037501455.1 of Lantana camara. NCBI lineage: Eukaryota > Viridiplantae > Streptophyta > Magnoliopsida > Lamiales > Verbenaceae > Lantana > Lantana camara. Next base: position 19,025,028 of record CM074863.1, on the reverse strand, counting down.
GGATATAAAACATGAACTGCCACTCGATACGGTCGTACGCCTTGGCAATATCTAACTTGAGTAAAACGTTTTTATCCACCCCCTCGAATCAAGTGAGTGTACCATCTCCTGAGTAAGAAGAATATTGTCGCTTATCAGCCTTCCTCTCACGAACCCGCTCTGCCCCGGAGCTGTCACTTTCGGGAGCACCGATGATAGCCTGTTGTTCATGATTTTAGTGATGATCTTATTCTTCGTATTGGCTTACAGGCCTGTAGTCTGACCAGTGGGCCGGATTTTCCTTTTTCGGGATCAAGACAATGAAAGTAGCAGTGTACGCTCTCGGGAGTTCATTGCCCTCGAAGAAGTCCATCACCGCGTCGCACACATCCTCTTTAATAATAGGCCAAAATTGCTGGTAAAAAACAGCGCCATACCCATCCGGCCCGGCTGCACTTTGCAGGCTTATACTGAATATCGCCTCCCGAATTTCCTCCTCAGTCGGCAAGCTAATCAACTTTTCTGCGTCTTGATCAGACAGCACCTTCCAGACTAAGTTCAAGTGTTGGGACATATCATGGTTCGGACCTTCACTCGCCAGTAGCTTCTCAAAGTATTCATTCGCCGATTTGCGGAGGGTATCCGGATCGGTGATCTCATCACTTCCCACTTTGATAGTCCCGATCGTATTTCTGAATCTCTTTTTCTTAACTAGGCTGTGAAAATACCGTGAGTTCCGTTCGCCATCCTCAATCCATCCACACACTGATTTTTGGCACCAATAATCTTCTTCCATTGCCGTGGCTCTATTTCGGACTGCAACACAACGATTAAGGCTGGACAAATTGGTCTCCAAAGGGCACCTATCAAAGGTTTTCTCAGCGTCTTCCACCGTTTTTTCTGCTACCGTGACCCTATCAAACACGTTACCAAAGGTGTCCTGGTTCCAAACCTTGAGCCTCTGTTTGAGTCTGCTAAGTTTCACGTGTAATTTCCAAAGCCCTCTAGCGTGCAGCGGTTCTGCCCAGTTTTGCCTAATCTCGTCCTCTAAATTCGGGTGCCGAAGCCACATATTTTGGAAGCGAAATGAAGAGGGGGGCACTGCTGGGTGTCCTCACACAAGATAAGCAGCGGGCAGTGATCGGACTCGACACGTGGGAGATGTTTAATTTGCATGTTCGGGAACACGTCTGCCCAGCGTTCATTAACCATCACCCTATCAAGTCTTTGTCTCATATTTCCTTTAGCCCAAGTAAATTCCGCGCCTTCAAACCTTGGCTCCGTTAGCTTACATTCCTCAATAAATCCATTAAACTCTGCCATGCCAAGCAAATCCGGGTCGTTTCCCCCTTTCCTTTCCTCTGCTCTAGTTATGATGTTAAAATCCCCCCAATAATCCATGGTTCAGTCTGATCATGATTCTCTTGTATCTAATCCCACATTTCTCGTCTGCTCGGAGTAGTTGACTTAGCATAAACGATGGTAACGGAAAGTGGCCCAGTCCAGGATTGGTTTGTCAGCTTGAGGTGCAAAAACTGACGGTTATCTTGCAAGATATCAACGTCGGTGTTTTGTTCACAGAAAAACCAGATATGGTTAGACACATTAGCGAGAACTTTAGGAAAATTAAACTTACGAGTGAAATAATCAACATCAAGAGGTATCATTGGTTCTAAAACAGCCATGAAATTTAATTTATTTATTTTCCTATAATTTTTAAGGATACGTTGCCGGCCGCCGTTACGTAATCCCCTTATGTTCCAAATAATGCCTCTTATCATCATGATCGATCCACAGTTGCGCCCGATGCTCTAGTCATCCTTTTAGGGGCGTTTTTGTTAGGTTAAACTTGTTTCTTGGTTTTCTTAGTAGGCACTTCCTTATAACCACTACTTCGAGCCAAGTTGTCCATGGAGTTAACCCGTCTCAGCTTGGCCTGTGATTTTTGGGTCTCTTGATCATTTCCATCTGATTCCTGATCACCCTCGTCTTGGTTATGGTCAACCTGCTCACTTTCTGACTCAAAGTTATCATCTTCTCCGGGGTGACTTGTTCTCGCTCTCCCTAGTTTCTGGGATAGGGAGCATAATTTCTAAGGAGTCAATCTGAACCACCGTGTCAGTAAGCCCTTCCGTTCGGTTGGTATTTTGTTCTACGATCGGTGTATCCTTTGGACCGCTTTCTTTGTCCTGTTGCGTGTTGTCTCCCGAGACCTGCTGGTTAGGTGCAACTTCCGCTACTTCTTGGGTGTCCTTAGTAAGCACTCTCCCAAATGACTTTTCAATCCATGTCTTGGTCATTGCCCCGTTCTTGTTACGGTCTTCATTCGTCTTACCAGCCAGCAAGCCCTCTCCCTTTGAGGTTTGTTTTGGTTTTGTTGGAGCTTTGTTTTTACTCGTCCCATCACCCTTATCTCGCTTCTCCTGTATGACCACTCTGAGATCCTTATGGTTTTCTTTGAGCCCAGCTGTATCAGACCATAACACTCCTCCACTCTGTGGCCTAATCGGCAGCACTTCGTGCAATAACTCTGAAGAAGTTCGTAGATGATCTCCTGAATTTGGACCCCTCCCTCATACCCTAGGGTGATCTGGTATTTAAGCGGTTTGAGAAGGTCCAGTTCCACACACACTCTTGCAAATTCCGGCCTCTTAGCATCATATGTTCCCTCGTCATAGCAGAGGGGGTCCTCGACAACACGAGCCACGTCATAGATAGCATCCTCATCAAAGAACTGTGTCCTCATACCTAGAAAACGAATCCAAACAGGGACAACAGACGACTCGATATGGGGGTTAAACGTGGGTGACCATTTAAAGATACGCATAGGGAATCCATCGAAAAGTATTATTTTCCGAAGCCACAATTTAGTGTAGTCTTCATCACAATTTAGCCTAATCAGCACATGTTTCATATTTAAAAGCCCAAGTTTGAACTCACCCGACAGTTCAAGTTCCAGAAATAATTCATGCAATCGTTCCATCGACGGATATCCGTGTGAAAACTTACCCAGGAGCGCATGCTTGAAAGGCCGAGATAACCTGTGAATGTGCGTGAGGCCGTTTCGTTCTGTGACAGTTCCATATTTCCGTGTTGGATCAGTTCTGTTGAAGACGTGAACCCTACTCCGTTGTACAGATGGCCTCGACGCCTGTTTTAGGTTCGGTATTGTTGCAGATCGTTTGCACGACGTCAGAGCCGAGGCATAGGATTTGGTTGCGCCTTGTGGTTCTGTCGTTGCCGGCGGCGCCCTTGGGGATGCCGCCAGTGGCGGCGGCTCTTGCATGGGAAAACCCTAGCGAGAAACGTTATAGAAGAGGAGAGAGAAGAGAGAATTCAGTCTTCTTTATTTATTCATGTATGCATAAGACATGTTCGTCCACGATATAGACAACAAATAGTAGAGATTGAAACATGCGATGAAAGGTTTTTTTTCTAATTTTGGTGTGTTTTTTTTTTTTTGGTATTGTATTTTTGGTGTATTTTTTGGATGTAATACAATTTTGGAGTTTTTTGTTTTCTGAAAAAGCGGAATTAACCAAAAAAGTTATGAGTGTGTACATTGTAATCATAATTTTTTTTTATTAAATCCACTTTTTAAAAAAGCGGAATCATTATTCACTACAGTGATTCCTCTTTTCCAAAAAACGGAATTACTATTTACTACAGTGATTCCGTTTTTCCAAAAAACAAAAAACCTCAAAGTTGCAATACACCCAAAAAACACACAAAAAATACACTATCTCAAAAAAAAAAACACACCAATTTTAAAAATTCACCTATGATGAAATGCTGATCAATACAGTCATTCATCAATAATTGACATAGGAAATAAAATAAAATAACATTTCATGTGTAACAAAAAGAAGTTCGCCAGCGTAATTAGCCCATCAATACATATAACATGTATAGTGAGTAAAACATAAAATGAAACAACATTGAATTTAGGGCTAATTCCCGTTATTCCATTCTTTGGGTAGTACAATTTGTCCCCTTTTATTTCAATCGCTGCATTTAATTCCTTTATCTTTGTAAAATTATACTTAACCCCATTTACACTATGTCGACCAAATATTCCAGGAATATTCCCCGTTTAAAATTATTTTTGATCGTCGGTTTTTCCTCTGTCATGGTAGCCCAAGAATTAAGACCATCATCATCGTGTCCTTCTTTCCAAATCGAACAAAACCCACATCCCATTTAACCCAATTGGCCATCGAATGCTGTTGGAATTCGCTTGAAAAGTTTTGTCAGTTGTTTATCATCTTTGACCATTGATTCCTCTTTCATCGATTATCGAATTTTGATTTCGAAGAATCATTGTGTTCCTTACATCGAGAGTTTCGATTTGATGTATAATATAGATACATTTGATATCTGATTTTTGTGAATTTGCCATTAGAAATCATGTCAAAATTTTATTCAAAAATTTCGACAGAATATTTTTGAAATATTCTGCTGGAAAGGGGTTAAGTGAATATTTTCAAAAAATGAGAGAGTTAAATCCATCGATCGAAAGAAAGGAAGCAAATCGCACTACCAAAAAGAGGGTTTGACTAGAATTAACTCTTAAATTTTTTTATATATGTATATATATATATATATATATATATATATATTTATTTTTTAACACACACCCAAGTAGGATTCAAACCCAAGACTTGAACCAACCCTGTTGCCCTTAAATTTATATATGAAAAAGAAGAAGTAAGTTTACACAAGAATAAGATATTATTCGCCTACCAAAACACTTGGAATGTATTGATACTTGATGTGACACCCCTATCCCACATTGGAAAAATATGAGAATTAAGTTCAGTATATAAGTTAAAGAGTCAAAGTATGACCAATGGATATCCCTTTTGAGCAGTGGTTTAGGCCCAATTTCAGGTTATAGTCGATGGGCTTGGAGACTTGCGCTCGCGTCAAACGGGCTCGCGGATCCAGGCGTGACAAATGGTATCAGAGCCGCTCATCAACCGCAGGAGCTAAGTGCTACGAACATGGGAGCCATCTCTTGAGCCTGCGGGGCAAAATGCTATATGTGTGGGAGCCAACTCTTGAGCCCGTAGAAGCCACCTCTAGAGTCCCAACGCAGATGAGTCGGTCATGGGCTATATGTCATGCCGTGACGAGGACGTCACGATTCCGAAGGAGGGGTGATTGTGACACCCCTGTCCCACATTGGAAAAATATGAGAATTAAGTTTAGTATATAAGTTAAAGAATCAAAGTATGACCAATTGATATACCTTTTGGACAGTGATTTTGGCCCAATTTCAGGTTATACTCGATGGACTTGGAGACTTGTGCTCGCGTCCAACGGGCCCGCAGACCCGGGGCGTGACAGTTGAAAATTAAAACATGAGATGAAATAATCCTTTACGTGTCTAAGTACAAAGAAAAAGGAACTTTCCTTCAATTGAAGGGTCTTTTGGATGATTTTTCTAAGAAATCATCTTAACTGCATGTCATTAAGGAGGATTAAAATTTTTGATTAAAAAGTCATTTAATATATTTTATGTTCTTGACTAGGGGAGATTGTGGATAATCAATCTTTGATGTGGTGAGATTTATTCAGAAGTACTGTATAATCAATATACAACTTATTTTGTTAATTTTCTATATATTCTTATTTTGTAATATGTGAATGCAAGACGAAATTTTCCAAAATAATATTTCATTTAAAACGAGTTTAGAAGACATATCGAATGTAACGTAGATGGATAATATATCTTTCATGGATGCAAACTACAGATCATGGTGTTAGCAAATTTCCAAATGCGTTTCAAATCAATGGCGACGTGTCACAACCCACGAGTCGCAACTAGGTATCCATGCACATATCGGCCGGTTAGCATATTGAGTGGGAGGGGTAATAGCCCGAAAGACATGCATTGTTTTGTCTCGGAGCTTTTGATATTGTGGAGTCAGGCATGCCTACCCGATTGAATTTGAGGAGCTTGTTGCTGGTTTTGAACTTGATTAGGAGGCAAGTAGAGGGTTTTCGAGCACTCAATTGGTTGGGGGTGATTGCCGCCTCTCTGATGAGCTCATGGCAGAGCTAAATCGGTTGGATATTTGCGTGGGATTGAAGGCTTAGTAGCCAACCGGCGGAAATGCGCTCGAGTACTTCGACCCTGTGAAAGCTGGTATCAGAGTGGGTCACGCTCCTATTACCTAGGGTGGTGGCGCAAAGAAGTGCGACGAGTGTGAGATCATGACATTGAGTGCAGTAGTTGCACGAGGCACGACACGTTGCTTGGTGCGAGAGAGGCACGACACAATGCATCGGTTGGAGGGCACGACACAAAAGCGTCTATGAACCGATGTGAGGGGCACAAGAGACGGTCATGAGTAGGCTGCGTGAAACGATCCTAATGGGCGGAGTCTTTGTATCCTCCATGGCACGAGGGCGTTGTCATGATCAGATGGAGGAGAATGTCATGACCTGCAAGTCGCGACCAGGCATCCATGTACATGTCGGCCGGTTAGCATATTGAGAGGGAGAGATAATGGTCCGAAAGACGTTGTTTGGTCTCGGAGCCTTTGATATTGTGGAGTCAGGCATGCCGACCCGATTGAATTCGAGAAGCTTCTCGCTGGTCTTGGACTTGACTAGGAGACAAGTCGAGAATTTTCGAGCATTCAATTGGTTTATTGCCTCCTTGATGAGCTCATGGCAGAGCAAACCGATTGGGCATTTACATGGAATTGAAGGCTGAGTAGCCAAGCGGTGTGGAAATACACGCGAGTACTCCGACCCTGTGAAACGACAGCACATGGTAGGTAGTGGGGTCAAATGACCCCTTTAAATTTTATTTTTTTAATTTTATATATCTAGTTAAAATATGATTTTTATTTTTTAATATATTTTAATCTTTCGACCTCACATAGAACTGAAAATATATATATAGTTATCCTTCGAATTTTTTTTGACTCCACTAATTTACAATTTTGGAGTTGCCCTCTTTTGAATAAATTATTATTTTAAAATTTTAGTCGTAAATGCACTTTTATTATTTCTCTTTCCATTAGCAAGGTATATACTCAAAAATTGGAATATATAATCGAAGTAGTATTATGCATGGAAACAGAACCCAATTTATCTTATATTACGAATGTCTTTTGAAGCCATTTACCAAGAATCACGTAAGAAAATCAACACTAATGATAAAGTGAATTAAACAATAAATTTTATCGTAAATTCCTGAATCATTTTTGAAGATTTCATTAATCCTTCAGATATTTTTATTTGTTATACCAAAAACCAATTAATACCTATAATATACGGATACGAACATCATAATATATACACGATAAAAATACGATAATATAATTTTTTTTTTTTTTAATTTTACACAAAGAATATTAGATATAATATCCGAAATGACATGACAAAATAATATTTTAAAAATTTTCTATGCATTATAGATTAACACATGGCAAGCTTATTTAACATTATAAATGGTCTCAAAGCAACAATTCGCTTGTGGGGCTCGTAGAAGGGCGAACTTACTATATTGCTGACATTTAACTCAAAATAGGAGTAACTATCTTCCAATTTTATATTTCTTCTAGGTATTTCTATTTGATATTATGTTAGTTTAATTTAAAAACTTGTATTTGAATTTTATAGATTAGTCGTGCTTGACCTTACACCAAAGCTCAATCATTTAAAATTTATATTTGGTGGGATTACGATCGAGTGTTGGAGCTTAGAGAGATGAATGATCGAGTGTAGAAGCTTAGAGAGATGAATAATATTACTGTTCTGGGGGTCGCAGGTCATTTCTGCTAGGACGGACAATGGTTAGAGAGTCAAATTGAGGAATATGGGGGTTGACCCATTTTTGTATTTTTAACGTTCAAATCAGTAAATCTTTTATGAAAATTTAAGTGAGTTAGAAAGAGGAAGTGATTAGGATTGCTTACTCAATGTGGAGATTGGAAAGTTCACTATAACTTATAGGGAAAAAGATTTTTTGGCATCCGAACTATGCTCGTTTTTGCAATTTACCATCCAAATAATTTTTCATTGCAAACCGTCATCCGACCTTTGCATTTGTGACAAAACGCCATCTGAAGGTGGTTTGGTCCGACGTGTATGTTTTAGGAAAATGCCACGTGTCAATTTTTTTCCCCAAAACCACCAAAAAAAATGGTTTAGATGGCTTTTTGTCACAAATGCAAAGGTTGGATGGCGGTTTGCAATGAAAAATTATTTGGATGGTAAATTGCAAAAACGGGCATAGTTCGGATGTCAAAAAATATTTATCCCTAACTTATATATATAGGATGTAGGCAGGGGTCTCCGGATAGTTCTATTATCCATATGGTACCAAAGTGAGGTCAGCCCAAAACACTTGGCCCAAAAAGAACGCTAGGACGTGCAAAACGTTAAACCTTCCAATCGATATGGTGATGGTGAGAGCGTACGTACACCAATATATGAAGTGTCAAAGATAATACTAGACATTCAAGGGGTTATGACCCTCGATAGGTCATGACGGACCGTGATCCTCAGTTGCGGCTCTTAGGTGGGCAATCTGAGTTTCAGACAGAGTTGTTTCCCTGGGCTCGAAAACGAGGAGGACTTCACTTCTTTGAAGTCTTGCCAAAGATAGAACTATGCTTCCGTTGAGCAATAAGCCGCATGCCATCTTTTTATTGGATTAGAAATATTGACGTAGTGTAATTTTATTGTGGTACATGATACACGTAATTATCATCATCAGTAGAATAAGATAAAAATTTATGGTTAATAGTTGGACTCAATTCAATTCATAATAAATGAAATAAGATAATTTTTTTTTGTTAAGGCAAATTAATGACAGGGTAATAATTTGAGTTTTGACTCTCTTGAACATAGGCATAGGACATGACACTTGACGGTGACTATTGTATACTATTCTCAAATAAGAACCCAAAATGGATATTATTTGAACTCCCTCCTGAAGCTTCTTTTATGGAGATGTAAATGAAAACCCAAAATAATAATATTGTCTGTGACGTCGGTCAGATTCGACCTGATACCTGGATCTCTAGTAACACGCCACATGGCCTGTGAGGCAACATGGGCCCCACCTGGTCAGGCAAGGGAAGCTACTCGGACTTACTAATAGTCCGGTTGACCCTTCCAGAGTAAGTCGGATAACTCGACCGTTAGGGGATAGGTCGACAGTGTGCCGACCGGTGGTGAAAGAGATCGATGCTTCATTCCCATCGAGCCAAGACAACCTTCGAACACTGCACCCAATGGATCCCCCCGCCGTCACTAGCATTAAATTCAAGGTGTACTTTTGTACCGTACCTGTGAACATTAAATGTATCTGTAGTCTGTAGATTGTATCTTGTGTCATCATTAGTTCCAAAGGGTATATATACTCTCTTATAAATATCATTTGGTAAGCTCATTAACTGCACCTTAAGTCAACTCGACACTCTCTCTCTCCTTAACTGAAAAACTGACTTGAACGTCGGAGAGCTGATATTGGATCCAACCCCATCAGTGTCAAGTCGGCCTTTAAGCTCACTTTGCTTTCTTTCGAGTAGAACTATTCCACCTCGAGGACTTCCCCAACAAAAAAATTCTAAGTGATCGGGTCGACCCCCTGTTCGAGTTACAGAGTACCAAAATTCGACTTGATCAGTCTGATTTTGAAAAAATATTTTATCATAATATATCAAACACTTATTTTGGATACCTACTTATCGAACATTTGTTAAAAAAAATTCATATCTCAATATCTTTATCATTTATTTAAAAAAAAAAAAGAAGAAAAAAGAAATATCTTTATCATACTCATATTGATATTGTTATTTATATATCCGTACATCTTAAATAGTAATAAATTCCAAATTTTAAGGAGGAGGGTAATATGGGAATTTCAATTAACAGTCACTAAAAGTAGGTGGCGTACATTTTTGTCTGTATCGTAAAATGTATGGTTGACCCGTTTACGCGGTTGGCACCTGTACCACACGCTTCAACGCTGCTTCTACTTTTCTCCATTATATATCATATATGCCCTACATTACATACTTTTCTACAAAGAACTTGGAATTCAAAAGATTAAAAAATGACTCCTTGCATGCCTTATGATTGCCTCACCATTCAATAGTCATACTACGACTCTTTCAAAATTATGTGAGTACGTGCCACATCATTTGAAATGAGACCAAATCATTATTATAAGAATGGACGGAAATTAAAATATTAAAAATAAAAAAAATAGAAGTTTTAGTTAATGTTTTAAAAATTATATAAAAATAAAGAAATTTTAAAATTTTAAAAAGAGGGAGGGTCACTACTAGAAAACATTGATTTTGCAACTGAAAATTTATAACCGAAATATTTCGGTTCCAAATTTGACTGATTTGGCAACTGGATTTGCAACCGAAGACCATAACTTGCCAATTTGGCTTTGCAATAGAATATTCGGTTGCTAAATCAGTTGCAAAATTCTTGCAACCGAAATTCGGTTGCAATATCAGTTGCAAAAAAAAAAAGTTGAACTGTCAACTTTCTTTAGTGCCTTTGCAACATAAACTTTAGTTGCTAAATCGGTTGCAAAGAGTTCGCAACCGATTTTTAGTTGCTGAGTTGGTTGCAAAAGAATGCTAGCAGCCAAGTCCCGATCAAAATTTTTGCAACAGAAATCTCGGTTGCAGATTCAGTTGCTCAAATATTGCAACCGAAAATGCAACTGTAATTTCGGTTGCTATTTTGTATTTTTTAAAGGCAAAAAATATGATAATTTTGCAACTGAAATTTCGGTTGCAAAATCATTAAAAATAATTAAAAATCTCTTGTATGTATTTTCTTATGCAGAATTCAAGCTTGGTGTTTGAATTCTTCGGTTACTATCTGGTAGAATTGAGTTTGCTGGATTCTGGATGTCTGAAATTCTTGCCTTCTTTAGTGGCTGCATCAGTCATCTTTATCTCAAGATTGAATTCCTACCTTAGAAACATCCTTGGGTACGTATATCTCAAGATTTAACTCTAGTCTAAGAAACATCCTTCAGTACGTATATGTAGTTAGTTGGAGTTGGAGTGTTTTGTAGATGTTGCTAACATTAATGCACGTATCTGTGTTGTGTTTGCTACTTTCCATGTTCTTGTAAATGTCCATGTATTTGTAGATGTTGCTAACTTTGACGTTTTTGTAGAAGTTAACTATTTGTGTAATGTTTATGATGGAGAATTGCTTATGAATTCTTGTTATTGTTGGTATATTCGTTTATGAATTACGAATGGTGGTTGTTCGTTTATTCTATTATGTTTTATGATGGGTTGATTTTATTGGTAGTACAGAATCACCATTTTGAAAAAATATAGTGCTATTTTCTGTAATTGAATTTCTTTAATTATGAAATTAAAATATTAAATTTTATTTTGCAACTGAATAATTATTCTTTGCAACTGAATTTAGGTTGCTAAAATTTATGAATAAATAAAAAATAATTTGCACTTGCAACCGAGTTTTGATTGCAAAATGGAAAATATTTCTTAGCCATTTTTGCAACAATAAATTTGGTTGCAAATTAATTAAAAAAATACGAAATAATTTTATTTTGCAAAATCGGTCAATTCTTTTCAGCCACCTCGCAACAAAAAAATGGGTTGCAAAATTTATGTGACACATCAACTTTGCAACCGAATATTCAATTGCAAAAAAATTATATTTTTTACCGAATATTTAGTTGCAAAAAAAATTATATTTTTGCAACCGAATATTCGGTTGCAAAGTGGCATGTATTCGGTTGCAAAGTGACATGACTTACATGCCATGCCTGCAGCTTTTTGCAACTGGAACTTCGGTTGCAAAATATTCGGTTGCAAACTCGGCTACAAAATTTTGCAACCATGGTTTTAGCAACCGAAATTTTCGGTTGCTAAACACTGTTAGTCGGTTGCAAAATTATCTTTTTTGGTTGCTAATTCGGTTGCTAAACGTATGTTTTCTAGTAGTGGGTGGTCACGGGTCACCAGGATTCCCCTTGACTCCGTCCGTAATTTTATGATGATCAAAAAAATAACTACTTAAGAGTATGTTTTAAATTTTGTAGCAGAAAATACCAGTTATTTACTAAATTTTCCATATGAATATATGTAAGTGCTTAAAAGAGAACGATTTAAGATATAATGGAATTCTAGGATTTAAGAGATAATTTAGGAAAGGAAAAAGTATTAAAAAAGGTGTCTAATAAATGACAAATAGTGTAGAGGGGGCACATAAAAACTAATTAGTAGGCAACTAATAATTTTTTTTGTTCTATATCCTATTTAACTAGGTTCGAGCCGACGACAAGAGTTCCCCAAGAAACTTGTTTAATAAGTAGGTTTCGAACCCTTAATCTCCTAGAGAATCAGATAAAATTCATATTTTGTAATCTAGCCAATAATCACTAGACCAAAACCCCTTGAATGTAGGCAATTAATAATAATCACACTTAATTTTAATTTGAACCTGATTTCAACAAGGGTGTGGCCTGAAATTTTCTTTAGATAAATGGATACTTTAAGCAATTGTCTTCCAAAGTGTGAAGTGTAAATTCTTTTGAACAAAGTTAAGCAATTGTTTTTGAAGTAAAACCAAAAGAGAAAAGATGGTCACTATAATTTATGAAATACAAACACTTTTTAAAATATTATTTTATCATATTGTGTTGTATTTGATATTTCTTATATAAATTTTAAAAAAATAAAATTATATCGCCATATTCATATTATACCGTATACGTATCATAGTATACTTATCCATTTATTGTAAGATGTCAATTATTTATTATATTATTACAAATACTACCCACATGGTGGTCTATAGTACCACTTTTTATCTTAAATCATTGAAGTTGGAATCTTGTTAAGTACATATGTGAAACTTATTAACCGACTAGGTTTGGGTACAAATAAGGGCCAGTTTATATTGTCTTGTGTAAGAGAAGGGCGACTTAATTTATTTCTACATTGGTGTGGCCGTATTCACTTTAAACTAGACCAAATTTTTATGATTTAGTTCGTTTGTATGCTGATGTGACTATATATAGTTGATACTGAAAATATAATGAAATTTTAATTTATTTTAGGATCATTCAGATCTAACTACTTTGTATTTAGGTTTAAGTACTACAATGCAATCCATCTAAATTGAAAAATTACATTTTAGTCTCTATAAATCTTATTTGGCCTGAGGTCCCTAACAGAATTTGTAAAAGTACACTTATGCCTCTAACGGTTGTATGAGTGTTACATTGAATATATGATCAAAATTATAAAATTATCCCTAAAGTTTATAAATATAAACAAAACTATCTCTACAAATTATGAACTTAACAACAAGTCAGGGGTATTTTTAGAATGATATAACGGAACCCTAACGGACTTAAGGGACCACAAACGGTTCTCAAAAGTTAGGGACTAAAATATAGTTTTTCGATTTAGATGGATTGCATTATAAATAGGCGTAAATATAAGGTAGTCAGATGTAATTATTTATTTATTTTAATAGAATAACACCTCCTAAAGTTAAGGATGTAACACTGCGACTTTTCGATCGTACATGTATGACGTCACGAGTATGCTAAGTGCGCATTTAAATTACTTAAGTATGCAATTATGTGACTTATTTGATATTTTGAATATTGATTATATGCTTTATGTTTAAATTTCGAACGTTTTAAACCGTTTTAACTCGTTTCTAATCCTTTTAACTCCGTTTTCAATTTTGATTTTTGTGAGAACGTGATATGCATGAAATATGTGAATTATAAATGTGTTTATATGCTCTATACATGTTTTAGAGCTTGTTTATTTTGGTTTTTAATTGTTTGGTGAAACGGAACTTAAAGGGGCTAAAGAGCATTTAGCGCACCTTGGGTTCCGGGCGACGTAACTTGAGCTCGGGAATTCGGATTCGAATTATGACACCACCATTGGAATCGTTTCAATGATTCGGGTTCAATGGAACAAGCCTTGTATTTTTCTAAGCCCATTTGAACCTCCGAAATTTCACCACACAGAGCCTCACACGCCAGACGACCACCTTTTACGGTTTTGACCATAACTTATTCATTTCTTGACCAAATCACCTCATTCTTGGGCCCACATGACCAAAACTTAACCCTCTCTCACCCCCTTTACCTCTTGTTTTCGGTCACAACAAGAAGAGGAGAGAGAATCAGTTGAAAGAAGTAGAAAAGAGAAAATCCCGCCACTATTCACCCTTGGAGATTTTGAGCTCGTATCTCCTTCGATCCTTATCTGATTCAAGAGGTAAGCATATTGTTCTCCACTATCTTATGGTTCTTTTAACACATGATTTGCAAATTTTCATGGAGATTTGAGCATGATATGAGATATGGCATGAATAGTAAGGGTTTTGTAGAAATCTTGAATCATATCCATATTCTTGTGTTATTTCTTGGTTCAAAGCTTGTTTTGTGATCACTTGAGCTTCCTTACTACTTGTATGAACTTATATTTAATGATAATTGAGTGTGGGATAAGATTCCATTAATGTTCTTAGAGATTGAATGCATGAAGACTTGGAAACTTGTTGATTTCTTGCACCTTTTGTTGCTTCCATGAATGTGCTTTGTTTTGGGAAGATTTTCGTGCAAGTTTTAGCTCGTTTTTGGTTGCCATTTTCATGCCTACTTGCTGCCTTTTCGTGCCCCTGCTGCTGCTGTGGTTATTGAGAGGTTTTTGATGATGAACAGGGGTGAAATTCGAGCAGGGGATGAGCTGCTGCACGGGGTAACCCCCGTTACTAGAGTTACTTTTTGCCTTGTATGTTGAAGAGGGAATTTTGCTCCTGCCTGGGTTAACCCCCATTACCCCTTTTGTTCTAGCAAGTTGTAACCCCCATTACACTTGTCTTGCATGTTATGTGTTTCATATGTTTTTGTTCAATTGTTTCCTTATTTTCTCACTTCTTTTATGACTCCTAATTGTTATTAATATGATATATTATGTGTTAAATGTCTTGTATTAAATTCATGGATTTATTTGATACAATTTAAACGAGATATGAACTATTATGCCCTAAGTGCTACATGTGAGCGATTCTTTGTATCGATTGCCTTCTTTAAGTGTTCCGAACTTCTATATGCTTTCAATGTGATGTAATTTGATGTATTATGTGTTGAATATTTGATTTAAGTGTCGTTTATGTGGTTATGTGTTAATTGCTCCCATATTTGATTTATGACTTGCATTTGCATAATTCGCATTCATATGTATTTGCAGAGCGTTTATATGGTTCATTTTGAGTCTAAGTTTGTCCTTGATGTTTGTCTTGTTCAGACGAGTATCCTGTTAGTGACGAGGTCGCTCCGTAGGTGTTAGTTTTGTTCCCTTTTGCCCGGTCCGTCGGTGTAAGGTGAGATTAGGTTATAGTTAAACCCTAATGAAATGTGCTCGATATGAATGCATGTGATTATAAACCCTATGTATACGTAAGCATGTGTGAGCTATGAATACGTATGATTATGTTATATGCTAGAATATGATATGCTAGGTGCTAGAATATGTAAGTTTGTTATGTTATGAATATGATTATGTTAGGAATTCGATACGAATAAGCTAGGATTATGAATATGCTATGAACAATAGATATGTTATGACTACGAATATGAATATTTTATGAATATGATACGGGTACGCTTATGATATGAATATGATACGCCTCTGAATATGATGTGGATATGGACCTGGTCTTGGACCTTGTTATGCCTCTGATTCTGGTATGACTCTGACTCTGAATCTGTCTGGGGCTCGGTGATTATGGGTAAGGGAGACTCAGGACGCTGGGTATTACTCCTATGCATAATCATCGGGATGTGGGATAGGGAATCTGGGACGGACATTGTCCCTATGCACATTTCCCTTGATATGAAGGTTTGCTTTGTGTGTATGTTTCCGTTACGCTAGTTTGTTATGAAATTATTCGTGAAACGGGATTGGATTCTTAATTACGTAAAAATTTGATGTTTTGGCCTTCGGCCTAACTCTCCTTCTCCCCCCATATATATTATCACGTGAGAAAATGATGTAGAATGCAAAAACCACGCCCCAGTTCATGAACTCCCAACTATGATATGTGTTGTGCTCCGTATACATATGTATGCGTGCGTGTGTAGCCCCTCACTCAATCAGTGTGACTGACCCCTCCCTCTTTATATTTTTAGCTTGCAAGTACCGGTCTTTTGGTTTGAGCTAGACAGTTTGCAGTCTTTTAGAGTCTTGCTAGTTTAGTTGAGTCTGCATTTTCTTACTTAGTTCATTCTGCATTGGTACCTTTGGAATATTTGAAATTTGGAGAATTCGGAACTTGTATTTGTTAATTTTGGCCCGTGGTGGCTAGTTTGTATATAATCAGTTTTAAGTGACTTGTATTCATAGCTTTATAATTTATGCCCGCTCTGTTTGAGGGTCTAGACCGCTTAACTTAGGTGTGACTTTTGTTTGTCTCCCGTTCGCTATGGCTCGGAGCGTGTACGGACTCTCCATTTCGTTACACGTGTCGGGCTATGGTGCGGGGATGTGGTGCTTTACGCTGGGGGTGCTACAAAGGAAGTAACATTATTTTTAAATCAAATATGGCTAAATATGCATCCACGAATGTAAAACGTTCTTAATGTTTAATTTATAAACTAGTAACCCAGCACACTCTATGCAAATTTACTATTATATAAATGTATTAAAATTAATTTTTATATCAGTATACATTTTATAAATATATTTAATATAATTATAAAATTATGATAAATAAATAGTATAGGATAATGTTATATTAGTTAAGAAAAATTAAAATATGAGGAGAAAAAAATAAAAATTATATAGAAAAAGAAAAGAAAAAAATTGAAATGAAGTAAGAGAAAAGAGAAGTTCTTAGAAAAAAAAAAAGAGAGAAAATAGAAGTTAATAAAAAGTTGTTGGAGTGATAAAAAAAATAAATAAATGAAAAGAAAAGAGGAGAAAAATATAAGAAAACAAAGCGGACAAAAAAAGAAAAAAAGAAAAAAAGAGTCCAAGAGACCAAACGGTTATTATTTGTCTCTCTTGCTTAATATAATAGTATAGATTAAGTGGTAGACCGACGAGTTAGCGTTATGGGGTTTATAAAGAAAATTAACGGTTAAATTAGTCCAAAATGTTCTTTAATTAAAGAAACGAGAATAAGAGGATTAGTTTTGTCTATGTTGCACGGATACGGATACAGCGATACGGACATGACACGATACGGATATGGCGACACAAATTTCTTCTTGAATTTCCTACGTGAGGAGTGTCGGATACGGTATCCGACACGACACGACACAGCAAAATAATATTTTTAGAAGTGTCCGTGCATCGTAGATATTAGTTATGAAATTTTTTTCTCAGTTAGTCTATTAATCTCATTTTATTATAAAACAGTTAAATATAATTCTTTTATTTCATATATATTTATTCATAGGGAGAATTAAATTTGACTACCTTGCATTTAGGTCTAATTATAACGCAATCCATCATTATCGGAAAATTACATTTTAGTCCCTATAAATCTTGTTTGGTCTGAGATTCTTAACGGAATTTGTAAAAGTACACTTATGCCCCTGAAGGTTTTATGAGTGTTACATTGAATATATGACCAAAATTACAAAATCATCCCCAAAGTTTACAAATATAAACAAAACGATCCCTACAAACTATGAATTTACCAATAAATCAGGGGTATTTTTGGAATGACATATATAAACGGAACTCTAGGGACCACAAACGGTTCTCAAAGTTAGGGACTAAAATATAATTTCCCAATAATAATGAATTACGTTATAATTAGACCTAAATGCAGGGTAGTCAGATGTAATTCTCCCTTTATTCATATTATTCTTATCTAAAAATTCTTATTCAAGCACAAATTTGTATGAACAACTATAATGACCAAATAAGTGGTCTATCGTAATAAGCTGTGGGCAAAAAGAGTTTCTACATCAACTTACCACTTATTCCTTTTTGGTAGTTTGCTTAATCACTATAATTTATTTTAACATATTCAATGTTTAAGTACATATACCAACGGAGCTTGGTTTAAATAATTAAAATGATTGTTTCTTCTAAACAATGATTCGAGTTCGAATTTTTCTAACTATTAGGGGGTGTGTATTAAAAAATATTTAAGTACATATTACTTACAAATTACAATATATATATAAGTCCTTGTCAATTACTATGGACACATGCTTAAAATAATATATATATATATATATATATATATATATTTTTTTTTTTTTTATATCCCATTTAATTAGATTTGAATTGGACGATATATAAGCAAAATAATGATTTTTTTAAAAGGTAGGTTTTGAACAACTACTTTTAAAAGATGAGGCAAAATTCTCCTCCTATGATCTAGCCAGTAATGTTATAGTTTTTGTATATTTTAGTTGTGAGTTTCTCTATAAATCTCTTACTACATTTTCAAAACTATGATTCTTTTTTGTTTTTTTTGCTGCTTTAGATATCAACTTGTTCGGAAAATTCTTGGATGAGTCGGGTGTGGACCCCGATCCCTACACCCGGCTCTAATAGGTGAATAAAAAAAATATTATTTTTTTTATATTTTTTTATTCACCTGTGAGAGCCGGGTGTAGGGATCGGGGCCCACACCCGGCTTAGCCAAGAATTTCCCTGTTCAGCAAATAGTTATAAGATGAATTCGGTACACTTTTTGCTATCAATAATTATTACAAAACGTAATATGTCATGAGATGTCTATAAATTAACGAGAAAATTAACTATTAAAATCGGCTGTGAATATTTTAATCAAAAAAATTAAAATAATTTTTACAAAACCAAACATTGAAGATGAGATCTTCATACCTAAATTTGATTTAGGTGCGAAACAATTGGCGGTAGTCTTGTAGGTAGGAAAAGTAAAAAAGCACTGTAGATTATTTAATCAAAGAATTAACATGTCTATAATTGTTAATAAAGGTATTGCTTTTATAATATTCTATAAGTTGCGTGAACTAATATGTTGCTGTTTTTAATTAGGGTAAGTGATTGTCCCCAATGGTTATGTTTTACAGAAATTTATACCGACAAGATATGATAATGATATAATATTTTTTAAATATACAACTGTTTGTCTTGAATCGTGATTCATATGGAAGCAATGATCTCAATTAATTGGAGACTTGATAATTTTCTTTTGTCTAAAAATTTTTAGGTTGAGGATGGCACTCAATTCAAGAGATTCGGCTGATCAAACACTTATCAAGAATTACACATTATATTTCATTTTAGGAAGATAAGAAAATTTGAACTTGTAAACCTTATTAAAATCAGACCTTTTTATATTTCACTTGACCAACCCTAAAGGATCGGAGCCTTGCAATAATGATTGATGTGTTGGTGTACTAATGTAAATTATACAAATTAATATTAATGGACAAATTTATTGATTGCAGCTATCAATCAATTATTAAGCTCCAATCTTTGTAAACGAAGCAAGACTTTTAACAACATTCTCAGGTAATAAATGACTCGCTTATCTACACTAAGAACGACATGACATTTACTCTGAAATCTGAAAACTAATTCAAGCATTCCAAGCAAAAGAAATTAAAAAATTTAACATAGTATAACTAGGGATCCATCGTCTGCCCATGCTGCACGCTTTGAAGAGAAAATTCTTTTCTTCAAGAATTATATTAAAGTGTGGTGGTTGAATTGTTACACAATGTTTCATGATCCCATAGAAAGAGGAGAGTGATCGGAGTCCGCACGATTCACGAATTTACTCCCCTCATCTGATTTGGCTGACTTTCGAGTGAATTTCAATTACTCCAATTTTGGCTGCTCCGATCCCAGATTCAGGAATTCAACGTGATGTTTTTGATTATTTAAAAACTTCTACATGTCCGGGATTGAAGTCTTGTACCAAGACTTGCAAACCTTTTTTTTTTTTTTTTTTAAAGTGAGGATCAACATTCCCAACTAACCCTCAGTTCATAGGTGTAGTATTTACCACTTAAGTCATCAACTTGTCTTGAAATCAAATTTTAGTTTTTTTTTTTTTAACACACGAGATTCGAACCCGAGACATTGTCTGGGAGAATGAACCCATTAATTAGATTAATCCTTGTTGGCTTGCGAGCCATTTAATTGCATATATTTCCTCCATTCTTAGCAAACTTATCTTGCTTAGTCTTCGCCATCATGTCGATTGTCAACGTGTGTATCTAATAGAAGTGACAAAGAACGACGAAAATTATCAGGAAATTTTATTGTGATTCTCAATAAATACAACTTTACAGCATGAGTGCATGTTCATATTGTTTCATAACATATAAGTACAAATCAAGAAGTAAATGTTGAAGTTGTCAACCCTCTTCCATTCATTCTTGTCTTATAATATGTTCTCTGCGGAACAAACTTCACCAAATTCTCTCTTCGGTCTCAGATTGAACAACTTATGAACTTGTGTATTATTTGCGGTTTATTGGCTAATAAGCTTGAAGAACACGACTGCGGTATTTTGCAAGAGCCCATATCGGGAAGGTGTTCCGGTAGGATGAGTAGTTGAGAGTGCAGTTCTTCATGAATACCCCTGTAATGTCCTGCTTATTTTGGACACACAAACTGTGATATCCCTAAAGAGTTTATCCGATATTGGGAAAGTATGAAAAAAGAATTTTGTATATAAATCGAAGAGCTCAAGTGTAATAAATAGATCTCTCTTTCGGCAGCAATTTCCCAATTTTAGATTACACTGGTTGGTTTCTTAAACGTGCACCCCGTACAACAGGCTCATGTTCGTTTAGTGGAGAACATATAATCAAGAACATAACATCTGAAGGATAAGGAAATTGCAAGAATATTACCTGTTGAGGAAAGTCACCATTTTCCATTTGTGAATTGATTAACAGTCTTATTCCACGTTGTACAGGCAGAGGATCAATCTCAGCCTGATATACATCCAACAATCTTTATATTAATAGGGAGGGTAAACATAATATCACTCCTGCTTTGATGGAATGATCCATTATATGACAAACATTGCAAACTTGATTTAACTCAATCCATTTTTTTCAAAGGAAATAAATTAACTCAAATTTAATCAATTAAATGTATATTAAACTTTTTGCTAGCTAACCTGTCCGGCGGCAATTAGAGACAACAGAGCCCATGAGGTCTGAACCAATGTGGATCTGCTACCTTCGAGATTAGTGTATACCTATAGCCACAAATTAATCAAGAATTATGCTAGCCACCACACAAGAAAATATCACTAATTCTATCATAAATAATCATTTTATTTATTTAAAAGAATCATATTTGACAAAACGGGGAATTCCCGAAAACTCCCCAAATGATAAGCCCAATTCCTTTTAGCTCCCCATTTTCAAAAATGATGTATTAAAACTCAAGAATCGCGTATCTAAAACCTCAAATGATGTATTTGAAATACAAGGAAAAAATCATGTATCTAAATCCCAGAATCATGTATCCAAATCCCAGAATTGCGTATCTAAATCCTAGAATCGCGTATCTAAAACCCCAAATGATGTATTTGAAAATGGGGAGCTAAAAGGAAGTTTTCAAACCCATGGGGAGTTTTAAGGAATTGCCCCTTGACAAAAAGTTAAATTTTCTGAAGGAAGAGAGTTGCTGCTAACCTTGTTGGAGCTTGAAAGATAACTTTCACCCCATCCACCATCAGCTAACTGTTTCGACACCAGAAATTGACATGCTCTTCTTAGTGCGGGAGAGTTGTGGTAATTCTTGCCGCAAGCTACTAAGCCCTCCACCGCGAACCAGGTACCATAGGTATAACATATACCCCAACAACCATACCTGTGTATATTACATAAGATTAAATTTCTAACACTGTAAGAACATTAGATTGTGATAACTTCATAGAGTTTATTGCACCCAAGACCCGTGTTATTCTTGATTATCACGACAAACCCTATGATGCAGAATATTACCAAAAAAACTATCTTTGCAAAAGTCGTTCACCACCCCCTGTACTTCATTAAGTGCACTTTAGATAGGAAGTTCCTGAATTATTCCTCTTTATATTCTTTTGCAAACCGATCTACAAGGGTTTTCTGCGCAACATTTATAAATTTTGGAGTTCTTTTGAGCAAATTTTATTAAGGATCGAATTGTCTTTTTGTGGTCACCAAACACGTCTTCATGCTGCATTTTATATTTCACAGGTTTTCCATCAGATGTATTATAACATCATGTTTTTTGCATTCATTAGGACCGTCACAGGGGCTCCTCATGGGGAAAAAAAAATACAAACTCTAATTTAATATATATGTGTGTGTCTTTGTGGAAATACATACCAAGAACCATCAGACTCCTGAGTGCTTTCTACATATTGTATCGCTCTTGAGATGCAACTTTCTATGTCTTTTTGTCTATAACCAGGATGATGTTTCTTGAAAAGTGTTAGAGCTTGGATTGCTGCTGAAGTGCATTCTACATAGCTACATGAAAGAAAATATATATTTATTTTAATCACTTATCAAGATAACGAGAGAATGTTTTGTTCATAAATCTAGCCAACTATTAACTATGATGCACAGACACGGACACGGCGACACGGACACGACACGACACGGACACGGCGACACGGATTTTTTTAAAAATTTAGGACACGACACGGCTCCGACACGGCTATATTATATATAAATAAATAAAATATATATATATGTTAATTTATATAGAATAAAATATTCATAAAATATTCAATATTACAAATTTAAATAACATACGTCATTTTCCAATTCAACATTTTAAATCATTAAAATAATACTAATACATTTTTTATATAATGATATTATAAAAAAATTAAATTTAAATTAATATTATACATCTTTTAGCACATTTATATAATTCCTTTTTTTAAAAAAAAAATTATATCCTTAAATTTTTAGGAAAAATAAATTAAAAATTAATTTTTTATTGAATTTTTCATGTCGAAGTGTCCGAGCCGTGTCGGACACATTCCACGCCGTGTCCGAGCCGTGTCGGACACATTCCACGCCGTGTCCGAGCCGTGTCCCCGGCGTGTCGGAATTTTTTTTTAATTTTTGGACACATTTTGGCGTGTCGGACACGTGTCGGTGCCGTGTCGGAGCCGTGTCCGTGTCCGACACGTGTCCGACACTGCACGGGGGTAAATTTTGGAGTGTCCGTGCTTTATAGACTATTAAGTATTAACTTACTCCCGCTCAATCATAACATCTTCAAAGAATTCTGTGGGATTGAATTTCTGAAAAACGTAATGTTTCAAAAATCAGAATCAAGAACTCTAGTAGCATGTGACATAAAAATGTATATGTCTGATTTCATCATTTACCTCCATCCACCTTTGTGCCCGTTTAGGCTCCCATGCGGGAAGTCCACCACTATCACTCTACGTGAATATTTTAAAATGATATATTTAGTAAAGTAGTAATTCTAGTACAAATCTAAAGATATTATCCTTGCAAAGAGAGATGATCGGGAAGAGAAATTCACATTTCACAAAAATATTACCTGTAGAGACAAGATAACATTTACAGCATCATATAAGCATTTAGTCTCAATTTTTTCGCCCACAAGTTCTGTAGGCATTTGGGCGAACAAAAGTGCAGCCTATGAAAAAGAGTGGAAGCTTATTATACTCTAGCTCTGCAAGTCTGCATGCATGCGTGCACACACAAAGCATAAAACGGAGAACGCTCATGCAGTAATAAGTAACTTACTTTGAGTCCTTCAGCTGTGCAATCCGAGACTTGCCACCCATGATCTTGGATTGCAAATGTCCATGCACCTTTAGATGTATGCCGATACATTTTATGAAAATCTCCAGAAGGGTTATCTCGGACCTTAAGAAAACACAAATTATTAAGCTAGTTTCCATACATAGCATAATACGTATGTCTTTATTGATTATATGACAGTCGTCTCTGGTATATCTCGAATTGAACCTGTGAAGCTTTTACGAAGTTGTGTGCCTTTCTAAGGGTCGGAGCATACTCTTCAGCAAGATTAGCTGACAAAATTGCTTGAATGGCAAAAGCAGCATCCCACATCTGACT
The DNA here is from genome assembly GCA_037501455.1 of Lantana camara. NCBI lineage: Eukaryota > Viridiplantae > Streptophyta > Magnoliopsida > Lamiales > Verbenaceae > Lantana > Lantana camara. The sequence goes on along the minus strand of CM074863.1, from coordinate 19,000,955 downwards.
GCCGAAACTCTACAAGAAAGTGAAATTCTACGTTAGGCTTCCTCATAACTTGCTTATGCAACATATTTATTAAAATCTCTGTCTAGCTAGATCCAATATGTTGGTCCGTGCTCAATTTTTGTCGTATTGCTGACGAACATGTCGTATTGCACACCATATCTTCCAAAATTTTCAATTTTATTCCTTCAACTAACTTCCTTTAGATATTTAACTATTTGAAAGTTAGTTGAAGGATTTTAATCAAGAAAATATGAGCAATATAAGACATTCTTATTCAGTGGGAACAGAATTGGACAAAATTGAAACTTTCAATTAAATTGACAATAACAACATTACCTGCATTTTCATGCCATCTTCAGCTAGCCAAAAATAATCCGGTATACGGGCGAGATGGCGTTTATACGCTTCTGAATTAGGGTCCTCCACCCAGCAAGCAAGGAGGCACAAAACCTAAAAAGAATATGGTAGCTAGTAACATACTCAAAGGACGAATCACTATCCCCAACATTTGGTGTATTTACGGAAAAAAAAAAAAAAAATTCTCTCGTGTATCAGAAGCTACGACAAGTTTGTTGAGATTTCATTTCTGGTGCAAAAAAGAAAATCCCTCGGATAAGGTTCTGCACCAAAAATGAAATTCCAGAATGTCAGTGTTATTATTATAATACCCAAAAGATTATTTTGTAATTACCTCAAACCTAACAACACCTGAGAGATTATTTTGTAATTACCTCAAACTTCAAGAGTTAGTAGATGTAATATGCCCTAACTCACATGTTTCTCTTTTATAACGTAAAACCTTGTAATGTAATCAAATTTCAGATGGTACCTTCTCCACACATCCTATGCATAAGTATCTGCTATTCTTGTCCTCATAATGAACATGTTCCATGGCAATTCCTAAAGCCTTATTTCTCAGTTTAGAAAATGGCCATCTATTCAAGACAGGCTCAGCAAAATGGTGAAGGAATCCCCACAACATATCTTGCATAAACGGGTGTGGATAATAAAGGTCTTCCTGCATATCATAAGAAAATCCAATGCAAAATTTTCTAACATAAATTAGCACAAAATGTAAGAACAAGGAAAGATTGTCCAACCTTTGCACATGTATTTCTTGCTTTGTTCCAATTTATTTCATGATAAGGCTCAGTGTAAATCTCCTGCCTTAAAGACTCAACCAATCCGGTAATAGAACCGACAAACCTCTTCCCATACAAATACGACATTGGCATGTACACCAAGCGACAATAACACAACATCTTACCTACAACCAAATTAAACACTTACAACCTTAAAAAAAGATTGTCTTAAAGGCTAAAGCTAAACTATAAAATGCTCTTATTAGAACAAAAACCTGGATGAACTGGGAATGAAGTCGGGAGCAACCAAAACTCCGGCGGCATCGGATTGCAGCCATCCCATTCATAAACACCCAATACCTAAGACAGCAGAGAAAAAACCATAACTCCAATCACTTATTCTACAATCAAAGGAAAAAAAGATTAAAATCATGTGTTCTTACAGAGACCCAAAATTTCCCCCATGATGGTATGCCAACGGCGCCACCGTGATCGAGTATCCATTTTCGAGCTCTGGCGACTGCTCTGTCTTCCCCATCTTCGGCGGCTTCACCTAGTAACCTTAGCGCAATGTAACTAAGAACAGAACCGAAGATTGAGCTATGTCCCTCTATATGAATTCCCCAACCTCCATCTTCATTCTATACAAACAATCAAATCAAGGATGAATAGCTTATCATTCTCAAAAATCTTAAGAAGGTAGACGAGAGGGGATGATAATTGAAATCGGGGATAAAATTGAATCCTTTTGATTGAGAAACCTGATGATTGTATATGTATCGTATGATCTCCTTCTGATGTTGCGGTGATAGAATCGCATTGATTGCTCCGGTTATGTACAGCGCCACCACCTGCACATTGCATGAAGTTTCTAACACAAACAAGGAATCTACATATGAAGATGGCTCATCAGTTATCACTAAACTTGACTCGTCCTTTAACTTACACTTTAACTTACACTAAAACACCGAAAACTTGTTCAACGAAATAGATTGGAATGACTTATCGACTATAGTTCAGTCGTTATATTCATATCATTTCTATATTAGTATTCAATATAAAATTTAATATAACACAATATAAAATAATATTTTTAAAAATATTTATTCAGGAAATATTAATGACGATATTGATGTAAAAGTGGGGAGACACATACCAAAGGAGGGAGAAAAAACAAAGGTCCAGCAGATTCGACAGGCCAGTGTCCATCATGCGCCTGAATGCTTGAGAAGAAACTAATGCCACGTCTCGATGTAGTTAATGTTGCTTCCTCTGTTATTTCCTCAATTTCTTTCACTTTAATGGGTGCCGGAATTGGACCCAATGGATTCTCTTCGGTCAGCTGTACATAATTGCATGCATCAAATCAACACAACATTTTAAACCGTCTTACACTACTCTTGCTTCAGATAAAGGGACGAATTCAACTTCACCTACCTAAATTTACTTCAGTTTTAGCAATCACCTACTTAAAAATAAAAAGAGATGAGAGTCGGACATATATAAATCTTTTTTCTTAAAAAATAAAAAAATTCACACACTGCCAAAATGGCCAAAGAATTTTGAGATATTATGTTTTCTACTCCTTATCGATTATTAATAAATTACAAGTACCCTTTTTCAGATTCTGTTAAGGAATTAAAAAAAAATTATTAAAATTTAAAGTTTGTCCGAACTCATCTCGCTACTATTACTATGAGTTTGATAATGTCAAATAGTTGCGGAGACTCCATGTTATATATTTGCACGGTCTATTGTATGATCAAGATTGTTATGAGAGTTTTTGTGCGCCAATAATTTCATAAATATCAGTTTGAGAATCTGGAATGTGGTTGATGGTTCCATATTGATTATATTGATATGTTATCAATATCACATATAATTTTTTTAATGAAAACTTATTTAAATACATAATTGATCAGTTTGGTGTTCGTAACTAATTAACTAATTGTAATAAACGAAAATGTAAATTTTGTAACCCAAGGGGATCTATATACAAATATGCCTAACAATATAGAATTTAGATGCGACCCCCTCCTATATATATATATATTTTTTTTTTATTTATATCTTTGCAAGTAATTGATCAGATACTCTTCACTCATTCAGGTCACCCTGATTTTTATATATTTAGGAGCTTAAAGTTTTTTTTTTTTTTTTCCACTTTATCGCTAAAAATTAAATAAATTCAGGTGATATTGAAATTTTCATCAAAAAGAGAGGAAATTTCTGGCTCCTTGTGCTCAAGTACGATTACCAACTCCAAGATCGTCAGTTCATATGGTCAAAAAATTATGGTCAATTATATATGCTTTTTTCAAATTTTTATGGGATCAAAACGTTTAAAATAAAAATAAAAAATAAAAAAATACGTTAAAATTTTATAAATGTTATCAAGAAAAAAATAATAATAAGGGGGTCAATTGACCCACAATCCCGCGCTCTGCGTGGCCTCGATTATTCAACCCAAAATTAAATAATGAAAATCATGTTTATATTATCCCAAGCTGCTTAGTAATTGACTTGTCACAAAATTGATTGAAAATGATTGTCATGACTTATGAGTTGTGCCCTTGTTACTATACCAATTTAAATAGAAAATATTTATACAAGCTCTTTTCTCATCATATATATATATATATATATAATTGAATTAGGGTAATGGTTAAATTAAGAAAATGGTATTTACATAATCAGAACCCGCCAAATGTTATAAATTATAAATAAAACTTTATTATTTTTTTAAAAACAAGAACAATATCATATAATCAAATCAAATAGTACGACTAACGCAGCAAATGTCGAAATAATTCAAACCAAAGCTACAATTTTCGAGAACGAATGGTTTACACAGTTAAGTTCATGTTGAATAGACTTAACTTCCATAATGAAGATATGAAAAAACTGAACTTAAAGAAAGTAACTAAACTTTCATAAGGAAGAAACAAAATTATAAATAAAACTTTAGGGCCCGGAAACATTTTATAAAATACGAAAATGGATAGAGTGACTAATTTGTTAATTATTTTGTCGAATATCACAATTAATATATATTAGTAACCTATGATGCACCAATATTTCTAAAAATATCATTTTGTCGTGTCGTGTCGTGTCGTGTCGTGTCGGATATCGTGTCAGACACTCCTCATGTAAAACTTTAAGAAAAAATATGTTATTATATCCTTATCATATCGTATCCGTGTCATCGTATCCGTATCCGTGCATCATAGCTACTAACTTATGCATACTCGATAGATGTGCAACGAAATAATAATTATTATTATTATCCAAATTTATTAAAATTTAATTCTTTACATTTATATATTTTTATAATCACTTTTAATATAATAAATAAATATGATAATATTATATTAATAAAAATAGTAAATATAAATTATAAAATATGATGGAAAAAGATTAAAAAAGTTATTAAAAAAAAATTAAATTGAAATAAGAAAAAAAAAAGAAGAAAAAGAAAGAGTTATCATGTCTTTTGAGTGAGAATTAACCGTCGTGAGAGTGGTGGAATAAAAATTTCTTTTTACTTCTCTCAACTTAATATCATAGTAGCTCTCAAAAAAAAAAAAAAAACTTAATATCATAGTATAAATATACATATATTAAAAATTTATGTATATAATTACACATAACTCCAAATAAGAAGGAGTAATTGCAAGTTGTTTACCCACATTTAGATATATATTTATACATACTTAGAGAATTAATTACATTGAATTGTTCTCATTAATAGTGATTGGTTAAAGTGTTGGTTCTCGAAAACAATGACTTGGGTTCGAATCCTTCTGCCACTTGGTGGTGTGTGTTAAGAAAAAAAAAATTACATCAAATTCTCACTTCTAATAAATAGAATACTTACAATAGATCTCACATAAGAAAAAGTTGGGATATTTTTCGAATAGAAGTGTAATTAAAACTAGTAGCTCCGCATATTCAATGCATGTGTAAATAAAAAATTATTAATATTTAACTATATTAAAATAATTTTTGTATTAATATATATTCTGTAATTATTTTTAATATAATAATTAAATTATGATAAATAAATAGCATAATATATTGTCGTACTAATAATTAAAATTAAAAATTAAAATTATAAATGAAAAAAGATAAAGAATTATATAAAAGAGAAAAGAAAAGAGTTGAAGTGATTATTGAGAAAAAATAAGTTAGAAAGACTAGGGAATTATAAAATTAAATAAATAAATAAATAACAAAAAAAAAAAGAAGATCAAGAGTCCATGACACCACATTCGGCTCTGCTTAATATAATAGTATAGTATAGATTTTCGAAGTTTAATTATGTTTAAATATGGAGTACCAATTAATTGTTTTTTTTTTAAATTAGAATATTAGTTGTAATTATTCTATCTGATTGGGGGATAAACGTAATTAATCCCATTATATATAGTACTTTGGTAGAGAGAGAGAGAACCTGCATGCGCATCAAGAGGTCAGCACTTTGTTTAATTTTGAACCTGTTCTTCTTGAACTCCTCTCTCATTCTTTCAACTTGAGCTCGTTCTTCCGGAGTTCCACCTTCTTCGTCGAATTCCCAATACTGCCTTCCCACATGACCGTTGGTCGTCGTCAGCCATGGCCCATCACCTTCTGCAATCTTCAACTTCCACATTTTCTGCATTAATATATTCAATATTATACATTGATATCACAACCTTAAGTTATATAACATATATGACTGAATCAGTCTTTGCAACCAAGAAGAAAAGAACTGATAAAAGACGTATGATGCAGGAACCTTTGAGAGAATAATTGAATGATTGTTTTGAAAAATGGGAAGAAATTAGTTTTATGGCTGGCTATGAAGAAACCTGCACCCATCCGTGTGGACGGTTCCCCTCCACGTATTTATTGAAAATAACCAAAATTTTATAATCCAAACTCTGGTAAGTCAAATCCCAACTAATTACATGATAAGCGTGTCATACATGTTATTTAATTGATTATGATTTTTAAAATTTTTATTAATCACAAGACAAGTGTAAAACGTTTATTCGTTTTATTGAATTAATTTAAATCGAAATGAGTTCGAGCAAGAATTATCGGATAGGCGGATATACCCCGATTGTTGCAAAAGCGTGATGAAAAAAAATATTTTAAGACAAAGACTTTAGGAAGAGGAGGAAGTGGAGAGGAGAACACAAGATATTTCTCTACTCAAATCAACACTTTAAACTCAAATCCAAGAACACCTTTAGGGGTTAAACGAACTGGATGTATGGTTATCATATCCTTATCCATTTATGAGTCGGACAGATTCGGATGATATCCTCTTTAAACGGATTCAGATAATATCCTCTTTACACAGATATAAGCCGGATTCGAACGAATATCAGATTTTAACCGGATTTTCCACTATTCATTTATAACATAAATTATTTAAAAGTTATATAAGGTTAAATGTATGTAGTTTAAATAGAAGGAAAATAACTATGTCTCTCTATATATCATTTTCATTTTTCTTAATAAATATAGAGATAATGTGTGATTATAAATTTTTTTATATAATTGATCAATAATATACTACATGTAATTTATATTATTTTGCTAAACAGAAAGAGAAATAATAATATAATATACATATATATACACATATGTGTATGTATAGTAAGAAAAAACGTGTGCATTTATATATATTTTTTAATATAATATATTATTTATCAGATATGGATCACGGATAAATTGAACAACAAATATATTAACGAATGTTTACACAGATTGAATGTTAAACGGATTGGATGTATGATTACCATATCCTTACCCGTTTGTTATTCAGATGTCTATATCGGGTACAAATAATATCCTCTTTAGGTGAATTCGGATAATATTCTCTTTAAATGGATTCGAATGGGAACGAATATCGAATTTTTGGATATCTATTTATATCCTTAAACACCTCCTAGAAAGCACGGGCATGACAAAAAAAGTGTCTGTGCAGTGTCCGACACGTGTCGGACACGGACACGCCTCGGACACGGCTAAAACGTGTCCGAAATAAAAAAAATTAAAAAAAAAATAAGACACTGTGTCGGACACGGCGGGGTGAAGTGTCCAACACAGCTCAGACACGACGGGGCAAATTTTCTAATTAAATAAAGTTTTTTATGCATTTTTTAATATTTTTAGAATTTTTTTGGGTGAAAACTAAAATAACAAACTTATTCTAGTTTTTAATTATACATATTTTTTTAAAATATTTTATTTTATCTAGATTATAGTTTATACCTATAAACTATTTTTATTTTTATATAAAATATTTTAATTTATATATAAAATATATTTATTTATATAAAATATAGCCGTGTCGAAGCCGTATCGTGTCCTAAATTTTTTTAAAAATCTGTGTCGTCATGTCCGTATAACATAGAACACCTCTATATGTACTAGTCTAAAAGCTATATAAAACTACTACAATTAATTATAATATTAAACTCCAATTCTAAATGCTATGTATTAAACTCCAATTCTAAATGCTATGAAGTTATAGGATTAAACACATGTAATCTCAATTCAATACCTGTAACCTGTGTTTTGAAATCCGGACCGGACTGGCCTGTCGGACCGGTGACCGGCCGCCAATCTGGTCCGATTGATCCATTTAAACCAATCCATTTGTGGACCAGTGTGGCCCGCTAAAAACCGGCTCAAAACCGGTGAAGAACCCGGACCGGACCATTTAACGGGCCGTTTGGTCAGGAAATGTTTTTTTTTTTTTAAATTGCAAAACAAATTATTATGTGCCAGCTGAGGTTTGAACACTCAACCCCTAAGATATAAAGGGAGTATACAAACCAATTGAGCCAACTTATATTACTGGTGTTTTGTTGGTAAAAAAATTATATATCTTTGATTAATATCATATTAAGAATTACATTGTTGAAGAATATTAATTATTATTTAAAATATTATAATACTTCATAAAAATTCAATTTAAGTTTGGATAATATAATGTGAAATATTTTATTTTTTTTATAATATATCTTTAAAAATATAAATGCATGTGTGTTATTTTTTTATTTATTTACAATAAAAAGTAGGATATTTATTAAATCAATCTTTCATCTATATTATTAATTTGGTTGATGTTCTAATAATAGAATTTCAAATTATAAATATACGAACATATAGATCAAATATATAACTAAATATAAAGATAATGAGTAGTTGAAAATGATTTAAATTATATATATATTTATATTATTTGATTTTTTTAATTAATATTTATAATATTATATAATTGAATATAGTTAAATTTATATTACTATATATATTTATATAATTAAATATAATATTACGTAATTATGACGTCCTACCGATGGTTCGACCGGTCGAACTAGTAAAACCAGTAACCAGTAAGGAGTCCCAGTTCGACCTCCGATCCGGGTTTCAAAACATAGCCTGTAACCTAACTCAATCCTAAATGCTATATTGTTATAGGATTACCATCAAGTAACCTCTTACATTTATTTCATTAATTTGTACCTTTCACTTATCTCATAAAATCAAGATTAGTTCTCACTTTTAACACCGGTAATATTAATAATAAGGTAAAATTATAATTTTAGCCCTAAAATATCTCAGTTTTAATTTAGTCTGATAATCTTCAGCTCATTTCACACACTCACCGGAAATAAAAACATTGGTATAGACTATAGAAACGAAAGCCAATGGAAAAAATAAAAAATATCGCAAAATGATTAAATTGATAAATGAAAGATAAAATTCAAAGTTCATCACATCATGGACAAGACGTCAAGAACCCAATTTTATAATACATGCAGATTTTCATCTAATTAAGTTTTAAATTTTCTTGCAAAATTTGACTAAGAGTGATGCAGGAACTTGAAAAATTATCAAGTAATAAAATTAACTAGAGGATCGAGGAAAGAAAAATTAAAGGGAAGTATACTTATCAAACGAAAATGATACTCTGCCCCACATTTGTTACGTAAAGTCAAAAAAATTATGTCTCTGGGTTTTGAAATATTCAAATAAGGGACATTGGAAATCTTAGCTTGTGGAAGGTGCGATCCAAGTAAATCTTTTCCTCCACGGCTCCACCTACCCTTTAATGAAGTTGGCGATTTTTCTGATTGAGAGAGACCTTGAATGGGTTGAAAAGGATCTAATGTCGCAGAAAATATCCCAAAAACAGGAAAGTCCTGTCGCAATCCGATTGGGAAGAAAATAATTCCAACGGGGCTTTGAAGAAACCGAGCCTGCCGGTAACAGGCCTGTCGGAATAACTTCTAGATAGGGTTTCCGACGGCTGATTAATTTGAAAAAAAGTTAAATTAAATAATTCCGATAGGCTTATAATAGAAAGCCCGTTGGAATGTCGGAAAAAGGACTATTTTACAACACTCCGATGGGCCGAATTTGTCGTTTATAACCCGTCGGAAAACATAAAAAGCTATAAAAAATTAAGATCTCCCATGGATATTCATCGGTAACCTACCAACAAAAATATAAAAAATAGAAATACTTAATTGGTAGTTAACTCCTTCGACAATAATTTATCAAGTTGTTTTTGTTTTTTTGGTAACATATAATTTATCAAGTTGTGCTATTGTAGTGACTGTCGATTTATCTTTTGGAACTATTCTTAATTAAACCCCAAATTCTTGCCAAAAATTCTACGTGTGTATTCACTGAGAAATATGAAATTAAATATGTTGAAATTAAATTTTCCTTTTTTTTTTTACCTGAAAGAAATAAATGATCCAACCCCAAAAGAACCACCTAAAAGAGTTAGTATTAGAGTTAGAGTGAACAAATTAACACATAATAAACCACATAATGCTTCAAGACCATTTTTTTTTGGTTGAGAAATCCTTCAAGATTTGATATTAGCTAGAGTCAATATATATATATATAATTCAATATATAAGGTAAATAAATAAATAAAAACTGCACAAGTTAAGTATTAATTAGCTTTTTTGATATAGGGATACAATGCATTGAGAGGAATCCTTTTCAAAATTTCCTATGTATAGAGTGTGGACATGATATTTAATAAAGTATTTAATACGACATGATATATATACATCTTAACAATAGAAACGTTGCTCTATTAATTCAACTTAAATGTAGTGTCAAACCAACCTTATTGTTTTTGTTGCTCTAGCTATTAATTCAACTTAAATGCAGTGTCAAACCAGCCTTCTTATTAGTGCAGTTGTACTGGAATTTGTTTAGTGAATTTAATAGTATATATATATATATATATAATTTAATATATAAGGTAAATAAATAAATAAAAACTGCACAAGTTAAGTATTAATTAGCTTCTTTGATATAGAGATACAATGCATTAATAGGAATCCTTTTCAAAATTTCCTATGTATATAGTGTGTACGTGATATTTAATAAAGTATTTAATACGACATGATATATATATCTTAACAATAGAAATGTTGGTCTATTAATTCAACTTAAATGTAGTGTGAAACATGTACTCGAAAATCGATGCATAAGTTATGAACCATAGGTCCCAGATACAATCAACAAATACCTATGTTTTAAAATCCGGACCGGACGTCGAACTGGAGCTCTTTGATGGGTCTGAATATGGGTACAGAGTCCAATCACTTTAGAATTTGTTTAAGTGAGGAAATCACTGGAAGATCGCCGGAAAAGATGGGGGTTCTACCTGGTAGGACAAACACACAAACAAAGTCAGAAGGCCAAGCTGGGGGAACTGGGGGTGATACCCAGTTTGGCTCTCCGACGCTCAAGTCAGATGAAGATCTGAAAGAGAGAGTATGCCAAGTATGAAGTTGCTGTAATGGAAGGTGCTTACAGTGGAGAAGATGAACTCGCGTATTTATAGTTGAGGGTCAGGGACCTTTTGGTCATTTGCACCGTGTGGTCCTGGCCGAATGTTGCCCTAGCACGTGGCATTGCGAGAGAAACCTAGGAGGAATCTTCTCTGCAAAAGCTGGTGAAAGGTGGTGTGGGCAACAGTGGTAGGTGCACGGGCATGTACGATATGTCAGAGAGCCATTTTGGGGTTGGTAACGAGGGCTTAAGAGCGCGCTCGTGACAATCGAAAGCCTTGGAGACCAAGAAATCCGCTAGGGGATGAGGGCCACAGATTGTGTAATGAATTGGAGTGGAAGCCTCTCTGAGGGAATGTAGCGCTCGAAGAGGGCTCCCTTGATTGATTGGAATGTTAGCCATGTAGTGTGAATGGCGCTCGTGAGAGAGCGGTAACAATGATCACGTGCGAATGTGACAGAGACGACACGTGTGCTTGGAGGATACTGGCGCTTGAGGGGTTTGAGCGCTTGCGTATGACTACCGTAATCACGGGAGGACAGGTGTCGTCACCTTTGATGTGCCACGTGTCTAAACGTTGGACGAGTGTATTTCAACCCCATCATTTTACCCCCCAATTCTGTAGTCCTTAGTGGTAAGAGCTGCAGAATTCCATTAAAACAATCCACCGAGCGCGGTGCTCGCATAAGGCATGGCGTGTTGAGCAATCATCCTTCTGGTCACGCCATTAATGTGGTCTTTTCATCTGACCGCTTGTAACGTTCAAACATTAAATGCAGTCCTTTCTTCTGACCATTTGGAGCGTCCAAGCATTAAATGCTGATGTGCGTGGGGCGCGTGGTACTTGGGAAGTACACGACGGTTCAATAAAGTGAACGGTTTCCTAGGCGGGAAATGATTACGATTTTGAATTTTTGCCAGAAACGTACCACCTTCTATCCCTATAAATAAGGGATTCTGCATCCATTCCCCCTTTTACGCGAACATATCTTCAAAGCAGACACTTGCGAAAAACCTCTTTGCATACGAGTTTCAGAGCATCCCAAACTTTCCTTCAAGCTTTTCCAGAAAATTCAAGGTAATCTCCGGTGAAACTTTCTAACTTTGCTAACCTTAGAATCATATGTAGGATTTGGTAGTCCCCCAAGCTTTATTTCTCCAGAAATCTCAATTTTCTCCAAAAATCCTCCTCTTCTAAAACCAACATATCCCTTCCAAATTCCAACACCACCATGGTCGGACATCATGTAGAAGAGTTTGCCTGTGAAGTCGAAGAGATGGCCACCCAGAATTCATCTCCTCCGGATTCCCCTAGAGACGGAGAGTTGGGCGTGGCCGTTATGACCATGGATGAAAGGAACCCAGGTGGGGTAGAGCATCTCTTTGAAGAGATGAATTTGGTAATGGAGGCGGAGAGGCAGGGGGTGACTCTCCCGATAACTGAGAGTGCAACTCACCCTCATCGTCATACCGTGACAGTGGCCATCGCAGCTCCGGCGCCGGAAACCGAGAAAGTAGCGGGGCCCTCAGGATGATCCAGTGACAAGGGCAAGGGCAAGAAAACTCAAAAGCCCAAGAAGGCCAAGAAAACCAAGGGGCCCAATGAGGGTGAAGGCTCGGGCATGCAAGCGAACGAGCGTACTCCAGATGAGACTCCCAGTACAATTACCTTGGGAGAAGTGAAGACAATGTTGGCACCAATATACTGGGACGAGCGCTTCACATGGCGGATCCCTGCTGATTATGAGCGTGCCAACCGTCCGCCTCCCGCTCGTGATTTGGAGAGAGACGGTTAGATTTTAGGGCACTAACTCCTTTTATGAGATTTGCTTAAGGGTTTCTCACTCTCGTATTTTCCTTTCTTGCAGGAGCAGAAATCTTGAGAATGGCCGGTGGAATGAGAAATGCTGCCAGGTTTGGTAACGCCAACAGGCGTTAAGCCCAACAAGAAGACCAAAAAATCCCCGAGGCCGTGGAGCGGGCAGGGGGGACAGTCGTGGAGGCCATCACAGCGCCAGCTCAAGTACTGCTCCGGGCGCTCAAAATCAACTAGGTCGAGGGGATGACAGAGCGGCCAACGTGGAGAACAGGCTAGTGGTGCGGCCACCTCCTGCGATAGATGCGAGGGTGGCCAACCCTCGCGCTACCAATCAAGTGAGGCCCTCAACACGTGGTGACAAGCGGGGCTCAATCGAGCGCTGACCGGACTTCTCGCAAGAGGAAGAGGATGCCCGACACCCTCGCAATAACGGGCAAGGGTAAACAGGTGGTGGAAGGCCCCAAGGGCGACGGAGAAACTTCCTCTTCAGAGGAGGAGCACCTGTGGGGTTTTACCCGTCGAGGGGATAGGCACTTCTCCGGCTCCGCGGACGGAGGGGCGGTTCTACTGAGGCACGGCACGCTCGCTCAGACTATCAGCGAGAGTTTGTACGAGAGGGCCCAATTCACTGCAGACCACAAGCACCTATATTCGGAGCCTGTCGACAAGGTGACGAGCGACATGGTGCACGCCATTCTTTCTGTGAGTCTACTTCTTCCTTTCTTTGTAACTTGACTTTCTTATGGAAAAATTATTCCTCAACATATTTGTTAATACTTCTGCCTTTTTCGAGCCTGTACAGCAAGTGCTCCCGAGGGCCAAGAATATTCAGATGCGCGCCTCAGTTTACGCTGATCGAAAGGCAAAGTATAAGAAAATGGCGCATTCGAATGATCCCGCTCAAATCCAGGTGGAGCTGGACACTGAGAAGGTTAAGTACACTTCCCTCAAGGAAGAGTACAGAAAGATGGAGGAGGAGATGAAGAGGCTGCAGGATGACTTTGCGAGCGCGGAGAACGCTAGGAGCAGTTTGAGCGACAAGTTTACCCAACTTGATGAGAACTATAAGAAGCTCGAGGCTGAGTGTGACGACTGGAAAACGAGGGCTCTGGATGCAGAAAGGAAATTTACCGATACCATGAACCAATGGCCTCAAAGTCTCGAGCGATCAAACAAGGAGGCACTCATCAAATTCTGTCACTCTAAGGCCTTCAACTTTGCCGCTTCCTTGCATTGCTTGGACGAGGCTCAAAAGGCGTTCAACCTGGCAATCGAGCAGGGCATTTTCAAGGGCTTAACGGATCCGGCCATCCGCAGTGCATAAGGCATGGGACTTGTATTTAACGAGCGCAGCGAAGAGGATGAAGAAAATCCTGAGGACCCTGAGGCCAACATAGCAGAGCCGGAATACAATTTTCTGGTCAACCTCATCCAAGATGAGTACGTGGCGGCCCATCCTCTAGAAGGAGCCTCCCAGGCCGCTCAGAATGAGTGGAATAATAATCCTGAAGACCCTCCTGTAAACGAGCCCTCAGAGCCTGCTGCGGAAAATGCCCCCTTCCAGCTGCGGAAAATGCCAACAACGCCAATGAGCCCAACGCTCCCCAAGCGCCGGGAGGCAATGAGCCTGTGCCCCCAGCGGCCCAACACCAAGAAGAGAATGCCCCCTCTGTACAGGAGCCGGAAGGTCCAGTTCATGGCCCTGTGGCTCAAAACATCTTGGTGGTGTTAGATGAAGACGTCGCTCCAGCTGCTTGAAGTCCCTCCTCACCAGCTTTATCTTGCAATTCTTCTTATTTCAGTTTAGTGCCTTTCTTTTGTAATAATATTATGGGCCCTTGAGCCCTTGGCTTGTAATCTTGGCGAAAGCCCTTCATAATAAAGCACTTCCTTTTCCTTGATTGTGAATTTTTACTTTGTGCTTGTTGTGAACAAATCTTGTAGTAATAAGATTGTGTGTAACATGCTTAGCAAAAATTGCATTACTCAGATAAGTCTTCGAAACTTGAAAGATTTTGTCAAATCTTGTGAACTTGAAAAATTTTGCTAAGTCTTGAGTAATCATGAGGGTCTTTTTGCGAGGCTGCCCTCATTTAAGACTTGTGTAAAAGTTTGTTTTTATACTTAGAAAATTTTGCTAAGTCTTGAGTAATTACGAGGGTCTTACTGAGGGGCTGCCCTCATTCAAGACTTGTGAAATTTCTTCTTAATCTGGGAAATTTGGCTAAGTCTTGAGTGATTACGAGGGTCTTACTGGGAGACTGCCCTCGTTCAAGACTTGTGAAAATTCTTCTTAATCTTGGAAATTTTGCTAAGTCTTGAGTAAATACGAGGGTCTTACTGAGAGACTGCCCTCATTCAAGACTTGTGAAATTTCTTCTTAATCTTGGAAATTTTGCTAAGTCTTGAGTAAAATACGAGGGTCTTACCGGGAGACTGCCCTCGTTCAAGACTTGTGAAAATTTCTTCTTGACGACGTTGCCGTTGGACGAGCGTGCTGGCACTTGTCATATTTCAGGACTTGCAAGCCATCCCGTTTTCGAGCGCAAGGCGTTGTAACAAACGGCCAAGGCCTACTAGGATTTCCATCGTATTTTGCTTCCGATTCATCAAGTTGGTTGTGAGCGTTTCCAGTCTATCCTTATGAGGGCGTCCCCCCACGTGGAGTAGAGTGCTAGCAAGCGTAACCCATGTGCAATAACAGCATACGTTTTGGAATGGACTGCCAACCACGCTCGTAGAGACGAGGGACGTGGGTCTTATCCCTTCATGTAAAAAAAGCAGAAGTACAGAGATATTGAAAAGAACGTATTGTAACTTACTTGAGATTTGAAGTACATAGAACCCATTAAAGGGGATGGTTACATCATCGTTTCTAAAGAGCTTTTAAACATAAAACCGCCGGAGGTTACATGCGTTCCAAGGGCGAGGCAAACGCTCACCTTGAAGTGTCTCCAGGGTGTAAGTGTTGTTAGCTCTGACTTGTATAACTTTGACTGGACCCTCCCAGTTGGGGTCCAATTTTCCCATATGCTTGGATACCTCAACTTTCTTCAAGACCAGATCTCCTAGTTGGAAAGTTCTTTCTCGCACACGCTTGTTGTACTGTTGTGCTACGGTTGCTTTATATCTATGTATTTTAGCCCAGGCCTTGTTCATTTTTTCCTCCAGTAGGTCCAACTCCAGGCTCCTGTTATCTTCATTAAGCTGAGGCTCGAAATAGGCTACACGAGCGGATTCATTTACAATCTCGGCTGGTATCATTGCTTCTGACCCATATACGAGCGCGAAAGGCGTCTCGCCAGTGGCCGCTCGTGGAGTAGTGCGATAAGCCCAAATTGCTCCTTGCAATTCTTCTGCCCATTCACTCTTTTTGCTCTCTAGCATTGTTTTCAGATGTTGCAGGATGACCCTGTTGGTAACTTCTGCCTGTCCATTGGCTTGGGGGGTGGCCCACGGAGGTAAAGCGTTGTTCAATCCCTAACTCTGAACACCATTCTCGCGTGTCTGCTGCTATGAATTGGGATCCGTTGTCCGAAATGAGCACCCTTGGTATCCCGTACCTGCAGATAATGTTTTTCCAAATCAAGTCCCTCACGACCCTGAAGGTGATTTTTGCTACGGCCTCGGCCTCGGCCCATTTGGTGAAATAATCGACAGCTAAAATGACAAAGTTCTTCTATCCGACCGCGATGGGCAAGGGGCCACCAATGTCAATTCCCCACTGGTCAAAGGGCCAGGAGACATCTATAGGGACCATTTCAGCGGCTGGCAGTTGAGGGAGATTGGAATGGAACTGGCACTTAGGGCACTTTCTGTTGGAAAACACGAATCAGAAAGCAGCGGAAATTTAAAATTTTTCCAACAAAAGGATCTAGGACTCGCAATCGTTTAACCAAATTCGTAGGGATTAGAAACTTACTTTCTTAATTGTCTTTCTTGAAGCGTTTCAAGCCACCCAAGAACTCTCTTCTCGCGGCTTGATCCCCTCTCCTTGGTAAAGCTCGAATCTTCAAACTTCTAACTTGAAACTCTCTAGAGATAGTCCACCAACTTGACTACAATCTAACTAGTAAGGATGCTAGTTCTCTAGTTAGTGTTTAGGCTTAACCTAGGGTTTTATTTATCTTGGAGAAAGGATGGTGTTCAACACATGAACCAAAAGAATTGCCAATTAGCTCCAAAAGGAGCTCGAGCTCCCCTATTTATAAGAAGGGAGTGGCCGAAAATCCTAGTCCTTATGGGCTAGGGTTTTGGTCTCTCTCTCCTATTACTTGATCATCAAGTAATTTTGACTTTGACTTTGAATTCAAATTCAAATCAACTTTCAAGAGAGCTAAAATATCCAAACTAATTTTGGATAATTTTATACTTTATTTATTTAAAATAAATAACTTATTTTATCTAATTAATTAATTCACAATTAATTAACTAGATTATTTTTCTCCAAAATTAGACTTTCTTTTTAATTCAAAATTAAACAAAAGTCTATTAAATAATTAACAAATTAATTATTTAATATATATACAATATATATATATATATATATATATATATATATATATATATATATATATATATTCACGTGAGACACGTGTCATAATGACACGTGTCACTCACGTGACCCACACGTGTGAAACCCTCTCGGCCCGATTAACTCGTTTAATCATTTTAAAGCCTCAACTCATGTAACCAAGTTGTTGTGTGTGACCCTCTAGGTTCTCAATTCAATTAGCAGTGACCCCAATTAATTAATTCACTAATTAATTAATCGGTCCACAGATTAAACGACCATAGTCTAGCAACAGGTGTTTAACCCCTAGCTGAATTGGAATGTTCAAATTCGACAGAACCTTTAAGTCATTGATTCATGTGAGATACAATCCTCCTACTTACTATCTCTCAACCAAGATCTAGGGTAAGGGAATAATCAGAACCCTAATAATCCGGTCTTAAAGCTAAGTGCATTTCATATCCATTTGATCTCAATCCGAGAAACCCTTTTCTTGATGTCTTGATCTACTGCCTTGGCCAAGGACTCCATATGGCATATGAATGACTTACACAATAAGAGATCACCTTGCAAATGCAAGTGTCGGTCCTTTCTTGATTCTCATTCACTTTCATGAATCACTTGTGCAGCCCCAGCATAAGCCTTGAATCAGTTGTTTAAGGCGACACCCTTTAAAGCTTATACCTAAGACTACAGAGTTAACTCATAAAGTGACAAGGAACCTCAAGTCTAAGGATCAATTAATCACATCAATGACTCGTGAGATATTTCCTAATCTGAAAGTTTCCATTTCCTGAAATAGAAACTTCATTTCCCATTTAGGAATGTTCTTACACGGGGCACCTCAGTGAACTTACTTATTGAAGTAAGCACCCTCATGTATCACGCACGTATCAACTATACACTTTGCACCTCTATGAAACAAGGTGGTCCTTCTTAAGGGCGTGATCCCACAAGTAAGCCTTAGAGGAGTCAGGTTGACACTCCCACTGTCGGTAGGACTCATCGGCTTGGAGTATTTTACTAATCATGACTTATGTGATATAGGGCTCGTTTCATGAACCATTTCACCTAAATGGTAGAGTCCTAAAGTCATCAGGATTAGGGGAGTTCTCATACAGGCACAGATAAAGTAAACACATACCAAACAAGAACATATAAAGAAGTGTTGCCTCAATTTGTTATTTCATTCAAAGATTGTCTGTGATTACAATAAGAAAAAGCACAAAGTGGATATACAATCGGCTTTCTAGGGCACTATTCCTAAAACTTTCTGGAAAACTCAATGGCGTCTTGGAGAACTGTGGGCCAATAAAACCCACTCCTCAGAATTTTCTTAGCCAGGATACGCCCTCCTGAGTGATTCCCACAGCTCCCACTGTGAATAAGTTCGAGCGTCTCTTTCGTCTGCAAGGGCCTTAGATACCTCATCGGAGGTCCTTGAAATGACTTCTTGAAAAGCCTTCCTTCAGAGTCTATAGAAAATCGAGGGGCCTTGTTTCTAATTTTCCGAGCCTCTACCTTGTCAGTGGGACAAACACCGTCTTTAAGAAATCTGATGATATCATCAAGCCAACATGGCTCGTGCGGATCAATCATAGCGACCACCTTCCTAGCAATTCTCTCATTGATCAAAGGCTCTTCCGTTCTAAAGAACGTGACCGAACGCTCAGAAGTGCCTTCCAATGCCGAAGCAAATTTAGATAGAGCGTCATCACGCTCGTTCTCTGCTCGTGGGACTTGGAGTAGTTGGAATTCTTTGAACTTCCCAATGATTTCCCTGGCTTTGCTCAAGTACTGCACCATGGTGGTTTCTCGAGCCTCATAAGTTCCTTCAATCTGGCTTGCAATTAACTGTGAATCAACATAAGCAGTGATCCTAGAAGCTCCGTTCTGAAAAGCAATTTTCAATCCTTGTACCAGGGCTTCATATTCTGCCTCGTTATTGGTGACTTGAAAATCCAACCTGATTGCAAAGTCTAACTCAATCCCATTGGGGTCTCCAAGGGCTACCCCTGCTCCTCCCCCTTGAGAGGTTGAGGAACCATCTGTGTGCAGGACCCATAACCCCTCGTTCTCCTGAGCAGCAGGTTCTAAACCGAAGCGTTCGACCAGCAGATCCGCTACTACCTACGCTTGTATAGCGGTTCTGGGCTCGAAACTTAAGTCAAATTGACTCAACTCAATGGCCCATTTTATCAATCTTCCCGACACGTCCGGTTTGGACAAAACTTGTTTCAAGGGCTGATCAGTAAGGACTGTTATCGTGACGCCCTGGGTCCGCAGACCCGTTGGACGCGAGCTTAAGTCTCCAAGCCCACCGAGTATAACCTGAAATTGGACCTAAACCACTGCCCAAATGGGATATCCGTTAGTTATACTTGAACTCTTTAACTTATATACTAAACTTAACTCTCATACTTTCCCGATGTGGGACAGGGGCGTCACAATCACCCCTCCTTCAGAATTGCGACGTCCTCGTCGCGGCATGACATATAGCCCATGACCGACTCATCTGTGTTGGGACTCTAGAGGTGGCTCCTACGGGCTCAAGAGGTGGCTCCCACGCATGTGGCACTTTGCCCCGCAGGCTCAAGAGGTGGCTCCCATGTGCGTAGCACTTTGCCCCGTATAGCACTTAGCTCCTGCGGATGACGAGCGGCTCTGATACCATTTGTCATGCCCTGGGTCCGCGGACCCGTTGGACACGAGCGTAAGTCTCCAAGCCCACCGAGTATAACCTGAAATTGGACCTAAACCACTGCCCAAAAGGGATATCCATTGGTTATACTTGAACTCTTTAACTTATATACTGAACTTAACTCTCATACTTTCCCGATGTGGGACAGGGGTGTCACAGTTATTGAATCGGCTTGAAAGTAAGGCCTCAATCGCCTTGATGCGTTGATGAGGGCAAACGTAAATTTCTCGATTTCCAAATACTTCTTCTCCGCCCCTTGTAACGTTTTGCTCAAATAATAAACAGGTAAATGCTTACGTTCCCGCACGGCTATCAGTACCGCGCTCGTTGCCTTAGTCGAAACGGAGAGGTACATAAATAGCCTTTCGCCTTCAATGGGTTTGGTTAGAAGTGGAGCGCTCGAAAGGTAAGCCTTCATGTCTTGCAGTGCTCTTTCACACTCCTCAGTCCAAGCAAAATTTCGTGCGTTTCTTAAAATCTTGAAGAAAGGAAGGTTTCTGTCTGCCGAGCGTGAAATGAACCTGTTCAGGGAAATGATTTTTCCCACTAGCACTTGCACTTCCCGGAGGTTTCGAGGGGAGGGGATTTCCAAGATAGCCTTGATTTTCTCAGGGTTGGCTTCAATTCCCCTCTGACTGACCATGTAGCCCAAGAACTTTCCCCCTCGTACTCCAAAAGTACACTTTAAAGGGTTCAATTTCATCCCATACTGGCGCAAAATGAAAAAAGTGCGCTTGAGATCTTCCAGATGCGAGCCCTGATGCTCGCTTTTGACAATCATATCGTCAACGTAAACCTCCATGGATCCCCTAATTTCTTGCTCAAACATCTTATTGACAAGACGCTGGTAAGTGGCTCCAGTGTTCTTGAGCCCAAAAGGCATGACTAGGAAACAATAAATCCCCAAATGGACAACAAATGAAGTTTTGGGGTGATCCTCTGGTGCCATAAAGATTTGATAATACCCCTGGAAGGCGTCCATCATGCTCATGAGTTCACATCCGGCGGTTGAATCTACCAATTGATCTATCCGAGGCAATGGGTAGGGATCCTTGGGGCAAGCTTTGTTAAGATCAGTAAAGTCATTGCACATACGCCATTTGTTTGCGCTCTTGGGCACTAAGACCACATTACACAGCCACTCTGGATACAATATGGGCTCAATGTGCTGGGCCTCTAGGAGCTTGTTAACTTCTTCCTCAATAACTCTTTTTCGAAAACCGTGTACATCCTGCTTCTTTTTCTTTATGGGCTTAAACGAGGGATCTACGTTGAGCCTGTGGACTATGACGCTCAGGTCAATCCTTGTAAGGTCAGATGCCTTCCATGCAAAGATGTCAATGTTTTCTCTGAGAAAGTCAATCATCATAATCTACGAGGGCCCAGAGAGGTTGGACCCAATCTGAGTAGTTTTATCCTTGTTTCCTGGTTCTAGCTCAATAGTAAGGAATTTTTCTGAGGGCTCAATCCTTACTTCTGGACGGGGAAGCTCGAGCGCCCTCTTTGTTCCTGTCAAGCGCCCATCCTTAAAGGGCTTGTTACCCTCACGCTTATCTTCCTCTGAGGAGGATTCTTCCACTGTTCCTGGCGGACCGTTTTCGAGGGAGCCTTTGGCGCTGGGATCTTTCTTCTTGTTCTTTTTCTTGTTCAACTTGGCCCTCTTGCGCACGGAACCATCCTCATCTAGATTAGGAAAGTCAATGGCTTTCTTGGTGGACCCGATTTGGAAAGTCTTCTCGACCTTAGGCTTTCTGAGGGACATCATGTAACATTCCCAGGCCTCTCGCACATAGCACAATACTTCTCCAACGCCCTCGGGGGTGGGGAATTTGATTTTTTGGTGGTAGGTGGAGATGATAGCTTTGAAATCAACGAGGGATGGATGCCCGATTATGATGTTATAGGGAATATCAATCTCTACCACTGCATATGTAACCAGGAGCGTCTTGCGCTGTGGGGCCTGGCCGAATGAAGTGGCCAGGCGAATTTGCCCTCGTGGGACGACCTCCGAACCTCCAAAGCCAATGAGGGCTGTTTTGAGAGGTTCGAGCGGGATGTTGGCATTCATCTTTTGGAAGGTAGTGTAGGGCAAAACATTAACAGAGCTTCCACTATCTACTAACACCCTCCTTACAACGTGATTGTGTACATCTACACTAACCACCATGGGGCAGTCAGAGGTTTCACTGTCCCCATGGGGCGTTACAATATGCCCTAAGTCTCTATCGTCAAACCCTATTACATTATTCTCTTTTGAGCATTGATCATTTGCCTTCTGAATGGCGTAGACGGATTTGGGCATTGATGGGCGTTGGTTATAACTCCGGACGTACCGTCGCCGGGCAGCGTTAGAATCTCCACCAGAGGAACCCCCTGCTATCATATTGATGACTGCGAAAGGGGTATTTTCCTACTCAGGAACCTTTCCTTTGCCTCGATGGCTACTCTCAGGGGGCCTCTCCCCCGCGGGCTCCTCGATCGTGATGGGCTCCTCCTTCTTTCTCTTGAGCGTTCATGACAACGCTCGTCGTATCGCTCCAAAATTTTTACAAATTCTTTCAGATGGGCCCCCGCGATGAGTCTTTGAATTTCCGCCTCCAGCTGGCGGCATTCATCCGTGTCGTGCCCCTTCTGCTTGTGGAAAGCACATTATTTGTTCGAGCGCCTCAGTGCCTCTGTTTTCCTCATCTTGACGGGTCTTTTGAAGAGTTTCTTATCAGAGAGGTTATAAACCTCTGTGTTCGGCCGGGTAAGTGGGATGCGCTCGAAATGTCGAGGGGACGGGGGACGATCTCGTGCGTTCCTTTTTGGCAACAACTTCCCGGCCCCGCTCTTGGTGACGCTCGTGTCTCACTGGGCTGTGGTGCCGTGGCCCATTCGTCCCATACATATCTTCGAGCACAAAAAATGGCTCTGCAACTTCCCTTAAGGCCATGAGGGTTCCTGGCCTTCTCTCCACAATGGCATTGGCAAACTTCTTGCTCACATACTGCTTGTGATCCACAGCTTGAAAGAGCACTGGGATCAAGAAATCCATGGACGGCCTCTCCACCTGCAATATCTCCTTGTTGAAGCGGGCGAAGAACGAGCGAAGAGACTCACTCTTACCTTTCACTATATTATAGAGGGTAGTGGGCGCAGTGACGGGGGCCTTCAAAGAATTGAAGTGGTTGAGGAAAGCGTCGGCCAACTCTTGATATGAATGTATCGAGCGTGGCAGCAGCCGCTTGTACCATTCCTAAGCCATTCCCACCAGGGAAGTGACAAAGACTGTGGCCCAGTAGTTGCTCGAGTGCTCGTATAGGTGCATCAAATGCAGAAAATGATCCAAGTGTTCAGCTGGATCAGTTGTTCCATCGTAGCGATTAACGGAAGTGGGGATTTTGGCCATTCCTGCTTGGGCCATTAGAACTTCTTCCACGAGGGGAGAGCCCCTCGCCAGGGGATGATACTCATAAATGCAGAAGTTCTCCTTTTGCTCCTTACGGTGGGGGACCCGTAGCTGGCGATCTTTGTGATGAGCGTCTCTAGCATCGGCTCGTTATCCCTGCTGTGGGAGATCTGAGACCGCGCTCGAGAGAGCTGTCCAACCATGTCCTTTAAACCCTGCAGCTGGTCTTGCACAGATGCGAGGATATTAGGATTTACATCTCCTTCTTTGTCCCCTTGCTTGGTGGCTCAGGAAGCCCTTTTGGAGGCATGAGAGTCCTCTTCATTTTCGTTGACTCTGTCCGTGGGCTCCCTATTCCTGTCCACAGGGGGACGCTTGTTGTCGCCTTGGTGGGGCGTCTCTTTGGCTGGCGGTTGTGCCACTAGGAAGGCCTGAGCCTCCCTAAGCGGGTAAGTTTGCAGTCCGCCCAAATAAGCGCAGCTTGAGTGGCCTGTCTAGAGGGGAAGTACATGGAATGGAATCTTTCCCATGCCCCCTGGACCACCTGAACCTCACACTGGGCGTAAAGAGCCCTCAACTGTTGAGGAGTTAGAGAGGGTAACTCCACCCCTTCAATCTCCCTGGGGATCACCACCGGGAGCTGGATCTGGCCGGCGTGATAGGGCTGAACCGGCGGCATCATGACGGTGGGGGTAAGCGTGTAACCCGGCGGTGGCATCATGTAGGACTGCCCTCCTCGATTCGCGTGGGTAGGAATCCACGGGTTTTGAGGAGGCTGAGGAAGTGTGGGAAGAGAGGCACCCCCTACGGTGCTCGAAACTGGCGGTGCTGGTGGCGCTGGTGGTGAAATTGTAGATTCTGCAAGGGGAGTCATGCCTCCGGCAGGTGGTGCTCCTCCAGCTGCGACGGAAGGAGGCGGTGCTCCGCCAGCCACGGCAGAGGAAACGACAATATTGGCATCGTGAGAACCTCCTCTCACAGCTCCTGATCTTGTAGCTACCATGGTTGAGAAGATTCTGTGTGTTTGCTTTTCAACTAGCAGAAAAGAAGAAATGAGTTGGGAGCTGGTTTCCCACAGACGGCGCCAAAAATGATGGGTCTGAATATGGGTACAGAGTCCAATCACTTTAGAATTTGTTTAAGTGAGGAAACCACTGGAAGATCGCCGGAAAAGATGGGGGTTCTACCTGCTAGGACAAACACACAAACAAAGTCAGAAGGCCAAGCTAGGGGAACTGGGGGTGATACCCAGTTTGGCTCTCCGACGCTCAAGTCAGATGAAGATCTGAAAGAGAGAGTATGCTAAGTATGAAGTTGCTGTAATGGAAGGTGCTTACAGTGGAGAAGATGAACTCTCGTATTTATAGTTGAGGGTCAGGGACCTTTTGGTCATTTGCACCGTGTGGTCCTGGCCGAATGTTGCCCTAACACGTGGCATTGCGAGAGAAACCTAGGAGGAATCTTCTCTGCAAAAGCTGGTGAAAGCTGGTGTGGGCAACAGTGGTGCATATACGATGTGTCAGAGAGCCGTTTTGGGGTTGGTAATGAGGGCTTAAGAGCGCGCTCGTGACAACCGAAAGCCTTGGAGACCAAGAAATTCGCTAGGGGATGAGGGCCACGACTTGTGTAATGAATTGGAGTGGAAGCCTATCTGAGGGAATGTAGCGCTCGAAGAGGGCTCCCTTGATTGATTGGAACGTTAGCCATGTAGTGTGAATGGCGCTCATGAGAGAGCGGTAACAATGATCACGTACGAATGTGACAGAGACGGCACGTGTGCTTGGTGGATACTGGCGTTTGAGGGTTTTGACCGCTTGCGTATGACTACCGCAATCACAGGAGGACAGGTGTCGTCACCTTTGATGTGCTACGTGTCCAAACGTGGGACGAGCGTATTTCAACCCCATCACTCTTACTTATTACTGGTTTTACTGGTTCGACTGGTCGAACCACTGGTCGAACCGGTGTGACGTCATAATTATGTAATAATATATTTAATTATATAAATATATATAATAATATAAATATTAACTAAAAATAATCATATAGATAAAATAATATAAAAACTAGATATAATTTTAAATCACTTTCAACTACTCATTAAAAGTTAAATAATATCTAGTAATAAAATTTCAAACTATAAATCTACAAATGTATAGATAATTTATCTAACTAAATAGTAAAATAGTCAACATCAACCAAATTAATAATATAGATAAAAAATTAATTTAACAAATATCATATATTTTATTGTGAAAAAAAATATCACACCTACATTTATATTTTTATTAATATATATTATAATAAATAAAATATTTCAAATTATTGTACCTATGTTTAAATTGAATTCTTAGGAGGTATTATCATATTTGTAATCATAATTAATATTTTTCTATAACTTAATTTTTGGTGAGTTTATTAGTTCTATTTATTTAAATCGTCTTGATGCCAATTAGTATCAACAAGTTAGTTGGCCTAAATGGGGTGAAATTATAAAAGAGGTATAATTGTTCAAAAGTTTTGTAAAAGTAGTGTATATTTATATTCCCTTTTACTTTTAGTGTAAGACGTTTTCCTATTCAACGTCTTTATCATAGTTTCTGTTTTTAGCTTTTTTGTATATTTATCGTTAATGCCCATAGTTTATAAATGTTTTCAATTTGGTCTATTAATTTCTCTTTCATGTATTTTTTGTATAAACTTATTGTTTATATGATTTATTATTTTTCCTTGGTCTTTTATACCTTGTATAATTGTATCTCTATTTAATATATTTTTACTTATTTCTTTTTCATAATTTTTCTTATATATTTCTTCTTTTTGTAAAGATGTTTTCAAAATTTTTCCCATTTGTTTAATATTTTTAGCCTTTAGAATTTCTTTCGTTTGTTGTTTTTCTTCTGTTATAATGTCTGTATCTATTTTTGGTTTATAACTCATAATTAAGCGTATACCATTTGATATACTGTCTCTCTTTTTTTTTTATATATTTTTTAAATCTGCGTTTACAGTTTCTATCATTATTTCTTGAGTTCTTAATGATAAATCTTTATTGTATTTTAAATCATGGTATGCCATTTTAACCAGATATTCGTTTATAATAACTCGTTCTTCTATCTCTTGTATATCTCGTGTTATTCTTGCTTTATAATTAAATCTTTTCATTATTTTAAGCATATATTAGCGACAAAAGTATCTTTTTTATGTGTTTTAACTTTAAAAAGTTACAGTATTCTATCCATGCTTTTTCAAAATATTCATGTTTCTCATATATCTCAATCATTTGTTTACTTATAAGCATATCTTCTTCTATTTGTATCAAAGATCTAGATAACCAGTATTTTAGTTGTTGACTCATAGTTTTTAGAATCGTATACGGGCTCTGATACCAGAAATGATCAGAGTGTTTCCTTGATAGTTGTAGTTAATTTAGCCATTTGATCGGCTAATTGTGTGAATTCGTTTTCAGTTATTTCATTAGAAGATCCCTCTTCTTTAAAATGTTTAATAGAGGCCCGTGTGCTAGTTTCATTACACTACAAGAAAACTGCCGAATTCCGAGGGAAAATTCCGAGGGAAAAAATCCCTCGGAATTCCCTCGGAATTTCCGAGGGAATTCCGAGGGATTTCCGAGGGACTTCCGAGGGAATTCCGAGGGAATTCGCCAAATTAATTTCCGAGGGAACATTCCCTCGGAAATCCCTCGGAAATTTTAGCGCCAAGGTGAGCCGCCAAGTTTTCCGAGGGAATTCCGAGGGGAAATTCCCTCGGAAAAATAAAAAATATTTATTTATTAAATTAAAATAATATTCCGAGGGATTTTCCGAGGGAAATTCCCTCGGAAACCTAAAACTTAATTAATTTTTAAATTAAAATTGTTTTCCGAGGGATTTCCGAGGGAAAATTTCCCTCGGAAATGTTCACATAATTAGACTTAGTATTTTCCGAGGGAATTTCCGAGGGAAAATTCCCTCGGAAAATTGAAACTTATTTAATTTCTAAATAAAAATTATTTTCCGAGGGATTTCCGAGGGAAATATTCCCTCGGAAATTTTAGCATAATTCGACTTAGTATTTTCCGAGGGAATTTCCGAGGGAAAATTCCCTCGGAAAATTGAAAATTATAATTTCTAAATAAAAATTATTTTCCGAGGGATTTCCGAGGGAAATATTCCCTCGGAAATGTTCGCATAATTCAATTTAGTATTTTCCGAGGGAATTTCCGAGGGAAAATTCCCTCGGAAAATTGAAACTTATTTAATTATTAAAATAAAACTACTTTCCGAGGGAATTCCGAGGGAAATATTCCCTCGGAAATTAATTTGATAAATTCCCTCGCAATTCCCTCGGAATTTAATATTTAAAAATAATTTTTTTCTCTTTTTTTAATATTTAGTTTTTTCGAAATTCCGAGGGAATTCCGAGGGATTTCCGAGGGAAAACCATTTTCCCTAGGAAATCCCTCGGAATTTTCAATATATATTTTTTAAAATTAAGCACTACATA
The DNA here is from genome assembly GCA_037501455.1 of Lantana camara. Taxonomy (NCBI): domain Eukaryota; kingdom Viridiplantae; phylum Streptophyta; class Magnoliopsida; order Lamiales; family Verbenaceae; genus Lantana; species Lantana camara. Next base: position 18,973,124 of record CM074863.1, on the reverse strand, counting down.
ATAATTTGTTGAGTTTAAATACAATCCATGGCAATTATATGTATAATTAGTGAATAAAGTAAGATAATTTTAGTTATTAAATGAGTGAATTGATGGTTATACATATGTAATCAAACATTCCGTAGGTATTTCGAACGATATCATAACGTTAAGGACATTCGTTTTATTTTAAATTGAAATCGAATTTCGTTTTCACATATTTTTGGAAGAGAATTTTTTCTTATTTAATTAACTAACAAAGAAAACATCATGTTATTACATTTAATATTTAAAAAGAATTTTTTTCTCTTTTTTTAATATTTAGTTTTTTCAAAATTCCGAGGGAATTCCGAGGGATTTCCGAGGGAAAACCATTTTCCCTCGGAAATCCCTCGGAATTCCCTCGGAATTTTCAATATATATTTTTTAAAATTAAGCACTACATAATAATTTGTTGAGTTTAAATACAATCCATGGCAATTATATGTAAAATTAGTGAATAAAGTAAGATAATTTTAGTTATTAAATGAGTGAATTGATGGTTATACATATGTAATCAAACATTCCGTAGGTATTTCGAACGATATCATAACGTTAAGGACATTCGTTTTATTTTAAATTGAAATCGAATTTCGTTTTCACATATTTTTGGAAGAGAATTTTTTCTTATTTAATTAACTAACAAAGAAAACATCATGTTATTACATTTAATATTTAAAAACAATTTTTTTCTCTTTTTTTAATATTTAGTTTTTTCAAAATTATGTGTTATTAAATTAAACAAAAAAAAAAAAAAAAACCAAAAACGTTTCTTCAACTTTAGTTGAGATTTCTGCAATATACAAAATAAACGTGTTTTCGGATCTGTAATTACGATTCTGGGATATACAAACTAAACGTAATTTACATAAGACATGACAAATTCTTCTTTTCGCCAAATTCAATTCCCCAAATTTGACAAACTCCTGAAGAACCCTAGACTTACGCCGTTGCCTCTGCTGGTTCTCGTTCCGTTGCCGCTGCTGGTCCTCGTCAAGATTTCTGCTCATTGAACAAAGATCGAGGCACAGAGCAAGAACGCGGAGAAGAATCAGAAGGCTAAAAGTTCGCAGCTGGAAGCTCGCGCCGTTAGGCTCAAAGTTATCTGCCCAATTTGTAAAGTAATCTCTTATTCTTAGAGCAAATTATGCTGATTTTATATTTTTGATGCATCTTTATGTTCACATCATGCGGAAATTTAATTTTTGGTTATATGATTTTTCGTTCGTTTGTGTTAGGTCTGGGTTTGATGGGTTTCATTCAGATGGTAACTCAATAATGGGTCGGATTTGGTGAAATTAGGCAAGTTAATCCCTTCACTTGAAGCTCCATTACATTTCTATGTTCTGTATGTAGTATGTGAAGATGAGCTTATTGTATGAGCTGTTGTGAAGTGTAGGAAAAGATACTGGATGATTTTTGTGCTGTTTTATGAAACCCGTTCTTCTCTTCTCTTAGGATAACTGAATGTTTTCACTTGATATTACATAGATAGATGGTATAATGATGCTGTTGATTCCCCTCCTGCAGGCAGCTTAGTTGGTTTTAGTAATTGTTTGGTTGTTGAAGATGGAACATGTCTGCACATTTAGTCTTCCACTAACACAAACATACCCCTTTTCTAAGTGTGAGACTGCAGCTGACAGAAAATACGTGGATCTTGAACTCCACATTTATTGAATTATTCAGAGTTTTTCTTTTTCTCAATTGGATTTTGGATATCTACGGATAAGCATGGGATTTGTTAGGGTTCGGCTGGCCGGTTTGGACTAGAATTTTCCAAAGATTCATGTACTAACTTGTTTTCTTTGGTGTGATAGAGCATATCAAGGCTATCATTACTTCTGAAGAGGTGAGCTTTTACAATCATAAAGATTGATCTTTCATAAGATTCTCAAAGGTTGAAAAGTAGTTGGTGGTGCTGGATGTTTGAATTGCTTTCTTGATCATTATAAGTAGCCATTCTTGAATGTATAGCATATTGGTCTGATGCTTGTTCCATAAATTGTGCTTGAATTCAATGAGGAAAAGGTTAAAAAAGTCCACCAATCAGTCCTTGATTTCGACGTTGTATTGGTTAGGTGTTGCTTCGTGATTCTTTAGATGATAACATTGTTCCAGTTGTGGAGGATCTTCGAAGGCGATTGATATCACTAAAGGTGATTCATAAGAAAGAGGATGTGGATGGCAATTTGGTTATGCAGAATGATGTTGACACAGAAGATGGTATATACTATTTCATTATTATCTTCATATTTTTGCAGTAATCTATCTTCTGTTGTTCTTACTTGATAATTTGCAGGTAGCATTGGAAGCCATTTGTAGTTACCTTTCTGCTCGCACAATCGAACTGGAATCTGCTGTTTACCCAGCTGTAGACATGCTTACATCAAAGGTTCATTTACCTTTTTTTCGTTTTACTTTTTTATTTGTTCTCTATATATTCCTATAAAATATTTTCAAGTTCATGCATATTATATATCGTTTGTTTTGTATTTTTTGCAGATTAGTAGCAAAAATTTGAGATTATTCTATTGACTCTTTGCCTTTTCGTAAATCTTCCTCTTCGATCGATTCGATCTATTTGCAGACACCCAATTCACGTATCTGCACCATGACCCTTGGTTCAGGAGGATCCAGTGTTGTGGGTAACCACTTTTTCACTCTTATTGTGATACCCTATATTTTAATGTTAATTGTTTTTCTTTTGATGTTCGTGAGTTTCTGTGTTAAAATTTTATTCGATGATACTTGGTTGAGTGGTTAAACTACGATGGCCTACTTAAATCATACATATGGAATTTATTCATTATGATTTTCTTACAGTCCCTTTATGGGCACTTTTGATGACATCAGCCGTATTTATTTTTCTTACAGTTAGTAATTGATATGGAGAAAATATTGGGTCTTTAATATGAAGCCTCGCAGCAGGTTTGCTTGTTTGAAACTGGTTATGTTTCACTTGCATTGAATTATATCCATCACACACTACTCCAAGAAAGAAACAGCCAAAAAAGGCTGAGTTTCTTGCAGTCCTTTATTGTAGGTAAATCTTAGAAGAAGGAAACTTTTTGTCATTTTGCTTACAAATTCTTTTGATTTGTGTTGGGGTTTTGAGGGTGAGGATTAAATCTGTTGTTGGTTAGGTTTCTCAAGAAAATCTCTTCAAAAATTGTCAATTTCTGCTCTGGGATGTATCAGCTATGGTGTTTCTGGTAATTTTAGTGTGGATTCTTGCTTGAATTTCGACCCCTGCTTGCATTTTCTCTTATTTTTTTTAAATTGAGGTTTTAGAAGTTTATAAAACGATTCTTGATCTTCTACAGGGTGAAATAGCAAGTGGGGTTCTGAAAAATTTCATGCTTTTGGCTTTTTCACTGCTTTACTTGTTTCAGCAAAAGAGGAGTTTCGACAGTTCATTTCGATTGAAGATGGGACAAATGAAAACTCCGAACCAGATTACATTACAAGAATAGTCAGTTTCTTGAAGCAAAGTAGGGACATGCTTTTCTCCCATGTCTGGCCTGTGAGTTGGATGATTAATCATGAATTTTTTTAACCATTTACATCTCTTGTAATATTTATTTTATGTTTATGAAATTTGCTTTGTTAATTTTAAGCTTTATTTGTTTGATGTAATGGGATAGTTTATGTGAAAATTTGCATTAAATGGAATTTGGGTGTAGAATTATTGTTGGGACAGTGATTGGATTCTTTGATATGGCACAGTTCTTCATTAATTCCTCCTTTTTATTTCTTTAATCATAACCAAGTGATATAGTAAATAAATTCTTTTGATATATAATTATATTTTGGATTATAAATACATATTTCATAATAGGTACAATAATGACCTAAAAAAAATACATTTTATTTGTAAAAATCAATGAAAAAAATAAAATATTACAAAATAAATTGTAAGATTCCGAGGGAATGATTCCTCAGAAAATAAAATTTCATTAAATGGATAACAAGATTCCGAGAGAAAATTCCCTCGGAATTCCCTCGGAAAATAAAATCTCATAAAATAGGAAAAACATAAAATCTCATAAAATAGGAAAAACAGGATTCCGAGGGAAAATTCCCTCGGAATTCCCTCGGAAAATCCCTTAGCATTATATTCCGAGGGAATAATATTGTTGATGGAATCCCGAGGAATTCCCTCGGAAAATAAATATTGAGACTTTCCCTCGGAATTCCCTCGGAAATATATTTCCGAGGGAATTCCCTCGGAAATTCTTCCCTCGGAACCAATTCCGAGGAGGCTTTTTCCGAGGGAATGATTTCCCTCGGAATTCCCTCGGAATTCGCCTGTTTTCTTGTAGTGTTAGTACTTTGATTTGGTGGTAGATATGTATAGCATGTGCTTTTATTTTTTACAAGTTTAGGTGTTTTATTCTGAAAAATATTATTATTAACATGTTGTATAATAGGTGTCTTTGTTATATATTTTATACGAGAGACTTCTCGAAAAATATCTTCCATATATATCTTATCTGTGTTTTTAAATTGTATACTATGATGGCTGTTTGTCAGAGCATATCCTATAGTGTATGTTATTGAAAACGGATAATCGTTTGTTTCCATTAAATCCTGTCTTTCGAATTTATAGGCAATGTTTAAAGATTTGTCTAGTTTTTATGTTACAAGGGGTATAGCGTAGTGTAAAGCTACATTAAAAAGTAGTTTAGTATAAACAAGGTTTCCTTCAATTATTCCAAGTATTTTATCTTTTATGTTCATAATCTTGTCATCACATATAGCTAGTTTTATGGGTGAGTTTATTCCTTCAGCAAATGTACTCTTAATTAGTATCTGTATTGTAGAAATATGTATATATCCTATTTCACTAGGTGCATGTTTTGCTTTTTTTATTTTCTGAATTATATCAGCTTTGTTTATCAACGAAATAGCTTGTGTTCCTTTTGTTGTAGAAATTTCAATAGGTGTTTCACATGTAAATTTTCCATATAATATAATGTTTTTCCTACTCAGTTTTGTTTTTAAATCTGTTTTCATATCTTGTCCATCAATTAAGTTTAATTCTTTTCTTCTAACTTTGTTTAATTTTTTGTTGTCTATAACAATATCTTGAGAAAAGTATCCGTATTCTTCAGTTGTTTCAAAATGTTCAATCTGATCTATTAAACTAGTTTCCATGTATATAATTTCTAGTATACAAAAATATGAAAAACAATTTCAGAACAAAGTTTGTATTGTTTACCTGTTTGTGTATTCATATCTACTGTCTTCATGCACTCCATGTTACCTGTTCATCTTTTTTCAGAGTATATGTTTGATTTTGGTATGAGCATTGTTTGGTTGTGTATGGTTGTATATGATTCTGCTATTCAGGCGTGAGGCTAATAGAAAAGAAAAGCTCAAAGGCTTAAAAACTCAGAGAGTTTTTTGATCAACACATGATCTTTTTCTTTCTATTAAAGTCTGCCTATTACATACTACATTGAAGCCATTATATAGGCGCTCAACTCACTATTACAAAAAGCAATAATGCAGAAAGCAAATAATACGCACTAATGTACAAAAGTCAAAAAGATAAAAAGTAGAAAAAAACTTAAAGTAAAGATAATAATGGTGCCCAACAACTGCACCTAAAAGCACACAGAGACATAAAGTCTGCATTATTGAGGTGTGTTCGTCATTGCTTGTGTATTTCCTTAAGTGTTTGACGTCATTGCATGCGTCAGTTTACATTACTCTTCAGTAACAGTGTCTTCCTTTATTGACTCGTTTGAATTATGGGACCCTGTTTCTTCAGCCTTGTCTTCAGGTTTGTCTTGACACATTGCACAGCTGTGTTCATCAATTATTTCACTGTATTCACAGAAAATAAGTTTGATTTCCTTAGGAAGTGTCTTCAAGCTGTGTTCTTCAATCTTGATAAAAGTTTTCTCAAATTTTTCCAATGTTTTCAGTTGTAACGGTGGAATTGTGTATCTCGAAGATCCATATATCAGATGATAATTGGATTTGTAGTTTATTTTGGCATTACTGTCCTTGTTTATCTCCTATGATGCATAAAATATTTGATTTAGTTGTTTTGCAACTATCTCATTTATGTCATCAAGTGTCTTCATTGTATCGATGCAGGGGTATTCTCCATTTGAAACTATCAGTTTGATAATTCCATGAGAGTATACCGATACTCCTTCTTCGTTGAAGATAGGGTATGAAAGTGTAGATTTGAAGACTATTTCTTTATCCATGTTTTCTTTTGAGACTCGTCTAGCATAGTCTTGAAGTGTTGACATTAGTTTTGGGCTGAATTTTCGAAAACAGTTTGGGTTTTTGAAGTATAGGGTGTCAAGAAATCCATGTATGAAGAATTGGTATAACAAGTCTGGGTCTGCTTGTTCAAATATAACGACTTTTGGGCCGTTTCTGTTTACTGGGTACCAAAAAAGGTTGTTTTTGTCTGTCTCTGGGTTGTATTCAAAAATGGATTTCAAAAGTTTGTCAAAATTTTCTTTTGAAGGTTGTATTTGGGCCTCTTTTTGGGCTGATGTTTGAACACGGTCCATTGGGTTTACTGTGGGTATATTTCCAAGGACTCTCATCCTTTCTTTGAAACTGTTTTGGGCTTTGGAGTGTTGGAGTGGTTTGAAGGGAGTTTTTGTAGGTTTTTGTTTCTTCAAAGGCTTGTTTGGCTTCTGAAAGACTGTTGTATGTTTTGTATGATATTGTTGGGTTTCCTTGTATATGAACATTGGCTTTTGACCATTGATTATATATACCTCGGCTTGAACCATTAAATATAACATACCATTGTTTAATTTGTTTTCTATCATCTTCATTATTTTCTGTAGCTGTTACTGGTGATGAAGTATTCCCTTCTGCTGCTGTTTGTGAAAATGTTTTTGATTTTGTGAATGCCTTTACTTGTGTGTTTGTGTTTGATGATGTTGGATCCACCACGCTTGCTGGTAACTCTGATGGTGGAAGCCTAGCTGCTTGTTGAACAGCGTGTAATGCGGCAAGAAGTTCTTGACGTTGTGTCATCTTGGATTCTGTGAATCTTTGTAGTTCCAAATGTTTAGCTTTCGTGAATTGTTGTATCTCACGATCAATTGTTTTAATGTTTTCTTTCATCAAGGCTATCGTGGCCTCCATTCTCGTGTGAGTGTGTCTGCAAGAGCGTTCTCTTCTGATTTTATGTATACGATGTGAAACTGGTATCTTCTTATCTCGAGCTGCCAACGTATCAATCTTCCTTGATTGTAGTTGTCTCGAAGTGTATACCTGTAGAAATTTGTTAAGTATTTTGAGTCTGTTCGAAGTTCGAATTCTCGAGGTAGAAGCTCGAGTTTCCACTTTCGAAGTATCTTTAGACATGCCAGTGTTTCTTTTTCATGAACTGTATAATTTTTCTGGGTTTCTGTAAATGTCCCAGATATGTATTTACAGAGTTGTGTAATCTCGCGAACCTTTTTGGTTCTTGTATTCATATGACCTTCAAGGTCGTTTGTATTCATTTTTTCGGCTGGTATTGCAAGCATGCAACCAGACCATGCATCATTTGAAGCATCTGTCTCAATGATAATAAAATCATTTTCCTTTGGATTGTATAAAACAGGCAATGTTTCACAATACTATTTTATTTTTTGTACTTGTATCGAATCAGTAATTCGCCAATTCCATTGTATTTTTTCAGAAAGTTTCTTTTGTAATTGTGTTCTTTCTTTAGCAAGGTTCTTTATGAATCCTTGATCAGAAATGTAGTTTAAACATCCAAGAAATCTTTGTAATTGTTTTCGATCAATGATTTGATCTGGAAAATGGTTTAATTTTTTCAAAATATTGTCTTGAAGAACTATATTTCCTTGTGAATCAAAAGTATTTCCAAGAAAATCAATTTTTTGTTTACATAAGACTGCTTTCTTTTTAGAAAGAATCAGTCCTTTGTCTTTGCATCGTTTCAAAACTATTTTTAGTTTTTTTCAAATGGTCTTCTTTATCTTGATTACTAAAGATGATAATATCATCAATATAAGCAAGACAAATGTCTTCCAAACCTTCAAGGTTTTTATCCATAAATCTTTGGTATATTCCAGGTGCTTGTTTCAAACCAAATGGTAAAACATTCCATTGGTAATGTTTCTGTGGAGGACATGTAAAAGCTGTTAGTGGTTTTGTATCTTCATGCAATCTCAATTGCCAATATCCTGATTTAGCGTCTAATGTACTGAACCATGTTTTTCCTTTTAACCTATCTTTGATATAATCAATTCTAGGAAGTTTATATGCATCTCCTACAGTTTTTTCATTTAGTTTTTTATAATTTATGACCATTTGATGTTTTTCTCGTTTTATTTCATTTTTGTTTTCTACATAAAATGCAGGTGCTGCGTGTGGACTTTTACTTTCAGAAATTAATCCTTTTTCCAAAAGTTGGTTACATTCTTCTTTAAATTCATCAATATCTCTTTTAGAATAAGATATATTATTTTTGACATTTACTTCGTCTAAAGGATTTTTAAGTTTGATTTCAACTGTCATATAATTATTATTCTTATCTTTGTCTAAAGGATCTTCACTAGTGACAGAGTCTAAAATTTCTTCTATTTCCTTTTCAAGATTTGTTTTTATGAAAAATATTAATTCATGATTGATTAAATAATCTATTTTATCTATAAGATTACTTCTGTGTTCAATCTTTACTATAGGTATTTCAATAGTTTCACTCTTTTGAGATAGTTTTTCATTAATAGGTGATTTTAAAGTGATGTATTTTAAATCTTGACAGAAAGGTCTATATAGTTTCAAAAAGTTGTTTCCTAAGATGAATGGTAATCCTGTTTCATGTCTATATATAGATGGTGTAGTAAAACAATATCCTTGTATCCAAGCTTTTGCTAAGTATGTAGCGTACCATATATAATAATGACTTGCATCTGCTATCATTATTTTTAATGGTTGTTTAAGTTTTTTCCACTTGAATATATTAAGAGCTGGTGAAGCAAAGCATAAACTTGCTCCTGTATCTATAAATGCTTTAATTGTTTTATTTTTTATTTTTACTTCTATGAATGTAGCGTTAGAGTTTTTCATTTAAAAATCAACAGAACTATATTCATTTTCGGATTCTGTAACTGTTTCTATTTCATATATGTTTTCCAAATGAGAATAGTCTTCTTCTATTGGTTCTAGATCGTATGTTTGAGCTACTTGAAGTATATATAGTTTTTTCTCAGACCGTTTTCGTTGTTTGGGACATTCCCTAGCATAGAGTCCTTCTTCGTGGCAAAGCCAGCATTGGCATTTTTTCTTTCCTTCTGGACAGTATTTTTGTTTTGGTTTGTATTCTTTCTTTTAAAGAAACGTCTTCTTCTTTTTTGAAATTTATGTTTATTATTATCAATCCATCTTTTAGGTTTCTTTCTCCATCTATATCTTTTATCTTTTCTCCTGTATTTTCTTTTTTTGTTTGGTCCTAATTATGTATGGACTTTCTCCGTATTGTTGAGGTACTAAAGGATTTCCCTCACAACATATCGTGACTTTGTTTTTAACAGCATTGTGTAATTCTCTTTCATAACATTTGTCTCCTATAAATTGTTCTACTACAATTTGTGCTCCTCCTAATGTTTCTGAAACAAATCCTTCATTTACTTGTTTCTTAAATTCTGCATATACTATTTGTCCTACTGGATAGGGTAATTTATTGAAGTATAATGATAGATATTTTTCTTTGTTTTCTCAGGATAAAGCATAGTAATACATATTGTATTCACAATTAAAGTGTTCTATAGCACACATTTCTAATATTTGTGTATTAGCTAAATGGAATGCTGCTCTATCTTGTTCTCTTTGGGTTACGAAAAATCCCGTATTTTGTATAGGTATCCCAACAAATTCTGAATATATTTTATCAACTATGTTCCAAAAAGTTTCTACGGAGTCTTTTCCTATTAAAAGTGTTTTTTGTTCTTCTGATAATGAAGATAAGTAGTGTGTTACATTTCCTACTGTTTTATATTGTACAAAATTAAATATTGTTTTAAAATTTCCTTGTCTTAATCTATCTTCAGTTTCCAGGATTAATCCTAATTTATGTGTCCATTCAGTAATAAGTGTTGATTTGTTTGTTACACAATCTATATCTAATATTCCATCGACTCCTAATATTCCCTTAGTAGGTATATATTGTTCAGGTATTTTAGACCAACTTCCTTTTTTATTTGGAATATATCCCTTTTTAAAATTATATTGTATACTTGTATTTTTTAGAGGATTAGTATATTGATCTTCTTGATAGTATTCAAAATTTTCTTCCTCATTTTTATGACTTGCTTCTGGAATATCCTTCTTATTATTTTCTTGTTTTAATCCGTGTTCCATTCCTAACACATCGTCTTCTGATGACTCATATCCATATATTACTTCTTCATTTTCTACTTCTGGTTTTATAGCTTCTAATGTATGGTTTTGTTTATTTTCTTCATCAACTATTTTTAATGATTTTAATAAATTGTTTAATTCTGTAATTTTTTCTTCTAGATCAAAAGTTTCCATTATAATCGTGGAGCTTCTATTTGAAAAGGTTTGAGATTTCTGTTTCCAAAATATGTTTCAAGATCAGCAATAGTTATATGTCTAGAATATTCTTTTCGTATAATTACTTCTTTGAGTTGTTTTAATAATTCTTGATAGTTTGACATAGGAAGTATTATTTGTTTTTCTTCAGATGTACCAATTTGGTTTTCCACTTGTTTTCCTCTAAGTTCTCGTAGAAGTTTATCTAATATTTCTTGTGTATTATCTATTTCATATATAACGTCTTGTTTTTTTATCCAGAAGAATTTGTTGTAACATATCTATTATAGTGTTTAATTGTGGGTTTGTAGTAGTGTGAAATAAATGTGGATATTCTCCCCCCTCCTGATGACAAGAGAAAATGTTTTGATCATTTTTATAATATGTTTCTATTTCTTGATTATTATTGATGTTTGTAATAGTATTTTCAAGTTGAGACATCTTTTCGTTAGTATGTGTTAGTTGTTCTGATAATGTTTTTACTGTAGTATTTAAAGAATTTATCAGTTGATTTAATGTTTCTACAAAATTTTGTAATTCGTTCATGTTGATGAAAGTACGTTTAATTTAGTTATTTGTTCTCGGCACCATTTTATTATTTTTTTATTTTCATCCATTAGTTCTGGTATTCCTTGTTCTGATCGTTTTATGAATTTAATATATTCTTCTAGTCTTGAAATAATGGTGGGAATGTGTATTCTATTTTTTACAAGATTTTCTTCACTCTGTCTCATACTTTGAATAATTTTTCCTTGCATTTCATAATCTGTTGGATTAGTCGTTTTATTCAATATATCTATTTTTTCTTTAATTATTCCACGTATTAGTCATATTTCTTGACGTTTTAATTGTTTTTGATATTGATCCATTTTTATCCATTCATTTCTCGTTGATATATTTTTTCTATTAATTTTGTATTTATTATATCAATTTGTTTAACATTGTCTGTTATATTTTTTATTTCATTTGGGTATATAAAAATTTCTTTCATAATAGAATCGTATTTTGTTGCAACATCTAATTTCTTTCCTAATTTTCTTATATTCGTTTTGATTTTTCTTTGTTCATTCATTTTATTTTTCAAATCGGTTTAGTATTGAAATAGTTTTTGTATCTGTTCTTGATAATATTCTGCCCAATATTCATGATATGTCGTGATATACCAGTGTCCATTATTTCTAGCTATTAAGTATAAGTTTTTATGATTATTATATTCTTTGTATAGATCTGTTAAATATTCAGTATATTTTTTCATGAAAAGTATTGTGGTTGAAAATATAATATTCAAAAGTTATTAGTATTGATTTATAAGAAAATATCAGCTGTGTCATGATTTTTTGGAAGACGTTTTTCAAATTAACGTTTTACACTTCTTTTATAAAGTTGTTTGAAAAGTATACCACTTTTAAAAAGACATCCCTAAATGGTTTCAACAATCCCCTTCTATGAGTGAGGTGCTGGGTTCGAACCCCACACCCTTCAATTAGAATTGTTTTTTATAATTTTTCAAAAAAAAAAAAAAAAAGTGAAAAACCGGGCCAAACGGTTCGTTAAACGGTCCAGGTCAACATTTTCACCGGTTCTTACCGGTCAGCACTGGTCCATTAGGGGGCTGGTTTTAGGGGGCTGCCCGGACCGGATAGGCGGCCGGTCACCGGTTGAACCGGTCCGGTCCGGTCCGGGTTTTAAAACATAGACCAATACATATTATTAATTTGTGAATATTGATGGGGTGCGTGTGTACAATCAATCGATTGTAGCTAGGGTTTTCTCAAAATTCCATGCACATGGATACTAATAGATACAGTGGCTTCGCAATTTGTACCCGTCTTTCTATATCAGGACTTTGATTAGAATTTAGAAGCAACGCTAATGTTTTTGCAACGCAGAACGACAGTTGGCAGCGTATAAAATTTATAAAAAATATGTTCTAATTACGACTAGGAATATTTGATAAGGGTACCCTTGATTGTGTCTAATAATGCCTTGAAATTGGTAAAAAGGTGTGTGAAAGAAATGAAATATAAATAACCTTGGGCAATTGACAAAATTAACATTAGTCCCAATCGAGACCCACAGAGGCCACTCCAAATGGAGCCAAGTGAGGTCAAATTTTTTTTTTTTTTTTAAAGGAGAACCGGTCGGATATTAATCGTCGAGAAAATGGAATTTCCACATAAAAGCAAACCCCTCCGATATAATTTGAGAATAAAAATTCCTGTTGTGCACCCAAAATGGGTTTTGGTTCCAATCATTAGGAGAAATAAGAAAATGGTTTTGTTGATACATTCGAGAAATTAATTGTTTCATAATCAGTAAACTGGATTTATTGTGATAACCCGGATTTTCTGACAATATAGATCTATTGAAACCAACCGAAACCACAAAGTAAATACATTTGTTTATGTAACAGCCCAGAACCACCTTCTTGTGAATATTGTCCGCTTTGCACGCCCTTAATCGAAACGGCCCCACGGTTTTGTTCCTGCGCCCACTGGAGAACCCAGCCGTAGCGTAGAACGCATCCACAAGGTGAGGTAACCATCTCCCCTTATAAGGGGAGACTTTGTTCTCCTCACTTCCGATATGGGACATTACATCCACCCCCCCATAAGGGCCCAGCGTCCTAGCTGGCACACCGGCGGGCTCCGGCTCTGATACCATATGTAACAGCCCAGAACCACTTTCCTGTGAATATTGTCCACTTTGCACGCCCTTAATCGAAACGGCCTCATGGTTTTGTTCCTGCTTGTGACACCCCTGTCCCACATCGGGAAAGTATGAGAGTTAAGTTCAGTATATAAGTTAAAGAGTTCAAGTATAACCAATGGATATCCCTTTTGGGCAGTGGTTTAGGGCCAATTTCAGGTTATACTCGGTGGGCTTGGAGACTTACGCTCGCGTCCAACGGGTCCGCGGCCCTAGGGCGTGATACTGCGCCCACTGGAGAACCCAGCCGTAGCGCAGAACGCGTCCACAGGGTGAGGTATCCATCTCCCCTTATAAGGGGAGACTTTGTTCTCCTCACTTCCGATATGGTACATTACATCCTTCAAAACAGTACAGGACCGACCCAATATCCAAATATTGTTCGCTTTGCACGCCCTTAATCGAAACGGCCTCACGGTTTTGTTCTTCCCAGTGGGTTAGGCCACCAAGAAAAACGCGTCTGCAAGGAAAGGTTTCCATCCCCCTTATAAGGAGGACTTCGTTCTCCTTCCCAACCGATGTGGGATGGGTGCACATGCACCCCCCTAAGAGGAGCTCAGCGTCCTCGCTGAGGACCTGACACATCAGCTTCCTGGCACCGGCTCTGATACCATATGTAACAGCCTAGAACCACCTTCCTGTGAATATTGTTCGCTTTGCACGCCCTTAATCGAAACGGCCTCACGGTTTTGTTCCTGCGCCCACTGGAGAACCCAGCCGTAGCGCAGAACGCGTCCACAGGGTGAGGTATCCATCTCCCCTTATAAGGGGAGACTTTGTTCTCCTCATTTCTGATATGGGACATTACATCCACCCCCCCCCCCCCCCCATAAGGGCCCAACGTCCTCGCTGGCACACCGACGGGCCCCGACTCTGATACCATATGTAACAGCCCAGAACCACCTTCCTGTGAATATTGTCCGCTTTGCACGCCCTTAATCGAATCGGCCTCACGGTTTTTTTTCCTGCGCCCACTGGAGAACCCAGTCGTAGCGCAGAACGCGTCCACTGGGTGAGGTATCCATCTCCCCTTATAAGGGGAGACTTTGTTCTCCTCACTTATTTAAATAAATGCACACAAATATCATTTCTAGCAATTAAACATTTAACTCCCAAGTCATGAAATGCAATTTAAGTCCACATATTTATGAAATGATCAATTAAAGTCATATAATTCGTTATTTGAAATTCGTGGATCGATTGATTTAAATGTGAAGGTTATGAACTTGAACGGCTTTAAATGATTCTTGAAATGAACGTTTATATGTCTTTAAGACGTTAATAGTGCACATGAACATGTTCATTACATAACCTACTCTTTTATGCATTCATATCATGATCATTTCATTGCCGAGCGTCTTATTTGGTCATTTTGAGTCTCACTTCACCTTCCTTGCACAGATTTTGATGTGGGTTTATCTTCTAATTAGATAAATGACCCTATATACCTTCAATGTGAAAAGTTTTCGTCCAAAATGAATATATATATATATAGAGTCGTTTTAAAGAGTAAATGTTTTCAACGTAAAGCCTTATTTTATGAATCCTACCTAATGTTTTGGCGAGAAATGAATGAATGCACAGAATGGGGCCCAGGGACTTGGTGTGAGTGGTGACCCGAGGAGGCAAGGGCTGACGGTGATCCCTCACACTAGTTCCACCAATGAACGGCGTAACCGGACCTCGTTAGGAGTTAGCGAGGAATGGACGCTGAGTGCCATTTGGGGAGTCATGTTCCCCTTTTGGTCAATGAATGGGTGGTCGGGCCTTGCAAACCCACCACCAATCCGGAGGAAGAAGGTGTAAATGTTATTGAATGTGCACGAAAGAATGTTATGCATGAAAAGAAAGAAAGAACGAATGTTTAATGAATTACACAAGGTGTTGGTTGGAGATAATGCACGCCCACTCGCCGGGCCAAGAATGACCTAATGTAAATGAATCGTTATAATCCCTTTTGATGATTTCTCTATTTCATCCACTTGGGAAATTCTTTAAAAACCTCACTTGGGATTATAGCTTGCATGTGACTGTTTAAATATCGTCGTATATTATATTTATACCCACCAGTTCCTTTTGGACTGAACCCTTTTGGTTTTCAGTTATTTTATGCAGGTGTCAAGGAGCTAGGCGGGAATTCGAGTCATAGGTCTTGCATTCGTCTCTAGCTCTGGTATTTTGGTCTTACACTTGCATACTCTCACATTTGATCATTGTATATGAATATTGTTATGGAGCGCATATGTTTTGAGCCGTGATGGCATTTGACGATGTATATGGTTGATTTTTAGAGCTTTGATGCTCATGGTATATATATATGATATATGTTCAGTTATTGCTTCCGCTTTAATGTTTAACTCTGATTTTATGGTTCAAGGGTTAGTCCCGTCTAGCCTAGAGTGTGTGTTTTTCCCCGTTCGCCGTGATTTAGCTCGGGTATGGATTGTCTATTTCATATTCGGGGCGTTTTTAGAATATTTCCCAAATGGGTGAAAACAAAATAAAACAACCCTCGGGATTACAACTATCAATTTAATTCAATCATTCAATCGGTCAAAACGTGAGCCCGACGAGGGGGGGTAAAATCTCCAACCTACACCTCGTGTGTGCAAGACTTTATTCATTACCGATCATGCGACAATCATTTCATTCATTCGATCATTCAATCATTATCAGCAATTCTCCGCCCTGGAGAAAACTGTACAAAGGACAATGCAATTAAGTCCTTCCAATATATGAATCTAAGCAAACAAGTTCTAATCCATGGAAAATGATCAAGTAAGATCCCATAATGGCAATTAGACACGTTTAGGAATTAATTCATGTAAATTTCACGGCCGCGACTCCCTCGTCCGAACTCCAAATGACCTGATTGTGTGATGATTGTCGTTGTTCTGATTGTGATAACGTGGCTACCTGATCTAGCATGGATAACCTACAATATCTGTTTTTGGTGAACTATTGCTGAAATGAATAAGTTATGTGTTTATATGGATTAAGCATGTCTATGTGACACATCAGCTTCCTGGCACCGGCTCTGATACCATTCGAAACAGTACAAGACCGACCCAATATGCAAATATTGTCTGCTTTGCATGCCCTTAATCGAAACGGCCTCACGGTTTTGTTTTTCCCAGTGGGTTAGGCCACCAAGGAAAACTCGTCTGCAAGGAAAGGTTTCCATCTCCCTTATAAGGAGGACTTCGTTCTCCTTCCCAACCGATATGGGATGGGTGTACATCCACCCCCCCTAAGAGGAGCTCAGCGTCTTCACTGGCACACCGGCGGGCCCCGGCTCTGATACCATATGTAACAGCCCAGAACCACCTTCCTGTGAATATTGTCCGCGACCCCACCAGAATCTGCATTGTGTCCAACTTCGGACCTACGCCATTTTCACCTCGCTTTGAACTAGAAAACGTGCCATATAGCGTTGGAAAGGTCTATGTGTCTAGTTTTACATCCAATAAAGAAAACTCAATTCTAACTTCTAGAACTCAAGTTATTCCGGGTTTTCTACAAGGTGTGCATTTCCCAAAATTGTCAGTTTTTCCTAAACTTCACCAAAACCTTTTATGTTACATTCTTTTCATTTCTTTGGCTCTCGTATGTGACTTATATGAGTTTTAAACTTGGTTTAGTGATGATTAGGTTCTTAATTGACCTTCCTTAATCATTATTGCATGACATATTGATTATGATTAAGCCGTGGGTCATATTTGGTATCATTATTGAGTTATTGTCTCATGAATGCACAATGTCCCGTTTCTTATTCAGTTCTTCTCCAGGACGGAGATTGTGATCAACTGAGCACGTTCATGCATCCTTGAGTCGTCGTGTCGCCTGTCAGGTGAGGTTTAATTGCTAATTACATAAAACCTGTATTTCCCTTATGTGTAATTTTGGACCAAAAGGTATATATATATTTATCTATAATCGTTTCCAAACTTTCAAGTGTTTAGCAAGCAAGTCATGATCATGCAAAGTAATGCGTGTACCGTGATTACCGTATTACCGTGAATGGTGAAGGCTCGCAACCTTCCCGTTAATGGAGTGATGTAGTTATTGGAGTGATGGAGTTTATTGGAATGATGTAGTTATTGGAGTGATGGAGTTTATTGGAGTAATGGAGTTATTAGAGTGATGTAGTTATTGGAGTGATGGAGTTTATTGGAGTAATGGAGTTATTGGAGTGATTGAGTTACTGGAGTGAAGGAGTTTATTGAATTGAGTTCATGAAAGTGATACGTGTGCATTGTAATTGAAATTGCATGATTACTTACTCGTTAATAAAGTGTTTAGTATTGATAGTTGTAATCTCGGGCGAGTTCTATGTTATTCTTGAACTTATATTATCTTTAGTTATAAAACCTTACCCTGTAATGTCCCATATCGGAAGTGAGGAGAACAAAGTCTCCCCTTATAAGGGGAGATGGATACCTCACCCTGTGGACGCATTCTGCGCTACGGCTGGGTTCTCCAGTGGGCACAGGAACAAAACCGTGAGGCCGTTTCGATTAAGGGCTTGCAAAGCGGACAATATTCACAGGAAGGTGGTTCTGGGCTGTTACATATGGTATCAGAGCCGGGGCCCGCCGGTGTGCCAGCGAGGACGCTAGGCCCTTAGAGGGGGGGTGGATGTAATGTCCCATATCGGAAGTGAGGAGAACAAAGTCTCCCCTTATAAGGGGAGATGGATACCTCACCCTGTGGACGCGTTCTGCACTACGGCTGGGTTCTCCAGTGGGCGCAGGAACAAAACCTTGAGGCCATTTCGATTAAGGGCGTGCAAAGCGGACAATATTCACAGGAAGGTGGTTGTGGGCTGTTACAGTTTATGATTCAGGGATCATTTAAACAGGAAAGATTGAAATACCCACGGAAATAATAACTTAAAAGGAAACGCAAAGTGTGAGTATAAACATTGTTATGATCGCCCCTATCACTACTCGTCATCAAAACCAAGTGAGGTCACTTGACCACACTAATATTTTGCCTCAACATATATTTTGAATATTTAGTATTTATTTTTTTTCAAATATTTATAATTATTATCATTTGACCCCATATTACAGTTAATTTTTTTTTTTTTTTTTTGGTAATTGACCCCTAAATATTATAAATAGACTTGGGCATTTTCCATAAATTAAATGGATTATTCATAAATTAGTATTTTTCAATATTTTAGTGAGAGTTTTTACTAGTTCATATTCATATATATATATATATATATATATATATATATATATATATGTATGTATGTATGTATATAAAAGCTTTGCCTTGTTCCATGGTAAAAAAAAAATAAAATAGTAGTATATCTATTTTGATATTTTAAAAACATTCTTAATTTATTATCTAAAAATTTGAGCACACAATTATGAAAGTCTAGCTATCTAGTGATGTCAAAACAAAATTTTTTTTTGATCCCCTTCATTAATAATTTTGGAGTTGCCCCTAAAGACCCAACCCAACTAATAATGAAGTAAGGTATTAATCACTAAACTTTGACCTTGGGCAAACACTTGAGGTTTTCCGGGGCCAAATTAGGGTTTCGGTGCCGTGTAGGTTAAAATTGCAAAATTTTGAGAGTAACTGTTTCTGAAATTGAAAATGTCAAATTGAAGTATAAAAATGTAAAGAGAGATATGTTATTGACCCAAATTTACAATTTTCCCTATAGTTGATTAAACATTTTCTTTATTAATTGATTAAATATAACTATATATAACAATTAATTTGGCTCAAGCACCTTGTTTGCACGGTTATTTTTAAAAAATATAAATATTTAGTAGGATAATATCAAATATATTATCTTCCCAAATCAAAGATTAAATTTGATATTATGTTATTAAAATAAATATTTTTTAAGATAAATAACCAATTGATTTTATTTGATATTATCTCTTAAAAAAATGCAATAGATAAATATCAAATAATATTGTGATAAGTTCGAACTCTCAAAATATTCAATATAAAAAGGGGACCTGATAGTTCATTCAAGACACCAAGGACAACAACGAGGAACGCAAGTGCAGACTTCTGACATATGTACGACGATCTACAAGTTTCAAGATTTGGATCCAAGTCTTTAAATTCGTCTTCAAGTCTCCTTCAAGTTCGCCTTCGATTGCCGCGACTTTGTCAAATTCATCTTTGAATCTTCTTCAAGTTCGTCATCGATCTTCAAGTCATCGACTTCAAATCTTCTTGTTGTTCTTCAAGTCTTTGACTTCAAATCTTCACGTAGGTCTTCAAATCTTCAAAATCCATCTTCAAGTATTCTTTAAGTTCGTCTTCAAATCTAATCTTCAAATCCAACTACAACCTTTGAAGGTTCTTTAATTTCGTCAAAGTAACAAGAGATTGAGATCTTCGCCTCCAAAGTTTGATTTCGACATCAACTTTGATCAAGTAGTTTTTATCCATCAAATTTCGGAAAAGATCATATTCACGTATCCGGGAATAAGTTTTGCACCCTTAAATAAAAAATTGAAGAGAAGAATTAGAGGAATAGACTTCCATAGGATTTATTCCTTCAAATTTGTTAATTTCGTAAAACTTTTATATTTCTTGTTCATATTATTCTTGTCTTGTAATTTATTTTTGCAGACAAACAAAATTTGTATGTGAACAAATTTTGGCACGCCCGTTGGGACCGATCCTATCTCTCATCTCTTCTCTTATGTATTGGTCATCTCAATGACTCAAAATTATTAGACGGTTCAACTCCTACAAGTCCTAAAACAAGTACGTCCAAAGTGATTCTCTCTGTTGAAATAAATACATTGCCAATGAAAGCTATGACCATTGAAGAACAAGAACAACTTGTTCAAATGACTCAAGCAACAACTAATTTGCAAAGTCCGTCGGAAGATAGAGACTTTCAAATCCCTTGACTTATGGACAAATTAAAAAACTGCAACCCAAATCAGCTTAGTCTCAACAAACACCCAGGAAAATTTTAGGGGCAATTGAATGTTATGTGAAAGTTAGAGTTACTCCTCGATAAGAGTCTAAACTGTCAAAAATACTTCTTGATATGAGCATAAACTATCTACAAATTCAAATTCAAAGTACTCCCTGATAAGAGTCAAATCTGTAAAAAATACTCCTTAACACGAGTATAAACTGTTTTTTAAGTTTAAGTTGAAAGATACTCATAAATACGAGTATAAACTATTTAAAATTAAGTTCAAGTTACTCCTAAATACAAGTATAAACTGTTTAAAGTCAAGTTCAAGTTACTCCCTAACACGAGTATAAACTGTTTAAAATCAAGTTCAAGTTACTCTGTAACGCGAGTATAAACTATTTTCAAACTCAAATGCAAGTTACTCCTTAACACTAGTATAAACTGTTTTCAAATTCAAGTTACTCCTTGACATGAGTATAAAATGTCTAACAAAAAAAAACTCCTTGACACGAGTATAAATTGTCTACAAGTTTACAAAATAAAATTTGAACTACGTCATGACTTGATCCTCTTGGTGGAGTACGTAGGCAACTTGAATTAATTTTCAAGTTCAGTCACATGTTGAAGGAAGAAATATTTTTCTGGAAAGTGAGCAAACTCGAGTACTTCAAGTTTCGTCTCTCTTACAAATTTCTTTGGACGATACTTGAAGTGGGGGCATCTGTTTGCACGGTTATTTTTAAAAAATATAAATATTTAATAGGATAAATATCAAATATGTTATCTTTTCAAATCAAAGATTACATTTGATATTATGCTATTAAATTAAATATTTTTTAAAGTTAAATAACCAATTGATTTTATTTGATATTATATGTTAAAAAAAATACAAGAGATAAATATCAAATAATATTGTGATAAATTCAAACTCTCAAAATATTCACTATAAAAAGGGGTCTTGATAGTTCATTCAAGACACCAAGGACGACAACGAGGAACGCAAGTGCAGACTTCTGACATATGTATGCCGGTCTATAAGTCTTCAAATCTGTATTCAAGTCTCCTTCAAGTTCGCCTTCGGTCGCCACAACTTTGTCAAATTCATTTTCGAATCTTCTTCAAGTCATCGGCTTGAAATCTTCTTGCCGTTCTTCAAGTCTCCGACTTTAAATCTTCACGTCGGTCTTCAAGTCTTCAAAATCCATCTTCAAGTTCGTCTTCAAATCTGATCTTCAAATCCGACTACAACCTTTGAAGGTTCTTCAATTTCGTCAAAGTAACAGGAGATTGAGATTTTCGCCTCCAAAATTTGATTTCGACATCAACTTTGATCAAGTAGTTTCTATCCGTCAAATTCGAAAAAAATCATATTCACGTATCCGGGAATAAGCTTCGCGCCCTGGCACACGAAATTGAAGAGAAGAATAAGAGGAATAGACTTCGATAGGATTTATTCCTTCAAATTTATTAATTCCGTAAAACTTTTATATTTCTTTGTCTTGTAATTTATTTTTGCAGACAAATAAAATTTGTGTGAACACACCTAATTACTGGTTGAGAATCAAAGCCTACCCAATTGATGTAACACAAATCATAAATATCTAAATATTTCGATATAATTAGGTGGGTCTAGTTCACAATTTTCATTTACGAATATAATATCAAAAAATTTTGCCCAAGTAAAATTATTATTAAACAACTATCATTTGTACTAAAAATTTGTGTTTATTGATTTTATTTAACACAAAATAGATAGTATACCAACGGGCAGTTGGTTCAAGTGGATATGGGCTTGAGTCCACTTAAGCAAGGTCTCGGGTTTGAACCTTGTGGATGTAAAAAACTACATTGTGTTGCATATTAAATACATATTTTATCTAAATATTTTTAATAATTAAATTATTTAAAACATCAAAATTTTAATTTAAATATAGTAATGAGATCTTAATTGAAACTTAAAATTTTAAAAAACACTTATATATACAAATTTTTTTACAGTTTTAAATTAACACTCACCTATAGTACACAAATATTTTTGAAAATATTATTTTATGGTGTCGTATCATATTTGTATAGGACACCGTGTTAGAAGTTTCTAACTTGTTAAATTTAAGAATTAATTTGTCATATCATATTTATGTTCATACATGATATTTGCGTCTATATGAAATTTTAACATATATGTTACAAATTGAGTTTGTAATTTCAATTTAAGATTAGGTCTAATTCCAGACTCCCCCTATTCTCTGGGTTTTACTGTGCTTTATCCCTTAATCTTTGAATTGGTGTGTTTTTGCCCCTAACTTTTGTAAAAATATAACACTTAACCGCTTTCAGATTATGTTCCCTTTTTCACACTTACTCAAGTTGTAAACTTGAAATTATTTTCCCCTAAACTTTGTAAAAATATAACTCTTAACCCCTTTCAAATTATGTTCCCCTTTTCACGCTTACTCACGTTGTAGACTTGAAATTAACTGAGATTGTAGTTTCCGGAAATTGCTTTTTAAATTATTTTCCCGTGGGTTTTGTTCCTTTATGGATAATTCTTTCCTGTGCAATTGCTTTATAGAAGTCGATCTTATTCATTTTCGGGCTTTGTTTTGTTTTATTTCTTATATTTTCTTCTCTTTTTTTACTCATATATGCGCGCTAAGTGTAAACGATCTAGATTAGAAGAGAAATGACTGTAATATGAAAAAGATTTAAAATATTTCTATGCTAATCTCAATCATCTTTTAATACACTTGATATATACATGTAAATAAAATAGGAGATGAAATACAATTTTAAAACCAGAGATCCAAGACCCTTTTTTATGGAGACTATGAAGATGGTGTGGGAGCATGAACCGGAAGGTCTCGCCTTCGAGAAGGATAGAATCGACAACTATTCTTTTGCATGTTTCTCTTGCCAAAAAAAAAAAAAACGACTGATACGCTCGCAACACACTATTAGCCTTTTTAATGGCCAAACAGGACTATAAATACTGTTTTTTGATATATAGTGCTTTCACTTGAAGCACCCAACCATTTAATGTGAAAAGAAGTTGGCAGAGTGTGGTGAAAAAAAAAAGACTGAGTGTAGTATTGAGGATTTGGCCATTTAGGTGGTGTGATGAAGATTGAAAAAAAAAAATGAAATGTAGATATTTGTAGGTTTTCAAGTTTTCGATCTCCAAACTCCTTGATAGACTCCAAATCCTAACCCTATGGTATTTTTCATGTATAAGGCATCAATTATATTTCTAAAACTTAATCATATATTCTTTGAAATTGCAGTAAAAATGCTTGTAATGCAAAAACATATTGGAAGAGATGAATCATTTGAGTATATATAGTTGAAGGGTAAGGACCCTTTAGTAAATTCGTATTGTTTAGGTACAATGGGAAGTCGCCCTAGACACGTGGCCCAATGAGGGGTGTTTACGAAAAAAACATCCATATAGGCCTGCCAGAAAGGTAGCCGTAAAAGCAACTGTAGCAGGAACATAGTCATGTACTTTGTATTAGAGAGCACTATTGAGTTGTTATCGAGGGGCAGGGGCCCTCGATAGGTTTGAGGGGGTATTATGTTCCTTGGAGTACAAACGAAGACGAGCACTGCGGTGCACATTGATTTTTCGCACGTTTCAGATGGAGAATCATTGAGAGAAGCTTGCCAGGCCTCTGAGACAAATGCCGGGGGATGGATTGATATGCGTTCCCAAAAGAAGCGGGCTACCAAGGTTGGCAATGGTAGTGATGTGAGCCAGGTTGGTAAGCAACATCAGTTTTGAAATGTGTAGCTTTTAAGAAGTCTGAAGAAGCAAACTCCATTAGGTGTGTTGACTAATATGTATCGAGCTTTGGTGGATGAGGAGTCGAAAGAGGCGTCCGTGGAGTCTGTTGATGACGAGATTGAGGTAAGGGATGGTGTGATTATGAGAGAGGTTTGCTCTAACTTAGGTGTTGAGAAGGTTTGGACTAA
The DNA here is from genome assembly GCA_037501455.1 of Lantana camara. Classification (NCBI taxonomy): domain Eukaryota; kingdom Viridiplantae; phylum Streptophyta; class Magnoliopsida; order Lamiales; family Verbenaceae; genus Lantana; species Lantana camara. The sequence goes on along the minus strand of CM074863.1, from coordinate 18,948,958 downwards.
GAAACAGAAGCCCGTGCCGGTTGTTGCTAACAATGTGCATGACGGGCTCAATGAGGGGACAGATCGCAGCAACTTTGAGGTGCCGGATGATGATGTGAGGAGGGAGGTCCATTCCAAACAGGCTTCCGACAAGGTATGGAAAAAGAAGAAGGGCCAGCTAGTGGAGTCGAATGTTAGGAATAATGCCCTTAAAGCAGTATTTATGCTTTAGTATTTCCTTGTAAAATCACAAACAGTCTTTTTGAATAATAAGCGAAATGATTTGTTTCATAGGTTATCACTTTTTTATGAGCTTATTTATATCTATTTGGGTTTGACTGTGTTTTGCATGTTTTGAACTCCCTAATTCGATGAGGCCGTTAAGAACTTTGCCCTTATGAGAAAGGCACACGAAATAAGTTCTTAACTTCATAGACGAGGATTAGAAACTTCTCCAAGTCGATGAGTCCGACAGACAGTGGGAGTGTCGACCTTGACTCCATTGTGACTTGCTTATGTGATTATGTCCTTTTGAAGGATCATTCAGTATCATGGAGTGATAAGTGCATACGATAATGCGTTCATAATACATAATGGTGATTGTTACAAGAACTTCATCACTGAGATTTCCCGCGTGAGAACATTCCTAAATAGGAAAGAAAATTTCCCGAAACTTCCAGATTAGGAAATATCTCACAAGTCAATGATGTGATTAATAATCCTTTGACTTGAGATTCTGTAACGTCTCATATGAGCTAACTCTGTAATCTTTGATATAGGCTTAAAAGGGTGTCGACATATAGACACCTGAACCACGACCTATGTTGGGATTACACAAGTGGCATATGTAGAATTAGTAGAATCAATAAAAGACCTACATTTATTTAGAACAAGAATGATCTCTTACTGATTAAGTTGTCCATATTCCATTAAATATTAAACCCTTGACCAAGGTGGATAAAAGATCAAGACATCAAGAAAATGGGGTTTTCTTGGATTGCGATCTAAATGGATATGGAACAAACTTAACTTTAAAGATAAAGAATAACAAGGCTCTAAAGTGTTATTCCCATGCCTTAGTTCTTGATTGAGAGATGGAGTTGTAGGGGGATCGTATTTCACTGATTGTCATTGACTGAAAGTTTCTTCGATTCATTTCCTTATTCGGCTAGGGGTCATACACCCATTGCTAGATTATGGTAGTGTGATCTGTGAATTGATTAATTAATTATGAGAATTAATTAATAGTGTCACTGCTAATCGAATAATGAACCTAAAGAGTCACACACAAATGCCAGATCACGAGGGTTATGGTAGGATGTTAATTAGATTAACGAAGGATCAAATTATTGATCAAAATGAAGCCACGAACACGTGGACTACTACCACATATCAAGCACACGTGACTGCCACATGTCGTACGACTTACGTGGCGGCTATGTGTCACGTACACGTGGGTGCACGTATGGCTCCAAATGTGTGATTTAATTCACACGTGAATTCTTTTCTAGAATTAATTAATTAAATTGTAATTAATTAATTTTGGTCTTTTATTTAATTATGACTTAATTGTTAATTCCATTCTCAAAATAATTAACCTAATAAATAATTAAGGGGCAATTACATCCAGGTCCCCTGTGGTTTGCCATAATTATAAATTAGTCCCTCTTGTTTTGTTTATTACATATTAATCCCTAATCCTAACGGACCGTTTGAGGTCCCTGGACGCTGTTAGTATTCCGTTAGTTTTGACATTTGAATTTTCGAAAAATATTACAGAAAAATCCCTGAACTATGAATTTTTTTACAAAATGACCCCTTAACTAAATCACATCAACAATGTAGTCCCTGAGGGTATTTAATATTCCAGAGAAATTCAGGGGTATTTTTGAAAATTCAAATGTCAAAATTAATGGAACTCTAGCGGAGCACAGGGACGTCAAACGATCCGTTAAGTTTAGAGGTTAATATGTAATAAACGAAAAATGAGGGACTAATTTGTAATTATGGCAAACCTCAAGGGACTTAGATGTAATTGCCCCAATAATTTATTATGAATTAAGTTATTTATTGAATAAATTGACTTTTGACTTTATATTAGATAAAGGTTAAAAATTCAAACTTCCTATTGTAGGAGAGAGAAAAGATCTTTTGCTAGTCTTGGAGAATAAGTTAAGAACTTATTTTCAATTAAAAGATAATAATTAATTAGTTAATTAGTGAGCAAGAAATCAAAGCCCATTGGTTCTTGAAAACCCTAAGGGGTTCGAACCACCTAGTATAAATACTAGAGGTGGTGCTTTTTTCATTTTAGACCAATGTTCTTGAAGCGTTAATTATTTTTGAGAAAAATAAAAGAAAAGTTTTCAAAGTAAATCCTAGCCAAAACACAAGCCACAGAACTAGCATTCTCAATAGCTTGATCGTGATCTAGGATTGGTGTGGATACGCTTTGGAGGATTACCTAGTTTGGGATCTAATCGAAGGTCATTCGAGGGACATTCCAAGTGAAAGGTTTTTGATAGACGGTATCAACATCATTAGAATGCTGCAATTCCAGTGAGTTTCTTGAATCCCTTCTTAGATACGATATGAACATTGTAAGTTTTAGATTCGCTTTTGGAAAATTTTTAAAAATATTGATGTGCAAACTCTGTGTTTTCCAATATTGAAGGGGTTAAAGCTGCAGGTTGAAAGGTTAAATGTTGGGATGGAGGGTTTGAAGGACTTTGGGGTGGTTATCCCGAGGCCAAATATCCTGGACATCGCTCCCAGATATGGCTTTGAGGATGTTGGGATTGCAGCTAGTAACGTGGCTATGCCTCAACGACGAAGGGTTTTAATGCTGCGGACTGAAGTGGTTCGGATGGGAATTTCTTTGTCGAAGCTGTCGAGAATCAATTCTCGGAGGAGGTGGATGATGAGTCTGGGAGTAATAGTTCAGGCTCGTCGTATCATGCCCCTTATAAAGATAAAGGTGGTGGCTTTCTTTCGGAGTCAAAGATCCCTAATCGGTTGAAGCTGATTATGGGTGAGGTGAGCGTTGTTTCGGGTATTGTTACACAGAGTAAAGCTAGGCGCTTCCATCATTAGTCTATATTTGATACAACACCATTTTATGCAGGTTTCTGGGGAAGATTAGGTGACTATCCTTGTGGGTATTGGTCTTGTTGTTAGAATGGAGATTTTATCTGCAATAATATTGATGGTTGTTGTGACTGTCATGGAAGAGCTTGTTGTTTAATTTGGTGCTGTGTTTTTGGGATTAATGTCCTCAAAATCCAATTATATTGTTAATATTTTGGATTAATAAAACTAAAATTATAGAAAGTTATGAGTATTTTACAAATATAATAATTAATGACGTGTGATGATATTTTTATATGAAATTTGTTTCATAGGAATAGACTTTAAATGCCAAAAATCAAGTGTCATTAAAGTTCTAGTCGGTGTGATAAGAAAATGTTCTTAGCAAGATTATAATGTATTATATAAGATGATTAGTCTTTCGTCATAGGGAATTGGAGTTTCCCGTTATAACACATTGATGATTTTCAAGAGATTGAAAACATCAAACTGGACCACTGAGATTGTTCATTTTATACTACTATCTAAAATGAAGAAAAAAACTCGGAAGCTTTGGACTGTTAATCTTGTTTGACGTGGACCAAAACCGACATGCCACCTAGACCACGTGGACCAACCCAGGGACGCCATCTACCGCAAGCGGTGGGCCTGGCTCAGCCAACGAGCCCACGTGGGTTGGACTCGAAGGACGCCTTTAAGTCGGCCTAGAATCTCTGGAGAGCCTTAACCCCCAAATGGGCCAAGGAAAGAGTCGGTGTTTCCCCCATTAGTCGAGGGTCGGACGTCGAGCTATCCCCTTTTTGCTCGAGGGTCGAGTCGATCGTCCCGGTGGGGCCCCCCAGCCGCCTCAACATTAAATGCGGACTGCATCTCCGTACTGTTCCTGAAGGGCATTAAATGCACCTGCAAAAAGTACAAGAAGGTCATCATTAACCCCAAGGGTATAAATACCCCTTCATAAATGTCATTTGGTAAGCTCAATTATTGCATATCAAGTCTGCTCGATTTCCTCTCCATAATTCGAGACTGATTTGAGCATCGAGTGCCAACATAAGGTAAAAACCCTCCAGTCCCTGGTTGGCCTTCAGCTCACATTTCTTTCCATCTTGCAGCTCTATTCTTCATCGAGTCTCCCCTTCACTACAAATTCTAAGTAACCCGTCGGATTCAACTCGACACGTCAACAGACCAGATTTCAACTCGATCATTTTGGCGTTGTCTATGGAACTCAGTAGCCATGGAGTTTTTGGAGCCGATGGGCAAGAGATCACCGCTATCCCCAGGGGGGGAGGGGTCCCAGCAATACACAAACTCGACCAGGGGATAACCCCAGGGGAGTCCCCGCCCCAATGGTCTACGCCGCTAAAGATCTAGATGCTTATCTGGAGAAGTGTCAGGCCGAGGCCGTTGCTGCAACCGCAGAGGGTCGGACTCCCGCCGCACCTTCGCCCGAGCAATATTCGCAGTACTACGGGTCCCCCGCACATTACGGATACCCTTCCCCGCATTGGAGATGCCTGCCACCGCCTGCCTATTATCACCCCGACTATTACGGCCCGCCCCCACCACCTAGTCCAGCCCAGTGGCAAGGGGCAGGTCGAGGGCAACAACGCACGGAGGTTTTGCCCCAGGATCAGAAAGCAGATTCGGGCCGCCGCCGCGACAAGAGGCCTGTTGGGAAACACAAAATCAGGTCGAGCCTCCTCGGTCCAAAAGAAGGGAGGAAGGCCGAAGCGCACCCCTACCACCGGGACAATCAGTGAGTCCCAAGGTACGACCCTTAGCGGAGAAAGGGGGATGGAGCCAAGGAACTCGAGAGTTTTCAATCGACTGGGGGCTAGGGTCGACCTTGAAGCCCCCAGGCTGTCAAATCGAGGATTAGAGGTCGGGTGAAATGACCTCCGGAACAGGCTGCCTCAGTGCAAAAGACCTGACGGACGACCCACCAGGGGGCCGCACGAGCATCCACCGCCTTCGGCTCCCCCTGTTATTAATGTACAAGATGAAGAAGAATCTTATTTTGACCTTGTGCCATCTCAGCAAGGTCAAGAGCAACTAAACCGGTACAATGCTCCCAATCAACAAGTCCGTCCCTCGACCCGGCAATATAGGAGTGCTCGAGAGGCTCGTTCCCCATTTTGTGAAAAGATCATCCGAGCCATGGCTAAGGATAAAATGCCCACCAATCTCCCAACTTATGAAGGAACCACCGATCCTGAGAGGCACGTGGATCAATTTGAAATTAAGATAAGTATGTTTGGCCATTCCCTAAACATCCAAGCCAAGATCTTCGCTACAACCCTAGTCGGGGCCGCCCAGGACTGGTTCTCAAGACTGCCCCCCTCGAAGTATCAGGTCGTACGATAACCTGGTCGATAATTTCGTTGCTCATTTCTCCTCTGTCAAGGTCGATAACCTGCCCTCTACCTACTTATACAACGTCGTCCAAGGGGAACACGAGACCCTTTCGAGACTTCTTTACCCTTTTCTCTCGACCTGCCATTCAAGTCCAAACCTCGAGTATGGACATGTTGATTCCTACTTTGCATGCGCATTGCAAGACAAAGAGTGTGCAGGGCACATTATCCGAGAAAACCCGGGGTCGATCGCCAAGATACTAGAGATAGCAGGGAATTGGATACGCCTCGGAGAAGTCAAGATGACCCACAAAAGCGACCCAAGGGGCAGTCGGAAGCTATCTAGTCCCAGAGGACCAAATCCCGACGAGATGCTAAGGCGAGGCCCGAGTCGAGGGCTGGGAGCAGCCAAAAAAAACATTATACCCCCCTCAACCGGCCAATCGAAGAGATATACAACGTCTCGAATAAGAAACTGTTCAAAAACCCCAAGCCGATCAAAGAGACCCAGAAGATCAGGGATTCGGGGAAGTACTTCCATTTCCACAGGCAGACGGGCCATAACACTGCCGATTGCTTCGCCCTTAGGGACGAGGTCGAGAGGCTGATCAAAGGGGGCCACCTGTAGAAATTTGTCAAGAAGCTCGATGAGCTCGCCCTCCGAGCAGAAGAGCGAGCCGACCAGAGCCTCCCGTGGAACCTCGAAGCAAAGTAGCCCGTCGAGAGAGATATCCACAATCTCTCATGCCTTGGTCGAATCGAAATGATTGTCGGAGGGCCGACCAGGTCGGCCCGGAAAAGAACTCGAAGGGAGGCCCAGCGTAACTATTATGGGCCAAGCGAGGTGATACAGGTCGAACAAAAAGAGAAGTGGGTAGAGAAAGAAGTCACCTTCAGTAATAGGGATTTTCACGATGAGCCACCTAGGGAGGGCAATGCCCCTGGTTGTCCGATGGTGATCACCTTAGATGTAGCGAACTTTGCTGTATCTAAAACCCTTGTTGATAATGGAAGTTCGGTGAATATTATCTATTACTCGACTCTTGTTAAGATGAAATTAGATAACAAACTTCGGCTGGAACCTTTGAAAACTCCGTTAACAGGTTTTGAGGACGCAAAAGTCTACCCGAAGGGTCGAATTCGATTAGTCACCTCCATGGGAACTCTCCCTAAGAAGGCGACCTTAGAAATTGAATACCTGGTGGTCGAGCAACCTTCCGCCTACAATATTATTTTTGGTCGACCAAGTCTAATTGAGTTTCGAGCCATAATATCGACTTATCATCCGATGGTAAAGCTACTGACTCCAGCCGGTTTCGGTGAAGTCCGGTGTGATATTCTGAGCTCGTGGACCTGTTACTCGATCTCAATGGAGAAAGTCAGGCTGCCCAATAAGCTTATCGTGCTCGTGTTGCAGATTCCCGAATTCGACGAGGAAGACCTCGAAGATAGAGATATTTAAGATCCGAAAATATCCCACAAGATCACCTCAAAGTTGGCCAAGAAAAGGAGAAAGGCGGCCGAAAGTCATGTCGAGGCTGCTAGTCAGACCGAGGAAATCGAGCTTCTCCAGGGGCAAGCCGAAAAGATCACTCACGTTGGTGTCTCTTGACCAGGCAAGGAGCTCGAGTAGGTCCTTTTAATTCAGTTCCTTCAAGAGAATGTCGATGTCTTCGCTTGGTCTTCCAATGATCTGGTGGGCATCTGTAACGCCCCGCTTCTCCAGTGTTCGGGTTTCACCACGTGTCGACTTTCTTGTGTGCTTGATTATGTAATTATGTGATTTATGTGGCCTTATTTGCAGCTCCTTCCGAGTTTAGGGGCTTGTTTGTAATTTTCTATTTCAAGGGTTTTTCGGTCATTTCTCACCCAATCGAGATTTTGACCTCTTTGATCCCTTCAACGCGTTCGGGGCATCGAGACGAGTCCGTAGACTCTGAGTTTGCCCAATTCTGGCGTTGTTAACTCTTCATTCGATCGTTCCATATGTTGAGGACCCGGGATATAACACCCGAATCCTCGTTATTCGTGCCAAGAGCCTGAGATTGCAGCTTCGTTCTCTCTCTCTCCCTCACCCGGCGAAAACACGTACCACACACCGTTACACACCCACAAATTCTAACTTCCTCGTTTCTCGACGGATTTTGACGAATCAATAGTGTTTTTCGATGAGCTCGATGACGCGGTCACAACCGTACCAAGATCTTGGCCCGACGACGACCGACGGAGGAGATATTTCCGATTTTCAGTCGTGCCAGGTGGGTGGTGGCAGGCCGCGACTTCACCGGCCGATTTTGGCCGTATCCGGTGACGATTCTTCGACACGCGCCATTGACCCAGACAGGAGACTTCTCAGCGTAATTTTTCATGTAGGCAGCGCAGCCAACGGACGCCGTGCGGCGGTACACGCGCCGATCAAAGGTGACGGCGGTGACGGCGGTACCGGCGACTTTTTCAGGCGAGGGTTAGTGGTTTCCAAGGTTCTTCAACCTCCTGACTTCGTTTCCGGTACTGGTTTGGCAAGAAAGTGGCCAGAAATGGGGTTTTCCAACGAGGGGCAACGGCGGACTTTAGAGGCGGCGGTTCGGCCTTTTCCGGTGGGATTTTGGTGACGATTCCTTCACGAAAGTTACTCGTCTCAACGTGGAGAAGCTCTCCGTATTGGTGCCGGTGCAAAAACCGGCCGGTGGTGGTGAACCGGCGGGTCCAAACCTGTCACTGTTCCGGCGAATTTTTCTGGCAATTGAGATATGGGTTTCGGAGGCCTCGTTACGGGCTTTTCAACGGTATATCCGGATTTCGTTTTCGTTTTACGGTTTGAGTTTAATTGCAATTTCCATTCTAGGGAGTAAGTTCGGTTTTTCGTCAACGAAATCCGGTGTGTTTGGTGTTTTCTGAAATTGTTTGAGGGCTTTTGTCGAGTAGGCCGAGGCGCACGTTCCTGTCCTTCCGGGGATTTTTCAGGCCACCGGAGGTGGTGGCTTGGCGGCTGTCAGTGGCGGTCCGGCAGGCTCCGGTGGTGGCATTCCGATGCCTTTCGGACAGTGTGTTCCTTTCGTCGTGGTGAGTCTATCACCGCTTTCCGTTCGTCAATCGGACACTTGGTTGATTTTATATGAATTTCTGAAGTTATTGTATATTATACGTTAATTGTTTTAAATTGTAATTTAATCTTATACGCTTAATTAATCGATGATTATGAATTGTATAATGTATAATAATATGATATGATATATGAAAACTCGAATTCTTAACTCATTGATTTTATGAGCCTCTTTTCATGTCGATTACTTGCCTCAATTGATTTAATTGTGAATTGTTTGAATATATATGAGTTGGCATAATTATCCCACATACTTATTTAATTTGAAATACGAACTTAACGTTAATGAATCATACATGTAACTTTAATTGTATGTTTAATTGTTAATTGAATCCTGTAAATTGATATATGATTTGATAATTGATATTGTTTAAACCTTATTGTTTGATTTTCTAAATGATAATAAATTGATGGGCTTCATGATTTAAAATAAATTGAATTCATTTAATTGGTTTACTTGTTTATATAAATTATTTGAGTGTATTATGTGACTAATTGCAACGTGAGACATTAATTGAGCATATGAGCACATTTACGGCACATCATAATTATTATTAATTTCATATGTATGCCATAATATGTCATTCTACTTCATGTCATCTCATTTCGTGTCGTGCATCCTATTTGGTTCATATTGAGTCTCCTCTCACTGGTACACATTGTTCATTCTCTTGTACAGTTCGTTTCCAGGGAGGAGACTTTCGAATTGAATAGGCACCTGTATTGCTCATGCTTTATGTCTCGTGGTATTCCAGGTGAGGGTGTTTTCGTTCTAGTTACATATTAAACCCTACAACCTTATGTGACAAGTTTTGGCCAAAACCTTACGTATATATATATGTTACTTTTAAAGTAGAGTTATCGAGTAAATATTGATCGAGTAAATGTTTTGGCGAGATTATGCATGTATGATATGTTCACGGGCCCAGGGACTTAGTACTTGTGGCTATCCGGGGAGGCATGGGCCGACGGTGATCCCATGTGCTAGTTCCACTATGTTTTACGACGGAACGGATCTCGTTAGGAGTTTTGGCGAGGAAACGCTAGTCGGGCTTTTGGGGCCTCATGAACCCCTCTAGCCATTATGTATGAGGTGGTCGAGTCTTGCTAACCCGTCCACCACCCGGAGGAAGAAGGTTGGAACTTGTTTATGAATATAATTGTATTATGATTGTTATGCACCGTGCGGGAAGGCCGGGACACGGATCGCCCAAACGACTATGTTATATGATTTGTGTATATTATAATATACTGCATGATCACATATTCAATATATTAATGATATTTATCGTACATGGTCTGAGTTAATGCACGCTCACTCGCCGAACCTTAACGTTTATGTATGATTTATGAACTTAATAAATTTAATATGATTAGTCGTAAAGTCCGAGCATGGCTTAGTTATTCTCTTGCCCTCTTGGGAATTAATTTTAAATAAAACCTTGCTCGGGATTTATGACTTGCATGCGCATGTTTCTATATATGTATCGCTCCTGCTCACTCAGTCTTCTAGAGACTGACCCCTCTTTCCCACTTTTCCAGTTTCTTTTGCAGGTGTTGGTTACTAGGCGGAGTTAGAGTGTCGAGTCATTGTTCTAGTCTCACTCTTTTACACTCACTGCATACTATATGGTTTCTAAGTATTGTATTGACCTTTTATTGTTGGCCGTTGTGCCCTTATTGAACTGATATTATTTCGGGACAGGTTAGGACAGGTTCTGGAGCTAGTTGAACCCGTTGATATGTTGTTGCCTTGTATTGATTCGGGATAGGTTAGGACAGGTGTATTGATTAGTGGAACCCATATTTATATTCTTGTTGGATTTCATTTATTTCTTTGGTATTACATGAATGATTTCCTTGCTTCCGCATTTTGGTTATTGTTGATTGTTCTAGGGTTAGCTTCCACCTAGTCAGGACTGTTGTTTTGTTTGTCACCCGTTCGCTGTGAGTCCGATTCATGTATGGACTGCCTATTTCATATGTGGATTAGACTCATAGTGCGGGGGATGTGGTGCCTATCGTCCCGGGTGCTACAACGTCGACCCTACCGTTATAATACACCATTTGAATGTCGATCCATCCTTCAAGCCGATAAAATAGAAGATGCATACTCAAAGTGTTAAAAGGAATAAAATCATAGAGGGAGAGGTCAATAAGCTGCTCGATGCTGGATACATCACCCTAGCCAAATATGTTGATTGGCTCTGCAACTTAGTTCTAGTCGCCAAGACCGGGGGCAAGTGGCGCATGTGCAACGATTTTACCGACCTGAATAAGGCATGCCCCAAGGATCCGTACCCCTACCACGCATTGACCAGCTGGCTGACTCGACCACCGGGTACGAACTGATATGTATGATGGATGCCTTTCAAGGGTATTACCAGATTTTTATGGCGCCCGAGGACGAGAAGAAGACTGCTTTCATAGTCGTAAAGGGCATCTATTGCTTTCGAGTAATGTCCTTTGGACTTAAAAACACAGGAGCCACGTATCAAAGATTGGTAAATCGAGTGTTCGAGAAAGAGATGACATGATCGTCCGTAGTAAGAAATCATGCAACCATCTCGAGGACTTAGGCCGAGCATTCGACTTATTAAGGAAGTACAATCTGAAGCTCAATCCAAATAAATCGAGGCAAACCCCAAGAAGAGTAACGCCATCCGTTACATCTCTAGCCCAAAAATGATTTGAAAAGTACAGTGCCTAGTCGGCTGTATCATTTCCTTGAATAGATTCATATCGAGGTCGGCCGAGAAAAGCCTCCCTTCTTTAAAATTCTAAAAAACATCATGGAGTTTAAGTGGATAGAAGAGTGTGAGCTTGCATTCGAGGCACTGAAAAAGTACCTCGAGTCGCCTCCTCTTCTAGCTAAGCCCGAGCAAGGCGAGAAGTTGTACCTCTACCTGGCCATCTCGAGCGAGGCCGTCAGCTCGGTGCTAGTGGCGGTGAAGGAAAGAAAGCACATGCCGTTCTATTACATAAGCAAGATCCTGCATGGGGCAGAGACTAGGTACATGGAGATCGAGAAGTTTGCATTGGCCCTGGTACATACCGCCCGAAAGCTGAAGCCATATTTCTAGGCCCACTCGATCACGGTGCTGACCGACCAACCACAGAGGTAAATTCTCGAAAAGCCAAACACGTCGGGAAGGTTAACCAAGTGGGCCATCGAGCTGGGACAGTTTGACATATCCTATCAGCCCCGTTTGTCTTACCAAGCACAAGTGCTGGCCGATTTCCTGATTGAGAAAGATGCGCCCTCGATCCCCAAATCATCGAGTCGCTGGACCTTATCAGTTGATGGCTTATCGACCGCATCCGGGGGGATGAGCTAGACTTTGCCATCTGCCTTGGGTTCCCTGCAACTAACAACGAGGCCAAGTACGAGGCCCTCATAGCCGGATTAAAAATCACAATGGAGCAGGGTATCGAATACCTAATTGCCCTCACCGACTCACAGCTAGTAGCAAGTCAGGTCGAGGAAACATACGAGGCAAGGGAGGAGTCGATGATGAAGTACCTAGAGAAGGTGAGATCTCTAGTAAAGAGGTTTAAGAGTTTCAAACTCGAACAAAGTCCTTGAGAAGAAAACGAGAGGGCGGACGTGCTCTCTAAGGTGGTGAATGGATTAAGAAGTACAAGGGATAGATCGATCACCTTCCTAACAGTCTTGGTCAGATCGACTGATGACAAGGGCGATGCCGTCCTTAACCTTGACCCCGTCGAGCCCTGCTGTCTGGATGAATTGGTTTTTTACTTAAGAGATAGGGTCATCCCCGAGAACAAGGCACATCGGCGCAGACTTATGGCCCAATCCGCGAGCTACGTGCTCAACCCCGATGGAAAGCTTTTTAAGAGGTCCTATCGAGAACCGGCTAAGAGGTACCTTCGACCTTCTCAAGCCAAGGAGGTTATCGAGGAAGTCCATGCAGGGTCCTGCAGAAATTATGCCGGAGGAAAAATGTTACCTAAAAAGATAGCTCGAAGTGGATACTATTGGCCGACCATGGTCAGAGACTCGATCAATTTCGTGAAGAGGTGCCCAAGCTGCAAAAAGGTATGCCAACCTCACGCACCAACATCCGAGAGAAATGATACCCATCGACGTAGCTTGGCCTTTCGATCAATGGGGAATCGACATAGTGGGCCCATTCCCACTTGTGCCAAGGCAACACCAGTTTGTCATTGTCTGCATCGAGTACTTTTCCAAATGGATCGAAGCGGCATCGGTCCCGAATATCACCTTCCAGGTTATGATCCATTTCCTGTGAAAGAATATCATATGTCGATTCGGGGTCCCGAGGATACTGATCTGCTATAATGGGCCCCAATTCAGATTCGCACACTTCAGGAAGTACCGCGCCGATATGGGTATTAGTCTGAGATTCACCTCGGTCGGCCACCCCCAAGCTAACGGGCAGACCGAAGTAACCAATCGCATCATCATGTAAAATTTGAAGACTCGGCTCGACACGAAGAAGGGAGCTTGGGCTGAAGAACTCGACAGGGTATTATGGGCTATCGAACAAAGCCTTGAACGACTACCGGAGAAACCCCTTTCTCGATGGTCTATGGGTCTAAAGCCATGATACCCTCCAAGTTGATACATCAAACAACTTAAGTATCCCAGTATCAGTTGGACCGAAATAAAGAGAATCGGTAGTTCGAGTTGGACACTATTGAGGAAAAAAGAGAACAAGGGTTTCGTCGGATGCAGCAGTATCGGGCCTCCTTGGGTAGGAATTACAACGAGACTCGATCAATTTCGTGAAGAGGTGCCCAAGTTGCCAAAGGTATGCCAACCTCACGCACCAACATCCGAGAGAAATGATACCTATCGATGTAGCTTGGCCTTTCGATCAATAGGGAATCGACATAGTGGGCCCATTCCCACTCGCGCCAAGGCAACACCAGTTTGTCATTGTCTGCGTCGAGTACTTTTCCAAATAGGTCGAAGCGGCATCGGTCCCAAAGATCACCTTCCAGGTTATGATCCATTTCCTGTGGAAGAATATCATATGTCGATCCAGGGTCCCGAGGGTACTGATCTACTATAATGGGCCCCAATTCAGATTCGCACACTTCAGGAAGTACTGCGTCGATATGGGTATTAGTCTGAGATTCACCTCGGTCGGCCACCCCCAAGCTAACGGGTAGACCGAAGTAACCAATCGCATCATCATGTAAAATTTGAAGACCCGACTCGACACGAAGAAGGGAGCTTGGGCTGAAGAACTCGACGGGGTATTGTGGGCTATCGAACAACACCTCGAACGGCCACCGGAGAAGCCCCTTTCTTGATGGTCTACGGGTCTGAGGCCATGATACCCACCGAGTTGATACATCAAATAACTCGAGTATCCCAGTATCAGTTGGACCGAAATAAAGAGAATCGATAGTTCGAGTTGGACACTGTTGAGGAAAAAAGAGAACAAGGGTTTCGTCGGATGCGGCAGTATCGGGCCTCCGTGGCCAGGAGTTACAACGATAAGGTCCTTTTCCGACAGTTCCAAATTGAAGACCTAGTATTGAAATGAGTCGACTTTACCAAGCATGCCGGAAAGCTCAATTCTAATTAGGACGGTCCGTATCGAATCGCCAAAATTGGGAAGAACCACTTCTACCACCTTCAAGAAATGAATGGCGATCATGTACCTCGATCTTGGAATGCCCACAACCTACGAAAGTTCTATGTCTAAAAAGCATTCCTAATTGTACAAGTTTTAGATCGATGTTTTCATTCAATAAAACCTCGTTTCGACTTGCATTTATCATATCCTCTGGATTAAATAGATTTAATTTCATACGAGTTGAATGGTTACCGATGTTGCCTTATCGATCTGTTACTTTGAACATGCATAATTAAAATATGTTAATTCAGAATATTCAGAAGCGAAACTAAAATAAAAGAAACCTCCGATGTAATTACGAAAAAATCGACCCAAGGGTATGGTTACAAAATTGGGGCTCTCGCCTTTTGGATTTTACAATGGAAGTGTTCCTCGACCACCCCAGGCCGAGTTGGTACATCTATTCTACATGAACAAAAATAAACAGCAAGTAATTTCAAGACCCATGTCAGGCCAGCAAGGTCATTCAGAGTCGACGTGAGCTGCTTCCTCAGGGGCATCGGGGTCGACCATGGGCTCTTCGGTGGCTCCCTTCCCAAATAGCTCCGGGAAGATCGCAGCGGGATCCAGTACATTCTCGGGGTCTACACCTTGGGGCATTTTGCTTGGATCCTCCTCCTGTTGGAAGTATATTGATTTGGCCAAGCTAATAGCAAAGCCAAACTCATGCGTGTCCCAATCAACGGCCGGAGTTGGGGTCGAGGAAGCAGGCGGGGGAGGCCTAGGATCAGGACATCGGAGCCCGATCTTTTTCTGGTCGTAGTCCTGGGAGACGTACCCTGCAGACTTACACTGGGCGAGGCATAGTTCGAACCCCTCCTTCAAGTCGTCGATCCCAAAGGTAGCGGTGACCCTCCAGAAGACAGGTGATTTCATAAAGCGGTAAACCCCATAGAGTTCTGATAGGGCCACGGCCTCATCAAGGGACCTCCTGCATCAATCATTGGTTAGTCGGGCACCCCTCCGCTGGTCAACTTTCTCTCCTTTCTTGTGAATATTAACTAGTTAGCGAGCCTGTTTGTCGATTTTGGAGTTAACGGCAATAAGCTTCTTCTGCAGATTAGTCACCTGGCACTTAAACTCGGCCGCTGAATCGTCCGACCTTTGCTTGGCCATTTGGGCCTCCTTCAGCTCCATCTCGACTCCCTTCTGAGTTGCCTCCACGGCCGTCAGCTTGCCCTTCAGCCCCTCAATCTCAGAATCGACCCCAGACTTGGCTGCCAGCCTAGCGCCCCTCTCGATAGATTTGAGCCTATCGACTCAAGTGGAAAAGATCCTGGTTAACCTGTTAAGAGTCAAACATCAGTTCAATATCCGACCAGATAGTTGAGAGGTAAGGTGAGGAGTTGATGGTCGGGCACGGTCTAAGAACCGACATAGAGAGCACCCATCGCCCGGTTGTCGTGAGGATTAGAGCTTACACTACAAACCTTGCCCTCGTGGTCGACACTGCGCAGACCATCAGGAAAGTGGGGTTTAGAGATTTTTAGCATCAATTTGAGAAGAGGCTACTATGTTGATCTAATACTTAATCAAAAATAAAATATAGAGTGATTGGCTCGGTTCTCCCCCCAGCACCTGGGTCGAAATCTTCACTCCAAGCTCCAAAGGCTAGGCCGAAGTCCACCAAGGTCCGAGTCTCAATTAGTCTTTTGCAATCGAACATCCCCAACAACCTCATATCTCTCAAAAAGGTGTTCGACCATTTGGTGGCAGATTCAGGTAAGGCTGCCCTAGGCTGCCAATTCCAAACCCTGTTGTTCAATTCGGGCCAGCCGATTGGGCTCTCGACAAAGATGAATTGCTCTTTCCACCCCTGGCCGTTGGATGCATTCGGTGAAGTGATGAGTTTATGGTTGTTCTTGGCAGCTAGTGAAATGAATCCAAACCCCGAGCCTGACTTCTCAGTTGTCACTGACGCCTTGAATAATTCATCCAAGACCCCGCTCATCGAAATCCCAAAATACCTTATGGGGACTCGGATCCCCGTTGATCATCGCGTACGCATTTGGCATCAGTTGGATGGGGCGAATGTTGAGGCTATTAAAGAGCTCTAGGACATCATCGACAATGGGAAACTGGAAGCCCGAGGTGACCATCTTGTAAGTGATCGAGATGCACCTTCGAGGGGGATCAGTCAACCTGTCGCATCTCCGAGGTCAAATGACACTGTAGCCATCGAACTCGGGGGCTCTCCCAAATAGCATATCTCGGATTGTCTCAAACATGTTGGGTGATACTTTACTCTTGATCCGTCTTGGGTCTTTATCCAACTGGTTGGTCGGGGATCTTGCCCCGGCAGGAAAGTACTCCTCGTCATCATTATCGACTAGGTTGTATCTACCTGACGTCGAAGGACCCGCTTCTTGGGCTCTGCTCGGGGGCTCAGAGGCTTTGCTCGAAGGTTCAGGGTCGAAACTCATCCCTACAGGTGGGATCATGGAAATTGGTACGGCCGAGAGGACTGGACCTACTGGAGATAAAGAGTGCCTATCTCGAGAGTCGGAAGACACCTCCATTATATCCACTTCCTGGTTGGGGGCTTGTTTAGACTGCATTGACTTTCTACTTTGAGTACCAGATATACTTTGATTTGACATAGCCTTGGAGGCAGTGGCCCAACTGGAGGCCTCGGAGCTTGAACCGACCGAGTTCGAAGAAGACATCCCTACACTCAAAATTAAAACTTTGACTGAGTCCCTCTTTTCAATATGCCCCTTCCTCAAGGCAAGAAACGATGGTTTTATATTCAGGGAGTCGAGCACAATTCGAGATGGGGTTCCTCTCAC
Organism: Lantana camara; assembly: GCA_037501455.1. Lineage (NCBI taxonomy): Eukaryota > Viridiplantae > Streptophyta > Magnoliopsida > Lamiales > Verbenaceae > Lantana > Lantana camara. The sequence continues at coordinate 18,932,010 of CM074863.1, read as the reverse complement.
TCGAAAATTAAACCCTCTCTAGACAAAAGACAAAACCGACAGAAAACAAGTCTTAAAAAACAGAATTAAAGGGCAACTTACTTGAAGATTAAACGGTGGGTCGACTTGCTTGGTTGTTCCAAATTCGACTCGAGTCTTCCACTTGCTCTGCTCGAAACGCTCTGGATTTGGTATGGGAGTTAAGTTTTCAAAAGTGAAAAGGAGATTCACTGAGGCAAGAGGTATATATAGGGGTGCTTTGGGCAGGAACTTCAAAGATGAACCGTCGCAATGATGGCGTTAGGGCCCACTTTTGAATTTGAAAGGCTAACGCCATGTCATCCTTGCAGCCAGCCTTTTCCGGGGCTTGTGACGTGGACCAAAACCGACATACCACCTGGACCACGTGGCCCAACCCAGGGACGCTATCTGCCGCAAGCGGTGGGCCTGGCTCAGCCAATGAGGCCATGTGGGTTACACTCGAGGGACGCCTTTGGGTCGGCCCGAAACCTCTGGAGAGCCTTAACCCTCAAATGGGCCAAAGAAAAAGTCTGCGTTTCCCCCTTTAGTCGAGGGTCGGCCGTCGAGTTGTTCCCTTCCTGATCGAGGAACAACCGTCGAGCTGTCCCTTTGTCGCTAGAGGGTCGAGTCGATCGTCCCGGTGGGTCCCCCAGCCGCCTCAGCATTAAATGTGGACTGCATCTCCGTATTGTTCCTGACGGACATTAAATGCACCTGCAAAAAGTACAAGAAGGTCATGATTAACCCTAAGGGTATAAATACCCCTTCATAAATGTCATTTGGTAAGATCATTTATTGCACATCAAGTCTACTCGATCCCCTCTCCATAAATCGAGACTGACTTCAGCGTCGGAGTGCCGACATAGGGTAAAACCCCTCCAGTCCCTGGTCGGCCTTCAGCTCACATTTCTTTCCATCTTGCATCTCTATTCTTCATCAAGTCTCCCCTTCACTACAAATTCTAATGACCCCGTCTGATTCGACTCAACCATATCAGCAGACCAGATTTTGACTCGATCACTGTCAGTGTTTCTACTTTAGGCATGTAGTGTTAATCACTGTAATGTACTCAGAAGTGAGGTCTCGGTAACGGGTAGCCAAAATACTTTGTACGTTTAGTGATTGCATGAAATGTGCTAAAGAGTAATACTGATCGAGGAATCTGTGGCCTTGCTGGAAGGTTAAAAGATATCCCTGAAATAGATTTGCAAAAAGTTCAAATTAAAACTTTGGTCAAAGTACTTTGTGTGTCCGTCATCGAAGTTGTATGTTGAATGTATTTCACATACAAGGATTTTGGACTTAAGGCGAATCAAGAAATTTCATATTGGAAGTGAAAAATAAATGATAGTATGTTAAATGATATCTATATAGAGGAGTAAAATGCAAAATTATTCTAGATTGAGATATTTGTGAATAATTTAATTAATTTTAGAGTGCAACAATATTTATTTAGGGAAATTAAATAATGTTAAATGGTAATTAATTATTGTCATGAGATGATAATAGATTGACCCGTTTGGAGCTAAAATTTATTAGTCCTGCAGGTCCCTCTACAAGCTCCAATGAAGACCGAAGAGAAAATATTAAAAGGAGAGAGAGAAATAAATTTTCAAAGTGTTTGAAAATAGCCAAGGAATTTATTTTGAGAAAATAAATTAAATTCCAAAGAGTTGAAAATATCTGGGATTTTATTTTGGGGAAAATAAAATTTTTTAAAGAAAAAAAAAATGATGATGTGGTATATGATGTGACAAGTCGCTGACCTATTAGCTAACATGTCAAGCCACATCAGCAGATCATAAGTTCTGTGGCACTTACGTAGCGCCCACGTGACGCGCCACATGGACTGCCTAGTTCCCACCGCGTCATCTCGCGTGAATGACCCATATTTGATTTGGGCTGGGCCGGTCAATGGATCAGTCAACAGGGTTATCGGGGTGAAAACGAATAGGGTCATTGGACCGGATCCGGACACTAGCATCATCTGATGGTGCTACACGTTGGAAGCACGCGCCAACCATATAGCTGCCATGTGGCGGCGCATGGAGGCGGGTGCAGTGCTCGATTAGCACGTGGTCTACGGCGGCTGACTCGTCTCGGCCTGATCCTCCACATGGCGCTCTCAGATTCGCTATCCAGGCATGGGGCACAAGTCTGAGATGCAAAAAAGACATTTTTGCCCTTGAAATCTTGCCTTGCACTCCCAAAAATGGGAAATGACTCGGACGTCCCAATTTTGAGCTTATAAATAGGCATGCACACTTTGAAATTAAATCATCAGTTTCCAAACTTTGGTATCAGATTCAAAAGCCATTTCAACACCTCTCTCTCTAAATTATAATTAATCCTTAATTATGTTTAATTAGATGATTATATAATTAATATACAATCCACTTAATTATTAGAAAATAGGGGTTTTCTAGTTTTAGAAAATAGGTTTTTCTAGAAAAATATTTTCTCGAGTATTTAGCGAAATATTATCGGTGCCCACACTCCAAAGTGTTAAGTCGGGGAAATTACGGGGAAGCTCTACCGATTTCACTAGAAATTAAGATGCTGGAAAAGTCCATTGATAGCCAATTTTGCAGTACGGTAGTACCGTTATGCTGCAAAAATTATTATTTGCATATTACGTTTATATGCTATGTGATTTAAAATTAGGGTTAATTACACTTAGCCCCCAAATTAGATAGGGTAATTACAGTTGATATACCACTTTTAGATATAATTACATATACCATCCTTGTGGAAAATTTAAATTACACTTAGCCCCCAAAAAGTTAAAAATCCATTAAAAATGTAATGACATCAGCAAAATATTTTATAAAAACCCGAAAATACCCTTATTGATTATAGTCAAATTTTTTCTTCCAAAAATGTCCTTGGGGTTGAATGTAATTTGTTATCTTATTGTGGAGTGCAAATGTAATTTTGACGTCGCCTTTTTTCAACGGCCATTATCAGCAGAAAGTACATATTTTGTGAAATTGTACTTTTGATTGGGAAAAAAAAATTTGATAACAAATTATCTAGATGTAATATTTTGCCTGATTTAATAAAAATGAATTTACATTCTAATTATTATCCACATCATACAACAAGGGCTGCTATAAATACACGATACAGACACTTGCTTGGCAGTTGGCCATAACTTACAACCATGGAATTTATTTTCCAACATTGTGCCATTGAATTACACAAAATAAAACCACCACTGAACGTGGTATAACTATCCACAAACCAGACAAAAGGCAAGCTATATATCAATACAACAAGCATTACAGGGTAGCATCAAATTACATAACAAATCTCCACAATATAATAACATTACAACATATTCCGAATTCCAATACTTAGTAGAGGTTGGAAATGGCCCCGTCTCCGGCAGTTTGAACTTTGAAGAACACTACACATCTCCAAAGCAACACCAGCAGGCAATCCTTTGCTCTTCAAATAAATCCTTAAATTGTTGGATTCTCTTCAACCCCTTGAGACTTCTTGAATCCTATCACATTAATTCTTTTACCGTTTTTATTGCCTCTGATTCCATTCCCTCTGCTCAAAATCTGTCTAATTCACTATTCTTAATGGCAAAATTTTCTTATTTCAATTGATAGTCATAATTACAAGGGAAGTAATTGTTCCATAAAGAAAACCCCCTCAGATAACATAAAAATTGTATGTAAATCAGCTTCATCATTCATATCTTTCTTCAACAGATGATTCATGAGCCCACAACTTATTTTCCAGCTAAAAACAATAGCGATTCCTTTTCCATATCAAAAAATCAAACAATTCCACTTGCATAAAGGGGAAAAATGCATAATCCACGCACAAAATAATTCAAAAAATAAAAAATAAAAATCAATGATTCGAATATACGTACAAAGCAATATTTATCTAAAAAAGAAAATTTGACAAAATGCCTGAAAAACAGTCAAAACCCACAAAAAGTAAATTTTCTTCGAAAAAACTTAAGGAAACTCCATCAAAATATAGTATCGAACCAAAAGAAACTCAGACACAAAAAAGCCCTAATATTTATATCTCAAAATCGATAACAGTAAGGTTTTCGTGACAGATTTTGTCTAATACCAAACATATGTGCTAGGCGAAGCTAGGGATGTAAACGAGACGAGCCCGTTCGCGAGCCTGACGAACCGAATCAATGAAGGTTCGGGTTCGAGTTCGAAGTAGACGAACCCGAATCGAACCCTGGCTCGATTCGTTGCCTTCACGAATCGAACTCGAACCCATTCTTTCTGAAATTTAGGTTCGCGAGCCGGCTCGCGAACCCTAGTATTTTAATTAAAAAAATAATATTTTTTATATATAATATAATTAAATATGTAATATACTATATATATTTTTATTTATAATTTATATAATATATTATATATATCTAATATATTAAAAAAATGTAAAACAGATCTGACGAAGAAAACATTTCAAAATATAATATCTCTCTCTCTCTCCCATTACAGATCTGACGAAGAAAACCCTAGCCCCAACTCCACTTTTCCCTCAGCCGCTGCCATCCCAGCCGTCCGCCGCCGCACCGCCGCCGTCCCAACCATCAACCGCAACGCCTCTATCGTCCCAGACTCCCAGTCATCCACCGTCTCGACTTGCATCGGCCACCACCCAGCCCCAGATCTAGCTATCTCTCAGCCATCGCGAGTCGCGACCACCCGCACCTCCACCATCACCACCACCACCACCACCACCACCACCAGTGCAGCTGAAACTTCCAGGTCCAGGTAAATATTGTATCATCTTTTTCATAGGTTTAATTTAATTTTTCTGGACTTGAGAAACGACTACTGCTTTTCGGGTTTGTGCCGTAGGGAAATTTTGCTTGATTTTTTTCTTCCGGGTATGTGAATGAGGAAAATGAACTGAATGGTGCATGTATTTTGAGATGGTGATGTATGCTCTGTTGTAAACTGTTGATATGAGGAATTAGGAAAATGAATGCTATATTTCTTTAATGTTTTCTTCTTGAATACTTGCTTTGAATTTATTTTGACTTTTCTAAATTCTATTTATGAATGGCCGAAAATGTCTTGAATGATGGTTTGCACTTTGCAGCAAGAATGTAGGTTTGAAGTTGATGGCCTGGTAAAGTTCCCTTTCCTAACTGATATATATATAATTTAGGATTCACCTTTGGAAGATTATCCAAAAGACTTGGACGGTGCCTTTGCAATTTTGATCATACTCATGGTCGGAATATAAAGCCTGTGAGGTTTGAATTGTCTACTTTCTAGACTTTGTTTTAAAATTCATGAAGAGTAAAGTTGTCTTCTTGAATATTTTGTATGTATATTCTGTTGTTTCCAATTGTTTTGTGCAAATGCTGAAGAAAATCTTTTGGTTAACAGGTTGAAGTTGAATGGTTGGAGGCAGACTTGGTTACTTGGTTTTAAAATTCATGAAGGAAGAAGAACTGAAGAAGTCGTTTAAATTTGTGAATTGGAATTCTGTTTTAAGTGTTTAATGTTGGATTGTAATTGGCAGATTTATTTATTTCGGATTTTAATTCTATTCAAATGCTTATATCTTAATGTTAGGTACATTGTAAATTTGTAAACAGCAATGGTAGGTAAGATAAACTCGAACTTGAGCCCGAACTCGAACTCACGAACCGAATCAATCGAATCAGTTTCACGAACCCACGAGCCGAACTCGAACCGAACCCGAACCGAACCCTGTCACGAACCGAACTCGAACCTAATCTTTTTAGGTTCGTTAGGCTCGGGTTCGAGTTCGAATTCGTTAAACTATCTCACGAACCGAACTCGAACCTTAAAAAAAGGTTAAGGTTCGGCTCGGCTCGGTTCGTTTACATCCCTAGGCGAAGCTAAGGTTGAAGAATTCCAAGCAAAAACTTGAAAAATTGAAAACTTTGCCTACCTTTCTTGGATGTAAAATTTTCGAATCGCCCAAGGATGATGCGACTGAACCCAAATTCTTCTTCAGCTCCTCGCCGCCTACAAGCTTCCCACCTTCCACCAGATCTTCCTCACACAGCTCGACCACCTGCTTCCCAACTCCACCATCGCCAGCGACGTCCCGGTCGATTACTCCGCCAATGCTTAGGTCACCGACTCTGCTAACGACGCCGTTTACAAAATCACCGAAGAAGGGGAAGTGGCTGTTGTTCTTTCCAGATCTCAAGCCTTCAAAAATGAACTTTTATGTTTTTTGGACTTTTTGTTCGATGTGCTCTCAGTTTGTGAGTTTGAGGGCAAATAGGGAATTTTCAGTTTCAATTTTTTGGGTCAAAAAATCAGAAAAAACTTAACGGAAATTTAGAGGGCAAAACGGGGAATTCGGGTCATTTTTAACGGAACCATAAAGATTTAGGGGTTTAGTGTAATTTAAATTTTCCACAAGGGTGGTATATGTAATTATATCTAAAAGTGGTATACCAACTGTAATTACCCTATCTAATTTGGGGGTCAGGTGTAATTAACCCTTAAAATTATGTTATAAATGTATGAGTATATTAGAGTTGTTCTGGCATAATTGTTCCGATGCTTATTAAAAGGGTTTTTTCTAACTTTAGTGTGTTTTTTTTTGTATATTGTACTTTTGGTGTACTTTTGAAAAGTATTGCAACTTTGGTGTAATCCGTGTTTTGAAAACGCGGAATCACTATAGTGAACAGTGAATCCGCTTTTTGAAAAAACGGATTCAATACAAAAATTTATGAGTGTAATATACGCTCATAAATTTTTGTATTGAATCCGTTTTTTCAAAAAACGGATTCACTGTTCACTACAGTGATTCCGCTTTTTCAAAAAACGGATTACACCAAAGTTGCAATACTTTTCAAAAGTACACCAAAAGTACAATATACAAAAAAAACCACAACATTTTTATAAATTCACCTTATTAAAATATTTTAGAAATATTTTAATAACGAGGTTATAACAAAGTTTTTTGAAATATTGCCACATACGGTCACTCTGTTTCGGGTCCATCACCCAGCAGTGTTGAGATTCGTGTGTTATGGGCTAGGTGTTTGTGGGCTTAAGCTTAGTTGATCCATCACAGTTTTAGTAGATAGAGTTTTAGGTCATGCTTTTACGCATCTTCTTATATTGGGCTTCTCCTGTAAATATTAACTTGTTTGGCTACTTTTAATGCATGAGGGTGGGGCCTCGTTAAAACCTGACGGGTCGTCTTGACCCGATTTTTAGAAAGAAAAAAATTCTAGATACTGTAGAAGCACAGAAAGTTAAATGTGAAAGAAAAAAAAATTAGGTTAAACTAAGACTCTGCAAATTTTTTTGGTCAAATTTACAATTTAGACCAATATTAATTCCTATTAAGTTTACTACTTTACTAATAATATAAATACTTATTGAACTTATATTCATATCTTTTACTCTATTTATTTACTAAATTAATGTATAAGATAATATAAGGAACAACATTTTATTTTATGTGAAGATGTACTTGTGCTACTTTAATATAATATTATACATTTGATACAGAAAAATCATAAATTAAATTATATTAAATAAAAATAGAAAAAGTAGACAATGAATTTACTAAAAAAGAGTAAGTGTATAAAATAGAGAGGAATAGAGATGTCAGAAAATATGTATATTTATAAAAGAGTGAAGTGATTAAAATATGTAATTAAAATATTTTTACAGTTCATATTATATTGATCTAAAGTAAGTTGTTTTAAATATTTAGTAAGTGTATAAACTGTTAAATTTTATCATATTAAACTTAAATAGTATATTTTAAAAATACTCATGTTAATGTTGACATGTATGTTAAAGTAAGCTTTCACATTTTATTTTATATATATATATATTGATAACATGGCATAATTCAATTGGATCATGTAGCGCATCCTAATGGGAACCACATGGACCCTAAGTCCACCATGGGCCAACCATGAAGGGCTACGCTGACACCTCTCAGGGGTGCCATGCAAACTTCAACCTTTGAGGTCAAACTACATGACAAAGTTATACCGGCCAAGAAGCGACCTACACATAAGGTTGTTGAGTCGACGAATTGAAGCAAATAGGCCAAACAGTCAAAGTTAGCCCAGATAACCTCTAGATCGACCAACATACGAGAAGTCATGAGGTCAATCCGGCAGCTAAGCGGGTCAATTGGCTAAAGCCTAAAGGCCAAATGAGGCCCCATTGACCAAACCCTAGGTTGAGAGATCGACAAGATATTACGAGCAAAATGCTACCAACGACCTGGTGACCTTAGCATGAAAATGTACCAACTTTTAATTTCATGTGTCAAATTGTCAGAAGACATTTAATATCAAAGATACCAGATCCGGTTAACAGATGAAAAGTCAAAGTATCCGTTCAGCCAGGTCGAAAGTATGCTTAGCAATAAATTATGAGATATACATTTAATAAAATAATCTTACTATGTGATTTGTGTGTGTTTTAGACTGCACTGCATCCTATTGGATTGAATTTGTAATGTTTTCATATAAATTTAAGGGCGAATTACATCCAGGTACCCTCACAATAGGCGAAATTACATTTCAGGAACCCTTGTTTGAAAAATTACATATTAGTCCCTGTAGGGCGTGTTTAGCTTGAAGTCCCTGACGAAAAAGGCCATTTTTCCTTGTTCTCAGTTTCAATTACTGCATAAGCTAGTGGGTAAAGGTCATTGTTCCCATTAAATTGTTGGAAACAGGAATCAAAAAGCAGCGGAAATTTTAAAAATTTTCCAACAAAAGGATCTAGGACTCGCAATCGTGTATCCAAATTCGTAGAGATTAGAAACTTACTTTTCAATAATCTTTCTTGAAGCATTTCAAGCCACCCAAGAACGCTCTTCTCGCGGCTTGATCCCCTCTCCTTGGTAAAGCTCGAATCTTCAAAACTTTTAACTTGAAGCTCTCTAGAGATAGTCCACCAGCTTGACTACAATCTAACTAGTAAGGATGCTAGTTCTCTATTTAGTGTTTAGGCTTAACCTAGGGTTTAATTTATCTTGGAGAAAGGATGGTGTTCAACACATGAACCAAAAGAATTGCCAATTACTCTCTAAGGGGAGCTCATATAGGAAAGGGAGGGGTGGCCGAAAATCCCTAGTCCTTATGGGCTAAGGATTTTGGTCTCTCTCTCCTATTACTTGATCATCAAGTAATTTTGACTTTGACTTTGAATTCTAATTCAAATCAACTTTTAAGAGAGCTAAAATATCCAAACCCTTTTGGATATTATTATACTTTATTTATTAATAAATAAATAACTTATTTATCTACTTAATTAATTCATAATTAATTAACTAGATTAATTTTTCTCCAAAATAAGACTTTCTTTTTATTTCAAAATTAAACCAAAGTCTTTTAAATAATTAACACATTTAATTATTTAATATATATATATATATATATTCACGTGTGAGACACGTGTCACTTACATGACCCACACGTGTGGAACCCTCTTGGCTCGATTAACTCGTTTAATCATTTTAAAGCCTCAACTCATGTAACCAAGTTGTTGTGTGTGACCCTCTAGGTTCTCAATTCAATTAGCAGTGACCCTAATTAATTAATTCACTAATTAATTAATCAGTTCACAGATTAAACGACCATAGTCTAGCAACAGGTGTTTAACCCCTAGCTGAATTGGAATGTCTCGATTCGACAGAACCTTTAAGTCATTGACTCATGTGAGATACAATCCTCCTACATACTAGCTCTCAACCATGATCTAGGGTAAGGGAATAATTAGAACCCTAATAATCTGGTCTTAAAGCTAAGTGCATTTCATATCCATTTGACCTCAATCCAAGAAACCTTTTTCTTGATGTCTTGATCTACTGCCTTGGCCAAGGACTCCATATGGCATATGAATGACTTACACAATAAGAGATCACCTTGCAAATGCAAGTGTAGGACCTTTCTTGATTCTTATTCACTTTCATGAGTCACTTGTGCAGCCCCAGCATAAGCCTTGAATCAGTTGTCTAAGGCGACACCCTTTAAAGCTTATACCTAAGACTACAGAGTTAACTCATAAAGTGACAAAGAACCTCAAGTCTAAGGATCAATTAATCACATCAATGACTCGTGAGATATTTCCAAATCTGAAAGTTTCCATTTCCTGAAATAGAAACTTCCTTTCCCATTTAGGAATGTTCTCACACGGGGCACCTCAGTGAACTTACTTATTGAAGTAAACACCCTCATGTATCACGCACGTATCAACTATACACTTTGCACCTCCATGAAACAAGGTGGCCCTTCTTAAGGGCGTGATCCCACAAGCAAGCCTTAGAGGAGTCAGGTTGACACTCCCACTGTCTGTAGGACCCATTGGCTTGGAGTATTTTACTAATCATGACTTATGTTATATAGGGCTCGTTTCATGAACCATTTCACCTAAATGGTAGAGTCCTAAAGTCATCAGGATTAGGGGATTTCTCATACATGCACAACTAAAGTAAACGCATACCAAACAAGAGCATATAAAGAAGTGTTGCCTCAATTCGTTATTTTATTCAAAGATTATTTGTGATTACAATAAGGAAAAACACAAAGCGGACATACAATCGGCTTTCTAGGGCACTATTCCTAACAATCTCCCACTTGCCCATCAAAGCCATTCTAAAGCTATTATAAGTCCCATCTTCTGAAGATGACCTTGGAAAGCTTCTCGACTAAGGGGTTTAGTAAGTGGGTCTGCCACGTTCTCTGCTGATGCGACCCTCTCAATTTGCACATCTCCTCTTTTGATAATATCACGGATTAGGTGATACTTCCTCATAATGTGCTTGGTCCGTTGGTGAGATCTTGGTTCTCTTGCTTGAGCAACCGCCCCAGTGTTGTCACAAAACACAGTAATGGGGTCTTTCATGCTAGGAACAACGTTCAACTCTTGAATGAAGTTTCTAATCCAAACACCTTCCTTAGCTACATTATTTGTAGCTAAGTATTCAGCCTCAGTGGTCGAATCTGCAGTGGTGGTTTGCTTGGAACTTTTCCAACTCACTGCTCCGCCGTTTAGGCAGAAAATGTATCCTGACATTGACTTAAAATCATCTAAGTCAGATGCAAAGCTTGCAACGCAGTATCCTTCGACAGTAAGATCTTTCTGACCTCCATAAACTAAGAATAAATCTTTAGTACTTTTCAAGTACTTAAGAATATTCTTCACAGCAGCCCAGTGACCATCTCCAGGGTCAGATTGGAAACGACTTGTTACACTAAGTGCATAAGCCACATCCGGTCGAGTACATAACATTGCATACATTATGCTTCCTATTGCTGATGCATAAGGTGTATGAGTCATTCTTTCCTTCTCAAGGTTAGTCTTAGGACACATCTTCTTAGAGAGAGATGTTCCTATACTCATAGGAAGGTTCTTAACCTTTGATAGACTTTTGCATTGCAACTGGTGAAAAAGTTTCATCAAAGTCCACGCCGGGTCTTTGAGTGAATCCTTTTGCAACCAGTCTTGCCTTGTAGGCTGCAATACTTACATCAACTCCAAGCTTTCTCTTAAAGATCCATTTGCAACCTATGGGTTTGACCCCATCAGGCAAATCTACCAAGGTCCAAACTTGGTTGGAGTTCATGGAATCCATTTCGGATTTCATGGCTTCTATCTACTGTTCAGAGTCAGAATCTGAAAGTGCCTCCTCATATGTTAAAGGATCATTATCCTTTTGAGAGATCTCATGGAAGAATCCATACCATCTCTCCGGCTGTCTAGGAGTACGTTCAGAACGCCCTAGAGGAGGATTTACGTGTGTATCGAAAGTCGTGATTGGTTGCGGTTGGCCAGAAGGGGACGTTTCTTCAGTGGGTAGTGTGGGATCACTTTGTACTTCTTCTAATTCTATGATCTTGTCTTTCTTTTCTTTAAGGAACGGTTTCTCCAGAAAAGTGGCATTTCTGGAAACAAACACCTTTTGCTCAGATTGATCATAGAAGTAGTATCCTATGGATTCCTTAGGATAACCTACAAAGTAGCATAAGTTAGAACGAGATTCTAACTTATCTCCCACTGTCCTCTTCACGTAAGCAGGACAACCCCAAATTCTTAAGTAAGAATAACTAGGGATTTTACTATGCCACATTTCATAGGGCGTTTTAGGGATTGACTTAGAGGGAACTAGATTCAAAATCTTTGCTGCACTTTCTAGGGCATAACCCCAGAAAGAAGGTGGTAAGTCAGTGAAACTCATCATGGAATGAACCATATCAAGTAGAGTTCGATTCATTCTCTCAGAAACTCCATTGAGTTGAGGAGTTCCCGGAGGTGTCCACTGAGAGATAATCCCATTATCTTTGAGATGATTAAGGAATTCTTCACTAAGATACTCGCCTCCTCGATCAGATTGAAGTGCTTTGATCTTGTGACCAGTTAGGTTCTCAACCTCCTTTTGAAACTCTAGGAATTTCTAAAAAGCTTCAGATTTATACTTCATTAAGTATACATAACCATATTGACTAAAGTCATCAGTAAAGGTTATGAAATACTGATGATTGTTTCCAGTGCTTACACTAAGCGGTCCACAAACATCAGAATGGATCAAATCCAAAACCTTAGTGGCACGTTCCACAGTTCCTTTAAAAGGAACTTTGGACATCTTTCCTTTGAGTCAGGATTCGCAAGAAGTTAACTCTTTGAGATCATTTTCAGAGAATGATCCTAAAGTGTTTATCTTGCTAATTCTGTTCTTGGAAATGTGTCCTAATCTAGCGTGCCATAAGGGAGCTAAAACTTTGTCATCTCTCTTACATTTCGTTTCTTGTTGTATATTCATAATATTGATATTCTGATTTAGATAAAGTCCATTACTTAGAGTACCGATGTGAACGGAAGAGTTGTTCCGTCTGATAAAGTATTTACCATTCTTAATATAAGTTTATAACCTTCACAATCTAAAATTGGAACTGAAATTATATTACGAATAATGCTCGGTACATAAAGGACAAACTAACTCAAAACTACCTAAATCTAATCTAATTGTGCCTAAAGCTCGAGCTTCAACATTTGAGCCATCGCCGATTTTCAAGACACATTCTCCTTCTTTGAGTTTTTGGACTTCACTTAGCATCTGTACATCATTACAGATATGAGTTCCACAACTGGTATCAAGTACCCAAGAACTAGAATTAATAGAAAGATTTATTTCAACGAGAAACATACCTTTCTTTAGAGTAGCCTAGTACTCTGGGCAGTTTCTCCTCCAATGTCCCGCTTTGCCACAATGGAAGCAAACATCCTCTTTCTGATCACGCTTCTTCTTTTGGGCCTTCCCCTTCGAAACGCCACTAGTGGGCCTAAGGGGTTTCTTCCTCTTCTTTTGGGCTTTCTTGCCCTTACCTTTAGAAGGCCCAGAAGAGGAAGATGGAGCATTCACCGTCAAAACCTTATTGTCCTTCTTGATCGTGCTTTCAGCAGTCACAAGCTGACTAATCAGCTCAGCTACAGTAGCACCAGCATGATTCATATTAAAATTAAGGACAAATGGGTTGAATGATGGTCGGAACGAGGCTAGCAACAAGTCCACTGAAAGCTCATCTTTCAGTGGCATGTCCATGGAAGAAAGTTCCTCAGTAAGGGCGAGAAACTTGAGTCTATATTCATGGATACTTGAACCATCCCTCATTCTCAAGTGGAACAATTCCTTTGAAGTGTTATACTTTGTAACACGTTTATGAGGGCGGTAAAGTTGCTCTAAGTGGTCGTAAATCTCCTAAGCGAATTTCATGGCCTCATGTTGCCTTTGCAAGTCCGGAGACATGTTAGCCAACATAAGGCAACGGGCTTGGAGATTATCATCCTTCCACTTCTGGATCGCGTCCCGCTCGGCCCGAGTGGGATCGTCACCTTCGGGATTAGGCTCCCCTTCGAAGAGAACATAAGTTCTCTTCTCAGAATCTAAAATGATTTTCAGATTCCTCAGCCAATCAGAATAGTTGGGACCAGTCAACTTGTTTGACTCGAGGATCGATACAAGAGGGGTTTTGGTTGCCATTTCAAAACACGTAGAGAATCACAGAATCTACGACCTAAATGGTAAGACAATGAACTAGTGAGCATGCTAAATTATAACTATATACAAAAGATAAGGTCTTTAATCTAATGTAGCTCCCACTGTTTTTCAAAGATCTACAATTCCCAAAGATCTAAGAGGAACACGTTTCCCAATGGGTACTAAGATCCTAGGCATTTTACCTCGAACCCACGACTCGCGGACATTCTAAGTAAGAACCCTAGGTAGGTACAACTTACCAATTCTAACACCTTTAGAACTCTTAGTAATTGTTTTTGCATCACCTATCTTTCAATATGGACCCACGACTTGTGCGACATCCGTATTTACTTAGGCGTTAAGCTAGACCCATCAATCATAAGATCATGATCAAAACTTAGTTCGGACGACCCACGACTCGCGGACATGGCCCTCACTAAAATTGATTACGAAATATTGATCATTTAAAATGATCAATTAGGTAACTAAGAACTAATAAGCTCTACTAGCTATCCCACGACTCACGGACAATAACGAGCTTCACTTACTAAACTTAAAACCTATTGATGGAATGCTAGGAATTTAATTCGAAATTTGCATTTCGAATTAAACACCTATTTGTTCGAAATTAGCTTAATATTTAATGGGAATTTTCGAATCAACCGGAGAGTTATCCGGTTCGACCTCACCAACATATATGTTATCCAATTTTATTAGTCTTGATTAATGCATGTACAACTTAAATGCATTTCAAACAAGCACATAAACAGATAACATGTCCTAGCATGATACTAACATGAGATGATCATGGGTTCTACCTATCTTATGCGTGATATGTGGGAGCCACTCCATAATCACAAGTTCTAACATACATGTCACATAAACAATTTAAATCACATAAGGGAAAACTGTAACAAAATACGAGCCCTATCTCTATTACATTTTCAATTGAGATTCCCCTCCCTAACATTTTGAGGGGTCTTCACTTATGGCCTCCTTGTTACTTGAATGTGGTCCATCTTACTCCATGGGTGCATTGTCTTCAAAATGAAAATAAAACCTCACCACCTATCTCTACTCTCAAATTACAATAAAAGAAAAGGACTTAAAGTAATAAGGCTCAATTTTCATATTGGCCTTAGACAATTACACGGGGCATACCCCGGCCTCAAAAACAGTAATATGGAAAGCCACATAATAAATCACATAACAGTACGCACATAAGTGAGGCTCCAACCTCAATTGAAAAACGCAACTATAGGGCTCCAACCCCAATTTAAACCATCCATGTGCATAAATTCAAACCATACATAAGTCTAAACCCATGATCACCTAACATGCAACTCGCGAGAATTTAAATATAGCCAATAAATTAAAATTCCCGTTTCAAGTCCAAATGACTTAAAACATGACTTGATGCGAGTCTTATTTATAAAAGTTTTCAATAAATCCCAAATTACCAAAACAAATAAAATTCCAATTAATTTTTGAAAATTAATAATTTTTATTAAAGATGTACTTTCCCAAAATATAAAACGTTTCTATTTCTCGAAAATCCAAATTTTAAGCTTCATTCAAAATTAAAATAAATAAAATTTAATTTCAATAATAAAAAGAAGATAAATTTAAAATCGGGACTGGATTGCACGAAATACGAAAAATCGGATTGCGATGGAGAAAACGGGGCCCGTACGCGAAAGGGATGCGCACATCCCTCTCGGCCAGTGCGGGCGGGCATGCCTAGCTCCCGCACGGCATGCGGGAGGTGCTGGGCGGGGATGCCCTATGCGCGCCTAGGACGCGCGGGGTTTCGCGTGTTCGTCGTAATCCGGGTTTTCGTTTCGTGTTTTCGTTCAAAAGCAAAACCAATCCAAGAAATCCAAAAACAGTTTATACAGTTTCAAATCTAAAATAGTTTTTAAAACAAATTTTCAAAACAGTTTTCAGAAACTTTCAGGAAAAATACAGTTTCGTAATTCAGGCTTTCTAAAACAATTACAAATACTCAATCGCATCAAGCCTAAGAATTTCTACCAAATTCAGAATAATTGAGACGAATCAGAAACACGATTAATGAGGTGGCTCTGATACCACTTGTTGGAAACAGGAATCAGAAAGCAGCGAAAATTTTAAAAATTTTCCAACAAAAGGATCAAGGACTCGCAATCGTGTATCCAAATTCGTAGAGATTAGAAACTTACTTTTCAATAATCTTTCTTGAAGCGTTTCAAGCCACCCAAGAACGCTCTTCTCGCGACTTGATCCCCCCTCCTTGGTAAAGCTCGAATCTTCAAAACTTCTAACTTGAAGCTCTCTAGAGATAGTCCACCAACTTGACTACAATCTAACTAGTAAGGAAGCTAGTTCTCTAGTTAGTGTTTAGGCTTAACCTAGGGTTTAATTTATCTTGGAGAAAGGATGGTGTTCAACACATGAACCAAAAGAATTGTCAATTACTCTCTAAGGGGAGCATGAGCTCCCTTATATATAGGAAAGGGAGGGGTGGCCGAAAATCCCTAGTTCTTATGGGCTAAGGAAGAGCACAAAGCGGATATACAATCGGCTTTCTAGGGCACTATTCCTAACAATCTCCCACTTGCCCGTCAAAGCCATTCTAAAGCTATTGTAAGTCCCATCTTCTGAAGATGACCTTGGAAAGCTTCTCGACTAAGGGGTTTAGTAAGTGGATCTGCCACGTTCTCTGCTGATGCGACCCTCTCAATTTGTACATCTCCTCTTTTGATAATATCACGGATTAGGTGATACTTCCTCATAATGTGCTTGGTCCGTTGGTGAGATCTTGGTTCTCTTGCTTGAGCAACCACCCCAGTGTTGTCACAAAACACAGTAATGGGGTCTTTCATGCTAGGAACAACATTCAACTCTTGAATGAAGTTTCCAATCCAAACACCTTCCTTAGCTACATCATTTGCAGCTAAGTATTCGGCCTCAGTGGTCGAATCTGCAATGGTGGTTTGCTTGGAACTTTTCCAACTCACTGCTCCACCGTTTAGGCAGAAAATGTATCCTGACATTGACTTAAAATCATCTAAGTCAGATGCAAAGCTTGCATCGCAGTATCCTTCGACAGTAAGATCTTTCTGACCTCCATAAACTAAGAATAAATCTTTAGTACTTTTCAAGTACTTAAGAATATTCTTCACGGCAGCCCAGTGACCATCTCCAAGGTCAGATTGGAAACGACTTGTTACACTAAGTGCATAAGCCACATCCGGTCGAGTACATAACATTGCATACATTATGCTTCCTATTGCTGATGCATAAGGTGTATGAGTCATTCTTTCCTTCTCAAGGTTAGTCTTAGGACACATCTTCTTAGAGAGAGATGTTCCTATACTCATAGGAAGGTTCTTAACCTTTGCTGACTCCATATTGGATCTCTTCAATACTTTGTCAATGTACATCGACTGTGATAGTCCTATTGACCTTCTAGATCTATCTCGATAGATTTTAATTCCAAGGATATAGGACGCATCACCAAGATCTTTCATCTCGAATTGGTTCGATAACCATAACTTAGTTACTTTCATGTCATCCTTCGAATTCCCAATAAGAAGGATGTCATCAACATAAAGTACTAAGAATTGCACTGAGGTCTCCAATTCTTTTCTATACACACATGATTCATTCGAAATTTGAATGAAGCCAAACGCTTTGACTGATTCATCAAATCGAATGTTCCAATTCCTAGAAGCCTGTTTCAATCCATAGATTGATCTTTGGAGTTTGCAAACCTTTTGCTCACTCCCACTGAATGTGAAACCTATGGGTTGCTCCATATAAATGTCTTTATCAATGTCACCATTGAGAAAGACAGTTTTCACATCCATTTGCCATATCTCATAGTCATAATATGCAGCAATGGCAAGCATGATCCGAATGGACTTTTGTATTGCAACTGGCGAAAAGGTTTCATCAAAGTCCACGCCGGGTCTTTGAGTGAATCCTTTTGCAACCAGTCTTGCCTTATAGGCTGCAATGCTTCCATCAACTCCAAGCTTTCTCTTAAAGATCCATTTGCAACCTATGGGTTTGACCCCATCAGGCAAATCTACCAAGGTCCAAACTTGGTTGGAGTTCATGGAATCCATTTCGGATTTCATGGCTTCTATCTACTGTTCAGAGTCAGAATCTGAAAGTGCCTCCTCATATGTTAAAGGATCATTATCCTTTTGAGAGATCTCATGGAAGAATCCATACCATCTCTCCGGCTGTCTAGGAGTACGTTCAGAACGCCCTAGAGGAGGATTTACGTATGTATCGAAAGTCGTGATTGGTTGCGGTTGGCCAGAAGGGGACGTTTCTTCAGTGGGTAGTGTGGGATCACTTTGTACTTCTTCTAATTCTATGATCTTGTCTTTCTTTTCTTTAAGGAACGGTTTCTCCAGAAAAGTGGCATTTCTGGAAACAAACACCTTTTGCTCAGATTGATCATAGAAGTAGTATCCTATGGATTCCTTAGGATAACCTACAAAGTAGCATAATTTAGAACGAGATTCAAACTTATCTCCCACTGTCCTCTTCACGTAAGCAGGACAACCCCAAATTCTCAAGTAAGAATAACTTCTCAAGTAAGAATAACTAAGGATTTTACCATGCCACATTTCATAGGGCGTTTTAGGGACTGATTTGTTGGAAAACACGAATCAGAAAGCAGCGGACTCGCAATCGTGTAACCAAATTCGTAGAGATAGAAAACTTACATTTCTTTTGTTCTTTCTTGAAGCGTTTCAAGCCACCCAAGAACGCTCTTCTCGCGACTTGATCCCCTCTCCTTGGTAAAGCTCGAATCTTCAAACTTCTAACTTGAAGTCTCTAGAGAAAGTCCACCAACTTGATCACAATCTAACTAGTAAGGATGATAGTTCTCTAGTTAGTGTTTAGGCTTAACCTAGGGTTTTATTTAATCTTTGAGAAAGGAAGGTGTTCAACACATGAACCAAAAGAATTGCCAATTAGCTCCTAGAGGAGCTCGAGCTCCCCTATTTATAGAGAGAGGGTGCCGAAATTCCTAGTCCTTAATGGGCTAGGATTTTGGTCTCTCTCTCTCCTATTACTTGATCATCAAGTAATTTTGACTTTGACTTTGAATTCTAATTCAAATCAACTTTCAAGAGAGCTAAAATATCCAAACTATTTTTGGATAATTTTATACTTTATTTATTTAAAATAAATAACTTATTTTATCTAATTAATTAATTCATAATTAATTAACTAGATTATTTTTCTCCAAAATTAGACTTTCTTTTTAATTCAAAATTAAACCAAAGTCTATTAAATAATTAACACATTTAATTATTCAATATATATATACAATATATATATTCACACGTGTGGGACACGTGTCACTCACGTGACCCACACGTGTGGAACCCTTTAGGCCCGATTAACTCGTTTAATCATTTTTAAGCCTCAACTCATGTAACCAAGTTGTTGTGTGTGACCCTCTAGGTTCTCAATTCAATTAGCAGTGACCCTAATTAATTAATTCACTAATTAATTTATCAGTCCACAGATTAAACGACCATAGTCTAGCAACAGGTGTTTAACCCCTAGCTGAATTGGAATGTTCGGATTCGACAGAACCTTTAAGTCATTGATTCATGTGAGATACAATCCTCTTACTTACTATCTCTCAACCAAGATCTAGGGTAAGGGAATAATCAGAACCCTAATAATCCGGTCTTAAAGCTAAGTGCATTTCATATCCAGTTGATCTCAATCCAAGAAACCCTTTTCTTGATGTCTTGATCTACTGCCTTGGCCAAGGACTCCATATGGCATATGAATGACTTACACAATAAGAGATCACCTTGAAAATGCAAGTGTAGGTCCTTTCTTGATTCTTATTCACTTTCATGAATCACTTGTGCAGCCCCAGCATAAGCCTTGAATCAATTGTCTAAGGCGACACCCTTTAAAGCTTATACCTAAAACTACAGAGTTAACTCATAAAGTGACAAGGAACCTCAAGTCTAAGGATCAATTAATCACATCAATGACTCGTGAGATATTTCCTAATCTGGAAGTTTCTATTTCCTAAAATAGAAACTTCCTTTCCCATTTAGGAATCTTCTCACACGGGGCACCTCAGTGAACTTACTTATTAAAGTAAGCACCCTCATGTATCACGCACGTATCAACTATACACTTTGCACCTCCATGAAACAAGGTGGTCCTTCTTAAGGGCGTGATCACACAAGCAAGCCTTAGAGGAGTCAGGTTGACACTCCCACTGTCTGTAGGACTCATCGGCTTGGAGTATTTTACTAATCATGACTTATGTGATATAGGGCTCGTTTCATGAACCATTTCACCTAAATGGTAGAGTCCTAAAGTCATCAGGATTAGGGGAGTTCTCATACATGCACAAATAAAGTAAACGAATACCAAACAAGAGCATATAAAGAAGTGTTGCCTCAATTCGTTATTTCATTCAAAGATTGTCTGTGATTACAATAAGGAAAAGCACAAAGCGGATGTACAATCGGCTTTCTAGGGAACTATTCCTAACATGATTTAGAGGGAACTAGATTCAAAATCTTTGCTGCACTTTCTAAGGCATAACCCCAGAAAGAAGGTGGTAAGTCTATGAAACTCATCATGGAACGAACCATATCGAGTAGGGTTTGATTCCTTCTCTCAGAAACTCCATTGAGTTGAGGAGTTCCCGGAGGTGTCCACTGAGAGATAATCCTATTATCTTTGAGAGGATTAAGGAATTCTTCACTAAGATACTCGCCTCCTCGATCAGATCGAAGTGCTTTGATCTTGTGACCAGTTTGGTTCTCAACCTCCTTTTGAAACTCTATCAATTTCTCAAAAGCTTCAGATTTATACTTCATTAAGTATATATAACCATATCGACTAAAGTCATCGGTAAAGGTTATGAAATACTGATGATTATTTCTAGTGCTTACACTAAGCGGTCCACAAACATCAGAATGGATCAAATCCAAAACCTTAGTGGCACGTTCCACAATTACTTTAAAAGGAACTTTGGACATCTTTCCTTTGAGTCAGGATTCGCAAGAAGTTAACTCTTTGAGATCATTTTCAGAGAATGATCCTAAAGTGTTTATCTTGCTAATTCTGTTCTTGGAAATGTGTCCTAATCTAGCGTGCCATAATGGAGCTAAAACTTTGTCATCTCTCTTACGTTTTGTTTCCCGTTGTATATTCATAATATTGATATTCTGAGTTAGATAAAGTCCATTACTTAGAGTACCGATGTGAATGGAAGAGTTGTTTCGTTTGATAAAGTATTTACCATTCTTAATATAAGTTTATAACCTTCACAATCTAAAATTGGAACTAAAATTATATTACGAATAATGCTCGGTACATAAAGGACAAACTAACTCAAAACTACCTAAATCTAATCTAATTGTGCCTAAAGCTCGAGCTTCAACATTTGAGCCATCGCCGATCTTCAAGACACATTCTCCTTCTTTGAGTTGTTGGACTTCACTTAGCATCTGTACATCTTTACAGATATGAGTTCCACAACCAGTATCAAGTACCCAAGAACTAGAATTAATAGAAAGATTTATTTCAACGAGAAACATACCTTTCTTTAGAGTAGCCTTGTACTCTGGGCAGTTTCTCCTCCAATGTCCCGCTTTGTCACAATGGAAGCAAACATCCTCTTTCTGATCACGCTTCTTCTTTTGGGCCTTCCCCTTCAAAACGCCACCAGTGGGCCTAAGGGGTTTCTTCTTCTTCTTTTGTGCTTTCTTGCCCTTACCTTTAGAAGGCCCAGAAGAGAAAGGTGGAACATTCACCATCAGAACCTTATTGTCCTTCTTGGTCGTGCTTTCAGTAGTCACAAGCTGACTAATCAGCTCAGCTACAGTAGCACCAGCATGATTCATATTAAAGTTAAGGACAAATGGGTTGAATGATGGTGGGAGCGAGGCTAGCAACAAGTCCACTGAAAGCTCATCTTTCAGTGGCATGTCCATGGAAGCAAGTTTCTCAGTAAGGGCGAGAAACCTGAGTCCATGTTCATGGACACTTGAACCTTCCCTCATTCTCAAGTGGAACAATTCCTTTGAAGTGTTATACCTTGTAACACGTTCATGAGGGCGGTAAAGTTGTTCTAAGTGGTCGTAAATCTCCCAAGCGAATTCCATGGCCTCATGTTGCCTTTGCAAGTCCGGAGACATGTTAGCCAACATAAGACAACGGGCTTGGAGATTATCATCCTTCCACTTCTGGATCGCATCCCGCTCGGCTCGAGTGGGAGCGTCCCCTTCGGGACTAGGCTCCCCTTCGAAGAGAACATAAGTTCTCTTCTCAGAATCTAAAATGATTTTTAGATTCCTCAGCCAATCAGAATAGTTGGGACCAGTCTACTAAGATCCTAGGCATTTTACCTCGAACCCATGACTCGCGGACATTCTAAGTAAGAACCCTAGGTAGGTACAACTTACCAATTATAACACCTTTAGAACTCTTAGTAATTGTTTTTGCATCACCTTTCTTTCAATATGGACCCACGACTTGTGCGACATCCATATTTACTTAGGCGTTAAGCTAGACCCAGCAATCATAAGATCATGATCAAAACTTAGTTCGAACGACCCACGACTCAAGGACATCGCCCTTACTAAAATTGATTACGAAATATTGATCATTTAAAATGATCAATTAGGTAACTAAGAACTAATAAGCTCCACTAGCTATCCCACGACTCGCGGACAATAACTAGCTTCACTTACTAAACTTAAAACCTATTGATGGAATGCTAGGAATTTAATTCGAAATTTGCATCTCGAATTAAACACCTATTTGTTCGAAATTAGCTTAATATTTAATGGGATTTTTCGAATCAACCGGAGAGTTGTCCAGTTCGACCTAGGGATGCAAACGAGCCGAGCCGGCTCGCGAGCCTGGCGAGCAAGCTCGAGCCAAGCCCGAACTCAAGCCCCTTTTAGTTAGGCTCGTGGCTCGCGAGCCAGTCTATTTAATTAAAAAATAATATTTTTATTTTTATATATATAAATATTTTTATTTTTATATAATATTATATATATTTTTATTGATTTTTATATAAAATTAATAAAAAATTAATATATTTATAATATATATGTATATATATTTAATAAATATATATTATTATATATAAAAATACATTAAATTATTTAAAAAACTAATTTTTAATTAAAAATAATATAATTTGATTTGGCTCGAGCCGAGCCGAGCCGAGCTCGAGCCAGAAAAAAAAGGCCAAGGCTCGGCTCGTTTGCATCCCTAGTTCGACCTCACCAACATATATGTTATCCAATTTTATTAGTCTTGATTAATGCAAGTACAATTAAATGCATTTCAAACAAGCACATAAACAGATAACATGTCGTAGCATGATACTAACATGTGATGATCATGGGTTGTACCTATCTTATACGTGATATGTGGGAGCCACTCCACAATCACAAGTTCTAACATACATGCCACATAAACAGTTTAAATCACATAAGGGAAAGCTGTAACAAAATACGAGCCCTATCTCTATTACATTATCAATTGAGATTCCCCTCCCTAACGAGCCCAAGGCCTATTATGGACCTTAAGGTAAATTTCGGGCCGGTCAACCGTTGACCCTGACGACACACTAACGTCCATTATGGACCTCAGACGGAAATGAAAGTATAGGGACTTGACGATAATTACGGGAAGAATAGGGACCTATTTGTAATTATGGCAAACCTCAGGGTAGTACAATGTAATTATCCCTAATTATAAATTGAAATTATAAACTTTCTATTTTTAATATATATATAGGGAGAATTACATCCAACTACCCTCAGTTTAGGCCTAATTACAACCCGATCCCTATTCTTTTAAATATTACATTGTAGTCCCTTAGCCTTGTTAATTTGTTAATTTTTGTATACGTTTAGGGACGATTTTGCATTTTTGGTCATACATTGTATGTAACACTCGCAAAACCTTCAGGGACATACGTGTACTTTTACAAAATTCGTTAATGGACCTCACACAAAACAAGAAATACAAGGACTACAATGTAATATTTAAAAGAATAGGGAGCGGGGTTGTAATTAAGCCTAAACTGAGGGTAGTTGGATGTAATTTT
Organism: Lantana camara; assembly: GCA_037501455.1. NCBI lineage: Eukaryota > Viridiplantae > Streptophyta > Magnoliopsida > Lamiales > Verbenaceae > Lantana > Lantana camara. The sequence goes on along the minus strand of CM074863.1, from coordinate 18,907,889 downwards.
CCCTATATATATTTTTTCATAGGGAAAATTACATTTTACTACCTTGCTAGATAGATTAATTACAATGTAATCCATCTTTATTTGAAAATTATAATTTAATCCCTCAATGTTATGGACGGTTTGTGATCCCTCTATTTGTTAAGGTTCTGTTAGGGTTGGGTTTGTCCTTCCATTAATTTAATAAATAAAATAACAAATTCATCCCTACAATATACACATTCCAACAAAACGATCCCCAGGTATTACACATATAACTTTTTTTTTTTATTGTCAATGATTAGTGCATTATACCCATTCTCTGGCATTACTAATTCGTGAACCATGAAAAAAATGATGAGAATGATTGACATGTGATGAGATGTTGTATTCGTCAACTTCCTCCTGAATGCTGCATTAATGTGCAACCAAACCCATACCATTAGTGAGCGCTGTTTACTCTTTGAAATAGTTTACTTCGCCATTTTCTAATCTATTGGTTTTGATTTCCTGACATATGGATTGTAATGTAATTAAACAATCTAGTGTTTACATGGGTTGCTATCTGAAGTGGGTTTCTAATTAAGTGAATTTGGGTGAGATGCTTACTTTGGGATGCACAATCCATTTGTTATCATATGAATGTCCATATTACCCTCATAAAAAGGGGAGAAACCGAGACATTAACACAGAAAAAGGAAGGGTACCATATGTAAATTTTCAGCAAAAAGTGGAGGACAAAGCAGTAATTTTATTCAACCCATTTGCTATGGGCTAATTAGCACAAGGCTGGCGGGCTCCCCCAAACCCAACCAAAACCAAGTAAACGCTATTTAATGCCAGATATCAAATCTAATCCATCGTTAAAAGGCCAAGTAAACTATTTCTTTATGTTTATATTAAAATTTAGAACACTCTATACCTAATTGTCATTGTTTCTGTATTTTCATTATGAAATTATTATGTTGGAATATCAGTAGTATAAAATATGCAGAGTTTTCACTGTTGCGCCCTTCAATCCACTTTTTCGGTCAGCAAAAGAAGTTGCTTGAGAATGATCGACAATTTAGGGGATTTAAAATGTAAAGTGTTACAGTAAAGTGATGTAATTGATTTACTTTTTCATGTATTAGCCGTTGTTCGAGAGGTTTGGTGAGGATGTTGGCCAATGGAAGAATACTCTTTCATATCAAAGTGATAATCCAACTCAACGTGCATGGTAAGATCTAGCTGAAATATAAGGTTGGAGTTTAAATAGATTATGTTAAATAGTATGTGTTTGATCTAACTTATCGGAAAAACTAGTTAATGAAGTGAGAGTTGCGCACGAAACTAGCTAACGAGGAGAGTTGCTCAAGTACTGTTAGGTAGTATGCAGTTTAGTATTTAATCGATGTGGAATAGGTTAACACACGCGTCGCACCACACCCAAACTCAAAAAATTGGGTCAGCCTAAAGCATGAATAATGCAAAATGGTACCGTGCTAACTAGTATGTATTTGATCTAATTCACCACTAAAGCTATCTAATGAGGTGGAGATTGTCCATGTATTATTAGGTATTACATGGTTTAATATTTAATTAACGTGAAACAGGTTAACAGGTTGCACCAATCGCACCACAAGACCGTTGGGTGTGATGTATTAGTATATGGTGAAAGCAGGTTCGTATGACAGAGTTGAATCCACATAACCTCAACAGTGGCAATGAATAACTCACTTTCAGTTCATAATCCTGCAATACAGAGTTATTTCTTGGATAACCAAGTTGTCAGGTTGGTACTACCAACATAAACCATATAGTGAACCCAATCACCATCGGAGAAGGCTCCCAACATGAGATCACTATATTAATGAGCAATGAATAACCCAAAATTTGTTGTGCATTTTTGAGATGCCGCATGAGTCACATAACAGCTTTCTACTGTTCATCAGTTGGATTGTGAATGAATGAGAATGAGATACTACAATGCTCTAAGCCTCTAACCAAAGACGAGTATTTTTGGTGTTGGTCTAGTCTCTGAACCATAGGTTTTAACATCTTAGGACTTGTTATTAATATTGGAGTAATCTTCCGGAGGAATCATGAGTAGTCTCAAACCTAAAAAGGATGTTATGAGGCCAGGATCTCAAACTGGGAATGCTGCCTGTAGACCATGAAAAAACTCAGCATAGCTAAAAGCCTAAAACCTTTGACAATTACACTATCAGCAGATATTAGTTTATACATATTATGAAGTTTGGTTCTACGTACATATAATATTCACAAACGTTGACGGATCGAGTGGGAGCAACATGTTCAAGTGGTATTACCCCGCCCTCCCCTCTCTCATTTTTTTTACATGCCCCATTAATTTTTGTATATAATAATTATAAAATTGTATCTGCCCCCACAGAAATTGAATTCTTTTTTCCATTTCGCCCACACTAAAATTTTAAGAATTTATTTTGAAAACCATAAAAAAAATCGCCCCCCTCTATTAAAAATACTTGATTAGCTCCCATACACAAAAGTAATGTCCATACAATTTACAAATACAAATTTTCTAACCCGATCACTATCATTTTTTTCTATTTTTCGAAAGAAGTCATAGACTTATCACTAATATGATCATATACTCATCTTTGAGTTATTATCATTATTATTTTTGTTTACATAAGGAAAATAACTGATATTATTTATCTTACGTTCTTTGATTTGCAAAATAATTAACCATATATTTGGATGGATCATGGATGTATCAATAAAAAAAGCTCACCATGACCGAAATGAGTATAGTAATTTAACCAACCCTGTTGCTCATCGTCTCAAAAGCAAAACGAAAATAAAAATAAGGGAAAAATGCAAAATCAGGATACCAACTATCCCGAACTAGCGTTTTCGGGACAATAAATTTTCCGGTGACAAAAATGTCCATTATCTCTAAAAATCTGTCAATTTCGGGACAAATTCACCGGAAATTGCCAAGTCATCACCGGAAATCAATTGACGTGTCCAATTTAATGACGTGTCATTGCCATGTGTCTTAGGTTGAGAGACACGTCAGCCCATTCCGCTGAACTTTTTCCCAGATTTGACACAATTTTGTAGTTATTGGCCTTTTTTTGTCGTTGGAAAAAATAAGTGTCCTAAAAATGTTAGTTGGGGTCAGTTGGTATCCCGATTTTGCGTTTTTTTTTAAAATAATAATAATGTCCCCATGTGGACCCCGAGCCACCATGGCCAACCCAAAGACAGCCACATGTGCGCCACGTATGCTCCATGTCGGTCCATGTGTTCGACACAAAGGGCCACGTGGAGGCCGAAGAAGGCCACGACGTGGACGCCGGACACCCTGCTATGCGGTACCCTAAGCCGACTCAGATCGATAAAACGACCTCAAGGCTAGCCCCACTTGTCTAAGGCAGCAGATCGATAAGACTAGAGACAGATCGATATGGTTCTAGCTCACTCCAGATCGAGATGATACAACCTCAGTTAGATGGGCATATCCACCTGAAAATACGGACACTGACGGCAAAGTATTGATCTCTTGGATCGATATCATACGTTACCAGATTTAAGCCAGATCAATATTGATCATGCTCGAAGTTGATCTGGTGCTCTGGTCGATTCCGGAGCTCGAATCACTTAGAATTTATAAGGATGGGATGACCCTCGATCGGATCTGAAAAGAATAACAAACGTGAGCTGAAGGACAAATGGGGGGAATGGGGGTTATATCTCAGTTTAGCACTTCAACGCTCAAGTCAGGTATTTGCTCAAAGAAGTTAGAGTAGTACTGAAGGTCGAATGAACAGTAGTTGTGCTTACCAATGCCATAGATGCTATGAATATACATAGACCCAATGTGGGTGTGTGATACATGTTCACGCACTAGAGGTGCATTTAATGCTCTGGCCAGTTTGTTAAGGAACAGTAAGTACGGTATGATACCTTTATGTCAGACTTGGTCCCTTATTTCCCCTTACATGTCTCGACCCCTTATCGTGCTCTTTGCTAGCCATATGGCCTTACGCGGTCGAAGGGTTTGGCGGTCGAGAAATCCTTTTGAGGTCAAGAGCCTCACGTGGTGGGGGTTGGTACCCGAATATCTTATTCGGTCGATTGACCTCTACGGGATGCTCATCGACTGGTTAGTATCAAGGTGTCGAGGCTGGCCCACCGACTCTTCCGACGGAGTATTGTGCTGACGTGTTAATTCACGTGGAGCATGTTGTTGGGGTGTCACTCCTTAGTCATTGAGCCACGTGGCGCTCTTGGAAAGTGCCCCATCAAATATATATTCACACTTCATTATTTAATTCCGCGATTGCTTCTTTGGGTTGGCCATGGTGGCTCGGGGTCCACATGGGGACATTATTATTATTATTTCAAGAAAAACGCAAAATCGGGATACCAACTGACCCCAACTAACATTTTTAGGACACTTATTTTTTCCGGCGACAAAAAAAGGCCAATAACTACAAAATTGTGTCAAATCTGGGAAAAAGTTCAGCGGAATGGGCTAACGTGGAAAAGTCGCTGATGTGTCTCTCAACCTAAGACACATGGCAATGACACGTCATTAAATTGGACACGTCAATTGATTTCCGGTGATGACTTGGCAATTTCCGGCGAATTTGTCCCGAAATTGACAGATTTTTAGAGATAATGGACATTTTTGTCACCGAAAAATTTAGTGTCCTGAAAACGATAGTTCGGGATAGTTGGTATCCTGATTTTGCATTTTTCCCTAAAAATAAATTGTTGAATGCATTTATGAGGTGGCCATGAGCGACACGAGGAATTAATCATTTATATATAAAGCTAAAATAATCATCGTTATATCGAAATTAAAAAACAAAGAATTTGTTGGAATTTTGATAAATATAATTTATATATAATTAATTGTCAAAATGTAATAATTATTGAGTGGAAAAAATTGGAACTAAGTTAAAGGATAATAAAAATACAATTATATTAATTGTCAAATGTTTCATATCATTGGGAATAATAAGATTCTAACATTGACTTTCAGACCTCACTCCCACATGGTGACTTATATTATCATTATTATTAGTTAGGTTGAGGCCACTGCAAATTTAGTTGACCTAAAAAACTCCATCCATCTACGATCTTCCCCATATAATTAATGAAACAAATTAAATATTGCAAATGGTTCAGGATTCCAAGAGTCCAAATTTAATTATTTGAGGAAAAAATAAGTTGTGTCAAATATTATTTTTTTTTGATCTTTTTTATTCAAAATATAAAATGTTTTAAGTTGTCATTCTAATGTTATTAAAATTTTACAGTTTATCATTTTAAATTGTCTTGGTTTTAATTTTTGATCGAAAATTGTTAATTGTTCGTCGGAAATTAGCTACATGTTAAAACAAAACGTCATGAAGTGACAATTTTTTAAATTTTTTTATTAAAGTTCGAAGAATAATAACATGAAGCATTTCAAAATTTAAATAAAAATTAAAAAATTACACTAGTTTATCGAAGCATAGTTGCTCATCATCACCCGAGAAGCTAGAACTAACTAAAGCACGCAGCCTAGTCAACTTGTTGGTTTTTTGCTTCTTGGTAAGAGATATGTGACAGCTACATTGCTTAAATAGCAATTAATTTGACCATGTATATATGAAATCATAAATTAGTGTACGGGATTCGGTTAAAATTGCAAATTTTCAATAATAATTGTCCTCAAAATGAAAACTAACAAATTAAAGTTTAAAAAATAAAAATGGGATCAGTTAGAGTCCCGAATTTGCAATTTTTCCTAAAATGTTTAATAGGCAAAATTAATGCATTGTTATTCATGTAAGTTCAGTAAGTATGATTCCAGTATAGCTTTGGTTCACTAAGCAATGACCTAACCTCTTGCGCTAATAATTGTAACTTCTTAACATATTTACTCCAATTTTTCACAATTTAATTCTGAACTTCAACAGATTCAATCTCGTGTATTTTCATATTTAATCCAACTAAATGTGCTACCATCCACATGTGTTAATTCGAGTAAATATGAGAAATCTCAAAGTAAATATTTTAAAATTTGCAAAAGGCAAATGAATAAATGTCTTAGGTCACTACTGGTAGGACATAAAATGGACAGGGGGCATATTTAATTTATTCGACCAAAACTGCAATTTCCCGATTCCAAACATACAAACAAACCCCAAAATATGCACTACTCTCCTAGCCATATATACAAATATCAATCTAAAACTCCAAAATAGAAAGTAGTGAGATGCCAAGATGGAGCTACTTCTGCTTCTCTCCATCTGTCTTCTCCTAACCATCGCCCTCTCTCTTTCTCTCAAACTTATCTACTCTAAGAAACCCCACACCAATCCAAAATCACCACTACCTCCAGGCCACACAAGCTGGACCATTTTAGGGGAAACCCTAGAATTCGTGTCAACTGGCAGAAAAGGAAAACCTGAAAAGTTTTTCAATGACAGGATGGCTAAATACTCACCTGATGTGTTCAAAACATCATTAATAGGTGAAAAAACAGCAGTATTCTGTGGTCCTTCTGGAAACAAGTTCCTCTTCTCCAACCATAACAAGCTTGTCACCTCATGGTGGCCAACAAATATAGACAAAATTTTGCCAACATCCCTGCAGACCTCAACAAATGAAGAAACCAACAAACTGCGCCAACTTTTTCTTGGAATCTCGAAACCTGATTCCTTGAAGAAGTTTGTGGGGATCATGGATTCAGTTGCAAGAACACATTTGGAAACCCACTGGGATGATCCCTGCAAGAAAGGAGATGTGATTACCGTTCTGCCACTGGCGAAGAAATACACGTTCGCCGTGGGCTGCAGATTGTTCTTGAGCATTGATGATCCTAAGATTATCGCCAAATTTGAGGAGCCTTTTCATGCTCTTGTTTCTGGGATGTTTACATTACCTATCAATTTTCCAGGGACAGCCTTGAATCGCGCAGTCAAAGCTTCAAATTTAATAAGGAAGGAGCTGTTGGAAATTATCAGGCAGCGGAAAGAGAGTCTGCATATTTCTGCAGTGGAGAAAAGATGTGACATTTTAGAGCATATGTTGACTGTATCCGATGAAAATGGGAAGCTCATGTCTGAAGCGGACATTGCTGATAAGATAATTAGCTTGCTTGTGGGTGCCCACCACACAGTCACAGCAACAATCACTTTTATCATCAAGTATCTTGCTGAGCTGCCAGACATTTACCATAAAGTCTTGGAAGGTAGAATTATTTTCTTCTTCAGTTGCTTCATGTTATGCTTTTATATTCCATAAATATTTATGATTAGAAATATTTAGGAATTAGGAGATCAATTCATTAAAAATTCAATGGGAACTTTTTGATATTACATTAGATTAAGTATTCATCATAAAGATGATTAATGTAAAATTCAATATATTATCATTGTTTTTAATAATATATTTTTACTATATTCACCGACATATATAAATTTTTTCACTTTTTATTAACGTTGTCTTTTGGAATTTATATTAACATATTTCAACCGAATTAAGGGAAAATGGTACATGACTACATGAAATAGTAATTTTTTAATAAATATTATGTACATATTTTTAATATATATATTAATTTAGTTTTAATTCTTTTGTTATATTTTAGTATTAATTGAGTCAGATTTTGATTGCATCCAATCTGATTTGGTGGGGATTTTAGTATTAATGAGTCTGTATTGTGCATCCTATAAAATCTGGTAATCAAATATATTCAGAATTTTCAGATCTGATTCGAATCCAATCTATTGATTGACAACTCTAATTTTCAGAACGGGAAGTTAGTGTTTAATTTATTTTAAATTTTTGTGTGATTTTGTTGCAATTACTAAAGAGCAAAGAGGAGTTGCAGAAGGAAAAGTTCCAGGTGAACTGCTGAATTGGGAGGACTTGCAGAAGATGAAGTATTCATGGAATGTGGCATGTGAAACCTTGCGATTGGCTCCTCCAATTCAGGGGAATTTTAGAGAGGCTACTACTGACTTTACTTATGCTGGCTTCTCTATTCCTAAAGGATGGAAGGTAAGTTGACTTCACCATCTAATTATAGCTTTTCCGATCTTATCAATTTAATTAAGGACATTATTAGCTTTAAATGTGCACTAAAAAAATTAGTTTGAAAATAAATTACAAGATGATTAAAAATATAGATGACAAATATATATCTCATTGAATAAACAAGGTCTCTATCCATACATTATTGATTAAAAATTATTTGTTAATTACCAACTACTTTGTTAAGTATTAATGGCATAAGCATGAAAATAAGTGCCACTTGCATGCGAATACTTATTGAAATAATGAAATTTCATCCTAAGAAATAAAATTGATCTTGGGGAGCCAAGGGGCATGTGGTAGCCTCCGCCCTCTAAATTTTGAAATTTTGTAATTTTTTTATATATATATTTGACATATTTATATTTTTATCTCTTAATTCTTTGATATTCTAACATTTTGTCCCATCTAATTAAAGATTTTGTCCATTAATTTTTGAGTCTCCGTCCCTTTAGAGCATTCAAAGGTAAAAAATTTTAATCGACCTAAATTTGCAAAATCCTTGTTGTACTTCTAGTCTGCTATACTTAGATATAATGATGTATCCGGTTTTAGAGGAAAAAAAATTAAAACACAGTTGAACTCCAACACAACTATATATAATATAATATACAATATAAGTACTAAGTTATTTAATATAAAATATTCATATGTACATACATTTAAAAATTTAAAAGAAAACATATCAAATATATCAATCCAAATTAAAGAGATAAATAATTAATCGAAAATTTATTATACAAATTCTAAAATAAGTTTTAAATAACTAAAATAGATCATAAAATGGAGCCCCCAAAATTTATGAATAAAAAAACACAAAAATCTTTACAGAAAATATAAATGAAGTCATGATGTGTTTAAGATGTTCTGTAAACGTGTCCGATATGGTGACTTTTTCTATTTATTTATTTTTAATTAGGGCAATTCTTTGACGGGTCAAATAGGTGTAGAAAGAGTGTTTAAAATAAATCTTATTTTAACAAATCTTAATTTGCAAAATTACGAACATAAATTGCCCATAAATTACAATTATTGACTTCACTAATTATAAGTTTTTTAAGAATATTGTAATTTTTTTAATTTAATTTTTAATAATATTTATGGATTGCCACAAGCACTTATAAACTATTGATATTGAATGACGCATCAAGCACAATGAAATAATATATACTTTTGTCAGTTTGTCATATGTGGCTGGTAAGTCAAAGTTTCCATCTGGTTTCTAACCGAATTGTATGTATCTAAATCTGGGATGGTGGTAGAAGTATTTTGTGTGTATTGTGGCCGTGCCGGACTGCCGGTACAGGATGTGCACAAATGTTCAAGTAATTAAGATTAATAAATTGGAAGAACTTTATTGTTTATGACATTGATTTTTAAACTGGGTTGATATAAACAGTCAAGTTGGTTTCAACTAATACATAATATAATCATGTCGGTTGATAGTTTAATCTATTTGTTGTTGAAGTAACAAAAGGTTGTGAACCATGTGTCAGATTTGCACTTTTTTTTTGAAGAGCAACTTTAGATATTTTGAATTGTTATTGTGGAATGGAATCCTTTTTAAGTCTTCAGAGTTGATATTTATGGACGCGAGTTCAGTTTCATCACTATCTTTTGATTAGTTGGTTGTTATTCTTGATCATATACTTCTCTCATGTTCGTCGACTTCAGCTTCCCGCCTTTTTTCCTTTTCTTTCGGATTTAGTCTACTAGATCGAGCACTAGGTATTTGCACTTATAATTAATTTGTTATTATACATGATGTAAATTTACGATATATATGATTTTAGGATCAATGAAAACTTAATCAAGCATATTCATGTATGCAGTTGTATTGGACTACGCACACAACACACAAGAATCCAGAGTATTTTGTAGAACCAGAAAAGTTTGATCCTTCCAGATTTGACGACACAAACGACATTACTCCTTACACTTATGTCCCGTTTGGTGGAGGGCCAAAAATGTGTCCTGGCAAGGAATATGCAAGAATAGAAATACTTGTTTTCATTCACTACTTGGTGAGACGATTTAGATGGGAAAAGATGATTGCTAACGAAAAAATCATAGTGGATCGGTTGCCCATGCCAGCAAATGGACTTCCTATTCGCATCTATCGCAATTAATTATGAACACAGATCAAAGTTGTATTCATATGTCTCTCAAAATTCATGCTTGATATGTTCAAGACGCTTGTGGAAAATTCTGGTGAGCCAAGTGCTTCAATGTAAACAAGTTAATAAAGTGCTTTTTTCAGTTAATTATTGTCTTTACTAAATTTAATAATATTTTTCAGGGTGACGACTGACGAGGGAAGTGATACTTTTATTATTTTTTCTTATTTGAAAAATGAGACTCAACGGTCAACTAACTCAAAGCAACACAAGGGATATCAAATATTCTTTAATTACCAGGTATCAACTCCAATGAGTTAAAACAAACAATTAATCTAAACAAACACAACTTAATTTGGAATTAGCAGAAGACTAGCTAGATTAACAAACGTTTAATCACTCATCAAATTAAGCAATGAATTAATATCATTAACCAACTTCTTTTCGTGGAAGCACCTAAAGGGAAAATTGTAAATTGAGTAATTTTGGTGCATTTTATTTTCAGGTGATAAAATATGATCGTATTTTAAAAATCATGCAATTTAATGCACTTTCTGACCGGTGCCTATTTTGTCTGCCGAAAACCAATTTCTCCAACAACCATATATGATATTCAAAATAGAGTATAAAGTAACCCCATGAGTTGACCAAGTGAAACATGATAGAGTTGATCCTGACAGGTTAAAACCCCTCTTATTTCCATAGGTCGCATAACCTATCTTGGATTGGGCTGATAGCCCCTTAACCTAAACTTTTTGGGAATCAAATGAACAGCATAATTGTTTGCCGAACACGCACGATTGAGTAATAAGTGATGAATCAAACTTATCATAAGAAAACATGGTAGACAAGCCTTATCCCTGGATTATTAGACTCTCTTCAATTTAGTCTAAAACTTTGTCCAAATTTTAATGTAGTCTCAGTTCATCCAAATTGTCAACAAATGCAGTCTCAACACTAACTTCCGTCAGTAAATTAACAAAAGATTGTCAGGTGCTCGTCACAGAAAATTTAAACCTGCTTTATACCTAAAACTACATTCCAACTACCAATTAATTGACTATTCAACTTGATGAAAGTGATGAAAATGCATATGAGAAAATCCGGCTGAGTTTCATGTAAGCTACATTTGTCATCGGGGTTTCCTCCAAAATCTTAAATTAAATAAAGTATAAATTATTCTAGATTATCAAACCGTAAAGTTCCTGATCAGTGCCAAGAACTAATTTAAGCCGGCCTCCTAGTCAACTTGTTGGCATTTGGTTCCTTGGTAGGAGAAATGACAACCACATTGCCTAAAATAGCAATTAATTTGACCATGTATGAAAACACCATAGGACAAACAGATTGCTTAATTCTTAAAAACATTTAATTGGTAAAATTACTATTTTGTTTATGTAAGTATGATCCCAGTAATAATTTTGGTTCTATAAGCAATGGGACAACCTACTTATTATTAGTTCTTAAATTTGTGATTCTTAATATATTTAGTCCGATTTCTCACGTTTAGTATTGTTTTTACGGTTCTAACCTTTAACACATTCAATTATTTGTATTTTTCATATTTTGTATGGTAATTCTAGGACCAAATGTTTAGAAGCCACGTGATCCAAAAAGTGTTCATCGACTAAATATGAGAAATCAAAGTAAATATTTTAAAGATTACGAACGAAACTAAATGTGTTAGGCCGGTATTTATAAGACCAAAATAGATCTGAGGGCATGCATATTTGTTCGACCTATAGTACGATTTCCCGATTTAAAACCCAAAAACAAACACCTATTCTTACTTCTAAGTTCTATATAAGGCCATATTCACTCTCTCCATCTTCATTATTACTAGAAGTATCAATCCAAAACCCCAAAATAGAAAGTAGTGAGATGGAGCTACTTCTGCTTCTATCAATCTCTCTTTTCCTAACCATCGTCCTCTCTCTTTCTCTCAAACTAAGTTACTCCAAGAAACCCCACACCAATGCAAAGTCACTACCTCGAGGCCACACAGGTTGGCCCATAGTAGGGGAGACCCTAGAGTTCCTATCAACCGGCAGAAAAGGAAAACCTAAAATGTTTTTCGATGATAGGATGGCTAAAAACTCTCCTGATGTGTTCAAAACATCGTTAATCGGCGGGAAAACAGCAGTATTCTGTGGTCCTTCAGGAAACAAGTTCTTGTTCTCCAACCAGAACAAGCTTGTTACGTCATGGTGGCCAACTAATGTAGAGAAAATTTTCCCCACATCCCTGCAGAACTCAACAAATGAAGAAACCTATAAACTGCGCCAGCTTTTTCTTGTAAGAAGTTTGTGGGGATCATGGATTCAGTTGCAAGAACACATTTGGAAACCTACTGGGATGATCCCTGCAAGAAAGGAGATGCGATTACCGCTCAGCCCCTGGCTAAGAAATACACCTTTGCCGTGGGCTGCAGATTGTTCTTGAGCATTGATGATCCTAAAGTAATCGCAAAATTTGAGGAGCCCTTCAATGTTTTTGTTTCTGGGATATGTACGTTGCCTATCAATTTTCCAGGGACACCCATGAATCGCGCCATCAAAGCTGCAAATTTAATAAGGAAGGAGCTGTTGGAGATCATCAGGCAGCGGAAGATTGCAGTGGAGAGAAAATGTGACATATTAGAGCATATGTTGACAGTATCCGATGGAAATGGGAAGCTCATGTCTGAAGCGGACATTGCTGACAAGATAATCAGCTTGCTTGTGGGTGCCCACGACACAGCCACTGCTACAATCACTTTTATTATCATGTATCTTGCGGAGCTGCCAGAAATTTACAATAAAGTCTTGGAAGGTAGATTTTATTCTTATTTTTTAAATAACTTTTAGTTTTTTAATGTTATGTTTGATATAGGGTTGTTAATGAATTAATTTGAACATGATTCGAATTTTAATATATCCGACAGATAAAAACAATGATCAATTGGATCATTCGATATGAATAATAATTTGAAATTAGGGGATCTTGAGTCCAATCGGATAGAGATTATTATGATCATGATTTTTAATAATATATTTTTACTATTTTCTAACATAAATTATGTCTTTTTATTAAGGTTGTCTTTTGAAATTTAAGTTAACATATTTCAAATGAATATTATAAAAAAAAATAAAAATGCATGATTTCATTAAGTAGTTAAACTTTGACAAATATTATAGATATTTCCGCTTTATATTTTTTCTATTTTGAAATCTTCCTTTTATTTTATGTTAATCGAGTCAAACTTTTTATTGGATCTAATCTAAACCGTTGTGTGATTTTGTTGCAAATATTGAAGAACAAACTCTTTTCTTTTTTTCTTTTTTTTTTTTTTTTTGGCCGGGGCTGCGGCTAAAGTTTTTCTTTATGTTTTTTTGTGTGATTTTGTTGCAAATATCGAAGAACAAAGAGGAGTTGCAGAAGGAAAAGGTCCTGGAGAACTGCTGAATTGGGAGGATTTGCAGAAAATGAAGTATTCATGGAATGTGGCATGTGAAGCCTTGCGATTGGCTCCTCCAGTTCAGGGGAATTTTAGAGAGGCTCTTACTGATTTCACTTATGCTGGCTTCTTTATTCCTAAAGGATGGAAGGTAAATTCACTTTCACCATTTATTTAATTATATATATATAGCTTTTTTGTTCTCATCAATTTAATTAACGAAATCATTAGCTTTAATTAAATGTACCCTACAAATTAATTATAAGTTCACAATTATAGAGATATTTACGTAATATGTAACTATCAATGATAAAATTAATTAATATCTTTTATTTTATTATTCGTGATTAATATATTATTATAGGTGACAAATATCTCGGTCATGTTAAGTTTTTTTTTTTTTTTTGAAGGAACCGGTGATGAGCCGTGGATTTTTACCGAGGCCCCACCTCATATATAAACTAACCAAATAGAGAAATTACAAAGATGCGCGATCCAGCGATCTGCTACACTATTCAGGCCAAAGTGCCCACGAAAGAGAAAGATAAGAAAAGCACAGGTACTATGCATCCAAGGCCACCGAGAAAAATGACTATAGTCAGTCTCAAGATTATCACGGCGGAAGTTATCGTCCCTCTTGCGAAGTGAAACATAAGGAATTCTCACCGGCCTCTTGAAGAGGCGCCCAGACTTCCGGGTAGTGCACAAATGGCGGCAAGAATTCGCAATCCCATCACTCGCGTCCTCAGGACTCTGAATAATACTGTTTGGTAGTTGTCGGGCAATATGTACAAAGGTACCGTCAATATCCAAGTTGCATACTAGCCCATCGAATGGACAGAGGGTGTTAGCACCATATTTCCTCAAATCTCTTGCCTTATACATGCAAGAAGAAAAATTCTCGGCCAAGACCCGATCAAGTTCGCTAACGTTGATAATAATCCCACACAAAATATCAAGAAGAGAAAGCCAATTAGACAAAAAGTTGGTCTTACACAGACACCCAATTTCCCAGCAAATGTCCAGATCGTGGGCGCACTGAAGATGAGTAATGAAAGCCAAACTGCACCTAATTAAAAGAATTATAACTCCATGCGAATAATTAAGATAGAGGTTAGAGCACTTCCCTTGGATTGGCGAATTCCTATTGGAAGAGAGCAAAACCACGTCAAAACCTTTGTTGATACCCTGCTTATCTAAGAAAGAATCCAATTCTACAGAAACCAATTTAGAGAGCAACTCTGCATTAGCAGAGTAAATAATGAAGTAATAAAGACTCATAACTAGAAACGAAAGCTAGGAAGTTCCCATTTATCCACCATAATGAAACCTTTTACCTCATTCAGCATTGCCTCTTGCGGATATTTCCATTCCGTCTAAGTATCCGCACCTCTAGTCGCTAGGTAATCTGCGAGAGCGTTGCCTTCTCGGTAAATATGTGTCATCTGTTGGGAATGGTGCCCTGAAAATTCAATTTATTGAATTAATAAAACTGAATTTACAGCGAGTTGTGAGTATTTCACATATTAATAATTAATGACGTGTGGTGGTATTCTCATATGAAATGTGTTTCGTAGGAAAAGACTTTGAATACCGAAATCACGTGTCATTAAAGTTCTAGTCGGTAAGATAAGAATATGTTCTTATCAAGACTATAACGTGGTTATATAAGATGATTAGTCTTTCGTCATAGGGAATGGTGATTCCAATTATAACACGTTGATGATTTTCAATAGGATTGGAAACATCGAACTGGACCACTGAGATTATTCATTTTATACTGCTATCTAAAATGAATAAAATCTCAGGAAGCAGTATACTCTTAATCCTGATAATATTTCAGCTTTAGGCATGTAGTGTTAGTCACTGTAACATACTTGAAGCGAGGTCTCGGTAACGGGTGGCCAAAATACTTTGTATGATTCGGTGACAACATGAAATGTGCTAAAGAGTTATATTGATCGAGGAATCTGTGGCCTTGCTGGAAGGTAAAAGATATCTTTGAAATAGATTTGCAAAAGTTCGAATTAAGACTTTGGCCAAAGCACTTCGCGTGATACGTCACCGAAGTTGTATGCTGAATGTGTTTCACATACAGAGAATTTGAACTTGAAGCGAATCAATAAATTTCAAATTGGAAATGAAAAATAAATGATAGTAGTTACAATTTATTTTTCATGGATATCCACACGGAGGAGTGAAATGCGAAATTATTCTAGATCGAGAAATTCGTGAATAATTTAATTAATTTTAGAGTGCAACAATATTTATTTAGTGGAATTAAATATTGTTAAACGACAATTAATTATTATCATGGGATGATAATATATTAATCCGTTTGGAGCTAAAATTAATTAGTCCTGCAGGTCCCCCTGCAAGCCCCAAATTGAAAACCCAAAGAGAAAATATTAAAAGGAGAGAGAAATGAATTTTTCAAAGTGTTTGAAAATAGCCAAAGAATTTATTTTAAGAAAATAAATTAAAGTTCCAAAGAGTTGGAAATGCCCGGAATTTTATTTTGGAGAAAATAAAATTTTCATCGAAGAAAAAAAAAAAAAATCGGTGACGACGTGGCAGCTGACGTGGCAGTCCACGTGGCATGCCACGTCAGCAAGTGGGTCCAGATGGCGCTGAGTGGGCGGCCGCGTGGCGCGCCACGTGTGCGGATAAGATCGCGCCACGTCGACGCGCAAGGACGGTCCAGATTCAATCTGACCGGGCCAGTCAACGGGTCGGATAACCCGGTCAAACGGGTCGGAAAATCGGGTCAACGGGTCGAGTCTCGGATAGGGTCGGACCGGGTCCAGTTTCGGGCCGGGCCGACCCAGACACGTGGCCAATCCAGAAGCGGCCACGTGAGCTCCAAACCCTAGCCGCGGGTGAAACACACGCGCCGCCTTGTGGCGGCGCGTGAGGGCGCGTCCGGCGGCGGAACGACGCGTGCTCGGCGGTGCTGGATACGTGGCGATGAGACCTAAGACGTGGTCACCTGGGTTTTTGTGTACAAGTTGGCTACGCAAGTGGGTTGTGAAATGACCATTTTACCCTTGCTTTTGTATCCAAAATGACCAAAACGCCCTCGGTTTTTCCCCTATAAATAGGGGCCTTGGGTCTTCATTTCTCATTCAACATTTTAGGAGAGGTTTTGGCTAAAGCTTAGCTTTGAAACCTTATCCCTTTTCTCCTAGTTAATTCCGATTTATTTTGGAATTAATTTTAATTAGGTGTTTATATAAAACGCCTAATTTCGGGAGAATAAACCCTGTAAAGGGTTTCCTAGTTTAAAGTTTTATTTTCTCTAAGTATTTAGAGAAATACTTTCGGAGCCCACACTCCGAGGGTGTCCCTGGGGTTATTGCAGGGAAGCTCTGCCGGTTTCACGAGGAGATCGGGTATCAGGTTCTCGGGAGGAGATTCGGGAGCTGGAAAAATGCCGTTAGATAGCCATGTTTGCAGTACGGTAATATTTTACAATTATTTTATTTTAAGCATGATAAATTATGTGCTCTTAAGTGTTAATTGCATGTTAGATATTTATCTGCTTAAGTGATTTAAAATTTATTATCAATTGTATGTATATACTTGAGTAGATCCGGCTAGTCTTCCGCTTTGTATTAAAATGTTTTAGAAATATTTTATTACTTGTATTATAATAAAAATTTTAAAATGTGGTCCCGGACCGCTACTGTTCTGGACCCGCCGTCCCAGCAACTGGTATCAGAGCCGTGCTCTAGATATATACATGCATTGATATGATGCATGCGATGCATAATTTTAAATCTGCTACTGTGCACGTAAATTCTGTCAAAGGAGGTTGGTTTTTAAGTGGGACCATTGTGACCCCTCCAGTGTTTCCTGGGAATTTACGTGGAATGGTAATTTTCTGGAAATCGATTTCAATGATCTTCCTGGTTAATTACCGAATTAGTAAACATGATTTAAATTATGAGATAATTTATTTATAACATGTTTACTTTATGTCATTTATTTTAAGCATGATAATTATGTGATAATTATACCAGCATGCTTAATTAATTTAATTTATGACATTTTTATTTTGTGACATTTAAAATTTTAAGCATGATAATTATGTGATAATTATATGAAAGCATGCTTAATTATTTTATTTTATGACATGACCATGATAATATGAGATATTATGATATTTACAATTATGCGTATTTTATTTAATGTGATTAAATAATAATGTTTAATAGAGATTAGACGCGATGCATGATTGAACTAATATTTTTCGGCCTAATTAATAAATAGTTATTAAATTGCCTTAAAATATTATTATTGGGATTTTAAATATGATTTAGTAATCATAGTGGGAGGGTATTAATTAGATTAATTACTTCCAACAATAAGACGCCAAAAGTGATTATTAAATAATCAACAGATAATTCACACCTTTTAAAAATTCAAGTGGGAGCGAGATGAAAAGAGTTGGATTCTCACGGCCTCCATTACCCGTCTATAGTATAGTGGATGTATACTACTCCCTTCGGCGGATATATATTTGCGGTATACAAGATTAGACTTCTACGGATAGAATGAAATACGGGGAAGTCAGCTCGACCACGCCTCCGTGGAGTGTCTTGACCTACTCGTACGGACTTCTAGGTAATGGTACACACTTGACTAAGTAATGTATTAACCTCCCTTCGGAGCACTGTTACATTTATTTAGAGGCCAAGGGTTGACGTGGTGGACTAACATTGTTTGATAAGAGTTACCTAGATGACATGTTAATTAAGAATAGTTCTTGCTTTTCTAAGCGGTTTTCGACCTCGCCTCCGGGGAGTCAACTGCGGTTAGTTAAGTCACCATTGCGTAAATCAAAATGCTTACGTGGATTTCATTTATTGGTTGGACGCAGAAGAAAGTGAAATACATAATCATAACTTGCATTTATTTATTTATTTCAGTTTTATAATTACGATCTCTCTTAGCCCACTCCAAACTGTATGTCTATAAGGAAATAGGCTAGTAAGGGTTCAACTATGCTGATTAAGAAGTGAATCTTGACATCGTGTTTAGACACGAAAGTTTACGTACTCATTGAACCTTATCCGAAAATTTCAAAAACTACAACCAGTCAGGATTAGAAAGACGTTTATCCCAAATGGATCAAGTGTGATGATCTGGCTAGTCTTATATCCTGACATCTGTTTTAGATGTTCTTGAGCATCAGATGCATGTGATGCCCACTGATAAGAACATGTGTTGAAGACAGAGTCGTACGAAGGTACGAGCCATGAAAACGGTTGTCACTTAAAGATGTTTGAAGGATCACTATTTTAGACTCATATTATGAATATGATAGCTAATCTGAACGAGATTGAAAGCCACTGTGCTTAAAGAGACAATCTTAACAGATAGGATACTATCCTATATTCTCTGCCTAAGTCATTTGAACGTTCAAGATTATTTTAAATAAATTTTTATAAAACCAATGAACGACCTCAATTTGGCAGAAAGGGTGATATAGACTAAGGGAAAAGTTCTCTTTAATCTGACATCAATATCCACGGCCTAGAAAGCCAGTAAGTGGAAGAAAGAAAAGGAAAAGTTCACAATCTAAGGTTCAAAAATAGAAAGTCAAATCCGACAATGGAAAGGTGTTTCTATTTCGGTGGTAATGGGTATTGGAAAAGGAAATTATCCAAAATACTTAGTCTGTCTATTTGTTACGCCGTTTAGATAAGATATGAAGATATCTTACTCGTTGAGTATATGTTTAGTTGAAAATTCACCAGAATCCTGGTATGTGAACTTGAGATCAACTAACCGTATTTGCAAGTCGTTGCAAAGATTCAAACTAGCCAGAAAGTTTGAAAAACGGCTAACACACAACTACTGCTCGGGGATAATATAAGTGTAATTGTATTAGCAGTAAAGACTATAAAGTCGTATTTTGGCAATAGGGTTTTAATATTATTCGTGCCATATATACAGAAATTTGTTTTCTGTAAGTTATTTGATAATTAATGGTCTAACAGTTTGTTTTGAACGAAAGATTACCATTAAGCAAAATAAAAGGTTTATTTGCTGTGGCACAATAAAAAATGGTCTTTTATACCTCAATGAAAAACCCTAATTTAACATTAAGAAGCTTGACTTACCATCTAAGAGGAAAAACTTCTACGTGGCATCAACGTCTTGGTCATTTTTATCCGAATAAGATCCAAAGACTGATTATCGAGTCTTTTCGACTTGACAGCTGTCAGTCTGCGAATCCTGTTTAGAAAAGTAAAATGCCCAAGAAAGTTCCTTTTGAGATAAAAGGTATTAAGCCATGAAATTGCTTGAGTTAGTTCATACGGACATATGATACTATGAATGTTCAAGCAAGAGAAAGTTTTTGCGTACTTCATCATTCATTTGAATGATTACTCTAGATACATATATGTTTATTTGATGAGACTTAAATCTGTAATTGTTGAAGAGTTCAAAGAATATAAGACTGAAGTCAAAGAGTCAAATCAGAAAAACATCAAGGCACTTCGATTAGATCGAAGTAGTGATAAGTATCTAAGTTCAGAGTTAAATAGAATTTCTCAAATGAGATTAGATCTCAACTATATATATGAGATACATCTTAGCAAAGATGTATTGCAGAAAGGAGAAATAGAACTCTGATAATGATGGTAAGATTCATGAAGAGTCACGCTACCCTATGAATTTCGTTTTGGGGTCTTGCACACAAAACGACAAACCTAGTTCTATCAAAGTCAGTTCCTAAAACATTGATGGATCTGTAGCTAGGGTGAAAACCCTGTATCTTTTATCTTCGGATTTAAGGTAGCCTGTCCACGAGTTAAGGATGGATCCTGACAAGTTAGAATAAATAACAAAGGTTTACTTGTTCTAAGGTTATCCTAGAAGAACAAGAGGTGGTATATTTTGTAATTTGAGAAATCACAAAAGATATTTGTGAATATTTCAAAGATAATTGCATAGATAACCACAAAAGGTGGAAGCGAAGTAGTGTTAAAAGAAATAACAGTATTAGATACTGATTTCCATAAACCCGTGATAACTGAAATTATATTGGATACATGTGATGTACCAAATACAACATGTGATGTAGAGACGTGTACACGAGAGCATCATTGTAGTGGGAGGATTGTCAGGACACCTGACAAGATACCTAAAGATTAACCCAAGTGGTTGAATCTAACGTATCTGATCCCGTCACGTGTAATGAAGCTGTGGATGATATAGACGCTGACCGTTTGGTCAATATCCATGGAATCTAAGTTAGAATCTCTGTATTCTAACAAAGTCTTGAACTTGTAGAGGCACCTGAAGGCGTTAAACCCTATTAGATACAATTGGGTTCTACAGGACGATAAAAGGAAAAATGGACGAAAAAGTAGAGACTTTAGAGCAAACTTATGGCAAGGGATTTTACCCAGAAAGAAGAAATCATTTATGAGGTCTTCTCGCCTATAGAAATGCTTAAGTCCATTATCCTCTCTATTTTATCTCATTATTGATTATGAGATTAGATAAATGGATGTAAAGACTATGTTCTTGAATGGGCAACTTCAAGAAGAAGAGATACATGGTACAACCTGAAGGCTTCACAGCCAGAAATCAGGTGCATATAATGCAAGCTTGATAGATCGATTTATGATCCTAAGCAAGCGTCTAGATTATGGAGCATAAAAAATATAAGGCAATTTAGATTCTTTGGATTTGTATAATTGCCTGATGAACCATGAAGTGTACAAAATGACATCATGATAGCGTTGTAACATTTTCACTTTGTACGTAATTAATATTCTGCTCATTGGGAATGATGCAAGAATTTTGTTAGTAGTCAAGATTCGGACGTCAAATTATTTTGACAAGAAAAGACCTATGTGAGACCAATGTTATTCCAAGGATCAGACTTTTGTTGTGATCATAGGGATAAGGAGATTGGTTTATCACAAGAAGCATATATGAATAAGATGTTGGCAAGGTATAATATGACAAATTCCAAGAAAGGTTCATTACCTTTTAGATATGGAATTTATCTATCTCGGGATCAGTGTCCTGAGACAACTGAAGAGATAGAAGACATGATTAGAGTTCCGCAGCGGAAGCTTTATGTATGTCATATTATGTACAGGGCCAGATGTCTATTATAAATTAGGTCTAAGTCAGCAGATATTAGTCAAACCCTAGAATCTGACACTGGGTAGTAGTGAAAGCATATATTGGAGTACTTGAGAAGGACTTGACATTATATGCTTGTCTACCACAGTGGTGAGCACACTTCAATAGAGTACACAGGTTCGGATATACAGTCTGATTTGTATTCTAGATGTTTGACATCAGAACACGTGTTTACTCTAGAAAGAGCAACTGTTAATTGGCGAATGTTAAGCAGACTTGTATTGCTTACACCGCCATGGAAGTCAAATACATGGTAGCTTGAAAAGCAGCCAGTTAGATGTATTGTATTCATGATTTCCTAGTTGTTGGCTCTGAGAAACATCTGATAGATTCCTTCACTAAAGCATTGGCGCAAAAGAGTGCAAAACAGGTTTTGACACTCATGTGAAAGGAATAGGACTTAGATGTATAGCCAAATTGAATTTAGGGCAAGTGGGAGATTGTTGGGAATGGTGCCCTGAAAATTCAATTTATTGAATTAATAAAACTGAATTTACAGCGAGTTGTGAGTATTTCACATATTAATAATTAATGACGCGTGGTGGTATTCTCATATGAAATGTGTTTCGTAGGAAAAGACTTTGAATACCGAAATCACGTGTCATTAAAGTTCTAGTCGGTAAGATAAGAATATGTTCTTATCAAGACTATAATGTGGTTATATAAGATGATTAGTCTTTCGTCATAGGGAATGGTGATTCCAATTATAACACGTTGATGATTTTCAATAGGATTGGAAACATCGAACTGGACCACTGAGATTATTCATTTTATACTGCTATCTAAAATGAATAAAATCTCAGGAAGCATTGTACTCTTAATCCTGATAATATTTCGGCTTTAGGCATGTAGTGTTAGTCACTGTAACATACTTGAAGCGAGGTCTCAGTAACGGGTGGCCAAAATACTTTGTATGATTCGGTGACAACATGAAATGTGCTAAAGAGTTATATTGATCGAGGAATATGTGGCCTTGCTGGAAGGTAAAAGATATCCTTGAAATAGATTTGCAAAAGTTCGAATTAAGACTTTGGCCAAAGCACTTCGCGTGATACGTCACCGAAGTTGTATGTTGAATGTGTTTCACATACAGAGAATTTGAACTTGAAGCGAATCAATAAATTTCAAATTGGAAATGAAAAATAAATGATAGTAGTTACAATTTATTTTTCATGGATATCCACACGGAGGAGTGAAATGCGAAATTATTCTAGATCGAGAAATTCGTGAATAATTTAATTAATCTTAGAGTGCAACAATATTTATTTAGTGGAATTAAATATTGTTAAATGACAATTAATTATTATCATGGGATGATAATATATTAATCCGTTTGGAGCTAAAATGAATTAGTCCTGCAGGTCCCCCTGCAAGCCCAAATTGAAAACCCAAAGAGAAAATATTAAAAGGAGAGAGAAATGAATTTTTCAAAGTGTTTGAAAATAGCCAAAGAATTTATTTTAAAAAAATAAATTAAAGTTCCAAAGAGTTGGAAATGCCCGGAATTTTATTTTGGAGAAAATAAAATTTTCATCGAAAAAAAATAAAAAATAAAAATCGATGACGACGTGGCAGCTGACGTGGCATGCCACGTCAACAAGTGGGTCCAGATGGCGCTGAGTGGGCGGGGGCGTGGCGCGCCACGTGTGCGGATAAGATCGCGCCACGTCGATGCGCAAGGACGTTCCAGATTCAATCTGACCGGGCCAGTCAACGGGTCGGATAACCCGGTCAAACGGGTTGGAAAATCGGGTCAACGGGTCGAGTCTCGGATAGGGCCGGACAGGGTTCAGTTTCGGGCCGGGCCGACCCGGACACGTGGCCAATCCAGAAGCGGCCACCTGAGCTCCAAACCCTAGCCGCGGGTGAAACACACGCGCCGCCTTGTGGCGGCGCGTGAGGGCGCGTCCGGTGGCGGAACGGCGCTTGCTCGGCGGCGCTGGATTCGTGGCGACGAGACCTACGACGTGGTCACCTCGGTTTTTGTGTACAAGTTGGCTACGCAAGTGGGTGTGAAATGACCATTTTGCCCTTGCTTTTGTATCCAAAATGACCAAAACGCCCTCGGTTTTTCCCCTATAAATAGGGGCCTTGGGTCCTCATTTCTCATTTAACATTTTGGGAGAGGTTTTGGCTAGAGCTTAGCTTTGAAACCATATCCCTTTTCTCCTAGTTAATTCCGATTTATTTTGGAATTAATTTTAATTAGGTGTTTATATAAAACGCCTAATTTCGGGAGAATAAACCCTGAAAAGGGTTTCCTTGTTTAAAGTTTTATTTTCTCTAAGTATTTAGAGAAATACTTTCGGAGCCCACACTCCGAGGGTGTCCCTGGGGTTATTGCAGGGAAGCTCTGCCGGTTTCACGAGGAGATCGGGTATCAGGTTCTCGGGAGTAGAATTCAGGAGCTGGAAAAATGCCGTTAGATAGCCATGTTTGCAGTACGGTAATATTTTACAGTTATTTTATTTTAAGCATGATAAATTATGTGCTCTTAAGTGTTAATTGCATGTTAGATATTTATCTGCTTAAGTGATTTAAAATTTATTATCAATTGCATGTATATACTTGAGTAGATCCGGCTAGTCTTCCGCTTTGTATTAAAATGTTTTAGAAATATTTTATTACTTGTATTATAATAAAAATTTTAAAATGTGGTCCCGGACCGCTACTGTTCTGGACCCGCCGTCCCAGCATCATCTTAATGGACATGTTCTTTGCGTGTATCCTGAATTCTTGAATAAGCTGGTTTGTGGTGATGTCCCCAGCTTTACCCCGTTTGATAATAGCTATGATCGCTTGGGCGTCAACCTCGATCCAGAGACTGGAACACCTCATGTCAGCAGCAACTTGTACCCCTCTGACCAACGCCCTAAGCTTAGAGACCGTGTTAGAAGCCGGACCAATTCCGCAACTAAAAGCATTGACTACTGTACCCTCCTCATTGCGAATGACCCCTCCAATACCCGCAGGGCCTTGGTTTCCCCGAGAAGCTCCGTCCGTATTCAGCTTGAGGCACCCGTGTTGGGGCCATTTCCAAGAGATTCTCTTACAGACCTTATCCGACGGTTTTTTGAGGCAAACACCAAACTCTCTCGCCCTTCTGATATCACCTCTCCAAGTCATATGGTTCGTCCGCCTTGTTTTACCCCAATGAAAGATATGGTCTTTGACATCCTGGATAATGTTATAGACTGAAAATTTTATCCCTTTGTGTTTTACTCTGTTCCTTTCCACCCAAATGTACCAAAATATGAGGAGCGGCTCAATGCATCTAATATGTCCCTTACCTCCAGAGATAGATGACGACACCCAGTTCTGAATTCTCATAGCTGGAGAAGTTTCGCCACTCATGTTGACGCCAAAAATCTCTGAAAAATGGTCCTAAACCTTTTTTGCTTTCTCACTTGAAATGAACAGGTGTTCTCGACTTTCCAACTCGCAGCAACACTGACATTTTGACGGGAAAGTGATACCCTTTAGATGTAATCTTTCATCAATGGGGATCCAGTCATGTGTAAGACGCCAAATAAAAATCATTATGGTCAGCGTCAGATCAGCGCGCCAAATAACACGGAGGAGATTGGATGTTTCCCGCGTTTGTCTAATCGAGTGCTAAGCAGATTTAAGAGAAAAAGTTCCCTCTTTGTTTAGAGTCCAGATAGCCTTGTCCTGTAGGGGGTTCTCGCACAGTATCCTTAGGATTTTTCCAGCTATCTCACTTCCCACGGCTGTGTTCAATTTATTTGTGTCCCAATCTCCATTAATCCAAAACTCATTAACCCTAGCGGAAACATTGGTATTGCCTTCGTTCAGAGGCATCATCAATTCTCCCGACCAATTGTCATGCCAGAAAGAAATATTCCCACGTCCTATGGACCAATATATTCCTTTTTCTGCTTGTGCTCTAACCCCACAGATTCTCCTCCACACCGGTGAGTGGTTTCGTTTTACCTCAGCAGTGGTAGGGTGAGTGTCATGGCAATATTTTGCCCGCATGAAAACAGCCCAAAGAGCGTTACTCGTTCTCAATCTCCACCAGAGTTTATGCGTAAACGCTGTGATAATATCCTCCATGCTACGAGTTCCCAAACCTCCTTCATCATAGGGATAACATAACCTATTCCAAGTCGCCCAATGAACTCTTTTACGCTCATTCGTTGTGCCCCAGAAAAATCTATTCAAAATAATTTCCATAGAATGAACGACAGACTTGGGCGGGTTAACAATTTGGAGGGTGTGCATGGGAATCGAATAGAGGACCGATTTTATCAGTTGAAGGCGCCCTCCATGTGATAATCTGACTGATTCCCACCCTTGTAGTCGGGCCCTCATTTTGTTAAGAATATCATCAAAGTAGATAATGCGACACCGGCCTCTAAAAATCGGGGCTCCAAGGTAGGTAATAGGAAGAGATTCATGTTTAAAACCGAGAATTTCCCTAACCCGATTGGCAGCTCTAATATCATTGTTACTCACTACACAAGAGCTTTTAGAGCAGTTGATTTTCTGACCCGAGATACGCTCGTAGCAGTCTAAGATGTCTCTTACCCTATGCAAAGATTGATTCTTGCTATTGGTGAAGATGATAGTGTCATCAGCGTAAGCAAGGTGCGATATATGTACAGTAGATGGGGTTCGGAATCTGCATCTCCGGTTATCCAGGAAGAACCTATCAAGGGAAATGGATAGAAAATTAGCAGCAATAATAAAAAGAGATGGAGACAGGGGATCTCTCTGCCTCAAACCTCTCGTGGACTTAAAGCAACCTGCGGAGGATCCATTAATGCAATTTCTGACCCACTTAATTTAAGTTTCCGGGAATCCTTTCCGTCTCAAAATTGCATACACAAAGTTCCATTCGATACGATCATAGGACTTGGCCATGTCCAACTTTAGCAACACATTCTTATCAGCCCCTCTAGAATCAAGCGAATGTATCATTTCCTGGGTAAGAAGAATATTATCGCTGATCAGTCTTCCTTTCACGAAACCACTTTGTGCCAGAGCTATCAATTTCGGAAGGACTGAGGCCAATCTGTTGTTCATGATTTTAGTAAGGATCTTATTCTTGACATTACACAAGCTGATGGGCTTGTAGTCTGACCAATGGGTGGGGTTATCCTTCTTTGGGATTAGGATAATAGAAGTTGCCATATAGGCTCTCGGAAGCTTGGTTCCCTAAAAAAAATCCCTAATTGCTTCACAAACGTCCTCTTTGATTATGGGCCAGAAATGTTGGTAGAATGTGGCACCATATCCGTCAGGACCCGCAACACTGTATGGGCTTATACTGAAGATTGCCTCTCGAATTTCCTCCTCAGTGGGGCTTGTGATTAAGTACTCCCCATCCTGGGTTGATAAAGCTCGATGTACAATAGTCAACTGTTGATCCATATCAATATCCTGCCCCTCGGTAGTCAGCAGCTTTTCGAAATAGTCATTGGCCGAGGCCTGGAGGTCTCCCTGTTCCGAGATTTCCTCACTTCCCACCTTGATGGATCTGATCATAGTTTTAAACCTCTTCTTCTTGACTAAGCTATGAAAATAGCGAGAATTCCGTTCACCATCTTCGATCCATCGACAAGCTTCTTTTTGTTGCCAATACTCTTCCTCCATGGCAATAGCTCTATTCCTGATTGCAACACAATGGTTGAGATTAATCCGATTGGTGTCTGATGGGCACGAATCGAAACTGATTTCCGCTGCCTCCACTGCTTTCTCTGCCTCAGAAACCCTATCAAAAACGTTCCCAAAAACTTCTCGATTCCATATCTTGAGCCACTGTTTTAATCGGCCGAGTTTTATGTTCAGTCGCCAAAGTCCTCTAACGTGCAATGGCTCATTCCAGTTCCGCTGGACTTCTTCCTCAATTTTCGGATGACAGATCCATATATTCTGGAAATGAAATGAAGACGGGTGTTGCTGCTGAGTATCTCTTCCAAGAATAAGAATCGAGCAATGGTCCGAATCACCCCGAGGGAGGTGTTTGGTGTGCATATTGGGGAAGATATCGGCCCACGGTTCATTAACCATAACCCGGTCAAGTCTCTGTTTCATATTACCTTTCGACCATGTGAAATTCACACCTTCAAAACTTGGTTCAATCAACTTACATTCCTGAATAAAGCCGTTGAACTCCGCCATACCAAGCAAGTCTGGGTCATTTCCACCTTCTCTTTCCTTTGCGTTGGTAATAACATTAAAATCCCCTCCAATCATCCAAGGTTCTATCGGATCATGATTTTCTTGAATCCATTCCCACATTTCTCTTCTCCCCGGGGTTGTAGACTTTGCATAAATGATAGTAACGATGAGAGGTTTTTTCCACACCGGGTTGGTAAGCTTGAGATGCAGGAATTGGCGGTTGTCATGGAGGATATCCACATTAGTGTCCTGTTCATAGAAAAACCAAATATGGTTAGAGATGTTAGGAAAATTTTTAGGGAAATTGAACCTACGAGTAAAATAAGCAACGTCAAGAGGGATCATAGGCTCTAAAATGGCCAAAAAACTTAAATTATTTCTAATAATGTAATTTTTAAGGATACGTTGGTGGTCTCCATTACGGAGCCCTCTTATGTTCCAAATTAGGCCTCGTATAATCATGATCGACCCTCATTAGCGCCCGATGCTCTAGTCATCCTTTTAGGGGGGTCCTTTTTCTGTTGGGGCTGTTTCTTAATCTTCTTATTGTCAACGTTTTTAGCTGCCTTCGTCTGACTGATGTGGTCCATAGAATTGGCTCGCCTCAGCGTTGCCTGTGACTTCTGTGTCTCTCGATCATCATCATCAGGTTCATCTTCATCTTCATTGTTCTGATTATACTCATCTTGTTCACTCTCCACCTCAGAGTTATTTCCTGTCTTGGGAACCTTGCTGTCTTCCTTCCTATTTTCAATAGGAATTACTATTTCAATGTTGTTTATTTGAACCGCTGAGTCCGACGATCCATCTGGAGGATTTGCGTTCCCCCCATGCTCGGTCATTGGTTCGTTTTCCACCCCAGTGCCCTTATCTTGTCCCACTTCCTGGTGAACTTCCGCATCTTCTTGGACATCAGGCTGCAGTGTTTGGTCCTTAGTGAGGACCTTCCCAAATGACTTTTCGATCCAAGTCTTGGTACTTTGTCCCTTCTTGTTCTTGTCTTCATTGCCTTTGGAAGCAGGAGCCTCGTTCGCCCTCGAACTTTGTTTTTAGTTCAAATTGGCCTTATTCCTGCTCAGCTGTTCCCCTTTGTCCCTTTTTCTTGGATGACCTCCCTAAGATCCTTGTTTTTTTCTTTTATTCCAGTGTTTTCTGCTCCATGACATTCTTCCACCTTGTGTCCTAACCGGAAGCATCTTGTGCAATATCCAGGTACGCGTTCATATATTATTTCCTGGATTTGAATCCGTCCTGCATACCCCAAGGTAATCTGATGCTTAAGCGGTTTGAGGAGGTCCAATTCCACACAGACTCTCGTGAATTCCGGTCTATTGGCATCGTGCGTCCCGTCATTGCAGCAGAGCGGTTCCCCAATCACCAGAGCGACGTCGTAGATCACATCCTCATCAAAAAATTATGTCCTCATACCTGGAAAACGAATCCAGACAGGTACCACAAAGGACTCTATTTGGGGGGGGGGGGGGGGGTTAAAAGTAGGCGACCATTTAAAGATACGCATAGGAAAACCATCAAATAGGATTATTTTCCGTAACCACAATTTGGTGTAATCTTCGTCGCTATTTAACCTGATTAACACTTGTTTCATGTTTAAAAGCCCTAACTTAAATTCACCTGAGAGTTCGAGTTCCATAAAGAGTTCATGCAGGCGTTCCATCGAGGGGTAACCATGAGAAAACTTACCTACAAGAGCGTGTTTAAATGGTAGAGATAACCTGGAAATTTCTACGTCTGTGAATTGTATGTGGGTGAGGCCGTTTCGTTCCGTAACTGTTCCATATTTCCTTGTCGGATCAGACCTATTGAATACATGAACCCTGCTGCGTTGTGAGGTGGGCCTTGATGCCTGATTAGGGTTCGGTATTGTGGCAGATTGTTTGCCCGACGCCAACACCGAGGCATATGACTTAGTTATGCCCTGTTGTTCTGTCGATACCGGCGGAGCCGGAATTAGTTGGGGCTGGCGGCGGTTCTTGCATGTGAAAAACCCTAGCGGAGTCATTAGAGAAGAGGAGTTCTGCTAGAGAAGAGGAGAGAGAAGAGAGAGAATTAGGGTCTATGTATCTTCGAAGTTATTATTATAATATTCTCGGTCAGTTAAGTTGCCACCATAATATTACTACTATTACATTAATATCGCTATTGTAAAATTAATTTTGCTGTACCATAATAGAAATTTTATATTGTTAACAACTACTTTTATAAGTCTCAATATAATGTCATAAGATGAAAGTAACAGGCACATCGTTTTCTAATCACGAATTACATTACTCGTGTTTTTTGAGGTTAAATTAAGAGGTTTGACATAATTGAATTGAAGAGATTTTGAGTTGTTATTACGGAATTCTTTCTAATTCGTCAGACTTGGTATTTTATAAATTTGAATTATTATTCATGATATGAATTATGATATTGATTATATATGATATACGGGTCGATGAAAGCTAATCAAGCATACTTATGTGTACAGTTGTATTGGACTACAAACACGACGCACAAGAATCCCAAGTATTTTCCAGAACCAGAGAAGTTTGATCCTTCAAGATTTGACAACAACATTACTCCCTACAGTTATGTTCCATTTGGTGGAGGGCGGAAAATGTGCCCCGGAAAGGAATATGCAAGATTAGAGATACTTGCCTTCATCTACAACTTGGTGAGAAGATTTAGATGGGAGAAAGTGATTACTGATGAGAAAATCATAGTGGCCGGGATCCACTGCCCATGCCAGCAAATGGACTTCCTATTCACATCTATCTTAACTAATTATGGAGAAAATTATAAATTTGATATACCAACTCGATCAATTCAACATTTTTGGTATATTTTATTTTCCGACGATAAAATAGGATATTATGTCAAAAATCATGCAATTTAATGCATTTTTTAACCCGAACCCTTCCTACGAGCAAAATCAGTTTCTGGTAAAAAATGTGCATGAAATTGTTTGATTCTAAAGATATGGTCCTATTTTTTATCACCAAAAAATAAAATATATACCATAAACGTTGAATTGATCGAATTGGTATAGTAAATTTGCAATTTCCCCTTAATTATATAAATGAAATTGTATCCATATGTCTCTCAACATTCATGCATGATATGTTGGATTGTGGAAAATTCAGGTCCGTTGAGAAAATATTGCTACACCCTGCCTTTTAATTTTTTAATCTGCAGTAACAAATGTTTCCGACTGTAACCAAGTTATTAAGTGCTTTTTCCAATTAATTATTCACTTTACTTTCAGTCTTTGATACTTTTAGTTTTCATTTTTTTTTTTTTTTGGTTAATTTGGAAAAAAAAAAAAAAACACTTAAAAATCAACAAAACTCAACACAACACAGTAAGGGATATTTTACCAGAGTATCAAATCCAATGAGTTAAACACTTAATCTAAAAAACACAACTTAACTCGGAATTAGCAAAAGACTGAATCAAGCAATGTTTAATCACTTATCAAATTAAGCAATGAAATATCATCAAACCAACTTGGGGAATTTCTAATTATGGTGTACTTTTGCACATATATTTCAAATGTGGTGTTGTTTGGAGAAATATTTTAATGGGAAAATAATATCATTTTTCATCCTTTAGAGATGTTCTTGTTCGATTTTGATACTGATTTTTTAACTTTTCTCACATTGCATCCTTTTTTATTCCATATTTTCTCAAAATTTTAATCCTCCGCATCCTACATGGTAGAAATTTGGGGATTTTTTCTTATTTTTCCTCCAAAATCTGAGTTGACAAGTGACGTGAATTATTAATATTTAAGAAAAAAATAAAAAATACCACCTTATTACCGAAAATCGAAAATAGCTTGTTTCTTGACGGAATTTTGCAAATGAGTAGTGTAAATCGAACACCGCAATGCAAGGAACATGATGACATAGACGGAATTGAAATCCGACCAATGGTTTAAGGGATATGGCTGGTTAAACATGGCTGATCGCGGCTCAAATCAGCAGAAAATTTGAACAAGACGTGCGACCAGCTCCGGCGACGGGATTAGGTGAATGAGGTATGGAAATTCATCTACTCAAAGAGAGCTACAACTTGGGAGTGGTTTCATGGCCTGAAACAACCGGACGATGGAGATATCGGTCGGAGAAGTTGCGGCTGATGACACCACAACAGGCACGACTGTCAGACTTCTTTTCCGGCGACAACGATGTTCTCCGAAGATGCGCCCAGTAACTCTCTCTCTCTCTCATAGTTCTATGCTTGGCCTTATTTTCTGTGAAATTTGTTCATGCTTGTCAACTTAGATATATCTTTTCCGAGCTCGATCATCTCTGGACAATGGACTAAGTCTTAGTGGCTAGTAGTTTGAAGCCTTAATAAAGCGGTTTATTTTTTTGGCACCCGGTCATGGTTAATTACGACGGGAATTTCTTACTAGACGTCGCACATTCCATGTCAGGAATTTCCTTGAACATTAAAGTAAATTTATGGTAAATTTTCTGATTCATTTGTAAAAACTTATAAGCCCCTATACGTAGATAAATTAAAAACTAGAAGATACTGTGTTTTATAAATAAAAAGGGCAAATTACATCCACCATCCTTGAGGTTAGGCTTAATTACAAGCCGGTCCCTATTCTTTTAAATATTACACTATAGTCCCTAAGAATTTGTTAATTTTTGTACACTTTAGTGACGATTTTTGCATTTTTGGTCATACATTATATGTAACACTCACAAAACCTTTAGGGACATAAGTGTACTTTTACAAAATTCGTTAATGGACCTCACACAAAACAAGAAATATAGGGACTACAATGTAATATTTAAAAGAATAGGGATCGACTTGTAATTAGGCCTAACCTCAGGGGTGGTGGATGTAATTTGCCATAAATGAAAATATAAAATCTACAGATACAATCTACATAGGCGATTCCATATTGACACTTAATTCAATGTCTATATGTTGCTGCATTCTTTTCATGTGAATAATATTTTGTAACTATTTTTATGTGTGTGTGTGTGTAACTAAATGAAATTTTTACCAGTTCTTGGATTTTATCATGGCTTATTAGTTAGTGGTTTTGATGCAAACAAATTAAGGTTTAATGTGCATATATAGGTGTTTATTTCATTTTAATCGATCACACTGCACGTCTTAAAATAATACAGACATTCTTTCAATTTTCTTGTAAAATGATGATGATGTGGTAAATTTAAATGCAATATCTCACAGGACACTGTTGAATTGAATAGACAGAAATTGGGTGGAAGAATTGGTATTCATTGTTCTGTCTCTCTTGATAATCAAAACGATACAAGATAAATACAAGTACGTCTAGTCTCAGGAAGGAAAGAAATCACGCCAAAAATATATGCGATTACATTAAGGCCTAATTGTTAGCTTTCCATATTTCTATTGTCAACACTCCCCCTCAAGGTTATCATGGAGGTTCGATCATGTTCAGCTTGGACAACAAACTATGAAAGTTCTGGTTGCTAACTGCTTTGGTTAGGACATCTGCGAGCTGATCCTCTGATTTCACAAACGGAAGCTTGATTACTCCTGAGTCGATCTTTTCCTTGATGAAGTGTCGGTCGATCTCCACATGTTTAGTCCGGTTATGTTGTACTGGGTTATGAGAGATACTGATCGCTGCCTTATTATCGCTGTACAAGTTTGCACTATCTTCAAGGGAAAAACCTATTTCTGTTAGGAGTTTTCTTATCCATAGGACTTCAGTGATTCCTCGAGCTATTCCCCGGAACTCCGCCTCGGCACTTGACAGTGCCACCACTTTCTGTTTCTTGCTCCGCCATGTTACCAAGTTACCTCCCACGAAGGTGAAGTATCTGGAGGTAGACTGTCTATCAGTGATGCTTCCTGCCCAATCAGCATTAGTGTAGGCAGTGATTCGAGTGTGTCCGTTCCTAGCAAACATGAGGCCTCTCCCTGGAGATGATTTCAGATATCTCAAAATTCTCAAAACGGCCTCCATGTGCTCTTTGCTTGGATTATGCATAAACTGGCTCACCACGCTAACGGCGTAAGCAATAGCTGGTCTTGTATGGGACAAATAGATCAATTTGCCCACAAGTCTCTGGTACCGGTTTCTGTCCGTAGGTGTTTGGTCTTGAAATATTCCCAACTGGTGATTCTGTGCCATGGGAGTGTCTGTTGGTTTGCAGTCTAGGAGCCCAACTTCTGTTAAGAGATCAAGTATGTATTTCTTTTGTGAGATGAAGATACCTTTGTCTGATCTCATCACCTCGATGCCAAGAAAATACCTCAGCTCCCCTAAATCCTTCATTTCGAATTCTCGTGACAGATTCTTCTGGAGGCCAGCTATCTCTTCAGTGTCATCTCCAGTTATCACCATATCATCGACATAGATGATCAGAAGGGTGATGAGTCCGTTTCTTTTCTTGATAAACAATGTGTGGTCCAAATTGCTCTGGACATACCCATACCTACTCATCGTCGTGGTAAACTTTCCAAACCAGGCTCTCGGTGATTGTTTTAGTCCATATAGTGACCGCTTCAACCTGCATACGGTGTGTTGAGTTCCACTTTTCTGGAATCCTGGGGGGAGATCCATATAGACTTCTTCCTCAAGATCCCCGTGTAAGAAAGCATTCTTTACATCCAATTGCTGCAGGGGCCACCCATAGTTGGCAGCTATGGATAGCAGAATCCGAATGGTGTCCAGCTTTGCCACGGGAGAAAAAGTCTCCATATAATCTACCCCATATGTCTGTGAGTATCCCTTGGCTACTAGCCTAGCCTTGTACCTCTCGATAGTTCCATCCATCTTGTGCTTGATGGTGTAGACCCACTTGCAACCAACTGGTTTTTTCCCTGTTGGCAACTGGCATACTTCCCAGGTGTTGTTTT
The DNA here is from genome assembly GCA_037501455.1 of Lantana camara. NCBI lineage: Eukaryota > Viridiplantae > Streptophyta > Magnoliopsida > Lamiales > Verbenaceae > Lantana > Lantana camara. The sequence continues at coordinate 18,873,101 of CM074863.1, read as the reverse complement.
TATCCAGTGCTTCGATTTCATTGTCCATTGCTTGCTTCCATAGTGGATCATTCAGGGCCTCATCAACGGTGCGGGGAATCTGGTGAGAGTACAGGGCGTGAATGAAGCCCTGTAGTGGCGGCAAACACCCGGAAGATATGTGGTGAGTAACCGGATATCTGCTCCTGCTTGTTTTGTCTGGACTGTAGCTGTTGGGTGGAATGCCCCTGTTCTATCGAGGAGGTAGAATATATGTATTCTGAATGGAAACAGGAGGGATAGGGGCACTTACCTCAGGGATATCCAATGGGGGTTCATCTGGGGTGTTTGAGAGAGATGGAGATGGAGTTTCGGGGTTGTACCGTAGACTGGGGCGGTGGAGTGTACTCCTGTAGTGGTTCCAACCATCCACACATCCAATTAGGCCCTTCTTGTGTAGTCTCCCCCTGAAAGGGTGTATTGGTGGGTGTCTTAAAGTAATACTCTGTCTCCAAGAAATCCACGTCCATGGTGACGTAATGTCGGTTGTTAATCGGATCATAGCAATGGTAACCTTTTTGGGTAGTGTTGAATCCTAGAAAGACACAAGGGACTGCACAGGGATCGAGCTTTGTTCGGAACTGTTTGGGAGTGTGTACAAAGGTCACGCATCCAAAGACCCGAAGGGTAAGCAGGAGAGTTGAAGGGATAGAGTGAAACTTTCTGAGAGTGCCCAGGGGGTCCCATACTCCAATGCCTTGGTGGGTAGTCGATTTATGACATACACAGCTGTTGAGACGGCATCGACCCAATATGAATTGGGGACGTGTGCTTCAAAGATCAGAAAGGCCCGAGCACTTTTTAGAATGTATCGGTTTTTCCTTTCGGCCATACCATTCTATTGTGGGGTGTGGGGACAGGTTGTTTCATGGATGACCCCGTGTTGGGAGAAGAAGCTTTGAAGAGTTTAATTCACAAATTCTCCCCCATTATCAGTTCGAAGCACTTTAATCGAGACAGAGAACTGTGTCTGAATCAGCTAGAAGAATTCCTTGATTATCTGTGAGTGAGAAATTTGCATAAAATAACGGCCCTGTCCCACATCATGAATTCCACTTTGGCCCAGTGTATTAAATCCTCCATTATTTGAATTACTTCTATTCTCAATAAAGGGCCCAACATGATTATTTGAATTAATTCCATTCTCAATAAATGGCCCAACATAATTAGGCCCATTCTTGCAAATCGGGGTCAAAGAAGTCGTTGGATCGAGGGGCTAAAATCGTAATTTTATGCAGAATATTTTGGTCTGTTAGACGCACGGGAATGGCCGTTCCGGCTTCCCTTTGTAAATGGGAAGGGCCGTTCCCGTAACCCTTCAAAACGCGCCCACGATTTCTTATTTTAAAACACGCTGAAGCTGGGAACGGCCCTTCCGGCACATAGGCCAAAAGGGGAACGGTCGTTCCTAGTCACGACCGCCTAGTTTATTTGAAAAGGTGGGAATGTAACGCCCGAGCGCGAGACGTCACATCCCCCGCACCATGATCCGACCCGTATATGAAATGGATTTCCACACACGAGCCGAATCATAGCGAACGGAGACATACACACTCGCTAAGCCAGGCGGGACTAACCTATAACTTAAACCCCAACAACAACAATCAGAGTAACAGAAAGGCGGAAGCAATCATTCATATATTATTTATTGAGCTAGATGCTCTAGGTACCAATATGTATTCCATATATTGAGCTATATGCTCTAGGTACCAACATTTAAGTCTGAATAAGATACATATAGGTACCATATCCATATACGCTCCATACATATACAAAATCCAAAAGTATCGATAACGTAAACATATGAGTGTAAAGAAAGAAAGGCTAGACACTATGCAAGACTCTCTCTCAGACTTGTATCCCGCCTAGCATCCCTTCCAGCAAAAACAACTGAAACAACTCCGGGTTCAGTCTTAGACAGACTGGTGGGTATAAAAAGATAGGCATAATATCAATATCGCGGAATTGAAACATATACATGCAAGTTATAATCCTTATTCGAGATTTAGAAGCATTTTTCCCAAGTGGGAAATAAAATACAACGAATAGGATTATAACAATTCATTTCATTTATTAGGTCATTAGTGGCCCGGCGAGAGGGCATGCATTATCTCCAACCATCACCTCGTGTAATCCATTAGTCATTCATTCTTTTATTCATTCATTCATACATTACATTCTTTCGTGCACATACATTCGATCATTCATTCAATCGTTCATATACCACCTTCTTCCTCCGAGTAGGGAACGGGTTTGCAAGGCCCGAACCCTCATTCATTAATGCTAGAGGGGTACATGAATCCCCAAAAGCGCGGGACCCCTTTCATTCACTAATCTCCTAGTGAAATCCAGGTTGCCGAAATTGTTGGAACTAGTATATGTGGATTCCCGTCAGCCCATGCTTCCCCGGTTCACCAATACACTAAGTCCCGGGCCCCCATTCATTGTGAACATTCATTTCTCGCCAAAACTTTTGGTAGGATAATCATAATAAAGGCTTTCGTTCGAAAACACTTGTTCGTTAAAACTTGCTATAAATACATATATAGGTTTTTGGCCAAAATCTTGCACATTAGGGTTTCGGGGTCATATTATTAACTAATAGAAGAAAAACCCACCTGATAACAAAAGAACCCAACAAAAGACCTCACTGCTCGACCTCGTCACCCACTGGACCAAGACCTGCGTGACAAGGTAGTGTGAGACTCAATCATGACCACATTTGACGCTCGGCTATGCAATATCATGTTAAGGAATGCTTAAAATGCAATAATATGTTCAAATATGGTCATGAATGTCATAGAATCCAATTAAACACATAATTCAACAAGTTTCGTTGTCTGAGGTTCAAACGGTATCGAAAAAGTATAAGGTCAAGTTTAATGGAGAGGTAACGTCGAAACAAGTTCAACGCCGGTTTCGGATCTCGATTTGGAGGTCCGGAGCTCAAGATATCGCGAAAACCGTTCAGGGTTGCCTATTATACAAATAGGTCCCTAAACTTTCAAAAAGATGGCAATTAAGCCCAAACTCAATTTCCAATTGAGTCCAAAACATTCAAATAAGTTACAATCAAGCCCACGGATTACACGAAACACGTAAATTCATTCAATTAACACCGAATCCACAACATTCACATTCTCACAATTTCATTCATATATTCATAGCACACATTGGAATTCATATAGAATTTAATCAAATAAATCAAATTAGAAACAAATTCAATTAGCAAATCAAATTATAAAATCACATAATTAAATAAAAATGCGCACGTAACACTTACCTACACGTGTGAAAACTCGGGGCGTTACAACCTCTCCCCCTTAAAGAGAATCCGTCCTCGGATTCATTGCTCGGTCGGAAACAATTCGGGGTAGAACTTCTTCATTTTCTCTTCCGTTTCCCACGTGGCTTCTTCCGTCTTATCACTTCGCCACAACACTTTCACCAAGGGAAACCGTCTGTTTCGAAGTTCTTGAAATTTCCGATCCAAAATCTTAACTGGTTTCTGAACGAAAGTGAGATTCGGTTCAAGCTCTGCTTCCTCAACCGGTATGATCACTGATTCATCGGGATAGTACTTCCGAAGTTGTGATACATGGAAAACATTGTGAATACCCGTTAAACTTGGAGGCAAATCCAACCTATAAGTTGTATCTCCGATTCTCTCCAAAATCTCATAAGGTCCCAAATATCGGGGATTCAACTTTCCTCCTTTTCCAATTCGGGTAAATCCTTTCCGAGGTGAAGCTTTCAGGAATACCCTATCCCCAACTTCAAATACAAGATTTTTCCTTCGTTTATCTGCATAACTTTTCTGTCGATCTTGAGCTGCTTTCATCAGTTGTCGAATAATCTGAACTTTTTCAATGGCATCCTGAATAGCTTTGGAAGGTTTATCTTTCTTTCACCCCTTTGTACCCCTTCTTGCTTACTCCATTTCCATTCTTCCAAATCGAAAAACAACGGGGATCGACACTTTCTTCCATAAAGAAACTCATACGGTGCCATTTCTATAGAAGCTTGATAACTATTATTGTAGGCAAACTCAATCAAGGGCAGTTGTTCATTCCATGAACTCGAGAAATCCAACGCACACGCTCTTAACATATCCTCAAGATATCTGATTAACCTTTCAGATTGTCCATCAGTCTGTGGATGAAAAGCTGTACTGAATTGGAGCTTAGTCCCTAGACACTTCTGTAACTCTTGCCAGAACTTGGAAGTGAATCTTGGATCCCTATCTGAAACAATACTAGCTGGCACTCCATGTAACCGAACAATCTCATCACAATACCTCTTAGCCAATTTACCTATCTTATCTGACATCCGAACTGCAAGAAAATGGGCTGACTTAGTTAATCTGTCCACAATTACCCAAATTCCATCGAATCCACCCTTCACTCTAGGTAAACCCGATACAAAATCCATTGCTATCTGTTCCCATTTCCATTCGGGAATAGGTAGTGGCTGTAATAATCCTGACGGCTTCTGATGCTCAGCTTTCACTAGCTGACAAGTCAGACATTGCTTCACATAATTCACTACATCTCTCTTCAACCCGTTCCACCAATAATACTGTTTCAAGTCCCGATACATCTTGTTTCCACCAGGATGTACCGAATACACAGTTTTATGAGCTTCATCCAAAATAACTCTTCTCAATTCTGTTGGAACTACCACTTTGTTCTTAAATCGAAAGATTCCCGTATCATCGAATCCAAACGGACACTCGGAGTCTGATCGAGCCTTTTCAATCAACTTCTGAATCTCAACATTCGTCCGTTGTGCCTCAAATATCTGTTGCCTTAACTCTGGACGTACTGAAATGCTACCAATACGAGCCTTTATCTTAACCAACTCCATTGGTTGTCCAATATTTACCTTCAAATTGGATACACTAGCCTTCCTGCTCAATGCCTCCGTGACCACGTTAGCTTTACCCCGGTGGTACTTAATCACACAATCATAATCTTCGAGAGTCTCCATCCACCTTCGTTGCCTTCTATTCAAATCCTTTTGAGAAAACAAATACTGAAGACTCTTATGATCGGTGAAAATCTCAAAAGAAGTTCCATACAAATAATGTCTCCACTTCCCCAAGGCAAAAATCACCGCTGCAAGTTCGAGGTCGTGAGTGGGATAATTCTTCTCATGCTCTTTCAATTTCCTAGAGGCATAAGCGATTACTCTCCCATTCTGCATCAAAACACAACCTAAGCCTTCATGGGAAGCATCCGTATACACCACAAACCCTTCAATACCATCCGGAAGTGCAAGTATCGGTGCAGAAGTTAACTTATCCTTCAATAGCTGAAAACTAGCTTCACACTTCTCATCCCATTTAAACCGAACCTCTTTCTTGGTTAATCGGGTTAACGGAGCCGCAATCTTAGAGAAATCCTTAACAAATCTTCGATAATAGCCGGCTAAACCCAAGAAACTTCGGATCTCAGAAACATTCTTAGGACTCTGCCACTTAGAAACTGCCTCTACTTTCGAAGGATCCACTTCTAATCCTTTGCTCGAAATGATATGTCCCAAGAAACTCACCCTGTCAATCCAAAACTCACATTTACTGAATTTTGCATAGAGCTGGTTATCTCTTAAAGTCTCCAATACCAATCTCAAATGCCGAGCATGATCCTCTTCCGACCTTGAGTATACCAGAATATCATCAATGAAGATCACGAAAAATTTATCCAAATACGGCCGGAAAATCCGATGCATCATGTCCATAAAAGCTGCCGACGCGTTAGTTAATCCAAATGGCATCACCACGAATTCATAATGTCCATACCGGGTATTAAATCCTGTCTTAGGAATATCTTCCTCCTTGATCTTTAACTGATAATATCCCTGCCTTAAATCGAGCTTGGAATACACTCTTGACCCTTGTAGCATGTCAAACAAATCCTCTATATTAGGCAATGGATATTTATTCTTTGCAGTCATCCGATTCAACTCCCGGTAGTCAATGCACATCCTTAAGGTTTCATCTTTCTTCTTAACAAAGAGGACTGGCGCGCCCCACGGTGATGAACTTGGCCGAATATATCCATTCTTAAGAAGATCTTCCAACTGAACTTTCAACTCCTGTAACTCTGCCGGTGCCATCCGGTAAGGAGTCTTAGAATAAGGTTTAGATCCCGGATATAAGTCTATTACAAATTCGATCTCTCGATCCGGAGGCAAAGAACCTAAAACTTCGGGAAACACCTCAAGATATTCCTTCACCACTTCTGTCTCTTCGAGTTTCGCCTGATCTTTCGGCTTATTCAAGATATAGACAATGAATCCCGTTGCCCCATTCCTTATCAACTTATGAGCCTCAGTAAACGACAAAAGAGGTGTAATCTCTGATTCTTTCCCCACTGTCACTTCTTCTCCCAACTTAACTGTCTTGGTGAAACAATCAACCGTGGCGTGATACCGAAACAACCAATCCATTCCCAGAATAACCCCATATCTGTTCATCGGCATTACCACGAATTCTGCTTGATATTTTTTGCCTTCAAACCCAAACACACAATCTCTGACCACCTGATCCGTCTCAAGACTTCCACCCAACGGCGAACTCACCACATAACAAGCATTCAAACACGTAACAGGCAAACACAAAGTATCAATTAATTTGCAAGATATAAAAGAATGAGTAGCGCCAGGGTCAAATAATGCATGTATGTTCGTGTTATGGATGCATATCGTACCTTCCACCATAGCATTGGGATTGGCTTCCACATTTTGCTCTTCACCCGCTAGGGCATAAGCACGAGCTGGGATCATCGGCCTCTGAGCTCCCGGTTGATAGCCCGGAGTCTTATCTGGACAAGTATTGGCCATATGTGTTGTCTTCCCGCATATTAGGCACTGACCCAACCTTCTTCTGCAAGTGTTGTAGGTGTGAGTAGGGCCTCCACAATATAAACATGGTGACCTATCATGTCGTGGATCAGAAGCAACCGGAGGTACTTGTGGCTTTGGCGGTGCAGTCCCTGCAGCTCTAAACTTCTTGTTTTGCCCTTGAAATGGCTGAGGAGGAGATACCATAGGCCTTTTCCCCTTTCCAAACCCCGATCCTTGTCCCATTTGCATACGAGGTAAGGGATCCTTTTTCTTGTATTCCTCTTCCAACACCAATGCCCTTTATACAGTGTCAGCAAAAGATTCAAAGTTATGGCCTGCATGCCCGTGTCGGAGATCCTGTCTCAATCCAGCTATAAACCTCTTTGCTTTTCTCTTTTCATCCCTTGTAATATGAGGTGCATATTTCCCTAGCCTATTGAAAAGAGAAAGACACTGAGCTACCGTTCGAGTTCCTTGCTTCAGATCCATAAATTCTTGTTCTTTCCTTTCTCGGACGACTTCAGGAACAAAAGCTTCTCTAAACTCCCTTAAAAAGACTTCCCAAGTAACTTCTTCCCCTTCCACTTCAAGCTTCTCTCTAGTACGTTCCCACCAATCATATGCTTCTCCATCCAGTTGAAAGATGGCAAATTGAGCTTTATCTTGAGAGGTAAATTGTCTGACATTGAAAATCCTCTCAATCCTTGTGAGCCACCCTTCCGATATCGCATCGTCAACCAAACCCAAAAACCTTGGAGGATTATAACTCAAAAACAACCCATGATGATCTCTCGGGTTATTAGGGGGAGGAGCTTGATGTTCAGCCTGCGGTTGTACTGGAGGATCCTGAGCCCTTCTATGTTCCACGTAGTTATATACCGCCTCCATAAAATGCTCCATGTTCATAGGCGGCTGTGGAGGATTAGGGGAATGATCACGGTGGTGACGGTGTCCCGAAGACCTTTCCCGATGTCTTCTCGGAGGCATCCTATCAATTCAAACTCTAACATGCATGCCAGATTTAGTTCATGCGTGGCAATGCAATAAATTCATTCAATCATTCAAGTCAAGAATCAAAACACCTTATCATATAAAATGCAAATGCTCCATATTACCAAGTAATTCCTACAGCCGAACGACCTACTGACTCAACACTACACTAGAACCCTGGTTTTGCAACCTTGGGCTCTGATACCACTCAAAGGATGTAACGCCCGAGCGCGAGACGTCACATCCCCCGCACCATGACCCGACCCGTATATGAAATGGATTTCCACACACGAGCCGAATCATAACGAACGGAGACATACACACTCGCTAAGCCAGGCGGGACTAACCTATAACTTAAACCCCAACAACAACAACAACAACAATCAGAGTAACAGAAAGGCGGAAGCAATCATTCATATATTATTTATTGAGCTAGATGCTCTAGGTACCAACATGTATTCCATATATTGAGCTATATGCTCTAGGTACCAACATTTAAGTCTGAATAAGATACATATAGGTGCCATATCCATATACGCTCCATACATATACAAAATCCAAAAGTATCGATAACGTAAACATATGAGTGTAAAGAAAGAAAGGCTAGACACTATGCAAGACTCTCTCTCAGACTTGTATCCCGCCTAGCATCCCTTCCAGCAAAAACAACTGAAACAACTCCGGGTTCAGTCTTAGACAGACTGGTGGGTATAAAAAGATAGGCATAATATCAATATCGCGGAATTGAAACATATACATGCAAGTTATAATCCTTATTCGAGATTTAGAAGCATTTTTCCCAAGTGGGAAATAAAATACAACGAATAGGATTATAACAATTCATTTCATTTATTAGGTCATTAGTGGCCCGGCGAGAGGGCATGCATTATCTCCAACCATCACCTCGTGTAATCCATTAGTCATTCATTCTTTTATTCATTCATTCATACATTACATTCTTTCGTGCACATACATTCGATCATTCATTCAATCATTCATATACCACCTTCTTCCTCCGGGTAGGGAACGGGTTTGCAAGGCCCGAACCCTCATTCATTAATGCTAGAGGGGTACATGAATCCCCAAAAGCGCGGGACCCCTTTCATTCACTAATCTCCTAGTGAAATCCAGGTTGCCGAAATTGTTAGAACTAGTATATGTGGATTCCCGTCAGCCCATGCTTCCCCGGTTCACCAATACACTAAGTCCCGGGCCCCCATTCATTGTGAACATTCATTTCTCGCCAAAACTTTTGGTAGGATAATCATAATAAAGGCTTTCGTTCGAAAACACTTGTTCGTTAAAACTTGCTATAAATACATATATAGGGTTTTGGCCAAAATCTTGCACATTAGGGTTTCGGGGTCATATTATTAACTAATAGAAGAAAAACCCACCTGATAACAAAAGAACCCAACAAAAGACCTCACTGCTCGACCTCGTCACCCACTGGACCAAGACCTGCGTGACAAGGTAGTGTGAGACTCAATCATGACCACATTTGACGCTCGGCTATGCAATATCATGTTAAGGAATGCTTAAAATGCAATGATATGTTCAAATATGGTCATGAATGTCATAGAATCCAATTAAACAAATAATTCAACAAGTTTCATTTTCGGAGGTTCAAACGGTATCGAAAAAGTATAAGGTCAAGTTTAATGGATAGGTAACGTCGAAACAAGTTCAACGCCGGTTTCGGATCTCGATTTGGAGGTCCGGAGCTCAAGATATCGCGAAAACCGTTCAGGGTTGCCTATTATATAAATAGGTCCCTAAACTTTCAAAAAGATGGCAATTAAGCCCAAACTCAATTTCCAATTGAGTCCAAAACATTCAAATAAGTTACAATCAAGCCCACGGATTACACGAAACACGTAAACTCATTCAATTAACAACGAATCCACAACATTCACATTCTCACAATTTCATTCATATATTCATAGCACATATTGGAATTCATATAGAATTTAATCAAATAAATCAAATTAGAAACAAATTCAATTAGCAAATCAAATTATAAAATCACATAATTAAATAAAAATGCGCACGTAACACTTACCTACACGTGTGAAAACTCGAGGCGTTACAGGGAACGCCCGTTCCCACAAAGCTTTGAGGCTGGGAACGGTCGTTCCCAGTTCTGCAACTGGAGAGAAACAGAGAAGAATAGAGCATGGCTACGTGAAACAACAACCAAGCCTCAAGTCTTCCAAGTTTGATCAATAAAGCTATGATTTTCTGGGAATATGATGCACCTATATTCAAAAGATGATAAAATAACACTTAAACACTTAAACATGAATTATCATCAAGATTCCAAGATTTCAAGCTCATGCTTCCTTTGATCATCCAAACTCAAATATTCAAGAATTCATGCCTCAAACTATGCCATCATTCAAGATATGATCACATAAGCATGCTTTGAACACTTATAATCCATAAATTCATAAGTTCATAAACCCTAGCTAAATCAAAGGTGCTCAAGATTCATCAATTCATGCAAAGCCAACCTTGAAGATAAAATATGGAGGAAGTGGATGATGATGATGATTATACTCCAAAACCTCAAATATTTATTGAAAACTTGATGAATCTTGGATGAAATCTCTCTTCCCTTTTTACTTGAAGGAACCGAGAATGAAAGGAAGCAAAGTTGTTGGGAATTCTTGGATGAAATGAGAGTATGGAAGCTTGGAGATGCATATAACGATTCTTCCATTTTTGAAACATGTGAAATGCCACTATTTGCAATCTAATCCTTGAAATGTTTAAGTCATACAATTAAGTCCCCAAAGTCAGGAAAATAATCAAGGAGGGCAATTTGGGTAATTAAAGCATTACCGGCAATTATTTCTTGCAATAAATGTTTTCAAGTTATGAAATAAATTATAAGTTTAACATGAATTCATGAAATTATAATAAAATGTAATTTATAAATTTATAATGAAGCGTAAGAGATTGGTTAATAAAAATCGGGGTGTTACAGGCGTCAACCTCGATCCAGAGTCTGGAACACCTCATGTTGGCAGCAACTTGTGCCCCTCTGACCAACGCCCTGAGCTCAGTGACCGTGTTAGAAGCTGGACCAATTCCACAACTGAAAGCATTGACAACTGTACCCTCGTCATTGCGAATGACTCCCCCAATACCAGCAGGACCTGGGTTACCCAGAGAGGCTCCGTCCGTATTCAGCTTGAGGCACCCGTGTTGGGGCCGTTTCCAGGTGATTCTCTTACAGACCTTATCCGACGGTTTTTTGAGGCGAACACCAAACTCTCTCGCCATTCTGATATCACCTCTCCAGGCCATATGGTTCATCTGCCTCGTTTTTTCCCCAATGAGAGATATGGTCTTTGACACCCCAAATGATGTTATAGACTGAAAATTCTATACCTTTGTGTTTCGCTCTGTTCCGTTCCACCCAAATGTGCCAAAAAATGAGGAGCGGCACAATGCATCTAATATGTCCCTTTCCTCCAGAGATAGATGACGACATCCAGTTCTAAATTCTCATAGCTGGGGAAGTTTCGCCACTCATGTTGACGCCGAAAATCTCCGAAAAATGGTCCCAAACCTTCTTAGTTTTCTCACTTGATATGAACAGGTGTTCCCGACTCTCGGATTCGGAACAACACTGGCATTTTGACAGAAAAGTGATACCCTTTCGATGCAATCTTTCGTCAACGGGGATACAGTCGTGTATCAGGCGCCAAATAAAAATCATAATGGTCGGCGTCAGATCAGCGCGCCAGATAACACGGAGGAGATTGGATGTTTTCCGCTTTTATCTAATAGAGTGCCAAGCAGATTTGAGAGAGAAAGTTCCCTCTTTGTTAGTAGTCCAGATAGCCTTGTCCTGTAGGGAGTTCTCGTACGGAATCGTAAGGATTTTGCCGGTCATCTCACTTCCCACGGCTGCGTTTAATTTATTCGTGTCCCAATCTCCATTCATCCAAAACTCATTGACCTTAGCGGACGCATCAGTATTTCCTTCGTGTAGAGGCTTCATCAATTCCCCCGACCAATTGTCATGCCAGAAAGAAATATTCCCACATCCTATGGACCAATATATTCCTTTTTCTGCTTGTGCTCTAACCCCACAGATTCTCCTCCATACCAGAGAATGGTTTCGTTTTGCCTCAGCAGTGGTAGGATGGGTGTTATGGCAATATTTTGCCCGCATGAAAACAGCCCAAAGAGCGTTACTCGTTCTCAGTCTCCACCAGAGTTTATGCGCAAACGCTGCAATAATATCCTCCATGCTACGAGTTCCCAAACCTCCTTCTTCAGGGATAACATAGCCTATTCCATGTCGCCCAGTGAACTCTTTTACGCTCGCTCATTGTGCCCCAAAAAAAACTATTCAAAATAATTTCCATAGAATGAACAGCAGACTTGGGCGAGTTAACAATTTGGAGGGTGTGCATGAGAATCGAGTAGAGGACCGATTTGATCAGTTGAAGGCGCCCTCCATGAGATAATCTGACTGATTCCCACCCTTGTAGCCTGGCCCTCATTTTGTTAAGAATATTATCAAAGTAGATAATGCGACGCCGGCCTCTAAAGATCGGGGCACCAAGGTAAGTAATAGGGAGAGATTCATGCTTAAAGCCAAGAATATCCCTGACCCGATTGGCAGCTCTAATATCATTGTTACCCACTACAAAAAAACTTTTAGAGCAGTTGATTTTCTGACCCGAAATACGCTCGTAGCAGTCTAAGATGTCTCTAACCCCATGCAAAGATTGATTCTTGCTATTGGTGAAGATGATGGTGTCATCAGCGTAGGCAAGGTGCGATATATGTATAGTAGATGGGGTTCGGAATCTGCAACGCTGGTTATCCAGGAAGAACCTATCAAGTAAAATGGATAGAAAATCAGCAGCAATAATAAAAAGAGATGGAGACAGAGGATCTCCCTGCCTCAAACCTCTCGTGGACCTAAAGCAACCTGCGGATGATCCATTAATTAAGATCGAGAACTAACAGTTTCTAATGCAATTTCTGACCCACTTAATCCAAGTTTTCGGGAATCCTTTCTGTCTCAAAATAGTATACACAAAGTTCCATTCGATAGGCCTTGGCCATGTCCAACTTAAGTAACACATTCTTATCAGCCCCTCTAGAGTCAAGCGAGTGTATCATTTCCTGGGCAAGGAGGATATTGTCGCTTATCAGTCTTCCTTTCACGAAACCACTTTGTTCCGGGGCTATCAAATTCGGAAGGACTGAGGCCAGTCTGTTGTTCATGATTTTAGTTTACTATGGCATTTAACTTCTCTTAAGTTAGCTAAACTGACGGTTAACCTCGTTTACTTTAATATTGTTAGGGCCCGTTGAAAACCATCTAACCTGTTCATGCTCTGGCTTATGGGTAGGGATCCTAACTCACTCAAATTTTGGTGCTTATGTAACCCATCACATTTAATGCTTTTTTATTTAATTATTCTCCTTGTAGTTCTCCAAAATTACTCCTCCTGCCATTGAGAATAATTTTCATTTTTCACCTAATGAAAGTTGAAAACCGTCCCCTTTGTCGGTTCTTAGTTGTCAGTTTTCACCTCCACTTCTTTGGCTCTATTTTTTTTTTCTCTCTCGTAGCAACCTAAAAATTTTGAATTCTTTCTGATATTAATCTTTGGTTTCCAATTTCTTAACTCTACTAACTTCTTTTCATAATCTCTTTTAAACCTCTAAAAATTAGAGCTTTTCACCTATAGGCAATTTTTTTACATTTTTTCAAAAGTAAAACTTCAGAAAACACATATTTGGTTTAAAAATATTTTGTGAAAATTTATTTTCAAAAATCTCTAATTTATTTTTGATCCCATTGCTAATTCGTCGTTGTCACATCATTGCAATGTCACATGAGAAAATACATGAACAGTAAATTAGTAGGATGTTGATAAAAAAACAAAATTTGTTATTATACCAAAAAAAGGAAAGAAGAAAAAGTAAAATTTATTATTGGGTATTCGGTTAACTTCTCACTACAAGCAAATTAATATTTCACTTTCTATATATATATTTCTAATGTCTGAGGTATATAATTTAGAATCAATGACAAAAATAAGTTAGAGGTAATGTGGACATTTCTACAAAAACCAATGGTTTGTGGACAGTGAAGTAAAGTACAACCCAATTTTAAGTTAAATAAGACACTATTTTAAATGGTGATGTAAACATTATGTTATTTAACTAAATTAATGTTTACTAGTTTCTATTACTAGCCCAATAACCATTCTAAAAAGTGAAGTAAACCTCCCCATAATGTCTTCATTATGTGAAAGCAGATTTTGTGTTGCCACAATATGAATAAATATGCTCAAATTCTGAGTAGTCTGGCATATTTATACATAGGGTGAAAACTTAAGGGCAATGATCACTAGGCTAATTGGCTAGGCATTGACAATTAATGCATTTGTTCTCTTTTTGTTTTTAGGAGTGTGTGGGAAAAGAGAATGAGGACAAGAGGGTTTCTGAAGTGCCCAAACTATTTTTTTTTTTGAAATCAGAAGTGCCCAAACTACAAGATGATGTGTTCCACTTTTCTATTCAGATCTCATGCCACTCCTTGTGAGTTGACTTTGCCGTCGCTTCCGTCTTATATATCATTTTTAAAGGAAAAATGTATGTGAGCGAAATAGTTCATTCACAAGGTATAACGAATTTGGAGTAGACTATGAGAAAAGAATAAGATGCGGTGGAGCCCATTAAGAAAGAATCATAAGTGGAAATGCATTATTTATGAAGATAACTTTTGTTCATAGGTCGATCAAGAGCCAAATGTCGGAGAAGATGCATTGGTATGGTTGGGAACACTTTTTCCTTTGGTTGTGGACCGAGTTAATGGCAGGTTACTTTTGAGACATTGACTACACCTACCACAAATCGACTTCACTTTCCGGGTTAAGACATCTTCTTGAAAGATATGCAAAAGTATCTCCTACTTCCATAATCTTCTTTTTCTCTAGAGAAAATTAGTCAAGAACAATTGAGAGACCCTTTGTAATAATATATTTGCCATCATGATTTAATATTCTGATGGAATCTGATCGAGCCAAATCCCTGCTTGATGTCCGATCGAGAGATCCGACACGGTCACTCTATTTGTTGAGGGGAAACTTCCGTCCAACTACTCGAAATCTGCACAGGTCGAAGCAAACGTAAGCTCCGAGGCCAACTCGGGGAAGGTGGGTGTGAGGCTCGGGTTGGCACTCCGACGCTCAAGTCAAGTTCGAAGAGGATGGTCGAAATGATTGAGCGGTGAAAAGAGTTAGGTGAGAAAAACTTACCATGCAATAAATGAGGGGGAACTATATATATGGTGAAGAGAGAGAAGTTACCGCGTCGGCACAGGGAGCTGACAGGTGCCCCACTAAGACCGTGCATTAAATGCGTGGTCGGCCACTCTATAGGGGAGTGGTTAGTGGACTAATGTGCTGGCCGGTCGAGCGGATTGGGTCACAGGAACCGATCTGAAAGCCTGACTAGGGGTCGTCGGCTAAGGTGGTAATTTATGTGCGGTAACTGGATGTCTGACCATGCGATCGAGATATGATCTTCAATCGTACAGGTGGAGTGAGGTGATTGGTCCAACTCGACAGCGGGTACGAGCTATGTCATAAGCCCCCCGAAACGTCATCTGTTAGGGCTGAAGTGGCAGTGACGTTTCAACCCCCAAGTGTGGGACCCGCTGTAATCATTGCGCCGTTTCACCTTCTCGATTCCCGTCCAATTTCACTCCTATAAATAGTTCCCTCTGTAATTTCATTTGTTACTTTTGCGAAAGAGAACTGAAGAGAGCTCTGAGCCATTTTCGATCGATCAAGCGTTTTTGTACGTCGAATTTCTGGGCCGCTTGTTTTTAGAAGAAGGCAATCTCCAGATCTTTTCCAAACACCAAAAGGTAATATCCCGATCCTTAGCTCGATCTTTATTCTCTGCGTTTTTTATTTTTCCTTTTTCTCGATTGCTTCGAGGGAGAGGTCCACCACTTCCCTCTTCGCAGGCTTCCTCTCTCTCGATTGGTTCGTATCCGATCCAATGAGTGAACATATGAATCTATTCTTATAGGATGTCAACAAATCGAGCGGAGACTGGCCCTAAGGGGATGGATGTGGTGACCACAAGCGAGGGGTCGAGTTCGGATTCGTCGGACTCGAGCGCAGCCTCCACAGATTAAGGGGCCACTATAGAAACAAGGTCGACAAATCCGAAAGGGAGGGATGAAGATGTCGACGTGGTGGGGGTATCCGACCCGTTACCTGAGGCGGAATTGGAAGAGGTTGTCGTGCCTCGGGTAGTCGGAGATGAGGCCTCTACCTCTGGTCGGGGAGAGGAGGAAGAAGAAGAAGAGAAGGTGGAGAACCTCGAGCCGGATGGTCGGCTGGTAAAAGACCCTCGAGCTATAACCCCCGTTATATCGGACGAAAAGTTGGGGGAGATTCAGAACTGGCTGTTTGGTGGGGCCCTGGAGTATGGGGACTATCGAGTGATAAAGCCCAAGGTCGGAGATAGAATGGCCAATCCGCCCCAAAATTACATTGCGGTCAACTACCTGGCGGTCAAGAATGGGTTCAGGGTGCCCATTTCCGAGGAGTTGATCGAGTTCTTCAACACCCTGAGAATTAGTCCTTTGCAGCTAATGCCCAACTCCTATACCATGGTGAATGGCTTGAGGGCCTTACTGAAGTGCTTGGGGATGAAGACCAACATTTACTGCTTCTCCGAAATCTTCCAAGCCGGGTTAACCGAAACCTCGAAATCGGGGCCAGGGTATATCCAACTTCAGTTGAAGAGAAATTACCGGGTAGTTAGGTCGCCAACCTCGTCGAATGGTGTGGGTTGGAAACAAAGATTTGTTTTCATCGAATGTGAGAAGGGTTGGCCCGGTCTAAAATATCCGGGGTGGAGTTAGGTCCCTCGAGCAGACCTTCCGAGAGGACAACCGAGCTGGCCTAACACTTTGATGGCAGCCTTGAGGATTATGGGAAGTGTGGAGTCGAAAGACATGATCACTCCACAATCATTAATCGAGTTGGGGCTCGCACCAGGAGTTAGAAAACATTTCGACCCCGGTACCTCGAATGCATCCCTCGAAGCAGCGCATTTACATGTTTCTGTTGTCCCCCTTTTTTTTTGTCCAAACTTTTGATCGAGTATTATCCTTCTTGTAGAGCAATACATCATGTCGGTGGCTTTGAACGCGAGGAGGAAGGAGATGGCCGAACTAAAGAAGGTGGCCGAGAAGAAAAAGATGCCTCCGCCGACCCAGGCGGAGATTGCTGAGGCTACCGACGCCACGATCGATGCAGTACCTAAGGTCCTCTCGATGAGGACAGCTGACGCCCCTGAAAAGAGGGGAAAAGCTCCACCGGGGGTCGAAGATCTAGAAGGCCCCCAGTCCAAAAAACAAAAAACCAGCCGCCACACAAAGTCCACAGTCGAGGTGGAAAAGACAAAAACAAAGGGTCGAGAGAAGACCCCTTCGCTACCCATGCCACCCGCACTTGGGCCGATCGTTGAGGTCCAGGCTGGAGAGTTTTCGACCCCATCGAACCAGGGTCGAGGGGCTATCGTGCCTCGAAATGTGGCAAGTATCCTGGCAGGGGTGCGAAGGCCACCAACGGGGACCCGACCGGCGACCACTGTATCATGGAAGCCCAACGACGAGGACAAGCGGCTGTTTTTCGACTATCCGACCCTCCAGGAGCCACACTTTCCGAACGGCCTCTCGAGTGTCAACGAAAATGGCGAGCCTAGACGGATCGGTACAGCCCCTAAGGATTATAATGCACTCAGGGCGTTGTACAGCTCGATCCAGACGGTGGTCGATCATAAGGAGAGGTGGGCGCTCTCAGATGATGAGGTCGAGGCATCTTGGGTTCAAAAGTACTTCGTTGTAAGTGTATTTGTGAGTTCCTTATCTTCATTTGTCTCAAGTGTTGGCTCGATTACTGATGGTCGATATTTTGTTTTCAGATGGGCCAAGACTTCTTTCAGGTATCTCGGCGGGGGTAGGTTCATCGGCAAATGAGGACAAGGGCGGAACAGCAGGTCAATCGGATGAGGCTCGAGCTGCAAGAGAAGGACAAGAAGTTGGCTGAGACCAACAAGGACAAGGAGCAGCTCGACCATAACCTCTTGGATGCCATCGAGAAGTTGTCCGAGACCGAGAAAAGCCTGAAGATTACCGAGGATCGGGTTGCGAGGTCGGTCCAGGAGGAAGCCGACGCAAGGGCTCGCGGTCTGGCGGAGGGGGAAAAGAAGGGTGCGAAGCTGGCCTTGAGTCGATGCAAGAGGGGGCTTCAGGAATCCATCTCCGACTTCGAGCGGCGAGGGGTGTATAAGTTCATGTCGTCCAAAGCCTACGAGAAAGCCGTGTCGATCGCGAGCTTCAAAGATGTCGAGGAGGGCTTCAACCTGTGCATGGCCTAAGTCCAGGCGGCCAAATACCTTCCACTCGATTATGACCAGGAAAAGGTCGGCCTGTTTCAAGAAGACCCCCGTCTGGCGGATCCGATCACTCGGCCCCCCTCCCCCGAGCCAAACTGGGATGAGGATGAGTTCGGCTTTATCGTGAAGCTGGCTCGATCCAGGGCAGCGGGCGAACCGGATAACATAACTACCTTCGACCTCGACCTTGATGTCTCCTTCGATCCGAAGGACATGTGTCCGGAGTACTTTGGGGAAGGGGCTATAGTGCCGATCGAAGAGGGAACCGGGCCATACGTGGCTGAGAAGTGAGTCGGAGAGAATGAACTAGCCCTATCCCCGTACTCGGAAGTTTAGCTAAGGTGAACCAATTTTTACGGAGTATCGACTGTTGGGGTCAGACTCTTGTAGTTGTTGGCTCGAGATTCATCTGTAAATAGGTAGGAATCCGAGCGTTTGTTATTCCCGTTTGCAAAATCCAAATTTGTGTAAGAGTGCGATCGAAAAGTTGTAATCGACGCAATTATTTCAGATTTATTATGTAATTTCTTTTCTGGAGTCTAATGAATGATCAATTTAAGTATTCTCCCGAATTCTTTGATAGTAAACTTTGAATGTTAATCGATATCTATGATCGAGAAGATGTTGAGGCAAGTTGCTCTAATCTTTCGAGCGAATAATACTTTAGTACGAGCGTCGTAAAATGACAAGTATAAGATCGAGTAACATGCATATCGAAAGACAAGGGAAAACTTTATTAATTCATCGACTAAAAAGTTACATAATTTGTTTACAAATAGTACTTCTTCAAGTTGTGGGCATTCCATGACCGAGGCAATGGTCGTCCATCGAGATCTTCGAGATGATATGCTCGATTTCTGCCAATTTCAACCACGCTGTAAGGACCCTCCCAATTGGCGTCAAGTTTACCCACATGCTTAGTGACTTCGGCCTTTTTAAGGACTAGATCTCCGACTTGAAAGTGAAGGGGTCGTAAGTTTTTGTTGTATGCCCGAGCAGTTGTGGCTCGATATTCTTGTATCTTCATGCTCCTCTTTTCCCTGGTTTCATTTATTGTGTCGAGATCGAAAGCCCTTAGCTCATTGTTTCGATCGCACTGGAAGTGGGCCACTCGAGGGGATTGGTGTATATGACCGGTTGGGATTCGACGAGTGGTTCGATATGCCCATAAGACACCTTCTAGTTCATCGACCCAATGACCCTTCTTTGCATCGAGTCGCGTGCACAAGTTCTGTATGATGGTGCGATTGGTGACTTTGACCTGCCCGTTGGCCTGGGGGTGTCCGACTGAAGTGAACCTTTGGCTAATTTTGAAGTCCGAACAGTAAGTTCTGAATCTTGAACTTCGAAACTGGGGTCCGATATTGCATACTATGACTCGAGGCACACCAAATCGAGTGATGATGTGTTTCCAAAGGAAGTCTTGTAGCGCATGGAACGTAATCTTTGCAACTGCCAATGCTTCGACCCATTTAGAGAAATAATCGATCGCAACGATAATGAATTGCCTTTGTCGAGTCGCTATCGGGAAAGGGCCGATGATGTCGATTCCCCATTGCTCAAAAGGCCAGCATGATTCGATCGGAATCATATCTGCGGGGTGTTGATGGGTCAAATTGGCATGTCTCTGACAGCGATCGTATTTTTTCACGAATTCAAGCGCATCCTTGCGTAGTGTAGGCCAAAAGAATCCAGATCGAGATACTTTCTGGGCGAGGGACCGCCTCCCGGCATGGTTGCTCGCAAGCCGAACCCGAACCTTATTATTTAGCCCCGAGCCTGAGCTCGAACCCTGAAAAAGTGCCAAAGCTCGGCTCGGCTCGGCTCGTTTGCATCCCTAGTTGTGCCTCATTATTGCGGTGGCAGTTCGATTTCAGCGGTCATGACGGTTCCCCTACCCAATGCCAGATCGACGAAATTACCATTGCGAAATTTCACACTAGTAATTCGGGGGGGCCTCTGACATGGCATAATGGTACGTAGCCACGTGGCACGCCCCATAGGAGCCACGTGACCATTAACGCCAGCCTAGGCAGACCAGATCGACAGATCTATTCACCAAATCGAGGCAAGCCTACTTGACATGGCATAGTGACGCACAGCCACGTGGCACGCCCCTTGGGAGCCACGTGGATTCCTTTGCCAACCTGGATAAACCAGAAACGGCCTTTTGGACGGATCATCAGATCGATATCAGGTCCTCCGATCATCAGATCTACGTGAAGACATCAGATCGATTTACATATTGCCAGATCATCAGATCATCAGATCTGCCCTTTCCTATGAGAAAACCCAAACAGCATTAAGGATCCCGGTAGGCAATATCGATCTCCAGATCAATTGCATACGTCACTGGACACCCGAATACTGTAAAGCACTCTTGTCGGGACACGCGTAACCTTCTCATTCCCTGAGAGAGGCGTACTGCGGCGCATTTATTGCCCGCCAGTCCCAGTCTCTACCCAAAGGGGAAATAAGGTACAATCGATCCCACTTTAGCCCGCTCCATCGTCCGACACCCAGATCGACGACTGGCAACGCCATTAATACGCACTTGCGGTACACGCATTACTGTGTGGATTGGCCAAGGCTATAAATACTCGCCCCTTGAACAGTAGTTGGTAAGCCTTTACTCCGCATTTAATTGCATTTATTCTCTCTCTAAAGAGCTCCATTACTGACTTGAGCGTCGGAGTGCTAAACTTGGGTATAACCCCAAGTTCCCCAAGCTGGTACTTAGCTCACGTGTGTTAGTGCTTTCAGGTCGATAAAGAGCCCACTTAAACAAATTCTTGACTGATTGACCCATATCTGACAACCGGATCGACCACTTCAGATCGACCAGATTTGAGCCAGATCACTTTCTAATTACCAAATTTATGTATCCCAACTAGAGTTGCATGTTATTAATATTCCATTTATTGGTGATTCAATCTTCTTATTATAGGACACAAGATCCCCTGTTCTAAATTCCTGTTATATCTCATATTCTACCGTTGGATGCCTGACAAGTGGCGCAGCAAACTTAACGTTGTTTATACATAACGATTTCTGGATTTAAGAGTTTTGACTGCCGTTATCTCCCACAGTTAGACAAAAAGAGAAATCGTCTGCCCCAAACTCACAAAAATCTTTTTCTCTAATTGTTGATATCAACTGAAGTTTCTTCTCTGACACCGCAGACCACCTCCTCGATCCCTAGCCCTGATGGAGGAGTAACTATAAAAATTCATATCCATTTGGAAATTGGGTGTCATCGTCGGCGTCACGGCATCAAATACGGCTTTGAGGTAGGGAATTTTGTCCGAAATCTTTTGCTATTTATTTCATTCATGCCCTTCTTCCCCAATTTCTCTGTAATCCGATTATTACTGATACATATTCGTATCCCAAGAGACTTTAGAGTAGTCTCGAACTCGTAAGAAAAGGAGGTGAGAAAAAGAGATAATCCGGTAAGACCGATCGGCCGGTGAAATTTAGGAGATCGAGAAGAGATTGTAGATGAGAGGGAGTAAGATAATCCGGCAAGACCGACCGGCCGGTGAAACTTAGGGGAGAAGGAATATAGAGAGAGATTAGGGAAAATTGAATTATTATTGTTGATAACCAAAACAACGTAATGCCAACTATATATAATTAAAAGACACCCTAAACTACTTGACTCTTAAAGGAAACGATTACGTAAATAATAAAGATGCTAATCTACCACTAAACAGAATCCTATTTCTAATACATACCTTAAATATTGAATTATATCGATCTATCCAATCCCTATTCTCTCTCTCTTGATATTCTCCATCTTCATCCGTATCACTCCCTTGCCCATCAAAAACCACCTTGTCCTCAAGGTGTAATTCGAGAACAACCCGTCGAACATTGCCAACCGGTTCCCATGAGGCGTCATCATTTGCAACCATGTCCTTGGAGACAGAAAAGGGTTCCTCAGAATTTTCATTTTCAATTACTTCTTTGGTGTTTAAGGACGTAGCCATATCAGACGTACTGCTAGGTCCAGGATTCATTGTAGGAGCAGGGTGATTTTTCATGCCATCAGAATCGACCGCAACATTCTTTTTTATTTGTTGTTTATCAAAAATCCGAAGAATGTCATTCAAAACAAAGAAGCCTTTCTCTTGTTTGGCCAAGCAGAAAGTCTGATTGAAATTCTTCTCCACATTGTACTTGTCAATAAAAGAACCAATCACTGCAACAATAACACCACCATCTAGAGATTCTTGGGCATCTAAAGTTTTGATCTCAGCAAAGTTGTTGTTGTAATCAGAGGACGTGATCTTGTCATTAATTCCGGATAAGCCTGTGACAGGTGTCACAATACCATCGGCCCCTGACCATCCAAGTAGGCTTAGCTCCTGGTACAACTTATGGAGATTTTCAGGACTTCTGTTGAGGATCACATAATATTGCTTCACAAAAGCTACAACAACATCGTGAGGAAGCATCTTAACTACCATATCTCTCCGAGGACTTGGAGACTCCGATTCTGCTCTCGTCATATCCAACCGGGACAACACGATGGAGAAGTCGTGTTGTAACTTTTGAACGGTCTAATTTAATTGTTGCATTGCCGCTGTATGGGAAACCATTCGTATAAGTAGTTGTTCTTGAGATTCTGTGAAATGTGCTTCGCTAACGAATGCAGCCATGATCGACTCTCAATGAAAGCACGAATGATACATATTCGTATCCTAAGAGACTTTAGAGTAGTCTCGAACTCGTAAAAAAATGAGGTGAGAAAAAGAGATAATCCGGTAAGACCGACCGGCCGGTGAAATTTAGGAGATCGAGAAGAGATTGTAGATGAGAGGGAGGAAGATAATCTGGTAAGACTGACCGGCCGGTGAAACTTAGGGGAGAAGGAATATAGAGAGAGATTAGGGAAAATTGAATTATTATTGTTGATAACCAAAACAACGTAATGCCAACTATATATAATTAAAAGACACCCTAAACTACTTGACTCTTAAAGGAAATGATTACGTAAATAATAAAGATGTTAATCTACCACTAAACAAAATCCGATTTCTAATACATACCTTAAATATTGAATTATATCGATCTATCCAATCCCTACTCTTCTCTCTTGATATTCTCCATCTTCATCCGTATCAATTACCTTTGAATCTTGTTTGATAGAAGGCCAAGCATTTTCAAGTTGAGGCGTCGGCTCCTGTAACGGTACATGTAAGTTTTGCACAGACAGAATTAGGCATTCTTAATATTTCTGAATTGAATTGAGAAGAAAGAAAAATTCAGTGCATGCATAAATTAAACCTGAAAACGCATTATCAATTTGTCAAGGTTCTTGTTGGGGTGTGGATACTGACATTGTCCAAGCTAATGCATTGTGAAATTCTTTACTATATTATGAGGTGTACAAGGTACCCGTTTCTTATGATTGCAAAATGTAGGAGGGTGCAAGATCTCATTTTTATAGTTGTAATGTAATATAATTTGCTAATAATGTCAAAACCAAATTACTGCTTTCAATTGTACTATTTTACTTTCAAACCCTCAACTTGAACCTTGGCAAGGCCTAAAGTGTAAAGAGCATAGATTACGCCTTTTGGTTACTGAGCTAGGTTAGTTCATACTTTGAATCTATTAACTCATTCATATACTCTGAATCTTTGCTTATAAGAGGAAAAAATATAAAAAAATTAAAGCATGAAATTAGCCATCAATGGCCTATTCTTTAGAGTTTAGAGTAGTAACAAAGATTTTGTTCTCTCACTTCTTTGCATATAAGCTCAGAACTCACATTTAGATTTTCTTAAGCAATTAAAAATATTTTGTGGTGTGAATTTGGATTTTTTGTCGATTGGATTATTCTGTGTTAACTAGTTGTGGCGAAATGGTCATTGCTTGCTTAGATAAAGGTTATCTGAAGACAGATCTAGATTAACTCACATATGCACATCAATGATTGTGTATAAGTTGAAACTAATATATTGGCTGCATAATACATCTTGACAATTACAAGTTTGATCAAGTGTTGCCTATGAGATAATTAGTACTAGTTTGTGTGGGAATTTATTTATAATCTGATTTTGCTTTTGGGTGTCAACTTCTCCATATCAGTGTTTTTGTTATATAGTTTTTAAATAATAATGGGATGTAGCTCAAAACGGTTGAGCGCTCACTTTGCAGTGAGAGGCTCGGGGTTCGATCCCCCACATCTCTATTCAATTTGTATAAACATTCATCGACATAATCAGAAAACAAGAGTCAAAACAAGAGTGAAAAACATTCAATACGAGCCACATTAATGTCTTAGCATTATGAAAAGTAAACATAATAAAGAACAAAGTATCTTTCTAAATGAATCACTCTCTAGGTACATCATCATATCCATCATTGCCTCTTTCATTCTGCACTTGAGGAAATTTATATTCAATTGAGGTGGAGGTAATGACCTGATTAGTTGTTCCTGTACAAGTAAAATAGCAAAATTAGATGAGTACTCAATAGCACAAAGTGATACTTATGTATGAATTTAAATTGCTCGTACCTGCAACAGTTGTGTCATGGAAGTCTGATATGAGCTTGACATAGTAGAAGTTTCAGTGTTCACACTATTATTCATATTATTTCTCAATGATGAATTTTGATGTTTATTCAATTTGTTTCGTATGCAAGATCTCTAGTCCGCTTTTTTGTCTTTTTCCAGATTTTGTAACTTTCTTTTCTTTATTTTTCCACCCTTTTACACTAAGTTCATTAGTTAAGCTTCTTTCTTCATACACGTGAAATATAGTCAGGAATCACCTTGATGGATACAGTTGCTCAATTGTGTTTTTCTGAATCTTCTGTGTTATTAGGTTTAGTGTTTTATGTAAATTTTCTTGACAATCAACTTTAATACATACACTTAACGAGTTTTTGTATTTAAAGTTGTTCGTAAATCTTTTTATTTTCTATTATCTCTTGTAAGATTTAGAATTCCATATTTAATCTTTTTTTTAAGAGATAATTCCATAATTAATTCTGAAGAGGACAAAATTTTCGTCTGTTGGGAGGATTTTTTAACTGATAGGAATGGAAGAATTCTTTGATTTGGAAGATTTCTCTGTTCAGTCAAAGTTGTGAAATAGGAAGGAAAGAGTTCTGTCTTTTTGTCTAAATGTGGGAGATAACAGCAGTCAAAACTCTCAAATCCAGAAATTGTTATAGGTAAACAACGTTAAGTCTGCTGCGCCACGTGTCAGGCATCCAATGGTAGAATATGAGATATAACAGGAATTTAGAACAGGGGATCCCGTGCCCGCCTTAAGCCACTTAAATGTTTAGTTCCATGGTCTCAAGGAATTCTCACATGGGAACGGCCGACAACAACTTTAAGTGTGATTGTTGCGACGTTAATTAATAGTCATATACAAGTATGTAACATTATTGCAACATCCATTTCAATTGTATCACATACTATTTTTTATGTGGCTAAAGATTCCTGGAATTGTTTTATATATATTGCAGAGAGTGGGTTGGAATAGCTATATCGGCATTCTTGTTGTGGATGGTTGCTAAGATGATCTCAGTCAGAAAGAGGAGGATTTCAGAAGAGAAGCAAAAGAAAATAGTCATTCGTACAGAATCTGATCAAACAACAATGGAAAGCATTGTGTCGGCCCAACAGGGGTTGAGAACTGTGCATGAAATAATGCGCCAGACAAATATAGCATTACTTAAGATATGGTCGATACTCGTCTCCAAAGCTCCCAGGGTATAATATTGTGATCTGAGTTCTATTTTATATTTTATTCTTAAAAAAATGCTCTGAGTTTTGCTTTTTGTCACCGAATAGAAAATTTATCTAGAAAATCTTTGTTGTTCCAAAATAATTTATCCAGTGTATGCCAATAGTAAAGAATCCAGAGTTTTCACCGTTATTCAAGTGCTCCTTGTGGATCCTTCTTATTCCATGGGTGCTTGTCTTCAAAATGAAAAATAAAAACCTCACTTCCTAAGTTCTACTCTCTTTACATAAAGTAATATGACTCAATTTTCATATTGACCATAGACAAGTACACGGGGCATACCCCGGCCCAAAGAAAATAATAAGGAAAGCCACATAATAAACACATAACAGTACGCACGTAAGTAGGGCTCCAACCCCAATTGAAAACGCACAACTATGGGGCTCCCGCCCCAATTGAAATCATCCATGTGCAGAATTTAAAACATACATAAGACTAACCCATGATCACCTAAACTAGCATGATTCCGCTCGAATTTAAATTTACCAATTAAATTTAAAATTCCCCTGACATCAAGTAACAACTAACTTAAGTAATTTGAATATAGTTCATTATTCAAGAATTTTTTCAAAATCGAATCACCGGATCTAGACAAAATAACAATTAATTCTAAATTAATTTTTCGTCTAAAATATCATTCAAAGTGATATTTATTATTTTTTCAAAAAATAAGAACTTGACTTTAATTCATAAAAATCCCAAATTTTATAATTATTTCAAATAAATAATTATATAAAATTAAAATCTAATTTTAAAATAAAATCAGATTTTACAAAACGAGATTCTATCGAAACCGAAAACACGATACGAAAGGGAGCCCGGAACAGTCCCCGCCAGCTCGCGCGCGAGCAGGCGGTCTCGCGTACACGGCTCGCTCAGCCGTTCCAGGCAGTAACGGCATCACTTGCGCGGCTTCGCGCGAGGGTCGAGGGCATGCTGTGCGCGCAGCTTCGCGCGCTGACGGGACTTGTCCCGGGCGGGACGAGCAGGGCTGTCGGGCATCGCGTGCACAAACGCACGCGCAGTCCCGGCACGCCTAGCCGCAATGGCCCGGGAGGGTGCATACACGACGAGGCGGCCTTCGCCGCCCCATGCGCAATCTCGATAGGCCGTGCGTCTGTGCCCCCATTCCCGTTTTTCGTATCACAATTTCCAAAATTCCAATTTTCATTTCGAATTAAAACAGTTCAAATCAATCTGAATTAAAACATTTTAAAACCAGATTTAAACGAAAACAGTTTTTCACAAATTTTCAAGAAACAGTTTTGATCCTGCAACTTCGTATTTCAAACAAAAACCATGAATACACAACGTATACTCAAATTTAAGAATTTTCATCAAAATTCCAAAAGCAATAAAGATACAATACGAACGTTGCAAGGTGGCTCTGATACCACTTGTTGGAAAAACACGAAAGAGTTGAGCAGCGGAAGTTTAAAATTTTCCAAAAGTTTAATCGTTGTCTTGCAATTTTCGTATCGTGACGTTGGGTGTTTTAGAAACTTACAAAGTTAGAAGTTTTCTAGTGATGTCGTTACCGCCTAACGAACACCCTTCAAGCGAAATCCCTCGAACGGCCATCGAATTAGACTCCAAAGTAGAAGCCCTCCAAAGCGTATCCACACCAGACCTAGAACACGATCAAGCGAGTGAGAACGCTAGTTCTGTGGCTTGTGTTAAGGCTAGGATAATTTTGCTCTGAAAATTTTTCTTTTAGATTTTCTCAAAACTTAACACTTAGTGAGTGTTGGTCTAAAACAAAAGAGAAGCACCTACCCTTGTATTTATACAAGGGGGTTCGAACTACTCCTAACCCTAGTGGGCTTCTCTTCTTGCTCGCTAATTAACTCATTTAATTATTTAATTTAATTGGAATAATAAGGTCTTAACTTATTCGCCAAGTCTAGCAAGAGAAGACTTCTCTCTCCTACAAAAGGAAGTTGGACTTTTCAACTTTCCTAAAGTTAAAAGTCAATATTCAATAAATAATTTAATTCCCAATTAATTATTTATTGGGTTAAGTTTATTTGAGAATAGTCTTAACAATTAATTTAAAAATTAATTAAAAGACTAAAATTAATTAATTACAATTTAATTAATTAATTCTAGAAAAGAATTCGTGTGTGAAATAAATCACACGTACGAAGCTACGTACATGCCACGTGTACACGACACGTGGCAGCCACGTGGACTGCATTACACGTGGCAGCCACGTATGCTTGACACGTGGAAGCCACTCACGCAATCCTTGCTCCATTTTGATCAACAATTTGATCCTTCGTTAATCATATTAACATCCTACTATAACCCTCGTGTTCGGGAATTTGTGTGTGACCCTTTAGGTTCATTATTCGATTAGCAGTGATAGTAATTAATTAATCACTTCACATATCACACTACCGTAATCTAGTAATGGGTGTGTGACCCCTAGCCGAATAACGAAATGAATCGAAGAACCTTTCAGTCAATGACAATCAGTAAAATACGATCCTCCTACAACTCCATCTCTCAATCAAGAACTAAGGCATGGGAATATTCTCAGAGCCCAAATATTCTTGATCTTTAAAGTTAAGTTCGTTTCATATCCATTTCGATCTCAATCCTAGAAAACCCCATTTTCTAGATGTCTTGATCTTTTATCCACCTTGGCCAAGGGTTTATGTTTAATGGACTACGAACAACTCAATCAGTAAGAGATCATTCTTGTTCTTAACAAGTGTAGGTCCTTTATCGATTCTACTAATTCTACATATGCCACTTGCGTAATCCCAACATAGGTCGTGGTTCAGGTGTCTATATGGCGACACCCTTTTGAGCCTATATCAAAGATTACAGGGTTAGCTCATATGAGACATTACAGAATCTCAAGTCTAAGGATTAATAAATCACGTCATTGACATGTGAGATATTTTCTAATCTGGAAGTTTCAGGAAACTTCCTTTCCCATTTAGGAATGTTCTCACGCGGGATATCTCAGTGATGAAGTTCTTGTAACAATCACCCTTATGTATTATGAACGCATCAACGTATGCACTTACCACTCCATGAAACTGAGTGATCCTTCAAAAGGACATAATCACATAAGCAAGTCTCAGCAGAGTCAAGGTCGACACTCCCACTGTCTGTCGGACTCATTGACTTGGAGAAATTTCTAATCCTCGCCTATGGAGTTAAGAACTTGTTTCATGTGTTGTTCCCATAACGATAAAGTTCTTAACGGCCTCATCGGAATAGGGGAGTTCAATACATGCGAAACACAGTCAACCCAACCAGACATAAATAAGCACATAAAGAAGTGATTGCTTATGAACAAAATCATTTCGTTTATTATTCAAAGACTGTTTGTGATTTTACAAGGAAATAGTAAAACAAACATCTATTTTAAGGGTACTATTCCTAACAATCTTCCACTTGCCCATCAAAGCCACTCAGGTGCTAATCTAAGACCCATCTTCTGAAGATGTCCTTCGAAAGCCTGTTGACTAAGGGCTTTAGTAAGTGGATCTGTCATGTTCTCTGCCGATGTGACCCTGTCAATTTGCATATCTCCCCTCTTGATGATATCACGGATTAAGTGATACTTCCTCAAAATGCGTTTGGTCCTTTGGTGAGATCTTGGTTCTCTTGCTTGAGCAACTGCCCTGATGTTGTCATAAAACACTGTAACAGGGTCTTTAATGCAAGGAACTACACCCAGCTCGTGGATGAAGTTTCTTACTCAAACACCTTCCTTAGTTGCGTTGTTTGCAGCTAAGTATTCGGCCTTAGTGGTCGAATCAGAAGCGGTCGCTTGCTTGGAACTTTTCCAACTCAGTGCTCCGCCGTTCAGGCAGAATATGTATCCTGATATGGATTTAAAGTCATCCATGTCTGATGCAAAGCTTGCATCACAGTATCCTCTAATGAAAAGATCTTGCTGGCCTCCGTAAACCAAGAACAAATCCTTAGTTCTTCACAAGTACTTAAGGATGTTCTTTACAGCAGTCCAGTGACCTTCACCAGGGTCAGATTGGAATCAGCTAGTCACACTAAGTGCATAAGCCACATCCGGTCGAGTACATAGCATCGCATACATTATGCTTCCTATAGCTGATGCATAAGGATTTTTGGATATCCTGGACTTTTCAAGTTCTGTCTTGGGACACAGCTTCTTCGAAAGAACAATTCCCTTTTCAAGTTTTCCGCGTTTGGATTCTTCCATACTAAACCTCTTTAGTACTTTGACTATGTAAACCGACTGTGATAATCCTAACAATCTCCTAGATCTATCACGATAGATCTTTATCCCGAGAATGTAGGATGCATCACCAAGATCCTTCATCTCAAATTGTTTCGATAACCAAGACTTTGTTACTTTCATGTCATCCTTCGCATTCCCAATGAGAAGGATGTCATCTACATAAAGTATCAAAAATTGAACCGAGGTTTCCAATTCTTTCTTGTACACGCAGGACTCATTCGAATTTTGAATAAAGCCAAACAATTTGACCGCTTCATCAAACCGAATGTTCCAATTCCTAGAAGCTTGTTTCAATTCGTAGATTGAACGTTGGAGCTTACAAACCTTTTGTTCACTCCCACTGAATGTGAAACCCATGGGTTGCTCCATGTAAATGTCTTTGTCAATGTCTCCATTGAGAAAGGCAGTTTTCACATCCATTTGCCATATCTCATAGTCATAATATGCTGCAATGGCAAGCAAGATCCTAATGGATTTTTGCATTACAACCAGGGAGAAGGTTTCATCAAAGTCTACACCTGGTCGTTGAGTGAAACCTTTAGTAACTAATCTTGCTTTAAAGGCTTCCACGCTTCCATCTACTCCAAGCTTGCGCTTATATATCCATTTACACCCTATGGGCCTGATCCCATCAAGTGGATCAACCAAGGTCCAAACTTGGTTAGAGTACATGGAATCCATTTCGGATTTCATTGCTTATTTCCACTATTCAGAGTCCGAATCTAACAGTTCCTCCTCATAAGCTAAAGGATCATCATCCATTTGAGATGTTTGGTGGAGAAAACCATACCATCTCTCTGGTTGTCTAGGACTGCGTTCAGAACATCTTATTTGAGGAGGATTTTGCGTGTATCACTCTCTGCGATTGGATGAGGGACGTTAGTCTCCAAACTTGGCGTGAGACCTTGGTCTCGAACCTCTTCGAGTTCTGCGATCTTGTTTTTCTTTGCTTTAAGGAACGAGTCCTCAAGAAAAGTAGCATTTCTTGACACAAAGACCTTTTGTTCAAGAGGATCGTAGAAATAATATCCTATTGACTCTTTAGGATACCCTACGAAGTTGCATAAGCTTGATCTATCTTCAAGCTCATCTCCCACTGTCCTCTTCACGTAAGCAGGACAACCCCAAATTCTTAAGCAAGAATAATTAAGGATTTTGCCAAACCATATCTCAAATGGGGTTTTGGGTACAGATTTGGAGGGAACAAGATTCAGAATCTTAACTGCTGATTCTAAGGCATAACCCCAGAATGAAGGTGGTAATTCAGTGAAGCTCATCATGGAACAAACCATATCAAGTAAGGATTTATTCCTTCTCTCCGAAACTCCATTTAATTGAGGATTTCCCGGAGGAGTCCACTGAGAGACAATTCCATTATCTCTGAGATGACCAAGGAATTTGTCACTTAGATACTCGCCACCTCGATCAGATCAAAGTGTCTTAATCTTGTAACATGTTTGGTTCTCAGCCTCCTTTTGAAATTCCAAGATTTGTCAAAGGCTTCGGATTTATACTTCATTAAGTACACATAACCAAAACAACTAAAGTCGTCTATGAAGGTTATGAAATACTGATGATTGTTTCTCAGACTTACACTAAGTGGTCCACAAACATCGTCCACAAACATTAGTATGGATTAAATCCAACACTTTAGTGGCACGTTCCACTTTACCATTAAAGGGAGTTTTGGCCATCCCTTTAAGGCATGATTCACAATAAGTTAACTCTTTAAGTTCATTATCATAGAATGATCCTAAATTGGTTTACTTAGCAATCCTATCTTTAGAAACGTGGCCTAAACGTGCGTTCCATAAAGAAGCCGAGATCTTTTCATCTCTTTTCCGTTTGTTTAATTGTCGTATTATATTCAGAATATTAGTGTATTTAGTTGTATAAAGTCCATTAGATAATGTACCAAGTAAAAGAGATGTTTTATTCTTCTTAAGATAAAAGTTTCCATTTCGGGAGAAAGTCTCATATCCTTCACAATCTAATATTGGAATGAAAATTATATTACGAATAATAGAAGGTACATAAAGGACTTTGTTCAAAACTAAAGTAAAGACACCTAAATCTAATCTACACGTCCCGGTGGCTTGAGCTTGAACGTTTGATCCATTCCCAACCTTCAAGACGTATTCTCCTTCTTTGAGCTGTCGAACCTCATTTAGCATCTGTACATTATTACAGATATGAGCTCCACAGCCGGTATCAAGTACCCAAGAATTAGAATCAATAGATAGATTTACTTCAACAATAAACGCACCTTTCTTTAGAGTATCCTTGCACTCTTGGCAGTTCCTCTTCCAATACCCTTTCTTGCCACAATGATGGCAAACGTCCTCTGTCTGATCTTTTCTCTTCTTGGTCTTTCTCTTTTTAACACCTCCATCGGGTTTAAGAGATCCCTTCTTCTTGGGAACTTTCTTCCATTTGCCTTTAAAAGGCCTAGAAGAAGAAGTGACCAATAATACTTTGCGATCCTTCTTTATCATGTCTTCAGCAGTCACAAGTTGACTAATCAACTCAGCTACAGTAGCATGAGGATGATTCATGTTGAAGTTTAACATGAAAGGATTAAATGATGGTGGAAGGACGTGAGCAACAAATCCACATCGAGTTCTTCACTCAATGGCATTTCCATGGAGGTCAGTTTCTCGTTCAAAACAAGAAACTTTAGACGTGCTCGTGGACACTTGTACCTTCTTTCATTCTGAGATGAAAGACCTCCTTAGAGGTGTTGTACCTTAGACCACGCTCTTTAGGGCGGTACAATTGCTCGAGATGGTCATAAATCTCCCAAGCGTTTTCCATAGACTCGTGTTGCCTTTGCATATCCGGAGACATGTTGGCCAACATGAGGCAACGGGCTTGAAGATTATCTTCAGATCATTTCACGATCGCCTCTTTTTCGGCCCGAGTCGGAGCCTCGCCTTCAGCGACAGGCTCTCCCTCGAAGAGAACATATCTTCTCTTTTCAGAATCTAAAACTATCTTTAGATTCCGGAGCCAATCATAGTAATTGGGCCCCGTCAACTTGTTTGATTCGAGGATGGATACCAAAGGGTTTTTGGTTGTCATTTCAATTGTAGAGAATCACAAAACTATAACCTAAATGAAAAACAGAGAAATCATGAGCATGCTGAATAATAACGATTACATATTATCAAGGTCTTTAGAAATATGTTCTCCCATTGTTTTTAGAAAGTCTAGAAACCCCAACGACTTTAGAAGAAATTTATTTTCCCAATGGGTGCTAGGATCCCAAGCATTCTTAGTTTTGGGCTGACGACTCGTGAGATATCCAAAGGTCTAAGAATCTTTAGGTGGGTACGAATTGTCGATTCCATCCCCATGGAATTCCTAGTAATATTTTTGCCTCATTAATCTTTCAGTCATGGACCCACGACTCATGAGACATCCATATCTACTTTAGTGTTGAGTAGGACCCATCAATCATAAGATCTCAACCAAACTTAGTCCGGAACGACCCACGACTCGTGAGACATCGTCCATTCTAAAATGGTCAAGAAATATTAATTATTTAAAATAATTAATCAGGAAACTAAGAGTTAATAAACTACACTAATTACCCCACGACTCGTGAGACAGCAATTAGTTTCACTTATTAAGTCCTAAATCCTATTGATGGAATGCTAGGAATTTTATTACCATGATAAAAACACCTATTTATTCGAATTTTGCTCAATATTTAAATGGGATTTTCGAATGACCTCACCAACATATAATTTTATCCAAATTTTAATTGTCTTGTTTAATGCAGTTTCACATAAAGTGCATTACAGAATCAATTAGCAGAAAACATATCCTAGCATGATACTGATTATGTGATGATCGTGGGTATCTTATCTTATATATGATTTTGGGAGCCACTCCAAAATCACTAGTTCTAACATTCATACCACATAAGACAGTTCATATCACATAGGGGTATAAAATTTAATGGAAAAACGCGTTATCCATTACATTTAATAGAAACCTTCCTAAACATTTTGAGGGGTCTTCTTATGTCCACAGTTCTTCAAATGCTCCTTATGGATCCTTCTTATTTCATGGGTGCTTGTCTCCAAAATAAAAATAAAAACCTCACTTTTTAAGTTCAACTCTCTTTACATAAAGTAATATGACTCAATTTTCATATTGACCATAGACAAGTACATGGGGCATACCCCGGCCCAAAGACAATAATAAGGAAAGCCACATAATAAACACATAACAGTACGCACATAAGTAGGGCTCCAACCCCAATTGAAAACGCGCAACTATGGGGCTCCGACCCCAATTGAAATCATCCATGTGCAGAATCTAAAACATACATAAGACTAACCCATGGTCACCTAAACTAGCAAGGTTCCGCTCGAATTTAAATTTACCAATTAAATTTAAAATTCCCTTGACATCAAGTTACAACTAACTTAAGTAATTTGAATATAGTTCATTATTCAAGAATTTATTCAAAATCGAATCACTGGATCTAAACAAAACAAAAATTAATTCAAAATTAAATTTTTGTCTAAAATATCATTCAAAGTGATATTTATTTTTTTCTCGAAAAATAATAACTTGACTTTAATTCATAAAAATCCCAAATTTTATAATTATTTCAAATAAATAATTTTATAAAATTAACATCTAATTTTAAAATAAAATCAGATTTTACAAAACGGGATTTTGTCGAAACCGAAAACACGATAAGAAGGGAAGCCCGGAACAGTCCGCACAAGGCGCGCGAGACTGCCCGCCAGCGCGTGCACAAGGCGCGCACGAGCAGGTGGTCTCGCACACACGGCTCGAGCAGCCATTCCAAGCAGTAACGACATCACCCGCGCGGCTTCGTGCGAGGGCCGAGGGCACGCTGTGCGGGCAGCTTCGCTCGCTGCGCGTGAGGGGCTGCCGGGACTTGTCCCGGGCGGGACGTGTAGGGCTGCTGGGCATCGCGCACACAAACGCACGCGCAGTCCTGGCACGCCTAGCCGCGACCGCCCGGGCGGGTGCATACACGGCGAGGCGGCCTTCGCCGCCCCATACGCAGTCTCGCTAGGCCGCGCGAGGTGCGCGGCTGTGCACCTGTTCCCGTTTTTCATATCGCAATTTCCAAATTTTCAATTTTCGTTTCGAATAAAAATAGTTCAAATCAATCCGAATTAAAACAGCTTAAAACCATATTTAAACGAAAACAGTTTTTCACAAATTTTCAAGAAACAGTTTTGATCCGACAACTTCGTATTTCAAACAAAAACCATGAATACACAACATATACTCAAATTCAAGAATTTTCATCAAAATTCCAAAAGCAATAAAGATACAATACGAACATTTTCAAGGTGGCTCTGATACCACTTGTTGGAAAACATGAAAGAGTTGAACAGCGGATGTTTAAAATTTTCCAAAAGTTTAATCGTTGTCTTACAATTTTCGTATCCTAACGTTGGGTGTTTTAGAAACTTACAAAGTTAGAAGCTTTCTAGTGATGTCGTTATCGCCTAACGAACACCCTTCAAGCAAAATCCCTCGAACAGCCTTTGAATTAGACTCCAAAGTAGAAGTCCTCCAAAGCGTATCCACATCAGACCTAGAACACGATCAAGCGATTGAGAATGCTAGTTCAGTGGATTGTGTTAAGGCTAGGATAATTTTGCTTTGAAAACTTTTCTTTTGGATTTTCTCAAAACTTAACACTTCGTGAGTGTTGGTCTAAAGCATAAGAGAAGCACCCACCCTTGTATTTATACAAGGGGGTTCGAACCACTTAGGGTTCTCCTAACCCTAGTGGGCTTATTTTCTTGCTCACTAATTAACTCATTTAATTATTTAATTTAATTGAAATAATAAGGTCTTAACTTATTCTCCAAGTCTAGCAAGAGAAGACTTCTCTCTCCTACAATAGGAAGTTGGACTTTTCAACTTTCC
Source organism: Lantana camara (assembly GCA_037501455.1). NCBI lineage: Eukaryota > Viridiplantae > Streptophyta > Magnoliopsida > Lamiales > Verbenaceae > Lantana > Lantana camara. The sequence continues at coordinate 18,836,843 of CM074863.1, read as the reverse complement.
TAAAGTTAAAAGTCAATATTCAATAAATAATTTAATTCCCAATTAATTATTTATTAGGTTATGTTTATTTGAAAATAGTCTTAACAATTAATTTAACAATTAATTAAAAGACCAAAATTAATTAATTACAATTTAATTAATTAATTTTAGAAAAGAATTCGTGTGTGAAATAAATCACACGCACGAAGCTACGTACGCGCCACGTGTACACGACACGTGGCAGCCATGTGGACTGCATGACACGTGGCAGCTACTCACGCAATCCTTGCTCCATTTTGATCAACAATTTGATCCTTCGTTAATCATATTAACATCCTACCATAACCCTTGTGTTCTGGAATTTGTGTGTGACCCTTTAGGTTCATTATTCGATTAGCAGTGACAGTAATTAATTAATTCCCTAATTAACTAATCACTTCACGAATCACACTACCGTAATCTAGCAATGGGTGTGTGACCCCTAGCCGAATAACGAAATGAATCGAAGAACCTTTCAGTCAATGACAATCAGTGAAATATGATCCTTCTACAACTCCATCTCACAATCAAGAATTAAGGCATGGGAATATTCTCAGAGCCCAAATTTTCTTGATCTTTAAAGTTAACTTCGTTTCATATCCATTTCGATCTCAATCCTAAAAAATCCCATTTTCTAGATGTCTTGATCTTTTATCTACCTTGGCCAAGGGTTTATGTTTAATGGACTACGAACAACTCAATCAGTAAGAGATCATTCTTGTTCTTAACAAGTGTAGGTCCTTTATCGATTCTATTAATTCTACATATGCCACTTGTGTATTCCCAACATAAGCTGTGGCTCAGGTGTCTATATGGCGACACCCTTTTGAGCCTATATCAAAGATTACAAAGTTAGCTCATATGAGACATTACAGAATCTCAAGTCTAAGGATTAATGAATCACGTCATTGACCTGTGAGATATTTCCTATTCTGGAAGTTTCAGGAAACTTCCTTTCCCATTTAGAAATGTTCTCACGCGGGACATCTTAGTGATGAAGTTCTTGTAACAATCACCCTTAGGTATTATGAACGCATCAACGTATGCACTTATCACTCCATGAAACTGAGTGATCCTTCAAAAGGACATAATCACATAAGCAAGTCTCAGCAAAGTCAATATCGACACTCCCACTGTCTGTCGGACTCATTGACTTGGAGAAGTTTCTAATCCTCGCCTTTGGAGTTAAGAACTTGTTTCATGTGTCGTTCCTATAACGAAAAAGTTCTTAACGGCCTCATCGGATTAGGGGAGTTCAATACATGCAAAACACAGTCAACCCAAACAGACATAAATAAGCACATAAAGAAGTGATTGCCTATGAGCAAAATCATTTCGTTTATTATTCAAAAACTGTTTGTGATTTTACAAGGAAATAGTAAAGCAAACATCTGCTTAAGGGCACTATTCCTAACAGGCGGTTGGATTGAGGGGAGCGACCGAGAGATGAGAGGTAGGGTTAAATATTGGTGGCGGCCCAATTGTTATCCCTACATCCTTGCAAAAAGGGTTCATAAGTTATTTACAATATTTTAAAAAATTACAAATAAGTCCCTAGTGTTTTCTTTCCATAACAAAACGATCCCTATATTTCATGGATTTTACAATATAGTCCTTGGGGCATTCTGGTCATTTTACAAAAAATAATAAAATATTCAGGGGTATTTTTGGAAAAACAGGTCAAAAATCTGACAGAACCCTAACGGTCACAAGGGACCTCTAACGGAATCAAACCTTAGGGACTACAATGTAAAATCGAGAAGAATAGAGACCGTCTTATAATTTGGCCTAACCTCAGGGACGTGTATGTAATTCTCCCTAAAATAAAATGTAACAACAATACTATAATGCTAGGAGTGGATGGCAGTATATATATATATATGGAACATGATCCTAGGTAGTAGTTGTATTTTTTTTTTTTTTTTTTTTTTTTTTGTTATGAATCATGTAGAATTATTGTCAAAATGCTAATGGGAATTAATGTAAATTTTTTGTTTTGGTAATTTAGTTCTGTCAAAATTCCATTTGTAATTAAGTTCTATAGTTTTTAAAAATTTGTAATGTTGATTTGGTTTTCGCTGAAAAATCAATTTGTCGACGAAAATATCTACATGGCAGTCACGTTAACAATATGAATTGGTGAAAATTATAATTTAATAAAATATTGATTAAATTAATAAAATATTGATTAAAAAAATACAAAATTAATCTTGTAAGTTTTCCATTTTAACCAATTTAATCTTGTTCGTATTACCATTTGCAATTAAGATTCATAGCTTTTAAAATTTTGCAATGTCTGTTCGATTTTCACTGAATAATTAATTTATCGTCGAAAATATTTATGTGTTTATCACATTATTGACATAAATTGAGAAAAATATCAACTCAATTGAAAAAAATATTTATTCAAACTAAATTGTTGACTTATTAAAATATGTGAACCAAAAAGAAAACAAAAAATACATGGAATTTTAAGATTTTTTTTTAAATTTTATCGCTTAAAATAATTTAAATAGTTTTTTTTTTTTTTTTGGTTTACTTCCATATATGTAAAATTAGAAAAAGTATTTTAAAGTATAAATATAATACAATTTTAAGGCCGTAGAAGATGATTTTCTCTCTTTTCTTTTTAATTTTAAATTTTTATAAGTTTTAGATATTAATCAAATATAAAGATAAAAATATTAGTTTTTTATTTTGTTTTTTATTTCGCATATTTTAACAAGTCAACAATTTAGTTTGAAGAATCACTTTTTTCAATTTATGTGGTGATATGATGACCACATAAATATTTTCAACGATAAATTAATTATCCGGCAAAAATCGGATATATTTACAAAATTTTAAAATTATAGGTTTTAATTGAAAATAATAATACGGGCAGGACTAAATTTGTCAAAATGAAAAATTTACAGGGCCAATTATATATTTTTTTGAGTCATCATTTTCCCCAATTGATGTTATTGACGTGGCTATCATGTAAGCATTTTCGGTGACAAATTGATTTTTTGGTGAAAATCGAACCAACATTGCAAATTTTTTAAAGTTATAGGAGTTAATTGCAAAACAAGATTCCGACATAATTAAATTGACAAAATGGAAAACTTATAGGACCAAATTTATATTTTTATCAAAAATAAATTAATTATTCAAATAATAATAAATTATCAACCGAAAACATATAATTCAAAATAATATAACAAGTCGTGCAATTATCTCCAAACTCGGGAGTCTAATTTTCTTAAAAAATATTATCAAAATTACACAAATAAATCAATTATATTCATATTACTATTTAGGGGTAATTACATCTAGGTACCTTGTATTTAGGCCTAATTACAATTTAGTCCTCGCACTTTCGTTTATTACATATTAGTCCCTAACATTTCATGTCCGTTTGAGGTCCCTAGGTTCCGTTAGGTTTCCGTTAAAAAAAAAAATCCCAAAAATACCCTTCAATTTTTTAATTTAATTAGGAAATACCCTGAGGGACTGTTTTGTTATATCCTAAATTATCAGGGATCGTTTTGTTATTACATGAAAACAGAAGGGATGATATTGTAAACAGCCACCAACGGCTATTTTTAAAAAATGAAAAATATTACAATATCATCCCTGCTGTTTCCATATAATAACAAAACGACCCTTGATAATTTATGATATAACAAAACAGTCCTTCAGGGTATTTTTGGGGGAAAAAAAAAAATTAACGGAAACCTAACGGAACCTAGGGACCTCAAACGGACATGAAATGTTAGGGACTAATATGTAATAAACGAAAGTGCGAGGACTAAATTGTAATTAGGCCTAAATACAAGGTACCTAGATGTAATTACCCCTACTATTTATTTGGTTTCTTAAAATTAGGGTTGTAAATGGATATCCGAAAATCTGATATCCGTCCGCATTCGAATTCGTTTACAGAGGATATTATCCGAATCCGTCTCAAGAGGATATTATCCGTATCCGATTATAGACATCCGAATTATAAACAGATAAGGATATGGAAATAAGACATCCGATCCGTTTAACATCCGATCTGTTTCATTATCCGTTAGATTTTCCGTTATCCGATTTATCCGTAATTCGTATCCGATAAATAATATATTATATTAAAATATATACACACAACTGTGTATGTATGATAGATTATTAGTATTAAGTAAATTTTTTAGCGCATCTATTAAAGAAAAATCTTGTTTTAATAGTAACCATATGTTTACTTCAACATTTATACAGAGATAATATAAGTAACATATATTATGTTATTAATAAAAGTATTATATTTCAAATTAATTATATGATAAAATTTATAATTTCCAACATATTTATACATTCACTAAAAAATAAAATTAATATATATAGATATAGTTATTATTTCTCTCTTTGTCTAATATATATATATATATATATAGGGCTGTAAATGGATATTCGGAAATCCGATATCCGTCCGCATTCGAATTCGTTTACAGAGGATATTATCCGAATCCGTCTCAAGAGGATATTATCCGTATTCGATTATAGACATCCGAATTATAAACGGATAAGGATATGGTAATAAGGCATCCGATCCGTTTAACATCCGATCCGTTTCATTATCCGTTAGATATATCCGTTATCCGATTTATCCGTAATCCGTATCCGATAAATAATGTATTATATTAAAATATATACACAAAACTGTGTATGTATGATAGATTATTAGTATTAAATAAATTTTTTAGCGCATTTATTAAAGAAAAACCTTAGGTTTTATTAGTAACTATATGTTCACGTCAATATTCATATAGAGATAATATAATTAACATATATTATGTTATTAATAAGAGTATTATATTTCAAATTAATTATATGATAAAATTTATAATTTCACCACATTTATACATTCGCTAAAACATAAAAATGATCTATATAGATATACTTATTATTTCTCTATTCGTCTAAAATATATATATTCAAAGTTATATAATTATTAAATAATTTATCTATAAATGAATAGTTGATAATTTTATTAAAAGTTCAAAGTTATATAAATAAATAATTTATGTCAAATTTTGAATAGTTGAAAATCCGATTAAAATCCGAATCCGTCCGAATCCGTCTTGTATCCGTATAAAAAGGATATTATCCGAATTCGATTTAAAAGGATATTATCCGTATCCGTCCGAATCATAAACGGATAAGGATATGGTAATCATACATCCGATCCGTTTATTATCCGTTTACACCCCTATATATATATATATTCAAAGTCATATAATTATTAAATAATTTATTTATAAATGAGTAGTTGATAATCTGATTAAAAATTCGAAGTTATATAGTTAAATAATTTATGTCAAAATGAATAGTTGAAAATCCGAATCCGTCCGAATCCGCCTTGTATCCGTATAAAAAGGATATTATCCGAATTTGATTTAAAAGGATATTATTCGTATCCGTCCGAATCATAAAAGGAAAAGGATATAGTAATCATACATCCGATCCGTTTAATATCCGTTTACACCCCTACTTAAAATGAAAATAAAATTTAATAAAGTTGAGCATTAACCAGAGTTAATGAGTTCCTTTTTTCCAATTAAAAAAAATGTATATAGAAATTGGGGTCCACATCACTCATACTTTTTTTGTTTTACCTTCAGAACTAGCCCTGATCGGGCAAAAGAAGGAAAAAAACAAACGAAAAATGCCTCAACTAAACTCCTCCGGAGGCAAATCTCAAACAAGGTAACGGCCATGAATCATTTTTGCAAGGTTATCGGCAAGCTCATTTTGTTTTTTTTGTTTTTTTTTTAAAGCTAAAGAGGAAAATATTATTAAGTACTTACATAAGAGAGAGCAAAAGTTTCGACCACAACCCAAATATTACTAGAACCTATGTAAGTCGAAACTACACTTTTCTTAAGCGTATGAGCTATATAATTAACTTCATGTGAAACAAAATAAAGGGACACAAACTCAAAATGATGTAATAATGAACGAAGATCTGAGATCATTGTACCCCACAAAACATGATCACCATCTGCAAAATTAATCAAGTGAATGATACTTTACCAATCCCTTCAACTATTTTTCTCCACTCAAGTGATCACGTGCAAGAATAACTGTTGTCACGGCCCCTTAGATCTCTACCAACTCTGGGTCTGGAGGATCTCCCTCTTTCTATTTGTCTCCCATCCAATGTATGTCCCTTCCGAATTTCTTGCAACTATCCCCACACTTATCTCCGAAGGGGTTGAGATCTCCTATTTTAGGTATGTGTTTTATCTTCTGTTTCATTCATATATATACACGGATTAAATGTATTAATAGACTATCGAGATTCTTTATTACTCGACCGTCTATTAATACACTTGATGTGCGTATTTGACTGATACAGAAGATAAATGCAAATTTAAAACAAGTCTCTCCTAAGTATCTCGAAATATGGCCCCATCAAAATTGAGCTTGACTACCCCTCTCTCCAGCGGCCTCCATCTTACCTCATCCCTCGAAACTAGGGAAGCCCTCGATTCCGGAGTGAAAGCTGCCACGTACTACCCCTGCAATGAAGTGGTCATAGCTACGAGTTTGTAAGTTTTGACCTATTGAGTTGGATTTTTCACATTTACGGGTATTGTTTCAATACATTTGGACGTTCTCACCTTCAACACATTCACCCTGTGTATTTTTCATATTTCGTCCGATTAAATATTCGGACTGGCCTATAAAAGGAACAAATCATGTGTTGCCGGCCACAAGGCCGCTAAATGTAATGAATCAGGATTAAATGTGTTGAAAATTACCAAATTATATAGAACTACATGTATAAAATAAAAAGTGCCGATCGACGGATACTTACTGGATAAAAAGTACAATTTCCCCGATTTAAAACTCACAAACAAACAAGCTTCTGCTTCTGCTTCTCCTTGTTTATCTACGAAAAGTACAATTATCAACCAAACTTGTTTCTAAGCTCATCGTCATTATACACTACTCTCTACACCTGAATCTTTTTGTTTTTATTTTTTGGTACATCTTCACCGTCATTATTACCAAAAAAGTATCGATCTAAAACATCAAATGGAGCTTCTGCTTCTCGCAATCTCTCTTCTTCTTGCTCTCGTTCTCTCTCTTTGTCTCAAATCAAAGACACCTCACACCAATCCAAGGTTACCACTACCTCCAGGCCACACAGGCTGGCCCATTGTAGGGGAAACCCTAGAATTCCTGTCAACCGGCAGAAAAGGAAAACCTGAAGTATTTTTCCATGACAGGATGGCTAAATACTCACCTGATGTGTTCAAAACATCGTTAATAGGTGGAAAAACAGCAGTATTCTGTGGTCCTTCTGGAAACAAGTTCTTGTTCTCCAACCAGAACAAGCTTGTCACCTCATGGTGGCCAACAAATTTTCTGAAAATTCTGCCCACATCCTATTCCCTACAGACCACAACAGGACAAGAAACCAATAAACTCCGCCAACTTTCTCTTGAAATCTCGAAACCTGATTCCTTGAAGAAGTTCGTGGGGATTATGGATTCAGTTGCAAGAACACACTTGGAAACTCATTGGGATGGTCCCTGCAAGAAAGGAGATGTGATTTCCGTTCTGCCCCAGGCGAAGAAATACACGTTCGCTGTGGGCTGCAGGTTGTTCTTGAGCATTGATGATCCTAAGATTATCGCCAAATTTGAGGAGCCCTTTCATGTTCTTTTTTCTGGGATTTTTTCGTTGCCATTAAATTTTCCAGGGACTCCCATTAATCGCGCTATCAAAGCTGCAAACTTAATTAGGAAGGAGCTGTTGGAAATTATCAGGCAGCGGAAAGAGAGGCTGCAGATTGCTGCAGTGGAGAAAAGATGTGATGTTTTAGAGCATATGCTGAGTGTATCAGATGAAAATGGGAAGTTCATGTCTGAATTGGAGATTGCTGACAAGATAATTAGTTTGCTTTTGGGTGCCCACGACTCAACTTCAGCTGCAATCACTTCTATCATCAAGTATCTAGCTGAGCTGCCAGAAATTTACGATAAAGTCTTGGAAGGTAGAAATCTTATTTCTTTTTGGGATAAATTATGTTTAGACCTCCTATAGCTACACGTGTTTATATTTGGACTCTTTTTGGTTTCAAAAATTATACTTTTAGTCTTTTAGCTACATACTTCGTTAATAGATTACAAATACCTACTTGGCTACTTATTTATTGGCTTTTACTATGGAAAAAATTATTTTTGTTAATATTTTGATATGCAGTACTAGTATTAGAGGTATATATAGCCCACCATTTTCACAGTAAGTTTGACACATTCAATAGTTGAAGAAATTTAATATTAATTTAAAAAAGATTGAGCAGTCTTGATTCTTTAATAAGATCATTTTGAGAATTATCAATAGTGTGGTTCTTCTACAAGTATTACTTTGAGTTCTAATGTTGTCCGTTGTTCAATTTTATTGTTACCAACATGATATACAAATCTTTTAATCAATAAAAAATTTAATCTATTTGAAAGCATAACAAAGACACAGTTTTTAATTCATTAGCAAACTATAAGGTGTGAAATGTAATTTCTAAAATTAAGGGGAATCTAACAATAAATATGTGTAACAACAAAGAGTTTAAATATAACCTATCCTTAAATATAACCTATCCTCCGATCCTTCGAATCCCTCTGGCCATTTGCGGGGTGTGTGTTTAAAAAAGAAAAAATAATAAATATAACCTATCCTTTTTTTAGTTGTTTTATGTTATGTTTATATAGGGTTGTTGTATGGATTAATTTGAATTTGGTTCAAATTTTAATATATTCGTTGAATTAAAAAAAAATGGTTAGCCATATCCCACAAATATTTATAATTTGAAAGAAGTGGATAGAATATAAAATTAAAGAGTTCAATTCGTTAAGATCCGAAATTTATCTCATCGGATATTAAATTAAAAGTTCATTATAAAGATCACTAAGATGGTTAAATATAAAATTGAATATATGATCATTGCATTTAATAAAATATTATTACTTTTTTCTAACATAAATCGTGTTATTTTTTATCGTTGTCTTTTTGGAATTTAAATTAACATACTTCAAATGCATATAAGGAAAATTAATACTGATGGGTCCGGAAATGGATGGTCCGAATCCGATCACTTTACGATTTGTATTTTGTGGAGGAAACCACCGGAGCTTCGCCGGAAATGGGGAAGTGAGTTCAACCTGTTGGGACAAGCACAAGAGAAGTCAGATGGCCAAGCTGGGGGAACTGGGGGTGATACCCAGTTTGGCTCTCCGACGCTCAAGTCAGTTCAATGTATGAAGAGAAGTGTAAATTCAGTCACAGTTGCAGTGATGAAGAAAGCTTAGAGAATCCTTACAGTGTAGAAGATGACTTGGGTTATTTATAGTTGAGGGTCAAGGGCCCTTTGGTCATTTGCCTCAAGTGGTCCTGGCCGAATGTTGCCCTAACACGTGGCGCTGTAAGAGAGAAACCTAGGAGGAATCTTCTGCAAAAGCGGCCCAAAAGTTAGTGCTAGCAACAGTGGCAGGTGCGCGGGCATGTACGTTGTGTCAGAGAGCCATGTGGGTGGTTGGTAACGAGGGCTTGAGAGCGCGCTCGTGACACCCTTGAGTCTTGGAGGCTAAGATATCCGCTGAGGGGAATGTTGGCTCCAATTCAAAGGACGAGCCAAAGGAGAGGCCACTCTGAGGGAGTGGGACGCTCGAAGAGGGCTCCCTTGGCACGTAGGCGTACCCATCGTTGGGTTTGTTGGACGCTCGTGGGAGTGATAGCGCTCGTTGGGCTTAACTCCTAAGAAGACCTGCGCTCGTTGGTTCCAGCGCTCGTGAACTGATGATGCAGCCTGGGGGAGACAGATGTCATCATCTCGGTGAGGCCACGTGTCCTAATGTGGGACGATCGTATTTTGACCCCATCATTTTGCCCCCCAATTCTGTAGTTCTTATTGATAAGGACTGTAGAATTTTGACACGCTCTATCTCTTGCTCGTAGCGCTTGTGTAGGACTTGGCGTATTGAGCAATTTTCCTCTGATTGCGCCATAAATGCGGTCTTTTCAACTGACCGATCGTATCACTTCAGCATTAAATGTAGGTACTATTCTGAAGCCCTTGAAACGTCAGAGCATTAAATGCGGGTGCGCGTGGGGCGCGTGAGCATTGGGAAGCATGTGCCGGTTCCATAAAGTGGGCGGTTTCCTAGGCGGGAAATGATTGCCATTTTGAATTTATTGCCCAAAACGGTACCAACTCCCATCCCTATAAATAAGGGATTCTGAAATCTTCACACTCTTTACGCATTCAAAACTCTCAAGCATCCTTTGCAAAGAAAATTCTCTCGCATTCCAGTTCTCAGAGCATCCTCAACTTCTTCTCCAGTTTTCTTCGGAAACTTTTCAAGGTAAACCTCCAGTGTGATTTTCTGACTTTGCTAACCGTAGATTTGGACCTTAGGACTTTGTAATCCCTCAGATTCCCGTATTTCTGAACCTTACACTCTCTCCAAGAAAAACCTCCAAGTCCCCAGTTTCTGCCATGGCCGATCAACACATTGAAGAATTTGCCCGTGAAATCCAAGAGATGGCCACTGATAGTTCATCTTCCCACAATTCCCCCAGAGATGAAGAGTTGGGTGCTGCGGTAATGGCTATGGAAGACAGAAACCCAGGCGGAGTGGATCCTCTTTTTGAGGAGATGGATCTGGTGATTGAGGCAGAAAGACAAGGAGTCACCAGACAAGGAGTATCCCTCCCCATAACTCAAAGTGCTACACACCCCCACCGCCACAGAGTGACCGTGGCGGTTACAAACCCGCTTCCGGTGGCGGAAGCCGTAACTGGGCCTTCAGAACGGGCCCGTGTTGCCAACCCGCTTCCAGTGGCGGAAGCCGTAACTGGGCCTTCAGAAAGGGCCCGTGACAAGAGCCGAGGTAAAAAAGCCCAAAAATCCAAAGGACCCAACGAGGGGGAGGGCTCTGGTTATCAAGCCACCGAGCGCACTCCTGACGAAACTCCCAGCACCGTCACCGTGGGAGATGTAAAGACAATGATGGCCCCCATCTACTGGGACGAGCGGTATACCTGGAGAATTCCTCAAAACCACGAGCGTGCAAATAATCCGCCTCCTGGGGAGATGGCAGTGTACGTGGACACCATGCGCTCGGGAGGCCTGAGGTTCCCCATTTCGGTCTCCATGGCCCACCTGCTGAATGACCTGGGCTTGTGTCCATCCCAGATAGTGCCCAACGGCTTGGCCCTCCTAACTTGTTTCATAATTCTGATGAGGACCATGGGTTACGAGCCCTATTTGCGGAACTTCAATGCCCTTTTCCAAGTGGTCAGCTCCTCTCGCTCTTCTCCTGAGGCGGGTTTTTATTACGTCCAAGCGAAGGCCCACATGAAGTTGATCAACTCGCCCTCGAGCACTTACGGCATTGATTGGAAAGAAAAATTCATCTTTGTCAAGGCTCCAGCAGGAGAGGACTTTGGGGTGATCACGGAATGGGGCTCGTACTCAAAGAGCCGTTTGCCACCCTCACTCCCTCGAGACTGGGCTAAAAATTTGGCAACAACCCTAAGGGACGAGGGTCACCTGATACAAGCAAAGGACTGGATAGACGATGCGGAACTCATGTTCTTGTGTGGTCTTACCAACGACCCTCATTTCCTTGACAACCCTCCGGCTCGTGATATAGAGAGAGACGGTTAGATTCTTAGGGCACTAACCTTAGATAGGGATGAATACTAACTGCTGTTCTTGTATTTGTAATTTGCACTTAACAATTCTTGTTCAAAGATTTACAACCCTCGTTTTTTCATTTTTACAGGAGCCGCTATCTTAGAAATGGCAGGTGGCATCAGACAAGCTGCTCGTTTCGCCAACGCCCAAAGGAACCAAGCCACACAGGGGAACCAACAGCGCGAGCCCCAACGCCCTCGTAACCGCAATGACAGAGGGGACGCTCGAGGGGGTTCCAGTTCAAGCGCCAACCCAGAGGTGCAACCCCCTCGTGGCCGAGGGGAACGTAGGTTGGTCCCCAGGGAGACCAGGCGAACGGAGAGAGGAGATGATGTTCAACCCCCCGTTCCTGCAGAAACAATGAGGCCAGTAACCACTCTGGCGATTACAGAGGCTCCTCCGAGCTCGAGCGTGAATAGACCTTCCCGCAAGAGGAAGAGAATGCCTGACTCCGTCGCGATCAGAGGAAAGGGCAAACGGGTGGTTGAGGGTCCCCGAGACGAGGGGGACACTTCCTCTTCAGAGGAAGAACACATGTGGGATTTCCCTCGCCGAGGGGACAGAGACTTCACTGGCGCCCCCGACGGCGGACCGGTCCTGTTGAGGCCGGGCTCGGTTGCCCAGACTATCACTGATGATTTATTCAGCCGGGCTCAATTCTCGGCAGACCACAGGCATCTCTACAGTGAGTCTGTAGAGAAGGTGACGCTTGATGCAGCCCACGCCCTCATTTCCGTAAGTCCTCATTTCTTGCATTCTTCTTTTCTGTAATTCACCATTCTTCTGCTAACACTTTTCCCCTCGATTATGCAGCAAGTCCTTCCTCGGCTCCGGAATGTGCAAATGCGAGCCTCCACCTACGCCGAGCGCAAAGCCAAATACAAGAAGGTGGCCCGCTCGAATGATCCGGCCCATTTCCAAGGGGAGCTGGACGCTGAGATAGCTAAGTACGAAACCCTCAAGGGTTTGTACAACAAAAATGAAGTGGAGATGTCAAAGCTGAAGGAGGACTTTGTGGCTGTGGACGGCGCTCGGATTCGTTTGGGCAACGAGCTGGCCCAAGCTAACGAGCGGCTCAGGAAGGCTGAGGCGGAGAGGGAGAGCTTGAGAGCAAGGGCTCAGGAGGCCGAGCGCAAGTTTAATGACACTGTTAGCGAGTGGCCTCGGAGCTTAGAGCGTGCGACCAAGGAGGCGTTGATTAAGTTCTGTCATTCCAAAGCTTTCAACTTCGCGGCCTCGTTACACTGCTTGGACGAGGCTCAAAATGCTTTCAACCTGGCAGTGGATCAGGGCATCCACAAAGGACTGACAGATCCAGCAATGAAGGGCGCTGAGGGTACGGGGCTCATGTTTAATGAGCGCTGTGAGGAGGCAGAAGAGGATCCCAACGACCCCGCTGACAGCATAGCGGAAATGGAGTACGACTTCCTGGTGAAATTGGTCCAGGATGAGTACGCCGATGCCCACAGGGAAGGGGGTGTGGGTCCATCTGACGCTCAGGAAGACGAGCCACAAGCGCCGCTCATAGAGGATGTCCCAGTTCAAGTAGATGAAAACGCCAATGCTCCCGACGCCAATGAGCCTGCTCCTGCCAATGCTCCCAACGATCCGCAAGAGCCTGAGGGTCCCGTTCACGGCCCAGTTCAGGGCCCCATTCTGGTGGTTGTTGATGAAGATGTCGCCCCAGCTGCTTAAAATCTTTCCTCTATCAATTTTCCTGTATTTCTCAATTTATCTGCTTTTTCTTGTACTAGGATTCCATGGGCCTTTGAGCCCTTTAGCTTTGTAATACGCTTCCTCCTTTCTTAATGAATAAAATGTCTCTTTTTCGATGACTTTGTTGTTCTTCTTGTCCATTTATGAATTATATAATAAGACTGTGTAGTATACTCCTGTGAATGCTTTATTCCTTGTGATGATGTTTTGCTTCTGTAATGCAAAATTTGTCTAAGTCTTGAGCGATCGTGGGGGTCTTATTGTGAGATTGCCCCCCACTCCAGACTTGCCTAAATTTTGTTTTTGCTCTTGAAATTACAAAATTTGCCTAAGTCATGAGCGCTTGTGAGGGTCTTATGGTGAGATTGCCCCCCCGCTCAAGACTTGTATAAATTTTGTCTTTGACACAGACTTTGAAAATTTGTCTAAGTCTTGAGCAATCGTGAGGGTCTTATTGTGAGATTGCCTCTACGCTCAAGTCTTGTGTAAATTTTCCCTTTGTAAATTTATCTTAAAAGTTTGTCTAAGTCCTGAGCGGTCGTGAGGGTCTTACTGCGAGATTGCCCCTACGCTCAAGACTTGCATAAACTCCCCCTTTTGAAAATTTGTCTAAGTCTTGAGCGGTCGTGAGGGTCTTACTGTGGGATTGCCCCTACGCCCAAGACTTGAGCAAAGTCCTTTTTGATTCTGAGGCCATCATTCGAGCGCTCTGGCTCTTATCCTTTTCTTGGTTCTGCAGGAAATCCCATTTTCGAGCGCGAGGCGTTTTAAGAAACTACCAAGGCACACTAGGACTTTTTTTTTTCTTTTTTTTTTTGCGGTAGATCCCGTTTTCGAGCGCAAGGCGTTGTAAGAAACAGCCAAGGCCTACTAGGATGTGTTCTCGTGGGAGATCCCGTTTTCGAGCGCAAGGCGTTGTAAGAAACAGCCAAGGCCTACTAGGATTTTCTTCGCGATCCCCTTCCGTCTTGCATAATTGGTTGTGAGCGTAACCAGTCTATCCTTATGAGGGCGTCCCCCCATGTGGAGTAGATTGCTGGCCAGCGTAACCCATAAGAGAGAACAGCATTCATATTGGAATGGGTTGCCAACCACGCTCGAGAAGACGAGGGACGTGGGACTTATCCATTCAACCAACCAAAGAAACCGGAATACTAAAGAAATTAAAAAAGGATTATGTTACCTTTCACTTTGATTTGAAGTACATAGAACCCGTCAAAGTGGGTTGTTACATTGGGGTTTGCAAAGAGCTTTTAAACATAAAACCGCCGGAGGTTACATGCGTTCCAAGGGCGAGGCAAGCGCTCGCCTTGAAGTGTCTCCAGGGTGTAAGTGTTGTTAGCTCTGAGTTGTATGACCTTGAATGGGCCTTCCCAATTGGGATCCAACTTACCCACGTGCCTGGATACTTCCACTTTCTTCAAGACCAAATCTCCCAACTGGAAAGTTCTTTCCTTCACACGCTTGTTGTACTGTTGGGCTACAGAGGCTTTATAGTGGTGGATCTTGGCCCACGCTCGGTCTCTCCTTTCATCCAGCAAGTCCAACTCCAAGCCTCTGTTACCCTCGTTGAGCTGAGGCTCGAAATAGCCTACTCGAGCGGATTCATTCACTATCTCCGCCGGTATCATCGCTTCTGACCCATAAACGAGCGCGTATGGCGTTTCTCCCGTGGCCGCTCGTGGGGTTGTGCGATAAGCCCAAAGCGCTCCCTGCAGCTCCTCAGCCCACTCACCTTTCTTGCTTTCAAGCATGGTTTTCAGATGTTGCAAAATGATCCTGTTGGTAACTTCTGCTTGTCCATTAGATTGTGGATGTCCCACAGAGGTAAATCTTTGTTCTATCCCCAACTCAGAACACCACTCTCGCGTGTCGGCTGCTATGAACTGGGATCCATTGTCAGATATGAGCACCCTCGGTATCCCGTACCTGCAAATGATGTTCTTCCAAATAAAGTCCCTTACAACCTTGAAAGTGATTTTTGCAACGGCTTCAGCCTCGGCCCACTTGGTGAAGTAATCGACGGCTAATATGACAAACTTCCTTTGTCCCGCAGCCATGGGCAAGGGGCCCACAATGTCTATTCCCCACTGGTCAAACGGCCAAGAGACATCTATTGGGATCATTTGAGCGGCTGGCAATTGAGGGAGATTTGAATGAAATTGGCATTTGGGGCACTTCCTCGAAAATTCAATAGCATCCTGGAGAACCGTAGGCCAATAAAACCCACTTCTCAGAACCTTCTTCGCTAAGATACGCCCTCCGGAATGATTTCCGCAACTTCCATTGTGTATGAGCTCGAGCGTTTCCTTTGCTTGGGAGGGCCTTAGGCATCTCATTGGGGGCCCTTGAAATGACTTTTTGAACAATCTCCCCTCGGGATCCAGAGCGAAACGAGGGGCCTTATTCCTGACCTTCCTGGCTTCCACCTTGTCAGTTGGAGTGATTCCATCCCTCAAGAAAATGATGATGTCGTCAAGCCAACAGGGCTCGTTTGGATCAATCGTGGCGACCATCTTGGTGGCGACCCTTTCCTTGATCAAAGGTTCCTCAGTTCTGAGGAACGTAACAGAGCGCTCGGAAGTGCCTTCTAAAGCTGAAGCAAACTTTGACAGAGCGTCCGCACGCTCGTTTTCTCCTCGCGGTACTTGAAGTAGGTGAAATTCCTTGAACTTCCCAATGATTTCTCTGGCTTTCTTTAGGTACTGTACCATGGCGGTTTCTCGAGCCTCATAAGTTCCTTCAATCTGGCTCGCTATTAACTGTGAATCCACGTAGGCAGTGATTCTGGAGGCTCCATTCTGAAAAGCTATGTTCAACCCTTGCACGAGGGCTTCATATTCTGCTTCATTATTAGTGACTTGGAAGTCTAGCTTGATCGCAAAGTCCAGTTCAATCCCATCAGGGCTCCTGAGGGCCACACCTATTCCTCCCCCTTGAGAGGTTGAGGAACCATCTGTGTGCAGTACCCATAACCCCTCATTCTCCGCAACGGTGGGCTCGAAACCAAAACGTTCAACCAACAAATCCGCCACAACTTGAGCCTGTATCGCGGTCCGGGGTTCGAAGCATAAGTCAAACTGGCTCAATTCGATGGCCCACTTGATTAATCTGCCAGATACGTCTGGCTTGGACAATACCTGCTTCAAGGGTTGGTCGGTAAGAACCGTTATTGAGTGCGCTTGAAAGTAAGGCCTTAGTCTTCTTGAGGCGTTAATAAGGGCGAACGCAAATTTCTCAATCTCCAAGTATTTCTTTTCAGCTCCTTGCAATGTTTTGCTCAGATAATAGACAGGTAAATGTTTCCGGTCTCGTATAGCGACCAGAACCGCGCTCGTGGCTTCAGGAGAAACAGAAAGATACATGAATAACCTTTCGCCGTCGACAGGCTTAGTCAGCAGGGGCGCGCTCGATAAGTAAGCTTTCATATCCTGCAGCGCCTTTTCACACTCCTCGGTCCAAGCAAAGTTACGTGCGTTCCTCAAAATTTTGAAGAAGGGAAGGTTTCTGTCCGCCGAGCGCGAAATAAACCTATTCAATGAGATGATTTTGCCTACCAGGACCTGCACCTCCCGCAAATTTCGAGGGGAGGGGATTTCCAGGAGGGCCTTGATCTTCTCCGGATTGGCCTCAATTCCCCTCTGACTGACCATGTATCCCAAGAACCTTCCCCCTTGTACTCCAAAGGTGCATTTCGAGGGGTTCAACTTCATTCCATATTGGCGCAAGATTGAAAAGGTGCGCTTAAGATCTTCCAAGTGGGAGTCCTGGCGCTCGCTTTTGACAATCATATCATCAACATAAACCTCCATGGACTTCCCAATTTCACTTTCAAACATCTTGTTGACGAGCCGCTGATAGGTAGCTCCGGCGTTCTTAAGTCCAAAGGGCATGACTAGGAAGCAATACACCCCCATATGGACAACGAACGAAGTTTTGGGGCGATCTTCTGGAGCCATAAAGATCTGGTAATATCCCTGGAAAGCATCCATCATGCTCATGAGCTCGCAACCAGCGGTCGAATCCACCAATTGATCGATCCGAGGCAACGGGTATGGATCTTTAGGGCAGGCTTTGTTGAGATCAGTGAAATCATTGCACATGCGCCACTTATTTGCGCTCTTGGGCACCAAGACGACATTGCATAACCACTCCGGGTACAAGATGGGCTCGATATATTGAGCCTCCAAGAGTTTATTAACTTCCTCTTCAATGACTTTTTTCCGAAAGCCATGTACATCCCGCTTTTTCTGCTTGATGGGCCTGAAAGATGGATCCACATTAAGCCTATGGACTATGACGCTTGGGTCAATCCCTGTGAGATCAGAGGCTTTCCACGCGAATACGTCCTTGTTCTCCCTTAGAAAATCGATCATCATGATCTGAGAAGGCCCTGAGAGGTTTGAGCCTATCTGTGTAGTCTTGTCTTTGTTTCCAGGCTCCAGCTCAATGGTGAGGAATTTTTCCGAGGGCTCGATTCTCACCTCAGGGCGAGGAAGTTCGAGCGCCCTTTTCTTTCCCGTCAAACGATCGCCAGAGGCTGGTTCACTCTCTTCCAGCTCGTCTCCTTCTGAGGACGATCCGCCAACGGTCCCTGGGGGAACACTCTCGAGGGGATTCTCCTCGTTGCTTCCTCTCTTCTTCTTGTTCTTCTTTTTGTTCAATTTCGCCCTTTTCCGTGCTGGGCTATCCTCGTCCAAGTTGGGGAAATCCACGGACTTTTTGGTGGAACCAATCTGGAAGGTTTTCTCCGCTTTTGGCTTTCTGAGGGACAGCATGTAACATTCCCAAGCCTCTCGCACATTGCACAGCACTTCTCCCACGCCCTCGGGAGTAGGGAATTTAATCTTCTGGTGGTAGGTGGAGATGATGGCTTTGAAATCCACGAGGGCTGGGCGCCCAATTATGATGTTGTAAGGGATGTCAATCTCCACCACCGCGTACGTCACCAAGAGCGTTTTGCGTTGAGGGGCTCGGCCGAATGATGTAGCCAGACGTATCTGCCCTCGTGGGACCACCTCCGAGCCTCCAAAGCCAATGAGGGCTGTTTTGAGAGGCTCGAGCGGGAGATCAACCCTCATTTTTAAGAAAGTAGAGTAAGGCAAAACATTAACTGAGCTTTCACTATCCACCAATACCCTTTTTACAACATGGTTATGAACATCTAAACTAACCACCATGGGGCAATCTGAGGTTACACCCTCCCCATGGGGCGTTACAATATGTTCTAGATCCCTATCATCAAAGCCTATTACATCATTCTCTCTTGATTTTGGAGCACTTGATCTCTGGATAGCGTAGATAGGCTTGGGCATTGCTGGGCGTTGGTTGTAGCTCCGAATGTGCCTCCGTCGAGAGGCGTTTGAATCCCCTCCTGATGAACCTCCCGCAATCATATTTATGACCGCGAAGGGCTCGTTTTCTTGTTCAGGGGCCTTGCCTTTATTACCTCGGCGGCTGCTGCTTTCCGGGGGTCCCCTACCCCTTGGGCTCTTTGACCGGGAAGGACTCCTTCTTCTCCTCCCGGAGCGCTCGTTGCATTGTTCATCGTAGCGCTCGAGCACCCGGACAAACTCCTTCAGATGGCCCCCTGCAACGAGCCTTTGGATTTCAGCTTCCAACTGTCGGCACTCATCCGTGTCGTGCCCTCTCTGCTTGTGGAAGGCACAGTATTTGTTTGAGCGCCTGAGTGAGTCTGTCTCTCTCATTTTGATGGGTCTTTTGAAGAGCTTCTTGTCGGAGAGATTGTAGACTTCAGAATTTGGCCGGGTGAGCGGAATGCGCTCGAATCTACGAGGGGGTGGTGGCGACTTTCTGCGCTCTTGAGGGCGCTCTTTCTTTACTGCCACATCCCGCCCCCGCTCGTGATGAGGTCGCTCGTTCCGGGCCGGGCTGTGATGTCGGGGACCATTCGTCCCATACATATCTTCGAGCGCGAAAAATGGCTCGGCTATTTCTCTTAGGCCCATGAGGGTCCCAGGCCTCCTCTCCACGATGGCATCAGCAAATTTTTTGCTCACATACTGCTTGTGATCTACAGCTTGGAAGAGAACTGGGATCAAGAAATCCATCGAGGGCCTTTCCACCTGCAAGATCTCCTTATTGAAGCGGGCGAAGAACGAGCGCAGTGATTCGTTTTTGCCCTGCACCACGTTGTAGAGCGCTGTGGGTGCGGTAACTGGTGCCTTCAAAGAGTTGAAGTGGTTGAGGAAGGCATCGGCCAGTTCTTCGTATGAGTGGATCGAGCGCGGTGGCAGGCGCTTATACCACTCTTGAGCCATCCCTACCAAAGAAGTGACAAACACTTTCGCCCAGTAATGGCTGGAATGCTCGTAAAGGTGCATGAGATGCACAAAATGATCCAAGTGCTCCGCTGGATCGGTTGTCCCGTCGTATCTGTTGATGGATGTGGGGACTTTGGCCATGCCGGCTTGGGCCATCAAAACTTCTTCGACGAGGGGTGAACCCCTCGCCAAGGGGTGGTATTCGTACGTGCCGAAGTTTTCCTCCGGCTCCTTCCGACGGGGGACCCTCGGTGGAGGATCCTTGGTGCGGGTGCTCCTGGCGTCAACCCGTTCATCCCGAGTATGGGAGATCTGAGTTGAGCGCCCTCGTGAGAGCTGTCCCACCATATCCTTGAGGCCCTGCAGCTGGTCTTGCACAGCCGCGAGGACGTCAGGATTTACTTCCACTTGCTTGTCCTTGTGGGCTCGTGAGCCCCTCCTGGAGACATGAGAGTCTCCTTCGTTTTCGTTCACTCGCTCTGTGGGCTCCTTGTTCCTGCCCACGGAGACACGCTCGTTGCCCTCCTGCTGGGGCACTTCTCTGGCTGGTGGTGGTGGTGGTTGTGCCCTCAAGACAGCCTGAGCTTCTCTGAGGGGAAAGTTCTGTTGTCCGCCTAAAGGGGCGGCAATCTGAGTGGCCTGCCCAGAGGGGAAATACATGGAATGGAACCTTTCCCATGCCCCCTGAGCCGCCTGAACCTCACACTGGGCATAGAGAGCCCGTAATTGTTGGGTGGTCAACGGAGGTAGCTCCACACCTTCAATCTCCCTGGGAACCACCACTGGGAGCTGGATCTGGCCGGCGTGATATGGTTGGACCGGCGGCATCATGGCGGCCGGAGTAAGAGTGTAGCCAGGAGGAGGCATCATGTAACCTTGCATTCCAAGGTTCATCTGGGGATGGACCCAGGAATTCTGTGCAAGTGGCGGGGGGACTGGGAGAGAAACTCCTCCCGCGGTGGTGGGAACGGGCATCACCGGCGGTGCAGGCGGCGGCGCAGAAGATTCAGCTGGTGGAGTTAGTCCTACGGCGGGAGGTGCTCCACCAGCGGCGACAGAAAGAGGTGGTGCCCCACCAGTAGCGGTGGAGGGAAGAACGATGTTTGCATCTTGGGAGGTGTTTTCTCCTCCTCCCACAGCTCCAGATCTCGTTGCAACCATGGCTGTTGAAAGTGAAGATGTGCTTGTTTTTCAACCAACAAAAGAAAAGAAGAAGATGAAGGACTGGTTTCCCACAGACGGCGCCAAAAATGATGGGTCCGGAAATGGATGGTCCGAATCCGATCACTTTACGATTTGTATTTTGTGGAGGAAACCACCGGAGCTTCGCCGGAAATGGGGAAGTGAGTTCAACCTGTTGGGACAAGCACAAGAGAAGTCAGATGGCCAAGCTGGGGGAACTGGGGGTGATACCCAGTTTGGCTCTCCGACGCTCAAGTCAGTTCAATGTATGAAGAGAAGTGTAAATTCAGTCACAGTTGCAGTGATGAAGAAAGCTTAGAGAATCCTTACAGTGTAGAAGATGACTTGGGTTATTTATAGTTGAGGGTCAAGGGCCCTTTGGTCATTTGCCTCAAGTGGTCCTGGCCGAATGTTGCCCTAACACGTGGCGCTGTGAGAGAGAAACCTAGGAGGAATCTTCTGCAAAAGCGGCCCAAAAGTTAGTGCTAGCAACAGTGGCAGGTGCGCGGGCATGTACGTTGTGTCAGAGAGCCATGTGGGTGGTTGGTAACGAGGGCTTGAGAGCGCGCTCGTGACAACCTTGAGTCTTGGAGGCCAAGATATCCGCTGAGGGGAATGTTGGCTCCAATTCAAACGACGAGCCAAAGGAGAGGCCACTCTGAGGGAGTGTGACGCTCGAAGAGGGCTCCATTGGCACGTAGGTGTACCCATCGCTGGGTTTGTTGGACGCTCGTGGGAGTGATAGCGCTCGTGGGGCTTAACTCCTGAAGAAGACCTGCGCTCGTTGGTTCCAGCGCTCGTGAACTGATGATGCAGCCTGGGGGAGACAGATGTCATCATCTCGGGGATGCCACGTGTCTTAATGTGGGACGATCGTATTTTGCCCCCATCAAATACATTGTTTCATTAACTAGTAATTTTTAGTGTTTCAAAAAAAAAAAAAAAAACTAGTAATTTTTAGTGAATATTATAGATATTTTTAAACTTTATATTTTTATTCAATTCTAAATTTTTTTTAATTGAATATTAATCAAGTCGGACTTTTATTGAACCCAATCTAAACCAAATTCAGGCAAATTTAGTATTAATAAATCTGTATCCTAAAATTGGATTATCAAATTGTATAATTCGATTGAAATCCAAATTTTCAAATTTAATTTGAGTCCCGTAGTTGACAATCCTAATTTTCAGAACCCAATTGAGTGCTTCTATTTTCTTGATGGAGATGTTAGATTTTAAATTAAAATTTTGATGATATTTTTGTGTGATTTTGTTGCAAATATGGAAGAGCAAAGAGGAGTTGCAAAAGCGAAAGGTCCAGGTGAACTGCTGAGTTGGGAGGACTTGCAGAAGATGAAGTATTCATGGAATGTGGCATGTGAAGCCTTGCGATTGGCTCCTCCAATTCAGGGAAATTTTAGAGAGGCTCTTACTGATTTTAATTATGCTGGCTTCTCTATTCCTAAAGGATGGAAGGTAAAGTAACTTGATCATTTATTTTATACAAATTTATAGGGGTTATAAAGTATAAGTTGCCCTCAAGGAAATTTTAACTAACCTGATCTCATCAATTTAATTAACGACATCACTAGATTTAAAGACTATTGTTTTAAAAATTAATTATAGGGGTTATAAAAAATATATATATCATGGTCACCATTAATAATATCTTTATTTTATTATTTGTGTTATATATATCTATTTTATGTGATTGACGGTTTTATGTTATGCAAACACCTTATTATTCCCTCTATCTCTTCTGTTTCTGTTGGGAAAGGGATATCAAACAGAGCGAATACACGCAGCGGAAATTAAGCTTCTCCTTTCCAAATACCCAGCAAATATTCAACTAAGTAATTTACCAAATGTGCCGACGGATATAAAATAATCAAAGCAGTCAACAATAATAGAGACACGCGATTTTAACGTGGAAAACCCCTTCAAATCGAAGAGTAAAAACCACGGGGCCTACGAGACCCAAAATAAATCTCCACTATAAATACGAGGCACAAATACAACAGTTCCAACACCAACAAAAGCAATTCTAAATCCGAACAAATCGATTCTTAAAATATATCCAACAAGAATCACAAAGACGAAGAACACAAAATAGGCCAAATTCGCAGCTACTGTTCATGCGAGAAAAACTGACCTACGGTGCTTCAAATCCGATCTCCACCGTTCAGATTGAAGATTGGTGTGTTGGGAACGTACTGTTAAAATTTCATCAAAATCGGACCACGAATGATATCCCGATCGTCCGCTTGATGAACTGCTGCCGCCTCAAAATTGTGCAGAAAAATTTTTGGAGAAAAAATGTTCTGTTCTTTGTTTTGCATGCACAAATAAAATGCTGCTGCTGGGCGTCTCGATCAGTCCAGAAAGAAAGAAACAAAGGCCAACTTTGATACGTTTCTTGATGAAAATGATTGATGGGCTTTTGACTTTTCTATTGGGTCATATTTGGGCTGGACCCAACAAATCTCCCCCTCCAGCCCATGTGACGAGGGAGACACAACACAATATAATTAGTTAAACTTGAGACCGGCCAACCCGGCACAAAATTCAAGTTTCTCACGGCTCACCACCTTTGTCATCATATCAGCGCCATTGTAATCGGTATGAATCTTTTCAAGTTCAATCAACTTGGAATTCAAAACGTCTCGAATCCAATGATATTTCACATCAATATGCTTCGATTTACCATGAAAACTCGGATTCTTACTGAGATGGATTGCACTCTGATTGTCACAAAACAAGACGTACCTTGGTTGTGAAAATCCAAGTTCATGAACAAACTTCTTCATCCAAATTAATTCTTTGCATGCTTCAGTGGCTGCAATAAACTCGGCTTCTGTAGTAGACAAAGCAACACATTTTTGCAGTCTAGATTGCCACGCCACTGCTCCCCCTGCAAATGTAACCAAATAACCAGAGGTGGATTTTCTAGAATCCAACTCTCCAGCCAAATCTGAATCTGTATAGCCAACCAACATAGGTTTTTCAGATCCAAAACAAAGTTTCAAATTCGTAGTGCCACGGAGGTATCTCATAATCCATTTCACAGCATTCCAATGCTCTCTACCTGGATTTGAGAGAAATCTGCTAACTTTGCCAACTGCATAAGCCAAATCTGGTCTCGTACAAACCATAGCGTACATCAAACTTCCAACGGCAGATGCATAGGGGACACCTTGCATATCCTTCTTATCTTCCTCAGTAGAAGGAGACTGTGCACTACTCAGCTTAAAATGTCCATCAAGAGGAGTACTTACAGGTTTAGCTTTATCCATATGAAATCTTTGAATAACTTTCTCAATGTACTTCTCCTGAGACAACCATAATTGCTTGGCATTTCTGTCACGTGAAATTCTCATACCAAGAATGTGCTTCGCTGGTCCCAAATCTTTCATGGCAAACGACTTGCTCAACTCTTTCTTCAACCTGCCAATTCTAGCAGCACTATGACCGACAATGAGCATATCATCAACATAAAGCAATAAAATGACAAAATCATCATCAGAGAATTTTTGAACAAATACGCAGTGGTCAGCAGTAGTCTTCATATAACCCTGTTGAAGCATAACTGACTCAAACTTCTTATACCACTGCCGAGGAGCTTGTTTTAGACCGTACAAGCTCTTTCTCAATCTGCATACAAAATTCTCTTTTCCTTTGACAACAAAACCCTCTGGCTGCTCCATATAAATTTCTTCCTCCAAATCACAATGGAGAAAAGCAGTCTTCACATCCATCTGTTCAACTTCTAAATCAAGACTAGCTGCTAAGCCCAAAACAAGACGGATTGATGACATTTTCACAACAGGTGAGAAAATCTCTTCAAAATCAATCCCTTTCTTTTGACTGAAGCCTTTAACAACTAATCTAGCTTTGTATCGTGGTTGTGAAGTATTCTCTTCTTGTTTCACCCGATAAATCCATCGGTTCTTCAGAGCCCTTCTGCCTTCGGGTAATTTAACAAGGTCAAAAGTGTGATTATCATATAAGGATTTCATTTCCTCTTTCATTGCTTCAAACCATTTCTCCTTTAGTTCACCCTCCATGGCCTCTTCATAACAATCAGGTTCTCCTCCATCTGTCAAAAGAACATACTCACTAGATGGGTACTTACCAGACTGCACTCTATTTCTGGTAGATCTCCTTAGTTGGATTTCAGTTTGCTCAATAGTTGGAGTATCTTCTCCATATTCAAATTCATGATCTTCCTCAACGTGATCATGATCAACCTCTGTCTCCACATTATTCTGATTATTAAAATCAACTGCATCAGGAGAACTTGTAATAGGTTTCGGATCCAAATCAATCAAGTCATCACCACTAGGAGATTCTGAAATACTTGATTTACCAATGTCTTCAATGGTTTGGTCTTCCATGAAAACTGCATCACGGCTTCTAACAAGTTTCTTTTCAACTGGATCATAGAACCTGTAACCAAATTCATCCTGCCCATACCCAAGGAATATACATTCCCTCGCTTTGGTGTCTAACTTAGACCGCTCATCCTTAGGTATATGCACAAAAGCTTTACAACCAAACACGCGTAAATGATCATAGGAGACATCTTTTTCATACCATACCCTATTAGGGACATCAGTCTGCAACGCAACAGAAGGAGACAAATTAATTACATGAGCAGCAGTAAGTAAAGCCTCACCCCAAAAAGATTTAGGTAGCTTTGCCTCTGAAAGCAAACATCTGACCCTCTCCACTAGGGTCCTATTCATTCTTTCTGCCAAGCCATTTAACTGAGGGGTCTTAGGAGGCGTCTTCTGATGCCGAATACCCTGCTCTCTGCAACATAAGTCAAATGGGCCACAATACTCGCCACCATTATCGGTGCGAATGCATTTCAACTTCTTACCAGTTTCTCTCTCAACTGATGCCTGAAAAACTTTAAACACATCAAGTACCTGATCTTTAGTTTTCAAGACATAAACCCACAGCTTTCTTGAACAATCATCAATAAAGGTGACAAAATAAAGTGTGCCACGATGAGTCCTTACTTTCATTGGTCCACAAACATCTGAGTGTACCAGTTCAAGCAGCTCTGTCTTTCTTGAAGGGGGATGACTCTTGAATGAAACTCGTTTTTGCTTCCCAGCCAAACAATGAACACATCTTCTCAGCTTTGTAGCTTTCAATCCTGACAACAAATTCTTCTTGGCCAAACAGTCGAGTCCTTTTTCACTAATATGACTAAGTCTCTTATGCCATAACTCTGATAAGTTGTCATTCTCTACTGCATTAACTGAGTTCACACAAATGGAAGCATTCATCTTATATAAATTATGGAATTTATCACCTCGGGCCACAATCAAATTCCCTTTCGTGAGTTTCCACTGGCCATTACCAAAGAAGTTACAATAGCCATCATCATCAAGCCTCCCAGCTGAGATCAAATGCAAACGAACACTAGGTGCATGCTTAACATCATGAAGCACCAAATTTGTTCCACAATTGGTCTTCAAACAAATAGTTCCAGTGCCTACTACAGGTACCACCGTATCATTTCCCATCTTCAAAACTCCAAAATCACCGGAAGTATAAGAAGTGAAGAAATCTTTCCTCGATGTCACATGAAATGAAGCACCACTATCGACCACCCAACTGGATTCATCATTGGCAACGACAATGACATTATCATCATAAGCAAGAATAAGATCATCGTTGGAAGTGGTAGCAGCAACACGATCATTATTTTCATGGTTTTTCTTATCGTGCCCATCACGATTAGCTTTGCGCTCTCTCTTCAATATGAAACAATATTTCTTAATATGACCAGGTGCACCACAATGATCGCACTTAAACTCTTTCCATCTTGACCTCGATTTGCTTCGACTTTTACTTCTACCTTTTTCATATTTATGTTGGCTTCTCCCCCTATTCTCTGAAACCAACAACTCGGGTTGAGACGAATGCTGAGTTTTTCGTCTCATCTCTTCATTCAAGATACTACTCTTCACAAGCTCAACGGTTACACCACCATCAGACGAAGAGTTAACAAGAGAAACACGAAAGGTTTCCCAAGAATCAGGTAAAGTGGCAAGAATCCAAAGTCCGATAATTTCATCGTCAAATTTAATGCCATACCTGTCAACTGATCAAGAACACCTTGAAACTCATTCAAGTGATCAGCAATAGAAGTTCCTTCTTTGTATTTCAGTTGCATCATCTTCTTAAGCAAAAACAACTTATTATTTCCAGTCTTAGATGCATACAAATTTTGCAACTTCTCCCACAAACTTCTCGCATGTGTCTCGTGTTGAATTTGATTGTAAACATTCTCCTCAACAAACTGTCTGATAAATCCACAAACTTGTCTGTGCTCAAAATCCCATTCTTCATCAGTTTTAGATTCGGGCTTTTGAGTCGCAAAAACAGGCAAGTGTAAAGCTTTCACAAATAGGAGATCTTTCATCTTATTACTCCATAGATGATAGTTTAATCCATTCAAAGTAATCATCCTATTTGTATTTATATCCATGGCCACACCGGTAACAGAACCGATGTGGCTCTGATACCACTCTGTTGGGAAAGGGATATCAAACAGAGCGAATACACGCAGCGGAAATTAAGCTTCTCCTTTCCAAATACCCAGCAAATATTCAACTAAGTAATTTACCAAATGTGCCGATGGATATAAATAATCAAAGCAGTCAACAATAATAGAGACACGCGATTTTAACGTGGAAAACCCCTTCAAATCGAAGAGTAAAAACCACGGGGCCTACGAGACCCAAAATAAATCTCCACTATAAATACGAGGCACAAATACAACAGTTCCAACACCAACAAAAGCAATTCTAAATCCGAACAAACCGATTCTTAAAATATATCCAACAAGAATCACAAAGACGAAGAACACAAAATAGGCCAAATTCGCAGCTACTGTTCATGCGAGAAAAACTGACCTACGGTGCTTCAAATCCGATCTCCACCGTTCAGATTGAAGATTGGTGTGTTGGGAACGTACTGTTAAAATTTCATCAAAATCGGACCACGAATGATATCCCGATCGTCCGCTTGATGAACTGCTGCCGCCTCAAAATTGTGCAGAAAAATTTTTGGAGAAAAAATGTTCTGTTCTTTGTTTTGCATGCACAAATAAAATGCTGCTGCTGGGCGTCTCGATCAGTCCAGAAAGAAAGAAACAAAGGCCAACTTTGATACGTTTCTTGATGAAAATGATTGATGGGCTTTTGACTTTTCTATTGGGTCATATTTGGGCTGGACCCAACAGTTTCTTGATGCACCAAGCTCGTGATTTCTCATAAATAAGTACTCAAGTTTCCAGGTATACGAAAACAAAAATAGATATTTTTTAATATAACTTTTATTATGTCTATTTTTTTATACGAGTTTGAGATTCTATGTCCACCTACTTTGTGAAGTAATTCATAACCATCATAAATCCTAACAAATTTATTCTCCAATTGGAAAAGGGCATGACGAACTCATAATATGCAAATACTTATAAGCTTGCTTTTCTAATTGCGGATCCATGCACCTAACAAGCCCCACACCATCTTCAATGTTGCTTGTCTTTTATAAAAAGTAAGAAGTTTGTTTTTTGTTCAAATACTTGAGAGATTTGATTGAGCTGAATTGAAGAGATTTTAAGTTGTGATTGTGGAACCATTTCCATGTCTTCAGACTTGCATATTTCTTGAGATTCAATTGATCATCATTCTCTTTTTCGTTGGTTGTTATTCTTGATCATATTCTCTCTCATGTTCTGCTACTTCGGCTTTCCACCTTCTTTTCTCTTTCAAATTAATTATATTGGGTTTTGGCCAACTTAATTGAGAGCCAATACTTAGAGGACTGAAATATTAACGACACTATAAGGTATAAAAAATTGACATGCAGAAATACTAATTAATTTTTTGTGTTTAGTCCCAAACAAATATATATATTATGCGAACATTATGTATGAGCGTGCCTAGAGAGAATTTTATGTTATAATATATAAGGGAGTGAATTATAATTTAAAGTAGACTTGATATATTTATGATATTTTATATATGATATAAGAGTCGATGAAACATAATCAAAAATATTTATGTGTGCAGTTGTATTGGAATTCGAACACAACGCACAAAGATCCAAAGTATTTTATGGAACCAGAGAAGTTTAATCCTTCAAGATTTGAAGACACAAATGGCATTACTCCTTACACTTACGTCCCGTTTGGTGGAGGGCCTAGAATGTGCCCTGGAAAAGACTATGCAAGATTAGAAATACTTGCCTTCATCTACAATGTGGTGACAAGATTTAGATGGGAAAAAGTGATTGCTAATGAAAAAATCATAGTGGATCATATATGTGTGCCTGCAAATGGACTTCCTATTCACATCTATCACCACTAGCTATGAACAAAACATAGTTCGTATCTCTATTTCTCTCGATCAACATCCTTTTTCTTTTAATGGAGTCTCTCAACATTCATACATGATATGTTTGTTAGTGTGCTAAGTAAATGTTGTTGTAGAAAGTTAATTAGTGATTAATGCTTCTGCATATAAGGTTTGAGAATAGCATAAATGACAAAATTTAGATATTATGAAACGAATATTAAGTTAAAAATATTAAACACTTGAACTTTAAAATATTACCTTTTTGCAGATGCCGATACTTGTCTACGCGTAGTGCTTCTTTGCATACGGTTCATCGGTAGTGCATTTTTATGTATTGTGATATAGTTAGAGATCACGATTGAGACCCCTTATTTTGCATCTTTATGTATGGTGCATCTTAGGTGCATTTTTTATTTTCTATTTTTTTAGCAACGGAAACAGGCTAAAGTTAATTGTCAATATCTTCACTCATTGGTTCAACTCTTCTAGCTTTCCGCTCCCAATGCTTCCTCTCTTCATTCATTCTCTGACCCAGCTTGGTCAAGGCATTCGCGGACTATTTCCAGAATGTTTAATGTGTTTAATCATACATTCTCGAGGCACCCTTGCTATCTTCAATTATTAGTCCCAAAGGGTTCCTATCGCTCCTATATAGTGGTTGACCTATTTGTATTCCTGCCATACCAGAATGCTTCTTATCTATTGCTAGAAGTTTTGCCCGAAGCAAGATGAGGTTTCTCACCCCCTTCTAATTGATGACGGGCTATTATAGATTTTCACATTGTTGTTTGAAGCTTTTTTTTTTCTTTTTTTGAAGAGGCCATCAATTTTGTGTCGGAATCCTTAACAAGTTGCATCACCACTTCGGAATGACATACGACCCCAAGTTAGTTGTACCCTTAGTGTATTTTTATATATTGTGATAGAATTAGAGCATTAAAAGAAATAAATGCACAAAATTCGACCTCAAGTTAGTTATATCCATAGTGTGATAACAAGTTGCACAACATAGTGAATTAGTGATGGCGTGATGGGTTTTTACATATGATGCACGGACACTTCTAAAAATATCATGTTGCCGTGTCGTGTCATGCCATGTCGTGTCGGACACTCGTATCGGACATCATGTCGGACACTCCTTACGTGGGAAATTCAAAAAAAAATCCGTATCGCCGTATCCGTGTCGTGTCGTGTCCGTGCATCATAGGTTTTTACCCACTTGCCCTAGAAATGGCCCTGGCTCGAGCACGACCTTAAATGCCAGCCAAGATTCATTTAATATGTGAAATACGTTAACAAGGCCAAACCCATACTATATTCAAAGCCATGAAACCATAGCTTATAGTGCTGAACGATCAATTCACAACTTCACCACACAACATTTCAGGATTCAACAGAAGTAGCAGTATATATGATAAACCCTTTGTATTACATATTCTCATTGCACTGTTCTAGCGCAAGTTATCATCAAAATTTAGGGCAACAATTTACAATATTTGAAACAAGATCAAGAGACATTGGAAGTTCTAAAAGTTCCTCACTCAAACACTCATTTCCTACTAATAAAAAGATCGTTCTCTCATTTTCTACTATTAAAAAGTTCACTGAAGATGAGAAACTTTGCTCCAAAAGTGAGCACAATGTGCATAGCACTGCTGCTGCTCGTAAATCTGCAAGTACGCCTCAGAAACTGCAACCATTTCAGGCCGTGTTTCTGACACGTGAAGATCCTGCATCTCATACCTGGTAAAAACACATATAGGTTAGGAATATCAAAATATCTATACCATCAATAATATTATAAGCAAGAAGGAAAATTACCAACATTCTTCCGACTTGCGCTGCACAAGCACTCTATAGGATCCTTCACCCGGCTTCCCATCATGAACAATATTGGCAATGAGGTCATACTTGGATCGCAACTTTCCATTTTCATTGGGAGCAGGCAGAGGGATGTAATCCTTCAATTCAAAATTCTTCACGTGGAAATGAACTAAGAAAAGGAAAGAATATTAGTCTAATAGCAGATAAAGAATCACTCAAACCAATACTAGAAAGAACTACTTAGTCAGCGACCATATTACACTGGTAGAAGGAATAGCACTCACCAATGGAGGGGTTTTTCTCCACAAAAAAGTTGTTCTTTGTAAACCGACACATGTGAAGAATAAGATATTGTGGCAATCTAGCCACGCGATATCTCATCCTTGCTAAACGAGGACGGACAACTTCAGTCACTGTCTCTCCATTGAATTTCTTCAGTATTTTGAAAAGATATCTCATCCTTGCTAAACGAGGACGGACAACTTCAGTCACTGTCTCTCCATTGAATTTCTTCAGTATTTTGAAAAGTGGAACCTAGACATTCATTCGTTTATAATTAGCTGATCTTTTTCACTTAAATTTGTCAAGAAGACAAATCTACACATAGGATCATATACTGCCAAGGAAGAAAAAGTATGAACTAATAACCAAAACATAACAACACAAAATAACATGAAGTACAAGTAACATGTAAGTTAAAATAATACAGACCCAAGCAAGTGACCCAACTTATGTCCCATGTTCAACAAAAAACATATCGGTAAGACAATTATACAAACTGATTACAAAGAGAATTCGTTGCACTCCTTTCCCATTCAACTAGAACGGAAACCCCCAGTGACCTAGCATAAAAGTTAAAACTCCCGGGTATACATCTCAAAACATGCATAATAAAAGTCTAGATATCACAAAAAGTACCAAAAAATTCAAAAGGTTCAGTAAGTTACACATAAAACCAACTATGAACCCATAAATAAGAAAAAGAAGAAAAAATCTAACCTGTGGAATAATGTTTTTCTCCATGATAAAATAGAAAAAGAAGAAAAAATCTAACCTTTGGAATAGTGATTTTCTCCATGATGTTAAACAGAGGGGGAGGTGGCAAGTCTAACCCAAGCATTAAGAAAGGCATTTTGCTAGTCTCCTTGATTACATCACCCACTTCGTTCGCACCATCATCTCCATTATCAACCACCCTACCATGGAATTCTTTGACAACCTCCAATTCACCCTGTTAGAAATATCCACAGCAAAAATGTATTTAAAGAAAGAGAGAAAAAGGCAAATATACATGAATCAACGAATAATTCATTAAAAGTATCGGGGCGGGCCAGATAAACAAGACGGGCAGATAACCTGAAAGCACTCATGTATTATGCTTCCACCCCTTTTTGAGGTTTTAAGATCCCTATGCAGCGTATTAAGAAGCCAAGACATAAATTCAACAGGATCTGATTGCACACCTATTCGGAACAGTTTTTTACTAACCTTCATAACCGCCTGCAGAAACTCATGCGGACTAACCTGCAAAATTCTTAACATCAAAATAAGATCGAAAACCAAAATTATGCACTTACGAGCAAATGCAAATGCAACCTGTCCTTTAAAGTTCCTTGCATGCCAAAATTTTCTCGTGAGCTCTCCAAATCGAAGAACAAGTAGAGATTTACAGCGGTTATAGTTCTCAGGAATAAGAAAGAAATTCCTCAAGGGAGTAACACGCATCAAAGATTGGATGGTGACATTCACAAAATCCGTCTCTTTGATATTATTTAACCCGACCTACAAACATTTCAAAGAGAAAAAACAAATAATAATAATAAATAAGTTCAGTTCTACAGCAATCCAAAATGAGCTGAGGGAAATACCTAACTCGAGAAAAATCTCAATAGAATACCATTCCAGGAAGATAATCAGAACCATCAAGTGCCCTGGACCATTGTCGATTCCGGTCAATCTGCTCAACTTGCTCCCTTGTAAACCTGAGCAATTAGCATGAAAGATCAAATTGATTAATCCATGACAGCATGCATAGCACAAAGCAGAATGGAAGTTGCGAAAAGAGTAAAAGGTAAGTGAAATGAAGTAGAAAGCATTAACTTTTTGTAATAATATATGCATATTAACCATAATGAACAAGTATTTAACCTCTTGGAACTTTTTAGAGGTATCAGGAACAATGTTTGCCACAAGAAAGAGTATAACGGAAGAGAAACGGAAAATGGATAAACTAAGAGACATGCCTGGGGTTGAGGACATGGCGAATATCATCCAATGACGGATCAACAACTTCATATCCATCAGGAAGACAGTAAACTTTCTCCGTTTGAAGATTAATGTGGACATGGTGGCCAGCTTCAAGACTATGTGTATATGCATG
The DNA here is from genome assembly GCA_037501455.1 of Lantana camara. Taxonomy (NCBI): domain Eukaryota; kingdom Viridiplantae; phylum Streptophyta; class Magnoliopsida; order Lamiales; family Verbenaceae; genus Lantana; species Lantana camara. The sequence goes on along the minus strand of CM074863.1, from coordinate 18,803,333 downwards.
GGATTTCTGTCCTCTTCCTTGGAAATACTTCCCACAAACCAAACAAGCATATACATTCAGGTTTGAAAGAGACACTGAGCAAAACTTCTCAAAGTCGAAGTCTAAAACCTGAAAAGAAACAGATATGGTTTCAGACACAGAATAAAGCCGATAACAAACTCATTTTATAAATTGAACTGTGGACAAACAATAGCAATGGAGAGATCTAAAACCTGAAAAGCTACAAAATATGGCTTCAGCAATAGAAGCCTGACAAAAGCATATGACTTACGAATTGAATATTAGCAAAGTATAGCAATGGAATACAATTTTTTCCCATCAAGAAACTTGCAAATTGGAACATTTCTAATTCCCTATAAGAATGACAAAAGGATTACAAGCATGACAAAAGGATATGACTTATAAATTGAAGTTTTCTTATCTCGAGTCTTTAGAGTGATACTTGATCCTAGTACGGAATGAGATTTCTTACAGTGTTCTTAAGTTACAGGACAAATTACATTGTTTTCATTAATGCACCATCAATGGTAAATTATTGGGGAATTTTTAGAACATGGTTCACGAAGCATGACCCATCCACGGTTTAGCCAAGCCTCCAAACCCGTAAAAATCAACCTGCATAGATGTTAGTCAGCAGCCCCTACATCCTCAGTCCTCCCCCCACCCCACTCTTTCCTTTTGACAAGTATTTACATCATTTAAAATCAGTTGGGCATGTTAGCAGAACAACAAGCTTGGATGTACATCTTGATTTGAACAGAAACAGCCACGGAATATCGGAATTTGTTTCCAAAGGGCAAGACAGTTACAAAATTTCGAGATAACAGAGATTCAGTGGCAACAAAATCGTATAAAATGTTACAGAAACAGTAAAGACAAGCCTGAAAGAGTGCACTAACCTGTCTATTGACAGTATCAAGATAAGGGCAGTCCCGTCTTGCTTGAATAGTACGATTACGCCTCCCTCGCCCCACTGCACTTTCTTCATCATCATTGTCTTCCTCACTACGATTTTGATTTTGCCCGTTTTGCTCCATCGTTCCCCCACTATTTACGAGTTTATCTTCTTCCTCGTACGAGGCCAGTGGAAGGACCGGATTTTCAAACGGGAGCGGGGATGAGGACCTCCCAACTAGTTTCTGCCTCTTCGCATTCCCATTCTCATCCACTGCATTATCGAAATCTACTCGTTTTGTTTCCATAGCTTCTACGGTTTCTCATCTTATTATTTCCAATCAGATGTTTTCTAATTACAATTGATCCGCAAGGTTACGCCTAGTCCAATCTTTCCAGTATTTTCATATTACCGCCATATTTGCGATTGTGGGGAAGCAAGAAAAAACTGAAGAGGAGCTGTCTGTCTCGTTCAGAGAGAGCCTTTTCCTTTTCTTTGGGTTGGGAATTGGGATTTCGGATGTATGCAAATACTAAAATTAAGGAGATAATTATTTGTTTTTAGTAATTTTAGAATGTGGAATGCTTTTGAATTTGCTTCTAAGTTATATGGTTAACAGAATTCTATATAGAATGGAAAAAAAAAAAAAAATTCTATTATCATAATTTTATTAGAATACTAATATTTTTAATTAATTTTTTATATACAAATAAAGTCTAGAATTTATACAAATATAATAATATAATTAATTTATATACTTTGATATATTAGATTATTTTTAGGTAAATATAATAATTTATATTATATTTTATTTCATATAATAAATATATCATATTTATATAGAATGATATTATTTATCAAATTATTATTTACAAACATAAATCAATAGTATAATTTAAGATAAATATATAATAATATAGTATAATATATTTTACTAATTCTACATAATATTATATAAAAATATAATAATTTTAAGTTAATTATTATATTATTTAAATCATATTTATAACTAAAATGATTTTAGAAATTTTAGGGGTACTTTAATAAAAATTAAAAGTAATCTTTAATTTTACTCTATAAACATTGAACTGATTATTTTATTTTATTTTTTTCAAACATTTATTATTTTTAGGGGCACTTCCCAAAAACTCTCCATGAGTTTGGGAAGTTCCTTTTTACTCCCCATTTTCAAATATATCATTTAGGGTTTTAGGTACGATATTTGGGGATTTAGATAAGTGATTCTGAGATTTAGATACAACATTTTGAAACATGGGGTTTTAGGTACGACATTTGGGGATTTAGATACGCGATTCTTGAGTTTTTATACATCATTTTTGAAAAATGGGGAGTTAAGAGGAATTGAGCTTATCATTTGGGGAATTTTTGGGAATTCCCCGTTATTTTTATTACTGCAAAATTTTACAGTTTTTATTTTTATATTAACTTCGATTAAGGAGTAGAGTTGCTGCAAACAACCCCTTAAAAATTAAAATCATAAGCCAGTTTTACGGTTAGGCCTGGCCCATATCTGGATTCATAGCTCTCAGCCTATAAGCCCAATTGTTCTAATAAGGCCCCGCCCCATGAAGAAAAGGAATAGAATTATAGGTCAAAGGACATTGAAATTTGAAAGATTACGACATATATGTAACATTCCTCAATAGAATTATAATATGTTGTATATCTTCTGTTCGTAAATCTTCTGTTGGTAAATTGTAATAGCTAAAAAACGTAATGTATTTATACAAAACTTAATAGGCTTAGTTTTGTTTTATTTATTTTTTTGTTAAGCACGTTATCTACTTTCCTCGTTCATTTTACCTATATATGTAGTGTAACTTAATAATTTAGTATAATAATAATTTAACTTAAGTCTCGAGTCTTTGGAATGTAATTATCATTAGTGATGGCTAAAAAACTTTATACCTAAGTAGTATGGCTCGTCTTAATCCATAAAAATGTTCTGTAAAAAAAATATATTATAACCAAGGAAAGGAAGTGTTTGGTATCTATCATCTAAAGATGAGTGATACTCCTTAATGCGTTTTTGTGAATAATTTAAGACTGTGTTTGTCTATCTGATTTGGGTTTTTTAAGTAGTATTAGCTTTGGTTTGAACACTTGTCCTTATTAAACTTTTACTGTATTCAAACTTGGAGCAAATGGGGGGTGGAAAGCAAATAAAAATAAGCTCGAAAATCTAAAAGTAATGCCGGCCACCAGTATAGCACGTCAACAATGCGAAAATTTGTCCATATTGTTTGACTAATAAAATATATTGCCCCAATGTAAAAAATACAATGGGGAATTCCAAAAACTCCCCAAATAATAAGTCCAATTCTTTTTAACTCCTCATTTTAAAAAATGATATATAAAAACTAAAAAATTGTGTATCTAAATACCCAAATGGTGTATTTGAAAATGAAGAGTATCTAAATCCCAAAATCGCATATCTAAATCCCAGAATCACGTACCTAAAACCCCAAATTATATATTTGAAAATGAGGAGTAAAAAGAAACTTCTCAAACTCATGGGGAGTTTTTGGGAAGTGCCCAAATTACAATTGATAAATTTAATGAGAATTCTCATGTGCAAGCACATCATAGCTCAGTTTTAATCATTATTATTTTTGTTGTTATTGTTTTTATAAAAAGTTACATCTATGATCTAACCCAAAATCAACTGTTTGAAGAATTATATTTTATTTTTCCTGAAACTTCATTTGAAACAAGAAAATCAAACTTTTGAAAACCAATCTAGTAAAAAGTTACATATTTCATTAGAAAAATAGAATATATATTGTTATTTTCAACACAAAACGTTCTGAGATTAACTCTTATTTCCTCAAGCCTAAGATTACTCTTCACCCTGAAATTAACATCTTTTTCCTCAGGAGTTTATCGTAGTAAGTCAGGATTTCGTCTTTCCTCAAAAGCTTATCGTAGTAAGTTTAAGTTTTATCTTTCCTCAAAAACTTATCGTAGTAACTAGTAAGTCAGGATTTCGAAAAAGCTAATCAAGAGAGATCAGACTAAAAGTTGGATCGTCATATTTCAAGGGTCTTATTTATAGGGCCTACGAATTTAAGGTTCTCCCTAATCCTACCAGAGTTTTTTTTTTTTTTTTGGGAACCGGTCAAAGGACCGTAGGGTTATTACCGAGGACTCACTCTCATCTTATTGAACCGAGAAGAAGTGTACAGGCAATGAGCCATGATCCACCTATCTAAAAGACAATTGCAGCACCAATGCCTATCCATGATAGAAATACAACAATTAGGCCCATAGGCATGACTATTCTTAAGGTCCCTATTACCCACCGCATACATCGGATCAATCGTCGGCCCCTAAAAAAGGCGCCCAGTTTTCCGGGCTTTAGCTGGATAGTGGTTCCAAGCTTCACGGGAATCAGTCGCATAAAAGGCGGTAGCATCCTTGGGACAGCGGTTCAAAGCTACCATAAAATAGCAGCTACTATTCGGCCAGATACAATCAGGATATACTGAGGATAGTCCGTTAATTTCCATAAAGTAATCATCTGGCAGCCCAACGTATGAGCTACATTCGTCGGTAGAATTCCAGTGAATCCTTCGTATAGACCTGCTGTAATCTCAATTGAGATTCTTTCTTCTGAAATTCAGGAAACCCCATTTATCCAGTTTAATCAGACCTCTCAACTTCCTTTCCATTGGGTCATTAGGATATGCCCATGTTTTCTGTGTTTCAGCACATTGCTTAGCCAGGAAATCTGCCACTTGTTTGCCCTCACGATATATGTGAGTTATTTTAACTTGTATCTCCCTTGCAATTTTATGGAACTCTAGGATTAACTGCTTTATTTGGAGATCTCCAGAACGTCCTTGTTTCATGATTGCAATGACTGCCTGCGCGTCAATTTCAATCCAAAGGCAAGTACAACCGACGTCCTTGGCCAATCTCAAACCTTGAAATACGGCTGTTAGCTCTACTAAAGTATTGGTCGCTATGCCAATTCCGCTGCTGAAGGCACCCACAACTGAACCATTCCAATATCTTATGATCCCGTCTGTGGCAGCTAGTCCCGGGTTTCCTCTTGAGGCTCCGTCGGAATTCAGTTTCAATTGACCCCGATGTGGTCGAAGCCACCTAACCATCACACTAGTGCTGGATCTTTGTCGCTGCGTGCAGATTCCAAACTGTTTAACTCTAAATATGTCTCCCTTCCGAGCACTACGATGCATGTGCGTGGTTCTGCTCCAACGAAGAATATGTAGTCGAACTTGTCAAATGATATTCAAATAACTGAACTTTAGTCCGCTGTGTTTGGATATGTTGCGCTCTATCCAAATATACCAGAATATCAGTCCCGACAAGATACACCTTATGTGATTTTTCCCTCTAAACGCCGTCAAGTTCATCCAAGTTTGTATGACCATTGCCGGGGACTCCAGACCATTCATATTGACATTAAATATATCAGAGAAGTGAGCCCAGACTCTTTTCGTTTTCTCGCCAGTAATGAAGAGATGTTGGAGTGTCTCTAAATGAGAGAAAGATTTACATTTTGAGGGGAAAACCATTCCTTTGCGATGCAACCTCTCATCGACGGGGATCCAGTCATGGACCAAGCACTAAAGAAAGATCATGATAGTCGGAGTTAGGTTAGCACTCCATAGCAGCCACATAAATTGGGAAGCATTCCTGCGTTTCCTGATGTTATGCCACGTCGATTTAACTGAGAATTTACCCTCCGTATTATGAGCCCATATGGCCATGTCAACAACCGAAGTGTCAAAGTGAACCTGTACTAACTTAGCTGCTATCTCATGGCCCACCGTTGCATTTAGGTTCTCAACATTCCAAGTTCCATTTATCCAAAATTCCCCAATTTGAGCTCCATTGTAAACCTCCGCTTTCAGATTAGTTTTCCATTCGTCAAGAGCCCATCGGTCATGCCAAAATGAGATATTACCCTGACCCATCACCCATACTATACCACTTTCAACTTTGTCCCTCACGCCACAAAGTCTCCTCCACATATGAGAGTGATTGTTGTTAACATGTGCCTTGGTCGGATGAGTCCCGTTGCAATATCTATCTCTCATATAGACCTCCCAAAGTGACCTGCTTGTCCTATGTCTCCACCATAGTTTATAGGAAAATGTCTCAACAATGTCGTTAATGTCACGGACCCTCAATCCACCTTCTTCAACCGGGTAACAAACTCTCTTCCAGGCAGCCCAATGAATCTGTCTCTTGTCGTTAGAGGATCCCCAAAAGAATCTATTTAACATGAGCTCTATGGATCTTACAACTGTTTTTGGGGGATTTAAGATCTGCAGAGTGTGCATCGGAATAAAGTAGAGGACGGATTTAATGAGTTGTAACCGACCCCTATGAGAGAGTCTAACTAACTCTCAGCCTTGAAGTTTAGCCCGTATCTTAACCATGATATCATCAAATAACGTTATTCTCCGTCTTCCTCGAAATAGAGGTGCGCCGAGGTATTTTATAGGCAAGTTTTCACGGGAGAAACCTAGAACTTCTTGAACCTCGGATGCTGCCCTATCTGAATTGTTTCCCACAATAAAAGAACTCTTATTTGAGTTCACTTTTTGTCCAGAAGCAGCCTCACATTGTGCCAGAATGTCTTTCATCGCCTGGAGGGAGGACCGACGGCTGTTGGTGAAGATGATGGTGTCGTCAGCATATGATAAATGCGATACCATATTTAACGAAGGCATTTGAAATCTAGCGTTCATATTCTCTGCCATATACCTGTCAAGCAAAATGGACATATAATCAGCACTAATGATGAAAAGGGAGGGCGAGAGCGGGTCACCTTGTCTCAAGCCTAGCCTTGAGTGAAACAGCTCTGTCGAACCTCCATTAACCATAATAGAAAACCAACAATTATTAATCGCACATTGAACCCATCTTATCCATTTCTCTGGAAATCCTTTTCGGTGGAGAACCTCAATTAAGAAGTGTCATTCAAGGCAATCGTAAGCTTTCGCCATGTCTAGTTTCAACAGAACGTTCTTGTCTGTACCCTGTGTATCCAAGGAGTGAACCATTTCCTGAGCTAGAAGGATGTTATCGCTGATCAAACGGTCTTTAACAAAACCGCTATGATTTGGAGAGATTGTTGGGAATAGTGCCCTTAAAATTCAATTTGTTGGATTAATTAAACTGAATTTACAACAAGTTGTGAGTATTTCACATATTGATAATTAATGGCGTGTGGTGGTATTCTTATATGATATGTGTTTCATAGGAAAAAATTTTGAATACGAAAATCACATGTCATTAAAGTTCTAGTCGGTAAGATAAGAATATGTTCTTATCAAGACTATAACGTGGTTATATATGATGACTAGTCTTTCACCATAGGGAATGGTGATTCCGATTATAACACGTTGATGATTCTCAATAGGATTGGAAACATCGAACTGGACCACTGAGATTATTCATTTTATACTGGTATCTAAAATGAATAAAATCTCAGGAAGCATTGTACTCTTAATCCTGACAATATTTCGGCTTTAGGCATGTAGTGTTAGTTACTGTAATATACTCGAAGTGAGGTCTCGATAACGGTGGCCAAAATACTTTGTACGTTCGGTGACTGCATGAAATGTGCTAAAGAGTTATATTGATCCAGGAATCTGTGGCCTTGTTGGAAGGTAAAAGATATCCCTGAAATAGATTTGCGAAGTTCGAATTAAGACTTTGGCCAAAGCACTTCGCGTGATACGTCACCGAAGTTGTATGTTGAATGTGTTTCACATACAGAGAATTTGAACTTAAGGCGAATCAATAAATTTCAGATTGGAGATGAAAAATAAATGATAGTAGTTGCAATTTATTTTTCATGGATATCTACACGGAGGAGTAAAATGCGAAATTATTCTAGATCAAGAAATTCGTGAATAATTTAATTAATTTTAAAGTGCAACAATATTTATTTAGTGGAATTAAATATTGTTAAACGGTAATTAATTACTATCATAAGATGATAATATATTAACCCATTTGGAGCTAAAATTAATTAGTCCTGCAGGTCCCCCTGCAAGCCCCAATAAGACCTAAAGAGAAAAATATTACAAGGAGAAAGAGAAATGAATTTTCAAAGTGTTTGAAAATAGCCAAGGGATTTATTTTAAGAAAATAAATCAAAGTTCCAAAGAGTTGGAAATGCCCGAAATTTCATTTTGGAGAAAATGAAAAATTTTATTAAAAAAAATAATTTTTTTTTAATTGCTGACATGGCAGGTGCTGACGTGGCACCTGACGTGTCATGCCACGTTAGCAGGTCAGGGCCCAGTTGGCGCTGGCATAGCGCCCGCGTGGCGTGGCACGCCGCGTGTGCGTTTGAGATCGCGCCGTGTCAGCGCAAGCGGGTGGCCCAGATTGAATGTTGACCGGGCAAGTCAACGGATCATCGGATCGGGTCAAACCCGGTTCAAACGGATAGGGTCGGACCGGATAGGACCAGACCCGGACACGTGTCAAGACCTGGTGAGGCTGCGTGTATGCATACGCGCCAACCACTTGGCCAGCTTGTGGCGGCGCGTGACAACGCGTGGCGCCACGTGGCGACGCGTGGCTGGCGGCGTTATGTCGGCGGCAGAGAATGCTACAACATGGTATATTCGGATTGGCCGTCCGGGATGCGGTTTATACGCGGTATGGTAAAATGATCGTTTTGCCCTCATAAATTTAGCTATAAATAGGCTAACCCTTGCCTCATTTTTATTCTTTCAATTTTCAGAGTTCTCTTGGCAATTTTGGCCGAGATTCTTTCCTTTTTAATTAATTCAAATTATGGATTAATTAATTATATAATTAGGTGATTATATAATTAATATATAAACCACTTAATTATTAGAAAATAGGGATTTTCTAGTTTTAGAAAAATGAGTTTTTCTAGAAAAATATTTTCTCGAGTATTTAGGGAAATACTCCCGGAGCCCACACTCTGAGGGTCGAGTCGGGGATATTGTGGGGAAGCTCTGCCGGTTTCACGAAAGGGAAAGGAGCTGGAAAAATCCCGTTAGATAGTCATATTTGGAGTACGGTAATATTTTACAGTTATATTATTTTGAGCATGATAAACTATGTGCCATTAATTGTTAATTGCATGTTATATATTATCTGCTTAGTGATTTAAAATTTATTATTAATTGTATGTATATACTTGAGTAGATCCGGCTAGTCTTCCGTTATTGTATTAAAATGTTTTAGAAATATTTTAATACTTATATTATAAGAAAATTTTTAAAATGCGGTCCCGTACCGCTATTGTTTTAGACCCACCACCCTGTAGAGATCACTTTTGGCAGAACGATTGAAAGTCTTGAATTCATGAGTTTGGTGATAATCTTATTCTTGATATTGCAAAGTCTACTCGGTCTAAAATCCGACCAATGTGATGGATTGTCTTTCTTAGGAATCAAAATTATAGTAGTTGTAGTGTAAGCTTTCGGCAAGCAGCTGCCACTGAAGAATTCACTAACCATCCCCACGACATCCTCTTCGATGATGTTCCAAAAATGTTGATAGAACCTAGCTCTATAACCATCTGGTCTCGCTGCGCTATGAGGGCTAATACTAAAAACAACATCTCGGACTTCCTCACTAGCTAGTCGGCATGCGAATCAAATCCTCAAAACTGGCTACACATGGCTGGAACTCTCATTAAGACCCGGAAAATTACCATCAGAGGTTAAGAGCTTTTGAAAGAACCTTTTAGCTGAATCTTTCATCTTCTCTTGGTCTGAAATTTCCTCATTGCCCTCGTTAATCGACCGAATTTGCCCCCGGAATCTCTTCTTCTTAACCAAAGCATGGAAATATCGAGTATTCCTTTCCCCATCTTCAATCCACTTACACTCTGCTTATTGTCTCCAGAAATCTTCCTCCATGGCCGTGGCTCTATTTCTCAGAGCTATGCATCGGTTTAGATCAAGCAAGTTCCTCTCGATTGGGTCATTGTCATATCTCACTTCCGCCTGTTTGAGTGCCTTTTCTGTCTCTGTGACGTTGTCAAAGATGTTTCCAAAGCACTGCTTGTTCCAAATTTTCAGGTATTGTTTGAGACGGCTAAGCTTTGCGTGAAGTTTCCAAAGGCCAGTAGAGTGAGTCGGCATCTCCCAGTTTTCTCGAACAATTTCCTCAATCTTTGGATGTCTAAGCCATATATCTTGGAACCGAAAGGAAGTTGGGTTACGTACTCCCTATTCTCTGCATTGGATAAGTAACGGGCTGTGATCGGAAGCCCCACGAGGAAGATGTTTGACTAGGGTATTCGAATAGATGTCAGCCCAAGACTCATTGACAAGGACTCTATCCAATCTTTGCAAAATCGGGCCCCTAGCCCAAGTAAAATTAGAACCCTTGAAGCACGGTTCAATCAAATTGCATTCTTGAATGAAGTCATTAAACTCTGCCATGCCGAGTAGGTCCAGTTGATTACCTCCTCGATGCTCTTCAATCTTGGTGATGATATTGAAGTCTCCACCAAGAAGCCTAGAGAGAGACTGATCCTGATTGATCCTCAAGGATTCCCATAGCTCCCTCCGACCAAGAGTTGTTGATTTAGCATAGACTATAGTGATGACAATCGGCTTAGGCCATCTTCTGTCGGCTTGCTTGATATGAAGGAATTGCCGGTTTTCTTCCATAATCTCAATCTCTGTTACATGTTCACAGAAAAACCAAATATGATTCGAAACGTTGGCAATAATCTTGGGAAAATTAAATAAACGAGTAAACTCATTTATATCATGATGAACCATGGGTTCTAAGATTGCCATAAAGTTTAAATTGTTTCTTCTCTGGTAGTTTTTGAGGATATGTTGCCGGCCATTATTTCGTATCCCCCTTATATTCCATACCATTCCTCTTAACATCATGGATGACCCGAGTTTATGGCCGATGATCGAGTGATCATCCTTTTAGTGGCCAAAACAGTAGCATTTGTGTGTTTCCTCCTCCGCCGGTTTCGAGCCTCAGTGAAGCCAATGTCCTCCGCCAATTGTGATCTGCGAAGAGTCGCCTGTGTTTTCTCAGCTTCAGGATCATCATCATCGGTTTCCTGTTCAGAGGATTCTTCCTGATCATGCTCAGACATGTCCTCGTTGTCATCTCTCTCGTCATCTCCATCATCAGTGGCGCTGCACACCGTCTCCTCTAATGTACTCTCTGCAGGTAGAACAACTTCAATAGAGTCAATTTGAATTGACTTATTCTCAACGTCCTCTGCCAGATTACCCATCTGTTCAGTCTCATTTTGTGTGGATTCCTTCCTTCCAGCGGTTGTATTAGGAGTTTTTTCTCCCTCTGTATGCAGAGGCTATTCTGTCTCCTACTCTTTAGGTCCTTCCTTGTCAGTCTTGACAGCTACCAGAGTTTGTTGTTGATATGTTCCCTGTTGTCATCGTACTCAGATATCTTCTTCCAATCTTATCATTATTTTTTTCAACCGTCTTGGACTCCCAGATCAACCCGGCTATTTTACCTAGTCGTCATACCTCATGAGTTGATCTGCCGAACTAGTTTGTTCGTCATATTCAAATTGTTCACCCGTGTGGATTATTAGCAATACTATTTGGGCCTTTGGACTATTTATCATGTCTTTGGTTGAACTTAGGTTAGGTAGATGGGCCATCTATATATATATATATATATATATATATATATATATTGATATCGTGTTAGATTAATATTTATACTATTATATTAAGCGAAAGAGACAGATAATAAACGCTTTAAATTTTTGGATTTTTTTTTTCCATCTGTTTTGTTCTCTTGTATTTTTTCTTTTTGTTGTTTTTTTTTTTTATTACTCTGACAATATCTTCTTAACTTTTTTTTTTTCATCTACTAACCTGCTTCAATTCTTTTGCTATAATTTTTATCTTTTCCCCCTCATAAAATATGATATTTATTTATCACATTTAATAATTATATTTAAAATAATTATATAATATATATTAATATAAAAAATTATTTTAATATAATTAAACAATAATGTTTTTGTGTCTACACATGCAATAAATGTGTGCGAGTTACTAGTATGTATTAAGAGTTGGAGTCAACTCTCACGTCAAGAAGTTAGCACTTAGCAGTTCAAAGAACATAACTTTGGTTTGAAGTGGATTAGTCCATCGGGATTGCAATAGTTCACACATGAGAAATTACTATTCTGGTCAAATATAATATATTGGTACTTTTACTCTCATAAACATTTTTCTTTGATTTTATTATTTTGAAAAGAAAAAGTGTAACATTATGTCATGTACCTAACACACACACTCACACAAAGTCTAAAGAAGGTCAAATCCGGCGATTAATTTAGTTTCTACAACTTTTAAGGGCAATTTTTCTTCATTTCATTGGCAATTAAAACCAGATCATTATTTTCGTTTAAGTATATTTCTCCCCAACAATTCAAGATTTTGCAATCACACCCAAATTAGGTGCTTAAACACATGAGAAAGAGGTTTTGCGTCATTTGCGATGAACGAACTATAAATTCAAATTAATTTATGGAGAACTTATGACACGATATGACAATATAATTTTTTTTAATTTGTCACATGAGAAATGATCAAAACGAGTGTTTGATTCGATAAAATAGTATTTATAAATATATACATAGATTAGAGTCGATATATAAATTATTTATTTATTCTTTGTGCTTGAGTGTTAACAGCAAACGACGCATTAATATATTGTACTTTCGTTTTTATATTTGATATGATATTGTGTAATGTTTTTTTATTGTTAACTATTAAATTTAAGTTTTAAAAGAAAAGAAAATTATTTTCTTAGCTTATGTTAAAAAATAGTACATTTATATAATTATATATATATATATATATATATATATTCTAATTCGTACTTGAAATTTTAGATTTAAAATCTATAACTTCATCAAATTATAACCTATTTTTATTTGTGCACCGTGGAATGATAATTAAAGAGGTATTTTTTAAGGGTAATGACCTGAATTCAAATTTTCCTGACTACTTGAATGCATTTAGGGGGAGGGGGGGGGGGGGGGGGGGGGGGGAGGAGGAGGTTAATTTTAGAGTGAAAATCAAATTCATTTAAGTAAACCACCAAGGGAAGTTTGGCTTCGCTTTTTCTTCGTTTCCTAATGAAATTAACTAATTTGATATCATTTTATTCAAATCAAAATCACAAACTAATGATCAGAAACGACAACACCTACATTATTGCTTTTATTTATTTTTTAAATAGGATACTGTTTAAAAATTTTAAAATTAATCTATACTCAAAATTAGGATTTAAATTGTTAATATTTGATTAATGCTGAATGCATTTGTTACACTCTGATGGTGTCAAAATCTGGGCTGTGTGCCGAACTGCAGATTAGGACTTCCAATCACCCATGATATTTCTAAAGTGGGGAGACTCTGGTGCTTTCCTAGACTGAAAAGAGGGACAAACGTGAGCTCAAAGGCCAAAACCGGGGAATGTGGGGGTTGAACCCGTTTTGGCACCCCGACGCTCAAGTCAGTAAGCTGAGGGATGAGAAATGCGCTGGAAGTAAGGAGTTTTTGTTTATGAAGGAAAGCTTACCCTCATTGATGATGTAGATGGTTTATATAGGACAACGGGGGCCTAGGTGCGTGCAAGTACACTCTCAGGGAGGTGTGGATCTTGTCTGGTGGGAGAGAGACGCTCCCTGGCCGGAACAGTGCTTTTACGGCTAAAGCACTGTTCCCTGCTCCTGACAGAGACCGGTGGTACTTGGCATAGCTGCAATTAATGTGGCCCGCAGGGAACGGAACGCGCATTGAATGTGGTTGTCCCGTAGCACTTGGGTCGGTTGGCCGCTGGGTCGCACCTTTCTGGGTCGAGAGCTCCTGTTTCTTAGCATTGGGCCGTTTCCCCCAAGTGCTGGGTCGAAAGACAACTGGCTTGGGTCGAGCATTACGGGCTGACGTGGCACAGACCGCCACATGGGATGACACCTGGCGCTTAGTCAGACATCCCGACTTTCCCCTTATCATCTTTCCCTCCCCCCCTCCCCGGTTTGGTGGCACTTCGGCGAGTGGCGACGGACCTTGAGGTAGGCGTTGTGACTGCTGAGAGAAAGTGGGAAGATGGGCTACTTGATGTCTTGAGCGCAACACACTATTAGAGCTAGGTCCTTCGAGCCAAGGCCTCAAGCCGGTATCCGTCGACTCAGGGGGCTGTGAGGTCACGTGCACGTGCCCTCTGGAAACTCCTAGGCTGGAAACGCTAGGTTTTCCTCCTGTCAGCGCAATGATTGCACTTTTTGAATTTTGAGGGACTTGGCACGAATCCTGAGAATGGGCTGCGTGTAACCGCCATTGGGTAATGAGCTACACTTTTCTCGGTGCAAGTTAATCAACCAACACATGGGATTAATTAATCTTGATTTGGGCTAACCACAGCTATAAAGTGGGGACTTAGGCGTTTTTTCCCTTTTTACGCTATTCACAAGTGCAAAACCTAAATTGATGAGTCCTTTGCATTCACCAGCTCTCGCGAAAACAATACTTCCAAAGAGCATCCCCAGCACACCTTCAAGGTACGCCTCTCGATCCTCCATCTCTCTTCTCTATTTCTTCCTCAAACCCTAGAATGGCTCCAAAAACTCTTCCGTTGTGCCCGCTGGTAGCCAACCCAAGGACAAACAACAGAGGAATTATGGGCCAAGGGACATTCCGTCAGATCCAGAGGTGTCCGTTGAGTGCATCAGGGTGAGACGCCTGGGGAAACCAAGATGGGAGGATCCCAACACCATAATGTATATCCCCACAGGGCCGGAAGAGATTATAGGGCCAATTATTGGCAAGGAAGCCGAGAGTGACCATTCAATAGAGGCGGAATCTGTACCACTAGGTGATGACGGGAGAAAGGGAAAAGTTGACGACCAGGCGGTAGAGAATATGACCGGGGAAATTGAAGAAATGTCGTTGGAAGGTGACTCTCGCGACTAAGGAAAGGACGCCTCAACTTCTGGGGTTGAGGTAGAGCAGTGAAAAAAGAGTAAGAAGAAAGGGCAGCAGAAGTGCCCAAAGTATTATCACGAGTTCAGAGCGGAAGTATGGGGGTCAGAAAGGAACACGACAGAGAAGAGGCTGACAGGATGGAGAGACCTTGATCTGAACTGTAACGTCGTTATTCCCGGGCTTCACGAGAACATGGGAGCTCCCCCGGAAGGTCACATAGCTATCTCTCTGCAGGCCATAGAATATGGGTTCAGGCTTCCGCTATCCCCGTTCCAGGTCGTTGATAAAGTTAGGCCAAGCACATCGACTTCAGAATTGGTAACTATGTTGCCCACCCACTTAGGCCAAGCACGTTCTCTCTCTCTCTCTGAATCACATCCTTGATTTATCATTTTGTTTCGTGCTTGTTTGATAAAGTTGGTGTGCTAAACCAATTTATTCCATTTGCAGGATCGATAATGGTGGCTGCGCGAGCCAAAGCCCTTGATCAAAAACTAAAGAAGAAGCAGGCCGCGAAGGCCAAGGAGATCCACGAGGGAAAAGTGGATAGCCCTATCCCCACGATTCAAGAGATAGCCCAAGCCGAGGGCTTAACTGAAGAGGATTCGCTCGCTAAAATCGCCGCAATGGAAAAAGATGCAGGGCAAAGATGGGCGGACGCCCACATCCCAACGGTGGGGGAAGAAGCCGACACGCAAGGGGCCGCTTGCGTCGCCCCTGAGAATGATGCCCCTGCCCAAGCCGCGGATGAGAGGGTTTCCCATCCCCCAAAACACAAAGGAAAAACTGTCACCTCAGCGGGACGACCAGAAACAGACTCAGAAACAAACTCCGAGTCGTTCCCAATTGAGGTACCCAAAGGGAGGCGAACCCAGAAAAGGAAGGACATGGACGATATAGAGGGTAGGGTCCCCTCAAAGATGTCAAGGAGGGAGAAGACTCCGTTCTAACCCAGTGGTGGGTGGGCCCCACCCTCTTTTAAGTCTAGTACGTCCCCCCGAGTTCTCTTTACTGCGGGGGGATTATGAAAAGATTACCACCATCCCCACTTTTGAGGGCCCTAAGTACCCATTCAACCTCCCGGAGTTTACCGCCGATGGGTCCGAGAGACGGGTCGCGACCGGGGTGGTCGACCAAGATGTGGTAGGGGCCACTTATTATTCGCTGCA
This sequence comes from Lantana camara, assembly GCA_037501455.1. Lineage (NCBI taxonomy): Eukaryota > Viridiplantae > Streptophyta > Magnoliopsida > Lamiales > Verbenaceae > Lantana > Lantana camara. The sequence goes on along the minus strand of CM074863.1, from coordinate 18,787,272 downwards.
GACAAGCGCGGACCACCAAGAGCTGGCCAAGGAGAGCAACACCACTCTTTCTTACAACAAGATTGCCTTGTAAATGCGGTAAGGGTTCTCGCCTTGCATCTTTCCCTGGATCCTTCTGTAGCATTCTTCTAACACTCCCCTTGTTTCCTTTCTCAGCTAATAGTGAGGGAGTACCATTCCTCCATGCGGCTGGACTTAGCTGATGAAGCCCGCTGCAAGCTGTTGGCGGAAAGAGCTGAAGTTTTTGAGGGCAAGAGCTGGAAGGATGAGGCAGCGAGACTGTGCAAGGAATTTGAAATAGCAAAGGCGATGTACATGGGGAAGCTGGAGAAGATGGATAAAGTGATCAAGGACGCGGTCAAAGAGAAGTCTGCCTTGGACAGGGAAGTGGCAGAACTTAGGGCGGAGAACGAGAAACAGCAGACTGGGGTAGCCCAGCGTCAGAGCCTGCTTGATGTTACCGAGAAGAAGGCAGAGGTTGCGTACGCAAAGGGGAAGCAGGATGGGTGGAAGGAAGGATTCGTGGAGGGCCAAAAGGATGGGACTAAGACAACATTCTGGACCATAGAGAAGCTGATGCCACAAATAAAGGATAACGCCGTGGCGGAGTTCTTGCGGTCTGAGGTGTTTGACACCGTTTTCGGCACCCTGGGAGCTCCAGACATCGAGACGGGTTTCTTGAGGTGTTTGTCTCAAATTCATCTCCATCACCCCCTCCCGCACGACCTACTCAACGATCCGAAGAAACTAGACGCTGCCAACGGCTCGTCCCCAAGACTCTTCCTCAGTTCTTTCTGGCTCGCATAGAGCATGAAGAGGAAAAGGTTGAAGAGACTACAGAGGGCGAGGGTGAAGACGACGATGTGGAGCCTGATTGGAGCAAGGTGTCATACGGCTGGGCCGTGGAGTGGACCGACGCCAAGGTTGACAAACACCCAGAATCAGAGATAGGAATACGGGAGCCGGTTGATTTGGAAAGAGCCAAGGAAACATTGTTAGCGACTTACACGCCTTCTAGAAGCGTGTTGGTGGCTTACACGCCTTCTAGTAGTGGGTCGAAGGATAATGAGATCCAAGACGCAAATCCGAATGGCCCAGCCTTGGTAATTCCTCCGTTGGCGGCTCTTCCTCCTGCCCAAGTGATTGCTTCAAGTGCTGGCTCACATCGTGCAATAATTCTAGGTCGGAACGAGTCGTGGCTCTTTTGCACTTACACTCATTAGGGGGCCCGACACCCTTCCCCAAGGCATTGATAGGATATCGAATGCGTTTTTTTTTAAACAAACTTAATGTGTTTTAAGAAAAACTCAAATTTTAATAAAATACCCAGATTGACTGGTGAGGCTAGAAATTCAGATTAACTGAAAATAAAGAAGCATTCAGGTTGACTGAAAATACTTTTATTATTGCCAACAAGTCAAAATAAGTACAAAATGGCACTTACAATCAAGAATAATTCTAAACGTAGAACTTCTTGAGGTTATGTGCGTTCCAAGATCTGGGGATGGTATTTCCCTCTATATCCTCGAGATGGTAAGCTTTGTTGCGGCCCACCTCAGCGATGCAGTATGGACCTTCCCAGTTGGGCTGTAATTTGCCCACATGTTTGGTTACTTCAATCTTTTTGAGAACTAGGTCGCCTATTTGGAAGGCGCGAGGTTTGACGCCCTTGTTGTAGCTTCGAGCCACTGTAGCTCGATACTGCTGCATGCGTTGGAAACCTGTCTGTCGTATATCCTCGATGGTGTCGAGTTCATGTGCTCGGTTTTCTGCATTCCTGGCGAGTTGGTAGTTGGATACCCTTGCTGTTTGATGTAGGAGTTCTGTTGGGATCATGGCCTCCGACCCAGAAACCATCGAGAAAGGTGTTAACCCCGTCGCGGTTCTGGGTGTGGTGCGGTAGGCCCAAAGGACCCTATCAAGTTCATCGAACCAGGCTCCCTTCTTGGCCTCCAGCCTGGTTTGGAGGTTTTGGATGATGATGCGGTTGATAACTTCGACCTGGTCGTTCGCCTGTGGATGGCCTACTGATGCGAAACGCTGACTAATTCCCATATCCGAACAGTATGACCTGGTGCTGGCGCTTTGGAATTGGGTTCCATTGTCGCAGATTAGGACCCGGGGGACCCCAAACCTATAAATGATGTTGCGCCAAAGGAAGTTCTGGATAGCCTTGTCTGTGATTTTCGCGGCTGGTTGGGCTTCGACCCATTTAGAAAAATACTCCACCGCAACTAACAAGTATTACCTTTGACCGATCGCGAGCGGGAGGGGCCCCATGATGTCGATGCCCCATTGATCAAATGGCCAGCATATGTCTACAGAGACCATCTCTGCAGGGTGTTGGTGCGGAATATTAGCATGTTTCTGGCAATTAACACATTTGCGGGCGTATTCCTTAGCATCCTCGTTCAGAGTGGGCCAATAGAACCCGCTCCTGGAGACTTTCTTTGCCAAGGATCAACCACCTGCATGGTTTCTGCACTGACAGCTATGGATTTCTTCCAGAACATCCTAGGCCTGCGAGGGACGGAGGTACCATTTTGTTGGCCCCATAAATGCTCTTTTATATAACCTTCCTTCTAAATCCAGGGAATAACTCGCTATTTTGTATCTGAGACGTCTTGCAGCATTCCTATCAGCGGGCAAGACTCCATCCCTGAGGTATAGTATAAACTCATCGAGCCAGCAAGGTTCAGCTGGGTCGATGGAGCATATCATTTCTGCCTCGCCGTCAATCACCCTTCCTTGCTTGACAGGTAGGTGACATTTTGGTCCTTGGATCCCCTCATCCCATTCGCAAATTTCGAAAGGGCATCTGCTCGCGTGTTCTCTTCCCAGGGGACTTGCTGTAAGGTGAGTTCCTTAAACTCCGCTGCTAAGAATTTGACCTTAGCAAGGTACTTGATCATTGTTTCTTCACGTGCCTTATAGGAACCTTGAAATTGGCTTGCCACCAATCGTGAATCTGTAGTTACCGAGATTCTCTCGATCCTGTGCTCTTTCATAATTTTAAGGCTAGCGATGAGCGCCTCATATTCGGCTTCGTTGTTAGTAGCTGGGAAATCAAGAGAGATGGCGAAATCAAGCTCCTGGCCTTCTGTGCTTATCAGGGATACCCCCACACCCCCTCCTTGAGAGGTTGAGGAGTCATCGACCGACATGGTCCACAGTACCGAGCGCGAGATCTGCTTGCTTGGGTCGTTCTTCTCAATGAGGAAGTCCACGAGGATCTGGGCTTGATATGCAGCTCTGGGTTGGTAACTGATATCGAATCGGCTCAACTCAACAGCCCATTTCATGATTCTCCCTGATGCTTCCGGTTTTTCTAGGACTTGGCACAGGCCTTGATCTGTGAGGACTACGACAGAATGAGACTAGAAATAGGGCATCAACTTTCTAGAAGCGTGCACAAGGGCTAAGGCAAACTTCTCAATTTCTAAGTAACGCACTTCTATGCCATGTTTGTATCTTGCTCATATAGTACACTGACATGTGTTTTCTTTCGCGCAATGCTACCAGCACAGAGCTAACTGCCTCCTCTATGACTGCCAAATATAGATACATAGTTTCCCCCTGCAATAGGTTTGGCAAGCAAAGAAGGGGATGCGAGATACTCTTTGAGCCTTTCGAAGGCCTCATCACATTCGCCAGTCCATTCAAATTTCTTAATATTGAGCAAAATTTTAAAGAATGAAAGATCTTTCTCAGAAGAGTGAGAGATGAACCTGTTTAGCTAGATGATTCGACCGACGAGACGCTGGACATCCCTAACGGTGTGGGGCCTATTGATGCTTTTCAGGGCCAGGATCTTCTCTGGGTTGGCTTCAATTCCCCGCTGGCTGACGATGTAGCCCAGGAATTTCCCTCCTTCTACACCGAAGGAGCATTTGTTGGGATTCAGTTTCATCCTGTACTTGCGCAGCAGGTCAAAAGTCCGACCCAGATCTGTCAGGTGCATTTCTGATTTCTTGCTTTTGGCGATCATGTCGTCAACGTACACCTCCATTGTTTTTCCAATTTCGCCTTCGAAGACTTTGTTGACCAACCTATGGTACCTGGCACCGACATTTTTCAACCCAAAGGGTATGACTTCAAAACAATAGATCCCCTTGACTACAATGAAAACAGTCTTCTTCTTATCTTCCTGAGCCATAAAGATTTGATAATAGCCCTGGAAGGCGTCCATCATGCTCAAGAGCTCACATCCGGCGGTGGAATCAACCAGCTGGTCGATTCGCGGGAGAAGGTTAGGATCTTTAGGGCATGCCTTGTTTAAATCTGTAAAGTCGTTGCACATTCACCATTTCCCTCCCGTTTTGGCGACCAAGACGACATTGCAGAGCCAGTCAACATACTTCGCCGGGGTGATGTATCCAGCATCCAGCAGCTTGTTGACTTCTTGTTCATTTATCTCGTTGCGTTCGTCACTCTGCGCTCTCAAACTCTGCTTGATGAGTCGGAAACTAGGGTCAATGTTCAAGTGATGTTCGCTGACCTTTGGGTCGACGCTGACCAAGTCTGAAGACTTCCAAGCGAATACATCCGCATTATCCTGTAAAAATTAGATGAGCATACACTGCTGCTTACCTTTGAGGTTAGCGCCTATGTTGGTGGTTTTTATTTCATCATCAGGGACCAGCTGGACCGGGACTATAGCGCTGGCCGCTTCTATTTTCCCATCGTCAGTCTTTCTCTTCTTTCTGGCAATGGTGGAAGTCATGTGCTTGGAGCACATCTCCGCAGTGGGGTCGTCTGGGTCGGCGAGCTCCGTATCCAAAAAGTCATCGACATTTAACAAAAGTACAATAGTCTTGTTAGGAAGTTTTACCTTTTCCATGGAGATGGAATAGCACTCCCAAGACTCTGGTATGTTGCACCGGAGCTCTCCTATCCCGTGTGGAGCTGGCAGCTTGATCGTTTAGTGGTAGGTGGAGATTACCGTTCTGAAGCTTATGAGGCCAGGACGCCCTATAATGACGTTGTAAGCGGAGGGGCCCTCCACTACCAGGTAGTCCAACAGCTGCGTGGCTCTCTTGGGTAATTTTCCCATGGAAGTAACGAGCTTGACTCGTCCTTTGGAATAAACCTCTGATCCACCGAAACCTGTTAAAGGTGTCTTAATGGGCTCATATTCGAGCGAGTTATGAATATTCATTTTTTGCAAAGTGGAGTAAAAGATAATGTTGGCGGAGCTTCCACTATCAACAAGAGTCTTGTGTACAACATAGTTTGCAACATCAAGCGTGACTACCATCGGATAACTCGACATTCCGCCGTCTCGTGGCATTACTGGTACAAAGTCCCTATCTCTAAATGAGAGCTCTTGCTCGCGCCAGTCTTGCCCCACCTCCACTTGCATCACTTCTCTGGGCCAGTAGAGCTCTCTACCCACCTGACGCAGCGACAGTTTACGGGCCGTTTTGGAATCTCCCCCTGCAGGACCCTCTGTAATAATGAATATCTCATTGGTGGGTAGGTTGTAGGGGTTTCCTTCTTCGGGTTTCTTGAGCGGCGGTTTGCGTCCTCTTCATATCGGAGGGGAATCTCTTGGGTCGAAAGCTTGTCGGGTCCGCTCGTCTAACTTCTTAACAAATTCCATCAGGTGGCCACCCTGGATCAGCCTTTCCACCTCCTCTCTCAGAGCAATGCACTCAGAGGTCCAGTGGCCGAATTGTATGTGGTAGGCATAGCGTTTGCCCAACTCCTTAACCTTTTTGGTTTCTTTCAGCTGCTTAGGTTTTCTGAGCAGCCCCCTGTCCATGACCTCATAGACCTCCTCAATGGAGCAAACCAACGGGGTATAAGCCTTTTTGGCCCCGCTGCCCGAGGGCATCTCACGCTTGAGCCTCTGCTCCATCCTATTTGAGAGCCTGGATGGTTCTGACCGAGGTGGGTCGGATCTGGGGAATCGATCCGGGGATGGCTCATTCGGGCGTCTGTCGTTCCTATGTCCTTACGCCCGAGTGGTGGACTTGACCTCCTCCAAGTGCATAATCGTCGGGCTATGGCCATGACCTCCTCCATATTCTGTGGTGATTAGAAGATGATTTCGTCAGCGCACTCTTCATGACGGATGGCCTTGTGCAGGGTCTGGGTCAAGACATTGATTCCAGGATGCTCCATCTTGACAAACGCTTCGTTGAAGCGAGCAAAGAAACTCCTCAAAGTCTCACCCTCTCCTTGAATAATGTTGTACAGATAAGTGGACGGGAGCTTGACTCCCGCCATGGAGGAGAAGTGAGCCTTGAATTTCTGAGTCAGGTGCTCATAATCCCGTATGCTGTGCAGGGTCAGTCGTTCGAACCAGTCTTGGGCTGGACCCTCGAGCGTGGTTTCGAAGATCTTGGCCCAGATGAGCTTGGAGTGGCCATAGAGGCTGACCTGAGCTTCAAACTTTGAACAATGTTTTACGGGATCGGTATTCCAGTGATAAGTTGGCAGGTTGGTGGGAACCTTGTCCACCACCTTTGCGTCAATGATTGCGTAGCAGAAAGGGGACCTTGCTTCTCTTTCGCTGCGATATACCCTCCCCTGACGCTGGGGGGGGATGATCGTCGTGGTTGGTGGGAGCCCTAATTGCTGGGAGGCGGGCCCAGAACAGTAACGGTCCGGGACCACATTTTAAAATTTTATTTATAATACAAGTATAAAATATTTCTAAAACATTTTAATACAAAGTGGAAGACTTAGCCGGATCTACTCAAGTATATACATGCAGTTGATAATAAATTTTAAATCACTTAAGCAGATAAATATCTAACATGCAATTAACACTTAAGAGCACATAATTTATCATGCTTAAAATAATACAACTGTAAAATATTACCGTACTACAAACATGGCTATCTAACGACATTTTTTCAGCTCCCGAATTCACCTCCTGAGAACCCGATACCCGATCTCCTCGTGAAACCGGCAGAGCTTACCTGCAATAACCCCAGGGACACCCTCGGAGTGTGGGCTCCGAAAGTATTTCTCTAAATACTTAGAGAAAATAAAACTTTAAACTAGAACACCCTTTTCAGGGTTTATTCTCTCGAAATTAGGCGTTTTATACAAACACCTAATTAAAATTAATTCCAAAATAAATCGGAATTAACTAGGAGAAAAGGGATATGGTTTCAAAGCTTAGACTCAGCCAAAACCACCTCCCAAAGTTGTGAATGAAAAATGAGGACCCAAGGCCCCTATTTATAGGGGAAAAACCGAGGGTAAAATAGTAATTTCACACCCCACTTGCGTGTGCAACTTGGACACGAAAACCGAGGTGACCACGTTGAAGGTCTCGCCACCAAGAGTCCAAAGGTCTCGCCACCAAGAGTCCAACGCCGCCGAGAACGCGCCAATCAGAGCGTACGCGCCCCCACGCGCCACCTAAAGGCGGTACGTGTCATGTACTCTCGGCTAGGGTTTGAGGCTGACGTGGCCTCTTCTGAAGAGGCCACGTGTCCGGGTCTGGTCCGACCCAGAACCGGACCCGGTCCGACCCTATCCTAGATCCGATTTAATGACCCGGCCCGTTGACCCGGTATCCGACCCGTTGACCGGCCCGGCCAGATCTAATCTGGACCGTTTATACGCGATGATGTGGCTCAATCTCAGCCGCACACGCGGTATCTAGTCAGCGCCATCTGGGCCCCGCCCTGCTGACGTGGCGTGACACGTCAGTGTCACTTCAACAATTTTTTTTTAAAAAAAAATTTAAAATTTTATTTTTTCCAAAATAAAATTCCGGGCATTTCCAACTCTTTGGAACTTGATTTATTTTCTTAAAATAAATCCCTTGGCTATTTTCAAACACTTTGAAAAATCATTTCTCATTCTCCTTTTAATATTTTCTCTTCGGGTTTTCAATTGGGGCTTGCAGGACTAATTAATTTTAGCTCCAAACAGGTTAATTTATTATCATCCCATGACAATAATTAATTACCGTTTAACAATATTTAATTCCACTAAATAAATATTGTTGGACTCTAAAATTAATGAAATTATTCATGAATTTCTCGATCTAGAATAATTTCGCATTTTACTCATCCGTGTAGATATCCATGAAAAATAAATTACAACTACTATCATTTATTTTTCATCTCCAATTTGAAATTTATTGATTCGCCTTAAGTTCAAATTCTCTGTATGTGGAACACATTCAACATACAACTTCGGTGACGTATCACGCGAAGTGCTTTGGCCAATGTCTTAATTCGAACTTTTGCAAATCTATTTCAAGGATATCTCTTACCTTCCAGCAAGGCCATAGATTCCTCGATCAATATAACTCTTTAGCGCATTTCATGTAATCACCGAACATACGAAGTATTTTGGCCACCCGTTACCGAGACCTCACTTCGAGTATGTTACAGTTACTAACACTACATGCCTAAAGCCGAAATATTATCAGGATTAAGAGTACAATGCTTCCTGAGATTTTATTCATTTTAGATAGCAGTATAAAATGAATAATCTCAGTGGTCCAGTTCGATGTTTCCAATCCTATTGAAAATCATCAACATGTTATAATTGGAATCACCATTCCCTATGACGAAAGACTAATCATCTTATATAACCACATTATAGTCATGATAAGAACATATTCTTATCTTACTGACTAGAACTTTAATGACACGTGATTTCGGTATTCAAAGTCTTTTCCTATGAAACACATTTCATATAAGAATACCACCACACGCCATTAATTATCAATATGTGAAATACTTACAACTTGTTGTAAATTCAGTTTAATTAATTCAACAAATTAAATTTTCATGGCACTATTCCCAACACTAATCTCTTGGGCTTTCCGGCGAGGAACGTGTGATGACACTTCCTCTTGGGGATCGAAATATTCCGACCCATGAGCTGGGTCGGGGAGATAGTGTTGTTGTTGCTGTTGTTGTTGCTGTTGGGATTAATGCCCTGAAAATCCAATTATATTGTAAATATTTTGGATTAATAAAACTGAAATTAAAGCAAGTTATGAGTATTTTACAAATTTAATGATTAATGACGTGTGAACCAAGAATCACGTGTCATTAAAGTTCTAGTCGGCATGATAAGAAAATATTCTTATCAAGACTATAATGTGTTATATAAGATGATTAGTCTTTCGTCATAGGGAAATGGAGTTTCCGATTATGACACATTGATGATTTTCAATGAGATTGGAAACATCGAACTGGACCACTGAGATTGTTCATTTTATATTGCTATCTAAAATGAACAAAATCTTGGAAGCATTGGACTCTTAATTCTGGCAGTGTTTCTACTTTAGGCATGTAGTGTTAATCACTGTGATGTACTCAGAAGTGAGGTCTCGGTAACGGGTGGCCAAAATACTTTGTACGTTCGGTGATTGCATGAAATGTGCTAAAGAGAAATATTGATCGAGGAATCTGTAGCCTTGCTGGAAGGTTAAAGATATCCCTGAAATAGATTTGTAAAAGTTCAAATTAAAACTTTGGCCAAAGTACTTCGTGTGTGCGTCACCAAAGTTGTATGTTGAATGTGTTTCACATACAGGGAATTTGAACTTAAGGCGAATCAAGAATTTCAGATTGGAAGTGAAAAATAAATGATAGTAGTATTGATTTATTTTTCATGGATATCTGTACAGAGAAGTAAAATGCAAAATTATTCTAGATCGAGAAATTCGTGAATAATTTAATTAATTTTAGATTTCAACAATATTTATTTAGTGGAATTAAATAGTGTTAAACGGTAATCAATTATTATCATGGCATGATAATAGATTAACCCGTTTGGAGCTAAGATTAATTAGTGCTGCAAGTCCCCCCGCAAGCCCCAATGAAGATCAATGAGAAAATATTTAAAAGGAGAGAGAGAAATAAATTTTCAAAGAGTTTGAAAATAGCCAAGAAATTTATTTTGAGAAAATAAATTAAATTCCAAAGAGTTGAAAATGCCCGAAATTTTATTTTGGAGAAAATAAAATTTTTCCGAAAAAAAAATGATGACTTGACGAAGTGCTGACGTGGCAGGTGACGTGTCATGCCACATCAGCGGGTCAGCCGCCAAGTGGCGCTGACTTGGCGCCAGCGTGTCCGACACGTGGACGGTGCTGATCGAGCCACGCCAGCACGAGTCAACGGCTCAGATGGGATCTGAAACGGGCCGGGTCAAAGCGGTTGACGAGTCAACATTTCGGGTTGGGTCGGATAAGGTTCGTCCGACCCAGACACATGACCAAATGGGATTTTGCCACGTGGCTTCTGAACCAGACCGCTAAACTAACCGGTTCAAGGGTTGGACCGCCGGTCCGACCGGGCCGGACCGGCCACGTGGCAGCTACTTGTGGAGGCGTGCATGCCACACGCACCATGCACACAGCCGCCACATGGGCGGCCCGTGCGGCCTCCGTTTGGCGAGTGCCAGGCGCCGCCGTGTTTGTGATGGCTTGGGCTACACGCCGATGATCTCTGATTGGCCGTTGGCCCTTGCCTTGCACGTCAAATTTTCGATTATTGCCGGGGGAGTCCTCATTTTCATCCTATAAATAGGGTCTTTGTTGTATAATTCAATCACCAATTTTCATTCTTTGTTTTGAGCAAAGTTTGGCAGCTTTGAAATGGCCCTCTCGGCACTCTCTCTCTAGGTTTTAATTAATCCTTAATTAAGGATTAATTAATTACTTAATTAGGTGGTTATATAATTAATATATAATCCTCTTAATTAATAGAAAATAGGGATTTTCTAGTTTTAGAAAAAAGGGTTTTTGTAAGAAAATATTTTCTCAAAGTATTTAGCGAAATACTGCCGGAGCCTACACTCCAATTTCTTAATCAGGGATATTGCGGGGAAGCTCTGCCGGTGTCACGAGAAAATATCGAGGTGCTGGAAAAGTGCTGTTGATAGCCAATATTTGCAGTACAGTAATACCGTTATGCTGCCGAAATTAATATTTGCATATTGTGATTATATGCTACGTGATTTGAGATTATGTTATCAATACTTGTATATATTAGAGTTATGCTGCCCGATTTGTTCTGCTGCTTTATTAAAATATTTTTGGAAATATTTTGATAATGAGGTTATAGCGAATTTTTTTGAAATATTCCGTTGTACCGTCACTTTGCTTCGTGCCCGCCATACCAACAACTGGTATCAGAGCGGGGCTCTGAATATATACTCGCATTGATAAAGCATGAGATGCATAATTTTAAATCTAAGACTGTGCACGTAAATTCTGTCTAAGGAGGTTGGTTTTTAAGTGGGACCATTGTGACTCCTCCAGTCATTCCTGGGAATTTGCGTGGAATGGTAATTTTCTGGGAATCGATTTAAATAATCTTCCTGGTTAATTGTCGAATCAGTAAATATGATTTAAATTATGCGATAATTTATAACATATTTACTTAAAGGGCCATTAAAATTTTAAGCGTGATAATTATGTGATAATTGTTTGCAAGCATGCTTTAATTTTAAATATGGCATGATAATATGAGATATTATATTGTTTCAATTATGCATGATTTATTTAATATGATTAGATAAATAATGTTTAATAGAGATTAAATACGATGCATAATTGGATTAATATTTTTTGGCTTAAATTAATAAAGAGTTATTAAAGCCTTAAAATATTATTAGGATTATTTAATAATCCTAGTGGGAGCATATTAATTAGATTAATTACTTCCAAAATCAATAAGACGCCAAAAGTGATTATTTAATAATCAAAGATAATCCACAATTCTATAAAATTCAAGTGGGAGCGAGATGAAAAGAGTTGGATTTTCACGGTCTCCATTACCCGTTTATAGTATAGTGGATATATACTACTCCCTCCGGCGTGTATGTATTCGCGGTATACAAGATTAGACTTCTTCGGATAGAATGAAGTACGGGGAAAGTCAACTCAACCACGCCTCCGTGGAGTGCCTGATCTACTCGTAAGAATTTCTAGGTAATGGTGTACGCTTGACTAAGTAATGTATTAACCTCCCTTCGGAGCTATGTTACATTCACTTAGAGGCCAAGGTTGACGTGGTGGATTAACATAGTTTTTGATATCCCTTAATTTACCCTACCAAAACTCCTTCAAGTTGTGGTTAGAATACGTACTCAGTTTTAAAAGCCCAAGTGCAAGCTCAGCGTCAAATTGTAGCACGAGGGGTCGTACCCACGAGGAAGGATGAATCAAGCATTATTTTCATACCGATATCCATTCATTAGATTAGAATGACACAAGTTATGAGGAAGGATTAACTAGGATTAACTAAAGTTAGTTAAATAAGAACTTAATTACTTAGTAAAGTTGATTAAAATAACAAGAGGCTAGGGAATGACATGAAGCATGCAATTAGAGTTTTAATAACATCCTAATAAGTGATTTTAATTCTTTAAACTTGTCATTGAGTTATACCAACAATTCTCTCGAATCTAAGGTGTGTATTAATTCCATTTCAGAAAATGTTCTCACAATTACCCAAAAATAGAATTAATCCATCAAACAGGACAAGAGGGACTTCTAAATCAGCGGCTTGACATAATTTAAAGGCCTACTAAGATAATTGGACAAAGAATAAATTTCTTTAACTCTTAATCTCCAATATTTCATGAAAACCACCAAGTTACAACAAATCTTTCGAAAATAAAGTAACCTTAATATATATACTTTGGATGGCCACTCCTCATATATTAAATTACTCCCGTTTTCATGAATCCAAAGACTAAATCACTCATTCGGACATTGTTTCAAACACATAGCATACACATAATCATTCCCATGCCTAGATGAATTAAGTGCTCATACTTAAACTCAACTTCAAATCATTAAAGCAAATGAACTTAGTATTCATCATGGAATTTTCAATAAAAGATGTCTTGAAAGCAAATAAAATTTAACCCTAAGGCTATGTCTAGGGAATTCAAACGATAAACTGAAATAAGAAGCATTCGTTTAACTGAAAGTAAATAACTTAAGCAGAAAAGAACTTGTAGAAGATGTCGACTTTTATTCTTCAAGAACTTCCATCTCCTCCCCTCTTCTCCATGGATCTGCTTTCTTTTTTCTCTTTTCTCCTTCTGTCCGAACCGCCCCCCAAAATGGGGAAGTTTTTCTCTATATTTCATTTGTTGACCAACAACTGCTGAGAAACTGCCAAAATCCGAAAAATCGCGTCTGCACAGGGTCGCGGTCGCGACCGAAAATAAGCATAAAACGGTCGGGCCCGCGACCAACTAATAAAATCTTGTTTTCCGCCTGGTCGTGGCCGCGACCATTTTTGAACTAAAATGGGTAGCGGTCGCGACCCCTTTTTCTTCATGTTTCGAGATTACTCCACAAATTCAGCGGAAAAATCACCAAAAATACCAGTCGCGACCGCGACTGGAAATGTTCATGGAGTAGGTCGCGGTCGCGACCTCATTTTTCCCAACCTTCGAGATTTGGCACTTTTATTAGCAAAATTCATCCGGAAAATACATGGTCGCGCCCGCGACCATAAAACAGAAGGACCGCGACCCCAAATTGGTCAACCTTCGAATTTTTGCTCTTTTTGTCCATTTTTCTCCATTTTCATCCTGTTTTCCGTACATCTTACTCCATTGTCATTTGTTCCTTAAAAGGGATCAAAAACTACAATTTAGCTCGAAAGTATGCATAGAAATGTTGATTTCCCAATAAAAACTAACATGAAAAATGGACTTAACAAAATCCCCCACACTTGAATGATTGCTAGTCCTCGAGCAATTAGGAACACTCATGAAAAATCAATCCAATTCTTAACATTAATACTCACGTCAAGTGTCCGATTCAGTCGAATCAATCGGTTAACAAGCACATTACTCACTCATGCATGGCTCATTTGAAGAATGTAATTCGTATATCCTCGTGATGTTGTGTGAGATGAACAAAATGATGCACCAATAGTTCCCGGGATGATTTATACCCCTATTCGGAGACTGAATTAGGATTTTGAGAAGAATTTCATATCTATCTCCACTAATGAAGCTGGAGTTGGTTTGAGATCACTAGGGCTTTATAAGGCTTGTAATGTAGGTTTAGGGACGGGTTATGATTCATTTGGAAGGTGACTCAAAACACCGATTTTACTTCAATGCACTGTCTACCTTTGAAACCTTTATAGCTATCCTTTTTCGGTTGCCTTCTTCCCCCACACTTGAGCATTTCATTCTTCTTTTTTTTTTTTTTCTCCTCAACTACACCCTTCTTTCACCTTTCATTTTTCTTTGTTTTTCTTTTCTTGATTTTTCATACATTCTTCTTTTATTTTCTCATTCTTCCTTCAAGAGATGTATAAAAGAATCTCTTTTAATTAGCACACGAGCAATACCGGTGTTTAATAGAAACGTGGTAATTCAAGTTGTGCTTGTGGCTTGTAACGTGGTTTCGAAAAAAAATTCGCACAACTTTAAAAGCTCAGGGGGGCCAATGGATTAGCGTTATTTAGTGTAGGCTCTACCTAAAGGTTTGATAAAAATGGAAATCGAAGGCCTAGATCATATCTCATACCTAATTCAACTCAATTTCGTTTCCAAAGATATTCGATTATTCTCTAATTTCTAACTTAGCTTCCTTTAAAAAAAATATAAATTTCTCCTAAAAACTCAAGGTGCATTAGTTTGTTCATTAAGTGCACTAAAAATGAGGATATGCAATTACACTCAACTTATTTACCATGCACATGCTTGTAAGTATTTGAAGAACCTCCTAACTCATGTAAAAATACGCATGTAAAAATACGCATGTGCACATTATTCTCACATTTTCAAGCCAAATTGTCATGCCGAAAATCATAAAATACGCACTTTGCACATAAAAGCTTTGCACCTTATACATTCCACCCAATCACATGCATAGCAAATTAGTACCATTCAACCAAAAGTGAAATAACCTCATTGACGAACACACTTCTCAGGCCACCCCACTTGCACGCCAAACAAACTGCAAACAAAGGAGAACAAAAGTTAACACTTACTACAAGCTCAACAAGGAAAAACAACTAAGGAAAGCAATTAAAAATAGTTTTGATTTATAGTCTTCAGCTTAACTAAGTCACCCCCTTCTAGATGTTTGGAATACTCAACACACATGAAGTGTGTTTCTCTATTGGGTCTCCCACAAAGTAGGGCTTCAACCTTTGGCCATTGACAACGAATGATCCCGTAGCCTCACTACCAACTTCAACAGCTCCATTAGATAAGACTTTGATAACCCGAAATGGCCCAGACCATCTTGACTTTAACTTTCTAGGAAATAGCTTAAGCCTTGAGTTGAAGAGCAAGACTAGTTGTCCAATTTCGAAATTCTTAGGACGAATTTGCTTATCATGCCATTTCTTAGTCCTTTCCTTGTACACCTTGGCATTCTCATAAGCAGTCATCCTAAACTCTTCCAACTCATGGAGTTGTAGAACTCTTTTCTCGCCGGCCTTTTTATAGTCGAAATTGAGTGCCTTGATCGCCCAATAGGCCTTATGCTCAAGTTCCACGGGAAGATGACACGCTTTCCCATACACAAGCCTATAAGGAGACATCCCAATTGGCGTTTTGAAAGCCGTCCGATATGCCCATAAAGCATCATCCAATTTCAAAGACCAATCCTTTCGTGCGGCATTGACCGTTTTTTCTAATATTTTCTTTATCTCCCGATTTGAAATCTCCTCTTGTCCACTAGATTGCGGGTGGTATGGTGTAGCAACTCGGTGATGCACCCCATACTTCTTTAACAAAGTTTCGAGTGGTTTATCGCAAAAATGAGTTCCCCCATCACTTATCAAAGCCCTTGGCACCCCAAACCGTGTAAAGATATTCTTCTTTAAGAACTTGATCACCACCCTAGAATCATTTGTGGAACTTGCCAATGCCTCAACCCATTTCGAAACATAATCCACCGCCACTATAATATATTGATTGCCATGTGAGGAAGGAAAAGGACCCATGAAGTCAATTCCCCACACATCGAACAACTCAATCTCCAAGATATATCTGAGTGGCATCTCATCACGTCGACCTATATTCCCCGTCCTTTGGCATCGATCACATTTAATCACGAAGTTATGCGCATCATGGAATAATGTAGGCCACCAAAACTCGGATTGAAGCACCTTGGCGCTTGTCTTGCTAGAACTCGCATGTCCTCCATAAGGACTTGTGTGGCATTGTTTCAGAATTTCTCCTACTTCATCTTGAGGCACACAACGCCTCACTAACCCATCCGAACAATGCTTGAATAAAAGTGGTTCCTCCCCAAAATAGTGCTTCACATCGGCAAAGAACTTCCATTTCTGATGATAAGTTAACTCCGGAGGAAGTACTCCACTAACAAGATAATTGACAAAATCCGCAAACCATGGGGTTGAAGAAGTCACGATGAAGAGTTGCTCATCCGGAAATTTCTCAGAAATATCTCCCTAATTCTTTTCAACACCATCACCAAATTCCAGTCTTGATAAGTGATCCGCCACCACATTTTCTGCCCCTTTCTTGTCCCTAATTTCTAAATCAAATTCTTGAAGCAAAAGAATCCACCTAATCAAACGGGGCTTCGAATCCTTCTTGGCTAGCAAATACTTGATTGCCGCGTGATCGGTATATACCACGGTCTTCGATCCTATCAAATAAGAGCGAAATTTGTCAAATGCAAATACAATAGCCAAAAGTTCTTTTTCGGTGGTGGCATAATTAATTTGTGCATCATTTAAAGTTTTACTAGCGTAAGCAATAACATGTAAACGCTTATCCCTTTTCTGACCAAGCACAGCCCCTATGGCTAAATCACTTGCATCACACATTAATTCGAACGGAAGGCTCCAATCCGGTGACACCATTATTGGGGCCGATGTTAGCTCCTTCTTCAACCTATCAAATGCAAGTAAACAATCATCATTAAACTCAAAGTCATTATCTTTTTGTAGAAGCTTACAAAGTGGTAAAGTAATCTTGGAGAAATCCTTGATAAACCGGCGATAGAACCCGGCATGACCAAGAAAACTCCGTACTCCCTTTACATTCGTCGGTGGTGGCAGTTTTGCAATCACATCTATCTTTGCACGATCCACTTCAATGCCTTTTTCGGAGATCTTGTGGCCTAGCACTATACCCTCTCTTACCATAAAATGACACTTCTCCCAATTCAATACCAAGTTAGTCTCCTCACAACGCTGCAAAACTCGGGTTAAATGCAATAAACATGAATCATAGGAAGAGCCAAAAACAGAGAAATCATCCATGAAAATTTCCATTGTTTTCTCAATAAAATCAGAAAAAATGGCCATCATACATCGTTGAAATGTGGCAGGAGCATTACATAACCCAAAAGGTATTCTTCTATAAGCAAAAGTGCCGTAAGGGCAAGTAAAAGTACATTTCTCCTGATCCTTCGGTGTTATGGCTATTTGATTATACCCCGAGTATCCGTCTAAGAAGCAATAATATGAATGTCCAACTAGCCTTTCTAACATTTGATCAATAAAAGGCAAAGGAAAGTGGTCCTTACGGGTGACATTATTTAGTTTTCTATAATCAATACATACTCTCCACCCTGTAACCGTCCTAGTAGGGATTAATTCATTATTTTCGTTTTTAACAACCGTCATCCCTCCCTTCTTAGGCACCACTTGTACCGGACTTACCTAATTGTTATCCTAGATGGGATAAATAATTTCTGCATCTAACAACTTAATCACTTCAGCCCGAACTACCTCTTTCATATTTGGATTTAATCTACGTTGGTGTTCAACCGAGGGCCTATGGTCATCTTCCATTAATATCCTATGCATGCAAATTGAGGGACTTATACCTTTAATATCAGCAATAGTCCATCCGGAAGGTAGAACTTCCCAACTCGAACCAAAGCATTCTCTAAAACTTCGGTTGGATACTTCACCGAACGGTCGGCTAGTTGTAAGGTTACGGTGGTAGGCTTCAATGCATCCAAACCCAATTTCCTGCAAATGGACAAAGGCATCAAACTAACACTTGCTCCAAGATCACATAAAGCTCTATTAAAATTCAAACTACCAATAGTGCAAGGGATAGAGAAACTCCCCGGATCTTTGAGTTTTGGAGGAAGTTTGTGTTGCAAAATCGCGCTGCACTCCTCGGTGAGTGCAATGGTAACATATTCCTCGAGCTTCCTTTTGTTTGAGAGGATTTCCTTCAGAAACTTCACATAAGTGGGCATTTGAGCAAGAGCTTCGGCAAAAGGTATGTTAATATGCAATTCCTTGAAAATATTTAAGAATTTCTCGAATTGCTTCTCCAACTTTTGCTTCTTCAACCTTTCCGAAAATGGGATGGGTGGCACATAAGGTTTTGGTGCCACAAGTATCTTTGGTTGTGAAGGGAGCTCTTCATTTCCACTTGATTCGGACTGCTTCTCAATTTCTACTCTTTCCTCTACCTTTTCATCATTTTTCACCTCATTCTCTTCTTGCATTTTTGGTCCTTCATATGCTTTCCCACTTCTCAAGGTAATAGCTTTGCAATGCTCTTTAGGATTTGTCTCCGGTTTGCTCGGCAAAGCCCCTTGTTGCCTAGGATTTGATGAACCCGCAAGTTGTCCAATTTGCATATCCATCTTCCGGTTGTGACTTATCATATTCTCCAATTGAGTATCAAGCTTCTGAAATTTTCCGGTAGTCACCGAGATAAACTTCTCAAGCACCGCCTCTAATCCTTGTCGTTGATCCGGTTGTGGGGTTGCATTTGGATTAATAGTTTGATGAGGTGGTTCTTGGAGTTGCACTCGTTTAGGCTGGAAATTCGGCCTTGATTGATTCCCTTGGTTTCCTTGATTGTTGGACCAAGAAAGGCTCGGGTGATTTCTCCATCCCGGATTATATGTATTGGAATATGGGTTGTTCACCGGGCGTTGATTGTTCACATAGTTGACTTGCTCTTGCCCGGCTCCAACCTGAGTGCCTGCATTAGAATGAGGACAAGTATTATACATATGCGGTCCACTACAAATCTCACAATTTACCTGCACGGGAGGTGATGATGAGGTCCCGACTGCATTCACCGCTAATTGATCTAATCTCTTGCTCATCGCTTCAATCTTTGCATTGATTGCCGTGAATGCATCTAACTCCATTACTCCCGCCGGTTTAGTGGGTGGAGGAGTTATCCTCTCTTGATTCCAACCATTGTTAGCTGCCATATTTTCCAAAAGTTGTAGTGCTTCACCCTCGTCTTTAGCCATCAATGCTCCTCCGGCTGCTGCATCTACCATTACTCGAATGCTTTGAGTCATCCCGTTATAGAAAGTTTGCACAATGAGCCAATTTGGGAGACCATGATGAGGGCACTTCCTTTGCAGCTCTTTAAACCTTTCCCATGCTTCATACCAAGATTCCCCCTCATATTGTCAAAATGACGTAATATCATTTCGATACTTCATTGTCTTAATAGGGGGAAAGAATTTCGCCAGAAATGCCTGAGATAAAGTGTCCCAACTCCGAAGGGTCTCATTGGGTATTGTGGCTATCCATGAACGCTCCTTATCCCTTAAGGAAAAGGGAAATAATCTGACCCTTATTGCATCATCCGACACATTGTGCATTCTGAACATGGCACATACTTCAAGGAAATAAGATAAATGAGCTGCCGGATCTTCCGTAGCAAGACCTCCAAACTGATTTTGTTGTAGCAAATTTATAGTAGCCGGTCTGATCTCGAAATTATTTGCTTCAACGGGAGGTCGAACTAGGTTGTTCTGAATCATCTCAGCATTAGGCGTATTGTAATCTTTAAGTGCTGGAGGTGGGGCTCTAGGTTCAGGGTTGAGATTCTGAGCCCTCCTATTATTCCCGTTTTCTTCATCATCCGCCATAGTATCCGGTGGTGCAAGTCTCTCTTGCCTGCGTGTTCGCCTGATTACTCTAAGCCTTCTCTCAATTTCCGGTGTGTAATCAATAGAATCGAAACTTAGAGTTCTTCTCATGCACGAATTGCCTGCAAAAAGAAAGTCACTAGATTAAGCTTCAAATGAGAATAACCCAAGAATAAAGTAGACAAATCTAAAGTAATAGATAAAAGTATTTAAATGACTCTTGTTTCAGCGCCCTCCCCGGCAACGGCGCCAAAAACTTGATATCCCTTAATTTACCCTACCAAAACTCCTTCAAGTTGTGGTTAGAATACGTACTCAGTTTTAAAAGCCCAAGTGCAAGCTCAGCGTCAAATTGTAGCACGAGGGGTCGTACCCACGAGGAAGGATGAATCAAGCATTATTTTCATACCGATATCCATTCATTAGATTAGAATGACACAAGTTATGAGGAAGGATTAACTAGGATTAACTAAAGTTAGTTAAATAAGAACTTAATTACTTAGTAAAGTTGATTAAAATAACAAGAGGCTAGGGAATGACATGAAGCATGCAATTAGAGTTTTAATAACATCCTAATAAGTGATTTTAATTCTTTAAACTTGTCATTGAGTTATACCAACAATTCTCTCGAATCTAAGGTGTGTATTAATTCCATTTCAGAAAATGTTCTCACAATTACCCAAAAATAGAATTAATCCATCAAACAGGACAAGAGGGACTTCTAAATCAGCGGCTTGGCATAATTTAAAGGCCTACTAAGATAATTGGACAAAGAATAAATTTCTTTAACTCTTAATCTCCAATATTTCATGAAAACCACCAAGTTACAACAAATCTTTCAAAAATAAAATAACCTTAATATATATACTTTGGATGGCCACTCCTCATATATTAAATTACTCCCGTTTTCATGAATCCAAAGACTAAATCACTCATTCGGACATTGTTTCAAACACATAGCATACACATAATCATTCCCATGCCTAGATGAATTAAGTGCTCATACTTAAACTCAACTTCAAATCATTAAAGCAAATGAACTTAGTATTCATCACGGAATTTGCAATAAAAGATGTCTTGAAAGCAAATAAAATTTAACCCTAAGGCTATGTCTAGGGAATTCAAATGATAAACTGAAATAAGAAGCATTCGTTTAACTGAAAGTAAATGACTTAAACAGAAAAGAACTTGTAGAAGATGTCGACTTTTATTCTTCAAGAACTTCCTTCTCCTCCCCTCTTCTCCATGGATCTGCTCTCTTTTTTCTCTTTTCTCCTTCTGTCCGAACCGTCCCCCAAAATGGGGAAGTTTTTCTCTATATTTCATTTGTTAACCAACAACTGCTGAGAAACTGCCAAAATCCGGAAAATCGCGTCTGCACAGGGTCGCGGTCGCGACCGAAAATAAGCATAAAACGGTCGGGCCCGCGACCAACTAATAAAATCGTGTTTTCCGCCTGGTCGTGGCCGCGACCATTTTTGAACTAAAATGGGTCGCGGTCGCGACCCCTTTTTCTTCATGTTTCGAGATTACTCCACAAATTCAGCGGAAAAATCACCAAAAATACCAGTCGCGACCGCGACTGGAAATGTTCATGGAGTAGGTCGCGGTCGCGACCTCATTTTTCCCAACCTTCGAGATTTGGCACTTTTATTAGCAGAATTCATCCGAAAAATACATGGTCGCGCCTACGAGCATAAAACAGAAGGACCGCGACCCCAAATTGGTCAACCTTCGAATTTTCGCTCTTTTTGTCCATTTTTCTCCATTTTCATCCTGTTTTCCGTACATCTTACTCCATTGTCATTTGTTCCTTAAAAGGGATCAAAAACTACAATTTAGCTCGAAAGTATGCACAGAAACGTTGATTTCCCAATAAAAACTAACATGAAAAATGGACTTAACAAAATCCCCCACACTTGAATGATTGCTAGTCCTCGAGCAATTAGGAACACTCATGAAAAATCAATCCAATTCTTAACATTAATACTCACGTCAAGTGTCCGATTCAGTCGAATCAATCGGTTAACAAGCACATTACTCACTCATGCATGGCTCATTTGAAGAATGTAATTCGTATATCCTCGTGACGTTGTGTGAGATGAACAAAATGATGCACCAATAGTTCCCAGGATGATTTATACCCCTATTCGGAGACTGAATTAGGATTTTGAGAAGAATTTCATATCTATCTCCACTAATGAAGCTGGAGTTGGTTTGAGATCACTAGGGCTTTATAAGGCTTGTAATGTAGGTTTAGGGACGGGTTATGATTCATTTGGAAGGTGACTCAAAACACCGATTTTACTTCAATGCACTGTCTACCTTTGAAACCTTTATAGCTATCCTTTTTCGGTTGCCTTCTTCCCCCACACTTGAGCATTTCATTCTTCTTTTTTTTTTTTTTTTTTTTCCTCCTCAACTACACCCTTCTTTCACCTTTCATTTTTCTTTGTTTTTCTTTTCTTGATTTTTCATACATTCTTCTTTTATTTTCTCATTCTTCCTTCAAGAGATGTATAAAAGAATCTCTTTTAATTAGCACACGAGCAATACCGGTGTTTAATAGAAACGTGGTAATTCAAGTTGTGCTTGTGGCTTGTAACGTGGTTTCGAAAAAAAATTCGCACAACTTTAAAAGCTCAGGGGGGCCAATGGATTAGCGTTATTTAGTGTAGGCTCTACCTAAAGGTTTGATAAAAATGGAAATCGAAGGCCTAGATCATATCTCATACCTAATTCAACTCAATTTCGTTTCCAAAGATATTCGATTATTCTCTAATTTCTAACTTAGCTTCCTTTAAAAAAAAATATAAATTTCTCCTAAAAACTCAAGGTGCATTAGTTTGTTCATTAAGTGCACTAAAAATGAGGATATGCAATTACACTCAACTTATTTACCATGCACATGCTTGTAAGTATTTGAAGAACCTCCTAACTCAAGCTTAAACGGATTCTCGAAAGAGTAAAAACATACAGAATCAGAGATCATTCACAACTATTCAACCTCATGCTCAAGAATTAGTAATCATTCCAACACCTGACCCACATGCATAAAAAATTATGAACCCCTCCCCCACACTTAAAATCTAGCATGTCCACATGCACATAATTATAAACAAAGGAAAGGGTATTTGGGACTCCCCTATGTCCGAGAATCCGGCAACATGGCGCTCTCACATGTCTTGTTCCCTGTAAAACAATACTACCAGCAACCAAGTGAACGCATCCGAAAGATAAATCAAAAGCATTGAAATACTTTTAAGTTAACAGCCTCATGCTAACATCACATTCATCTAAATAGAAGTGCATAAAACCATACGTCACTTAGTCAACTAGGCAAGCAAACTAATCCAACAAAACATAAGTAGCATAGGGTTCAGAAACCAAGTACGCGCACATAAGTCATGAAAAGGGAAATTACGCAGAAAAGGTAAACACAAGGTGAGATAACACCCCACAGGCGGGGTACACATCAAGTATCGGTGGCATCATCCGGAGGGGCCTGGTTGTAGTGCAGGTTCATAGTTTGCATCATCTCATCAATCCTCCTATTTTGCTCAACCTGTGTTGCCCTGATGGCTGCAAACTGTTCCCGGTTGTATCGGGCCTCATTCCTGAGAAACCTTATCATCGGCTGAAGTTGAGGCTCGACCTCCTCGTCCGCTAATGCCTCATCAGGCTCACATGGAGCTGGAAGCCTGGCTCTAAGATGCGCTGGTAACTCCTCTATAGTATGTGCGTCGTGGTCGTATGCAAAGCGTAACCTGTCCCTCTCGCTTGGGGGCCACCAAACTACCCACCGACTTATGGGTTGTGGCCACCATTTGAATATTTGATGGTGCGCGAAAATCTCCGATGTGATGAAAGTGCACTCCTCCATGGGTGCCATATTGTCTGGCACCTCAAACCCACAAGCTCGCAGAATACATGTCACATAACCCCCATAAGAAAAGGCACCCCTATCCTTCTTAGCTTGCTCCCACATTCTGTCCATAAGGATGTACGTGCCGTTCACTTGAGTCCCGTCAAGCATGCACCCAATTAACCAGAGATCCACCACACTCAGTTTACCTATGTTCTCCCTTGCACAAATCCCACAAGAGAGGAACTTTAGGATAATTCTCTAAATCGGATTCTGGATGTCTGTAGACTTGGCTGATTTTGAGTTGTAAGTGCCATGGGTGCCGAGTTGTGCCCAGACGGCATTTTGTTGAGCCCTTGACCAGTCGATAGGTACACGATCTGTTTCAGCCTCCGGAAAATTGAAGATAGCCCTCAAGTCTTCGGCATTGAGTTGTACTCTCCTACCCTGCATCTTAAAGGTGCACACTGCATCTTTCCACTTGAAAGTTTTCAGAAATTCATACGTCCACGGAGCAAAAGTGTTGTAATTCTTTTGAAGGAATCCTAACCATCCCACTCTGTTGAAATAGGTCTGGATTGGTTCCCAAACACGCGGTCCTCGAAGCACATGCACATTGACATATCTATTAGGAATGAGCGGACGAGGAGCATGAGGGTTTGCTTGTGCCACCCCCGATGACGATGAAGCCTCAGCATTTCTAGCTCTTTTCGGGGCCACTGTACCTTGAGAATTTGAGGGAGAAGCTTGAGATTGGAGTGAAGATTCTCGGTGGAGAAAACTCAGTCGTTGGCTATGTTTCTTGTTCTTAGGTTTGGAATGTTAAGAGACTGAAAACTGACCCTTTAGTTTCTGCCTTAAAATTCCCGATTTTGCCTTGGTCGCGGTCGCGACCGTTTTTAGTGCAATTTTGGTCTCGCCCGCGACCAAAAATAAGCCCCCTCTCGACTTCTGGCGTTAAAGGCTGAAAAATTCAGAATAAATCAACGTCGCGGCCGCGACTAAAAGTAGTGTAAATATTATCGCGGTCGCGACCCATTTTTCTCCCACTTTCGACTTTTATCGGCTAGAGATGAAAATTCTCAGTCGCGGCCGCGACTGAAATCTTCAGTACCGCGACTTAAAATAAGCCAAGTTTCGACTTTTGTGCCCAAGAATCTCTCCAAAATCCACCCAGAATTTATACACTCGAAATCAAGCCTCAACAAGCAAAACTAACCGGCATTTCATAACGTTGACATGTAAAAATACGCATGTAACTCAAATACTCAATCAATGACCATAGTATGCCGATTGTGCACATTATTCTCACATTTTCAAGCCAAATTGTCATGCCGAAAATCATAAAATACGCACTTTGCACATAAAAGCTTTGCACCTTATACATTCCACCCAATCACATGCATAGCAAATTAGTACCATTCAACCAAAAGTGAAATAACCTCATTGACGAACACACTTCTCAGGCCACCCCACTTGCACGCCAAACAAACTGCAAACAAAGGAGAACAAAAGTTAACACTTACTACAAGCTCAACAAGGAAAAACAACTAAGGAAAGCAATTAAAAATAGTTTTGATTTATAGTCTTCAGCTTAACTAAGTCACCCCCTTCTAGATGTTTGGAATACTCAACACACATGAAGTGTGTTTCTCTATTGGGTCTCCCACAAAGTAGGGCTTCAACCTTTGGCCATTGACAACGAATGATCCCGTAGCCTCACTACCAACTTCAACAGCTCCATTAGATAAGACTTTGATAACCCGAAATGGCCCAGACCATCTTGACTTTAACTTTCTAGGAAATAGCTTAAGCCTTGAGTTGAAGAGCAAGACTAGTTGTCCAATTTCAAAATTCTTAGGACGAATTTGCTTATCATGCCATTTCTTAGTCCTTTCCTTGTACACCTTGGCATTCTCATAAGCAGTCATCCTAAACTCTTCCAACTCATGGAGTTGTAGAACTCTTTTCTCGCCGGCCTTTTTATAGTCGAAATTGAGTGCCTTGATCGCCCAATAGGCCTTATGCTCAAGTTCCACGGGAAGATGACACGCTTTCCCATACACAAGCCTATAAGGAGACATCCCAATTGGCGTTTTGAAAGCCGTCCGATATGCCCATAAAGCATCATCCAATTTCAAAGACCAATCCTTTCGTGCGGCATTGACCGTTTTTTCTAATATTTTCTTTATCTCCCGATTTGAAATCTCCTCTTGTCCACTAGATTGCGGGTGGTATGGTGTAGCAACTCGGTGATGCACCCCATACTTCTTTAACAAAGTTTCGAGTGGTTTATCGCAAAAATGAGTTCCCCCATCACTTATCAAAGCCCTTGGCACCCCAAACCGTGTAAAGATATTCTTCTTTAAGAACTTGATCACCACCCTAGAATCATTTGTGGAACTTGCCAATGCCTCAACCCATTTCGAAACTTAATCCACCGCCACTATAATATATTGATTGCCATGTGAGGAAGGAAAAGGACCCATGAAGTCAATTCCCCACACATCGAACAACTCAATCTCCAAGATATATCTGAGTGGCATCTCATCACGTCGACCTATATTCCCCGTCCTTTGGCATCGATCACATTTAATCACGAAGTTATGCGCATCATGGAATAATGTAGGCCACCAAAACCCGGATTGAAGCACCTTGGCGCTTGTCTTGTTAGAACTCGCATGTCCTCCATAAGGACTTGTGTGGCATTGTTTCAGAATTTCTTCTACTTCATCTTGAGGCACACAACGCCTCACTAACCCATCCGAACAATGCTTGAATAAAAGTGGTTCCTCCCAAAAATAGTGCTTCACATCGGCAAAGAACTTCTGTTTCTGATGATAAGTTAACTCCGGAGGAAGTACTCCACTAACAAGATAATTGACAAAATCCGCAAACCATGGGGTTGAAGAAGTCACGATGAAGAGTTGCTCATCCGGAAATTTCTCAGAAATATCTCCCTAATTCTTTTCAACACCATCACCAAATTCCAGTCTTGATAAGTGATCCGCCACCACATTTTCTGCCCCTTTCTTGTCCCTAATTTCTAAATCAAATTCTTGAAGCAAAAGAATCCACCTAATCAAACGGGGCTTCGAATCCTTCTTGGCTAGCAAATACTTGATTGCCGCGTGATCGGTATATACCACGGTCTTCGATCCTATCAAATAAGAGCGAAATTTGTCAAATGCAAATACAATAGCCAAAAGTTCTTTTTCGGTGGTGGCATAATTAATTTGTGCATCATTTAAAGTTTTACTAGCGTAAGCAATAACATGTAAACGCTTATCCCTTTTCTGACCAAGCACAGCCCCTATGGCTAAATCACTTGCATCACACATTAATTCGAACGGAAGGCTCCAATCCGGTGACACCATTATTGGGGCCGATGTTAGCTCCTTCTTCAACCTATCAAATGCAAGTAAACAATCATCATTAAACTCAAAGTCATTATCTTTTTGTAGAAGCTTACAAAGTGGTAAAGTAATCTTGGAGAAATCCTTGATAAACCGGCGATAGAACCCGGCATGACCAAGGAAACTCCGTACTCCCTTTACATTCGTCGGTGGTGGCAGTTTTGCAATCACATCTATCTTTGCACGATCCACTTCAATGCCTTTTTCGGAGATCTTGTGGCCTAGCACTATACCCTCTCTTACCATAAAATGACACTTCTCCCAATTCAATACCAAGTTAGTCTCCTCACAACGCTGCAAAACTCGGGTTAAATGCAATAAACATGAATCATAGGAAGAGCCAAAAACAGAGAAATCATCCATGAAAATTTCCATTGTTTTCTCAATAAAATCAGAAAAAATGGCCATCATACATCGTTGAAATGTGGCAGGAGCATTACATAACCCAAAAGGCATTCTTCTATAAGCAAAAGTGCCGTAAGGGCAAGTAAAAGTACATTTCTCCTGATCCTTCGGTGTTATGGCTATTTGATTATACCCCGAGTATCCGTCTAAGAAGCAATAATATGAATGTCCGGCTAGCCTTTCTAACATTTGATCAATAAAAGGCAAAGGAAAGTGGTCCTTACGGGTGACATTATTTAGTTTTCTATAATCAATACATACTCTCCACCCTGTAACCGTCCTAGTAGGGATTAATTCATTATTTTCGTTTTTAACAACCGTCATCCCTCCCTTCTTAGGCACCACTTGTACCGGACTTACCCAATTGTTATCCTAGATGGGATAAATAATTTCTGCATCTAACAACTTAATCACTTCAGCCCGAACTACCTCTTTCATATTTGGATTTAAACTACGTTGGTGTTCAACCGAGGGCCTATGGTCATCTTCCATTAATATCCTATGTATGCAAATTGAGGGACTTATACCTTTAATATCAGCAATAGTCCATCCTAAAGCTCTCTTATGTTCCCTCAACACTCTCAAGGGACTGTCTAATTGTGAGTCGGATAAACTAGAAGAAACAATAACCGGTAAAGTATCATTTTCACCCAAATAAGCATGCATCAAATGTTCGGGGAGGGGTTTCAACTCAAGTTTGGGAGCTTTAATAATAGATGGAGAAGGAACGGGTTTACCTGTCCCCAATTCCTCATACGCATACCTTTGTCGGAAAGGAACGAATGGAGTTGCTTCCAAAGCTTTCGTATAAGCTGCTAGTTCTTCTAAAATCTCCTCTCCTTCAACCAGTCCTTCCAACCCATTCAAACATAGCTCCAACGGGTCTTCCTTTTGAGTATCTACCAACTTTTCCCCCTCTACCGTATCCACTAGAAAACACTTTTCACCAATTTCAGCTTCTTTAACCGCCTTGAATAAATTGAATTCCACTTTCTCTTCACCCACTCTTAGGGTGAGAAGTCCATTCTTAACATCAATAAGAGCTCCAGCAGTAGCAAGGAAGGGCCTTCCAAGAATCAATGGCATTTCCCTATCTTCTTCCATATCTAAAATGATGAAATCTACCGGAAGGTAGAACTTCCCAACTCGAACCAAAGCATTCTCTAAAACTTCGGTTGGATACTTCACCGAACGGTCGGCTAGTTGTAAGGTTACGGTGGTAGGCTTCAATGCATCCAAACCCAATTTCCTGCAAATGGACAAAGGCATCAAACTAACACTTGCTCCAAGATCACATAAAGCTCTATTAAAATTCAAACTACCAATAGTGCAAGGGATAGAGAAACTCCCCGGATCTTTGAGTTTTGGAGGAAGTTTGTGTTGCAAAATCGCGCTGCACTCCTCGGTGAGTGCAATGGTAACATATTCCTCGAGCTTCCTTTTGTTTGAGAGGATTTCCTTCAGAAACTTCACATAAGTGGGCATTTGAGCAAGAGCTTCGGCAAAAGGTATGTTAATATGCAATTCCTTGAAAATATTTAAGAATTTCTCGAATTGCTTCTCCAACTTTTGCTTCTTCAACCTTTCCGAAAATGGGATGGGTGGCACATAAGGTTTTGGTGCCACAAGTATCTTTGGTTGTGAAGGGAGCTCTTCATTTCCACTTGATTCGGACTGCTTCTCAATTTCTACTCTTTCCTCTACCTTTTCATCATTTTTCACCTCATTCTCTTCTTGCATTTTTGGTCCTTCATATGCTTTCCCACTTCTCAAGGTAATAGCTTTGCAATGCTCTTTAGGATTTGTCTCCGGTTTGCTCGGCAAAGCCCCTTGTTGCCTAGGATTTGATGAACCCGCAAGTTGTCCAATTTGCATATCCATGTTCCGGTTGTGACATATCATATTCTCCAATTGAGTATCAAGCTTCTGAAATTTTCCGGTAGTCACCGAGATAAACTTCTCAAGCACCGCCTCTAATCCTTGTCGTTGATCCGGTTGTGGGGTTGCATTTGGATTAATAGTTTGATGAGGTGGTTCTTGGAGTTGCACTCGTTTAGGCTGGAAATTCGGCCTTGATTGATTCCCTTGGTTTCCTTGATTGTTGGACCAAGAAAGGCTCGGGTGATTTCTCCATCCCGGATTATATGTATTGGAATATGGGTTGTTCACCGGGCGTTGATTGTTCACATAGTTGACTTGCTCTTGCCCGGCTCCAACCTGAGTGCCTGCATTAGAATGAGGACAAGTATTATACATATGCGGTCCACTACAAATCTCACAATTTACCTACACGGGAGGTGATGATGAGGTCCCGACTGCATTCACCGCTAATTGATCTAATCTCTTGCTCATCGCTTCAATCTTTGCATTGATTGCCGTGAATGCATCTAACTCCATTACTCCCGCCGGTTTAGTGGGTGGAGGAGTTATCCTCTCTTGATTCCAACCATTGTTAGCTGCCATATTTTCCAAAAGTTGTAGTGCTTCACCCTCGTCTTTAGCCATCAATGCTCCTCCGGCTGCTGCATCTACCATTACTCGAATGCTTTGAGTCATCCCGTTATAGAAAGTTTGCACAATGAGCCAATTTGGGAGACCATGATGAGGGCACTTCCTTTGCAGCTCTTTAAACCTTTCCCATGCTTCATACCAAGATTCCCCCTCATATTGTCAAAATGACGTAATATCATTTCGATACTTCATTGTCTTAATAGGGGGAAAGAATTTCGCCAGAAATGCCTGAGATAAAGTGTCCCAACTCCGAAGGGTCTCATTGGGTATTGTGGCTATCCATGAACGCTCCTTATCCCTTAAGGAAAAGGGAAATAATCTGACCCTTATTGCATCATCCGACACATTGTGCATTCTGAACGTGGCACATACTTCAAGGAAATAAGATAAATGAGCTGCCGGATCTTCCGTAGCAAGACCTCCAAACTGATTTTGTTGTAGCAAATTTATAGTAGCCGGTCTGATCTCGAAATTATTTGCTTCAACGGGAGGTCGAACTAGGTTGTTCTGAATCATCTCAGCATTAGGCGTATTGTAATCTTTAAGTGCTGGAGGTGGGGCTCTAGGTTCAGGGTTGAGATTCTGAGCCCTCCTATTATTCCCGTTTTCTTCATCATCCGCCATAGTATCCGGTGGTGCAAGTCTCTCTTGCCTGCGTGTTCGCCTGATTACTCTAATCCTTCTCTCAATTTCCGGTGTGTAATCAATAGAATCGAAACTTAGAGTTCTTCTCATGCACGAATTGCCTGCAAAAAGAAAGTCACTAGATTAAGCTTCAAATGAGAACAACCCAAGAATAAAGTAGACAAATCTAAAGTAATAGATAAAAGTATTTAAATGACTCTTGATTCAGCGCCCTCCCCGGCAACGGCGCCAAAAACTTGATATCCCTTAATTTACCCTACCAAAACTCCTTCAAGTTGTGGTTAGAATACGTACTCAGTTTTAAAAGCCCAAGTGCAAGCTCAGCGTCAAATTGTAGCACGAGGGGTCGTACCCACGAGGAAGGATAAATCAAGCATTATTTTCATACCGATATCCATTCATTAGATTAGAATGACACAAGTTATGAGGAAGGATTAACTAGGATTAACTAAAGTTAGTTAAATAAGAACTTAATTACTTAGTAAAGTTGATTCAAATAACAAGAGGCTAGGGAATGACATGAAGCATGCAATTAGAGTTTTAATAACATCCTAATAAGTGATTTTAATTCTTTAAACTTGTCATTGAGTTATACCAACAATCCTCTCGAATCTAAGGTGTGTATTAATTCCATTTCAGAAAATGTTCTCACAATTACCCAAAAATAGAATTAATCCATCAAACAGGACAAGAGGGACTTCTAAATCAACGGCTTGGCATAATTTAAAGGCCTACTAAGATAATTGGACAAAGAATAAATTTCTTTAACTCTTAATCTCCAATATTTCATGAAAACCACCAAGTTACAACAAATCTTTCGAAAATAATGTAACCTTAATATATATACTTTGGATGGCCACTCCTCATATATTAAATTACTCCCATTTTCATGAATCCAAAGACTAAATCACTCATTCGGACATTGTTTCAAACACATAGCATACACATAATCATTCCCATGCCTAGATGAATTAAGTGCTCATACTTAAACTCAACTTCAAATCATTAAAGCAAATGAACTTAGTATTCATCATGGAATTTGCAATAAAAGATGTCTTGAAAGCAAATAAAATTTAACCCTAAGGCTATGTCTAGGGAATTCAAACGATAAACTGAAATAAGAAGCATTCGTTTAACTGAAAGTAAATAACTTAAGCAGAAAAGAACTTGTAAAAGATGTCGACTTTTATTCTTCAAGAACTTCCTTCTCCTCCCCTCTTCTCCATGGATCTGCTTTCTTTTTTCTCTTTTCTCCTTCTGTCCGAACCGCCCCCCAAAATGGGGAAGTTTTTCTCTATATTTCATTTGTTGACCAACAACTGCTGAGAAACTGCCAAAATCCAAAAAATCGCGTCTGCACAGGGTCGCGGTCGCGACCGAAAATAAGCATAAAACGGTCGGGCCCGCGACCAACTAATAAAATCGTGTTTTCCGCCTGGTCGTGGCCGCGACCATTTTTGAACTAAAATGGGTCGCGGTCGCGACCCCTTTTTCTTCATGTTTCGAGATTACTCTACAAATTCAGCGGAAAAATCACCAAAAATACCAGTCGCGACCGCGACTGGAAATGTTCATGGAGTAGGTCGCGGTCGCGACCTCATTTTTCCCAACCTTCGAGATTTGGCACTTTTATTAGCAAAATTCATCCGGAAAATACATGGTCGCGCCCGCAACCATAAAACAGAAGGACCGCGACCCCAAATTGGTCAACCTTCGAATTTTTGCTCTTTTTGTGCATTTTTCTCCATTTTCATCCTGTTTTCCGTACATCTTACTCCATTGTCATTTGTTCCTTAAAAGGGATCAAAAACTACAATTTAGCTCGAAAGTATGCATAGAAATGTTGATTTCCCAATAAAAACTAACATGAAAAATGGACTTAACAAAATCCCCCACACTTGAATGATTGCTAGTCCTCGAGCAATTAGGAACACTCATGAAAAATCAATCCAATTCTTAACATTAATACTC
The DNA here is from genome assembly GCA_037501455.1 of Lantana camara. Lineage (NCBI taxonomy): Eukaryota > Viridiplantae > Streptophyta > Magnoliopsida > Lamiales > Verbenaceae > Lantana > Lantana camara. The sequence goes on along the minus strand of CM074863.1, from coordinate 18,754,643 downwards.
ACGTCAAGTGTCCGATTCAGTCGAATCAATCGGTTAACAAGCACATTACTCACTCATGCATGGCTCATTTGAAGAATGTAATTCGTATATCCTCGTGACGTTGTGTGAGATGAACAAAATGATGCACCAATAGTTCCCGAGATGATTTATACCCCTATTCGGAGACTGAATTAGGATTTTGAGAAGAATTTCATATCTATCTCCACTAATGAAGCTGGAGTTGGTTTGAGATCACTAGGGCTTTATAAGGCTTGTAATGTAGGTTTAGGGACGGGTTATGATTCATTTGGAAGGTGACTCAAAACACCGATTTTACTTCAATGCACTGTCTACCTTTGAAACCTTTATAGCTATCCTTTTTCGGTTGCCTTCTTCCCCCACACTTGAGCATTTCATTCTTCTTTTTTTTTTTTTTTTTTTTTCTCCTCAACTACACCCTTCTTTCACCTTTCATTTTTCTTTGTTTTTCTTTTCTTGATTTTTCATACATTCTTCTTTTATTTTCTCATTCTTCCTTCAAGAGATGTATAAAAAAATCTCTTTTAATTAGCACACGAGCAATACCGGTGTTTAATAGAAACGTGGTAATTCAAGTTGTGCTTGTGGCTTGTAACGTGGTTTCGAAAAAAAATTCGCACAACTTTAAAAGCTCAGGGGGGCCAATGGATTAGCGTTATTTAGTGTAGGCTCTACCTAAAGGTTTGATAAAAATGGAAATCGAAGGCCTATATCATATCTCATACCTAATTCAACTCAATTTCGTTTCCAAAGATATTCGATTATTCTCTAATTTCTAACTTAGCTTCCTTTAAAAAAAAATATAAATTTCTCCTAAAAACTCAAGGTGCATTAGTTTGTTCATTAAGTGCACTAAAAATGAGGATATGCAATTACACTCAACTTATTTACCATGCACATGCTTGTAAGTATTTGAAGAACCTCCTAACTCAAGCTTAAACGGATTCTCGAAAGAGTAAAAACATACCGAATCAGAGATCATTCACAACTATTCAACCTCATGCTCAAGAATTAGTAATCATTCCAACACCTGACCCACATGCATAAAAAATTATGAACCCCTCCCCCACACTTAAAATCTAGCATGTCCACATGCACATAATTATAAACAAAGGAAAGGGTATTTGGGACTCCCCTATGTCCGAGAATCCGGCAACATGGCGCTCTCACATGTCTTGTTCCCTGTAAAACAATACTACCAGCAACCAAGTGAACGCATCCGAAAGATAAATCAAAAGCATTGAAATACTTTTAAGTTAACAGCCTCATGCTAACATCACATTCATCTAAATAGAAGTGCATAAAACCATACGTCACTTAGTCAACTAGGCAAGCAAACTAATCCAACAAAACATAAGTAGCATAGGGTTCAGAAACCAAGTACGCGCACATAAGTCATGAAAAGGGAAATTACGCAGAAAAGGTAAACACAAGGTGAGATAACACCCAACAGGCGGGGTACACATCAAGTATCGGTGGCATCATCCGGAGGGGCCTGGTTGTAGTGCAGGTTCATAGTTTGCATCATCTCATCAATCCTCCTATTTTGCTCAACCTGTGTTGCCCTGATGGCTGCAAACTGTTCCCGGTTGTATCGGGCCTCATTCCTGAGAAACCTCATCATCGGCTGAAGTTGAGGCTCGACCTCCTCGTCCGCTAATGCCTCATCAGGCTCACATGGAGCTGGAAGCCTGGCTCTAAGATGCGCTGGTAACTCCTCTATAGTATGTGCGTCGTAGTCGTATGCAAAGCGTAACATGTCCCTCTCGCTTGGGGGCCACCAAACTACCCACCGACTTATGGGTTGTGGCCACCATTTGAATATTTGATGGTGCGCGAAAATCTCCGATGTGATGAAAGTGCACTCCTCCATGGGTGCCATATTGTCTGGCACCTCAAACCCACAAGCTCGCAGAATACATGTCACATAACCCCCATAAGAAAAGGCACCCCTATCCTTCTTAGCTTGCTCCCACATTCTGTCCAAAAGGATGTACGTGTCGTTCACTTGAGTCCCGTCAAGCATGCACCCTATTAACCAGAGATCCACCACACTCAGTTTACCTATGTTCTCCCTTGCACAAATCCCACAAGAGAGGAACTTTAGGATAATTCTCTAAATCGGATTCTGGATGTCTGTAGACTTGGCTGATTTTGAGTTGTAAGTGCCATGGGTGCCGAGTTGTGCCCAGATGGCATTTTGTTGAGCCCTTGACCAGTCGATAGGTACACGATCTGTTTCAGCCTCCGGAAAATTGAAGATAGCCCTCAAGTCTTCGGCATTGAGTTGTACTCTCCTACCCTGCATCTTAAAGGTGCACACTGCATCTTTCCACTTGAAAGTTTTCAGAAATTCATACGTCCACGGAGCAAAAGTGTTGTAATTCTTTTGAAGGAATCCTAACCATCCCACTCTGTTGAAATAGGTCTGGATTGGTTCCCAAACACGCGGTCCTCGAAGCACATGCACATTGACATATCTATTAGGAATGAGCGGACGAGGAGCATGAGGGTTTGCTTGTGCCACCCCCGATGACGATGAAGCCTCAGCATTTCTAGCTCTTTTCGGGGCCACTGTACCTTGAGAATTTGAGGGAGAAGCTTGAGATTGGAGTGAAGATTCTCGGTGGAGAAAACTCAGTCGTTGACTATGTTTCTTGTTCTTAGGTTTGGAATGTTAAGAGACTGAAAACTGACCCTTTAGTTTCTGCCTTAAAATTCCCGATTTTGCCTTGGTCGCGGTCGCGACCGTTTTTAGTGCAATTTTGGTCTCGCCCGCGACCAAAAATAAGCCCCCTCTCGACTTCTGGCGTTAAAGGCTGAAAAATTCAGAATAAATCAACGTCGCGGCCGCGACTAAAAGTAGTGTAAATATTGTCGCGGTCGCGACCCATTTTTCTCCCACTTTCGACTTTTATCGGCTAGAGATGAAAATTCTCAGTCGCGGCCGCGACTGAAATCTTCAGTACCGCGACTTAAAATAAGCCAAGTTTCGACTTTTGTGCCCAAGAATCTCTCCAAAATCCACCCAAAATTTATACACTCGAAATCAAGCCTCAACAAGCAAAACTAACCGGCATTTCATCACGTTGACATGTAAAAATACGCATGTAACTCAAATACTCAATCAATGACCATAGTATGCCGATTGTGCACATTATTCTCACATTTTCAAGCCAAATTGTCATGCCGAAAATCATAAAATACGCACTTTGCACATAAAAGCTTTGCACCTTATACATTCCACCCAATCACATGCATAGCAAATTAGTACCATTCAACCAAAAGTGAAATAACCTCATTGACGAACACACTTCTCAGGCCACCCCACTTGCACGCCAAACAAACTGCAAACAAAGGAGAACAAAAGTTAACACTTACTACAAGCTCAACAAGGAAAAACAGCTAAGGAAAGCAATTAAAAATAGTTCTGATTTATAGTCTTTAGCTTAACTAAGTCACCCCCTTCTAGATGTTTGGAATACTCAACACACATGAAGTGTGTTTCTCTATTGGGTCTCCCACAAAGTAGGGCTTCAACCTTTGGCCATTGACAACGAATGATCCCGTAGCCTCACTACCAACTTCAACAGCTCCATTAGATAAGACTTTGATAACCCGAAATGGCCCAGACCATCTTGACTTTAACTTTCTAGGAAATAGCTTAAGCCTTGAGTTGAAGAGCAAGACTAGTTGTCCAATTTCGAAATTCTTAGGACGAATTTGCTTATCATGCCATTTCTTAGTCCTTTCCTTGTACACCTTGGCATTCTCATAAGCAGTCATCCTAAACTCTTCCAACTCATGGAGTTGTAGAACTCTTTTCTCGCCGGCCTTTTTATAGTCGAAATTGAGTGCCTTGATCGCCCAATAGGCCTTATGCTCAAGTTCCACGGGAAGATGACACGCTTTCCCATACACAAGCCTATAAGGAGACATCCCAATTGGCGTTTTGAAAGCCGTCCGATATGCCCATAAAGCATCATCCAATTTCAAAGACCAATCCTTTCGTGCGGCATTGACCGTTTTTTCTAATATTTTCTTTATCTCCCGATTTGAAATCTCCTCTTGTCCACTAGATTGCGGGTGGTATGGTGTAGCAACTCGGTGATGCACCCCATACTTCTTTAACAAAGTTTCGAGTGGTTTATCGCAAAAATGAGTTCCCCCATCACTTATCAAAGCCCTTGGCACCCCAAACCGTGTAAAGATATTCTTCTTTAAGAACTTGATCACCACCCTAGAATCATTTGTGGAACTTGCCAATGCCTCAACCCATTTCGAAACATAATCCACCGCCACTATAATATATTGATTGCCATGTGAGGAAGGAAAAGGACCCATGAAGTCAATTCCCCACACATCGAACAACTCAATCTCCAAGATATATCTGAGTGGCATCTCATCACGTCGACCTATATTCCCCGTCCTTTGGCATCGATCACATTTAATCACGAAGTTATGCGCATCATGGAATAATGTAGGCCACCAAAACCTGGATTGAAGCACCTTGGCGCTTGTCTTGCTAGAACTCGCATGTCCTCCATAAGGACTTGTGTGGCATTGTTTCAGAATTTCTTCTACTTCATCTTGAGGCACACAACGCCTCACTAACCCATCCGAACAATGCTTGAATAAAAGTGGTTCCTCCCAAAAATAGTGCTTCACATCGGCAAAGAACTTCCGTTTCTGATGATAAGTTAACTCCGGAGGAAGTACTCCACTAACAAGATAATTGACAAAATCCGCAAACCATGGGGTTGAAGAAGTCACGACGAAGAGTTGCTCATCCGGAAATTTCTCAGAAATATCTCCCTAATTCTTTTCAACACCATCACCAAATTCCAGTCTTGATAAGTGATCCGCCACCACATTTTCTGCCCCTTTCTTGTCCCTAATTTCTAAATCAAATTCTTGAAGCAAAAGAATCCACCTAATCAAACGGGGCTTCGAATCCTTCTTGGCTAGCAAATACTTGATTGCCGCGTGATCGGTATATACCACGGTCTTCGATCCTATCAAATAAGAGCGAAATTTGTCAAATGCAAATACAATAGCCAAAAGTTCTTTTTCGGTGGTGGCATAATTAATTTGTGCATCATTTAAAGTTTTACTAGCGTAAGCAATAACATGTAAACGCTTATCCCTTTTCTGACCAAGCACAGCCCCTATGGCTAAATCACTTGCATCACACATTAATTCGAACGGAAGGCTCCAATCCGGTGACACCATTATTGGGGCCGATGTTAGCTCCTTCTTCAACCTATCAAATGCAAGTAAACAATCATCATTAAACTCAAAGTCATTATCTTTTTGTAGAAGCTTACAAATTGGTAAAGTAATCTTGGAGAAATCCTTGATAAACCGGCGATAGAACCCGGCATGACCAAGGAAACTCCGTACTCCCTTTACATTCGTCGGTGGTGGCAGTTTTGCAATCACATCTATCTTTGCACGATCCACTTCAATGCCTTTTTCGGAGATCTTGTGGCCTAGCACTATACCCTCTCTTACCATAAAATGACACTTCTCCCAATTCAATACCAAGTTAGTCTCCTCACAACGCTGCAAAACTCGGGTTAAATGCAATAAACATGAATCATAGGAAGAGCAAAAAATAGAGAAATCATCCATGAAAATTTCCATTGTTTTCTCAATAAAATCAGAAAAAGGAAGGAAAAGGACCCATGAAATCATCCATGAAAATTTCCATATTGATTGCCATGTGAGGAAGGAAAAGGACCCATGAAGTCAATTCCCCACACATCGAACAACTCAATCTCCAAGATATATCTAAGTGGCATCTCATCACGTCGACCTATATTCCCCGTCCTTTGGCATCGATCACATTTAATCACGAAGTTATGCGCATCATGGAATAATGTTGGCCAAGGTAATCAAAAAATGCTTACGTGGATTTCATTTATTGGTTAAACGCAAAAGAAGTAAAATATAAGATCATAACTTGCACTATTTTAAAATATTTCAGTTTTAAAACAATGACGACCGCTAGCCTGCTTCAATCGATCCTAAAGGAAAATAGGCTTGAAGGGTCTAACTATGCTGACTGGAAAATGAATCTTGACATCGTGTTTGGTCACGAGAATCTAAAACAAGTGCTCATTGAACCTTGTCCGGGGGTACATGAAACTACAACCAATCAGGATATGAGAAATGCCTGGCTTATGTCTCCAATGTTCTTAAGCATCAAATGCACGAGATGCCAATTGCTAAGAACATGATGGATCATCTCCATCAGATGTTTGGAGGACAGAATCGAGCCAAGAGGCTCGAATTGATGAGAAGGCTGTTAGTCGCTAAGATGTCTGAGGGATCACCTGTTCAGGATCATGTTTTGAACATGATTGCTTGCCTGAACGAAATTGAAAGCCTTGGTGCTAAATTTGATGATCTTAGTAAACCGGATATGATCCTATGCTCTCTGTCAAAGTCGTTCGACACATATAGGCAAAATTATTCTATGAATAAATTGGATTTTTTGCTGCCTGAATTGATGAACGAACTTAGAGTTGCAGAGGGAGTGATGAAAGCTAAAGGAACTGTTCTCCTGGCACAGGCATCAACTTCCACGGCTCCAAAAGCCAATAAGTGTAAAAAGGGAAAATGAAAGGTTCCCAATCCCAAGAAAAAGGTTCAGAAGAAGAAGGGTAAACCTAGCAAGGGAAAATGTTTCCACTGCGGAGAAAATGGGCTCTGGAAGAGGAATTGTCCAAAATACTTAGCAAGTCGTGAATTTACAGCAAGTCGTGAGTATTTCACATATTGATAATTAATGACGTGTGGTGGTATTCTTATATGAAATGTGTTTCATAGGAAAAGACTTTGAATACCGAAATCACGTGTCACTAAAGTTCTAATCGGTAAGATAAGAATATGTTCTTATCAAGGCTATAACGTGGTTATATAAGATGATTAGTCTTTCGTCATAGGGAATGGTGATTCCGATTATAACACGTTGATGATTTTCAATAGGATTGGAAACATCGAACTGGACCACTGAGATTATTTATTTTATACTGCTATCTAAAATGAATAAAATCTCAGGAAGCATTGTACTCTTAATCCTGATAATATTTCGGCTTTACGCATGTAGTGTTAGTCACTGTAACATACTCGAAGTGAGGTCTCGGTAACGGGTGGCCAAAATACTTTGTATGTTCGATGATTACATGAAATGCGCTAAAGAGTTATATTGATCGAGGAATCTGTGGCCTTGCTGGAAGGTAAGAGATATCCTTGAAATAGATTTGTAAAAGTTCGGATTAAGACTTTGGCCAAAGCACTTCGTGTGATACGTCACCGAAGTTGTATGTTGAATGTGTTTCACATACAGAGAATTTGAACTTAAGGCAAATCAATAAATTTCAAATTAGAGATGAAAAATAAATGATAGTAGTTGCAATTTATTTTTCATGGATATCTACACGGAGGAGTGAAATGCGAAATTATTCTAGATCGAGAAATTCGTGAATAATTTAATTAATTTTAGAGTGCGACAATATTTGTTTAGTGGAATTAAATATTGTTAAACGGTAATTAATTATTGTCATGAGATGATAATATATTAATCCGTTTGGAGCTAAAATTAATTAGTCCTGCAGGTCCCCCTGCAAGCCCCAATTAAAAATCCTAAGAGAAAATATTAAAAGGAGAAAGAGAAATGAATTTTCAAAGCGTTTGAAAATAGCCAAGGGATTTATTTTAAGAAAATAAATTGAAGTTCCAAAGAGTTGGAAATGCCCGGAATTTTATTTTGGAGAAAATAAAATTTTCATCGAAAACAAAAAAACGTGGTTGCTGACGTGGCATGCCACGTCAGCGGGTCAACTGCCAAGTGGCGCTGACTGGGCACCACGTGGACTGCTCAGATTGAGCCACGTCAGCACAACAGGTAGCCCAGATTACATGTTTTCCGGGGTCGGATGACGGGTTAACGGGTCGGGTCAACGGATCGGGTCAAAGGGTAGGGCCGGGTCAAACCGGACACGTGGCAGAACCAGGATCTACCACGTGTCGAATCGGACCGGTTTAAGGGCTGCAAACTCTAGCCGCGTGTGCCACACACGCGCCGCCTTCAGGCCGCGTGTGGGCGCGTACAACATCGGATTGGGAAGCGGCCGGCGCCGTTGGACTCATGGTGACGAGATCTTCAATGTGGTCACCTCGGTTTTTGTGTCCAAGTTGCACATGCAAGTGGGGGTGTGAAATTACCCTTTTACCCTCGGTTTTTCCCCTATAAATAGGGGCCTTGGACCCTCATTTTTACACACAACTTTGGGAGGTGGTTTTGGCTGAGTTTAAGCTTTGAAACCATATCCCTTTTCTCCTAGTTAATTTCGATTTATTTTGGAATTAATTTTAATTAGGTGTTTATATAAAACGCCTAATTTCGGGAGATTAAACCTTGAAAAGGGTTTTCTGGTTTAAAGTTTGTTTTCTCTAAGTATTTAGAGAAATATTTTCGGAGCCCACACTCTGAGGGTTTCTCTGAGGTTATTGCAGGGAAGCTCTGCCGGTTTCACGAGGAGATCGGGTATCGGGTTCTGGAGGTGAATTCGGGAGCTGCAAAAATGCCCTTAGATAGCCATGTTTGTAGTACGGTAATATTTTACAGTTATATTATTTTAAGCATGATAAATTATATGCTCTTAAGTGTTAATTGCATGTTAGATATTTATCTGCTTAAGTGATTTAAAATTAATTATCAATTGCATGTATATACTTGAGTAGATCCGGCTAGTCTTCCGCTATTGTATTAAAATATTTTAGAAATATTTTAATACTTGTATTACATTAAAAATTTTAAAATGTGGTCCCGGACCGCTACTGTTCTGGGCCCACCACCCAGCAACTGGTATCAGAGCCGTGCTCTAGATATATACATGCATTGATATGATGCATGCGATGTATAATTTTAAATCTGCTACTGTGCACGTAAATCCTGTCAAAGGAGACTGGTTTTTAAGTGGGACCGTTTGTGACCCCTCCAGTGTTTCCTGGGAATTTACGTGGAATAGTAATTTTCTAGGAATCGATTTCAATAATCTTCCTGGTTAATTGCCGAATCAGTAAACATGATTTAAATTATGAGATAATTTATTTATAACATGTTTACATTTTGCCATTTATTTTAAGCATGATAATTATATGAAAGCATGCTTAATTATTTTAATTTATGGCATGATCATGATAATATGAGATATTATGATATTTCAATTATGCATATTTTATTTAATGTGATTAAATGATATTGTTTAATAGAGATTAGACGCGATGCATAATTGAACTAATATTTTTCGGCCTAATTAATAAATAGTTATTAAATTGCCTTAAAATATTATTGGGATTTTAAATATGATTTAGCAATCCTAGTGGGAGCGTATTAATTAGATTAATCATTTCCAATAATAAGACACCAAAAGTGATTATTAAATAATCAACAGATAATCCACAATTTTAAAAAAAAAATTCAAGTGGGAGCGAGATGAAAAGAGTTGGATTCTCACGGCCCCCATTACCCGTCTATACTATAGTGAATATAAACTACTCCCTTCGGCGGGTATGTATTTGCGGTATACAAGATTAGACTTCTACGGATATAATGAAATACGATGAAAGTCAGCTCGACCACGTCTCCGTGGGGTGTCTTGACTTACTCGTACGAAATTCTAGGTAATGGTACACACTTGACTAAGTAATGTATTAACCTCCCTTCGGAGCTATGTTACATTCACTTAGAGGCCAAAGGTTAACGTGGTGGATTAACATAGTTTGGTAAGAGTTACCTAGATAACATGTTAGCTAAGAATAGTTCTTACTTTTCTAAGCGGTTTTCGACCTCGCCTCCGGGGAGTCAACTGCAGTTAGTTAAGTCACCATTGTGTAAATCAAAATGCTTACGTGGATTTCATTTATTGGTTGGACGCAGAAGAAAGTGGAATACATAATCATAACTTGCATTTATTTAGTTAATTCAGTTTTACAATTACGATCTCCTTTAGCCCACTTGGTATGAATTTAAGGAAATAGGCTAGTAAGGGTTCAACTATGCTGACTAGGAAATGAATCTTGACATCGTGTTGAGACACGAAAGTTTTCGTACTCACTGAACCTTATCCGAAAATTCCAGAAACTACAGCCAGTCAGGATTAGAAAGACGTTTATTCCAAACAGATCAAGTGTAATGATCTGGCTAGTCTTATGTCCTGATATCTGTCTTAAAAGTTCTTGAGCATCAGACGCATGAGATGTCTACTGATAAGAACATGTTTTGAAGACAGAATCGTACGTAGGTACTAGCCAATAAAAAGGTTGTCAGTTATGAAGATGTTTGAAGGATTACTGTTTCAGAATCATATTATGAATATGATAGCTAATCTGAACGAGATTGAAAGCCTTTGTGCTTAAAGAGACAATCTTAACAGATAGGATACGATCCTATACTCTCTGCCTAGGTCGTTTGAACGTTCAAGATTAATTTTAAATAATTTTTTTAAAAACCCAACCTGAACCAATGAACGACCTCAATATGGCAGAAAGGGTGATACAAACTAAGGGAAAAGTTCTCTTAAATCAGACATCAATATCCACGGCCTAAAAAGCTAGTAAGTGGAAGGAAAAGAAAAGGAATGGTTCCCAATCTAAGGTTCAGAAATAGAAAGCCAAATCCGACAATGGAAAAGTGTTTCTATTTCGGTAGTAACGGCTATTGGAAAGGAAATTGTCCAAAATACTTAGTTTGTCCATTTGCTACGCCATTTAGATAAGATATGAAGATATCTTACTCGTTGAGAATATGTTTAGTTGGAAATTCACCAGAATCCTGGTTTGTGAACTTAAGATCAACTAATCATATTTGCAATTCGTTGCGAAGATTCAAACTAACCAGGAAGTTTGAAAAACGGCTAACACACAACTACTGCTCGAGGATAATACAAGTCTAATTGTATTAGCAGTAAGGACTATAAAGTCGTATTTTGGCAATAGGGTTTTAATATTATACATGTCATATATACAAAGATTTGATTTTTGTAAGTTATTTGATAACCAATAGTTTCAACTATTTGTTTTGAACAAAAGTTTACCATTAAACAAAATAAAAGTTTTATTTGCTCTGGCACAATAAAAGATGGTCTTTTATACCTCAATGAAAACCCTAATTTAAGTTTAACATTAAGAAGCTTGACTTACCATCTAAGAGGAAAAAGTTCTACGTGGTATCAATGTCTTGGTCACTTTTATCCGAATAAGATCCAAAGACTGATTGTCGAGTCCTTTCGACTTAACAGTTGTCAGTCTGCGAATCTTGTTTAGAAAAGTAAAATGACCAAGAGAGTTCCTTTTTTTGAGACAAAGGGTATTTAAGCTATAAAGTTGCTTGTGTCAGTTCATATGGATATGTGATCCTATGAATGTTCAAGCAAGAGAAAGTTTAGGTACTTCATCATTCATTTGAATGATTACTCTAGTTACAGATATGTTTATTTGACGAGACTTAAGTTTGTGTTTTTGAAGAGATCAAAGAATAAAAGACTGAAGTCAAAGAGTCAAATTAGAAAACATATCAAGGCACTTCGATTAGATCGAAGTAGTGATAAGTATCTATGTTCAGAGTTAAATAAAATTTCTCAAATAAGATTAGATCTCAACTATCTGTATGAGATACGTCTTAGCAAGGATGTATTGCAGAAAGGAGAAATAGAACCCTGATAATGATGGTAAGATTCATGAAGAGTCATGCTACCCTACGAAGTTCGTTTTGGGGTTTTGCGCTAAAAAACAACAAATACACTAAACCTAGTTCTATCTAAGTCAGTTCCTAAAACACTGATGGATCTGTAGCTGGGGTGAAAACCCTGTATCTCTTATCTTCGGATTTGAGGTAACCTGGTCCACGAGTTAAGGATGGATCCTGACGAGTTAGAATAAAGAACAAAGGTTTACTTGTTCTAAGGTTATCCTAAAAGAACAAGAGGTGGTATATTTTGTAATTTGAGAAATCACAAAAGATGTTTGTGAATATTTCAAAGATGATTACATAGATAACCACAAAGGGTGGAAGCAAAGTAGTGTTAAAAGAAAATAACAGTATTTGATACTGATTTCCATAAACCCGTGATAACTGAAAATGTATTAAATACATGTGATGTACCAAATACAACATGTGATGTAGAGACGTGTACACGAGAGCATTATTGTAGTGGGAGGATTGTCAGGACACCTGGCAAGATACCTAAGATTAACCCAAGTGGTTGAATCTAAAGTATCTGATCCTGTCACGTGTAATGAAGCTGTGGAAGATATAGACGCTGACCATTTGGTCAAAAGCCATGGAATCTAAGTTAGAATCTCTGTTTTCCAACAAAGTCTTGAGCTTGTAGAGGCGCCTGAAGGCATTAAACCCATTAGATGCAATTGGGTTCTACAAGAAATAAAAGGAGAAATGGACGAAAAAGTAGAGACTCTAGAGCAAAACTTATGGCAAGGGATTTTACCCAGAAAGAAGAAATCATTTATGAGGCCTTCTCGCCTATAGCAATGCTTAAGTCCATTGCCCTCTCCATTTTATCTCATTATCGATTATGAGATTAGATAAATGGATGTAAAGACTATGTTCTTGAACGGACAATTTCAAGAAGAAGAGATACATGGTAAAACCTGAAGGCATCACAGCCAGAAATCAGGTGCATATAATGCAAGCTTAATAGATCGATTTATGATCTTAAGCATGCTGGGTGGTGGGCCCAGAACAGTAGCAGTCCGGGACCACATTTTGAAATTTTTTATTATAATACAAGTATTAAAATATTTCTAAAACATTTTAATACAATAGCGGAAGACTAGCCGGATCTACTCAAGTATATACATGCAATTGATAATAAATTTTAAATCACTTAAGCAGATAAATATCTAACATGAAATTAACACTTAAGAGCACATAATTTATCATGCTTAAAATAATACAACTGTAAAGCATTACCGTACTGCAAACATGGCTATCTAACGACATTTTTCCAGCTCCCAAATTCACCTCTAGAACCCGATACCCGATCTCCTCGTGAAATCAGCAGAGCTTCCCTGCAATAACCCCAGAGAAACCCTCGGAGTGTGTGCTCCGAAAGTATTTCTCTAAATACTTAGAGAAAACAAACTTTAAACTAGAAAACCCTTTTCAGGGTTTAATCTACCGAAATTAGGCGTTTTATATAAACATATAATTAAAATTAATTCCAAAATAAATTGGAATTAACTAGGAGAAAAGGGATATGGTTTCAAAGCTAAGAAGTAGCCAAAACCTCTCCCAAAATTGAATGAGAAAAATGGCAAGGCGATCAGCCTATTTATAGGCATAAAATGGAGGGCATTTTGGTCATTTTGGACACAAAAGCAAAGGTAAAATGGTCATTTCACATCCCACTTGCGTAGCCAACTTGGATACGAAAATCGAGGTAACCACGTTCAAGGTCTCGTCGCCATGAATCCAGCGCCGCCGAGCACGCGTCGGTAGGCCACCGGACGCGCCCTCACGCACCGCCACAAGGCGTCGCGTGTGTTTCACACGCGGCCTAGGGTTCTAGGCTCACGTGGCCGCTTCTGACTCGGCCACGTGTCCGGGTCCTGTCCGACCCAGAACCGGACCCTGCCCGACCCTACCCGAGAACCGACCCGTTAACCCGGCTCTCTGACCCGTTTGACCGGGGTTATCCGACCAGTTGACCGACCCGGCCCAGAACCAATCTGGGCCATTCACGTGCGATGACGTGGCTCAATCTCAGCCACACACGCGGCGCGCCAGTCAGCGCCACCTGGGCCCCCACCTGCTGACGTGGCGTGCCACGTCAGCTGCCAAGTCAACAAAATGCCAGGTCATTTTTTTTTAAAAAAAAATTTAAAATTTTATTTTCTCCAAAATAAAATTCCAGGCATTTCCAACTCTTTGGAACTTTGATTTATTTTCTTAAAATAAATCCCTTGGCTTATTTTCAAACACTTTGAAAATTCATTTCTCTTTCTCCTTTTAATATTTTCTCTTCGGGTTTTCAATTGGGGCTTACAAGGGGACCTGCAGGACTAATTAATTTTAGCTCCAAACGGATTAATATATTATCATCCCATGATAATAATTAATTACCGTTTAAAAATATTTAATTCCACTAAATAAATATTGTTGCACTCTAAAATTAATTAAATTATTCACGAATTTCTCGATCTAGAATAATTTCGCATTTTACTCCTCCGTGTAGATATCTATGAAAAATAAATTACAACTACTATCATTTATTTTTCATCTCCAATTTGAAATTTATTGATTCGCCTTAAGTTCAAATTATCTGTATGTGAAACACATTCAACATACAACTTCGGTGACGTATCACGCGAAGTGCTTTGGCCAAAGTCTTAATTCGAACTTTTATAAATCCATTTCAAGGATATCTCTTACCTTCCAGCAAGGCCACAGATTCCTCGATCAATATAACTCTTTAGCGCATTTCATGTAATCACCGAACATACAAAGTATTTTGGCCACCCATTACCGAGACCTCACTTCGAGTATGTTACAGTGACTAACACTACATGCCTAAAGCCAAAATATTATCAGGATTAAGAGTACAATGCTTCATGAGATTTTATTCATTTTTAGATAGCAGTATAAAATGAATAATATCAGTGGTCCAATTCGATGTTTCCAATCCCATTGAAAATCATCAACGTGTTATAATCGGAATCACCATTCCCAATGACGAAAGACTAATCATCTTATATAACCACGTTATAGTCTTAATAAGAACATATTCTTATCTTACCGACTAGAACTTTAATGACACGTGATTTCGGTATTCAAAGTGTTTTCCTAGGAAACACATTTCATATAAGAATACCACCACATGCCATTAATTATCAATATGTGAAATACTCACAACTTGCTGTAAATTTAGTTTAATTAATTCAATAAATTGAATTTTTTAGGGCACCATTCCCAACAAAGCAAGCGTCTAGATTATGAAGCATCAGAATTATAAGGCAATTTAAATTCTTTAGATTTATATAATTGCCTGATGAACCATGAAGTGTACAAAATGATATCATGGTAGCGTTGTAACATTTTCACTTTGTACGTAAACAATATTTTGCTCATTGGGAATGATGCAAGAATTTTGTGAGTGGTCAAGATTCGGACGTCAAATCATTTTGACAAGAAAAGACCTATGTGAGACCGATGTTATTCCAAGGATCAGACTTTTGTCGTGATCATAGGAATAAGTAGATTGGTTTATCACAAGAAGCACATATGGATAAGATGCTGGTAAGGTATAATATGACAAATTTCAAGAAAGGTTCATTACCTTTTAGACATGGAATTTATCTATCTCGGGATCAGTGTTTTGAGACAACTGAAAAGATAGAATACATGATTCGAGTTCCGCAGCGGAAGCTTTATGTATGTCATATTATGTACAGGGCCAGATGTCTATTATGAATTAGGTCTAAGTCAGCAGATATTAGTCAAACCCTAGAATCTGACACTGGGTAGTAGTGAAAGCATGTATTAGAGTACTTGAGAAGGATTTAAGATTATATGCTTGTCTACCACAGTGGTGAGCACATTTCAATAGAGTGCACAGATTCGGATTTACAATCTGATTTGTATTCTAGATGTCTGACATCTGAATACGTGTTTAATCTAGAAAGAGCAACTGTGAATTAGGGAATGATAAGCAAGACTTGTATTGCTTACACCACCATAGAAGTTAAATACATGGTAGCTTGAGAAGCAGCCAGTTAGATGTATTAGCTTCATGATTTCCTAGTTGTTGGCTCAGAGAAACATCTAATAGATTCCTTCACTAAAGTATTGGCGCAAAAGAGTGCAAAACGAGTTTTGACACTCGTGTGAAAGGAATAAGACTTAGATGTGTAGCCTAATTGAATTTAGGGCAAGTGGGAGATTGTTGGGAATAGTGCCCTGAAAATTCAATTTGTTGAATTAATTAAACTGAATTTACAGCAAGTCGTGAGTATTTCACATATTGATAATTAATGATGTGTGGTGGTATTCTTATATGAAATGTGTTTCATAGGAAAAGACTTTGAATACTGAAATCACGTGTCATTAAAGTTCTAGTCGGTAAGATAAGAATATGTTCTTATCAAGGCTATAACGTGGTTATATAAGATGATTAGTCTTTCGTCATAGGGAATGGTGATTCCGATTATAACACGTTGATGATTTTCAATAGGATTGGAAACATCGAACTGGACCACTGAGATTATTCATTTTATACTGCTATCTAAAATAAATAAAATCTCAGGAAGCATTGTACTCTTAATCTTGATAATATTTCGGCTTTAGGCATGTAGCGTTAGTCACTGTAACATACTCGAAGTGAGGTCTCGGTAATGGGTGGCCAAAATACTTTGTATGTTCGGTGATTACATGAAATGCGCTAAAGAGTTATATTGATCGAGGAATCTGTGGCCTTGGTGGAAGGTAAGAGATATCCTTGAAATAGATTTGTAAAAGTTCGAATTAAGACTTTGGCCAAAGCACTTCGCGTGATACGTCACCGAAGTTTTATGTTGAATGTGTTTCACATACAGAGAATTTGAACTTAAGGCAAATCAATAAATTTCAAATTAGAGATGAAAAATAAATGATAGTAGTTACAATTTATTTTTCATGGATATCTACACGGTGGAGTGAAATGCGAAATTATTCTAGATCGAGAAATTCGTGAATAATTTAATTAATTTTAGAGTGCAACAATATTTATTTAGTGGAATTAAATATTGTTAAACGGTAATTAATTATTGTCATGAGATGATAATATATTAATCCATTTGGAGCTAAAATTAATTAGTCCTACAGGTCCCCCTGCAAGCCCCAATTAAAAATCCGAAGAGAAAATATTAAAAGGAGAAAGAGAAATGAATTTTCAAAGCGTTTGAAAATAGCCAAGGGATTTATTTTAAGAAAATAAATTGAAATTCCAAAGAGTTGGAAATGCCCAGAATTTTATTTTGGAGAAAATAAAATTTTCATCGAAAAAAAAAATCGATGATGATGTGGCAGCTGGCGTGGCATGCCACGTCAGCGGGTCAGCTGCCAAGTGGCGCTGACTGGGCACTATGTGAGCGACACGTGGACGGCTCAGATTGTGCCACGTCAGTACAACGGGCAGCCCATATTGCATGTTGATAGGGTCGGGTCAACGAATCGGGTCAAAGGATAGGGCCGGGTCAAACCGGACACATGGCAGAACCAGGATCTGCCACGTGTCGAACCGGACCGGTTTAAGGGCTGCAAACTTCAAGCCGCGCGTGCGGCGTCGGATTGGGAAGCAGCCGGTGGCGTTGGACTCGTGGTGACGAGATCTTCGACGTGGTCACCTCAGTTTTCATGTCCAAGTTGCACACGCAAGTGGGGGTGTGAAATTACCTTTTTACCCTCGGTTTTCCCCTATAAATAGGGGCCTTGAATCCTCATTTTTACACACAACTTTGGGAGGTGGTTTTGGCTGAGTTTAAGCTTTGAAATCATATCCCTTTTCTCCTAGTTAATTCCGATTTATTTTGGAATTAATTTTAATTAGGTGTTTATATAAAACGCCTAATTTCGGGAGATTAAACCCTGAAAAGGGTTTTCTAGTTTAAAGTTTGTTTTCTCTAAGTATTTAGAGAAATACTTTCGGAGCCCACACTCCGAGGGTTTCTCTGGGGTTATTGCAGGGAAGCTCTGCCGGTTTCACGAGGAGATCGGGTATCGGGTTCTGGAGGTGAATTCGGGAGTTGGAAAAATCCCGTTAGATAGCCATGTTTGCAGTACGGTAATGTTTTACAGTTATATTATTTTAAGCATGATAAATTATATGCTCTTAAGTGTTAATTGCATGTTAGATATTTATCTGCTTAAGTGATTTAAAATTTATTATCAATTGCATGTATATACTTGAGTAGATCCGGCTAGTCTTCCGCTATTGTAATAAAATGTTTTAGAAATATTTTAATACTTGTATCATAATAAAAAATTTCAAAATGTGGTCCCGGACTGCTACTGTTCGGGGCCCACCACCCAGCAGTGTGGTCCTATGAGTATTCAAGCAAGATGAGGTTTTGAGTATTTCATTACTTTTACGGATGATTACTCCAGATACGGATACGTTTATTTGATGAGATATAAGTCTGAATCTTTTGAAAAGTTCAAAGAAAATAAGGCTGAAGTTGAAAATCAAACTGGAAAACGTATCAAAGCACTTCGATCAGATCGTGGTAGTGAGTATCTGTCTACAGAGTTTGAAGAATTTCTCACTGCAAACGGGATTAGATCTCAATTATCTGCACCGGGTACACCCCAGCAGAACGCTGTTGCAGAAAGGAGAAATAGAACTCTGATGGAAATGGTAAGATCTATGATGAGTCATGCTACCCTACCATTTTGTTTTGGGGCTTTGCACTCGAAACAGCGGCACACATATTAAACCTTGTTCCATCAAAGTCGGTTCCTAAAACACCAATGGAACTGTGGTGAGGGCGAAAGCCCAGTGTCTCCTATTTTCGGATATGGGGAACCCCAACTCATGTGTTAAGGAAGGATCCTGACAAGTTGGAATCAAGAACAGAGGTTTGCTTGTTCATAGGTTATCCTAAAGGAACAAGAGGTGGTATATTTTACGATCTGAGAGATCACAAAGTATTTGTGAGCACTAACGCCAAATATCTCGAAGATGACTTCGTAAATGACCACAAGGGTAGAAGCAAAATTGTATTAAAAGAAATGAAAGTTTCAGATACTGAATTCCAAGAACCCGTAGTAACTGAAAATGTGTTAGATACATATGATGTACCAGATACAACATATGATGTAGGGACAAGTACACAACAGCCTCGTCGTAGTGGGAGGATTGTCAGGGCACCTGACAGATACCTAGGATTGACCCAAGTGGTTAAATCTGAAGTATCTGATCCTATCACATATGATAAAGCTATAAAGGATATAGACGCTGACCGTTGGGTCAGAGCAATGGAATCTGAATTAGATTCAATGTATTCCAATAAAGTCTGGGAACTTGTAGAGGCGCCTGAGGGTATTAAACCTATTGGATGCAAATGGATCTACAAGAGAAAAAGGGGAGTGGACGGAAAGGTTGAGACCTTTAAAGCAAGGCTTGTGGCAAAGGGTTATACCCAGAAAGAAGGTATCGATTATGACGAAACCTTCTCGCATGTAGCAATGCTTAAGTCTATAAGAAATCTCCTATCCATTGCTGCTCATTTTGATTATGAGATTTGGCAAATGGATGTAAAGACTGCCTTCTTGAACGGGCACCTTCAAGAAGAAATATACATGGCTCAACCTGAAGGCTTTATAGCCAGAAATCAGAAGCATATGGTATGCAAGCTTGATAGATCTATTTATGGTCTTAAGCAAGCGTCTAGATCATGGAACATCAGATTTAATGAAGCAATTAAATCCTTTGGATTTATACAATTGCCTGATGAACCATGTGTGTACAAGAGACATCATGATAGTGTTGTAACATTTTTAGTTTTATACGTTGATGATATTCTGCTAATTGGGAATGACATGGGAATATTGTCAGCAGTTAAGATTTGGTTGTCAAATCAGTTTGACATGAAAGACCTAGGTGAAGCCAGTTATATTCTAGGGATCAGACTTTGTCGTGATCGAAAGAATAGAATGATTGGTTTATCACAAGCAGCATATGTAGATAAGATGCTGGCAAGATATAATATGGCGAATTCCAAGAAAGGTTTATTACCTTTCAGACGTGGAATTCATCTGTCTCGGGATCAAGGTCCCAAGAACCCAAAAGAGACAGAAGAAATGAAAGATGTTCCGTATGCTTCGGCAGTCGGAAGCCTTATGTATGCCATGTTATGTACAAGGCCAGATATCTGTTATGCTGTAGGTCTAGTCAGCAGATCAGTTAAACCCTGGACCCCAACACTGGATAGCTGTAAAGCATATATTAAAGTACTTGAGAAGGACTCGGGATTATATGCTTGTCTATCGCAGTGATGAGCTCATTCCTATTCGGTACACAGATTCGGATTTTCAATCTGATTTGGATTCTAGGCGTTCGACGTCTGGATACGTGTTTACTTTGGGAGGATGAGCCGTAAGTTGGAGGAGTATTAAGCAAACTTGCATTACTGACTCCACCATGGAAGCCGAATACATGGTAGCTTCGGAAGCAGCCAAAGAAGCGTATTGGTTCCTGAAATAGATTTGTAAAAGTTCAAATTAATACTTTGCCCAAAGTACTTCGTGTGTGCGTCACCGAAGTTGTATGTTGAATGGTGTTTCACATACAGGGAATTTGAACTTAAGGCGAATCAAGAATTTCATATTGGAAGTGAAAAATAAATGATAGTGGTATTGATTTATTTTTCATGGATATCTGTACAGAGGAGTAAAATGCAAAATTATTCTAGATCGAGAAATTCGTGAATAATTTAATTAATTTTGGAGTTCAACAATATTTATTTAGTGGAATTAAATATTGTTAAACGGTAATCAATTATTATCATGGGATGATAATAGATTGACCCGTTTGGAGCTAAGATTAATTAGTTCTACAGGTCCCCCGCAAGCCCCAACGAAGATCAATGAGAAAATATTAAAAGGAGAGAGAGAATAAATTTTCAAAGAGTTTGAAAATAGCCAAGAAATTTATTTTGAGAAAATAAATTAAATTCTAAAGAGTTGGAAATGCCCGAAATTTTATTTTGGAGAAAATAAAATTTTTCCGAAAAAAAAAAAATGATGACGTGGCGAAGTGCTGACGTGGAAGGTGACGTGTCATGCCACGTCAGCGGGTCAGCCGCTAAGTGCCGCTGACTTGGCGCCAGCGTGTCCGACATGTGGACGGTGCTGATCGAGCCACGCCAACACAAGTCAACGGCTCAGATGGGATCTGAAACGGGCCGGGTCAAAGCGGTTGACGGGTCAACGTTTCGGGCAGGGTCGGACAAGGTTCGTCCGACCCGGACACATGGCCAAATGGGATTTTGCCACGTGGCTTCTGAACCAGACCGCTAAACCGACCGGTTCATGGTGAACCGGTTTGGGCGGTCCAACCGGGCCGGACCGGCCACGTGGCAGCTACTTGTGGAGGCGTGCATGCCACACGAGCCATGCACACAGCCGCCACATGGGCGGCCCGTGCGGGCGCGTGCGGCCTCCGTTTGGGGCCTGCCAGGCGCCGCCGTGCTCGTGATGGCTTGGGCTACACGTCGGTGATCTCTGATTGGCCGTTGGCCCTTGCCTTGCACGCCAAATTTCCGATTATTGCCACGGGAGTCCTCATTTTCATCCTATAAATAGGGCCTTTGCTGTATAATTCAATCACCAATTTTCATTCTTTGTTTTGAGCAAAGTTTGGCAGCTTTGAAATGGCCCTCTCGGCACTCTCTCTCTCTAGGTTTTAATTAATCCTTAACTAAGGATTAATTAGTTACTAAATTAGGTGGTTATATAATTAATATATAATCCACTTAATTAATAGAAAATAGGGATTTTCTAGTTTTAGAAAAAAGGGTTTTTCTAAGAAAATATTTTCTCAAAGTATTTAGCGAAATACTGCCGGAGCCCACACTCCAATTTCTTAATCAGGGATATTACGGGGAAGCTCTGTCGGTTTCACGAGAAAATATCGAGGTGCTGGAAAAGTGCCGTTGATAGCCAATATTTGCAGTACGGTAATACTGTTATGCTGCCGAAATTAATATTTGCATATTGTGATTATATGCTACGTGATTTAAGATTATGTTATCCATGCCTGCATATATTAGAGTTATGCTGCCCGATTTGTTCGGCTGCTTTATTAAAATATTTTTGGAAATATTTTGATAACGAGGTTATGGCGAATTTTTTTAAAATATTCCGCTGTACCGTCACTCTGTTTCGGGCCCGCCACACCAACAGTTGTTGTTGTTGTTGTCTCCTGGGGAGCTGATTTCGAAAGTCACCTGGACCCACCCAATTGCCACGATTGGCGCGCAAGTAGGTGTCGGGATGGACCCTGGCCCCCAAGCGGTCAAAAACTGGAACGTTTCTGGGAACAGGCGCATCCCTACTCATTTCGCTGGCCGTTCTTGCGATGTGGCGAGCACCTCTGTCTTCGTCCCTCACATTTCTGAGGGCTTGTGAGGGGCGCTCTTCCTCTAATTCCCACCTTCTCCTCCCTGGCTCTCGGCGAGGTTGGAGATTGCCATTGCCATCCACCCTTTCCTCCACGTGGGCCCCAAGATGGACTTGGGGCTGGACCCCTGTGGCTGGGGCCAAGTAAATAGCTTGCGGTTGGACATAAGGGTTTTGCGCGTACGGAAGAGGTGGGTATCCCCAAAAGCTGGGTTGGTTGGCGGGCTGTTGGATAGCGTACGCCAAAGGGGCAGAAGGGCCTTAGACGGTAGGGTAGGCAACGTTCTGAGGAGTTAGCGCCAAAGGGCTCCCTCGTGGCGGGGCCGACATATGGGGCTCTCTATTCTCTCTAGCCACCGCCAGGGACCTCCGCCCTGCATTGTTCCATTTAGGCGGTCAGGTCCGCCTCTGTTAGGACCAGACATCCCTGAATGCTGGGGCCGGCTTCCAGGGTAGCTATTCCTACGGTGGGGGGCTGGAAGTTTTCACCAGAAGTATTGAGGTCAGGGAAGATCTCTTCCCCGTTTTCACCGTAGACGCGTCGGCCGTGGCGTGTTTGGACCATGTTTGTTGGAAAACGGAAAGAAAAGATTAGATGAAAGCAAGGCTTCTCGTTCAGAGTTTCCTACAGACGGCGCTAAGATGATGGTGTCAAAATCTGGGTTGTGTGCTAGACTGCAGATTAGGACTCCCAATCACCCAAGATATTTGTAAAGTGGGGAGACTCCAGTGCTTTCCTAGATTGAAAAGAGGGACAAACGTGAGTTCAAAGGCTAAAACCGGGGAATGTGGGGGTTGAACCCGTTTTGGCACTCCGACGCTCAAGTCAGTAAGCCGAGGGATGAGAAATGCACTGGAAGTAAGGAGTTTTTGTGTATGAAGGAAAGCTTACCCCCATTGATGATGGAGATGGTTTATATAGGACAACGGGGGCCTAGGTGCGCGCAAGTACACTCTCAGGGAGGTGTGGATCTTCTCTGTTGGTAGAGGGACGCTCCCTGGCCGGAACAGTGCTTTTACGGCTAAAGCACTGTTCCCTGCTCCTGACAGAGACCGGTGGTACTTGGCACAGCTGTAATTAATTCGGCCCGTAGGGAATGGTACGCGCATTGAATGCAGTTGTCCCGTAGCACTTGGGTCGATTGGCCGCTGGGTCGCACCTTTTTGCGTCGGAAAGGGACTCTGGGTTGAGAGCTCCTGTTGCTTAGCATTGGGCCGTTTCCCCCAAGTGCTGGGTCGAAAGACAACTGGCCTAGGTCAAACATTACGGGCTGACGTGGCACAGACTGCCACGTGGGATGACACCTGGCGCTTAGTTAGACATCCCGACTTTCCCCTTATCACACTCAATCACACCTTCTAATTACCTACGTTAATATTTGATGCCAATGCATCATTTAATTTCCTCAATCTCCCAACATGAAATTTTTTTCTCAAAAAAACCAGTAAAAACTGTAGTGTTTTTAACGAGCCACCCTCTTCCCCATATATAAATCAAGCTGAACACTCAAGTGAAATTACACATTCATGATCCAAGGATAAACTAAATTGCACAATACAAAATGTCCAAACCTAGACACATAGAATAGAAAAGATCAAATGGGCAAAATTATCAGTACAACCCTTAATGCAGGTCAACTCATAAGGATCATAGGCGGGTCTTCTAAAAGTGTTCAGACATCCCAACATTTAAAATTTGAAAATCTTCCTTTACTTTATTACAATGATCGATGCGTATAATGATTTATAAAAAAGAAAACAATGTTGTTGAAACTAGCTTACTACTCACACATGCAATGTCAAAAAAAATTCATATTCATGATTGATTAGTGAATTAGATGAGTCACCATTTGTTCTAATTCAATGATCAAGTTATGCATAGATATTGATTGAGAGGGATCTTTACCGAATCATAGAAAAATCGATCATCTTTAATCGTAGTCCCAAGAAAGGACCTATGAATGTCAATTGACTTGACTCAAACTCTATTCTCGCTCGTGATGTCAACAATATTGATATATATATATATATATATATATATATATATATATTGCTTTACCATTTGATTGTTTGGTGGGAAAACGAAAAGGGAGAAAAAAAAAGGGGCGAATCAGCACACAGCTTAAATAAGTAATATTAAAATTTGTTTAATTCATCCATTGGTTATTCCAATTTATTAGACATAATCTTCTTAATTTATAAATATAAGTGCGTACTTTTCAAAATTTTGAAATTAATTACTAGACAAGTAATAATTCGAAATTATTTTTTTTTTTATCAGAATTGATCACCTGAATCCACGTGTTTGTCAAAGTGACATATCTAACATGTAATCTATTATATTTCACCTTATTTTCATTTCAAAAAATAAGAAAAAAAAATTTTAAGGTGGAAAATAATGGTTACTTGTCAAATTAAGTGCCGGTTCAACAAATACATAGACGCAGATGATCGACTCCGATAAAATTTTTCAAATTTCGATCACTAACTATCTAAAGATTTGATGATTTAAAAAAATACGTACTCATATTTATAGATTAGGAAAATTATATTAGAAAATTACAAGTTAGAATAGCAAATGAAATGAACTGAACAATTTTCCCTTTAGTAATCTATCTAATTCTTTTTTTTTTTTTTTGCCCCCCTTTCTTGTTGTGTGCGTCTTTGGTTTCTAAACTACTTAAAGCTTTTCAATGGTGTTCGAGTTGTTCAAAAGTTTTATAGAATTGAGCTTATAACAAGTTCACCAAAATATTAGTTACAAAAACTCAGAAAAAATATGTCTACATACACGGATGTTGGTATTTAAGGAGTATTTAGAGGGAGAGTATTTAGAGGGAAAAAAGCAAAATAATTCTAATTTAAATTATAGTTTTAGCTATGACTTTTATAAACATCCTTTTATAGAATAATCCAAATAAGTATTTCTTAAGAGATTGTTTACTCTATTAGAAATGAGTGTATTAGTTATTTAACACATCAATTTTTATGTTTACTAAAATATTATAATAAGAGTTCTATGTTATTGGTAAAGTTTAAGAAAATATAAGAATACATTAAAAGAAATTTTTTAATTAGTTGAATTGGATATATAGTAAAATTTTAACATAATCGTATTAAATATAACTAGATAACAAATCAAGAAAGTAAACATTTATGATCCGACAAATATATGGCCAATTATTAAAGTGAATCTGTAACATCCCGCTCGTTCGACCGTACAGGTACGCCGTTTCAAGAGTGATACGTGCACATTAAATTATTTATTTATGTAATTATATGTTTATTATAATGTTCAAATGATATTCTTGAATTTATTTGAATTATTTGTTAGATATATGTTAGAATATTTGAACGTTTTTCCCTATTTGACCCCGTTTTTAAGTCGTTTGACCCCGTATTTATTTCCGATTTTTGTGACTACGTGTTATGCATGAATTATATGTGTTATGAATTTGATTACATGTTCGTTTTATGTTTTTGAGTTCGTTTGATACGGTTCTTGAACCCTTTTATTTGTTAAGGGACTTGAGGGCCTAACTCGTTTTAGCGTACCTTGGGTTCCGGAAGGCGTAACTTGAGTTCGGGAATTCGAATTCGAATTCCGAAAGTGCCGTTCGACTCGTAACTAAGATTGGGAGCTAAAAAACCTAACCTTGTATTTTTCTAAGCCCGTTTGAACCCCCGAACTTTGCCCAAACCGAGACCCTTGTGACAGATTTGCCACCTCCGCCTGTTTTGCTTATATCCGACCCGTTTCTTAACCGAATAGACCCATTTTTGAACCCATGTGACCCTAACTTAACCCTCTCTCACTCTCTTACCTCCCATTTCGGACTCAACACAAAGAAAGAGAGAAAAGGGGCTAAAAACCGAGATGAAGGAAAGAAGAAAGGGGAAGAGAGCTGGCACTATTCACATCTTGGGATTTTGAGCTCGGTCGACCTCCGTTCTTCGTCAAATTTGAAAAGTAAGATCAGAATTCGATCCTCCATCTTCTTATGATTCTTTTAAGTCTGATTTTGTTCATTTTCATCCTTATTTGAGCATGTTTTGAGGCTGGTATGTGAATAGTAAGGGTTAATGGCTTATTTGACGAGTTCTTGCATTTCTTTGGATCATTTCTTGAATTGATGGGTGATATATGATCTAAATGGCTTGCTTGCTTCATTTTTATTCATGAATTTTTGTGGTATTTGAGTATGCTTTGAATCACCATAGCTGCACTTCATGAAAAACTTGAAGAAAATGAGTTTGAACTCCATCATTTTTGCATCCTTGTTGCTGCGTCTGTTTTGGGTGGTTTGAGGTGAGGTTTTTGTGTGATTTTTTTTGAGATTTTGATCCATGATTATGTGTATATATGAGTGCTATGTGTTTCCATGCTTTGCCTTGCTTCCTCCCCTATTTTTGCAGTTGTAATGAAGCCACATAGCAGCCCAGCGTAGCAGCGAGCGCCCGTTCGCCCGGCGTGAAGGAGTGGTTCGAACGGCCATTCATGTTCAGTTGTAACTTCTGTACAGATGAACGGCCATTCAGTTTACAAGGAGGAGGGGACTGAATGGCCGTTCAGTCCCCCATGCAGTCCAAGAAGCTGTTGCAACGAAGACGATCTTTCCGGAGCCGTGCTCGCTATCTTTTGCTTCCATTCTTGAATCTACGTGTTGTTCTTGCTATGCATATGCCTTTATATGTTTTCTCCCACCCCAATTATGATCCTAACATGTTAAGGAGTTATTATATGATATGTTTCGATGCTTATTTTAATCTTATGGATTTATTTGTAAAGTGCAAACGTGATTTGATTACATAACCGTTTAAGCGCAACGTGTGATATATTATTTCATATCTTGCCTTGCATATGTAATTTAAACTTGTTTATGCATTAGGTATGATATAATTTGATATAATACATGTTTATTTAATGTGTTATATGTTGCTTTATATGCCAGTTACGTGATTTCGATCTTTGTATACACGCATGAACCTATATGCCCTAAATGCTACCTCTTGTTGTTCTTTTTGTATCCGTTGCTTCCCTTATGTGTCTTAAACTCATATATGATTATGATATGCTATAATAGGATATATTATGAGTTTAATTACTTGATATGTTATGACCTTAATTTATGTGTCTTTGACACGATAGTATGATATTTGCTCTGATATGCCTAAGTTTGAAAATATGTGATGTGTATTGCATCATATGCATCCATATGCATTAGCCGAGCGTCTATTTGGTTCATTTTGAGTCTAAGTCCGTCTTTCGTTCTTTGTTTTGTTCAGAGGTTTGTCCCGAGGGAAAGGAGGTGGTCTCTTAAGTGCCTTTTGAGTTGCTTCATTCGGTTTGGTCGACAAGGTGAGGTTTCTTTCTTTTAGTTAATATGACCTACAACCCTTAATGTGTTTTAAGCTCGCATGCGACCTATGTATATATATATATATATACTTAGATACTTGTATGATACGTATTTTGTGGGAATTGATCCGTTTGCTATGAAACGTTTGAAAACGTTTTTATATATACGTAAGTTATTTTAGTTTGTTCGTTTTGAAAAGGGTTGGTGTGCGTGTTTTGGAACTAGCGAGTTATGACTTTTAAAGATAAGTCAGAATTTCAAAAATTATGAACTTTGAACTTTGAACTTTGAACAATTTGAACTGGGCGTTGGGCCGTCGGGTAACTCCCGAGTACGGTCTCCACTTAGAAAGGATCAACCCGGAACCCACTAGGAGGTTAGTGGGGGATGGAATCCTTGGGCGTGAGTGTCATGAAACTCACGACCTTGACATATTGGAACGATGGTTAGGGTAGGCCATCCTTCCATCACTCGGAGAAGAGGTATGTGTGTTTGATTTTGTTTTGTTTGAATTTTGAATTAGGATTTTGATTATGAACGGAGTTAGGTAGTCTGAAACTCGTACTCGCCGAGTTGTGTGATTTAGATTTTGAACTTGGTTTGTGAAACGAGAGTGCACTTCTAATTTCTAAAACTTGATTGATTTTGGCCTTTGGCCTTAAACCCCTTTTCCTTATATATAGTATCACGAGCTAAAATATTTTGAACGCAAAAACCACGCCCCTATTCATGAATCTTCTTACTTTGAATATTCTCTGCTTTATGTATGTATACGTGTGAGTGTGTTAGCCCCCTCACCAGTCTTTAGGACTGACCCCCCTCGTTGTCTTCTTTTTCCCCTTTTTGTTTATTGAGTTTGCAGGTGCAAGTTTGGTTCGTGCTAGGCGGGCGGTCTTTCGTTTGAGTTGTTCGAGTTTGCTAGTCGAGTCTTTTGCATCTCTTGCATCTTTACCTTTCAGTTTTGGTATTATATATAAATATGAATAAGATATGATTTGAAATTCGAGTTTTGGAACTCATATGATTTATTTGGCCCGGGTTGGGCATGTTATGTATATCTTGTTTATATGTATGGAGCATGTATAAGTGATTATGTTTGAAATCATGGTGCTTCCTCATTCGACTTTGATTTATTTTGCGCACTCTGTACTTGGGTCTAGACCGCCTAGCTAGTGTGTGTGTGTTTTTTTTGGTCACCCGTTCGCTGTAGCTTGGTGCATGTGCGGAGTTTTCATTTCGTTACACGTGTCGGGTTATAATACGGGGGTGTAGTGCTCTGCGTTCCGGGGTGCTACAGAATCTTTTTAGCAATTTTTACATATATAACTTTTGTAATTTCTCTTCCCAAACTCAGCTCCATTTGATCTAATAGTCAAGCAAATTAAGTTATTACTCAATGACCCATAATAATTAGTTTTATTTTTTTATTTTTTATTTTTTTATTTTTAAACCGGTCAAAGCGACCGTTGGGGTTAGAAGCGAGATCCCCTCCTCATAAATAAACCAACCGAACCCACAAAGTGAATACATTTGTTCGTGATCCATGAATCATTTAAACAGGAAAGATTGAAATGCCCACGAAAATAACTAACAAGGAAACGCAAAGCGTGGGTATAAACGTTAGGATCACCCCTATCACTAATCGTCATCAATAGAACATTAGTTGGCCCTCTAAGAAGGCGCCCAATCATCCGGGCAAAGTCGACATGGGCCAATGTGATCCACATCAACCCATAATAATTAGTTCAAATAATTAAAGTATTCTAATTCTTTTAGAGTAATGATAAGAGTTCAAAATTTTCTAATTACTTAGGGTGTATTTAAAATATAAATATATATATTATAACTCAATGGCGGTCATCTCGGTTTACCAAAATGAAATAAAATTATACATATATATAAATATATCGCATAATGAGAGAACACGTGTTTAGAGAGAATGATATATAATTGACTGTATTTGAAAAAAAATCCAAATTTAATTTAAAATTTTTCTATAAATTGGGATCGGAGACACCATGGTACCCTCTAAAGCACGGACATGCCTAAAAAATGGCCCGTGCAGTGTCCGACAAGTATCGGACACGGACACGACTCCGACACGCCTCCGACACATGTCGGACACGGTTGAAGGAGTGTCCCGAAAAAAAAAAAAAACAAAAATTGGGACACGGTGTCGGACACGGCGAGGTGGAGTACCGACACGGCGGGACAAATTTGATCATTTTTTTATGTTTTTTTTAATATTTTTTGAATTTTTTGGAGAGAAAATTGAAATAACAAAACTTATTTTAATTTTTAATATTATATATTTTTATAAATATTTTATCTTACATAGATTATACTTATAAAATATTTTTATTTTTATATAAAATATAGCCGTATCGGAGCCGTGTCGTGTCCTAAAATTTTGAAAAAATTTGTGTCGCCGTGTCCGTATCGTATCGTGTCCGTATCGCCATATCCGTATTCGTATCCGTGTCCGTGCACGTGCACGTGCAACATAGGTGGTACCACAATTCCCCTATTTGGAACCATTGTGACGCAAGAACATTGATCGGCGCCGCCATCATAATCTAAATGAGAACAAATTTGTCCTGTTCGATGATGCATCCTTGAAACGAAGATACCATATATAGTCTAGTAGTCTATACAAATACTCCCTCCTATTTTATTCCCGCGTTTGGCTGCTGTGATAAGGTCAGAACTTTGTCACAATTTATAGTAATTTAAGAAAATTAATTTTTCGTCACTTTCCTGTAATATAATAATGGAGCTTTTTCGATATTATAATTATATCATGCATGGAAGTATCATTTATAGCTATAAATTTAGAGGAGCATGAAATGCAAAGATACCCGGTAGGTGCACTCTAAAACATAATATATCTAAGAATTAATTTTAATTTAAATGCATATATAATCTGCTACCAATATAGAGTTCGGCCATTGTTTGTGACATTTTTATTTTGTTTTTATTTATTATTATTTTTTTTTTGATACACAACCCAATTGAGATTAGAATTCGGGTCATTACCCTAGAGAATGAATTCATTAACCACTTTTTTTTTAAAAAAAGAAAAAGAAACTAGCAAGAGCATCGTGAAGTATTTTACTGAGACCTCCACCTTATATATATGAACCCATTAACCACTTACACTAATTCTGGTTAGCGTTTGTGACATTTTTTAAGACTGATTAAATTCATTAATAGTATTTTTTCTAAATGGGAAAATAGTTCAAAACTTAGTTATTAGAGGGACGCACCAACTTAAATATTAAGAATTAGTTAAATATTTTTACTCAAGTTTTACCACTAGGGTTTTTTTTTTTTTTTTTAATAAACCGGTCAAAGCGACCGTAGGGTTATTAGAGAGGACCCTCCCTCATAAATAAAACGAACCAGAATCTCCAAAAGTTAATACAGTGATTCATGATCCACGGATCATTTAGGCTACTTAACCCAAAGTGCCCAATGAAAGCATAAGAAAGGTGAGAACTCATGTTGGCGCTATGTAAAATCCAGTCCCTATTACACATCGAAACTATAGGATCATTCGCTGGCCTCTTGAAAAGGCGCCCAGTCTTCCGGGCAGCAACGAGGAACGCCAGAATAGCGCCAAGCTTGCAGCGAGTGATCGCCTCCTTGTCGATGGCATCCTCAGGACTCAAGTGTTTAACCGGTCATTTTGTAACCATATGCACAAAACCATCAATTACCAAGTAAATTTCTGGCAGCAAAAAGCATACCCAAATGTTGACAGCTTCACCGCACAACATCTTATAGGGGGTACCCTGTATCAAGCAAACACTACCTTCCCTACAACCATTAGCAGAGAACAGGTGTATAATCTTACAAGAAATAAAATTAAACCACAAAACTTTTGACATTTTGCCATGACAGTAACTAATCGAGTACCTCCAGTGGATACACTTCCTTATGAGCAAATTCCAGTTCCTCACTGACCCCTCTTCCAGGACATTTTTCGAGTAGCTATGAATTGCATCGGTGGTTGCATAGCTGCTCGCCAGGCAATCACTCCAATGTAAACTGGTGCTACAAACCTGTGTCACAAAGATATGTCTCCTCTGACTATCATTAGTGTAAGAGATTTTGTCATTGGGGTAATTAACAGAGAACAGGTACAAGATGAGATAAGAATAATTCCCTGAGGTCCATGTTGTTGGCCGGTGACTCCAGAGGGTCCCTGTTCTCGTGTGAAGGGCCAAATTACTATGCCAACCTCTGTAACAAAAACCGTTAGTCCACATATTACAAGAGACAGGGTTGGCCAACAGCTTGGAATAAGAAATTAATGGAATCGAAAATTTGGTAATCCCCATTTACCAACAATAATGAAACATTTCACCTCATGCATCATTTTGTCTCTCGGATAGGACCAATCCACCTGGCTATCAGCTCTTTTGGTGGCTAAGAAATCCGCAAGGCCATTTCCTTCCCGAAAGATATGCGTTATAGAAACCGCCATATTTCTAACCTGGAGGCGAAATTTTTGGATAAGCTGATTTAAAACCATGTTTCCAGATTGTCCCCGCTGAATAATCGCCATTACGGCTTGGGCATCCGTTTCAATCCAAAGTCTATTGCATCCCAGGCCCACAACCTCAGTAACCCCTTGAACCATGGTTCGCCGGAACGGTCGCGGGGAACGGAACGGAGGCCACCGTTCCAGTTCCGTTGCAATGACGTGGAACGGTCACGGCAACAACGCGCCCACTTACCAAAAAGATGTATAAAATCCAAAAAAATTGTTTTAAAACTCATTTTAATTTGTAATTTATTAGAATCAATTAGTATTATATTTAGATTTGTTATATTTACTCAAATAAGAGATTGCACATATTCTTATAATGACTACCGAACCATACAATAAACATAATTCTGTCAATGTTTACTACAAAAGAAAAGTTGTTCAACATACTACACCATGAATGTTGAAATAGATATATAATAATACATTATTTATTAATAATAAGTGGAATGACGAGGGGGTAGAACATTGGAATTGTCTCTCTCTTCTGAGGAGTTTCGAAGTTGACGCTGCATATATTCCCTTATATTAGGATAAGATGGTTGTGCGTACGGAATGTGATCACCACCATGACCATAATATCCAAATCCTTGGTACACTATGCTGCTACCACTACTGCCTGAAGATCCATGTGGCATCCCAAAAGATCCATACGATGACCTCCCATATCCCCCACTAAATGATAATGGTTCCAAATATCGATTGTAGTAGGAGAACCCTTGATCAAAGTTACGATGTGTTCTATCATCTATATCGTACGTGGGATGAATAATTATAATGGAGTCCACTTGAACCTCCATGACTTCCACTCACACGTGCAATATGTTGTTTCAATCTTGTGATTCCTCCGGTAATAACTTTATTGCAAAATTTACATTTTACATTCTTACGGCCTTCACCGATAGGTTCACAAAACTCCCAACCGATATCACGTTTCGGAGGCACCTAACTGTTAATAATATCATGTACGCAACATCATTAACTAATATAAAAAAAAAAAAAAATCAAATAAAATTATATGGTGGAATTAGTAAAAGATATGTATTCAAATTAAAATTAAATGGTAGAATTTAGTATAGACATCGGCTAACATCAAAGAATATGGTGGAATTAGTAAAAAAAAAAAAGTTTCTCCTCTTTTTTTCCGTTCCGTGGCGTTCCAGGTGAGTTCACGATTCCATACCGGAACAATGGAACGGAGGCTTCCGTTCCCGTTCCGGTGCCGTTCCGGCGAACCATGCCTTGAACTATAGCTGTCAATTCAGCTCTCATGTTCGACGCATTTCCAATGCCCCCACTGAAAGCCTTAATGACTTCACCTTCACTATTTCGAATAACCCAACCAATGCCGGCGGGTCCGGGATTCCCGCGAGAGGCCCCATCAGTATTAAGTTTTAAGCACCCTAGGACCGGGCATTTCCATAAAACCCTTCTGCATTGTGCTTGTTTGGGCTTATGCAGCCAAACTTTAAATTCCCGAGCCTTCATGATGTCTCCTCGCCAGGTGTTTCGGTTCATTCGGTTGGTTTTTCCCCAGCGTGTGATGTGCATCTTAACCTCTCTGATTATGTTGTAGGGGGAAAAACTCGAGTTGTTGTGCTTCGATCTATTGCGCTCAACCCAAATATACCACAAAATCAAACTCGGAACAATGATTCTTATGTGTTTCTTGCCTCTACAGATCGACGAGGCCATCCAGCCGTACATGATCGTGGACGGGGTTGTGAAGACCTGTAACATTAACTCCAAATATGTCTGCAAAATAGTCCCGCACTATCCTAGCTTTATTGCTAGTGACGAAGAGGTGATCCCGACTTTTAATGTAGCACTGGCATTTAGACGGGAGTATGATCCCCTTACGGTGCAACCTTTCATCAACTGGGATTAGGTCCTTCATGAGCCTCCATAAGAAAATAGAGATAGTTGGCGTGAGATCAGCCCCCCAGATTGCTCGTTGAAGCTGTAGAGGCTCTCGTCTTTGCCTAATGGAATGCCAAGATGACTTAAGGGAGAACTTACCATCCGTGCTAAGCTGCCAGATTGGTTTATCTTCACCACGTGCATCAAATGGAACTTTGGAGATCTGATCTGCTGTGTCGTTTCCGATTATCCTTCAGAGCCCTTCAACATCCCATTTCCCATGAGTCCAGAACTTATTAACTCGTAATGCGTTATCCATGTCAGTTCCCTCAGTAGGTTGAAGGTTAACGGTAGACCACTTATCAAGCCAAAAGTTAGTGTCACCACTGCCCAAGGAACAACCTATCCCTTTCTCTACTTGGTCTCTAACGCCGCAGATCCGTCTCCAAGTCGGAGAATGGTATCGGTTAACCGAGGCTAAGCTAGGGTGAGTCCCATTGCAATATCTGGTCCGCATATAGACCGCCCAAATGGCATTGCTCGTTCTGAGGCGCCACCAAAGTTTTTGAGAGAAAGATGTGATAATATCTTCCATTCGCCGGACTCCTAAGCCACCTTCCTCCTTAGGAAAGCACATCTTATTCCAGGCAACCCAATGAATTATTTTCCTTTCGTTAGTAGTCCCCCAGAAGAATTTGTTGAACATTATTTCCATAGAGTGAATTACTGGCTTCGGTGGGTTTAAAACTTGCAGTGTATGCATCGGTATGGAATATAGCACTGCTTTGATAAGTTGAAGGCATCCACTATGAGAGAGCCTCGATCCTTCCCATCCCAGTAATCTTGACCTCAACTTGTTGATCACTTCATCAAAATAAACAATCCGGCATCTCCCTTTATAGAGGGGGGCTCCGAGGTAGCTGATCGGCAGGGATTCCCGCTTAAATCCAAGGATATCTCTGACTTTGGAGGCAGCCCCATAATCATTATTACCAACGATGCAAAAACTCTTACCAATATTCACCTTTTGTCCTGAGATGCTCTCATATTGATTTAAAATATCGCGAATAGCTCGGAGAGAGTGATTCTTAATGTTAGTGAAGACAATCGTGTCATCGGCATATGCAAGTTTTACCACTACGTTGCTATTATAGTTTGTCGCCAATGGTATATTGTAATAAAGTAAAGAATCAAAAATAAGTTGTCCTCAAGTTATGGATTATTTTTTCAATTTTGTTTAAACTTTAAAATATTTTAAATCGTATGCATTTTATTAAAAATTTTAAATTATCATTTCAAACTGTTTTGGTGTTAAGTGTTAACACGTAACCAACAAAAATTCAAGAAGTTTTGGGTCACATTATATTTTATTAGGATTATAATTACAGTATCGGTAGACCTAATTTAATGCCATGTTGCTTCTTCGTTAGTGGTTTTGGTCCTTTTGGACGATGTATACTAGTATTAGTAGTTATAAAATTACGTGGCTTATTGTCGGTTGGAGTTGCATTCAGAAAAGAGTGAAATTGATAAAAGATTAGTTGTATGCGACCATATATGAAAATTTTTAAATATATTATTTTATCGTTGATGGGTTCAGAAATGGGTGGATCCGAATCCGATCACTTTACGATTTGTAATTGTGGAGGAAACCGCCGGAGAAGAGAAAGGGGGTTCTACCTGTTGGGACAAGCACAATAAAAGTCAGAAGGCCAAGCTGGGGGAACTGGGGGTGATACCCAGTTTGGCTCTCCGACGCTCAAGTCAGCTCAAGGTCTGAAGAAATGTAAGTTCAGTCACAGTTTTAGTGATGAAGAATGCTTACCGGTGTAGAAGATGACTTTAGCTATTTATAGTTGAGGGTCAAGGGCCCTTTGGTAATTTGCCTCAAGTGGTCCTGGCCGAATGTTGCCCTAACACGTGGCGCCATGAGAGAGAAACCTAGGAGGAATCTTCTGCAAAAGCGGCCAAAAGTTGGTGCTGGTAACAGTGGCAGGTGCGCGGGCATGTACGTTGTGTCAGAGAGCCATTTGGGTGGTTGGTAACGAGGGCTTAAGAGCGCGCTCGTGACAACCTGGAGTATTGGAAGCCAAGATATCCGCTGGGGGGAATGAAGGCTCCAGTTCAAGTGACGAGCCAAAGGGGAGGCCACTCTGAGGGAGTGTGACGCTCGAAGAGGGCTCCCTTGGCAAGTGGGCGTGCCAATCATACAGTATGAAGGACGCTCGTGAGAGTGACAGCGCTCGTTGGGCTTAACTCATGAAGAAGGATTGCGCTCGTTAGGCTTAGCGCTCGTGTGCTGATGGGTGCAACCTTGAGGAGACAGATGTCATCATCTCGGTGATGCCACGTGTCCTAACTTGGGACGATCGTATTTTGACCCCATCATTTTGCCCCCCAATTCTGTAGTCCTTAGTGATAAGGACTGTAGAATTTTGACACGCTCTATCTCTTGCACGTAGCGCTTGTATAAGGCTTGGCGTGTTGAGCAATTTTTCTTCTGGTTGCGCTATAAATGCGGTCTTTTCAACTGACCGCTCGTAACACTTCCGCATTAAATGTTGTACTATTCTGAAGCACTCGAAACGTCAGAGCATTAAATGCGGGTGCGCGTGGGGCGCGTGAGCATTGGGAAGCATGTGACGGTTCCATAAAGTGGGCGGTTTCCCAGGCGGGAAATGATTACCATTTTGAATTCATTACCGAAAACGGTACCAACTCCCATCCCTATAAATGTGGGATTCTGAAATCTTGCTACTCTTTACGCATTCAGAACTCCCAAGCATCCTTTGCAAAAAGAATTCTCTCGCACTCCAGTTCTTAGAGCATCTTCAACCTTTCTCCAGTTTTCTCAGAAACCTTCAAGGTAAACTTCCAGCGTAATTTTCTAACTCTGCTAACTTTAGATTCGGACTTTAGGATTTCATAACCCTTTAGATTTTTCTCCTTGAGGAAACCCTAATCTCTTTCCAAGAAAACCCCGTTGTCTAACCGAGACTGAATTTCTCCCAAATCTCAGCTTCTGCCATGGCTGACCAACATGTTGAGGAATTTGCCCGTGAAATCAATGAAATGGCCACTGAGAGTTCCTCTTCCCCCGATTCCCCTAGAGATGAGGAGTTGGGGGCGGCAGTGATGGCCATGGAGGATAGGAATCCTGGCGGAGTGGATCCTCTCTTTGAGGAGATGAATCTGGTAATGGAGGCAGAGAGGCAAGGGGTTGTTCTCCCCATAACTCAGAGTGCCACCCATCCCCACCGCCATACCGTGACTGTGGCCGTCGCGAACCCGCTTCCAGTGGCTGAAGCCATAACCGGGCCTTCAGAAAGAGCCCGTGATAAAGGAAAAAGCAAGAAATCCCAGAAATCCAGAGGGCCTAATGAGGGTGAAGGACCAGGTTACCAGGCTACCGAGCGCACGCCCGATGAGACTCCCAGCACAGTTACCGTGGGAGACGTGAAAACGATGATGGCGCCCATTTACTGGGACGAGCGGTATACGTGGAGAATCCCAGAAAACCACGAGCGTGCTAATAATCCACCTCCTGGGGAAATGGCTGTATACGTGGACACAGTGAGTTTAGGAGGCTTGAGGTTCCCTATCTCGATCTCGATGGCTCACTTGTTGAATGATCTGGGCCTCTGTCCATCACAAATCGTGCCCAACGGCTTGGCTCTATTAACCTGCTTTGTGATTCTGATGAGGAGCATGGGTTACGAGCCCTTCTTGCGGAACTTCAACGCCCTCTTTCAAGTAGTTAGCTCCTCTCGTTCATCTCCCGAGGCCGGTTTTTACTACGTTCAGGCGAAGGCACATATGAAACTGATCAACTCGCCCTCGAGCACTTATGGCCCCGATTGGAAGGAGAAGTTTATCTTCGTCAAGGCTCCAACAGAGGAGGGCTTTGGGGTGCCCAGGCAATGGGGCTCGTTTGCAAAGAGCCGCTTGCCGTCCGCACTCCCCAAAGATTGGGCCAAGAGCCTGGCAGCAACCCTGAGGGACGAGGGCCACCTCATTCAAGCGAAATATTGGATAGACGATGCGGAACTCATGTTCCTGTGTGGTCTTTCCGACGACCCTTATTACCTTGACAACCCTCCGGCTCGTGATATAGAGAGAGACGGTTAGATTCTTAGGGCACTAACTTTAGATAGGAATGAATACTAACTGCTTTTCTGTACTTTTAATTTGCACGCTTAACAATTCTTTTTAAGGATTTATAACCCTTGTACCTTCCACTTTTGCAGGAGTTGCTATAATAGAAATGGCAGGAGGAATCAGACAAGCCGCACGCTTCGCTCATGCCAACAGGAACCAAGCCCAACAAGGGGATCAACAGCGCGAGCAACAGCACCCTCGCAATCGTAGCAATCGCGGGGACGCTCGTAGCGGTAGCCAGGGCGCTAGTTCGAGCGCTATTCCAGAGGTCCAACCCCCCTCGTGGCCGGGGGGAGAGTAGACTGGCCAACAGAGAGACCAGGAGGCGATTGGCTACAGAACGAGCGGGAGACGTTCAACCCCCTCTGGCCACAGAACAAACGAGGCCAATAACCACCCTGGCCATAGCCGAGGCCCCACAGAGCGCCAGTGGACCCTCTCGCAAGAGGAAGAGGATGCCCGATTCAGCGGCAATAAGAGGTAAGGGCAAGCAGGTGGCCGAGGGCCCCAAGGGCGAAGGAGATACTTCCTCTTCAGAGGAGGAACACTTTTGGGAGTTCTCCC
This sequence comes from Lantana camara, assembly GCA_037501455.1. Lineage (NCBI taxonomy): Eukaryota > Viridiplantae > Streptophyta > Magnoliopsida > Lamiales > Verbenaceae > Lantana > Lantana camara. Next base: position 18,715,948 of record CM074863.1, on the reverse strand, counting down.
GACGAGGGGACAGAGACTTCTCAGGTGCTCCCGACGGTGGGCCAGTTCTGCTGAGGCCTGGCACGCTCGCTCAAGCTGTCACCGAGAATCTTTACAGCAAGGCCCAGTTCTCGGCGGACCACCGGCATCTCTTCAGTGAGCCTGTGGAGAAGGTGACCTATGATGCGGCCCACGCACTAATCTCCGTAAGTCTTAACTCCTTGCTTTCTTTGCTAATTTCTGTAAGTTAGCATTTTTTTTTTTTTTTTTTTTTTGGCTAACACTTCCCTTTCCTCCAACTTATGCAGCAAGTTCTTCCCCGGCTCCGAAATGTGCAAATGCGAGCCTCCATCTATGCTGACCGCAAAGCCAAGTATAAGAAGATGGCTCGTTCCAACGATCCGGCTCAGATTCAAGCGGAGCTGGATGCTGAGATTGCAAAGTATGAATCCCTCAAGGATTTGTACAACAAAACGGAGGAAGAGCTGGGAAAACTGAGGGAGGATTTCCAGGCGGTAGAGAGCGCTCGGAGCGGCTTGAGCGACCAGTTGGCCCGGGCTAACGAGCGCTTCAAGAAGGCAGAGACAGAGCGGGAAAGCTGGAAAACGAGGGCTCTGGAGGCCGAGAGGAAATTCAACGACGCCGTGAGCGAGTGGCCTCAGAGTCTGGAGCGTGCGAACAAGGAGGCTCTCATCAAGTTCTGCCACTCCAAAGCCTTTAACTTCGCAGCCTCGTTGCACTGCTTGGATGAGGCCCAGAATGCCTTCAACTTGGCAGTGGAGCAGGGCATCCACAAAGGGTTAACTGACCCAGCTATGAAGGGAGCAGAAGGCACGGGGCTCATGTTCAACGAGCGCTGTGAGGAAGTGGATAAGGACCCCAACGACCCCGTGGACGCCATCGCTGAGATGGAGTACGAATTCTTGGTTAAACTGATCTAAGATGAGTACACGGATGCTCATCGGGAAGGGGATGCCGCTCAATCCGCTCAAGATAATGACCTTGAAGATGAGCCTCAAGAGCCTATCATGGAGGATGCCCCTGTCCCAGCCGTCGAGGGTGCCAACGTTCCCGTTCCTGCTGTCAACGAGCCCGACGATCCCCAAGCCCAACCGCAAGAGCCTGAGGGCCCAGTTCACGGCCCCGTGGCCCAAAACATACTGGTGATCGTTGATGAAGACATTGCTCCAGCTGCCTGAGACTTTCCTCTGTATTTTCCTGTTTTAATGCCTTTTTTTCCCTTCTTTTGAAACGATGTTCAGTGGCCTTTGAGCCCTTATCTTGTAATGTTTTTGTGCAATGAATATACATTCTATTCTCCGTGACTTTGTTCTTTTGTTCATTTACGAATCAGAACTCATACTTAGAGCTTGCTGGAACAAATCTTGTAATAATAAGACTGTGTGTAGCATACTCTGTGGATGTTTTACTTCTCTGATGAGCCTTTATGACTTTGAGAAATTTTGTTAACTTCTGTAAATCTTTGAAAATTTGTCTAAGTCTTAAGCGATCGTGAGGGTCTTATTGTGAGATTGCCCCCCCTACTCAAGACTTGTATAAATTTTTGCCTTTGTCATAAGCCTTGAAAATTTGTCTAAGTCTTGAGCGATCGTGAGGGTCTTATTGTGAGATTGCCCCCCACTCAAGACTTGTTTAAATTTTGTTTTTGCTCTTAAAAATTTGGCTGAGTCTTGAGTATATACGAGGGTCTTATGGAGAGGCTGCCCTCGTTCAAGGCTCGTGCGATTTCTTCTTAACTTTGGGGGAATTTGGCTAAGTCTTGAGTATTTGCAAGGGTCTTACTGAGTGGTTGCCCTCGTTCACGACTTGTGACATTCCTTCCGCCCTTGGGGGATTTTGCTAAATCTTGAGTGTGTGCGAGGGTCTTACTGAGTGGTTGCCCTCGTTCAAGACTTGTGCAATACCTTCTTGATTCTGAGGCCATCGTTCGAGCGCTCTGGCTCTTGTCGTATTTCTGCCTCTGCAGGAAATCCTGTTTTCGAGCGCAAGGCGTTATAAGAAACGGCCAAGGCCTACTAGGATTTGCTCTTGTAGGAGATCCCGTTTTCGAGCGCAAGGCGTTTTAAGAAACAGCCAAGGCCTACTAGGATTTTCTTCATAATCTTCTTCCAATTCGCCTAATTGGTTGTGAGCGTAACCAGTCTATCCTTATGAGGGCGTCCCCCCATGTGGAGTAGAGTGCTGGCAAGCGTAACCCATACGAGATAACAGCATACATATTGGAATGGGTTGCCAACCACGCTCGCAAAGACGAGGGACATGGGACTTATCCATTCAAGCAACCAAAGAAACAGGAGTATTAGCGAAATTAAAAAGATTATGTTACCGTTTACTTGTGATTGGAAGTACATAGAACCCGTCAAAGAGGGTTGTTACATCAGGGTTTGCAAAGAGCTTTTAAACATAAAACCGCCGGAGGTTACATGCGTTCCAAGGGTGAGGCAAGCGCTCACCTTGAAGTGTCTCCAGGGTGTAAGTGTTGTTAGCCCTGAGTTGTACGACCTTGAATGGGCCTTCCCAATTGGGGTCTAATTTCCCCACGTGCCTAGACACTTCCACTTTCTTCAAAACCAAGTCTCCCAGCTGGAAAGTTCTTTCCCTTACACGCTTGTTGTACTGTTGGGCCACAGAGGCTTTATAATGGTGGATCTTAGCCCAGGCTTTATCTCTCCTTTCATCCAGCAAGTCCAACTCCAAGCTCCTGTTGCCATCGTTGAGCTGAGGCTCGAAATAGCCGACTCGAGCGGATTCGTTTACTATCTCCGCCGGTATCATTGCTTCTGATCCATAAACGAGCGCGTAAGGTGTTTCCCCCGTGGCCGCTCGTGGGGTAGTGCGATAAGCCCAAAGCGCTCCTTGCAGCTCTTCAGCCCATTCACTTTTCTTGCTCTCAAACATGGTTTTCAGATGTTGCAAGATGATCCTATTGGTAACTTCTGCTTGCCCATTGGCTTGAGAATGTCCTACAGAGGTAAATCGCTGCTCGATCCCCAACTCAGAGCACCATTCTCGCGTGTCAGCTGCTATGAACTGGGATCCGTTGTCAGAAATGAGCACCCTCGGTATGTCGTACCTGCAAATGATGTTTTTCCAAATGAAGTCCCTCACAACCCTGAAAGTGATTTTTGCAACGGCTTCGGCCTCGGCCCACTTGGTGAAGTAGTCGACGGCTAAAATGACAAACTTCTTTTGTCCCACAGCCATGGGCAAGGGGCCCACGATGTCTATTCCCCACTGGTCAAAAGGCCAAGAGACGTCTATTGGGATCATCTGTGCGGCCGGCAATTGAGGGAGATTTGAATGAAATTGGCACTTAGGGCACTTCCTCGAAAATTCAATGGCATCTTGGAGTACTGTAGGCCAATAAAACCCACTTCTCAGAATCTTTTTTGCCAAGATACGCCCTCCGGAATGATTCCCACAGCTTCCATTGTGGATGAGTTCAAGTGTCTCCTTCGCCTGCGAGGGCCTCAGGCATCTCATTGGGGGTCCTTGGAATGATTTCTTGAATAACCTTCCCTCGGGATCCAAAGCGAAACGAGGGGCCTTACCTCGGACTTTCCTAGCTTCCACCTTGTCAGTGGGGGGAATTCCATCCCTAAGGAAAACAACGATGTCGTCCAGCCAACAGGGCTCGTTTGGATCAATCATGGTGATTATCTTGGTGGCGACCCTTTCCTTGATCAAAGGTTCCTCAGTTCTAAGGAACGTAACAGAACGCTCGGAAGTGCCCTCCAAAGCTGATGCAAATTTTGACAGAGCGTCCGCACGCTCGTTTTCTCCTCGCGGCACTTGAAGTAGATGAAATTCCTTGAACTTCCCAATGATTTCTCTGGCTTTACTTAAGTACTGTACCATGGTGGTTTCTCGAGCCTCATAAGTTCCTTCAATCTGACTCGCAATTAGCTGTGAATCCACATAAGCGGTAACTCTGGAGGCTCCATTCTGAAAAGCAATATTCAATCCTTGCACGAGGGCTTCATATTCTGCTTCGTTATTAGTGACCTGGAAATCCAGCTTGATTGCAAAGTCCAGCTCAATCCCATCGGGGTTTCTGAGGGCCACTCCTACTCCTCCCCCTTGAGAGGTTGAGGAACCATCCGTGTGCAGTACCCATAACCCCTCATTCTCCGCAACGGTGGGCTCTAAACCAAAGCGTTCGACCAATAAATCAGCTACAACCTGAGCCTGTACCGCGGTCCTGGGCTCGAAACATAAGTCGAACTGGCTCAATTCGATGGCCCATTTGATTAACCTCCCAGACACGTCTGGCTTAGACAGCACTTGCTTCAAGGGTTGGTCGGTGAGAACCGTTATGGAGTGCGCTTGAAAGTAAGGTCTTAGCCTTCTTGAGGCGTTAATAATAGCGAACGCGAATTTCTCAATCTCCAAATACTTCTTTTCGGCTCCTTGCAATGTTTTGCTCAGATAATAGACAGGTAAATGTTTTCGCTCCCGTACAGCGATCAGAACAGCGCTTGTGGCCTCGGAAGAAACGGAAAGATACATAAATAATCTCTCACCTTCGACGGGCTTAGTCAGCAGTGGTGCGCTCGATAAGTACGCCTTCATATCTTGCAGCGCCCTTTCGCATTCTTCTGTCCAAGCAAAGTTACGTGCGTTCCTCAAAATTTTGAAGAAGGGAAGGTTCCTGTCCGCCGAGCGCGAAATAAATCTGTTCAACGAGATGATTTTGCCTACTAGGACTTGCACTTCCCGCAAATTTCGAGGGGAGGGGATTTCCAATATGGCCCTGATCTTCTCCGGATTGGCCTCGATTCCCCTCTGACTGACCATGTACCCCAAGAACTTTCCCCCTTGCACTCCAAAGGTGCACTTCGAAGGGTTCAACTTCATTCCATACTGACGCAGGATCGAAAAAGCGCGCTTGAGATCTTCCAAGTGGGAGTCCTGGCGCTCGCTTTTGACAATCATATCATCCATGTAAACCTCCATGGATCTTCCAATTTCTTTTTCAAACATCTTGTTGACGAGCCGTTGATACGTAGCTCCGGCGTTCTTGAGTCCGAAAGGCATGACTAAGAAGCAATATACCCCCAGATGGACAACAAACGAGGTTTTGGGGAGGTCTTCTGGGGCCATAAAGATCTGATAGTATCCCTGGAAAGCATCCATCATGCTCATGAGCTCGCAGCCAGCGGTCGAATCCACCAATTGGTCAATTCGGGGCAGCGGGTAAGGATCTTTAGGGCAGGCCTTGTTGAGATCAGTGAAATCGTTGCACATGCGCCATTTATTCGTGCTCTTGGGTACCAAAACGACATTACACAACCATTCCGGGTACAAGATGGGCTCGATATATTGAGCCTCCAGGAGTTTATTAACTTCCTCTTCAATGACTTTCTTTCGAAAGCCATGTACATCCCGCTTTTTCTGCTTGATGGGTTTGAAAGAGGGATCCACATTAAGCCTATGGACAATGACGCTCGGGTCAATCCCTGTGAGGTCGGAGGCTTTCCACGCAAATACATCACTGTTTTCCCTGAGGAAGTCAATCATCATGATCTGAGAAGGCCCCGAGAGGTTAGATCCTATCTGAGTAGTCTTATCCTTGTTTTCGGGCTCCAGCTCAATGGTAAGGAACTTCTCCGAGGGCTCGATCCTTACCTCAGGGCGAGGAAGTTCGAGCGCCCTCTTCTTTCCTGTCAAACGGTCACCGGGTGCTGGTTCACCCTCTCCTGGCTCGTCTCCTTCTGAGGACGATCCACCAACGGTCCCTGGTGGTGCACTTTCGAGGGGATTCTCCACGTTGTCTCCCCTCTTCTTTTTGTTCTTCTTCTTGTTCAATTTCGCCCTTTTCCGTGCTGGGCTGTCCTCATCTAGATTGGGGAAATCCACTGACTTCTTGGTGGAGCCAATTTGGAAGGTTTTCTCCGCTTTAGGCTTTCTAAGGGACAGCATGTAACATTCCCAAGCCTCTCGCACATTGCACAGTATTTCCCCCACGCCCTCGGAGGTAGGGAATTTAATCTTCTGGTGGTAGGTGGAGATGATGGCTTTGAAATCCACGAGGGCAGGGCGCCCCAATATTATGTTATAAGGGATGTCGATCTCCACCACTGCGTAAGTTATCAATAGTGTTTTGCGCTGAGGGGCTCGGCCGAATGAAGTAGCTAGGCGAATTTGCCCTCGTGGGACAACTTCAGAGCCTCCAAAGCCAATGAGGGCTGTTTTGAGAGGCTCGAGCGGAAGGTCAGCCTTCATCTTTAAAAACGTAGAATAAGGCAAAACATTAACGGAGCTTCCACTATCCACCAACACCCTTTTTACAACATGATTATGAACATCTACACTAACCACCATGGGGCAATCGGAGGTTATACCCTCCCCATGGGGTGTTACAATGTGCTCTAAATCCCTATCATCGAAGCCTATTACATCATTCTCTCTTGACCGTTGAGCGCTTGGACTCTGGATGGCATAGATGGGTTTAGGCACTGCTGGGCACTGGTTGTAGCTCCGGACATACCTCCGCCGGGAGGCGTTGGAATCCCCTCCTGACGAGCCTCCTGCAATCATATTTATGACTGTGAAAGGTTCGTTTTCTTGCTCAGGGGCTTTTCCTTTATTGCCCCGACGGTTGCTGCTTTCAGGAGGTCCCCTACCCCTTGGGCTTTTCGATCGGGACGGACTCCTCCTTCTTCCTCCAGCGCGCTCGTTGCAGCGTTCATCGTAACGCTCGAGCACCCGGACAAATTCCTTCAGGTGGCCCCCTGCGACGAGCCTCTGAATCTCAGCTTCCAACTGCCGGCACTCATCCGTGTCGTGCCCCCTCTGCTTGTGGAATGCGCAGTATTTGTTCGAGCGCCTGAGCGAGTCCGTTTCCCTCATCTTGATGGGTCTCTTAAATAGCTTTTTATCGGAGAGGTTGTAGACTTCTGAATTCGGCCTGGTGAGCGAGATTCGCTCGAATCGACGAGGGGGTGGTGGCGACCTTCTGCGCTCTTGAGGGCGCTCCTTCTTGATGGCCACGTCCCGTCCCCGCTCGTGATGGGGTCGCTCGTTCCTGGCCGGACTGTGATGCCGGGGACCATTCGTCCCATACATATCTTCGAGCGCGAAGAACGGCTCGGCTACTTCTCTTAAGGCTATGAGGGTCCCAGGCCTCCTTTCCACAATGGCGTCGGCAAATTTCTTGCTCACATACTGCTTGTGATCCACAGCCTGAAAGAGCACTGGGATCAAGAAATCCATTGAAGGCCTCTCCACCTGTAGGATCTCCTTGTTGAAGCGGGCGAAGAACGAGCGCAGAGATTCGCTCTTTCCTTACACCACGTTGTACAGGGCAGTAGGTGCGGTGACTGGCGCTTTCAAAGAATTGAAGTGGTTGAGGAAAGCATGAGCCAGCTCTTCATATGAGTGAATCGAGCGCGGCGGCAGCCGTTTGTACCACTCCTGAGCCATTCCTACCAAGGAAGTGACGAAGACTTTCGCCCAATAGTTGCTGGAATGCTCGTAAAGGTGCATAAGATGCAAAAAATGATCCAAGTGTTCAGCTGGATCAGTTGTCCCGTCGTAACGGTTGATGGAAGTGGGGATTTTGGCCATGCCTGCTTGGGCCATCAAAACTTCCTCCACGAGGGGCGAGCCCCTCGCCAACGGGTGGTACTCATACGTGCCGAAGTTTTCCTCCGGCTCCTTGCGGCGGGGGACCTTTGGTGGGGGGTCCTTGGTACGGGTGCTTCTGGCGTCAACCCGTTCATCCCGACTAGGGGAGATCTGAGTTGAACGCCCTCGTGAGAGCTGTCCCACAATATCCTTTAGACCCTGCAGCTGGTCTTGCACAGCCGCGAGGATGTCAGGATTCACGTCTACTTGTCTGTCCCCTTGTCTGGGGGCTCGTGACCCTCTTCTGGAGACATGAGAGTCCCCTTCATTCTCGTTCACTCGTTCTGTGGGCTCTTTATTCCTGCCCATGGAGGGACGCTCGTTGCCCTCCTGCTGGGGCACTTCTCTGGCTGGTGGTGGTGGCGGCTGTGCCCTCAGGACAACCTGGGCTTCTCTGAGGGGCACCCAAAGGGGCTGCAATTTGAGTGGCCTGCCCAGAAGGAAAGTACATGGAGTGGAACCTCTCCCATGCTCCCTGGGCCGCCTGAACCTCACACTGGGCATAGAGAGCCCTCAACTGCTGGGTGGTTAGTGGAGGTAACTCCACTCATTCAATCTCCCTGGGGACCACCACTGGGAGCTGGATCTGACCCGCATGATACGGCTGGACCGGAGGCATCATAACGGCCGGAGTGAGGGTATATCCGGGTGGGGGCATCATGTAACCCTGCACTCCGAGGTTCATCTGGGGATGGACCCAGGGGTTCTGAGCAGGCTGCGGAGGAGCAGAGAGAGAGACTCCTCCAGCGGCGGCAGGAATCGGCAGTGCCGGCGGTGTAGGTGGAGGTATTGAAGACTCTGCTTGTGGAGTCACTCCTGCGGCGGGAGGTGCTCCACCAACGGTGACGGAAGGTGGCGGGGCTCCACCAGCAGCGGTGGAGGGAATAATGACATTGGCATCCTGGGAGGCGTTATCTCCTCCTCCTACAGCTCCAGATCTTGTAGCGACCATGACTGTTAAAGGTAAGAGTGTGCTTGCTTTTCTACCAACAAAAAGAAAGAAAGGGATAGAGGAACGGTTTCCCACAGACGGCGCCAAAAATGATGGGTTCAGAAATGGGTGGATCCGAATCCGATCACTTTACGATTTGTAATTGTGGAGGAAACCGCCGGAGAAGAGAAAGGGGGTTCTACCTGTTGGGACAAGCACAATAAAAGTCAGAAGGCCAAGCTGGGGGAACTGGGGGTGATACCCAGTTTGGCTCTCCGACGCTCAAGTCAGCTCAAGGTCTGAAGAAATGTAAGTTCAGTCACAGTTTTAGTGATGAAGAATGCTTACCGGTGTAGAAGATGACTTTAGCTATTTATAGTTGAGGGTCAAGGGCCCTTTGGTAATTTGCCTCAAGTGGTCCTGGCCGAATGTTGCCCTAACACGTGGCGCCATGAGAGAGAAACCTAGGAGGAATCTTCTGCAAAAGCGGCCAAAAGTTGGTGCTGGTAACAGTGGCAGGTGCGCGGGCATGTACGTTGTGTCAGAGAGCCATTTGGGTGGTTGGTAACAAGGGCTTAAGAGCGCGCTCGTGACAACCTGGAGTATTGGAAGCCAAGATATCCGCTGGGGGGAATGAAGGCTCCAGTTCAAGTGACGAGCCAAAGGGGAGGCCACTCTGAGGGAGTGTGACGCTCGAAGAGGGCTCCCTTGGCAAGTGGGCGTGCCAATCATACAGTATGAAGGACGCTCGTGAGAGTGACAGCGCTCGTTGGGCTTAACTCATGAAGAAGGATTGCGCTCGTTAGGCTTAGCGCTCGTGTGCTGATGGGTGCAACCTTGAGGAGACAGATGTCATCATCTCGGTGATGCCACGTGTCCTAACTTGGGACGATCGTATTTTGACCCCATCAATCGTATTATATCATATCTGATATTTATATCAAACATTATATCTGACATTCCTCACGTAATTTTTCAAAAAATAAAATAAAATCGTATCATTATATTTGTATTGTATTTTGTCCATATTATTATATCCGTATTCATATATTATAAATTGCTAATTAGATGAATTAGACGTTTAGTTATTCAACCATTTTTGAAACATTAATTATTATGAGTGGTCAGAATTTTTTCTCGCTTAACAATCTGATCCGATTCGAACAATAGATGAAATTTAGTAAAAGAAATATTAAAAATTTAATTTTTCCATTTGTACATACATAACTCATTAGGGTACCTGCTACAGTGATCGACATGCCAAACAAGCAACCGCATAAAAACAATTTTTATGCCGTCATATAACATATATAATTATCAAATGTTATAAGTTAGTTTAGTGGAAAAATACTAAATCTCTTAAATAAAGTCTAAGGTTCAAATCCTAAGTCTTTTGAATGAAGTAATTAGATTGAAAAGATTGCACTCATATTAAACCTTCCCAATATTTAAATTCCAAAAAAATCGAACAATTAAGAAAGAAAAAAGAAAAATATATAGTTTATGTAAATATCGTCAATTTCGGTCTTTGCTATGTTTATATATACTTGAGTACAAAAATGAGAACGATATATACTTTACAAAAACCAGCAAACTCAATCGTAGACATAAAGTGGAATATAATCATTCGGCTGCATCTGGTATTTGAAAATCTTTTAACCTCTCCATTATACAATAAAATTATGAACAGCTTCACTTTAGTTATAATTAAGAGTAATGGCCCCCACTGCAAATGACCCTGTGCAGAATGATATTTATCTTGGTGTGCAATAATATTATGTAATATCCTAGAACAGTTGATCATTAGAACATATTTTAAGGTTTATAACTTCAAGTACATGCTTAATTAAAATATGCGCCATTAGTCCGATTAATAAAATATAAAAAGTGAAAGAAGATCTGATTCGCTAAAATATCTTTCTTAAATATTCGTAAATCGGTTTTTAAATTTGCGGATAATTGAAAACCCGATGTAATTAATGTAGTGACTGGATAGAAAACAATTAATGTATTTTTTTGGAAAAAGATTAATTTATATTAATAATTGGCGAATTTGAATACTTCATTTTACATGGGTGGTCGTCACACAAATGGCGTCAATATATTTGGATCTACTTTCATACATTTCCCAAAAGATTTAATTATAGTTTGCTCCCAAATTAGATAAGATTATTATAAGTGATATTTTACTTTTAAATATAATTATATATATAATTTCTTAAAAAAATTTAATTATGCTACCTTGCAAAGTCCCTTACTTTACATAATTAATATATTTTATATGAGAGTTAGCTATATATAATTAATGCATCATTGGTGAGGTTATGTGTAATTAAAAATTTTAAGTAAAATATAGAATACCACTTTTAATTATTACATGTAAATTGGGATTAGGTATAATTTTCCTTTCGAATATTTGTGATAACAAAATCATACTTATAATAATTTGGTAGTTGTTCCGAAAGTTGGAGGCTAGTGGTGAGGTGCCCTAAGACGACTGACCCAAGGTCCACAATAGACAATAGTGTAGATGCATTAATTCCTCTTTCAATTCACACCGTATAAACTATAGTATAAAGCAAAAACAGGCACATTTCCAATTTGTCTCGCAATAAATTAACACAACAATGCCGGCCAACCCTTTTTTTGACTTTGATTGATTCCAACATATTCCCTCACAACTCCAAAAGACCAAAACCAAGAACCCTTTCCCTCCCTCTATAAATATGTATACTTCCCTAACTCCTTCCATCAAACACCAACAAGAACACATACAAAAATGGAAGTCTTCTACACCACTCTCCTATGCCTCATCCTCTCGTTCGTGTTCCTCTCTCTCCACTTCCTATTCTACAAAAACAAACCCGACTCGGCCCAACTCCCGCCCGGCAAAACGGGTTGGCCCGTCATCGGCGAGAGCCTTGAGTTTCTCTCCTCGGGATGGAAAGGCCACCCTGAAAAGTTTATATTCGACCGCATGAATAAATACTCTTCCAAAATCTTCAGAACCCATCTCCTAGGCGAAAAGGCCGCCGTGTTCTGTGGTGCCGCCGGCAACAAGTTCCTCTTCTCCAACGAAAACAAGCTCGTGCAAGCATGGTGGCCGAGCTCCGTCGACAAAATCTTCCCTTCCTCAACACAAACATCTTCCAAAGAAGAAGCCATCAAAATGCGGAAGATGCTTCCCAATTTCCTAAAACCCGAAGCCCTTCAACGCTACGTCGGAATAATGGACCACATCGCGCAGCGCCACTTCGCGGACGGGTGGGAGAACAAGGAGAACGTCGTTGTTTTCCCTCTCACCAAGAACTACACCTTCTGGGTGGCGTGCAAGCTTTTCGTGAGCGTCGAGGATCCGGAACAGGTTGCGAAATTTGCAGAGCCATTTAATCAGTTGGCTTCGGGGTTGATCTCGATTCCGATTGATCTGCCTGGAACTCCGTTTAATAAGGGGATTAAGGCGTCGAAAGTGATCAGGAAGGACCTCGTTGCCGTTATTAAGCAGAGGAAGCTTGATTTGGCGGAGGGAAAGGCTTCTGCAACGCAGGATATACTGTCTCATATGTTGCTGACGAGTGATGAGAATGGGAAATTCATGCACGAATTGGATATTGCTGATAAGATTTTAGGGTTGTTGATCGGAGGACATGACACTGCTAGCTCTGCATGCGCTTTCATTGTTAAGTATCTTGCTGAATTGCCCGAGATATACGAAGGAGTTTACAAGGGTAAGTTTATATATATATATATATATTTGTTTATCAAATTAAAAGATTGTTATAATTACACATCCTAAACTAAAGTATGAGGCAGTTACACAAACTTTTCATGATCAGATTTTGAAAATTGTAAAATATCCCGTGTATAATTAATTAACGGACTTTAGAAAACTACTAATTACTAAAATACGAGATAAAGCAAGAAAATATAACTGAAAATCTAACGGGCTCACCTACCTATTATGTTCCTGATATTTGAAGATATTAATTTCAAAGAAAACTTGATATTACGTCAAAATACGATCTCCCACTTTAACGGCCATATAAAATTTATTATATGTCATGTTCTTCTAAATTTTCTAGCCTTACGGAAAGTTTGTGTAATTAGGTCATATTTCCGAGTACATCAGTCTAATTATTCCTAAATTTAAATAGAGGAAATTAAAGTAACAATATTGATCTTCATCTTGGTTTTACTATTTTCCACGTTATACAGAACAAATGGAAATAGCAAACTCAAAAGCACCAGGCGAGAAGCTGAAGTGGGAGGACATTCAAAAGATGAAATACTCATGGAACGTAGCGTGTGAAGTGATGAGGCTGGCATCACCCCTCCAAGGAGCTTTCAGAGAAGCCATTACTGATTTTTCATACAACGGCTTCTCCATTCCCAAGGGGTGGAAGCTATACTGGAGCGCGAATTCGACCCACAAGAACCCCGAGTTCTTCCCGGAGCCCGGGAAATTTGACCCTTCGAGATTTGAAGGAACCGGGCCAGCTCCGTACACGTTTGTTCCCTTCGGCGGAGGCCCGAGAATGTGCCCTGGAAAAGAGTATGCGAGGTTGGAGATATTGGTGTTCATGCACCATCTAGTGAAAAGGTTTAAGTGGGAGAAAACGATTCCTGATGAGAAAATTGTGGTGGATCCAATGCCTATTCCTGCTAAGGGTCTTCCTGTTCGGCTATTTCCTCATCACCAAGTTTGATTTAATCAATTATGAAATGTTTATCATACAATAATTCTTTTTTTCTTTCGTTGTGACTTGTGAGTTGTTTATAGGAAAGTATAATATAGTGATCGGAAAAAGTAAAACTACAAAATTGGGACACGCAGTATCTTTACCTAAATTTCATTTTCGACCGCATTTTACTTTGTTTTGGTTGCATATCTATTATGTAACATCCGAAAAATTGTATTTTCAGGACTATTTTCGTGGAAACAACCCTTTATATTGTTGTATTGTTTAAAGAATTGTTGAATAAAGCAAATAACTTTACGATTCTAGCTAACTAATTCTTGTTTTCCAATAGGGACTTTTCAGGGATTGATATTTGATAGTCTTTGCGTCTGTGGGTAGGCATGATTCGTTTCACACGGAAATAACAACACAAAATATGTATATAATATACCTTAGACGGGAAATTAGTGATATCTTGATTTGACGCTGAAATTAATGTAAGAAAAGTTGAATTCGCTTTCTCCATTTAAAAATAAATTATAGAAAACTGATATTGGCCTTTATTTTAAGCAAGTATGGACAAGTATTTCAACGCGCGCAGGATAAGAAATACAATTAACTTTTTTTAACAGAAGATCTTAAATCAAATAAGCTTCGATCAAACTCAAACTAATTAATAATAATAATAATGTTAGAATACCATATCTTTGGTATGGTTGACTTATCGGATTTGGTTCCTAATCTATTGTAATTAATCTAGGTTTGTAGGGATTGTGTATAGGTTCTATATATCTCTATTGCTCATGAGAATATTGTAACATAGAAAACTATACACAATGAATCAAATAATCAAAGTCTTCTCCCAATACTATGTTCTAACATAATATCAGAGCAGTGTTAGAATCCTTGGGACTCAGCTTTAACATCATCGTCCCAATACCAATCCCAAACCCTTGGTCGAGATTAGGCCAAAACCAAACATGACAACCAAAATCGATACCAACCCAAAACACTCACCTCAGATTGCAAGCCTGATGCACAACAACACCCAAACTCAATCCAAAAAATTGTATCGGTGGATCCTTGACTGTGGGGCAACCGATACAATGACCTTTGATCCATCCGATATACTAAACCCGGTTACCCCAAACCAATTTCATATCCAAACGGCGAATGGAGATCTGGCTGTGGTTGAAAAAGAAGGCTCAATTCTTGTTACTTCTAAACTTAAATTGAGCAACTGTCTTTATGTGCCGTCTTTATCTTGCAAGTTGCTTTCTTTGAGTCATATTACGAAAGAGCTAAATTGTGTGGTCCTGATATATCATCGGTTTTATTTGTTGCTGGACATTCATACGAAGAAGATTATTGGGTGTGGTGCTGAGCGTGATGGGTTGTATTATGTTGAAGTGAAAACCCCCTCCAAAGCTCTTCTTTCAGCGGGAACAGAAAATACACAACTCTGGCTCTGGCACAGGCGTCTTGGTCATCCCTCACTCGGGTATCTAAAAATGTTATTTCCTACACTCTTTCCGCATAATCAGTCTCTGAATTGGTCATGTCAGACTTGTCTTACTACTAAAAGTCATAGGGCCTCGTTTAAACCAAATAATACTCGGGTTAATTCTGTTTTTTTGTTGGTACATTTAGATGTTTGGGGACCAGCCCCCGTGACAAATCAAAATCAATTTCGGTATTTCGTGTTGTTTATTGACGATTATTCTGGCATGACATGGGTATATTTTTTGCGTCATAAATCTGAAGTTTATGGTGCTTTTGTAGCTTTCTTTAATATGGTGCAAACACAGTTTGGTCACAAAATCAGGGTACTCCAATCAGATAATGGACGAGAATATGTTAACCAGGAAATGCACAGTTTCTTTCAAAAACACGGCAAGATTCACCAAACCTCCTGCCCTAATACCCCTCAACAAAACCGGGTAGCTGAACAAAAAAACAGAACCATTCTTGAAATGATCCTAGCTTTACTCACTGAAGAAAGTGTCCCGAAACATTTTTGTCCTGAGGCCGTTGCTACTGCAACCTACTTAACAAACAGGTTACCTACAAAAATCTTAGCCCAAAAAACACCACTGCCAGTTCTCCAAACTCAAACTGAAGTACCACCCCATCTCACTTCACCACCTTGGATCTTTGGGTGTACAGTCTTCGTCCATGTCCCAAAATCTGACCGGACAAAGTTGGATGCTTGTGCAGTGAAGTGTGTCTTCCTGGGATATGCCCTAAGCCAGAAGGGGTATCGGTGCTATAACTTTAACGCCCCGACCCCAAAATTTATATTTTGATGTCCGGGTGTTATTAAAACCAAGAATTTAACAATATACTCTAAAAATATTTTTCAAAACATACTGTTATAAAACATATTTTATTGTTATTCACCACATGTTTTATTTTCTTATTTACACCCAAACTCTATTTTACAAAAATATACATATACACAAGCTTCCTTCTGTTTACTCGCCCATGCGTTTATCCAGAATTTCCCTTCTTCATTGAAGAGCGAGAAAATAAGAGGGGTGAGTCTAACTGACTCAGCGAGGTAAAAGAATCAGGTTTTGAACAAGATATCCAGAAACACGTAACAAAGAGTATCAAGAGAATAAGATCAATACTAAAAGATTTCCACAGGTAAAATAAACAGGGTCCCCTTTTATCGTCTTTTTCTCTGGTCGTGACCCGAGCACAAATCACACACATACATCGACCTGCGGCTTCCGCGTGGTCTTTCTATGGGCACTCCCCAATGGAATCAAAAGCGCTATAGGGACTTGCCATAGTCGCCACACATAACACATTTTCTCCTTCAGGGATAAGGTTATCGAACAAAGGCTAACAAATTTCTCAAACAAATAATCAAACGAAGGGTTGGACAAGTGATCTTATAAGAAGGAACAATAGAGATATCAAATTTTTGCTCCTCAAAAAGAATAAAGAATCCCTCACCTTACCGCGCCCAGCTTATGTGTAACACCCCAGATTAAACCAAAACAAAACGGGTAAGTTAACTAAAATATCGAGACACGTTTAAAAAATTGACCGGGTGATATATGTGTTTAAGTGTTCTTTTATAGCTAAAATATTATGATTAAAACTATTGATCATGCTTGTTAATGTCTATTTGTTACGTTAATTGTCAGAATTTAGTATAATATTTGAGTTGCATGTATATATTTAAATAATATTATTTCTTACAGCCTGTATATATATAAATATGTAATAGAAAATGACAATTTAATAATTAAGTTTGAATATTAAAATCTAAAATTTATTCATATATACCATAGGGAAGCTTAATCATCAACCTTACTGTGCCTACGTTCTTACTGGTGAATACATTTGAAGTTCAATTTTGCATGTCATCTCTACGTGTTTAGTCCAAACTGCATGTCATCGGTATTGTAGATTCATCCAATTTCATAGATTACAATAACAATTATTTTATTAATATCTTACAACAAATATGAGAGGACTTGCAGTGTAAAATAAGATATAGAGTGATCTTAGTCGGTAAACACATTCCTTTAGCTATTCATATTAAAAAAAAAAAAATCATTTTTATTTTTATTTTATTACAAACAGAACAACTAAGAAATCATTTTATAAGTTAGCCTCTTATCTCCCAAATATACTTATCCATTAAATTGATAAATAATCATTAAATCTACACCTAGCATTTTCCATCCTTTGTGCATTAACCACGTTTCAACTCAGGCATTCACCATCATTTCATTTCACGTGGCTCAAGTCTAAGAAGGTGAATATTAATAAAATATGTGTTATTGGAACAACACTCTCATTTAATCAAATCTGAAAGTCAAATGTGCAGATTCTCTTTCCGAACACTATGTTCCTTTTTCAAATTATATGAAACTGTGGTAAATGATTTCGTATGAACAGAACTCTTGAACTTCGATCCTCAGCCAAGTTTGTTCGAAAATTTTCATAAACTAATATAGTCAGCATGTAAGTATCTCCTAACTGCTTACTGTTAAAGTTTTCTTTTGGATCTTTGAGTACGTTCTATTTCAGTTATGTACCCCTTAGTGATTAGATACTTCTTAATTTGATCAAATACTGCTTAATTTAATTTAACCTTATATGTTGTTAATATTATTAAGCCTGTAAATCTGATTGAATTAATTTTAGAAGTGTTCTCGTGGGTAAATTATGTCCAGTTTATAATTCAAAGAAAGAAAAATAATTCTTTTATGTAGAAATATATAATCATAGAGCAATATTTAAGAGATAGGATTCTATGAACTGTTTGTCAGTCTATGATACCTTACCCATGACATTTCTCTAATACACTTATTTTAAAAATAAATCCGCACGTGATTTTGTAATCACTACATTGAATAAGTTCATAATTGTTGGAGAATAACTCTTAATTACTGAAAAATTACTAATTGCCTTTTAATAATTAATTTTCAAAAATAACATTTAAATAATTATTTATTGGTATAGAGGCATCCTATTGACTATTATTTGTACATAGAATTAAATTTTATATGTTGTTAATGGTTCCAGTTGCGCGGTTGATATTCAGTAGAATTTGATAATCTAATACATACCCACAAATAAATATAGTTGGGAACTAATAATTATATTAATTTCTAATTATAGAACATGGATTAATTGATTATACACTTATATAGATAATAAAAAAAATATTGAATTGAAATCACATGTCAGTAATTATTAACATGTATAGTTAGTTATTTGGGAATTCAGTTCCGACTATTAGAGATTAATAGTGGAATTTATTATAAGTTTAAAGTTTCTAAGTTTGTGCAAATTACTTCATTCTGATATTGTTGCTTCGCTTATTTAATGATTCAAAAATAGAATTATTAGAATTACGCGATGGTCGTACATGTCAGTCGTATTATTAAGATCCTGAGTCGAGTCATAAGTTACAGTTGTACGTGTGTCACAGGTGTTCTTAGGGAGGAGCCCTGATCGTGTTAATCGTATCTTTCTTTTGCAATTTGGAAGCTTTCAGGTGAGGGATTTAAAATGTTTTCAACTGGGGTCAAAACATATATTATGTAAATATATATATCTTCTTAAAACCCAACTCTTATTTATTGAGTTTGATTTTTGACCAGTTGATACTATATATATAAATAGCTGTTTTATAATATTTTGGTATTTTGTTGAAAAATCGGATTTCCTTATAAAAATGGGTTCTTGTTATATTATATATGCGTGTGAGTGAACGAAAAGTTTGATTTTGAACCGCGAAATGGTTAAGAGAAAGAAATTATTTGAAAATGTGAAAATGTTTTAAAGCGAGTATTGATCTGATAGAACTTGGGGACGCCCTTGGGGAATATGGGCCCCGAAGTATCTAGTGGGTGAAGCCCGGAGGTGTGCGCCAAAGGCTGATCTTTACTACGTACTTCTGTGAAGCTTTATATGGGATGTAACCGGAGGTTGACTGTGTTACGTATAGAGTGAGGTTATTGGTACCAGGGCATATTGCCCCTATCTGTGTGATCGTGTGATCGGTTGGGGGGCACCCCGACTAACAATTGGAGGGAGAAGGCTGGTTTATGTTTTGTAATTATCTCAACAAATTATTCTGTAATTATCTCAACAAATTATTCTGTAATTATCTCAACAAATTATTCTGTAATTATCTCAACAAATTATTCTGTAATTATCTCAAACCTTGTAATTGACCCTTTCTTTTATTTAATTGAGAAAGAAATATAATTAGGTCAGGTGCATTGCAAAGATAGTCATGGTTGAAAATAAAATTTTTAGTTTAAACCTAACTTGAAAGTTAATAACTACATTAAGCATTAAATTTTTTTAAAAAAAAGAAAAAAATTACTAGACAAATTTACTTGTTCTCTCACTTAAGGTAGTATAATATATGTATGTAAGACATTTCAACACCATCTCTTTAGAAAATTTTATTAGAATAGTTTATATTTTGTAGGTTCTTACATTTTTATTTCATGGGTTTGAGATAATTCAAGTTTCATTGGTTACTCTGTACAATGTTTTGACAAAGCTTTGTTCTTTTTCCTATCCAGGCAAGCAGGTAAACAAGATTTGTTCTTCAACGACAATGAGCTGCTTATGACAATGGAATATTCTGATGTTCAATCTTCAAACGATCTACCTGATTCTCACCAATATGTGCATATACTGTAAATACATTTGAAAATATTCACCTTTTACATAAGCTTGCAATATTATGTGGTATTTTAGATGATATTTTACTCGGAATATTACCAAGTATTATCCTAAGAAATATGACAGACCGGAACCCAACTATGAATACATATTGGATTTACAATCACATGTTTCATTTTCTTTTCCAGCTGCCTATATATCCCTTTAGCTTTCTCTTTCTTGGCTTTGTCTTGGGGATTTGGGGTTGACTAAAGTTGAGTTTAAATATATAACTTGACATGTTGCTTGGCTGAGCTCATCGTGGATGATCGTAACTTTTTCTTTTTCATTGGGTAAAGTCTTTGTTTTTGTCTGAATTCATTTTTAATCAATTGCAGCTGAAAAACGTCGAGTTGATGCATTACCGAATGCGTTTAGTGGGTCGGTGAGGAATTTCTTCACGCGGTGCTTCGGATAGACGTAATATCTTACTATTCAATGTAAGAAGCTTTGACATAAGATCATCCTGCCACCTACCCATTTCCTAGGTGCAAAAACTAATTGATTTTTGTTTTGTTTCTTCTTTGTTTGTTTATTTTGTTGTTGAAATGATATAATCCAAGAATTTGACTCATATCCATGATGTAGTAAATTGTTTAACAGCCAGGAAAGATGCATTTAGTGAGTTGAGTGAATTAAAGCTTGTAATATGTTGTCTTAGGTGCATGTCTGTGTTGGGGCTTTTAAACTAAACTGTGAGATATATGATCAGCTAAGGAACATAATTAAATATTTCTATCTGTGATATATGACTAGTTGAGTATGAGTACTAAACTGATTGTGGATATATCAATACCACATTGATATTCTAAATTCTTTTAAATCTGAAATTATATAAGAAGCGTGGGAAGTGGCCATTGACATGCTGGTTTAATCCTCAAATTGGAATTAATTATTAACCATGCTTTTGCTCTTTAATAATGTATTACAAGTTAAATTACAACTGTCATAATTAAATGTAATTTGGAATTTTGAAAGAATGTTGGATAGTAACAGCTTCTCATTGTTTAAGTACATAAACAGTATTCAATTCTCATTTCTTGTCTGTACAAGCATTGTAATGGCAATTCTCATTTTGATACTCTTAACTCCTTTTATTGTGTTATATATCAAAATAAATTGTGTAATGTCAATTGTGTTATAAATCAAAAAGAATAAACATAGGAGTTCACGAATTTATATAAAGTTTCAAGAATTATATATATTATTGCTGCAATTATCAGAACACTATTACTATATCAATCAAGATTCAAGAAAGCTTATTTTCAAGCAAAATAAAGTGTCATCATGTGTGTTCTGATTATGGTTAAGCTTATTATTATTATTATTATTATTATTATTATTATTATTATCATTTGCTTCCTAGATTTCTGACATGATAAACTTATTTTATGCTTTTCCTTGCCTTCTTAGACTGGTCCAATTCTTGGTTTTGATCAAGCTCTAAATCTGAAGTTGTCATCACTTGGAAGGAAATTTAGTCTGAAATGATGTGGAAAATTAGTACTGTTTATTAATTTCTTTAATTTGTATTTTTTTACATGTTTATGATACTATTTTTTCTGTTTTTCCTACATTTTTATGGTTTTTTTTTTTTTTTTTTTTGGTAGATATGAGACAAACTAAGAGTGGTGGAGTCGGCCGTGTTAGTATCCAAGAATGCCAATCGCAATCAACGAGAGTGCTCCATGAACAAGACAAGAATATAGGTAAGTTTTTACATATTAACTTCTATCCAGAAAATGGTGTGAAAAAAAGAACTGTTAATAATTTCCTTGGGAAAGCCTGTTTTAAATTGCTACATTAAAAGCCTTTACTGTATTTTACTTTTGCAACGGTGAAAATTAATTGTCTGTAATATGTTCTGTCTGCTTTTGTTTCTTCAAGAAACTAACATGGTATCATATATTTTTATTTATTAATCCAATTAATCTCTTTCTATGAGAATGATGTGAGGCTTAATAGGTTATAGTCTGGTTTTGTAAACACTGAACAAACTATTTCATTGATAATTGAATTAATAACACGAGGAAGGTGAAAGTGAGATGATACTTTCCTTTTCTCATAAATTGTATGATTTTGTTATTTTGATATAATAACACGAGCTCTAGTGTTTAAATTTACATCTGTTTTACGATAATTTGATCAATACTTTACTTTTAGTTTTGTTATTAATTGAATTACCTTTATAATTTTTTTCTTCATTTGTCTAAAACATATCATTTCTGATTATATACTATTATTTCTTTATTTTTTCTGATTATATATTATTAGTAAAATGATAGATTCTTGAAGCTTTTCATTCTACACTGATGTTTACAAACATATCTAGTAGCATGAATTAGGAGAACTCCTTTGTATTTAAATTAACATGCATAAATGTTGTGACACTTACTGAAGCCCACCTATATAGGGATTCACAAATAGCTTCTTTCTCCCAGCAGTCCTAATGTCCTATACTACTCATTTTGTGGGCTGCTTTTTTTGTGAAAGAGAAACTAACTTCTATTTTTTTACATATTATATAGTGTTGGATGTTGTTAGGCGCAATAAACGTGGTGGACTTGCTACTGAAACTAATTCAACTGATCTTCATTTAAATGATGTGGATGAAGACATGACCGACAATGGAGGTAAGCTTGAAGTGTAATATTTTGCACATTTTATAATTGGGGTGATTTGTATTTTGATTTTTTTCATAGTTTTCTTGAGTATTTGTTATATTATGGTCTGTTTTCCCGAGTGTTTCCTTGAAATGTGATCTGCAAATATATAAATGTTAGGAAATCATATGTGATCTCATATCATGTGGTAAACAATCTATAGGTATGTGCCAAATATATAGAGCCTTAGCCTTTTGTCTTTTGCAGAAATAGTTAAAATAAATAGTGACTTAAGAGAGACAGAGAGAGAGAGGGTTAAAAGGGGACCGAAAGGGATCTGAAGTGCTGATGCAGATCTCCAACTTGCAATTCTTATTTTCAATTCAATAAATATCAATACTAATTATAGTTCTTTACATTTTGTCATTTGAAATAAAGTTTTTTTTAAATTTTTTCTTGTTTGTCTCTTGGATTCTGACTCCGTTTTATTATATCGATTGAAATATCAAACTAATTTAATATAAGAGTACATTAAAATGGCTATTTCATGTTTGGTTTGTTTAAATTATGTAGGTTGGATCAAAGGTGTTATTAAAAAGTGTGTTTGATTCATCCAAAACTATGACAATTGGTTGTCTTCAAAGTTCAGATTCATCAAAAAGAGTTGGGCAAGTATTGTTGGGAAATAATTGGTGTGAAGTGGTCATCAATGTTGCGGTCGAAGTTGATGAAGATTTAATTCGACCCACATCACATTTCAAAAGTATTGGCGATGCAATTGGGGAGGTTGTTGCATGGCAAAAAAATATGGTAAAGATTGTTCATTAGCTTTAACAAAATTTCTTTCTACCTATATTTAATATTGACTACAATAATGGAATTTTTATATAGGTTGCTATGGCTCAAGATTGACACCATTTGTGAGACTTGGTTTGATTTAGTTTAATACACAATTACACTAAGTACTGTAAATGGTATTGGTACTTAACCTTTTGCCATTTTTGATGCATATGGCTACTATTATATATTACGTACAAATTGTAACTGATATTATTTTGGATTGGAAATTTTGTGAACATATTAATATTATGTTATTTGATTTGGTTTTTTTAATTATGTTGTTAGTTACATTTGTTTGTAGAGACTAAATTACTGGTATGATTTTACTATCAATATTAATTACATAATACTATTTACATATATCTTATCATGACACTTTATTCCGTCATAATATATTTTATCATGAAGCTTTTTTTTGTCATAACATAAGTTTTAATGACACTTTATTTTGTCATAATACAACCTATTATGACGCTTTACTCCGTCATAATACAATTTATTGTGGCGCTTTATTTCATCATAATATAGCTTAATGTGATGCTATTTTCCGTCATAATACCATTTATTGTGACATTTTTTTTTTGTCATAATACACTTTATTATGACGTTTTACAGTGTCATAACATACCTTTTAATGATACTTTATTGCGTCATAATAAAGTTTATTGTGACGTTTTTAAAGGTCATATTAATAGTTAGTTATGGTAGTTTAACGTTATATATGAGAAAAGCGTCACAATATCACGACTTTAATAACACTTTAAATCGTCACAATAGAAGCATCACAATAACATATTATCACGCTTACTTAAGTGACGTTTTTGGTTAGAGTCACAAAACCGAAAGCGTCACAAAAACCCATTTTAAATGATGCTTTCTGGCGTCACAAAAACCCATTTTTCTAGTAGTGGAGACTTTCTTACCAGTTGCGAAACTTGATACGGTTCGGGTGTTATTATTCAGTTTGACGTAAAAAATGTCTTTTTGCATGGGGATTTGACTGAGGAGGTATATATGGAACCCCCACCAGGTTTCACAGAAGCTTTTGGCCAGAATGAGGTGTGTAGACTTCGAAAAGCTTTGTACAGACTCAAGCAGTCACCGCAGGTATGGTTTTGGCAGGTTCGCGTTGGCTATGTAGAATCATGGATACGTATAAATTAACTTTGTTCACACCTTGTTCCTAAAAAAACGAGGAGATTTGATCACGTGTTTGATCATATACATTGATGATATGATCATAACAGGTAGTGATAGGGAAGAGATGGAGAGCCGTAGGGAAAATCTCTTCAAGGAGTTCGAAATGAAAGATCTCGGAGGGTTAAAGTACTTCTTGGGCATTGAGGTTCTTTGATCAAAGAAAGGAATATTCATCTCCCAAAAGAAGTATATTCTAGATCTGTTGGCCAAAATTCGGATGTTGGATTGCAAACCCATGGAAACTCCGATACCAGTAAACCATAGGCTCAGGATAGAAGAAAATAGAGAACCAGCAGATAAGGAACGGTACCAACGGTTGGTAAGAAAACTGATTTACCTATCACACACGAGACCAGATATTGCCTACTCAGTGGGGATTGTCGGTCAGTTCATGCACCAGCCACAGAAAGAACACATGGAGGCAGTCATACGAATTATTCGGTATCTTAAGGGTACCATAGGAACGGGAATTATGTTTGGGAGACATGGACATCTTGATATTGAGGCATATACTGAAGCAGATTAGGCAGGGAACTCGAATGATAGGAGATCCACATCTGGATTTATCACACTTGTTGGGGGCAATGTAGTAACCTGGAGAAGTAAGAAGTAAAAGGTTGTGACACTTTCTAGTGCCGAAGCAGAGTTTAGGGGAATAGCGAAAGGGGTGACCAACTTATTTGGCTCAGAAAGCTGATGACAGAAATTGGCATGGAACCAAAAGGTCCGAGCATCCTGAGATGTGATAATGAAGTTGCAATCAGCATCTCAGAGAACCCGATACAACACGATAGAACGAAACATGTGGAGGTGGACCGACACTTCATTAAAGAAAAATTGGAAGATGGCACTGTTTCCATTCCCTTTATCAGATCAGAAGATCAGCTGGCCGACATACTTACCAAGGCAGTTACAAGTCAAGTATTCCAGATTGTGTTACGCAAGCTAAGGATTGGGGACTCTTTCACTTAGCTTGAGGGAGAGTGTTAGAATACCATATCTTTGGTATGGTTGACTTACCGGATTTGGTTCCTAATCTATTGTAATTAGTCCAGATTTGTAGGGATTGTGTATAGGCCTTATATGTCTCTATTGCTCGTGAGAATATTGTAACATAGAAAACCATACACAATGAATCAAATAATCAAAGTCTTCTCCAAATACTATGTTCTAACAAATAATAATTTATTTTATAAAATTTTTATATTAATCACATAACAAATATAAAATACTCATTCTCACTGGCTAGATTGATTTAAGGAAAATAGATTCAAAGCATTACCCGATCCTAAGGTACATTTATAAAAATAGTGTATATATAAACATACTTTGTAAAAAGAGTGTACTGTTGGGACATATTCTAAAAATGGTGTTATACGCTTTTGGCATTAATGGAATTACAATTTTATGACACAGTTGATATTTTCTTACAAATCAATACAATAATTTCTAGATATTACATTTACACCACAATACTTTTTATGCTTAAATCAAAATTCCTAGAAATATACAATGAATATATAAAAGAAATAAATGAAGGATATTATTATCATAATAAGTCATACCTAGAAGCGAAAAATATGAGACACTGGTTATTATGAGATATCATCTACAATGGTTAATATTATCAAGAACAAATACAAAGATTTATTTTACTAATAAATGCATAAGAAATAAAATGGATGAAAAATATCAAGAAAAATAAAGACTGATATAAGGAAATTAGGAAAAAGACTAGAAGGTGCAACAAAATATAAGTCTATTATGGAAGAAATTTTTATATATCCTAATGAAGTAAAAAATATAACAGACAGTGATAAACAAATTGAAACAATAAATATGAAACTAGTAAAGAAAATATATCAACGAGAAATGAATAGTTAAAAATGGATCAATATCAAAAACAACTAAAACAAACAGAATTGAGAATAATACGAAGACTAATAAAATAAGAAATAGAAATATTAAATATGATAAATAATCCAGCACACTATAAAAGACAGGAAGAAATTCTTAAAAGCATGAAACAAAGAGAACTAAATCTTATGAAAAATCAGATATATATTCCAATTACCTTATTAAGACTAGATGAATATATTAAAAGACTAAAAGAAAATAAAATAGAAACAAACAAATCAATAAGACAAACTAATAACATAATAAATTGGTGTAAAGAACAAACAACTAAAATAAATATACTAGCATCAACATGAATATCACACAAGAATTACAAAATTTTGTAGAAACATTAAACCAACAACTACAATCTTTAAATAATATAGTAAAATCATTATCTGAAAAACTAACAAATACTAACGAAAAAATGTCACAATTAGAACATATTATACAAAATACAAATAATTCTAATCAGGAAATAGAACCATACTATCAACTAGATAAAAACGTTTTCTCTTGTCATCAGGATGGGGCAGAATATCCACATTTATTTCATACTGATGAGGCATAAAACCACGCTCGTATCAGAGCCGTCCACGTGTCGCCACATGCTGGCTGAGAGATTGGATGCACGCATTGATGGGCTCGCGGGCTAACCCAGCCCACTCGCTTGCTTACTAATATAGGCCCATGGGCCTCGACCAACCATTCCGGTAAAGGGTTCAAGCGGACAGGTTTGACGCTCGCATCCTGGCCCTCAAGATTACCCTTCTTAGGGAGGCACCCACGCGAGGGCCCGTTCTTGATGCTCGATATTCTGGCGCTCAAAGGTCATCTGTCGTGGAGAACCCATTTGTGCCCTCTTCGAGCGTCACCAGCGCTCGTGCATGATCCTTCCCCACTGCTAGAGTTCCGAACCTCCACAAAAGGGGGGCTTTGGACCTTCCTCACACGCAACCCTCGCCAACAACCTCTGACACAAAGGTGGTGCGCACCTTGCATCTGACACGCCGCCCCATTTTCAGAAATGTCATTCTCATGCCCTCATGGGCTGCCACGTGTTAGGGCAACACAGTTTTGGGACCACACGGTCAATTTACCCCTTTACCCTCACCCCTAACATATAAATAAGGAAGAGCACATGCATTTTCCCCCAAGTCATCTTCTTGATAATACACTGCACTCTAAAACTGGGCACAGTTTCCTCCATTTCTCTTCTTCCCAAGCTCTGAGTTGCACTCACCTCAGCTGCGTCTTCATCGCACGCGTACTCCTGGTGTTATCCTAGCTGGAAGAACCCACACTCATCGAAAACCCAGTTCCTGAGGCTCAACGCCTGTGATGGTCTCCCTCCTACCAACAAATTCTAAAGTGATTGGTATTTGAGTCCTTTGCAAGTTTCAGTACCATCATTTTTGGCGCCGTCTGTGGGAAATCCATCACTACCACTCTTGACATCATTAGTTTCTTCCTCGGAAAGCTAGTTGAGATATAACACCTCCCATTGCAGAAATGGTGACAGCAACGAGATCTGGAGCCGTAGGAGACAAGGGCGCTCTTCCCCCAGTGAACGGAGAGAACGCGGAGAGCAACATCCCCGCCGGAGACATAGGTCCACTGGCCGGGGGAAACAGGGGTGGAAATACAGAAACCGAGGTTGCTACCCTCCCGCAGGGCGGGAACACTGCCGGTGGATCTGGATTCATTCCTCCACCTCCGGCTCCCGCCACTAACGCTTCTGCCCCGTACGCAGGCATGTATCCCATGGCCATGCCTCCACCGGGATACACTTTATTGCAGCCCGGAATGATGCCTGGGGTGATGCCGATGGTCCAACCCTATCAAGTGGGAACACTGAATCTCCCCCTATCGTTGCCAAGAGAGATTCAAGGGGTGGAAATGCCCCAAATCACTACACAACAACTTCAGGCGCTGTACGCGCAATGCGAAGGTCAAGCCGTACAGAATGCTTGGGAACATTTCACTGCGGCTTATTTCCCTTCACACGCGGGCGCTCGAATGGCCCCACCCCTTGGAGGACTCCCAGCACACCCACTGACGATGGCCCAAAACTCGTTGAGGGCCCAGCAGCCTCCCCCTCCACCAATCCAAGAAAACGAGACCCCCTCGAGGGTCCAGCATGAGCAGCCACCCGTTGGAAATGAGAGGGCCCCTCAAGATAAGAGAGCCCATCAAAAGGAGGGGGCCGAAGACAATGAAGAGGTCCAATCAAGGGCCACAGAAAGAGCGAGCCGCAGGAACGTCGGTGACCCACAACTGGCAGCGGTGCAAGACCAGATTAGGGGACTCCAGAACGTGGTAGAGCAGCTCTCTCGAGCACGGTCTCACGTCTCCCGCGATGGGGGCGAGAGGTCCAGGGCCAGAGACGCTCGCAGACCACGTAGCCCCATTTCTCGTCGACGAAGGGAAACAGCCCTGAAGATCCAGAGGACAGGGATTACCGGATCGTGGCGGGCGATTCTCCCCTTATTGAGGAGGTTTTGATGACCCGTGCGGGGAAAGGCAAAATCGCCACGTCCGTCAACAGGTATGATGGAACCACAGATCCAGCCGAGCATCTGGATCACTTTGTGCACCTGATGCATTTATACGATCACCCAATCAACTACTGGGCCAAGGTGTTTGTCACCTCCCTCGTGGGGATGGCCCAGGACTGGTACAAAAAACTTCCTCCGCGCTCAATCCGAGGATACCATGACCTGACTGACGCTTTCATCAGCCATTTCAACTCCTTGAAGGCACCAGGACCCGCTGCGACGGCTCTCTACAGCTTGGTCCAGGGGCCGAGCGAGACCCTCAGGTCCTTCATGGGAAGGTTCAACAAGGAAATCTTATTGGTGGAAAAACCCTCGATGGATTTCTTGAGGCACGTTCTCCTTAGAGCCATCAATATGAAACACTATGTCAGTAAAGAGTTCGTGGAGGAGGTGGCCAAGAAGAAACCCCGCTCATTGATGGAGATTAGGGAAATAGCGGATTCTTTCTTTACCCTCGAGGATATGTATATTGCGAGGGACCAGAAAATGGCGAACGCCCCTCGCCCCAGCAAAGCCCCCGAAGACAGAGGAGATTCAACCAGAGGCCGCCGCCGTAGCCCTATTCCCGCTCGTCGAAATTCTCCACCCCCTCGGAAGTTCGAGCGCATCCCTCTCAACCGCCCTATAGCCGAAGTGTATGCCATGGCGGATAAGAAGCTGTTCAAAAGGCCGCCAAAGTTGAGAGAGACCGAGGCTCAGAAGCGCTCGGGAAAGTACTGCACTTTCCACAAGCAGAAAGGGCACGACACCAATGAATGTCGTCAGCTTGAGTGTGAGATCCAGAGGCTAATCGCTGGGGGGCACCTTAAGGAGTTCGTAAAGGTATTGGAGAGATACGATGAACATTGCGCCGAGTGAACGCGTGCCCAAGGGAGAAGCCGTTCGCGTTCGAGGAGCCCACGTCACAGTCACTCCGAGCCCAGTGATCGTGGAAAAGGGAAAGCCTCAGACATGGAAAACCAGCCCTTCGCCGTCATTCACATGATTGCTGGAGGACCCTCGGGAGGCGACTCTAACGCTTCCCGATGCCGCTACATTCGGAGTTACAATCAAAGATCTTCTCAGCCCAGGCCAGTGCTTTCCATCGATAGATCAACACGCTCAGAAAAGGATGAGAGCATAGGTTTCACAGAGAAAGATTTAGAGCATATTGTAACACCCCATGGGGTCGGTGAAACCTCTGACTGCCCCATGGTGGTTAGCGTAGACGTTCATAACCACGTTGTAAAAAGGGTCTTAATTGATAGTGGAAGCTCCGTGAATGTTTTGCCTTACTCCACTTTTCAGAAAATGAACATCACAAACATCCCGCTCGAACCTCTCAGAACAGCCCTCGTCGGATTTGGAGGTTCCGAGATCGTCCCTCGCGGACAAATTCGCTTGGCCACCTCTTTCGATCGTGCCCCACAGCGAAAACCTTTAAATGTTCTCTACGTGGTGGTCGAAGTGGACCTACCATACAACATCATCATTGGGCGCCCAGCCCTCGTCGACTTCAAAGCTATAATTTCCACCTATCACCAAAAAGTCAAGTTTTCCACCCCCGAGGGTACCGGAGAGGTACTATGTAACGTTAAGGAAGCTTGGGAGTGCTACATACTTTCCCTTCGAAGCCACAAGCCCAAACAACCTACCCAAGCCGGCTCCACCAAAAAGTCTGTTGACTTCCCCAAACTAGACGAAGATGGCCCCGAGCGCAAGAGGGCCAAACTCTACAAGAAGAAGAATAAAAAGAGGGCCACGGGCAAACCCGTAGATGCGGGGAATTCACCCCTCGGAGCGGTTGGGGATTCCTCTTCGGAAGACGAGGATCATATACCCTCGGGAGATACCAGCGAGAAAGTTACAGGCAAGAAACGAGCGCTCGAACAACCAAGGCCAGAAGTGCGGGTAGAACCTACGGAGAGCTTTCTGACCATCGAGTTGGAGCCTGGGAATCCTGATAAGACTACGCAAATAGGCTCCGGCCTCGATGGTCCCTCTCAGATTATGATGATTGAATTCTTGCGAGAGAATATTGATGTCTTTGCTTGGAAGGCTTCCGACCTCACCGGCATAGATCCGAGCGTTATTGTCCACAGGCTGAACGTGGATCCGGCCTTCAAACCTATAAAGCAAAAGAAGAGAGATGTTCATGGGTTCCGAAAGCAGGTCATAGAAGAAGAAGTCAATAAACTGCTTGACGCTCAGTACATAGAAGAAATTCTATATCCCGAATGGCTTTGTAACGTGGTGCTCGTTCCAAAGAGCGCCAACAAGTGGCGTATGTGCAATGACTTCACGGACCTCAACAAGGCATGTCCTAAAGATCCGTACCCATTACCTAGAATTGATCAGTTGGTGGATTCGACCGCTGGGTGTGAACTGATGAGCATGATGGATGCTTTCCAAGGATATTATCAGATATTTATGGCTCTTGATGATCATCCCAAAACTGCGTTCGTAGTCCATATGGGTGTTTATTGCTTCAAGGTTATGCCCTTTGGGCTAAAAAATACAGGAGCGACATACCAACGCCTTGTCAACAGAATGTTCGAGCGGGAAATTGGAAAGTCCATGGAGGTATATGTGGACGACATGATCGTCAAAAGCGAACACCAGTGTTTTCATCTGGAAGACCTCAAACGAGCGTTCAATATCTTGCGTCTTTACGGTATGAAACTGAATCCTTCCAAATGTACATTTGGCATGCGGGGTGGCAAGTTTTTGGGATACATGGTCAGCCAACGGGGTATAGAGGCAAACCCAGAAAAGATTAAAGCAATCCTGGACATACCCTCCCCTTGCAATTTAAGAGAGGTCCAGGTGCTTGTGGGTAAGGTCATTTAATTAAACAGGTTCATCTCCCGCTCAGCGGACAGGAATCTGCCCTTCTTTAAAATTTTGCGTAACGCTCGCAACTTTACCTGGAGTGGGGACTGCGAGAAGGCCCTGCAGGACATGAACCAGTACCTTTCGAGCGCGCCTTTGTTGACCAAACCTAACCCGGGAGAGAACTTGTTTGTCTATCTATCAGTTTCCTTGGAAGCGACGAGCGCTGTCCTCGTGGAGATTCGCGAGCGTAAGCACATGCCGGTGTATTATTATTTAAGCAAGACTCTACAGGGAGCGGAGAAAAGATACATGGAAATAGAGAAGTTTGCTTTTGCGCTCGTTAATGCTTCTCGAAGACTAAGGCCTTATTTTCAAGCGCATTCCATCGTGGTGCTTACAGATCAGCCCCTCAAACAGGTGCTTGCAAAGCCGGACGTTTCAGGGAGATTAATTAAATGGTCAATTGAACTTAGTCAATTCGACATCACCTTTGAGCCTCGCACGGCGATACAAGCTCAGGCCGTGGCCGACCTATTGGTGGAACGTTTCAACTTAGATACCGGGCCCTCGGCAGAAGATGGTCTATGGCTTCTGCACACAGATGGCTCCTCGACCTCACAAGGGGGAGGAGCCGGGGTGACCCTCAGGGACCCTCTCGGAGATGAAGTTGACTACGCCATCAAGCTGGCGTTCCAAGTCACCAACAACGAAGATGAGTATGAGGCCCTCATCCAGGGGCTCAGGATTGCACTCCAAAATGGCGCCACTCGGGTCACTGTATATGTTGATTCGCAGTTGATCGCGAGTCAAATTGACGGTTCTTATGAGGCCCGAGAAGCCACCATGGTGCAGTATCTGGCGAGCGCTAAGGAGGTGATAGCCAAGTTCAGGGAATTCCACCTTTTGCAGGTCCCGAGGGCTGAAAACGAACGTGCTGACGTTCTCTCAAAGTTCGCATCCGCCCTGGACGGTTTTAGCGAGCGCGCTGTTACATTTCTTAGAACAGAGGAGCCGCTGATAAGTAGAGGCGAACCTTCGAAGGAGGTGAATATGATTGACCCCTCCGAGCCTTATTGGCTCGACGAAATTATCAAATTCCTCTAGGATGGAACAAGCCCAAGCGACAAAGTTGAGGCTCGGAAAATCAGAAACAAGGCCCCTCGCTTTTCGTTGGATGGCGAGGGTCGGTTAGTCAAGCGGTCTTTCCAGGGCCCACCGTTGAGATGATTGAGACCCTCGCAAGCCAAGGAAGTTTTAGAACATGTGCATAGTGGAAGTTGTGGGAACCACTCGGGCGGTCGGATCTTGGCAAAGAAAGTCTTAAGGAGTGGGTTCTACTGGCCCTCGGTGTTGCAGGATGCCATTAGCTACTCCAAGAAATGCCCTAAGTGCCAGTTTCATTCTAACACCCCTCAGTTGCCGGCTGCTCAAATGATTCCTGTTGATGTTTCATGGCCTTTTGATCAGTGGGGCATTGATATTGTGGGACCCCTGGGCAAAAGAAATTCGTAATACTCGCCATGGATTATTTCACTAAGTGGGCTGAAGCCGAAGCGGTCGCCAAGATAACGTTCAAGGTTGTGAGAGACTTCATTTGGAAAAACATCATCTGCAGATATGGTATCCCGAGGGTGCTTATCTCAGACAACGGCTCCCAGTTTATCGCTGCCGACATGCGGGATTGGTGCTATGAGCTAGGGATTGAACAGCGATTCACCTCCGTGGGCCACCCTCAAGCCAACGGTCAAGCTGAGGTGACCAACAGAACCATACTCCAGCATTTAAAAACGATGCTCGAGAGTAAAAAAGGGGAATGGGTAGAAGAGCTTCAAGGCGCCCTATGGGCGTACCGTACTACCCCGCGAGCGGCGACAGGAGAAACCCCCTATTCCCTCGTTTACGGCTCCGAGGCTATGATACCTGCAGAGATTTCGCAAGAATCTGCCCGCGTTGCCTTTTTCGAGCATGCTGCAAACGAGGCCAATCGGGCGTTCGAATTGGATTTGTTGGACGAAAGGAGGAATACTGCTTGGGCACACATCCACAAATACAAACCGACTGTAGCTCGCCAGTACAACAAACGTGTTAAAGAGAGGACTTTCCAGCTAGGGGACTTGGTCCTCAAAAAAGTTGAAGTCTCCAAACATGTGGGTAAATTGGACCCCAATTGGGAAGGCCCCTTCAAAGTCATTCAGGTACGAGCAAATAACACCTATCTACTGGAGACTTTGCAAGGCGAGCGTCTCCCTAGGCCCTGGAATGCATGTAACCTTAGAAGGTTCTACGTGTAAACGTCAGTTTTCTTGTAATTGCCCATTTGTAGCATGGGGTACTTTCTTTCGACAGAAAGCATATTGTATTCATTTTGGAAATTACAAGTATAACAGTAAGCATTTGATCCTTTGATTATGTCATTTATTTTCTTTCCTATTGATCAATGATTCGGGCAACAGAAGGCCTACTCCGTGTCGAGCATCCTCCACGTCGAACGGCCTGCGTAATACCCCAATCGTTTCGGAGCAACACTATCTGGGTGTTGAGAACCCTCCACCTGGAATGGTTTGACGATTCGTAAGTGTATAAAGTCCTAAGAACGAGCGTGTCAAAGGGCGGGATGCTAAACGCTCAATTTACGTCAACTGGGTGCTCGCCGCTCCAGTTCGTACTCGTAAACCCCCGGTGACCCTCAACTTATTGAATAAAAGCACACTCGTAGAATAGTGGATCCTAGACCAATCTTCTCAGGGGTCCCTCGAAATGACGCTAACCCCACGGTTACGCTCGCTTTAATCCCATGCTTAGCAAATCCTACTGTTGATTTCTAAAGTATGTACAACTCACGGGAGCGTTCGAGATGAAGGTGCACTTTATTGGGCCAATACATAGGTAAATCCTCAGAGATTTCCTAAGTTCAAATTCGAGCCTCATTACGAATACAGCCGGGGAACCCCCATGGAAAACACCCTCGCTTCCGTACTTGCGTCCCTCAAATCGCTAGACGCTACCAAATCCTAAACTAATGGCGTATTGTGATGAACGCCAGGGCACCCTAAAAGAAAACGCCCTCGCGCAATGAAGTAACAGCAATCACCATTTAAAAGTAAAAGAGAAAGTACGCAAACATTCAAGCAGTAAAAGAAGAGTTCAAATATATGGGAAGAAGCATAAAGAAATCCAAAACATTCAGAAAAACAACTGGCGGATTAAGTACAGACATTAATTGTTCTTGAATAGAAAAAGGAAATTAAACTGGCAAAAATTGGGGATCAACAACCAGGGGATCATCACTAGGCTTGAGAGTCAGGCTCTGGAGCGCCGATCGCAAGAGGAACTGGGGCTAACACGTTGGCGTCTGAAGTTTGAGCCTCGCCTGGTTCCTTGGCATCCGCTTCATTCATGACGGTACCCTCGTCCTCTATCTGGATGGGCCCGGGACCTAAAGTATTGGCAGCTATGAACTCCCGTTGGAGCGTTTGCACCAATTCCTGGTACTCCGGCTCCGCCAAACCCTCAGTGGGATCCTCGTCTTGGACCATAGGCTGGCAGTTTTCATCCAGGTCCATGCGCAAGAGCTCGTCGGTTCGACCGCTGTCAGGAGCCAAGCCAAGCTTCACCATTTGCCCGATAGCTTTATGGAAGAAGCGCCGAGCATTGTCAAAGCACTGGATGTTGGCTGCGAATATGAAAGCTTTGGAGCGCACGAACTTCATTACTGCGTCCCATGAGACCTTCTCCGCCAGCCCTTCCACCTTCCCTTGCAGATCAGCGAGCGCCTTCTTGGTATCTTCGTTTTGGCGAGTGCTCTCTGCCAGCTGTGTGCCCAACTCCCCGTTCTGGACCAGCAGTTGGTCGCGTTCTACCTTCAACTTCCTATGGCGATCGTCAAGGGTAAGATTGGCTGCGTCCGTCTTCTGTATAGTCTCCCTCAACTGATCCTTCTCAAGGTTGGCAGCAGTCAGTTGGGCGTGGACGTTGTCGTAATCCTCTTGCAATTGGCCGGGATCAGAGATTCGCAGCAATTTCTTGTATTTGGCCTTATGATTGGAGTAGGCCTGCGCTCGACCTTGCAAATTCTTCAACCTGGGGATCACCTCCTGGAAACTCAGAAACAAAGGTTAGCGTTAAAATTGGAATACTGGAAGTTGGAATTCCCCGTAAAGTATTGAGGGCTCACCGTTAGAAGGGCGTGACAAGGGTCATCAGCAACACGAGCGGCGTCATGCTCGTTCAGCTTATCGTGATCGCCGAAAAATTAGAGTTTTCCGACGATGTCCGAGACGAGGTTCACGGAGTAGGCGCTCTTCTTCAGAAGCAAGGGACCCTCAGTCCGCTGGCGCTTGTAGCGAGTGTTGCCTTTGCAGCCTATCTTCCAGAAATCCTCATCCTCTGATGAGGAAGTGTCGCTGCCCTCGCCCCTGTGTCCCACTACCACCTCTTTTCCCTTGCCTGAAATCAGGATGGAGTCCGGTAGCCTCTTCCTCTTTCCTTGACGGTCAGCCCGGATGGTTTCATGGATACGAACCAGTTCCCCCGAGCGATTGAAGGAGCCGCTCGAACTCAGTGATATTGGACCCTCGGGGGCCACCGGCGGAGGAGTAGCCCCGCGGGCGCCATCAACCGTTAAATCCTCGATAGGGCCCCTAGGGGGAGCTTCGTTCCCCGCACCTCCACGAGTGCCGTTTTGTCCTCGGCCGGCTCCTCTCCTAGTTCCCCTCCCCCTCAGAGCGTTGGGAGGACGGATTTGCTGTTGTTGCGAGGGTTGAGGGTTGGCGGCGGGTCCCTGGGCGCCCAGCATGCGAGAAAGAGCCTTAACATTCATACCTTGTGATAATATTTGGACACCTGCAAGTAAGAAGATACGAGCATCAAGAGTTGGTTGTTTGGATCACTGGTACAGAGGTACAATGATCACATCAAGTTAGGAGACTATTCTAAAAGTTAGAGTAGTTAGTTCCTAGAATCTAACCATCGAGGGCCATGATGTCAGCTGGAGGGTTGAGTATCATATTTGGAGGGCAAGATAGACCATAACGGAATAGCACTCCCTTGTTTTTCATCAAGACTTCAGCCTTGATCCATTTCTTCTCGTTCTTCATGGCGAGAGCCAGCCCCTTCGCCCAATCCTCGAAAGCTTTGTTCTTTTCCCTTTCCCTAATCAGTGGCCCCTCACCGTGTATAAACCACCATCGGTGAACCTTGAAGATTCCCCCAGGAGCCCCAACGAAAAAGTACTTCTCCTTCCAATGCTCACCGTAGGAGGTGGATAGAGAATCTATCAACTTAAAACCTGATTTAGCTTGGGCGTAATAAAATCCATCCGTGGGAGACGAGCGTGTTGAACGGGCTACTTGTATCAAACTGTCGAAATTGGTAACTGAGGGCTCGCGGCCTAGGGCTCTCATCAGTATAACGAAGGTGTTAATTAAGGCGATGCCATTTGGCAAAATCTAGGAAGGACAAAGCCTGAGGTGATGGCAGATGGTGGCGACGGTGGATGGAATGGGAAACCTCAGACCCCCAGCCAGGACTGCATCCCAATAGACCGTCATCATCCCCGGTGGTGGTCGGTTTGCCCTCTCTCCTTCCTCAGGAAGCCGCATAGGGAATACCGCTTCATCCCAGTACACCTTTACCCTCAACTCCTCTAAATCATCGGGCGTCAGGATGCTCTCAATCTCGTCCGGAGATCTGTCGGTTTGATGACGATTATCTTGCCTCACTCGAGTGGCAGGCTCCTTTCCCTTCCTTTGACGCCTTCGGGAAGGTTCAGCCTCAAATTGACGCCCGGATGGTCCTGCACCACCCTCGGGGGCCGCCATCGCCACTGTAATCCTATGATATTGAGGTCTTACGGCACTACTCAACACTGGGAATACTCTCTCCCCTTGCCTCTGCATTTCCATTACATTGTTCATCTCTTCGAAAAGGTCATTTACCCCTCCAGGAGCACGCTCGTTCATTCCTTGAACGAAGGCGTCAACCTCTTCATCCCTGGCTTCAACCGGAGCCCGGGCCACTGGAATAGCAGTAGGAATCCCCTCGCCTGGGGAAGCCCTGGCCATCGGAACAGCTGTGGGTACATTGCCCTGAGGGGAAGAGCTCCCCACTGACATCTCATCTATCTCCCTCACATAATCATCTGCTGGGAGTCTGGCCATGCCTGCTCTGTGATTCTTTGAAAACGCAGGGTATCGTAGAAAAAGGAGAAGGAAGTCTCAGAGTTCCACAACAGAAGGGGATTTCTTCAATCAAAAGTTTCGCTCTCTCAACCTAAATCTAAAAGTTAGTACTAGAAATAAGAGCTTGCGGAATTTTTACCTAAAGATTGAAGAACAGAAACTCGCCGAAATCTGTAAAAATTACAGAGAATTCTTGCTACGTATGTGCTTGAAGAAGACTGAATGTGTGAAAGAGGCTCCAAAACTCTGCAAATCCCTATTTATAGGGGAGGATTTACATCGTTTAGGTCATGGAAATTCAAAAACGCAATCATTTCCCGCCTAGGAAATCCCCCCACTTTTGGCAACCGCCTCACGTCTCCCGGAGTACACGCGCCCACGATCCCACTCAGCATTTAATACGGATAGGACTTCATTTAATGCGATGTCAGAACGTGTCCGTTACGGAAGCCAAACGGCCGCTTCTCTTACAGAGGCTTGAGCCTTGGATATTCACAAATTCAAGGCTCGCTTCTCTTAAATTCTACAGTACGCTCAAGCTATACTACAGAATTTGGGGGGCAAAATGATGAGGCATAAAACAACGCTCGTATCAGAGCCGTCCACGTGTCGCCACATGCTGGCTGAGAGATTGGATGCACGCATTGATGGGCTCGCGGGCTAACCCAGCCCACTCGCTTGCTTACTAATATAGGCCCATGGGCCTCGGCCAACCATTCCGGTAAAGGGTTCAAGCGGACAGGTTTGACGCTCGCATCCTGGCCCTCAGGATTACCCTTCTTAGGGAGGCACCCACGCGAGGGCCCGTTCTTGATGCTCGATATTCTGGCGCTCAAAGGTCATCTGTCGTGGAGAATCCATTTGTGCCCTCTTCGAGCGTTACCAGCGCTCGTGCATGATCCTTCCCCACTGCTAGAGATCCGAACCTCCACAAAAGGGGGGCTTTGGACCTTCCTCACACGCGACCCTCGCCAACAACCTCTGACACAAAGGTGGTGCGCACCTTGCATCTGACACGCCACCCCATTTTCAGAAATGTCATTCTCATGTCCTCATGGGCTGCCACGTGTTAGGGCAACACAGTTTTGGGACCACACGGTCAATTTACCCCTTTACCCTCACCCCTAACATATAAATAAGGAAGAGCACATGCATTTTCCCCCAAGTCATCTTCTTGATAATACACTGCACTGTAAAACTGGGCACAGTTTCCTCTATTTCTCTTCTTCCCAAGCTCTGAGTTGCACTCACCTCAGCTGCGTCTTCATCGCACGTACACTCCGGGTGTTATCCTAGCTAGAAGAACCCACGCTCATCGGAAACCCAGTTCCTGAGGCTCAACGCCTGTGATGGTCTCCCTCCTACCAACAAATTCTAAAGTGATTGGTATTTGAGTCCTTTGCAAGTTTCAGTACCATCACATACCTCTACAAATCCACAATTAAACATTATAGTAGGCATGTCACAACAAATTCTTTTAGAAAAAATACAAAAACAAGATGTTATAACCGAAATAGATATTACATATATGGAAGATGTTATAACCGAATTAGAAAAAATACAAAAACAAGATGTTATAACCGAATTAAAACCTATAGAAAAAGACTATGTTAGGAATAGTGCCCTAGAAAGCCGATTCGACGTAATCCGTTTTGGGACTTTCTTAGTATCACAGACAATCTTTGAATAATATACGATTGATTAATATCATAGACAAACACTTCTTTATATGCTCTTGTTTGGTATGCGTTTACTTTAGCTGTGCATGTATGAGAACTCCCCTAATCCTGATGACTTTAGGACTCTACCATTTAGGTGAAATGGTTCATGAAACGAGCTCTATATCACATAAGTCATGATTAGTAAAATACTCCAAGCCGATGAGTCCTACAGACAGTGGGAGTGTCAACCTGACTCCTCTAAGGCTTGCTTGTGGGATCACGCCCTTAAGAAGGACCACCTTGTTTCATGGAGGTGCAAAGTGTATAGTTGATACGTGCGTGATACAAGAGGGTGCTTACTTCAATAAGTAAGTTCACTGAGGTGCCCCGTGTGAGAAGATTTCTAAATGGGAAAGGAAGTTTCTATTTCAGGAAATGGAAACTTCCAGATTAGGAAATATCTCACGAGTCATTGATGTGATTAATTGATCCTTAGACTTGAGGGTCCTTGTCACTTTATGAGTTAACTCTGTAGTCTTAGGTATAAGCTTTAAAGGGTGTCGCCTTAGACAACTGATTCAAGGCTTATGCTGGGGCTGCACAAGTGATTCATGAAAGTAAATGAGAATCAAGAAAGGACCTACACTTGCATTTGCAAGGTGATCTCTTATTGTGTAAGTCATTCATATGCCATATAGAGTCCTTGGCCAAGGCAGTAGATCAAGACATCAAGAAAAGGGTTTCTTGGATTGAGATCAAATGGATATGAAATGCACTTAGCTTTAAGACCAGATTATTAGGGTTCTGATTATTCCCTTGCCCTAGATCTTGGTTGAGAGATAGTAAGTAGGAGGATTGTATCTCACATGAATCAATGACTTAAAGGTTCTGTCGAATCCGAACATTCCAATTCAGCTAGGGGTTAAACACCTGTTGATAGACTATGGTCGTTTAATCTGTGGACTGATTAATTAATTAGTGAATTAATTAATTAGGGTCACTGCTAATTGAATTGAGAACCTAGAGGGTCACACACAACAACTTGGTTACATGAGTTGAGGCTTGAAAATGATTAAACGAGTTAATCGGGCCTAGAGGGTTCCACACGTGTGAAATCACACGTGTGGGTCACGTGACTGGACACTTGTCATCATGACACGTGTGCCACACGTGACTATTTATTTGGTAATTAAATAATTAATGTGTTAATTATTTAATAGACTTTGGTTTAATTTTGAATTAAAAAGAAAGTCTAATTTTGGAGAAAAATAATCTAGTTAATTAATTATGAATTAATTAATTAGATAAAAATAAGTTATTTATTTTATAATAAATAAAGTATAAAATTATCCAAAAATAGTTTGGATATTTTTAGCTCTCTTAAAAGTTGATTTGAATTAGAATTCAAAGTCAAAGTCAAAATTACTTGATGATCAAGTAATGAGAGAGAGAGAGACCAAAATCCTAGCCCATTAAGGACTAGGAATTTTCGATCCTCCCCTTCTTATAAATAGGGGAGCTCGAGCTCCCCTTAGAGCTAATCGAGAATTCTTTTGGTTCATGTGTTGAACACCATCCTTTCTCCAAGATAAACGAAACCCTAGGTTAAGCCAAAACACTAACTAGAGAACTAGCATCCTTACTAGTTAGATTGTGATCAAGTTGGTGGACTTTCTCTAGAGACTTCAAGTTAGAAGTTTGAAGATTCGAGCTTTACCAAGGAAAGGGGATCAAGCCGCGAGAAGAGCGTTCTTGGGTGGCTTGAAACGCTTCAAGAAAGAATAAAAGAAAAGTAAGTTTTCTATCTCTACGAATTTGGATACACGATTGCGAGTCCAAGATCCTTTTGTTGGGAATTTTTTTTTTTAAATTCCGCTGCTTTCTGATTCGTGTTTTCCAACAAGTGGTATCAGAGCCACCTCGTTAATCGTGTTTCTGATTCGTCTCAATTATACTGAATTTGGTAGAAATTCTTAGGCTTGATGCGATTGAGTATTTATAATTGTTTTAGAAAGCCTGAATTACGAAACTGTATTTTTTCCTGAAAGTTTCTGAAAATTGGTTTTTGCAAAATTTAATTTTTGAAAACTATTTTAGATTTGAAACTGTATAAACTGTTTTTGGATTTCTTGGATTGGTTTTGCTTTTGAACGAAAACACGAAACAAAACCCGGATTACGACAACACGCGAAACCCCGCGCGCGAAGGAGTCGCGCGCGCGGGCTTCGCGCAGCACCGCCCGCCTGTCCTAGGCGCGCAGGCCGTGCGCCTACTCCCTCCCGCAACCGCGCGGGAGGTGTTCCTGGAGCGCCTAGGCGCCCCGCCCAGGACTGCCGACACCGTCCCACCCAGGCTGGGCAACGATCCCGCAAGGCGTGCGGCATCAGTCGCCCAGCCCGCCCGCACACGCCCGGAAGGGACGCGCCCAGCAGGCGCGCAAGCATGCGCGCACAGCACGCGGCCCTGTCGCGCGCGCGCGCGCTTGCAACTGGCGTGACCCTTTTCGCGTACGGGCCCCGTTTTCGTGATCCGACCTTTTCGTGTTTCGTGCAATCCAGTCCCAATTTTTATTTTAATTTTAAAATTTTATTTTTGAATATTTATTTTAATTTTTGAATAAAACTTAAAATTTGGATTTTTGAGAAATTGAAACGGTTTATATTTTGGGAAAATACAATTTTGATAAAATTATTAAT
Source organism: Lantana camara (assembly GCA_037501455.1). Lineage (NCBI taxonomy): Eukaryota > Viridiplantae > Streptophyta > Magnoliopsida > Lamiales > Verbenaceae > Lantana > Lantana camara. Next base: position 18,674,055 of record CM074863.1, on the reverse strand, counting down.
TTTCAGAAATTAATTGGAATTTTATTTGTTTTTATTAAATTTGGGATTTATTGAAAACTGTTATAAATAAGACTCGCATCAAGTCGTGTTTTAAGTCATTAGGACTTGAAACGGGAATTTTAATTTATTGGCTAAATTTAAATTCTCGCAAAAGCATGTTAGGTGATCATGGGTTTAGATCTATGTATGGTTTTAATTTATGCACATGGATGGTTTGTATTGGGGTTGGAGCCCTATAGTTGCGTTTTTCAATTGAGGTTGGAGCCTCACTTATGTGCGTACTGTTATGTGATTAATTATGTGGCTTTCCATATTACTGTTTTTGAGGCCGGGGTATGCCCCGTGTAATTGTCTAAGGCCAATATGAAGATTGAGCCTTATTACTTTATGTCTTTTCTTTTTATTGTAATTTGAGAGTAGAGATAGGTGGTGAGGTTTTATTTTCATTTTGGAGACAATGCACCCGTGGAGTAAGATGGACCACATTCAAGTAACAAGGAGGCCATAAGTGAAGACCCCTCAAAATGTTAGGGAGGGGAATCTCAATTGTTAAATGTAATAGAGATAGGGCTCGTATTTTGTTACCGCTTTCCCTTATGTGATTTAAACTGTTTATGTGGCATATATGTTAGAACTTGTGATTGTGGAGTGGCTCCCACATATCACGCATAAGATAGGTAGAACCCATGATCATTACATGTTAGTATCATGCTAGGACATGTTATCTGTTTATGTGCTTGTTTGAAATGCATTTAAATTGTACTTGCATTAATCAAGACTAATTAAATTGGATAACATATATGTTGGTGAGGTCGAACCGAACAACTCTTCGGTTGATTCGAAAATTCCTATTAAATATTAAGCTCATTTTGAAAAATAGTTATTTAATTCGAGATGCAAATTTCGAATTAAATTCCTAGCATTCCATCAATAGGTTTTAAGTTTAGTAAGTAAAGCTAGTTATTGTCCGCGAGTCGTGGGATAGCTAGTGGAGCTTATTAGTTCTTAGTTACCTAATTGATCATTTTAAATGATCAATATTTCGTGGTCAATTTTAGCAAGGGCGATGTCCGCGAGTCGTGGGTCGTTCGAACTAAGTTTTGATCATGATCTTATGATTGATGGATCTAGCTTAACGCCTAAGTAAATATGGATGTCACACGAGTCGTGGGTCCATATTGAAAGATAGGTGATGCAAAAACAATTACTAAGAGCTCTAAAGGTGTTAGAATTGGTAAGTTGTACCTACCTAGGATTTTACTTAGAATGTCCGCGAGTCGTGGGTTCGAGGTAAAATGCTTAGGATCTTAGTACCCATTGGGAAACGCGTTCCTCTTAGATCTTTGGGAATTATAGATCTTTGAAAAACAGTGGGAGCTACATTAGATTAAAGACCTTATCTTTTGTATATCGTTATAATTCAGCATGCTCACATTTTCTCTGCTTAGCATTTAGGTTGTAGTTCTGTGATTCTCTACAATATGAAATGCAAACCCATTTGTATCCATCCTTGAGTCAAAAGAGTTGACTAAGTCCTAACTAACTCTGATTGGCTTCGGACCCTAAAATTCGTTTTAGATTCCGAATAAGAGAAAGGCGTTCTCTAAAGGGCGAAGTTTTTCAATTGTGAAAATTCGACCCGGGCCAAAAGAGAAGCAATCTGAGGTGAATGGATTTTTTCCAAACCAGTTAAGAGCAATTGAACCACCTCATAAAAATGTTACAAGGTATAACATTATGGAATTATTCAATATTCCAAATGAGGAAACAAGTGCACACGAACAAGGTCTAAAGATCTTATTTGAAGATCTTATGGTCTCGATCATCAACCGAGAAAAGAGTTCTCTATGCACTGATTGCTTACATTGCTTCCACCATCATTCAAACCCTTTATGCTCAACTAGAATGATGCTAATGTAGCATAGTTAATCATTTAGTTGATAATGGTTGAGAGCATCCTTAAGAAGGAATAAAAGGTTGAGATGGTTAATTCTTCTTCTAAACTCCCTAAGTTAAAGGCTTGAACGCCTAAAGAAGAAGAAACCCTTAGGAGCCTAATGGAGGGGCATGTAAGGGGTGCGCCCAAAAGACACTAGAGACCAAATAGGACGTTTGCCTCTATGGTAGCAAATAAGGACTTTGAAAGGGAACTGCGAAGAGTATGAGTACTCTGAAATGTTACCTCGTTTAGTAATTCTACTAGGAATAGAATTCACTAGTCCTGAGTCAATTCTACATAATCTGTTGTGCAAAGACTCAAGGCACTAATGTTCTGAACATACAACGAGATAACAAAAGTAAGTAAGATGACAAAACTTCGAATTACTTTGGAACGTTGAGATATAAAAGGATTAGCAAGTCAGACACCTTAGGATCATTCTATGAAAATGAACCTATAGAGTTGACTTCCTGTGAATCCTGTCCTGAGGGAAACGTTCCTGAATCCCGTTTATAAGAAACGTGGAACGTTCCAAAATTATAGTGGATTTCGATCCATGCTGATGAGTGTAAGATGCTTAATGTAAGCACTAGATACAATCGTCAGTTTAATCATTATGAATGAATGTACTTGTTGAAGTACATATTCGAAACTTATATGAAATTCTTAGAATTTCAAAAGGAGGTTAGGAACCGAAGTAGTTATAAGTTATAGGCAAATCGATATGATCGAGATAGTCAATATCTTATCAACTAATTCCTTAGTCATCTTAGAAATAATAGGATTATCTCTCAGTAAACTAATTCGAGAACACCTTAGTGTTTCCGAATGAGGGAATGAAACCTTATAGGATATGGTCCATTCCATAGCAAGCTTTACTGACTTATAATCATTCTAGGAATAAACTCCCAGAATATGCAGTTAGAGATTTTGAATTTAGTACCTTCCAAAATCAGTCCTTTAGTTGCACTATGCAATGTGGCACACTAAATTCCCTAATTATTCTTGTCCAAGAATTTAGTGGAATCCTCTTAAGTAAAGAGGATAGTGGGAGATAGGCTTGAAATGAGTTCAAGTTTATACAAACAATATTGGATATCATTTCTGCGATTCCCTTAGACAAAGGTTGTTTGTCTCAAGGTATGTGTCTTTCTTAAGGAATCGTTCCTATAGAAGAAGAAAGACAAAGAAATTTGAGAATAAATATCCACGCCACATATAGAAGAAACGAGCCCATCTGATAAAACTTAGCCAAATTTTAGAGCATGTACACGTGTGAAACCCTTCTCTTAAGACGTGTTTAGAACGCGTTCTTGGATAGCCAAGGAATTACTTGAAGAGGAGACACTGTCAGATTTGGAATCTAAGTAGTGAAAGCAAGCCTTGAAATCCAATATGGATTCCATATACTCAAACCAAGTTTTGACCTTGGTTGATCCACCTGATAGGATCAAGCTCGTGGAGCTTCGAGTGAATGAAAGCATTACAACCTTCTTGACGGTTGAAATGCAAAAGTCCATTTGGATTGTGTTTACCACATCCTCATATTCTGACTATGAGATATGATAAATGAATATGAGAACTATCTTGTTCAATATGAGATTGAAAGAGACTGAAATAAGGTATTTTTATAAGTCTCATATTCAGTGGGAGTATGCATAAGGTATGCAAATCCCTAAGGTCAATCTGTGGATTGATAAAGGCTTCTAGGAGTTAGACAATTCGATTCCATAGGATAGTCAAATCGTTTGACACAGATGGAAATCGAATAAGTCTTAAAAGTGTACATATGAAAGTTAGTGATGTAAGAGTCAATTTTTTGTTCTTTAGAAAAACGACATCCTTCTCATTAGGAGTGTCAAGGATGACGTGAAAGTTACCAATTCTTGTTTAAGAAACAATTTGACATGAAAGATCTTAGTGATTATCCTATATTCTCGACGTTCAGATCTATAGAAGATAGATCTAAGAGAATAAAAGGAATATCACAAAACGAGTACATAACCATAATACTAAAAGAGTTTAGTATGGACAATGGAACATCTCTTTTGAAGAGTATGTGTCCTAAGATAACTTTAAGAAAGTTAGAATGTCCAAAATCCCTTTAAGTAAAAGGGTGCATAATCTATGAAAAGTTATGTACTAAATTAGATATGGCGTAACACTAAGCGTAGTAGGCCGAATCTAATATGACCTCAGAGAAGGTCATTAGATCTCTGTAAAGGATGTCCTCAGAGTACTTGAGAAGAAATGAGGATATGTATTAGTTTACAGAGCCCAAAAGATCTTATCATTGAAAGGATATTTTGATGTAATTGTTTCATCAAACATAGATGATTATGAAATCATTGAAAGGATACAACTTCTACTAGAATGGTAATGCAATGTGTTGGAAAGGGGTTCCAAGGACGGACAATGCAAAACTCGACTATCGTAGTTGAGAACTTAGTCGTATTATATAACGCTAAGTTAAGTGTTTGGGTAAGAAACTCCATCTAACTGGTTAGATGAAGTTCCTAGCATGAAACAACTCCATTATCATATTGTATGATAAAATGGATGGTTGCTCAAGTAAGAGAACCAAGACCTCAACAAGAGACTGAACACGTGATTACGAATCACTTTATAAGGAAAAGGTGTTTCCTAAGAGATGTGTAAACAAGAGGGTCACATCAGCAGAGAATATGGCAGATCCACTTTGGAAATGCCCAAAGTCAATAGGCTCTCAAAGTGCATCTTGAGAAGATGGGACTTAGAGTACCTAAATGGCTTTTACGGGCAAGTGGGAGATTGTTAGGAATAGTGCCCTAGAAAGCCGATTCGACGTAATCCGTTTTTGGACTTTCCTAGTATCACAGACAATCTTTGAATAATATACGATTGATTAATATCATAGGCAAACACTTCTTTATATGCTCTTGTTTGGTATGCGTTTACTTTAGTTGTGCATGTATGAGAACTCCCCTAATCCTGATGACTTTAGGACTCTACCATTTAGGTGAAATGGTTCATGAAACGAGCTCTATATCACATAAGTCATGATTAGTAAAATACTCCAAGCCGATGAGTCCTACAGACAGTGGGAGTGTCAACCTGACTCCTCTAAGGCTTGCTTGTGGGATCACGCCCTTAAGAAGGACCACCTTGTTTCATGGAGGTGCAAAGTGTATAGTTGATACGTGCGTGATACATGAGGGTGCTTACTTTAATAAGTAAGTTCATTGAGGTACCCCGTGTGAGAAGATTCCTAAATGGGAAAGGAAGTTTCTATTTCAGGAAATGGAAACTTCCAGATTAGGAAATATCTCACGAGTCATTGATGTGATTAATTGATCCTTAGACTTGAGGTTCCTTGTCACTTTATGAGTTAACTCTGTAGTCTTAGGTATAAGCTTTAAAGGGTGTCGCCTTAGACAACTGATTCAAGGCTTATGCTGGGGCTGCACAAGTGATTCATGAAAGTGAATGAGAATCAAGAAAGGACCTACACTTGCATTTGCAAGGTGATCTCTTATTGTGTAAGTCATTCATATGCCATATGGAGTCCTTGGCCAAGGTAGTAGATCAAGACATCAAGAAAAGGGTTTCTTGGATTGAGATCAAATGGATATGAAATGCACTTAGCTTTAAGACCGGATTATTAGGGTTCTGATTATTCCCTTGCCCTAGATCTTGGTTGAGAGATAGTAAGTAGGAGGATTGTATCTCACATGAATCAATGACTTAAAGGTTCTGTCGAATCCGAACATTCCAATTCAGCTAGGGGTTAAACACCTGTTGCTAGACTATGGTCGTTTAATCTGTGGACTGATTAATTAATTAGTGAATTAATTAATTAGGGTCACTGCTAATTGAATTGAGAACTTAGAGGGTCACACACAACAACTTGGTTACATGAGTTGAGGCTTGAAAATGATTAAACGAGTTAATCGGGCCTAGAGGGTTCCACACGTGTGAAATCACACGTGTGGCTCACGTGACTGGACACGTGTCATCATGACACGTGTGCCACACGTGACTATTTATTTGGTAATTAAATAATTAATGTGTTAATTATTTAATAGACTTTGGTTTAATTTTGAATTAAAAAGAAAGTCTAATTTTGGAGAAAAATAATCTAGTTAATTAATTATGAATTAATTAATTAGATAAAAATAAGTTATTTATTTTATAATAAATAAAGTATAAAATTATCCAAAAATAGTTTGGATATTTTTAGCTCTCTTAAAAGTTGATTTGAATTAGAATTCAAAGTCAAAGTCAAAATTACTTGATGATCAAGTAATGAGAAAGAGAGAGACCAAAATCCTAGCCCATTAAGGACTAGGAATTTTCGGTCCTCCCCTTCTTATAAATAGGGGAGCTCGAGCTCCCCTTAGAGCTAATCGAGAATTCTTTTGGTTCATGTGTTGAACACCATCCTTTCTCCAAGATAAACGAAACCCTAGGTTAAGCCTAAACACTAACTAGAGAACTAGCATCCTTACTAGTTAGATTGTGATCAAGTTGGTGGACTTTCTCTAGAGACTTCAAGTTAGAAGTTTGAAGATTCGAGCTTTACCAAGGAAAGGGGATCAAGCCGCGAGAAGAGCGTTCTTGGGTGGCTTGAAACGCTTCAAGAAAGAATAAAAGAAAAGTAAGTTTTCTATATCTACGAATTTGGATACACGATTGCGAGTCCAAGATCCTTTTGTTGGGAAATTTTTTTTAAATTCCGCTGCTTTCTGATTCGTGTTTTCCAACAGACTATTCTGATTTGGAAGACATTTATGAAATAGAAACAGTTACAAAATCAGAAAATGGTTATAGTTCAGACGAAGACTTCTAATGAAAAACTCTAACGCTACATTTATAGAAGTGAAAATAAAACAAAAAACACATAAAGCATTTATAGACATAGGAGCTAGTTTATGCTTCGCTTCACCTGCTCTTAAAATATTCAATTGGACAAAACTTAAAAAACCACTAAAAGTAATGATAGCAGATGCGAGTCATTACTATATTTGGCATGTTACATACTTAGAAAAAGTTTGGATACAAGGATATTGTTTCACTATACCATCTATATACAGCTATGATACACGGACACGGACACGATGACACGACACGGACACGGCGACACGGATTTTGTCAAAATTTTAGGACACGACACGGTTCCGACACGGCTATATTTTATATATAAATAATATATTTTATAAATATTATTTTTTTTTTTTTACTATGTGAATCCTTTTGCTAGCTCAAAATTTTTAAACCTTCTACCAATTATGAATTCAATAAAAAAAACAAATAGCCCAATATGGCCCATTAATTGAGAGTTTTTTTTTTTACCATGGTGTGAAGGCTAGGGCTTAGCCCATTTCTCTTTTTTTTTTTTTTTTTTTTTTTCTCTCCTACTTCGGCCACACAAAGAGAGGAGATGTGAAGTCTAGTCTCATCGTGAAGAGAGACAAAAAAAAGGCAAAGGTGGGAGTGGTGGTGCGGTGCGAATAACTGCCATGGTGTTGCTGGGGATTTTTTCCCCTTTTCTTAACAAGGTGAGAAGATGGTGGTCTTGGGATTTCTTCCCCTTTCATATCTAAGATGAGGGTGCGGGGGGATTTCTTTCCCTTTGATTTCAGTACTTTTTCTTCTCAACGTGAGGGACATCCAAGGATTTTTTCCCATTTTCTTCCCAGTCGTGTCTTCTTCCATTTCTTTCTCTGAGATTTCTTTTCCTTTTCTTCTCAAGGTGAGGGATGCGCAAAGATTTTTTCTCATTTTGTTTCCCAACCGTGTCGGACACTCCGCTACGGAGTGTCCGACACCGTGTCCCTTTTATTTTATTTTATTTTTAATTCAGGACACGGATCCGGCGTGTCGGACACGTGTCGGAGCCGTGTCCGAACCGTGTCCGCGTCTGACATGTGTCGGACACTGCACAGACCAATTTTATGGCGTGTCCGTGCTTTACAGATATACAGACATGAAACAAGATTACCATTTATCTTAGGAAATAATTTCTTAAAACTATATAAACCTTTTTGTCAAGATTTAAATTACATCACCTTAAAATCACCAGTTATTGAAAAATTATCTCAAAAAAGTGAAACGGTAAAAATACCTATAGAAAAAATGGAAGACATAAATAGTCTTATAAACAAACTAGATTATTTAATAAATCATGAATTAATATTCTTTATAAAAACAAATCTTGAAAAAGAAATAGAGAAAATTTTAGACTCCGTCACTAGTGAAGACCCTTTAGACAAAGATAAAAATAATAATTATATGATGGTTGAAATTAAACTAAAAGATCCACTAGAAAAAGTAAACGTGAAAAATAATATACCTTATTCTAAAAGAGATATTGATGAATTTAAATAAGAATGTAAACAACTTTTAGAAAAAGGATTGATATCTGAAAGTAAGAGTCCAAACACAGCACCTGCATTTTATGTAGAAAACAAAAATGAAATAAAACGAGAAAAAAGATGAACGGTCATAAATTATAAGAAATTAAATGAGAAAACTATAGGAGATGCTTATAAACTACCTAGAATTGATTATATCAAAGACAGGCTAAAAGGAAAAACATGGTTCAATACATTAGATGCTAAATCAGGATACTGGCAGTTAAGACTACACGAGAATACAAAACCTTTAACAGCTTTTACATTTCCTCTATAAAAACATTATCAATGGAATGTTTTACCATTCGGATTGAAATAAGTGTTAGGAATAGTGCCCTAAAAGCCGATTGTATATCCGCTTTGTGCTTTTCCTTATTGTAATCACAGACAATCTTTGAATAAAATAACGAATTGAGGCAACACTTCTTTATATGCTCTTGTTTGGTATGCGTTTACTTTAGCTGTGCATGTATGAGAAATCCCCTAATCCTGATGACTTTAGGACTCTACCATTTAGGTGAAATGGTTCATGAAACGAGCCCTATATCACATAAGTCATGATTAGTAAATTACTCCAAGCCGATGAGTCCTACAGACAGTGGGAGTGTCAACCTGACTCCTCTAAGGCTTGCTTATGGGATCACGCCCTTAAGAAGGACCATCTTGTTTCATGAAGGTGCAAAGTGTATAGTTGATACGTGTGTGATACATGAGGGTGCTTACTTTAATAAGTAAGTTCACTGAGGTGCCCCGTGTGAGAACATTCCTAAATGGGAAAGGAAGTTTCTATTTCAGGAAATGGAAACTTCCAGATTAGGAAATATCTCACGAGTCATTGATGTGATTAATTGATCCTTAGACTTGAGGTTCCTTGTCACTTTATGAGTTAACTCTATAGTCTTAGGTATAAGCTTTAAAGGGTGTCGCCTTAGACAACTGATTCAAGGCTTATGCTGGGGCTGCACAAGTGATTCATGAAAGTGAATGAGAATCAAGAAAGGACCTACACTTGCATTTGTAAGGTGATCTCTTATTGTGTAAGTCATTCATATGCCATATGGAGTCCTTGGCCAAGGTAGTAGATCAAGACATCAAGAAAAGGGTTTCTTGGATTGAGATCAAATGGATATGAAATGCACTTAGCTTTAAGACCGGATTATTAGGGTTCTGATTATTCCCTTACCCTAGATCTTGGTTGAGAGATAGTAAGTAGGAGGATTGTATATCACATGAATCAATGACTTAAAGGTTCTGTCGAATCCAAACATTCCAATTCAGCTAGGGGTTAAACACCTGTTGCTAGACTATGGTCGTTTAATCTGTGGACTGATTAATTAATTAGTGAATTAATTAATTAGGGTCACTGCTAATTGAATTGAGAACCTAGAGGGTCACACACAACAACTTGGTTACATGAGTTGAGGCTTGAAAATGATTAAACGAGTTAATCGGGCCAAGAGGGTTCCACACGTGTGAAATCACACGTGTGGCCCACGTGAGTGACACGTGTGAATATATATATATTATATATATATGTATTAAATAATTAAATGTGTTAATTATTTAATAGACTTTGGTTTAATTTTGAATTAAAAAGAAAGTCTTATTTTGCAGAAAAATAATCTAGTTAATTAATTATGAATTAATTAATTGGATAAAATAAGTTATTTATTTTATATAAATAAAGTATAAAATTATCCAAAAATAGTTTGGATATTTTTAGCTCTCTTAAAAGTTGACTTGAATTAGAATTCAAAGTCAAAGTTGGAAAATACTTGATGATCAAGTAATAGGAGAGAGAGGAACCAAATCCTTGCCCAACAAGGATTAGGATCGGCGCCCCTCTCCCTTTTCCTATATATAGGGGAGCTCATGCTCCCCTTTAGAGCTAATTGGCAATTCTTTTGGTTCATGTGTTGAACACCTTCCTTTCTCCAAGATAAAATAAACCCTAGGTTAAGCCTAAACACTAACTAGAGAACTAGCATCCTTACTAGTTAGATTGTGATCAAGTTGGTGGACTTTCTCTAGAGACTTCAAGTTAGAAGTTTGAAGATTCGAGCTTTACCAAGGAGAGGGATCAAGCCGCGAGAAGAGCGTTCTTGGGTGGCTTGAAACGCTTCAAGAAAGAATAAAAGAAAAGTAAGTTTTCTATCTCTACGAATTTGGTTACACGATTGCGAGTCCAAGGTCCTTTTGTTGGGAATTTTTTTTAAATTTCGCTGCTTTCTGATTCGTGTTTTCCAACAACAAGCACCTGGAATATATCAGAGATTCATGGATAAAAATCTTGAAGAATTAGAAAATATTTGTCTTGCTTACATTGATGATATTATCATTTTTAGTAATCAAGATAAAGAAGATCATTTGAAAAAACTAAAAATAGTTTTAAAACGATGCAAAGACAAAGGATTGTTTCTTTCTAAAAAGAAAGCAGTCATATGTAAACAAAAAATTGATTTTCTAGGAAATACTTTTGATTCACAAGGAAATATAGTTCTTCAAGAAAATATTTTGAAAAAATTAAATGATTTTCCAGATCAAATAACTTGATGGGGTCAAAATGCGCTCCCACGTTTCGACACGTGGCACCTCCAAGATGACGACACCTGTCCTGTGATTACGGTAGTCATACACGAGCGCTGGAACGCCTCAAGCCCCAGAATCCTCCTCCAAGAACACGTGCCGTCTCTGTCACATCCGCACGTGATCAATGTTACCGCTCTCTCACGAGCGCCATTCACACTACATGTCTAACGTTCCAATCAAACAAGGGAGCCCTCTTCGAGCGTTACATTCCCTCAGGGAGGCTTCCACTCCAACTCGTTGCACAAGCCTTGGCCTTCATCCCCTAGCGGATTCCTTGGCCTCCAAGGCTTTGGTTGACACGAGCGTGCTTTCAAGCCCTCGTTACCAACCCCCCAAACGGCTCTCTGACACCCCGTACATGCTCGCGCACCTACCACTTTTGCCAACACCAACTTTCACCAGCTTTTGCAGAAAAGATTCCTCCTAGGTTTCTCTCGTAATGCCACGTGTTAGGGCAACATTCGGTCAGGACCACACTGTGCAAAGGACCAAAGGGTCCCTGACCCTCAACTATAAATATGCGAGGTCATCTTCTCCACTGTAAGTAACTTCCATTACAACAACTTCACACTTAGCATTTTTCCTCTTTCAGATCTTCATCTGACTTGAGCGTCGGAGAGCCAAACTGGGAATCACCCCCAGTTCCCCCAACTTGGCCTTCTGACTTTGTCTGTGTGTTTGTCCTAGCAGGTAGAACCCCCACCTATTCTGGCGATCTTCCAGTGGTTTCCTCACTTAAACAAATTCTAAAGTGATCGGATTCTGTACCCCATATTCAGACCCATCATTTTTGGCGCCGTCTGTGGGAAACCAGCTCCCAACTCATTTCTTATTTTCTGCTAGTTGAAAAGCAAACACCCAGAATCTTCTCAACCATGGTAGCTACAAGATCAGGAGCTGTGGGAGGAGGTTCTCACGATACCAATATTGTCGTTTCCTCCACCGCGGCTGGCGGAGCACCGCCTTCTTCCGTCGCCGCTGGAGGAGCACCACCTGCCGGAGGCGTGACTCCCCTTACAGAATCTACAATTCCACCACCAGCGACACCAGTACCGCCAGTTTCTAGCATCGTGGGGGGTGCCTGTCTTCCCACACTTCCTCAGCCTCCTCAAAACCCGTGGATTCCTACTCACGCGAATCCGGGAGGGCAGTCCTACATGATGCCGCCGCCGGGTTACACGCTCACCCCCACCGTCATGATGCCGCCGGTTCAGCCCTATCACGCCGGCCAGATCCAGCTCCCGGTGGTGATTCCCAGGGAGATTGAAGGGGTGGAGTTACCCCCTATAACTCCTCAACAGTTAAGGGCTCTTTATGCTCAGTGTGAGGTTCAGGCGGCCCAGGGGGCATGGGAAAGATTCCATTCCATGTACTTCCCCTCTGGACAGGCCACTCAAGCTGTCGTTCCTTTGGGCGGACTACAAACTTATCCGCTTAGGGAGGCTCAGGCCGTTCTAAGGGCACAACCGCCTGCCAAAGAGACGCCCCACCAAGGCGATAACGAGCGTCCCCCTGTGGACAGGAACAGGAAGCCCACGGAAAGAGTCAACGAAAATGAAGGGGACTCTCATGCCTCCAAAAGGGCCTCCAGAGCCACAAAACAAGGGGACAAAGAAGGAGATGTAAATCCTAATATCCTCGCGGCTGTGCAAGACCAGCTACAGGGTTTAAAGGACATGGTTGGGCAGCTCTCTCGAGCGCGGTCTCAGATCTCCCACAGCAGGGATGAACGAGCCGATGCCAGAGACGCTCGTCACAGAGACCGCCAGCTACGGGTCCCCCACCATAAGGAGCAAGAGGAGAACTTCTGCACTTATGAGTACCATCCCCTGGCGAGGGGCTCTCCCCTCGTGGAAGAAGTTTTGATAGGCCAAGCAAGAATGGCCAAAATCCCCACTTCCGTCAATCGCTACGACGGAACAACTGATCCAGCTGAACACTTGGATCATTTTCTGCACTTGATGCACCTATACGAGCACTCGAGCAACTACTGGGCCAAAGTCTTTGTCACTTCCCTGGTGGGAATGGCTCAAGAATGGTACAAGCGACTGCCGCCACGCTCGATACATTCATATCAAGAGTTGGCCGACGCTTTTCTCAACCACTTCAATTCTTTGAAGGCCCCCGTCACTGCGCCCACTGTCCTCTATAATATAGTGCAAGGCAAGAGTGAGTCTCTTCGCTCGTTCTTTGCCCGTTTCAACAAAGAAATCCTGCAGGTGGAGAGGCCTTCCATGGACTTCTTGATCCCAATGCTCTTTCAGGCTGTGGATCATAAGCAGTATGTGAGCAAAAAGTTTGTTGATGCCATTGCGGAGAGAAGGCCAGGAACCCTCATGGCCTTAAGGGAAGTTGCTGAGCCATTTTTTGCGCTCGAAGATATGTATGGGACGAATGGGCCCCAGCACCACAGCCCAATGAGGCACGAGCGCCACCAGGAGCGGGGCCGGGAAGTCATTATCAAGAAGGAGCGCCACCAAGAACGCAAGAAATCGCCCCCGCCCCCCTCGACGTTTCGAGCGCATCCCACTCACCAGGTCGAACTCCGAGGTTTATAACCTCTCTGATAAGAAACTCTTCAAGAGACCCGTCAAGGTGAGGGAAACGGAGGCGTTGCGGTGCTCGAACAAATATTGTGCTTTCCACAAGCAGAAGGGGCACGATACGGATGAATGCCGCCAGCTGGAGGCGGAAATTCAAAGACTCATCGCTGGGGGCCACTTGAAAGAATTTGTCAGGATATTGGAGCGTTATGATGAACGTTGTAACGAGCGCACCGGAGAGAGAAGAAGAAGCCCGTCGCGTTCTAGAAGCCCGTGGAGGTGAGGCCCCGCGGAGAGTAGCCATCGAGACAAAGGAAAGGCTCTTGGGCAAGAAAATACCCCTTTTCCGGGTTCCTCTGGTAGAGATTCTAACGCTGCCCGGCGACGGTACGTCCGGAGTTATGACCAACGCCCGTCAATGCCCAAATCCGTCTACGCCATTCAGGAGGCAAATGATCAACGCTTGAAAGAGAATGATGTAATAGGATTTGACGATAGGGACTTAAGGCATATTGTAACGCCCCATGGGGACAGTGAAACCTCTGACTGCCCCATGGTGGTTAGCGTAGATGTCCACAATCACGTTGTAAAGAGGGTATTGGTGGATAGTGGAAGCTCTGTTAATGTTTTGCCTTACACTACGTTCCAAAAGATGAATGCTAACATCCCACTCGAACCTCTCAAAACAGCCCTCATTGGCTTTGGAGGTTCGGAGGTCGTCCCACGAGGGCAAATTCGCATGGCCACTTCATTCGGTCGAGCCCCGCAGCGCAAAACGCTAATGGTTACATATGCAGTGGTGGAGATTGCTATTCCCTATAACATCATAATCGGGCGTCCAGCCCTCGTTGATTTCAAAGCTATCATCTCCACCTACCACCAAAAAATCAAATTCCCCACTCCCGAGGGAGTTGGAGAAGTATTGTGCAACGTGCGAGAGGCCTGGGAATGCTACATGTTGTCCCTCAGAAAGCCTAAAGCCGAGAGAACTCTTCAAATCGGGTCCACCAAGAAATCCGTTGACTTTTCCAATCTAGACGAGGATGGTCCCGTGCGCAAGAGGGCCAAGTTGAACAAGAAAAAGAATAAGAAGAAAGATCCCAGCGCCATAGGCTCCCTCGTAAATGCTCTGCTGGGAACAGTGGAAGAATCCTCCTCTGAGGGAGACGAGCGTGAGAGTGACGAACCCCTTAATGATGGGCGTTTGACAGGAAAGAAGAGGGCGCTCGAGCTTCCCCGTCCTGAAGTTAGGATTGAGCCCTCGGAGAAATCCCTTACTATTGAACTTGAACAGGGGAACAAGGACAAAACTACTCAGATTGGGTCCAGTCTCTCCAGGCCCTCGCAGATCATAATGATAGACTTCCTCAGAGAGAACATTGACATTTTTGCATGGAAAGCATCTGACCTTACAGGGATTAACCCGAGCATCATAGTCCACAAGCTCAATGTGGATCCCTCGTTTAAACCCATAAAAAAGAAAAAGCGGGATGTACACGGTTTTCGGAAGAGAGTTATTGAGGAAGAAGTTAACAAGCTCCTAGAGGCCCAGTACATTGAGCCCATCTTGTATCTAGAGTGGCTATGTAATGTGGTCTTAGTGCCCAAGAGCGCGAACAAATGGCACATGTGCAATGACTTTACTGATCTTAACAAGGCTTGCCCCAAGGATCCCTACCCATTGCCTCGGATAGATCAATTGGTGGATTCGACCGCCGGATGTGAACCCATGAGCATGATGGACGCCTTCCAGGGGTATTATCAAATCTTTATGGCACCAGAGGATCGCCCCAAAACTTCATTTGTTGTCCACTTGGGGATTTATTGTTTCCTAGTGATGCCTTTTGGCCTCAAGAACGCTGGAGCCACTTACCAGCGTCTTGTCAATAAGATGTTTGAGAAAGAAATTGGGGGATCCATGGAGGTTTATGTCGATGATATGATTGTCAAAAGCGAGCGTCAGGGCTCGCATCTGGAAGATCTCAAGTGCACTTTTTCCATTTTGCGCCAGTATGGGATGAAATTGAATCCTTCAAAGTGTACTTTGGAGTATGAAGGGGAAAGTTCTTGGGCTACATGGTCAGTCAGAGGGGAATTGAAGCCAACCCTGAGAAAATCAAGGCTATCTTGGAAATCCCCTCCCCTCGAAACCTCCGGGAAGTGCAAGTGCTAGTGGGAAAAATCATTTCCCTGAACAGGTTTATTTCACGCTCGGCAGACAGAAACCTTCATTTCTTCAAGATTTTAAGAAACGTACGAAATTTTGCTTGGACTGAGGAGTGTGAAAGAGCACAGCAAGACATGAAGGCTTA
The DNA here is from genome assembly GCA_037501455.1 of Lantana camara. Classification (NCBI taxonomy): domain Eukaryota; kingdom Viridiplantae; phylum Streptophyta; class Magnoliopsida; order Lamiales; family Verbenaceae; genus Lantana; species Lantana camara. Next base: position 18,658,280 of record CM074863.1, on the reverse strand, counting down.
CCTTTCTAGCGCTCCACTCCTAACCAAACCCGTTGAAGGCGAAAGGCTATTTATGTACCTCTCCGTTTCGACTGATGCAACGAGCGCGGTACTGATAGCTGTACGGGAACGTAAGCACTTGCTTGTCTATTATTTGAGCAAAACATTACAAGGGGTAGAGAAGAAGTATTTGGAAATTGAGAAATTTACGTTTGCCCTCATCAATACGTCAAGGCGATTGAGGCCTTACTTTCAAGCGCACTCAATAACGGTCCTTACTGATCAACCTTTGAAACAAGTTTTGTCCAAACCGAACGTGTCGGGAAGATTGATAAAATGGGCCATTGAGTTGAGTCAGTTTGACTTAAGTTTCGAGCCCAGAACCGCTATGCAAGCGCAGGTAGTAGCGGATCTGCTGGTCGAATGCTTCGATTTAGAACCTGCTGCTCAGGAGAACGAGGGGTTATGGGTCCTGCACACGGATGGTTCCTCAACCTCTCAAGGGGGAGGAGCAGGGGTAACCCTTAGAGACCCCAATGGGATTGAGTTAGACTTTGCAATCAGGTTGGATTTTCAAGTCACCAATAACGAGGCAGAATATGAAGCCCTGGTACAAGGATTGAAAATTGCTTTTCGGAACGGAGCTTCTAGAATTACTGCTTATGTTGATTCACAGTTAATTGCGAGCCAGATTGAAGGAACTTATGAGGCTCGAGAAACCACCATGGTGTAGTACTTGAGCAAAGCTAGGGAAATCATTGGGAAGTTCAAAGAATTCCATTTTCTTCAGGTCCCACGAGCAGAAAACGAGCGCGCTGATGCTCTATCTAAATTTACTTCGGCATTGGAAGGCACTTCTGAGCGTTCGGTCACGTTCCTTAGAACGGAAGAGCCTTTGATCAAGGAGAGAATGGCCAAGGAGATGGTCGCTATGATTGATCCGCATGAGCCTTGTTGGCTTGACGATATTATCAGGTTCCTTAAAGATGGCGTTTGTCCCACTGACAAGGTAGAGGCTCGAAAAATTAGAAACAAGGCCCCTCGGTTTTCCTTAGACTCTGAGGGGAGGTTATTCAAGAAATCATTTCAAGGGCCTGCGATGAGGTGTTTAAGGCCCTCGCAAGCAAAAGAGACGCTCGAACTTATTCACAATGGAAGTTGTGGGAACCATTCAGGAGGGCGCATCCTAGCTAAGAAGGTCTTGAGGAGTGGGTTTTATTGGCCCACAGTTCTCCAAGACGCCATTGAGTTTTCCAGAAAATGTCCTAAGTGTCAATTCCATTCTAACCTTCCTCAGCTGCCAGCCGCTCAAATGATTCCTATAGATGTCGCATGGCCCTTTGATCAGTGAGGAATTGACATCGTAGGCCCCTTGCCCATCGTGGTCGGACAGAAGAAGTTTGTCATCTTAGCTGTCGATTATTTTACCAAATGGGCCGAGACTGAGGCCGTGGCAAAAATCACCTTCAGGGTCGTGAGGGACTTCATTTGGAAAAACATTATCTGCAGGTACGGTATACCAAGGGTGCTCATTTTAGACAACGGATCCCAATTCATAGCAGCTAACACACGGTAGTGGTGTTCAGAGTTGGGGATTGAACAGCGCTTTACCTCCGTGGGCCATCCACAATCCAATGGTCAAGCGAAAGTTACCAACAGGGTTATTTTACAGCATCTGAAGACAATGCTAGAAAGCAAAAAGAGCGAATGGGCTGAAGAACTGCAAGGGACACTTTGGGCTTATCGCACTACTCCACGAGCGGCCACTGGCGAGATGCCTTTCGCGCTCGTATATGGGTCGGAAGCAATGATACCAGCCGAGATTGTAAATGAGTCCACTCGTGTAGCCTATTTCGAGCCTCAGCTTAGCGAAGATAACAGGAGCCTGGAGTTGGACTTATTGGAGGAAAGAAGAGACCAAGCCTGGGCTAAAATACACAGATATAAAGCAACCATGGCACAACAATACAACAAGCGTGTGCGAGAAAGAACTTTCCAACTAAGAGATCTGGTCTTGAAGAAAGTGGAGGTATCCAAGCATGTGGGAAAATTGGACCCCAACTGGGAGGGTCCGTTCAAAGTCATCCAAATTAGAGCTAACAACACTTACACCTTGGAGACACTTCAAGGCGAGCGCTTGCCTCGCCCTTGGAACGCATGTAACCTCCGGCGATTTTATGTTTAAAAGCTCTCTAAAAACGATGATGTAACAATCCCCCTGATGGTTTCTATGTACTACTTCAAACCTCAAGTAAGTTATAACGCATTTTCTTGAATATTCCTTTGCTACTGCTTATAAATTGCGCAAATGCATATGACCCACGTCCCTCGTTTACACGAGCGTTGATGGCAATCCGTTCCAATACGCACGATATTATCGCACTTGGGTTACGCTTGCCAGCACTCTACTCCACGTGGAGGGACGACCTCATAAGGATAGTCTGGTAACGCTCACAACCAACCACCAATATTGAGGAAAAATGCAAGGAAGATCCTAGTAGGCCTTGGTCGTTTGTTACAATGCCTTACACTCGAAAACGGGATCGTCTGCAAATCCTAAAAAATTAACAAGCTCAAGCGCACTCGTACAACAGTAGCGTCGCCAAGAAGAAATTTACAAGTCTTGAACGAGGGCAATCTCTCAGTAAGACCCTCGTATTTACTCAAGACTTAGCAAAATTTCCAAGATTAAGAAGAAATTCCACAAGTCTTGAACGAGGGCAATCTCTCAATAAGACCCTCGTATTTACTCAAGACTTAGCAAAATTTCCAAGATTAAGAAGAAATTTCACAAGTCTTGAACGAGGGCAATCTCTCAGTAAGACCCTCGTATTTACTCAAGACTTAGCAAAATTTCCAAGATTAAGAAGAAATTTCACAAGTCTTGAACGAGGGCAGCCTCTCAGTAAGACCCTCGTAATTACTCAAGACTTAGTAAAATTTTCCAAGTTCAGAAGAATTTACACAAGTCTTGAATGAGGGCAGCTTTATAGTAGGACCCCCATGATTACTCAAGACTTAATAAAATTTTCAAGTTTCAAAGACTTATCTGAGTAATGCAATTTTTACTAAGCATGTTACACACAATTTTATTACTACAAGATTTGTTCACAAAAAGCGCAAAGTAAAACTTCACAACCAAGAAAAAGGAGTACACTATGAGGAAAAAGAAGGAATTTTACTGATCAAGGCTTTCGCCAAAATTACAAAAGTAAGGGCTCAATGGCCCATGATATTATTACAAAAAGAGAGGCACTAAGTTGGGAAAAGAAGAATGGCAATACAAGATGGTAAGGAAGAACTTCAAGCGGCAGGAGCGATGTCTTTATCCAGAACCACCAAGATGTTCTGAGCCACAGGACCATGAACTGGGCCCTCCGGCTCCTGTGCCGGGGGCCGGGGGGGAAAGGGGGCATTTTCCTCTTGATGTTGGGTCGCTGAGGCTCAGGCTCATTGGCTCCAGGAGCTTGAGGAGCGTTAGGCTCATTGGCGTTGTTGGCATTTTCAGCAGCCGGAATGGGGGCATTCTCCGCAGCGGGTTCTGGGGGCTCATTTACAGGAGAGTCTTCAGCATTATTATTCCGCTCATTCTGAGCGGCCTGGGAGGCTTCTTCTGGAGGATGAGCCGCCACATACTCATCTTGGATGAGGGTGACCAAAAAATGGTATTTCGGCTCAGAAAGGTTGGCCTCAGGGTCCTCAGGATTTTCTTCATCTTCTTCGCAGCGCTCATTAAATACAAGTCCCATGCCTTGCGCACTGCGGATGGCCGGATCCGTTAAGCCCTTGAAAATGCCCTGCTCGATTGCCAGGTTGAACGCCTTTTGAGCCTCGTCCAAGCAATGCAAGGAAGCTGCAAAGTTGAAGGCCTTGGAGTGACAGAATTTGATGAGCGCCTCCTTATTAGATTGCTCAATACGGTGGGGGGAGTTGGCTCATAGTATCTGCATACTTCTGTTCCGCCTGCTCATCCCTCGTCCTCCAAGCGTTGCGATCCTCAGTGAGCTTCTTGTGGTTCTCCTCCAACAGCCTGAATTCGTCACGCCAGCTCCTCTGAGCGTTCTCAGCATTTTTGAAGTCGTCTTGCAACTTCTTCATCTCAGTCTCCATTTTGTTATGCGCCTCCTTAAGGGAATTGTACAAGGCCTTTTCTGTGTCCAGCTCTTCCTGAAGCTGGGCGGGATCGTTAGAGCGCGCCATCTTCTTATACTTAGCCTTCCGGTCAGCATAAACTGTGGTGCGCATCTGGATATTTCTCGCCCTCGGGAGCACTTGCTGCACGGGCTCGTAAGGATGAAGGTGTTAGCAAAAATATTGAAAAATAACACCTTCAAAAGATAATGAAATTACAAGAGAAAGGAAACTTATGGAGATAAGGGCTTGGACCATGTCGCTCGTCACCTTCTCCACAGACTCAGAGTACAGGTGCTTATGGTCCGCAGAGAATTGGGCCCTCTCGTATATGCTTTGACTGATGGTTTGGGCCACTGTCCCGTGCCTCAGCAATATGGCACCCCCATCAGTGGAGCCCTTGTAGCTCCTGTCCCCCTTGCGGTCGAAGTCCCATAAATGCTCCTCTTTCGAGGAGGAAGTTTCGCCGTCGACACCCTTGGGACCCTCAACCACCTGCTTCCCTTTGCCAGATATGGTGAAGGAATCCGGCATCCTTTTCTTCTTCATAGAGACTGAGGCGCTCGTTTCTTGCTCCCTGATAGTGACGCTTGACGAAGGCCTAGGTGGTGGGATTAGAGCAGGAATGATTGCGCCGCTAGCTGAAGCCCTCGTAACCGCCCTCGTGTCAAGGTTGGGCGCTTGGATATTACCCCGACTTTGGCCGGCTCTCGAACTTGTTGATTGTCTCCCTCCGCGCTCGTTGCCACGCCCTGCCCCTCGAGGTGGCTGATTTTGTTGATCTCCTTGTTGGTTTTGGCGCCTGTTAGCGTTGGCAAAATGAGCGGCGTGTCTGATTTCTTCAGCCATCTCTAAAATTTCTACTCCTGCAAAGAAGGCAAAAACGAGAGTCAGAAGCCCTTAAATAAATTCCACAAAATGTAAATTGCAACAACAAATGGTTAGCATCCCTATCTAAGAGTTAGTGCCCTAAGAATCTAACCATCTCTCTCCAAATCACGAGCGGGAGGGTTGTCAAGATAATGCGGGTCGTTAGTAAGACCGCAGATAAACATAAGCTCCGCATCATCTATCCAGTCTTTCGCTCGAATTAGGCGGCCCTCGTCCCTCAACGCCTTAGCCAAGCTCTTGGCCCAATCCTTAGGGAAGGCAGGTTCTAAGAGATTCTTTACGAGGGATCCCTTCCCATGTGTTATCCACTCTCGGGCCACCCCGAAATCATCATCTTCTGGGGCTTTGACAAAGATGTACTTCTCCTTCCAGTTTGGCCCATAAGTGGTTGAGGGGGAGTTGATCACTTTCAGGTGGGCCTTTGCTTGAATGTAATAGAAGTAACCCGCATCAGGTGACGAGCGCGGTGAGCTAACCACTTGGAGAAGGGCATTGAAGTTTCGCATGAAGGGCTCGAATCCAGCACACCTCATAAGGATTATGAAGCTTGTTATTAAGGCAAGTCCGTTGGGCACGATTTGTGAAGGGCAGAGGTTCAAGTCGTTCAGAATACTAGCCACTGGGGCTGGAATCGGGAACCTCAAGCCCCCAGAAATGACTGCATCCATATAGACCGCCATCTCACCGGGAGACGGACGGTTGGCACGCTCATAATCAGCAGGGATTCGCCATGTGAAGCGCTCGTCCCAGTATATTGGTGCCAACATTGTCTTCACTTCTCCCAAGGTAATTGTATCATCTGGAGTACGCTCAGTCGCTTGCATGCCCGAGCCTTCACCCTCGTTAGGCCCCTTGGTTTTCTTGGTCTTCTTGGGCTTTTGAGTTTTCTTGCCCTTGCCCTTGTCACTGGATCTTCCTGAGGGCCCTGCTACTTCCTCGGGTTCCGGGGTTGGGGTCGGGGCTGCAATGGCCACCGTCACAGTGTGGCGATGGGGGTGGGTTGCGCTCTCTGTTATCGGGAGAGTCACCCCCTGCCTCTCCGCTCCATTACCAAGTTCATCTCTTCGAAGAGATGCTCAACCCCATCTGGGTTCCTCTCATCTATGGACATCACGGCCGCGTCCAACTCCTCATCCCTGGGAGAACCCGACGGAGACGAACTCTGGGTAGCCATGTCTTCCACTTCATGGGAGAAAGTTTCTACATGACCTTTGGCCATGACTATGGTGGATTTTGGAAAAGTATGAGGATTTCGGAAGAGGAGGATTTTTGAAGAAAATTGGGATTTCTGGAGAAATAAAGCTTTGGGGACTACCAAATCCTAAATATGATTCTAAGGTTAGCAAAGTTGGAAAGTTTCACCGGAGATTACCTTGAATTTTCTGGAAAAGCTTGAAGGAAAGTTTAGGATACTCTGAAATTCGTATGCAAAGAGATTTTTCGCAAGTGTCTGCTTTGAAGATATGTTCGCGTAAAAGGGGAAATGGATGCAGAATCCCTTATTTATAGGGATGGGAGTTGGTACGTTTCTAGCAAAAATTCAAAATCACAATCATTTCCCGCCCAGGAAACCGTTCACTTTATTGAACCGTCACGTACTTCCCAAAACTCACGCGCCCCACGCGCATTAGCATTTTATGCTTGGACGCTCCAAGCGGTCAGAAGAAAGGACTGCATTTAATGCTTGGACGTTACAAGCGGTCAGTTGAAGAGACCGCATTTATGGCGAAATCAGAAGGGAGATTGCCCAACACGCCAAACCTCATAAGAGCGACACGCTCGATGGATTGCATTGAAAAAAAATTCTACAGCCCTTATCACTAAGGACTACAGAATTTGGGGGCAAAATGAAGGGGTCAAAATGCGCTCGTCCCACGTTTGGACACGTGGCACCTCCAAGATAACGACACCTGTCCTGTGATTACGGTAGTCATACATGAGTGCTGGAACCCCTCAAGCGCCAGTATCCTCCAAGAACACGTGCCGTCTCTGTCACATCCGCACGTGATCAATGTTACCGCTCTCTCACGAGCACCATTCACACTACATGTCTAACGTTCCAATCAAACTACGGAGCCCTCTTCGAGCGTTACATTCCCTCTGGGAGGCTTCCACTCCAACTCGTTGCACAAGCCTTGGCCTTCATCCCCTTGCGGATTCCTTGGCCTCCAAGGCTTTGGTTGACACGAGCGTGCTTTCAAGCCCTCGTTACCAACCCCCCAAACGGCTCTCTGACACCCCGTACATGCCCGCGCACCTACCACTGTTGCCAACACCAACTTTCACCAACTTTTGCAGAAAAGATTCCTCCTAGGTTTCTCTCGCAATGCCACGTGTTAGGGCAACATTCGGTCAGGACCACACTGTGCAAAGGACCAAAGGGTCCCTGACCCTCAACTATAAATATGCGAGGTCATCTTCTCCGCTGTAAGTAACTTCCATTACAGCAACTTCACACTTAGCATTTTTTCTCTTTCAGATCTTCATCTGACTTGAGCGTCGGAGAGCCAAACTGGGAATCACCCCCAGTTCCCCCAGCTTGGCCTTCTGACTTTGTCTGTGTGTTTGTCCTAGCAGGTAGAACCCCCACCTTTTCCGGCGATCTTCCAATGGTTTCCTCACTTAAACAAATTCTAAAGTGATCGGATTATGTACCCCATATTCAGACCCATCATAACTGATCGAAAACAATTACAGAGATTTCTTGGGTGTTTAAACTATATTTCTGATCAAGGATTCATAAAGAACCTTGCTAAAGAAAGAACACAATTACAAAAGAAGCTTTCTGAAAAAATACAATGGAATTGGCAAACTGCTGATTCAATACAAGTACAGAAAATAAAGCAGTATTGTGAAACACTACCTGTTTTACACAATCCAAAGGAAAATGATTTTATTATCATTGAAATAGATGCTTCGAATGATACATGGTCTGGTTGCATGCTTGCAATACCAGCTGAAAAAATGAATACAAACGACCTAGATGAAAAAGATCATATGAATACAAGAACCAAAAAAGTTCGCAAAATTACACAACTCTGTAAATATATATCGGGGACATTCAAAGAAACCCAGAAAAACTATACAGTACATGAAAAAGAAACTCTTGCATGCTTGAAAATACTTCGAAAGTGGAAACTTGAGCTTTTGCCTCGAGAATTCGAACTTCGAACAGATTCAAAATACCTAACAAACTTCTATAGGTACACACTTCGAGACAACTATAATCAAGGAAGATTGATACGTTGGCAACTCGAAATAAGAAGATATCAGTTTCACATCGTATACATAAAATCCGAAGAGAACGCTCTTGCAGACACACTCACACGAGAATGGAGTCCGCGATAGCCTTGATGAAACAAAACATTGAAACAATTGATCATGAGATACAACAATTCACAAAGGCTAAACAAACGGAGATACAAAGATTCACAGAATCAAAAATGGTTAAAAAACGGGAGCTTATTGCAGCGTTACATGCCATCCAACAGGCAACTGTTGGAAAACACGAATCAGAAAGCAGCGGAATTTAAAAAAATTTTCCCAACAAAAGGACCTTGGACTCGCAATCGTGTAACCAAATTCGTAGAGATAGAAAACTTACTTTTCTTTTGTTCTTTCTTGAAGCGTTTCAAGCCACCCAATAACGCTCTTCTCGCGGCTTGATCCCCTCTCCTTGGTAAAGCTCGAATCTTCAAACTTCTAACTTGAAGTCTCTAGAGAAAATCCACCAACTTGATCACAATCTAACTAGTAAGGATGCTAGTTCTCTAGTTAGTGTTTAGGCTTAACCTAGGGTTTATTTGATCTTGGAGAAAGGAAGGTGTTCAACACATGAACCAAAAGAATTGTCAATTAGCTCTAAAGGGGAGCATGAGCTCCCCTATATATAGGAAAGGGAGAGGGACGGCCGAACGTATTCCTTGTTGGACAAGGATTTGTTTCCTCTCTCTCCTATTACTTGATCATCAAGTATTTTCCAACTTTGACTTTGAATTCTAATTCAAGTCAACTTTTAAGAGAGCTAAAAATATCCAAACTATTTTTGGATAATTTTATACTTTATTTATTATAAAATAAATAACTTATTTTTATCTAATTAATTAATTCGTAATTAATTAACTAGATTATTTTCTCCAAAATAAGACTTTCTTTTTAATTCAAAATTAAACCAAAGTCTATTAAATAATTAACACATTTAATTATTTAATACATATATATATAATATATATATATATATATATATATATTCACACGTGTGTGACACGTGTCACAGTGACACATGTCACTCACGTGAGCCACACGTGTGATTTCACACGTGTGGAACCCTCTTGGCCCGATTAACTCGTTTAATCATTTTAAAGCCTCAACTCATGTAACCAAGTTGTTGTGTGTGACCCTCTAGGTTCTCAATTCAATTAGCAGTGACCCTAATTAATTAATTCACTAATTAATTAATCAGTCCACAGATTAAACGACCATAGTCTAGCAACAGGTGTTTAACCCCTAGCTGAATTGGAATGTTCGGATTCGACAGAACCTTTAAGTCATCGATTCATGTGAGATACAATCCTCCTACTTACTATCTCTCAACCAAGATCTAGGGCAAGGGAATAATCAGAACCCTAATAATCCGGTCTTAAAGCTAAGTGCATTTCATATCCATTTGATCTCAATCCAAGAAACCCTTTTCTTGATGTCTTGATCTACTGCCTTAGCCAAGGACTCCATATGGCATATGAATGACTTACACAATAAGAGATCACCTTGCAAATGCAAGTGTAGGTCCTTTCTTGATTCTCATTCACTTTCATGAATCACTTGTGCAGCCCCAGCATAAGCCTTGAATCAGTTGTCTAAGGCGACACCCTTTAAAGCTTATACCTAAGACTACAGAGTTAACTCATAAAGTGACAAGGAACCTCAAGTCTAAGGATCAATTAATCACATCAATGACTCGTGAGATATTTCCTAATCTGGAAGTTTCCATTTCCTGAAATAGAAACTTCCTTTCCCATTTAGGAATGTTCTCACACGGGGCACCTCAGTGAACTTACTTATTAAAGTAAGCACCCTCATGTATCACACACGTATCAACTATACACTTTGCACCTTCATGAAACAAGGTGGTCCTTCTTAAGGGCGTGATCCCACAAGCAAGCCTTAGAGGAGTCAGGTTGACACTCCCACTGTCTGTAGGACTCATCGGCTTGGAGTATTTTACTAATCATGACTTATGTGATATAGGGCTCGTTTCATGAACCATTTCACCTAAATGGTAGAGTCCTAAAGTCATCAGGATTAGGGGAGTTCTCATACATGCACAGCTAAAGTAAACGCATACCATACAAGAGCATATAAAGAAGTGTTGCCTCAATTCGTTATTTCATTCAAAGATTGTCTGTGATTACAGTAAGGAAAAAGCACAAAGCGGATATACAATCGGCTTTTAGGGCAGTATTCCTAACAATCTCCCACTTGCTCGTCAAAGCCATTCTAAAGCTACTCTAAGTCCCATCTTCTGAAGATGACCTTGGAAAGCTTCTCGACTAAGGGGTTTAGTAAGTGGATCTGCCACGTTCGCTGCTGATGTGAACCTCTCAATTTGCACATCTCCTCTTTTGATAATATCACGGATTAGGTGATACTTCCTCATAATGTGCTTGGTCCGTTGGTGAGATCTTGGTTCTCTTGCTTGAGCAACCGCCCCAGTGTTGTCACAAAACACAGTAATGGGGTCTTTCATGCTAGGAACAACATTCAACTCTTGAATGAAGTTTCTAATCCAAACACCTTCATTAGCTGCATCATTTGCAGCTAAGTATTCGGCCTCAGTGGTCGAATCTGCAGTGGTTGTTTGCTTGGAACTCTTCCAACTCACTGCGCCGCCGTTTAGGCAGAAAATGTATCCTGACATTGACTTAAAATCATCTAAGTCTGATGCAAAGCTTGCATCGCAGTATCCTTCGACAGTAAGATCTTTCTGACCTCCGTAAACTAAGAATAAATCTTTAGTATATTTCAAGTACTTAAGAATATTCTTCACGACAGCCCAGTGACCATCTCCAGGGTCAGATTGGAAACAACTTGTCACACTAAGTGCATAAGCCACATCCGGTCGAGTACATAACATTGCATACATTATGCTACCTGTTGCTGACGCATAAGGTGTATGAGTCATTCTCTCCTTCTCAAGGTTAGTCTTAGGACACATCTTCTTTGAAAGACATGTTCCTACACTCATAGGAATGTTCTTAACCTTTGCTGACTCCATATTAAATCTCTTCAATACTTTGTCAATGTACATCGACTGTGATAGTCCTATTAACCTTCTAGATCTATCTCTATAGATTTTAATTCCAAGGATATAGGACGCATCACCAAGATCTTTCATCTCGAATTGGTTCGATAATCATAACTTAGTCACTTTCATGTCATCCTTCGAATTCCCAATAAGAAGGATTTCATCAATATAAAGTACTAAGAATTGCACTGAGGTCTCCAATTCCTTTCTATACACACATGATTCATTCGAAATTTGGATGAAGCCAAACGCTTTGACCGATTCATCAAATCGAATGTTCCAATTCCTAGAAGCCTGTTTCAATCCATAGATTGATCTTTGGAGTTTGCAAACCTTTTGCTCACTCCCACTGAATGTGAAACCTATGGGTTGCTCCATATAAATGTCTTTGTCAATGTCACCATTGAGAAAGGCAGTTTTCACATCCATTTGTCATATCTCATAGTCATAATATGCAGCAATGGCAAGCATGATTCGAATAGACTTTTGCATTGCAACTGGTGAAAAGGTTTCATCAAAGTCCACGCCGGGTCTTTGAGTGAATCCTTTTGCAACCAGTCTTGCTTTGTAGGCTGCAATGCTTCCATCAACTCCAAGCTTTCTCTTAAAGATCCATTTGCAACCTATGGGTTTGACCCCATCAGGCAAATCTACCAAGGTCCAAACTTGGTTGGAGTTCATGGAATCCATTTCGGATTTCATGGCTTCTATCCACTGTTCAGAGTCAAAATCTGAAAGTGCCTCCTCATATGTTGAAGGATCATTATCCTTTTGAGAGATTTCATGGAAGAATACATACCATCTCTCCGGCTGTCTAGGAGTGCGTTCAGAACGCCTTAGAGGAGGATTTACATGTGTATCGAAATTCGTGATTGGTTGTGGTTGATCAGTAGGGGACGTTTCTTCAGTAGGTGGCATGGGGTTACTTTGTACTTCTTCTAATTCTATGATCTTGCCTTTCTCTTCTTTAAGGAACGGTTCCTCAGGAAAAGTGGCATTTCTGGAAACAAACACCTTTTGCTCAGATTGATCATAGAAGTAGTATCCTATGGATTCCTTAGGATAACCTACAAAGTAGCATAAGTTAGAACGAGATTCTAACTTATCTCCCACTGTCCTCTTCACGTAAGCAGGACAACCCCAAATTCTTAAGTAAGAATAGCTAGGGATTTTACCATGCCACATTTCATGGGGCGTTTTAGGGACTGACTTAGAGGGAACTAGATTCAAAATCTTTGCTGCACTTTCTAGGGCACAACCCCAGAACAAAGGTGGTAAGTCAGTGAAACTCATCATGGAGCGAACCATATCAAGTAAGGTTCGATTCCTTCTCTCAGAAACTCCATTAAGCTGAGGAGTTCCCGGAGGAGTCCACTGAGAGATAATCTCATTATCTTTGAGATGATTAAGGAATTCTTCACTAAGATATTCGCCTCCTCGATCAGATCGAAGTGCTTTGATCTTGTGACCAGTTTGGTTCTCAACCTCCTTTTGAAATTCTAAGAATTTCTCAAAAGCTTCAGATTTATACTTCATTAAGTATACATAACCATACCGACTAAAGTCATCAGTAAAGGTTATGAAATACTGATGATTGTTTCTAGTGCTTACACCAAGCGGTCCACAAACATCAGTATGGATCAAATCCAAAACCTTAGTGGCACGTTCCATAGTTCCTTTAAAAGGAACTTTGGACATTTTTCCTTTGAGACAGGATTCGCAAGAAGTTAACTCTTTGAGATCATTTTCAGAGAATGATCCTAAAGTGTTTATCTTGCTAATTCTGTTTTTGGAAATGTGTCCTAATCTAGCGTGCCATAAGGGAGCTGAAACTTTGTCATCTCTCTTACGCTTTGTTTCTCGTTGTATATTCATAATATTGATATTTTGAGTTAGGTAAAGTCCATTACTTAGAGTACCGATGTGAACGGAAGAGTTGTTCCGTTTGATAAAGTATTTACCATTCTTAATATAAGTTTCATAACCTTCACAATCTAATATTGGAACTGAAATTATATTACGAATAATGCTCGGTACATAAAGGACTTTATTTAATACTAACTCAAAACTACCTAAATCTAATCTAATTGTGCCTAAAGCTCGAGCTTCAACGTTTGAGTCATCGCCGATCTTCAAGACACATTCTCCTTCTTTGAGTTGTTGGACTTCACTTAGCATCTGTACATCATTACAGATATGAGTTCCACAACCGGTATCAAGTACCCAAGAACTAGAATTAATAGAAAGATTTATTTCAACGAGAAAGATACCTTTCTTTAGAGTAGCCTTGTACTCTGGGCAGTTTCTCCTCCAATGTCCCGCTTTGCCACAATGGAAGCAAACATCCTCTTTCTGATCACGCTTCTTCTTTTGGGCCTTCCCCTTCGAAATGCCACCAGTGGGCCTAAGGGGTTTCTTCTTCTTCTTTTGGGCTTTCTTGTCGTTACCTTTAGAAGGCCCAGAAGAGGAAGATGGAGCATTCACCATCAAAACCTTATTGTCCTTCTTGATCGTGCTTCCAGCAGTCACAAGCTGACTAATCAGCTCAGCCACAGTCGCACCAGCATGATTCATGTTGAAGTTAAGGACAAATGGGTTGAATGATGGTGGGAGCGAAGCTAGCAACAAATCCACTGAAAGCTCATCTTTCAGTGGCATGTCCATGGAAGCAAGTTTCTCAGTAAGGGCAAGAAACTTGAGTCCATATTCATGGACACTTGAACCTTCCCTCATTCTCAAGTGGAGCAATTCCTTTGAAGTGTTATACCTTGTAACACGTTCATGAGGGCGGTAAAGTTGCTCTAAGTGGTCGTAAATCTCCCAAGCGAATTCCATGGCCTCATGTTGCCTTTGCAAGTCCGGAGACATGTTAGCCAACATAAGGCAACGGGCTTGGAGATTATCATCATTCCACTTCTGAATCGCATCCCGCTCGGCCCGAGTGGGAGCCTCCCCTTCGGGACTGGGCTCCCCTTCGAAGAGAACATAAGTTCTCTTCTCAGAATCTAAAATGATTTTTAGATTCCTCAGCCAATCAGAATAGTTGGGACCAGTCAACTTGTTTGACTCGAGGATCGATACAAGAGGGTTTTTGGTTGCCATTTCAAAACACGTAGAGAATCACAGAATCTACGACCTAAATGGTAAAACAGAGAACTAGTGAGCATGCTGAATTATAACGATATACAAAAGATAAGGTCTTTAATCTATTGTAGCTCCCACTGTTTTTCAAAGATCTATAATTCCCAAAGATCTAAGAGGAACACGTTTCCCAGTGGGTACTAAGATCCTAGGCATTTTACCTCGAACCCACGACTCGTGGACATTCTCAGTAAGAACCCTAGGTAGTTACAACTTACCAATTCTAACACCGTTAGAACTCTTAGTAATTGTTTTTGCATCACCTATCTTTCAATATGGACCCACGACTCGTGCGACATCCATATTTACTTAGGCGTTAAGCTAGACCCATCAATCATAAGATCATGACCAAAACTTAGTTCGAACGACCCACGACTCGCGGACATCGCCCTTGCTAAAATCGAACATGAAATATTGATCATTTAAAATGATCAATTAGGTAACTAAGAACTAATAAGCTCCACTAGCTATCCCACGACTCGCGGACAATAACTAGCTTTACTTACTAAACTTAAAACCTATTGATGGAATGCTAGGAATTTAATTCAAAATTTGCATCTCGAATTAAATACCTATTTGTTCGAAATTAGCTTAATATTTAATGGGAATTCTGGAATCAACCGGAGAGTTGTCCGGTTCGACCTCACCAACATATATGTTATCCAATTTTATTAGTCTTGATTAATGCAAGTACACTTAAATGCATTTCAAACAAGCACATAAACAGATAACATGTCCTAGCATGATACTAACATGTAATGATCATGGGTTCTACCTATCTTATGCGTGATATGTGGGAGCCACTCCACAATCACAAGTTCTAACATACATGCCACATAAACAGTTCAAATCACATAAGGGAAAGCGGTAACAAAATACGAGCCCTATCTCTATTACATTTAACAATTGAGATTCCCCTCCCTAACATTTTGAGGGGTCTTCACTTATGGCCTCCTTGTTACTTGAATGTGGTCCATCTTACTCCATGGGTGCATTGTCTCCAAAATGAAAATAAAACCTCACCACCTATCTCTACTCTCAAATTACAATAAAAAAAAAGACGTAAAGTAATAAGGCTCAATCTTCATATTGGCCTTAGACAATTACACGGGCCATACCCCGGCCTCAAAAACAGTAATATGGAAAGCCACATAATAAATCACATAACAGTACGCACATAAGTGAGGCTCCAACCTCAATTGAAAAACGCAACTATAGGGCTCCAACCCCAATTTAAACCATCCATGTGCATAAATTAAAACCATACATAGATCTAAACTCATGATCACCTAACATGCTTTTGCGACAATTTAAATTTAGCCAATAAATTAAAATTTCCGTTTCAAGTCCTAATGACTTAAAACACGACTTAGATGCAATTCTTGTTCAAGAGCCTTTTCAATAAAACCCGAAAAAACAATAAACCAATAAAATTCCAATTAATTTCCAAAATCAATAATTTTATTCTTTCATTATTTTCAGAAAATAAAATTTGTAATTTTTCCAAAGTTCAAATCGCTTAAATTTCTAAAATCTCAATTTAATCAATTATTTCAAAAATAATTCAAATTTAATAAATAAAATTTTCAGAAAAATTAAATCGGGATTGGATTGGACTAAACACGAAAATCAAGATCGCGAAACGAAGTGCCCGGAACGGACTGCACGTCCGCCCGAGACCAAGCCCGGCTGACGCACAGCATCGCGCGCACGGACGCGCGCGCGTCCAGCCAGCGCTGCGCACAGCCGGCAGCGTAAGCTGCCAGCGTGCGCGCGCATCCTTGCACGCGTCGCGCGCATCAGCTGGGCGAGGCGGGCTGCCGCGGCCGGGAGGCTCCCGCGCGGTTGCGGGAGGGGCAAGCGGGCTCGCCTAGGCACGCGCCGACGACAGTGGGAGGCAGTCCCGCGCGGTTGCGGGACTGCTGGGCGGGCGGGCGCACGGGCCTGGCGTGCTACGCCTTAGCACGTCCAGGCTCGCGTTTTCGTAACGCGATTTCGTGTTTCGTATTTTTAGTTCAAAAACCAAAACAATCCAAAATTCAAAAACACGAATTAAATTAATTTCTATCAAAACGGGTTTCCGAAAACACAATTTAAGAAAACAGTTTCAGAAATTCAAGAAAAATTACAGTTTCGTATTTCAGGCTTTCTAAAAGAACTCAAGAATACTCAATTCGCATCTAAGCCTAAGAATTTCTACCAAATTCAGAATAATGGAGACGAATCAGAAACACGATTAACGAGGTGGCTCTGATACCACTAGTTGGAAAACACGAATCAGAAAGCAGCGGAATTTAAAAAAATTTTCCCAACAAAAGGACCTTGGACTCGCAATCGTGTAACCAAATTCGTAGAGATAGAAAACTTACTTTTCTTTTGTTCTTTCTTGAAGCGTTTCAAGCCACCCAAGAACGCTCTTCTCGCGGCTTGATCCCCTCTCCTTGGTAAAGCTCAAATCTTCAAACTTCTAACTTGAAGTCTCTAGAGAAAGTCCACCAACTTGATCACAATCTAACTAGTAAGGATGCTAGTTCTCTAGTTAGTGTTTAGGCTTAACCTAGGGTTTATTTGATCTTGGAGAAAGGAAGGTGTTCAACACATGAACCAAAAGAATTGTCAATTAGCTCTAAAGGGGAGCATGAGCTCCCCTATATATAGGAAAGGGAGAGGGACGGCCGAACCTATTCCTTGTTGGACAAGGATTTGGTTCCTCTCTCTCCTATTACTTGATCATCAAGTATTTTCCAACTTTGACTTTGAATTCTAATTCAAGTCAACTTTTAAGAGAGCTAAAAATATCCAAACTATTTTTGGATAATTTTATACTTTATTTATTATAAAATAAATAACTTATTTTTATCTAATTAATTAATTCGTAATTAATTAACTAGATTATTTTCTCCAAAATAAGACTTTCTTTTTAATTCAAAATTAAACCAAAGTCTATTAAATAATTAACACATTTAATTATTTAATACATATATATATAATATATATATATATATATATATTTATTCACACGTGTGTGACACATGTCACAGTGACACATGTCACTCACGTGAGCCACACGTGTGATTTCACACGTGTGGAACCCTCTTGGCCCGATTAACTCGTTTAATCATTTTAAAGCCTCAACTCATGTAACCAAGTTGTTGTGTGTGACCCTCTAGGTTCTCAATTCAATTAGCAGTGACCCTAATTAATTAATTCACTAATTAATTAATCAGTCCACAGATTAAACGACCATAGTCTAGCAACAGGTGTTTAACCCCTAGCTGAATTGGAATGTTCGGATTCGACAGAACCTTTAAGTCATCGATTCATGTGAGATACAATCCTCCTACTTACTATCTCTCAACCAAGATCTAGGGCAAGGGAATAATCAGAACCCTAATAATCCGGTCTTAAAGCTAAGTGCATTTCATATCCATTTGATCTCAATCCAAGAAACCCTTTTCTTGATGTCTTGATCTACTGCCTTGGCCAAGGACTCCATATGGCATATGAATGACTTACACAATAAGAGATCACCTTGCAAATGCAAGTGTAGGTCCTTTCTTGATTCTCATTCACTTTCATGAATCACTTGTGCAGCCTCAGCATAAGCCTTGAATCAGTTGTCTAAGGCGACACCCTTTAAAGCTTATACCTAAGACTACAGAGTTAACTCATAAAGTGACAAGGAACCTCAAGTCTAAGGATCAATTAATCACATCAATGACTCGTGAGATATTTCCTAATCTGGAAGTTTCCATTTCCTGAAATAGAAACTTCCTTTCCCATTTAGGAATGTTCTCACACGGGGCACCTCAGTGAACTTACTTATTAAAGTAAGCACCCTCATGTATCACACACGTATCAACTATACACTTTGCACCTTCATGAAACAAGGTGGTCCTTCTTAAGGGCGTGATCCCACAAGCAAGCCTTAGAGGAGTCAGGTTGACACTCCCACTGTCTGTAGGACTCATCGGCTTGGAGTATTTTACTAATCATGACTTATGTGATATAGGGCTCGTTTCATGAACCATTTCACCTAAATGGTAGAGTCCTAAAGTCATCAGGATTAGGGGAGTTCTCATACATGCACAGCTAAAGTAAACGCATACCAAACAAGAGCATATAAAGAAGTGTTGCCTCAATTCGTTATTTCATTCAAAGATTGTCTGTGATTACAGTAAGGAAAAGCACAAAGCGGATATACAATCGGCTTTTAGGGTACTATTCCTAACAATCTCCCACTTGCCCGTCAAAGCCATTCTAAAGCTACTCTAAGTCCCATCTTCTGAAGATGACCTTGGAAAGCTTCTCGACTAAGGGGTTTAGTAAGTGGATCTGCCACGTTCTCTGCTGATGTGACCCTCTCAATTTGCACATCTCTTCTTTTGATAATATCACGGATTAGGTGATACTTCCTCATAATGTGCTTGGTCCGTTGGTGAGATCTTGGTTCTCTTGCTTGAGCAACCGCCCCAGTGTTGTCACAAAACACAGTAATGGGGTCTTTTATGCTAGGAACAACATTCAACTCTTGAATGAAGTTTCTAATCCAAACACCTTCCTTAGCTATTAATTAAAAGTACATTTGCTGAAGGAATAAATTCACCTATAAAAATAGCGATCTGTGACGACAGAATCATGAATATAAAAGATAAAATACTAGGAATAATTGAAGGAAACCTTGCATATACAAAATTACTCTTTAATGTAGCATTACACTACGCTATACCACTTGTAACAGAAAAATTAGATAAATCATTAAACATTGCCTATAAATTTGAAAGACAAGATTTAATGGAGAAAAACGACTATCCTTTTACAATAACATACTCTATTGGATATGCACTAACAAACAGTCATCATAGTATACAATTTAAGAATACTGATAAAATATATATGGAAGACCTTTTTCGAGAAGTCTCTCGTATAAAATATATTCCTAAGACACCTATTATACAACATATTGATACTAATGTTTTTCAAAAGAAAACACCGAGACTCTTAAGGAGTACAAGTACACGTTATCTATCACCAACTTAAGAAGTAACGAAACAATTTATACCTCCGCACGCGCATCCACAAGTAATATTAAAGAAGAAGAATCTTCTAACGAAATAACTGAAAACGAATTCACACATTTAGCTGATCAAATGGCTAAACTCACCACAATTTTAAAGGAAACACTGTGATTCCCGCTCTGGTATCAGAGCCCGTATACGATTCTAAATTCTAAAATTAAAATTATATTTTATAAAATATGTATGAGTATATTAGACAAAATTTCTATAGAGACAACATAAAAGTAATATATAGAGATTATGAAAGATACGTAAAACTTTATACGAAAGCTAAAAACGAAGGTCGTTTACAAGATGCAAAACAACATTTAAAAAATATTATTACTTGAAAGATCCAAACAATTAGCTACTCAATTAACTATACCATAAATTATGGATAGTGATGAGGACAAAATACGCTCGCCCCATGATTGGATACGTGGCACCTCCCAGATGACGGCACCTGTCCCCCTGTGATTACGGCTGTCATACACGAGCGCTAAAACCCTCGAGCGTCAGTGTCCTCGAAGAACACGTGTCGTCTCTGCCGCATTCACACGTGATCAATGTCACCGCTCTCACGGGCGCCTTTCACACTATATGTCTAACGTTCCAATTAGTCAAGGGAACCCTCTTCGAGCGCTATATTACCTCAGAGAGGCTTCCTCTCCAATCCTCTACACAAGCGTTGGCCCACATCCCCTCACGGGTTCCTTGGCCACCAAGGCTTTAGTTGATACGAGCGCGCTCTCAAACCCTCGTTACCAACTCCCCCAAACGACTCTCTGACACACCGTACATCCCCGCGCACCTGCCACTGTTGCCAACACTAACTTTCAGCAGCTTTTGCAGAAGATTCCTCCTGGGTCTCTCTCTCACAGCGCCATGTGTTAGGGCAACATTCGGCCAGGACCACACGTGGCAAATGACCAAAGTGTCCCTGACCCTCAACTATAAATAGGAGTCTTCATCTCCTTCACTGTAAGCAATCTCCATTTCTGCAAATTGACACTTAGCTTACACTTTCTCTTTCAGATCATCATCTGACTTGAGCGTCGGAGAGCCAAGCTGGGAATCACCCCCAGTTTCCCCCCAGCTCGGCCTTCTAACTTTATTTCGGTGTTTGTCCTAGTAGGTAGGACCCTCTGCTTTTCCGGTGAACTTCCGGTGGTTTCCTCACTCCAAACAAATTCTAAAGTAATCGGACTTTGTGACTGATATACAGAGCCCATCATTTTTGGCGCCGTCTGTGGGAAACTAGCTCTCAACTTCTTTCTTTCTTTCTGCTAGTAGAAAAGCAAACACCTATAATCATTACAGCTATGGTTGCTACGAGATCCGGAGCTACAGGAGTAGGAGATAACACCCCTCATGATGTCAATACCACTATTCCTTCCACCTCCGCTGGCGGAGCCCTGCCCCCTTCCGTCGCTGTGGGTGGAGCACCCCCCGCTATAGGAGTGACGCCGCAGATAGAGTCTTCAATTCCTCCACCGCCGCCACCACCGCCGCCAGTTTCCGGCACCGCCGGAGGAGCCTCTCTCCCCGCTCTTCCACAACCTCCCCAGGCTCAATGGGCACATACCCCCGCGAACCCAGGAGGTCAGAGTTACATGATGCCACCGCATGGTTATACACTCACTCCCACTATCATGATGCCGCTGGTCCAGCCCTATCACGCCGGCCAAATCCAACTCCCGGTGGTAATCCCAAGGGATATTGAAGGGGTGGAACTACCCCCTTTAACTTCTCAGCAGCTGAAGGCTCTTTACGCCCAATGTGAGATTCAGGCGGCACAGGGGGCATGAGAGAGGTTTCATTCCATGTACTTTCCCTCTGGGCAGGCCACTCAAGTAGCCGCCCCGCTGGGAGGATTGCAAACATACCCGATCAGGGAAGCCCAAGCCGTACTAAGGGCACCACCGCCGCCACTGCCCGCCGGAGAGACGCCTCGTCAGGGCGACAACGAGCGTCCCCCTGTGGACAGGAATAGGGAGCCCACGGAAAGGGTCAACGAGAATGAAGGGGACTCTTATGCCTCCAAGAGGGCCTCCCGTACCGCCAAACAAGTGCACAGGGACGGGGATGCAAATCCTAATATCCTCACGGCTGTGCAAGACCAGCTGCAGGGTTTAAAAGACATGGTCGGACAGCTCTCTCGAGCGCGGTCTCAGATCTCCCCCAGCAGGGATGAGCGGGCCGATGCCAGAGACGCTCGTCGCAAGGACCGCCAATTGCAAGTCCCCCACCGTAAAGAACAGTAGGAGAACTTCTGCACGTATGATTATCATCCGTTGGCGAGGGGCTCCCCCCTCGTAGAAGAAGTCTTGATGGCCCAAGCAGGGATGGCCAAGATCCCCACCTCCATCAGTCGTTATGATGGAACAACTGATCCAGCTGAACACTTGGATCACTTTCTGCACTTGATGCATCTCTATGAGCACTCAAGCAACTACTGGGCCAAGGTCTTCATCAAATCCCTGGTAGGAATAGCTCAAGAGTGGTATAAGCGACTGCCGCCGCACTCCATACACTCATGCAAAGAGTTGGTCGATGCTTTCCTCAACCACTTCAATTCTCTGAAGGCCCCGGTCACCGCGCCTACTGCCCTCTACAACGTGGTGCAAGGCAAGAATGAGTCTCTTCGCTCGTTCTTCGCTCGTTTCAACAAGGAGATCCTACAGGTAGAAAGGCCGTCCATGGATTTCTTGATCCTAGTGCTCTTTCAGGCTGTGGATCACAAACAGTACGTGAGCAAGAAATTCGCTGATGCTATTGTGGAAAGAAGACCTGGAACACTCATGGCCTTAAGAGAGGTTGCCGAGCCCTTTTTCGCGCTCGAAGATATGTATGGGACGAATGGTCCCCGACATCATAGCCCAGCAAGAAACGAGCGCCCCCAAGAGCGGGGCCGGGAGGTTGTTATCAAAAAGGAGCGTCACTCGGAACGCAAGAGATCGCCCCCTCCCCTTCGACGTTTCGAGCGCATCCCGCTCACCAGGCCAAACTCAGAAGTTTATAACCTCTCTGATAAAAAAACTCTTCAAAAGGCCCATAAAGATGAGGGAGACGGAGGCCTTGAGATGTTCGACCAAATACTGTGCTTTCAACAAACAGAAGGGGCATGATACGGATGAATGTCGCCAGTTGGAAGCTGAAATTCAAACACTCATCGCTGGGGCCCACCTGAAGGAATTTGTTAGGGTTTTGGAGCGTTATGATGAGCGCTGTAATGAGCGCACTGGGGAAAGAAGAAGGAGCCCATCGCGCTCTAGAAGCCCTCGGAGGCAAGGCCCCATAGAGAGTAGCCATCGGGGTAAAGGAAAGGCTTCCGATCAGGAAAACACCCCTTTCGCGGTCATCAACATGATCGCAGGAGGATCTTCTAGCGGAGACTCTAACGCTTCAAGGCGACGGTACATCCGAAGTTACGACCAACGCCCCTCAATACCCAAATCTGTTTACGCCATTCAAGGAGCAAGTGATCAACGTTCGAAAGAAAATGTTGTAATAGGCTTTGATGATAGGGACTTAGAGCACATTGTAACACCCCATGGGGACGGTGAAACGTCTGACTGCCCCATGGTGGTTAGCGTGGACGTCCATAACCACGTTGTAAAGAGGGTGTTGGTGGATAGTGGAAGCTCTGTTAATGTTTTGCTTTACTCCACCTTCTTAAAGATGAATGACGAC
Source organism: Lantana camara (assembly GCA_037501455.1). NCBI lineage: Eukaryota > Viridiplantae > Streptophyta > Magnoliopsida > Lamiales > Verbenaceae > Lantana > Lantana camara. The sequence goes on along the minus strand of CM074863.1, from coordinate 18,635,084 downwards.
CTCCCTCTCGAACCTCTCAAAACAGCTCTCATTAGCTTTGGAGGGTCTGAGGTTACCCCACGAGGGCAAATTCGCTTAGCCACTTCATTTGGCCGAGCTCCTCAGCGCAAAACGCTTGTGGTTACATATGTTGTGGTAGAGATTGACATTCCCTATAACATCATAATTTGGTGCCCAGCTCTCGTTGATTTTAAGGCCATCATCTCCACCTACCACCAGAAAATCAAGTTCCCCACCCCCGAGGGTGTTGGAGAAGTGTCGTGCAACGTGCGTGAAGCTTGGGAATGCTACATGTTGTCCCTTAGAAAGTCTAAGACAGAGAAAACCTACCAAATCGGATCTACTAAGAAGTCTGTTGACTTTCCCAACCTAGATGAGGATGGCCCAATACGTAAAAGGGCCAAGTTATACAAGAAAAAGAACAGGAAGAAGAATCCCAGCGGTAAAGACTCCCTTGAAAATGCTCCGCCAGGGACGGTCGAAGAATCTTCCTCAGAGGGGGATGAGCCCCATCATGACGGGCGCTTGGCGGGAAAAAAAAGGGCGCTTGAACTACCTCGCCCAGAAGTAAGAATCGAGCCCTCGGAGAAGTTCCTTACTATTGAGCTGGAGCCTGGGAACGAGGATAAAACTACTCAGATTGGGTCCAACCTCTCTGGGCCCTCACAGATCCTGATGATTGACTTCCTCAGGGAGAATGTTGACATATTTGCCTGGAAAGCATCTGACCTTACAGGTATTGACCCGAGCGTCATTGTCCACAGGCTTAACGTGGATCCCTCGTTTAAGCCCATCAAGTAGAAGAAACGGGACGTACATGGTTTTCGGAAGACGGTTATCGAAGAAGAAGTTAATAAGCTTCTGGAGGATCAATACATTGATTCCATCTTGTACCCAGAGTGCTTGTACAACGTGGTGTTGGTACCTAAGAGCGCAAACAAGTGGCGCATGTGCAATGATTTTACTGATCTCAATAAAGCTTGCCCTAAGGATCCTTATCCTTTGCCACGGATAGACCAGTTGGTGGATTCAATCGCAGGGTGCGAACTCATGAGCATGATGGACGCCTTTCAAGGGTACTATCAGATCTTCATGGCTCCAGAAGACCGCCCCAAAACTTCATTTGTTGTTCACTTGGGGGTATACTGCTTCTTAGTCATGCCATTTGGACTCAAGAACGCTGGAGCCACGTATTAGCGGCTCGTCAACAAGATGTTTGAGAAAGAGATTGGAGGATCCATGGAGGTTTATGTAGATGATATGATTGTCAAGAGCGAGGGTCAAGGCTCACATCTGGAAGATCTCAAGCGCACTTTCTCAATCCTACGCCAGTATGGGATGAAGTTGAATCCTTCAAAGTGTACCTTTGGAGTGCGAGGGGGAAAGTTCCTGGGTTACATGGTCAGTCAACGAGGGATTGAAGCCAACCCAGAAAAGATCAAGGCTATCTTGGAGATCCCCTCCCCACGAAATCTCCGAGATGTGCAAGTGTTGGTAGGAAAGATTATCTCCTTAAACAGGTTCATTTCGCGCTCGGCAGATAGAAACCTCCCTTTCTTCAAGATTCTGAGAACGCACGAAATTTCGCTTAGACGAAAGAGTGTGAAAAAGCACTGCATGACATGAAGGCTTACCTTTCGAGTGCTCCGCTACTGATTAAACCCGTCGAAGGCGAAAGGTTATTTATGTACCTTTCTGTTTCATCCGAGGCTACGAGCGCGGTGTTGATAGCTATGCGGGAGAAGAAACACTTGCCTGTTTATTATCTAAGCAAAACGTTACAGGGAGCTGAGAAGAAGTATTTGGAAATTGAAAAGTTTGTGTTTGCTCTCATAAATGCATCGAGGCAGTTGAGGCCTTACTTTCAGGCACACTCGATAATGGCCCTTACTGATCAACCTTTGAAACAAGTTTTGTCCAAACCAGACGTGTCGGGGAGATTGATAAAATGGGCCATCGAATTGAGCCAGTTTGACTTATGCTTTGAGCCCAGAACTGCAATACAAGCTCAGGTTGTAGCTGATTTGTTGGTTAAACGCTTTGGTTTAGAACCCGCAGTTCCCGGCAACGAGGGATTATGGGTTTTACACACAGATGGTTCCTCAACCTCTCAAGGGGAGGAGCAGGGGTATCCCTTAAAGACCCCAATGGGATTGAGTTAGACTTCGCAATCAGATTGGACTTTCAAGTCACCAATAACGAGGCAGAGTATGAAGCCCTGGTGTAGGGATTGGAAATTGCTTTTCAGAATGGAGCTTCCAGAATCACTGCTTATGTGGATTCACAGTTAATTGCGAGCCAGATTGAAGGAGCTTACGAGGCTCGAGAAACCACCATGGTGCAGTACTTAAGCAAAGCCAAGGAGATCATTAGGAAGTTCAAGGAATTTCACCTACTCCAAGTACCACGAGCAGAAAACGAGCGCGCCGACGCCCTATCTAAATTTGCTTCGACATTAGAAGGCACTTCTGAACGTTCGGTAACGTTCCTTAGAACAGAAGAACCTCTGATTAAGGAGGGAGTCGCCAAAGGGACGGTCGCTATGATTGATCCACACGAGTCGTGTTGGCTTGATGACATCATCAGGTTTCTTAAAGATGGTTTTTGTCCTATTGACAGGATAGAGGCTCGGAAGATTAGAAACAAGGCGCCACGTTTCTCTTTAGACTCTGAAGGAAGGTTGTTCAAAAAATCATTTCAAGGGCCTCCAATGAGGTGTCTAAGGCCTTCGCAGGCGAAAGAAACGCTCGAATTCATTCACAACGGAAGCTGCGGGAATCACTCGGGAGGGCGTGTCTTGGCTAAGAAAGTTCTGAGGAGTGGGTTTTATTAGCCCACAATTCTCCAAGACGCCATTGAATTTTCCAGGAAGTGCCCTAAGTGCCAGTTCCATTCCAATCTCCCCCAACAGCCAGTCGCTCAAATGATCCCTATTGATGTCTCCTGGCCCTTTGACCAATGGGGAATAGACATTGTCGGCCCCTTGCCCATTGCAGCCGGCCAGAAGAAGTTTATCATTTTAGTTGTTGATTATTTCACCAAGTGGGCCGAGGCCGAGGCCGTGGCGAAAATCACCTTCCGGGTTGTGAGGGACTTCATTTGGAAAAATATCATATGCAGATACGGCATTCCGAGGGTGCTTATTTCGGATAATGGATCCCAGTTCATAGCCGCTGACACACGAGAGTGGTGTTCAGAATTGGGGATTGAACAACGCTTTACCTCCATAGGCCACCCCCAAGCCAATGGACAAGCAGAAGTTACCAACAGAGTCATCTTACAGCACCTAAAGACAATGCTGGAAAGTAAAAAGAGTGAATGGGCAGAAGAATTACAAGGAGCACTTTGGGCTTATCGCACTACTCCACGAGCGGCCACTGGCGAGACGCCTTTCGCGCTCGTGTATGGGTAAGAAGCAATGATACCGGCTGAGGTTGTAAATGAATCTGCTCGTGTAGCTTATTTCGAGCCTCAACTTAATGAGGGCAACAGGGGCCTGGAGATGGACTTACTGGAGGAAAGAAGAGACAAGGCCTGGGCTAAAATTCACAGATATAAAGCCACGGTGGCTCAACAGTACAACAAGCGCGTGAGAGAAAGAACTTTTCAACTTGGAGATTTAGTTCTGAAGAAAGTAGAAGTATCTAGACATGTGGGGAAGTTGGACCCCAATTGGGAGGGTCCATTCAAGGTTGTACAAGTCAGAGCTAACAACACTTACACCCTGGAGACGCTTCAGGGTGAGCATTTGCCTCGCCCTTGGAACGCATGTAACCTCCGGCGGTTTTATGTTTAAAAAAGCCTTCTAGAAACGATGATGTAACCACCCTGTTAATGGGATCAATGTACTTCGAATCTCAAGTAAGTAAAAAATACATTCTCTTAAATATTTCTGTACTTCTGCTCTTTTGGTTGCATGAATGAATAAGCCCCACATCCCTCGTCTTTACGAGCGTAACTGATCTCCGTCATCGTGCATGGGTTGCGCTTGCCAGCACTCTATGCCCTCATAAGGATAGACTGGTAACGCTCACAACCAACCTGATGTATCGGGAGAAATAATGCAAGGGAAGTCCTAGTAGGCCTTGGTCGTTGCCCACAACGCCTGGCGATCGAAAACGGGATCGCTGGAAAACTCTGAAAGTCGAACAGGCACGACAGCACCCGTTTAAGGGCAGCACAACTAAGAAGAAATTTCACAAGTCTGGAACGAGGGCAGTCACCCAGTAAGACCCTCATATTTTCTCAAGACTTAGCAAAATTTCTTAAAAATAAGAAGAAATTTCACAAGTCTGGAACGAGGGCAGTCACCCAGTAAGACCCTCTTATTTCCTCAAGACTTAGCAACATTTCTTAAAACTAAGAAGAAATTTCACAAGTTTGGAACAAGGGCAGTCACCCAGTAAGACCCTCATATTTCCTCAAGAGTTAGCAAAATTTCTTAAAACTAAGAAGAAATTTCACAAGCCTCAAACGAGGGCATTCTCTCAGTAACACCCTCGTGGTTACTCAAAACTTAGCAAAATTTCTAAGTATGAAAGCAAAAATTTACACAAGTCTGGAGTGGGGGGCAGCCTCAGAGTAAGACCTTCGTGATTACTCCAGACTTAGTAAAATTTTTCAAATTTTACAAGATGTGACCAAATCTTCTAAGTATCAAAAGCCTATCGTAAATATGCAATCTTTACCAAGCATGTTACACACAATCTTATTACTACAAATATCTGTTCACAACGTGCGACAAGTAAAACTTAGCATTCAAGAAATGGCAAAAGACAGCAGTACGAGAAGGAGGGATTTTATTTGATTGAGGCTCTACGCCAGATACTACAAAATGAGGACTCAAAGGTCCGTAAACATTATTACAAAAGGAGCATTAAACTAAGACAGGAATAATTGCAAAGCAGACTGGAGAGAAGGAACTTCAGGCGGCGGGAGCGATGTCTTCATCCAGAACCACCAAAACAGGACCTGCCGGCTCTTGATGAGGGGCTGCTGGAGGCTCAGGGTTGTTGTCCCCAGGCGCTAGGTGGGCGTTGGGCTCATTAGCATCGCGCTCGTTGGCAGGAGCAGGGACGTTTTCGCCAACTGGAACAAGGGCATTTTCCAGGGCCGGCGCTTGAGGCTCGTTCTCGGGAGGATTATTTTGTGCTGATTGGGAGCCTTCTTCCAGGGGATGGGCCACCACATACTCATCTTGAATGAGAGTGACCAGGAAAGTGTATTCGGGCTCCGCAATGTTGGACTCCGGGTCCGCAGGGTCTTTTTCCTCCTCCTCGCAGCGCTCATTGAACATGAGCTCCGTGCCTTCTGCCTTGCGCATGGCTGGATCCGTCAACCCTTTGTGAATGCCCTGCTCAATGGCTAAGTTGAAGGCCTTCTGAGCCTCATCCAAGCAATGCAGAGAAGCCGCAAAATTGAAGGCTTTGGAGTGACAAAATTTGATAAGCGCCTCTTTATTTGCCCTCTCCAGACTTTGGGGCCACTGGTTCATCGTGTCATTGAATTTCCTCTCTGCCTCCAAAGCCCTTGTTCTCCAGCTCTCACGCTCGCCCTCGACATTTTTGTAGCCCTCACCCAGGTGGGCCAACTTGTCGCTTAAGCTACTCCGAGCGGTCTCCACGCTCCCAAAGTCTTCCTTCAGTTTCTTCATCTCTTTCTCCATTTGCAAGTATGCCTCCTTTATGGAAGCATACTTGGCCTTCTCCATGTCCAGCTCCCCTTGGATTTGAGCGGGGTCGTTTGTGCGTGCCATCTTCTTATACTTGGCCTTGCGGTCAGCATAAACGGAGGCCCGCATCTGGATGTTTTTTACCCTGGGGAGCACTTGCTGCACCGGTTCGGAAGAATAGAAGTGTTAGTAAGAATATGTTAAAATAATATCTACCAATGGCAGTGAGATTACAAGGGAATGAAAACATATGGAAATTATGGCATGGGCCATATCGTAGGCCACCGTCTCCACGGATTCGTGGAACAGGTGCCTGTGATCAGCGGTAAACTGGGCCTTATCATACAAGTTCTCGCTAACGGTTTGAGCGAGCGTTCCGGGCTTTAACAAAACTGCCCCACCGTCCGCAGCGCCAGAAAAGTTCCTATCCCCTCGACGGCCAAACTCCCATAAGTGCTCTTCCTCCGAAAAGGAAGTTTTCCCACCGCCATTGGGGCCCTCGGCTACTTGTTTCCCTTTGCCCGTTATTGCGACGGTGTCGGGCATCTTCTTCCTCTTGCGGGAAGGTCTACTGGCGCTTGGAGGAGCCTCATTTATGGCCACGTTAGCTGGGGGCTCCACCTGATCAGCGGCACGACGGTTGGCCACCCTCGAATCTGACGAATGAGGTGGTCGTACCACTACCCTATTGTCAACATTGGACGCTCGATTTTCCCCCCGGCCGCGTTGAGTTTGGGCGCCGGAAGCCGAGCTCGAACCGGCACCATGCTGGCCACCACGAGCGTCCCCCCTACCTCCGCGGCCACGAGGGTGTTGCTGTTCCCCTTGCTGGGCTTGTTGCCTGTTAGAGTGAGCAAAACGAGTGGCGTGCCTAATACCTCCAGCCATTCCTAAGATTGTTGCTCCTGCAGGGAAGGAGAAAAGGAGAGTCAGAAACCCTTAAACAGGATGTTGCAAGATTAGAAATTCAAGTTACAATTGCGGAGATTAACAAGTTAGTATTCCTATCTACGAGTTAGCGGCCTAAGGATCTAACCATCTCTCTCCATGTCACGAGCAGGAGGTTTGTCAAGGTAGTGAGGGTCATTAGTAAGAGCGCAGAGGAACATAAGCTCCGCATCGTCTATCCAGTCTTTCGCTCGAATCAAGTGACCCTCGTCCCTCAAAGCCTCCGCCAAATCCTTGGCCCAATCCTTTGGGAAAGCAGATTCCAGGCGATTCCTCGCGAGGGGTACCCTTGCCGTGCGAGATCCAATCTGATGGCACCCCAAAACCTTCCTCCGTGGGGGCTTTGACAAAAATGAACTTCTCCTTCCAATTCGGGCCATAGGTGGTGGAGGGAGAGTTAATTAATATCAAATGGGCCTTCACCTGAATGTAATAGAAAAAGTCCGCTTCAGGTGACGAGCACGGCGAGCTGACCACTTGAAATAAAGCTTTGAAATTCCGCAGGAAGGGCTCGTAACCAACGCATCTCATGATAATCACGAAGCTTGTTAACAGCGCGAGGCCATTGGGCACAATTTGCGAGGGGCAGAGGCCCAATTCATTCAGGATATGAGCCACGGGGAATGGGATTGGGAACCTCAAACCCCCTGAGCTGACCGCATCAATGTAGACCGCCATCTCACCGGGCGGTGGGTGATTGGCGCGCTCGTGATTAGCTGGGATTCTCCATTGGAAACGCTCATCCCAGTAGATGGGGGCCATGGCGGACTTCACCTCCCCCAAGGTTACTGTACTTGGGGTCTCATCTGGGGTACGGTCGGTCGCTTGCAGGCCCGAGCCCTCACCCTCGTTGGGCCCTCTAGTTTTCTTGGATTTCTTGGTTTTCTTGCCCTTACCTTTTTCACGGGCTCTTTCGGAGGGCCCCGCCGCTTCTTCAGTTTTCGGAGCCGGGGCAACAACTGCCACTGTCACAGTATGGCGGTGGGGATGAGTCGCACTCGCAGTTATCGGGAGAGTCACCCCCTGCCTCTCAGCCTCCATCACTAAATTCATCTCTTCGAAGATGGGTTCCACTCCATCTGGGTTTCTCTCGTCCTGGGCCACTACAGCCGTGCCCATTTCTTCGTCCCTAGAGGAAACCGGAGAGGAAGAGTTCTGGGTAGCCGTTTCTCCGACTTCACGGGCGAACTCCTCCACATGTTGATCGGCCATGGCGGTTCTGGAGTTTGGAAAAGATTTGGGAATTTTTTCTGGGAAGATTGGTATATTTGAAGCGATTTGAGATTTCTAGAAAGTAGAAGTCTAAGGAATTGCTGGGTCCTAAGTGTAATTCTAGGGTTAGAAAAGTTAGCAGGTTTCACAGGAAATTACCTTGAAATTTCGGAGAAAGCTAGAAGGAAGGCTTGGGATGCTCTGAAACTGGAATGCAAGGAGTTCTTTTGCTGGAAGGATGCTTTGAAGATTTGTTCGCGTAAAAGGAAGAATGGATGCAGAATCCCCCATTTATAGGGATGGGAGTCGGTACGGTTGCTGGCTAAAATTCAAAATTGTAATCATTTCCCGCCTAGGAAACTGTCCACTTTACTGAATCGTCGCGTACTTCCCAAGATTCACGCACCCCATGCTCATCAGCATTTAATGCCTAGACGCTCCAAGTGGTCAGAAGAAAGGACCGCATTTAATGCTTTGACGTTACAAGAGGTCAGTTGAAGAGACCGTATTTATGGCAAAATCAGAAGAAAGATTGTCCAACACGCCAAACCCCAAACGAGCGTCACGCTCGGGGGGTCGTATTAGGAAAAATTATACAGCCCTTATCACTAAGGACTATAGAATTGGGGGGCAAAATGATAAGGACAAAATACGCTCGCCCCATGATTGGATACGTGGCACCTCCCAGATGACGACACCTGTCCCCCTGTGATTACGGTTGTCATACACGAGCGCTAAAACCCTCGAGCGTTAGTGTCCTCCAAGAACACGTGTCGTCTCTGTCGCATTCACACGTGATCAATGTCACCGCTCTCACGGGCGCCTTTCACACTATATGTCTAACGTTCCAATTAGTCAATGGAGCCCTCTTCGAGCGCTATATTACCTCAGAGAGGCTTCCTCTCCAATCCTCTACACAAGCGTTGGCCCACATCCCCTTACGGGTTCCTTGGCCACCAAGGCTTTAGTTGATACGAGCGTGCTCTCAAGCCCTCGTTACCAACTCCCCCAAACGGCTCTCTGACACACCGTACATGCCCGCGCACCTGCCACTGTTGCCAACACTAACTTTCAGCAGCTTTTGCAGAAGATTCCTCCTAGGTCTCTCTCTCACAGCGCCACGTGTTAGGGCAACATTCGGCCAGGACCACACGCGGCAAATGACCAAAGTGTCCCTGACCCTCAACTCTAAATAGGAGTCTTCATCTCCTTCACTGTAAGCAATCTCCATTTCTGCAAATTGACACTTAGCTTACACTTTCTCTTTCAGATCATCATCTGACTTGAGCGTCGGAGAGCCAAGCTTGGAATCACCCCCAGTTTCCCCCCAGCTCGGCCTTCTGACTTTATTTCGGTGTTTGTCCTAGCAGGTAGGACCCTCTGCTTTTTCGGCGAACTTCCGGTGGTTTCCTCACTCCAAACAAATTCTAAAGTGATCGGACTTTGTGACTGATATACAGAGCCCATCAGATAGATACGATTATAAATCTAGAATATCAAGAGATATACAAAATATAGAAGAACAAATGATTGTAGAATAATATCTTATTAAAATGGCATACCATGATTTAAAATACAATAATGATATATCATTAAAAACTAAAGAAATAATGATAAAAATAGAAACAGATAGGTTAAGAAAACTAAAAATAAAAAGAAATATTGCATATCAAATAACATATACCTAAACCATGAATTATAAAGAGAAAATATCATTAGACAGTATAACAAAAGAAAAATAATTAACGAAAACAATTATGAATGCTAAATATATTAAACATATGGGAAAAAAAATTTAGAAACAGCTCTACAAAAATATATATATATATAAGAAAAATTATGAAAAAACAATAAATAAAGATGTATTAAATAAAGATACAATTATACAAGCTATAGAAAAACAAGAAAAAATAATAAATCATATAAATAAAAAACTTATAGACAAAATAAAAGAAAGAGAAATTCATGGACCTAATTGAAAACATTCATAAAATTAGGATCTTAAATAAAAAATATACAAAAAATCAAAAACAAGAGGAAAAAGACAAAAAATACACAGAGAAATTACTTTTGGCGAAAGCAGAACGAACCAAATCTTACAATACATATAAAAAGAACACTTGCAATATACCTAGAAATACACAATAAAATTAAAAATTCTCCCGATCCTAACACTCACCAACTAAGAAATACACGCATATTTAAGTGAACCAATAAAGTTTACGTCAATGAAGTGATGATGCATTGAATGATTACCTTCACATTTATCATAATGCGTAGCTTTTTTTTAGTAGTTTATTTTTCAATCATTGCAGTCTTTACTAATTTGCTTACTAGTGATCGCTATGTTGAAAATTATCAACAGTCCCGCCGCCTTAATTTCTTCATTTGCTCGTGTTATATATATATATATATATATATATATATATATTATATAAAAATACGAGTTGTATTTTTTGGTTTCTTGAAATTTTTAAATCGCCCATAATACCCTCATAATAATTATATTAATAATTTTAATCAAGATAATTATATAAATACATATTATAAGTTATCAACTTAAAAATATTAAAAAATACTTATTGATTTAAAATAAGACTTTTCACATAGGATAATTAAGACTTCTTTAAAAACATGTATAATTCAATAAGAATTCTTTTAATATTAATATATTAATTAATTGTATTCAAATTTAATAATATAAGATACCAAGTTTGTCGATAATTTGAAGTGTTTATTATAATAAGATATGTCTAACGAATTGAAAGACAATAAATTAATTTGTATTATAAATTTTGACAAATGGAATATTTTTCAATTACATATTTCTAAAGCATGTGAAACTATCATGCAAAAAATTTCAACTTTAGGACCTACAGTTTAAAGTTTAAAGATTTATTATAATAAAAGATTTTACTTTAAGATATTGAAAAACAACAAAATAATGCATATTATAAATCTCATATATGTGATGAGGCCAAATTACGCTCGAATCAGCACCGCAGACGTGTCGCGATTTGAAGGACCCAGAGCTCTAACGCTCGTGGTAATGGGCTCGTGGAATTGACCCGGCCCACTTCTTCATCTCCTATACGTTCCGGACTTGCGCGCCTCAGCCCAAGTCACGAGTGCGGGATCGGTCCACCAATTCCCTTGGACGCTCGCACTACGATCCCAAGGGACGATCCTCACCCGGATCCCCCCCTCATCTATGCTAGGGACCCCAGTTGTGATTGCGCTCGGGCTATACACGCTCTACGCTCGTGCCCCTACCGTTCGTGCTCACCTCCTAGGAGAACCTTCCCCGGGCGTGGCCAACGGTCGAATCCAGTACCAAAGGGCGCTTTTTCGCCTTAAAGGCCAAGCCCATCGCAGTAAGGAGCCCTTCTAGAGGGCACTTTCAGAGGTACGGGGAGCGTAGCGGAGAAGAACTCCACGCTCGCCGCTCGCCAACAACCTCTGACACTGTGGTAGTGCGCACCTCGTACCTGATTCCCCACAGGCTTTTCAGGATCATCCCTTTCATACCATCACATGATGTCACTTGTCTAGGGCAGCACAGGGTTTGGGACCACAAGGTCAAATTACCCAAAATACCCTGGCCCCTAACATATAAATATGGGAATGCTTACACTTATTCCCTAAGTCATCTTCTTCCCAAGAGACTGCATACACAGAACTAGGCATATTCCACCATTTTTATTCTGGTTCCTTCTTCCCCAAGCTCTGCATATTTCACCATCTTTGCATCCTTACTGCATTTTCTCCCCTGGTGTTATCCTAGCTAGAAGAACCCATGCTCTTTGGGAAACCCAGTTCCTGAGGCTCAATCGCCTGTGATGGTCTTCCCCCCAAACAAATCTTAAAGTGTTGGTGATTTATTAGGATTCTCTGGGGGGCTTATGAACCCGTAGTGGAATAAGATTTCCTCATTCCGCATTAGCTCTCTGGCCCTGATCAACTTCTTCTCATTCTTCATAACTTGGGCTAGACACTTTGCCCAGTGCTCGAAATCCTTGTCCCCGGATCTGTGTTTGACTATGGGCCCTTCCCCGTGCGTCACCCACTCTCGAGGTACCTTAAAGATCCCACCTGGTGCCCCCACGAAGAAGAATTTCTCCTTCCAATTCTCTTCGTAAGAAGTTGAGGGCGAGTCTATCATTTTTAGCCCTGATTTGGCCTGGGCATAGTAGAAACCGTCTCTCGGGGATGAGCGGGGAGAACGGGCCACCTGAATCAAACTGTTGAAGTTATCAATGAAGGGTTCTTGACCTGTGGCCCTCATCAACATCACGAAGGCATTCAACAGAGCTATCCCATTGGGCAGAATCTAGGAAGGACACAGATGTAAGGAATTCAGCAGGTTGACGATGGGGATAAGGATTGGAAACCTCAACCCTCCGGCAAGCACAGTGTCCCTGTAAACTGTCATCATCCCCGGAGGTGGACGATTGGCTCTCTCTCTCTGTCCGTAGGGAGGCGAGTCCAGTATACGTTGTCCCAATAAACCTTGGACTTCAACTCCGCGAGCATCAGAGTACTCTCTATCTCATCTGGGGATTTATCTATTTGGTGAGGGTTGTTCTTCCTCACTTGGGCGGCTGGCTCTTTCCCTTTCCTTTGATGTTTTCGGAGAGGCTCTTCATCTGCCTGGCGCCCCGAGGGACCCACCTCCTCTTGAGGGCTGGCAATCGCCACCGTGACCTGGTGGTCCTGGGGCCTCACAGCACTGTTCAACAAGGGAAAAACCCTTTCCCCTTGCCTTTGCATCTGGATTGATAGATCCATCTCTTCGAAAATGTGATCCACACCTTCAAGACCACACTCGTTCATCCCTTGAATGGCAGCATCAAGTTCCTCGTCCCCAACCTCCTCTGGGAATCTCTCTATCGGAATAACAGTCAAAATCTCACCGTGAGGAGAAGAGCTTCCTACAGACATCTCATCTATCTCCCCCACCATTTGATCTATGATGTTTTCCGCCATTACTGCTCTTTGATTTTGAAGATGGAGCTCTCAACAGAAATACAGCGGAGAAGAAGAGTTCTAGTGCGGATTTAATGGCTAAGAAGACCGTCCCCCACAAGAACCACTCTCAACACTACCTTAAATCTAGGGTTAGTACGAAAATTACAGAGGATTACCTAAGGTAGAAGAAGAAGTTCGCCGGAGAAGTCGCCGAAAATCGCAAGAAAGGTAGAGAGTCTGCTGTTGATTTGCTCTAAGGAGGTTTGAATGCGTAAAGAATGAAGAGAGGCTTCCAAATCCCTATTTATAGGGGAAAAGCTGGCATTAATTAGGGTTGGGATTCAAACAGCAATCATTTCCCGCTTTGAAAATCCCCTCACTTTTGGTAACCATCGCACGTCTCCCAATAGGCACGCGCCCACTCCGTGAAACACGTGCCCACGTTGCCACTCAACATTAAATGCGGACATAACTTCATTTATGGCTGTGTCAGAAGGCAGGCAGTCATTTCCCTCCAAAAGCTTGACCATCGAATATTCAAAGCCAGGGCCCGGTTTTCAAAATTCTACAGTACGCTCAAACGTAACTACAGAATTTGGGGGGCAAATGATGAGGCCAAATTACGCTCGGATCAGCACCGCACACATGTCACGATCTGAAGGACCCAGAGCTCTAACGCTCGTGGTAATGCGCTCGTGGAATTGACCCGGTCTACTTCCTCATCTCCTATATGTTCCGGACTTGCGCGCCTCGGCCCAAGTCACGAGCGCGGGATCGGTCCACCAATTCCCTTGGCCGCTCGCACTACGGTCCCAAGGGATGATCCTCACCCGAATCCTCCCCCTCCCGCCCCATCTATACTAGGGACCCTAGCTGTGATTACGCTCGGGCTATACACGCTCTACGCTCGTGCCCCTACCGTTCGTGCTCACCTCCCAGGGGAACCTTCCCCGAGCGTGGCCAACGCTCGAATCCAGTACCAAAGGGCGCTTTTTCGCCTTGAGGGCCAAGCCCATCGCAGTAAGGAGCCCTTCTAGAGGGCACTTTCAGAGGTATGGGGAGCGTAGTGGAGAAGAACTCCATGCTCGCCGCTCGCCAACAACCTCTGACATTGTGGTAGTGCGCACCTCTTACCTGATTCCCCACAGGCTTTTCAGGGCCGTCCCTTTCATGCCATCAAATGACGCCACGTGTCTAGGGCAGCACAAAGTTTGGGACCACAAGGTCAAATTACCCAAAATGCCCTGGCCCCTAATATATAAATATGGGAATGCACACACTTATTCCCCATGTCATCTTCTTCCCAAGAGACTGCATACACAGAACTGGGCACATTCCACCATTTTTATTCTGGTTCCTTCTTCCCCAAGCTCCGCATATTTCACCATCTTTGCATCATTACTACATTTTCTCCTCTGGTGTTATCCTAGCTGGAAGAACCCACGCTCTTTGGGAAACCCAGTTCCTAAGGCTCAAACGGCTGTGATGCTCTTCCCCCCAAACAAATCTTAAAGTGTTGGTGATTTATTAGGATTCTCTTTCCTGCACCATCAATATGAGTTATATAATAATATATTTTAGGATAGAAGAATTCTTGTAACAATATAATTTTTTAAAAATAATATAAATTTATTCCCATATGGCATAAAATTGCAGTGTAGGTTCATTATTTTTATTTAATTTTTATTCTCAATTTTTTAATAAAGTTACAATTTAAGTTCTATTATTAAATTTTTTGGACAGGAAAGACATGAACGCTTCATATGCACCATCAGTGGAATTTACTAACTGTGTTTTAAGCGTAATGTTATCAATTCTAACTATATTTATTGAAAAAATCTTGGATTGACTTCTACTTTGCTGACTAATGTACAAATAATTTAACTCCTAAATATGACTAGAATTGGTTGAACACATCACCTAAAATACAAGTGGCGGGAGGGCTATACTAACGACCCACGTGAAGTACACAAATTTTTTTCATCAATGTAATTAACATCTTGTGGGACTAAAAAGGTTTTATGTAAATAATGGTGCACACAACCCCAATGATTTATACCCTATAATATTAAAATTATACCGTTTCAATATAAATTTAATAAAATTATACTAAAGCAAATAAATATAAATATTAAAGAACAAATTTTCTACTATCAAGTGAGATATATTGTCTTTCTAAATCTAGAAATGATCATGTTTAAGAAAAACTAATTGTTATAGATTATGAATATTATCAAACATAGTGATGACGACATTAATATTGAGTGAATCATTAAAAAATAGTTGAGAACAAGATTTGATCGAGAGAAATTGATGTTGGGATATTACCGCGGTGGTGGTTGGGAGGGAGGAGAGAGAGAAACGAGAAAGATATGTGATAGAGTTAAAGGGTATGAAGGTGATTTAAAATATAACATAGGAGATAATTAGTACATATTACTGTTACTAATTTTTTGTTATAATTATTTAATAGATAATATGACTAATATTTTCTCAATACAATTTGCTAATATGAAAAAAATATTTGTTATATTATAATTAATGTTAGAGTATACGATCATATCAGAGTATAATTAATGAAGTTGATGAATCGACCGCTTGATGATATTTGAAAGAAAGTCTCCTCAACCTGAAAATGGGACAAGAGAAAAAATAGTGAACTAGGTTGGGTGGCCATGACATAAATCTCCTGATGCCTAAATTAGCAATTAGCTCGAGAAGCTTATGAGTAAATTAAAGGACTCAGAAAATGCAATAATGTGCTTACCAACTGACATGAATTCTACAAGTATTATGGTGATTGTCCTTTGTGCGTGCTTAAGTACACATACTTAATGTGCATTAAATGCATCTATAGAGTTGATGGTTGTAGGTATAATGCACTTGAGTGAAATAGGTATTTAATGCACATCTTGCATGATCCTCGACTTGCATCTCAACTGGGGAGGTCGAGGGATCTAGTCACCCGATCATTTCCTCAGCATAAATTGGCCCCTCTATCTCAGGTTGGTAGGGAGGTCGAGCGTGCAACTAATAAGACTGATGCGTCGTGCTTTATGTCATTCCACGTCGTGCTAGGTATCTTCATGATATTATGTCACGTCATAAGCCCCCAAAGATCATCGGGTAGGGTTGACGTGATTGATATTCTTTCAACTTATAGAAGTCTCATTCACGTGCAGATCAACTCGCCAGACAGTAATCATAACAATATTTTGGTTTTCTCATTCCCTGTAAATAGGGCTTCTCAATCATTTTTAGAAGCTATTTTTTACTGAAAAACATATCGAGAGAGTCAGAGCAAGTATCGTGCGAAAAGGTGTCTTAATCTGAATTTCAAAGACAAGCTCAAGAGAAGTTGGCCGAAACATTTTCTTACCTTCAATTTAGGTATTATCTTGACACAACTCTTTACGCATTTTAAATTTTTTTCTACCCATTTTTATCTACTTTTAAGATGGCATCGGGAAAGAAGATTTTAATGCCTACCCATATGACAATCCTTTCTCAGCTTTGAAGGCTTCTAATCCTCGAGTTATAGCTTCGGGATGAGACCGAATTGGAGGAAGAGCAATCCTTACTTAATGTGCGTTAAATGATTTGAGCAATATTGTAATTTCTTAATTTGTTTAAGTTGGATTCGAGATGATGCGAGCGATATTAAAATTTCTTAACTTGGTGAAATTGGTGGGGACAAATGTTATTAACACTAAATATCTCTTATAAAGTATTACATTCCTTAAAAACACTTATTTAAGTAAATTAGGATAACTCAAAAATTAGAAATAAAACTCATTTAATCTAAAGAAAAGATGAACGGATTTTACAAATCAAACTAGGTATATAGAGTCAAGTAAAAAATAAATACAAATTATTATTTATTTTTTCATGCTAATTTTACAATATACCTTACAATTTTTGGTTTATGAGATGGTGTCTATTATGCATGGACACAAATACGATACAATACAAATTGATTTTTAAGCTTAACAGGTAGGGGGATATCTAACACAATATTTGACACAAACACACGATAAAATAATATTTTTAGACGTGTTCTGCATTATAGGAGGAGTGTTAGTTTGAAATTATAACTTTTTATTTGCATAGTTGAGAGTTGTATTAAAAAATTAAGTTTTAATTAAAAACTAATTATTTTAAAAAGTTGATATTTCAAATAATTTAATTTAATAATTAAAAATAGTTAGATAAATTGTGTATTTAATGTGCAACGCACATTGTTTTTAATAGTATATATATATATATATTTGTTCTCAAACAAATAAAAGGGACCATAATTAATAACTCCCTTCCAATTAGAAATAATTTAATTTACTCTCCTATGTAAAAAAAATCTATACTAACTCCCCAATTCAAGTTTATAATTTGATTTCACTCCTCATTCACCTAAATTGACTGCAGTACCTTTACTTATTTCTATTTCATTTTCATACTTCAATTTTAAACTTGAGTACTTTAACTTTTACGAATAATACTCTAATTTAAAACATAAGTACTTTAACTTTTATGAACAATACCTTTTTTTGTTCTCATATTTCAATTTTAAACCTAAATACTTTAAATTTTACAAATAATATTCTACTTTTAAATTTGGATACTTTGTTTTGTAATTTCAATACTCTATAATTTCTAATTAATACTTGAAAATATAAATCAACAATTAATTTTTACCCCACCATCCACCTACACAATATATATATACATATGAAGTATGAAAATTATATTTTGAAGTATTAAAATACAAAATAAAAGTATAAAATCGCATATATGATGTATTATGTTAACAAAATGATTTGTGTGGGAGGAAAGAGTGATGTGTTATGTCATTTCATGTTTCTTCAAGACTATTTTGGTAATTTCGTCAAAAATAGGGAGTGAAATCAAATTATAAATTTGAAATGGGGAGTTAAGTATTGATATTTTTTTCATGGGGGAGTGATGTCAAATTTATCTTACGTCTTGAGGAGTTTTGCTACATTCCCCAAAAAAAGGAATTCCTGAAAATTTCGATGTAAACTTTTATATTTTTGCTATCGTAAAATTTGAAAATTATCATTATTTAATTGTTCCGAATAAAGTCTTAGGTGCGCCAGTACTTATCAGAATATTGATCATGAAATATTAAGTTCATCCGAATTTTTCATTGTTTTCGCATGTATTAGTTAATTATTATTGAATGACCATCAATTTTAAAATTTCAACCTATTAAAAAAAATATTATTAGATATTTAAAATATATCTAATTATATTTCAGTCGCTCCTTGTCATAAATCGAGAAAGTTGTTAATTTGATTTTCTAAGATTTTAGGAGTTCAAAACTCAATTTGCTAAAAAAGTTACTTGAAGAAAATTTTCGGTTGTTTATCTAATCCTTTTTGAAAGTTTAAAACCCAATATCAGTAAAAAAGTTACTTGAAGAAAATTTTGTTTGTCGCTCGTTTTCGACCTAATTAAATAAAATATGAAATTAAAGAAAGACATAAACTGCCACACGGTTTTGTTTATCGAAATAAAGGAACTACAATTTTATTTTTTTTTTACAACCAAAACCCTCAGAGGGAAATATTATAGCAAATCATGAGTAACAATAAGAAAAATACAAGAAGCAACAACAAAAAATTAAAGCAGGCCGAAACCGCAATTCCAACAGATTTGTAAACTATTATATTAGCATCACAATTAGTAAAAGAAAAGGTTCCGCAATAAGCGTCTTCAGCTACCTCGGGAGATTAGTCCTTCACTCAATTGGGTGGGGGAAACTCTGAGAGATCAAAAAAATTAGTAAAAGAAAAGGATTCTTTCAAGACTGGTCCTCTCAAGTTGATCTCGATCTGATGCGACTGGAGTTCCACAATCGTTTTTTCTCCTAATTGAGCACAGATAGCTGGGCCTACAACAGATAATTCGGCCAGAAAATTTTTCGGATAAACACAGGAAAAGATAAAACTAAACTTCCAAACGGAAGGGACAAAACTTCCATATGGAAGGGATAAAGCTTCCATACGGAAGAAACGAAAGGAGACATACCAAAAAGAAAAAAAAAACAGATAAAGAAATCGTCTGTGAACAGAGAAATCCGCTAGATCTGGGAGGAAGCCAGTAGATCTGGAAGATTGGTGATGAAACTTACCGTAAATCCATGAAAGTGGCAGCAGATCTGGATGGTGATGAAACGGTGATGAAACTACTAGTTTTTTTGGTGAATTTCTAAAATTAATGTTTTTTTTTTTGGCATAGTTTACTTTTTGTGTATTTTTAGGGTGTAGTGCAATTTTGGGGTTTTCCGCTTTTGGCAAAAGCGGAATCACTGTAGTGAATAGTGATTCCGCTTTTCTTAAAAGTAGATTTAACAAAAAATTGTGATTATAACGTACACACTCATAATTTTTTTTATTAATTCCACTTTTGTCAAAAGCGGAATCACTATTCACTACGGTAATTCCGCTTTTGCCAAAAGCGGAAAACCCCAAAATTGCAATACACTTGAAAAGTACACCAAAATTGAAATATACCTTGAAAAGCACACTATTTTTAGAAAATCACCAATTTTTTTTAAAACCAAAAGAACTACAAGTTAACAAATGGTATATTATATATCTTTAGGCGAATAAAGGTCAAAATAACCTCATGCCGGCAGATTTATGGTTGGACATTTTATAA
Organism: Lantana camara; assembly: GCA_037501455.1. Lineage (NCBI taxonomy): Eukaryota > Viridiplantae > Streptophyta > Magnoliopsida > Lamiales > Verbenaceae > Lantana > Lantana camara. The sequence goes on along the minus strand of CM074863.1, from coordinate 18,615,604 downwards.
TTTAATTTATTCATTAATTTCATAAATTCGTGTTTGAAACTTGTCGATTATATCAGACCATTAATAAATTAAGAAATAAAACATAAACTTTCATTTTCTTGTGTAGACGGCTGTATTTGTTTCAGTAAAGTTAAACTCGAATGTTGGCAAAAGGCAATGATGCACGAACACGGACACGACACGACACGACATAGATACGACGATACGGATTTTTCTTGAATTTTTCACGTAAGGAGTGTCGACTCGTGTCCGACACGACACGGCATGACACGACACGACACGACAAAATGAAATTTTTAAAAGTATCCGTGCATCATAGGCAAAAGGTCAAATATGCTTACGGTTTTTGCTCCCTAATTTTATTTTTATTAGCCTGTTTTGTACACTTATTTTATTTGATGCAACGGTCACGTCTCTGATTAGTCATCTAGAGAATAAATCCTTAATGCTTACCTTGATAAATTTGTCTTATTAATTGGCCAAAAAAATGGGATCTTTCTCTTAAAACTCAATATTCTCATATTCTGTCGTATCAGCAAAGACAGGTTATTCAAGTAAAAAATAACTTGAACTCAAAGTAATGTCTTGATTTTAAACCTTGTAAATATAAAAAATTGTTTTGTAAGAGATTCTTGTAAAAAGCATCTTAATACATCCAGAGATTAATCTTTCACCTACTTTGATTGGACACTATATGAGATCCAAAAAAATAATATTAGTCATATCAATTGAAATTTTTAATTGGGGCAACGTAGATAGACTAGTATCTGATATTCGAAAAGGAGGTTTTTCAAAGCTAAGAAAAATATAATGCTTTTAATATTCATGAATTGTTTAGAATTTCAATTTCGGCTTTATTTAAGTTTTACTATAATTAATTGTTTTGAAGAGTGTTATGTTAAAGGTGTTTGATAAGTATTTTATCGAAATAGCTTACAAGATCTTAGAAAGATGTTAGAATTAGCTCCATTAATTAATATAGTTTGGGGGACATAAAACTTGTCATATTAATAACACAATAGTTATTAGTGATATCCAATAAAGTTCACCTCTTATTTTTATCCATTAACCACTTGAAATAAACGTGTCTCATATGTTTAATATTTAATTTATTTAAATAAATTTGATTATTATATTTATGAATAAATCGTCATTATGTTTTTTTCCCCTCAAAACGTGTTTAATTCAAGTTTTTCAAGGCTTATGGAGTATTTAATTAATATCTTCTTTGTTGTTATCTATTAAAGATTAAATCTGCATTTTACTTTAATTTCTAAAAATAAACTATTATATAGCACTTTGCATCATCCTTGAAAAAAGGGCTAAAAAATAATTACGGTTATATCATCCTTTTTGGATAATAATTTTACCATTTTCTGGAGAGGGTACAATTGTTAAATTTATATCTATAAGGGTGCATTCTACAAATATTCTTTTCGAGGACGTGATTTCTGGGGTGCAAAACGCAAATTACACTTGTTATCACAACTAATCCACCTCGCTTACGGTCCCCCATTGGATTATCGTAGTTTAAATACCTAAGTGCACGTCTCAATCGTGTATATATATATATCGTAAGATTTTTTAGTTGCATGGATTTCCAAAGTATGAAAACGCATTTTCACACAGATTAATTTTCTTGCATGCCACTTAATTAATTAACCGAACCCACCCAAAATTCTGGAGTCTGGACTTCTTCTAAAGATTTAAGTTATAATACAGGGAAAGTGTGTATAGTTTTTTTTTTTTCCTTGACTTTACGGAAGGTCTAATATATTCTTATTAGTTATTATAATTTCTTTTAGTAGTAATCAATGTTACTAGAAGAAAAATTTTTGTAACTATAAATTAATAAAATCCTAAAAAATACTTAATTTAAGTGTATATATATATATATTGTTAAAGCATAGAGAAAGGGAAAAAAGATTTATGTATTCATTGTGATGTGTTAATTACAGAGTACATGGAACACCAAAATAAATAGCTAAACATCCCGTAAATCAGGGATTGACATAATCCTTAACTAAGACAAGTAAATCCTTTTCATACCATGCATATCTTCTAAGTATATATATATAAATATTGTTATATAATACTTCCACATTCTCAGTCGAGTTCAACCACCATCCGGAAACGCGGTACTTTTCTTAATCTCATTTATATATATAATATTATTTTATTAAAGACGAAAACTAAAATATTTTTAGAAAATTTACAAAAAGTTAAATGACATTAGTTTGACATATCATTTCACGTGCTATTAGGCAGCCACCATTTTGGAATAAAACAAGTAACATAAATAATATAATAGTGTGACAGAAAGTCTTCCACTTTGAATTAAATGGCAAACTTAAAGTGTTCGTCCACTATGATGCAGAAAATTGTGTGTCATGCATACAATTGTATTTTACATGCAACATAAAATGCCAAATATATGTATATGAACCTATTAAAAGCAAGTTGACCTAAAAAAAAAATGTCGACCTTAATGTAGTTACTTTAAGAGTTTCTTACTTTATATAATAGAGAAAATTACAAATTTAGAAGATTAAATACCCACAAATTGATATTTCAAGCCATTAATTGTTGTGGTTGTAATTTAAGGACTCTAAGTGATGAAAATTTGTAATTTAAGGATAATTTTTTTCCAATTTCAAATTGATGCCGCAAGTCACGGCCAAGGCATGAATTGGTTGAAAACGCTGATGTTGTAACTTTTTGTTGACGTGTCCAAATCAAAAGTTTCTTATGTAGTATTTAGACCTACATTTCACTCAAAAAACACACAAACAAAAACAGACAATTTGAGAAAAGAAAAAAATCCCCAACCATGTCGAATGTCACCTATGGAGAATCAAAGTGCGACTATGAGAAAGTGGTGATTAGGTGAAGGTCTTGAAAACCCGATAATCCCACTCGTCCCTCATCTTTTGTCCAAATAAAGTATGCCCACGATTTTTCCATCAAAAATTTTCCCAAAATTAGACCTATATATATATTTTTTTTCCTTTTGAACCTTAAATTTTAGACGTGTCAATTCTTTATTTAGTGTCACATCTACGTTTTCAGATGATTCATGTCTTACACGTGACTTGATCCGACCTCAATTCAAAATTGGGGGGAAATTTGTCCTTAAATTGCCATTTTTACTACTTAGAGTCCTTAAATTGTAACTGCAACACTCAACGGCATGAAATGTCAATTTGAGAGTATTTAACGTCCCAAATTTGTAACTTTCTCTTACATAATATTATAGATAAAAATTGTTATATTATTTGACATCCTGTCATGAGGAGTTTTCATTGATATTTGTCCGCATTCCACAAAGTCAACAATGGTACTCTTACTCTTAGGGTTTCTTACTTTATATAATACTATAAAAAAAAATTATATTATTTGGCATCCAATCACGAGGGTTTCATTAATATCTACCGCCACTCCACAAAGTCAATAATGATATTCCAAGGATTTCTTACTTTATATAATACTATAAATAAAAATTGTTGCATGTATTATTTAATACTATATATATATGAGGAATGCTTAAATCGTAATGGTGTGTTGGGGGGTTAGAGATCCTCAAAGTATGAGTCACAATTATATATATGATTACTAGCATGTTCCATTTGAGTGCAAATTAAAAAAGTGAGCAAACTAAGAAAAAATGTGGAGAGGATGGAAAAGAGGAAAAAATAAAGAATTAAATTAAATAAAAAATTAGTGACATTAAAAATAAAAAAGTTGACCTAAATATAGTTACCTTAAGGGTTTCTTTAAAAGTTGAACACGTGGCGTTTGGTTGAAAACTCAATTACTTATAAACAAATGTGGGTTACGCAATGTTGACGTGGAACATAAAATTCGAAATATAAATATTACCCAAATATCTAATTTTCAAATACGTACCATGATTTTGGTGTGCTATAATCGGGACTCAGGAGCAGATTCGTGATTCTAAAATTATGTCTCCATTGTCATAATCTTAGTACATGTTGTAATAATGTAACGCGTTAGTTTCGGTTGAAAGAAAATAGGTCGAAATCACACAGATATAGGACACCCTTAAAGACTATTTATAAAATAGAGTACAACATCAAGTAACAATAAACTAGAGAATAAACTTTCCTAATTGGCGTGCTTACTATTGACAAAACTCTCATGCTATAAATCTGCACACAACTAATTAACTTCACAAATCACCACAAGTCCACAATCAATTAGACATGGAGTTCTTCTACGTCTCTCTCCTTTCCCTCTTCGTCCTCCTAATCTCCCTCGCTCTCCATTTCCTTTTCCTCAACAACAAACACGGCGACGGCACCCCTCTCCCGCCAGGGAAAACCGGCTGGCCGTTCATCGGCGAGAGTCTCGAGTTTCTCTCCACCGGCTGGAAAGGCCATCCGGAGAAATTCATCCTCGATCGCATTGCCAAATACTCATCCCAAGTCTTCCGAACCCACCTCCTCGGCGAACGCGCCGCCGTTTTCTGCGGCGCCTCCGGCAACAAGTTCCTCTTCTCCAACGAAAACAAGCTCGTGCAAGCATGGTGGCCGGCCTCCGTCGACAAAGTCTTCCCGGCTTCCTCCGCGCAGTCCTCATCCAAAGAAGAAGCCATCAAAATGCGCAAGATGCTTCCGAATTTCCTCAAGCCGGAAGCCCTCCAGCGCTACGTCGGCATAATGGACCACATCGCGCAGCGTCACTTCGCCGACGGGTGGGAGAATAAGGACAACGTCGTCGTTTTCCCCCTGTCGAAGAACTACACCTTCTGGGTGGCGTGCAGGCTCTTCCTCAGCGTTGAGGATCCTAATCACGTCAACAGATTCGCGGAGCCGTTCAATCTCCTCGCCTCGGGTCTGATTTCTGTACCGATTGACTTGCCTGGAACGCCGTTTAATAAGGCGATTAAGGCGTCGAACTTCATCAGGAAGGAGCTCGTCGCGATTATTAAGCAGAGGAAGGTTGATTTGGCGGAGGGGAAGGCTTCGCCGACGCAGGATATACTGTCCCATATGTTGCTGACGAGTGATGAGGATGGGAAATTCATGCAGGAATTGGATATTGCTGATAAGATTTTAGGGTTGTTGATCGGAGGACATGATACTGCTAGCTCTGCATGTGCTTTTATTGTTAAGTATCTTGCTGAGTTGCCTGAGATCTATGAACGAGTTTACCAAGGTAAGTCTTAATTAATATATATAAATAGGAAATTAAATTGATGAATAATTACAATTATACGCCCTAAAGTATATATGACGTAATAACACAAGCTATAATCTATTGTTTTCATAAAATATCTATAGAAATTTTTTGAGCTCGTGAACACTAATTAATTCAGAAATAAGTGAAGTCGGGCTTCGAATCTCTTGTTCCAAATTTGTGTTCCATCTCTTATTAATTTCACTCATATATAGGGGTCAAGTGTATTAATAAACAGTCGAGATTAGAAAAGAAATTTTTTAAATATTTTTCATATTACAATTATTTTTCTCTTATATATAATCTCGACGGTCTATTAATACACTTGATTTGTGTATGCGAATAAAATAGGAAATGAAATAAAAACTTAAAACAAGACATCCAAAACCGTGAACACCTATGATGTAAAGTTCAATTTGAAGGAAAGATCTAGGATGAAGTATTTTATATGGCAATTACATTTCGAATTCATACGGATAGTAGGTTTGGGAGGAAAATCAGATAATTTAAATTTTATTTTAAGATGAATTATTAAAATTTGAGAATTTGAAGTTTTAGTAATCGAATTCATTTGTACCAAAAAAAAAAAAAGTAATCGAATTCATTATTCAAGTGAAACGTGTACTTAGTGAACAAGGTTAAGATCTAGGATGAAGTATTTTATATGCCAATTACATTTCGAATTCGTATGGATAGTAGGTTTGGGAGGAAAATCAGATAATTTAAATTTTATTTTATAAGATGAATCATTAAAATTTGAGAATTTGAAGTTTTAGTAATCGAATTCATTATTCAAGTGAAACGTGTGTACTTATAGTGAACAAGGTTAGAAACGACTTCGGAAGGGGTATAGTACCGTGTATAATTAACTGAGAGAAAATATTTGACTTAGAAACCTTGTATATCCATTCTTTTGACTCATTAGGTATTCGTATTTCTTAGATAGGTTGGTGGAGGTGATCCGGACAGCCGATGTCAACTTATTGAGTTATTTCTATATTTAACCTATGCGAGAGTGCGATGAGCCTAGTGGGGGTACTGGGGGCATCCATCCCCTCAATTTTTGTGGTTATTACAGAAAAAATTAAAAAAGGGTTATTTTTAAAACTTTCATGCTAATTTATAAAAGTTTAATAATCTGTAACTATATCATTAATTTTGATTACTTCATTTTACTTTTTATTCTCGTTGTCGCTTTTTACTAAAATTTCATCCTTAATTCTATAGTCACACACACATAAATATTTGGATTTAAAAATGATGTGAAAGGACCACGTGTAAAACACTTATCATTAGAATTGATTAAGATCAGTTGAATGGAATTTATACTAGAATTTTTTGAAAGGATTGTTAAATATGAAATTTCTACTAATTTAAAGATATTTTTTTGGTTTCTTTGGTGTGACATTTATGTGCACCACTAAGAAGCAGGCAAGAGGCAGCCATTGTTGACATTTTGGCTTTCTTTTGATATACATTAATATAAAATTCTGTGTGGGTTTTAGATTCAAAGTCACAAGTCCATATTATAGTCCTCTTTGTACAGTACAGTGCTCCCATGCCTATATATGTTAATATCTGTATAATTTTTTTTCCTTTTCTTTTAATATTCTTTTACTGAATTGCCAAGAAAATGAGATAGGGTAATTTTCAAAACAATAAATGTTTTTTTAAATTATTTTAATTCTTATTCTAATTGTGTCTGCAGAGCAAATGGAAATTGCAAACTCGAAGAAAGCTGGTGAGCTGCTGACATGGGAGGACATTCAAAAAATGAAATATTCATGGAATGTGGCTTGTGAAGTTCTGAGACTTGCACCTCCTCTCCAGGGTGCTTTTAGAGAAGCCCTTTCCGATTTCATGTTCAATGGTTTCACAATCCCAAAGGGATGGAAGGTAAAAATAAGTATAACTTAATCTTTTTACCCAATTTACTCTGAAATTAATTCTCAAAATAAAAGAATGTATAGCGCATGCACAAGTCTTATCCCAATATATAGTGTATTAACTATCATATAACACAGATATATTGGAGCGCAAACTCAACCCACATAAACCCCGAGTGTTTCCCGAATCCCAAAAAGTTTGATCCATCAAGATACGAAGGAACTGGGCCGGCTCCGTACACGTTTGTACCGTTTGGTGGCGGGCCAAGAATGTGCCCCGGAAAAGAGTATGCAAGGTTGGAAATTCTTGTGTTCATGCACAATTTGGTGAAGAGATTCAGGTGGGATAAGATAATCCCGGATGAGAAGATTGTTGTCAATCCGATGCCCATTCCTGCCAAGGGATTGCCTGTTCGCCTGTATCCACACGTTAAAGCATGATTCTTTGATCGATAAGTATATGAATAAGAATTTGTACAAGTCCTCACCTTATATACTTGTATACGTATCACCTTTTTAGACCTCGATTTAGTATTTTCTTATTCCTTTTTTTTCCCCTTAATTTGGATTGTTGTGTAATCAATATAAAAAGTGATTGGGTCAATGAATTTTGATTTAATAAGTCGAAATATCCAGCATGCACATATTTATATATATATATTGGTAATTATGTATATATATATGCAGGTACGGAGTCAAAGCGGCCGAAGAATTTTGAAAATTTTATATTATTACCTATATATTTTAAAAAGATTTTATTTTTATTCTTAATTTCGAATTTTTGTCCCCCCTAATAACAGATTTTACTCTTTTTATTTTAAAATAAATTACGATTTCACAATTCTTAAAAATAATAATATTTATATTTTTTATATTATAAATTTTCATCCCCTTGTTATAAATCCTAGTTCGTGCATATATGTGCAAAATTGCAAACTTGGGGTGATATTACAGAGTTCATGCAAAATTGCAAATATATATATATATTGTCCTAAACTTTCATGAGTTTGAAAAACAAATAAAGAAGAAAATGTCAATTATTTCTTGAAATTTAAATATTTTGCACCCCAGGCAATGCAAATTATTAAATGTAGAATTTACATTGTGAGAACCAAATAAAAGTCAATGACATTGATGTGTAATTCAACATCCTTTAAGCCGTTCATGTTGAACCTGTCACGATGAAGAACTTTCTCGTCGCTATCATTTTACTGTTATTACCACCTTTTTCCTTGCTCGTTTTTTCTTCGTTTTCTCATAGCTTTTAGCCACTTATTCAAAGATAAATTATTATTAAATTAACTAAATCATATCTACTATATGTGGAAATTGGCCAACCAGGTGCATATACACCTACCAAATATTAATTAATAATTAGCCGAAAATTTTGAAGTTATCTGATCAGTATGACAGGATTTAAGGATCATATATCATTAAATGTGAAAGGGATGACGGTTTCTCTTTCCATATTAATTTTCCTGTTGACAAACTTTCAATTACGTGGTTGGCTCCAGATAAATTCAATTCTTTTACTTCTCACCCCATTTCTAGAATTCTAGCACGTATTTGTTTAGGAAAATCAGTGTATTTGTTGGGTGCTTATACTTTTTGTGTGACTATTATTAAAATTAAGAAAAGTAAACTATCAAGTATAATTATATTGTTGAACTAGTATATGCTCCGTATTAATTATGTATAAAAATAAATAATCTAAAATTTAATTTAACAATTAATTAACAAATTAAATTAATAATTCAAATAGTACGTTACGTTTGTTACAAACTAAAAAAAAATAAGGCGAAGTTATTATTGATGGTGCAGGAAACTGGACTTCCTAAAATGCAACACTTTTAATATTTGTATGGAAAGGGAAAGACCATCACAGGCGTGAGGGTCTCAGGAACTGGGTTTCCTTTTGAGCGTGGGTTTTTCCAGCTAGGATAACACCAAGAGTGCAAAGTGCAGTGGTGATGCAACTGTGGTGAAGGCAGTATGAAGCTTGAGAAGGTGAGGAAAAATGGAGGAAAATGCCCAGAACGATGAATGCAGTAAGTATGTGGAAGATGACTTGGGGGAGAATGCAAGTGTTCTCTCCTATTTATATGTTAGGGGTGAGGGTAGATTGGGTAATTAGACCGTGTGGTCCCAAACCTGTGTTGCCCTAACACGTGGTGGCCTGTGAAGGCATGAGAACGACGTATCTGAAAAGCAGGCGGCGTGTCAGGTACAAGGTGCGCACTGCCTCTGTGTCAGAGGTTGTTGACGAGGGTCTCTCGTTGGGAAGGTTCAAGGTTAGTCTTATAGAAGTACGGACGCCGTACAAGGGAGGAGATCCTATGCGAGCGTTGGTGACGCTCGAAGGGCGCGCGAATGGGCCTCCCCCGGTAGATGATCCTTGAGCGTCAAATCTGCGAGCGTCGGAGAGCAGGTGCCTCCCTGGGAAGGGTGGCCTTGAGGATCGGGGTGTGAGCATCAGGTCTGACAGCCCTAACCCTTTACTTGGACAGTCGACCGAGGCTCATGGGCCTGTATTAGCCAGCAAGTGAGTGGGCTGGATTAACCCGCGAGCCCATCAATGCGAGCGTCCAATCTTTAAGTCGGTTGATGGCGACACGTGGACGGCTCTGATACGAGCGTGATTTTATGTCTCATCATTTTGCCCCCCAAATTCTGTAGTATCGCTTGAGCGTACTGTAGAATTTTAAGAGAAACGAGCCTTGAATTTTTGAATATCCGAGGGTCAGGCTTCTGTAAGGGAAGTGACCGCTTGGCTTCCGTAACGGACACGTTCTGACATCGCATTAAATGAAGTCCTGTCCGCATTAAATGCTGAGTGCCTGAGTGGGAGCGTGGGAACGTGTGTTCTGAGAAACGTGAGGCGGTTACCAAAAGTGGTGGGCTTCCCTAGGCGGGAAATGATTGCACTTTGAATCTCCAACCCTAATCAATGTTACCACTATCCCTATAAATTGGGATCTGGAGAGCCCTTGAAGCTTTTCACGCTTTCATTCTTCTCTAAGCAAAAACACAGCGAAAGAGATTCTGCAAACTTTTTCAAATTCCAGCAAGCTTTTTTACTTCAATCCTTAGGTAAATCCTCTTAACTTCTGATTTCCCGTGCTAACTTTAGATTTAGGTCGCGTGAGTAACACTTCAGAAACGAGAAACCTCTTCTCTTGTCATTGAATTTGCCCCAGAATTCTTCTTTTCTAAACTTCTTGCGAAAGCTCCACCTTTAGGAATCAAAGTCCAGATATGGCTGAACATCACGCAGACGCTTTCGTGAGGAAAATAGACGAGATGTCAGTTGGGAGCTCTTCCCCTCATAACAATGTGCCTACGGAGATTCCAATGGCTAGGGCATCCCCAGGTGATGAGATTCCTACTGCTATTCCAGTGGCCAGGGCTCCGGTTGAAGTCGGGGACGAAGAGGTTGATGCCACCGTTCAAGGAATGAACGAGCGTGCTCCTGGAGGGGTAGAAGATCTCTTTGAAGAGATGCATAATGTTATGGAAATGCAGAGACAGGGGGAGAGGGTGTTTCCCGTGCTCAATAGCGCTGTAAGACCTCAAGACCATAGGATCATGGTGGCAATTGCGGCTCCTGAGGGCGGTGCAGGGCCTTCCGAGCGTCAAGCCGAGGATGAGCCTCCCAGAAAACGTCAAAGAATCCGTGAGATTGAATCTAGGTTGGCTTATTTCTTTTGGAGTGGGAAGGAATTCCATAAAATACATTGGGTTGCTTGGCGAAAATTATGTGTTCGCAAATCTCACGGGGGTATTGGTTTTCGCGACTTGAAAGCTTTCAACCGGGCCATGCTTGCCAAGCAAGGCTGGAAGCTTATTACTGAGCCAACCAACCTTCTTAGTTGCCTCCTCAAGACCCGCTATTACCCAAATTCATCTTTCTTGGAGGCCAAAATAGGACATAAACCTTCCCTGACTTGGAGAAGTATTTGGAAATCTCGGGATATTGTTTGTGCTGGTCTTAGGTGGAGAATTGGTTCGGGTTCTCACATTAATATCTGGAAAGACCCATGGATTCCCAGACCATGGTCTTTTCGACCACTCACTCCCATGCCTACCACTAATGTCCCTCAAAAAGTCCGGCAACTCATTCTCCCAGGGGGAAGACTTTGGAATGAAGAGCTTGTGAAGTCCTTCTTTCTTCCTTGTGATGCGGATCTTATTCTCAGTATCTGTAACACCCCAATTTCCAATCATGTATTAAGTGAAATTATCTTAAATTTCATAACATTATATGTAATATATTCTTATGTATTTATATGAATTATTATTAACTTGGAATTTACGTGAATTAATTGATAACATGCTTAATTGCTATTATGCGACTCTAATTGATCATTTTATAAATTTATGGACTTGATTGCATAATATGCATTGGAATTATTTGATTAATTGTCTAGAGAAGGAACTTGTGTGCATGAATTCAAATAGCTTAGGGACTCATTTGCAAAAAGTGATGATTCATCCATTCTCTTACAAGACTTTGTATATATCATATATTTTTCCATTTCTTCCATCATATTCCATATTATCCAAGAGAGTTAAACACACACTCACACACTAGAAATCGGTTCTTACACCAAAGAAGAGAAAGGAAGGATTTTATCTAAATTCAAGCTTGATTCAAGATAGGAAATTGCATAATTGGATCATCATCACCATCTTTCCATTTCATCCCATATTTCTTCATTCAAGGTATAACATGAGGATTGGTTGAATTTCTTGAATTCATGTTGAGTAGGGTTTAATGTTTATGTGATGATTCCTTGATTATAAATGTTTAGAAGCATGCTTATGATCATTAGCCTTGAAAGCTTGCATGAAAACTTTGATATCCATGAAGGTTGGAAGTATGTATTGAAATGGGGTTTTATTGATTAATTCTTGAGGAATTGATGCTTGTTTCATGATTTGTTGGATGTATAAGTGAGGTATGATATGTAATTGATGAATCCAAGTATTTGCTTTGGAGTGAATATGAGTTGGTGGTTGGTTTTGTGGTGTTTTGTCTCGGAAATCCCCTGTTTTCCCCTGTTTTGCTGTTGCTGCGTAACGGGTCGCGACCGCGACTGAAAATAGATCAAAATTGGTCGCGCCCGCAATCCCATTTTAGCCAAGTTTCGAGTTTTGAAAAATTGGAGAAAATTCGCCCAAAAATACTTGGTCGCAGCCGCGACCATTTTGTGAAGGTTTTTGGTCGCGCCCGCGACCCCTCCAGAAACTACTTTTTGTACAACTTCGAACCAACGCCATTTTCACCTCGGTTTGAATTAGAAAACGTGTCATATAGCGTTGGAAAGGTCTATGTGTCTAGTTTCATATCCAATAAACAAAACTCAATTCCCACTTCTAGAATTAAAGATATTCCAGTTTTCCCACAGAAGGTGCATTTCCTAAAATTGTCCATTTTTGCCAAACTTCACCAAAACCTTTCATATTGCATTCTTTTCACTTCTTTGGCTCCCGTATGTGACTTATATGAGTTATAAACTTGGTTTAGTGATAATTATTTGCCTACTTGACATTCCTTGATTGTTATTGCATAATATATTGATTATGACTTTGCCGTGCTTCTTAATTGGTTCATTTGAGTCTAGTCTCATGTACACTTGTCCTTGTTACACAGATCTTCTTCCAGTTGACGTGGGACACGCACCATAGTTATATCCTTGTTTTGATCGTCACAGGTGAGGTTTAATTTCTAGATATATAGAACCCTAAAACCCTACTTGAGGTTTCAGCCAAAATATATCTCTATATCTATAGTTTTCCCAAACTTTAATTACTTCAAAATTGATCAATTGTAATTGTTATTGTATTGATCGATTGTCATCGTATTGAATTGATTAATTGTTTTGGCGAGTAAAGCATGTTCACATTGGGTCCGAGGGTAGTGTATTGAGCCAACCGAGGAAGCAAGGGCTGACGGGTAACTCTTGCACTATCCTCACGACTTTGGGATGCCCCTTGAATCCACTAGGAGCTTAGTGGAGGAAGGAGTTCCGGGTATAGGGAATCATGAACCCTATACTCAATGAGCATGGATGGCGAGGCCTTGCAATCCCCCATCAACCGGAGGAAGAAGGAGACTGGGGATGGGTCCGGCACCACGGATTGTCCTCGGGTTATTGTCATGATTACACTTATTGATTGTCTTGCGTGAATACAATATGCACGAATGCGCAATAATTGAACTGCATGATCACCTATTGATTAATAAAGCAAGCACGAATTGTACACAGTCGGAGTAAGGTTGGAGAATTGCCCTCACTCGCCGGGCCACTGATTGAAATGAATTGTAATCGATTGTATTGTTAAATTGGATAGTTGTAATCTCGGGTGAAGATTATTTCTTTTATTAACTTATATTGTTTCATTTGTAAAAGACTTTACCCGAGATTATCGCTTGCATGTTACTTGCGCTAATATTTATTTAAACCCCTCACTCAGTCTGTGGTAGACTGACACCTCACACTTTTCAGGTACTTTCAGTGGCGTGCTAGGCGGGAGTCTGAGTCGTGTCCAGTTGTCGAGATGAGTTTAGCATTGCATTTTCATGTTATGGACATTTATGGATCAATTAGGTTGTTGTTATGGATATGTTGGAAATGATAATGTATTGATATAAAGTTAGAAGTTAACTCTCTTGGGATATTTGATATGTGCTAATGAAATTATTATGCTTCCGCTTTAAATTCCTAGATTTGGACTTGAATGGTTTGAGGGTTAGTCCCGCCTAGCTAGTGAGTTTTTTTATTGTCACCCGTTCGCCATGAGTCCGGTTCATACATGGACTACCCATTTCATGTGTGAGCTAGACTTATGGTGCGGGGGTGTGGCATCTTTGCACTTCGGGTGCTACAGTATCCCTCTCGGCTCTTCTCATCATAGAGACCGGCTGATTTGGCATCAATCTTCAGATGGTAAATTCTCTGTCAAATCCGCCCATCATGTCTCAATTGCTCTTGAGTCCCACTTCTCTCCATCTACGTCAACAACTCAAGATTCGTGCTCATTCATCTGGAATGCTCCTGTCCCCCCAAAAGTTAGAATGTTTGTGTGGCGTGCTTGCAAGAATGCTCTTCCCACAGGTGTTAACTTGAGGTCAAAAAACTGTGGTGAAAACCACGGGTGCCCCCTGTGCAATGAACCAAATGAAGACATACCCCATACTCTCCTGTTGTGCAGCTTTGTCCGTCAGTTCTGGGCACTTATGCCTCTTCCCTCTTCTGCTCTTGTTCTTAATCATAGAGCTACTGCTGATTGGATTCGCAAATCTGTTTCTTGTCTGGACAAGAGTGTTACTGGGCTCTTCTTTATTAGATTGTGGGCGTTGTGGTGGAACCGTAATCAAGTCTTATGGAGTGAAAAAGGACTCTCTTATTTGGATCTGGTTTCTTTTGTTCAATCCTTTTCGTTCGTTTCACTCCTCCCCTCAGTTGATCCTGGTCCTGCCCCAGCACTTGAATCTGAGGTTAGTTGGTCCCCTCCTCAACGTGGATTTGTGAAAATTAACTTTGATGGAGCTATATTTCATGATAAACCTGAGTTTGGAGTTGGGGTTATTGCAAGAGATGAGATGGGAAATTGTCTTGGTTGGTGCAATAAACGTTTCAAAGGTTGTGTTAAAGCAGAAGTGGCTGAAGCTTTGGCTGCTCTTGAATCCGCTCGTCTGGCGTCCCGTCGTAATTGGGATTGTATCATCGTCGAAGGGAACTGTTTCTCTATTATTAACAAAATATTCAGTGGCGTTGATGATCTTTCGGATATTGGTAATGTGATTTTGGATATTCGTGAAGTTCTATCATTGATTCCTTCTGTTTCTGGGTCCTGGATTCGCCGGCCTGATAACCAAGCAGCTCACTTCTTAGCTCGTGGAGCTTCTGACTTCTCTGAGGGAGTTTCTGATCTCCCATCACGACTTTGCTATATTTTGGCTTTGGACTGACTCTCCTATGAGTTGTTAATTGTTGTTTTACCTGTTGTTATTTTAAAAAAAAAAAAAAAAAGAGTCATTTTCTTGCCCTTTTTTTTTTTTTTTTTAAACTCCTCGATATCAGATTTGACATGTAGGAGTTCAACCCACAAATGTCAAAAACTCAAAATGACCTAAACGAATTTTGTAACTTTTCTTCAAAAAAATGAAAGTAAAATATTAGGCGACTGTTTAAGCTATATACATGTAAAATCTCAGGGGCTCTATTTGACGTGGTTGGGTAACGAGTTGGTACCTAACACAACTTTTAAAAAAAAGAAATATGCAGTGTGACACAGTCAGACATTGCACACTAGCAGAAGATGTGTGTGGCCGCCTTAATGGATTTTATAAACTATTTTGGTTTAAGACATAAGCAATTAATTAGCTACCCAACCCCTTTCATGATCAACCACTTTGATCATTTTATTTTGTCAATCAAATTGATAGCTCCACAACAAACGTGTCAAATCAGTTGAGTTTTTTTTATTCCATTCCTAATATAATTTTTATGTTTAGTT
Organism: Lantana camara; assembly: GCA_037501455.1. Lineage (NCBI taxonomy): Eukaryota > Viridiplantae > Streptophyta > Magnoliopsida > Lamiales > Verbenaceae > Lantana > Lantana camara. The sequence goes on along the minus strand of CM074863.1, from coordinate 18,599,996 downwards.
TATTATAAAAAACACAATAAGTAATCTATTTACAAATTCTAACGGTGGTAAAAATTTAAAATTTTTTTTTATTATTGTATACTTCGTAACTCTGATATCAAAGTCTCGGAAAAAACTTGATCTGAGGAGGTTGCAAGCTTGTACCTACTCGTAGCTGAAACCGAATGATAATACCTGAAGTATTATTTTAATTATGTTGTACTTTTATTCATTATAGTTTGGCTTCATTGTGTTTACTTTTATTTTGTTAATGTTTGTCTTATAATACAGTCATATTTGCTCTAATTTAAGTTTCACCTTAGTTACTTATACTTTTGTAAATTGAGGGACCACATTTTATAATTTATACAAATTTAAGATCTCATAATTGATAATAGTAAAGAGTTGAATCCTCAAAAGAAATAAAATTCCAATTTCTGTACAAAAACTATTTCTGCAATATTTGGCCAAAAAAATGGCACGTATTGGAAAATTACTCGATAACCAAGAATAAAAAAACATTAAAGTCTGTCTTTTCGCTCCAACTTTTCCTTTTTCATTTTATCCTCTACTATAACTAAAGTAAAATTTTACAACGTTAACATCTATTTTAGCTTCTCCAAAAGCAATTGCATAAAACAACCACAAAATTTTCTAGAAATAATTTCAGAGTACCATTCCTAAAAGAGTCTGGTGCATGACTGGAAGAATTACTTCTTTGATCACAGCAACAATAGCGTCACCAATATGAGCATATCGATGATTACTATCTCGCTCAACATCAAAACGTCAGATATTGATTGATGTACTTGCATGACTTTAGCTTCGAAGAATAAAGGCTTTGTTTTGGCTGGCTACAAACTTCACAGAGTGTGCCACAGCACACACGGCCAAGCATCTCATCATCACTGAGTTTGTGATCACTAAATCAACAACAGAAGTGTCAAATCAGTTGTCCGAAGTTCTATCATTCATGCTCTATTCGTATCCATATTATGTACCTTTTAAAGCCACTGTATTGGATGATAAGACAAAAATGTCTATGATAAAGATCACGGAGGAAGGAAATTCCCAGACCTACAATATGCGAAATATAGATCAAACAAATATGGAGAGAAATTGAACTCAAGGCCATAAATCTTGGTGCTTGCACAAATGATGGTATATTGGTATTAGTGGTAAAACGGAGGCAATTTGATCGATACCAAGTGATGAAGATATCAACAGAATGGGAGTTCCATTGAGATAAAGTCAAGTATTAGTGAGATACATACCATCATGGCCATGAGAAAGATCTTGAAGTAACTCGAAACGAGGATTACAAGCACTACCTGGTTCCACCTGTCAAATAAGAGGCATTCTACTATTTCTGTCCATGGCATGATATGGATAAAATAATCATCAAGACATAAAATTTTGAACAGAGAACTGAGTCCCCCTGAAAAGATGGTCGGCATGCAACTTCCAATAGATATTCTTAACTAATCTGGCGTTGCACTAATGATCTCAAAAGACTAATTCTAAGACTAAATATTTTGTAGTTGAACTTCCACAACCTTCACTTATAATTGGATAAAAGAACTTGCAATGAAGCATTGAAGAAAAACAAATCCTTTTTCTACATCAGGATAATCCAAGTACATCATCACATAATGCAAGTAAAACGGTGCTTCTAAAAGAATTAAAAGAAGTTATACAGATGGAAATTTTATGTTTTTGGGCCCTCATCTTTTGTCTTTAATTTACTTACTGTTTTTTTTTGGTCAAAAATTTACTTACTTTTTCATGTAACCATTACCGATTTAGTCCAATTAAATGGTACCCACCATTTCAACCATGCTAAGTCCTATTCCAACTTAGTTCATGTGCAATATCTGCGGGCGTTAACATTTTCAACCAAAGTACTAAAGGATTAACATTATAGTTTTCAGCTCTTATGTTAGACCTTTCTACAGTTTCCTTAAATTTGAGAGAGGAAGAGCTTTGGTCATCCACAGAAAGGACTTGATCATTCTATAAATGGATAGGCTAATGAGAAAAATTGATCAGCACAAACTGAAAAAATTGGAAATGGTATTATTGCAAAGATTAGGGACCACAATGCAGCCATTCCTCAAATAACTCCACTCATTGAGGAATAACACAATCATAATGTCAACCAACAATGCCACAAACTTATATAAATTCCATTAACGAAAAGGGGGAAATGGAAAAATTAAAAGAAAAGCACACGAGTAATCAATCTAATTACTTAGGAAAAGTATGGAACTAATCGCGAGATCCAGTAAATATTTACCCATAAAATCCAGTTGATGCGCTCAGAAACTTTCTAGTGGCATGAAACACAACATAAAGGAAGGCAAGATTTCCAAAGATAACACCAGTCAGCATCTGATAAAGAACACCGTTAAAATTTGCAAGTCAAAATCCATCATCACTAAATAAATAGAAAAGAAAAAAAGTTAATCAGTACAAAATTTTAAATTCAAACCTTTCCAAATTCAAGTAGCAATGAAGCAACACTAGCAGGTGAATGCCATTCCTTTTCATTTGTGCTTAAAACCCACATTTTATCTAGAGTAGCTAAGGAATATATACTGCATTATAGTCAAATGGCTGTAACCATACGACAAAATATTAAATCACTATCTAATAACTGAAAAATACTTGATCGAATGGATACAGATATCCAAGATCAGGTACGCCAGAACTAATTTCCACAACAAGCTCTGCAAAACAATTCATTCCTACAAACTGTAAGTCACATCCAACTTTAAGAAATCTATTAAAAAATAGTGATAAATGAAGTGTGATGTCAAGAAATGAAATTGTACCTCAAAATTGACAGTTTCTTTACTAAACATATTGTAGAATAGATGTCTATAGGCTTTGGGCTTGTGCAGAATCAAATCAATTACGAGGATCTAGATAATTACAAAAATTATCAAAAATACTAAAGCAAAAAGAAAAAGAAAAACAGATGTGAGAGTTTTTGTGTTTCAATTACCATTACTTCACATTCAATATACTCATCAGCAACCGCTTTGCAATTTCCCTAAGACAAATTCAAGGTATTAAACAGAAATAAAAAGATGGAAAAACACCCAAAAGAATAGAATGAAAAATAATTGGGAGACAGTGAATTACACATTTCATGAGACGAATATTTCCTGGAGAATACTGAATATACAGCGTTTTGATTGGGAATCCACACTGCACGCATCGTAACTCAGTGGTACCCTTTGCTTCAGTAGTAGTACCACATTCGTCCATGTTTTATTTTCTTTTCTCTTATTTTGTTTCTGTTGAGAAGTGAAGAGAAGCAAATCAAATAGCTCACCTGCTCACTCAGATATTTCCCAAAACAAACTTAAATTTGTTGCATTAACTTTACTGTAAATTGATAATCATTAACACACTATGAGCGTAAAAAGATTTTGTGCCGCTCGTTTGGGCAGCACTTGAGCGGGATTGAAGTGAAAATGCGAAATGATACATCATCATGCATAATGCAATATATAAAACCCCTCCGGAAATCAGCTAGATCACTTACATATATTTATCACAAATCATCAGTGATGAAGTAAGCACTCAATTGTACAAATAGTCTAATTCTTTTCTTTTTCCGAAAATACAGAAGTTGAAAACAGGATTACATTTGTATACTGGACTGAGATTATTGTAGTTTTGCTTACAGAAAAGACATCAGTTTTCATTATGAAATGCATAAAATGCTAAAAATGATCTGTTTTTGTTTGAGTTTCAGTTTTAAATATCAATTTCAGAAGAAAAAACCGCTGCTTGAGTTTCAGATTGAGATTAGATTCAGAAACACAATCAGATTGTTAGACATTTCAGAATTAATCCAAAACTAACAGATTGGTTCTGTATTTCTATTCTGAAAATCACTCCCCAAATAAAAGTATCGGCATATGAAGGGGGTGTCAGGGCTAAATAAAGTCAAATAGCATCAACAGTAACTTAAAAGTAACAATTGTGCCCTTCTGCTCTAGCATAAGTTTTGTATTTACAAAGGAAACTGAGAATACAAACCTTCCGGAGGCTCTCAGTCTCAGCTGAACCAATTAGCCAATAGTGCCCACTTGAAAACAGCACTTCATCAACATCAAAACAAGCTATTAGTAACATTTGGTGACATATGCATGCATAGCAAACAAAAATTTACAGAGCGAAATCCACGAAACCAAAAGAAAATGAAAAGTAAGTTCATACACACAGCATTCATCAACATCACCAAAATCAACCACATGACTACAAAAACTGCAATGATCGAGAAAAACACAAGAATTGTGAAGGGGGTGTATACAGATCATCTTAATAAGATCTGATCGCCCATGTAACCTGTCACCAAATTCGTATATCACCACAAAAGGTGATTACCTCATGCCTCAATTGATGCGCAATTGTTTGATGAAGGTCACTATTTTTCACAAGTTGTCCAAAACTAGAAAATCCCTTTCTACCCAACCCCTGAGGGTGTGCACTGAGTTATCTCAATTTGAAATAATTCACATTGATAATGGAATTCCAACAGAACGTCACATTGGTATTTAGAATTCATCCTCAGCTAAACTCCCAGCACACAGATAGAATATCTCCTGTGACAAATTCAGATAACAAAACGAAAAAATGCAGGGCAAGGAGTGGTAATGGCAGACAAAAACATTTCAACCCCAAAAGAGCGTCGAGAGAATGGGGAAAAGGATAAAAGCGAAAGGGTAACACTGAAACAACATACGATTCGGTCATAATGGAGATTAAAATGAAATCTACAGTTCTCTGGTGATGCAGATTTCGGAAATAAGAACAACAATCAATCTGAAAATTTTCTTAAGAACAGAAAAACTGTCGAACCTTTTGTTAACGGAGGATCGCCTGGGCATGGCGGAACTGATGTATATTACAAATTTACAATGGGCTGCTTACAGCTCTTTTACAGAGATTGATTCTTCGATGTTCTTCGCTTTCTCTTCCTTCTCCTTTATTAAAAATATATTTTATATTAGCTTTTGGAATATTTAATTTAAAAAATATCTTTTATAGGAATAGCAATTAAATAAAAATGATGTTATCTTACTTGAGTATATTATAAATTATGATTTATGAAGTTTTTTACTTTTGTTACATCTTAATAAATCGCAAAAGAATTCAACTTTGGCGACAAAAGAAATTTGAAAATATTTAGTTCCTAAATAACCAAATAATTTAATTTGATGTATATTGTTATATAATGTTTTAAATAATTCAATACATTTTGTAGGATAAATTTGCATTTTTGTTCCATATACAGAGTTCTCACTTTTTGTTTCATAATCTTTAAATTGTCAATTTTAGTTCCATATTATTGAATTTTTCTATTTTCATAATTTTTGTCTTCGTTAAGTCACTTTGCTATAAGAACGTTTTTTATTTTTGAAGAAAAAATCAACTAAGAAACGGGGAAAAATAGCTTGATAGATTTTCAATTGGAATTCACTACAAGAACGTTTAAGGGCAAGCTCAAACTTTTCAAGAAAGTTCCAATCCAAGTGAGAAAAATTTATATTTCATGCCCTCTCCACTTTCATTCACTTTTTCTTACATATACGTGTTACGTGTATAAATAGACTATTCAAATTAAGAGAGATAAAACACAAATATAATAGATGATCTAAATTAGGAGAGATGAATCACTATGAAATCTTAAGTCATCCTAAAGAATCATGGACCATTTGGGCACTTAAAATTTCTAGAATTTTGATCCCAATTTTAGTATTTTACTATTAGTGAGAATTTTAATGTCATTTTTAAATTCTTGAGAGAAATAGTGTGTGAGAACCAATAATTGTTCTTTGTTAAATTTTGTTGAGACTAATCATGTGAACATCACTCATTCACTTGCAAATGGGACAACTGCGCCAAGACTTCACATACTCATTTGCGAGGGTTTAAAGTCTCAAATTATGGGTTTATTTGTAATTTTGTACTAACCTCTTACAAACTGCCAAAACCAGGTCCTTAAAATGTAAAACAGGACAAAATACTGATATGAAAAATAAAAATAAACTTTATGCATTAAAAATATGATTACATTTATGATTAATAAGCATGAGTTGAGAAAAATATTATCAAAATGCAGCTACCGAAATGAATAACTTAAATGGCATTCCCAATGCCTATTATCATAACGACTGAGAGGCTGTAATTGTAGTTTCTCTCAGAGGCTTAAAACTGGCTTCAGCCAATTCCTGTTGCTTGAGTATTCTACTCTTGGGTTCGAATTTCGCACCTGAAGGACCATTAATGGCTTTGGGTTCCTGCGATCTAAGCAGAAAATGCGTGCCAACCGAATCAATGGTTCTATCAATGAAACTTGACCTGGATATATAATCCTTCATGCGGCATATGAACTCCAAATGATCCCTCGCCTAAACACAAACCACATAAAGAAATTCATCAGTTCTTGGATTACAGACTAATCGCAATGGTAAATAACAAGTTACCAAGTATAAGCATACCTGTCGATATTTAGGAGCTCGTTTTGGCTGTTTGAGATAAGCCATGTTACTCATCTCATAGTCCCATAAAAAGGAAGTGTGGTGAATCCACCTAGTTGCTGTAGTACGCTGTGCGGTCCCACCAAACTTCCGGTTTCCAAGCACATAATCTGAAGGATCGAGAGCAATAAAAGAAACATAATCAGTCTCACAACATAATATTAGTCATTATTATGTAGGAACAACATCATCCATCCATTGTAGTTAAGTCTTTTGTCATTAATTTCCATCCAATCGTGTTAGGAAACCAAAACGACTTGAAATATGAAAGATAATTTCCTGAAATAAAAGCTGTAAAACATATCAAAAGGGAATAAAAGAGAAGGAAAAGAAAAAACTATGACAATAACAAATACAAGGAACATTAATTTACCCAAACCATCAAAGCTTTGCACCCGAAAATCAATTTAAACATTGCACACAAGTACAAATGTACTCAGGCTTCAATGATATCAGTCACCAGTTGAAGAAAATGGGCAAGAAATTTTTCAATATTCAAAATTCTCTTTATTTAAAAGAGAATTTCACTTTTTTTTTTTCTTTTTTCAACAAAATCTGTTGATACAGTAGTCCCCTAAAAGTAAATCTTGCACGAGAAATCATAAAACAAATGTAGTAACATGCACATACCATTCTCACGAAGGCTGAAATTCCCAATCCCTTGAAACACTTTGTCATATAAGAGGCTGCTCCATGACATGATAGGTTCCGGATATCGTAAACCAGGAACAGCATCCTTGTTGCATATAAATGTCACAAATACTGTGCCCTGATCAACAATAACAGTACCACCTGCCGTAAACCTTCGAATGACTGGAATATCATCTCTTAAGACAGACTCAATTTCAACAAGTTCCTCAGGTTTCCTATTACATATTCATGCAACGCACATTGACTTTGTTAGAGATTTTAAGTAAAAAAGTAGGTATCTGCTAATATTCTAAATCAAACATTAAAGTACGTGTCTACTTTATTGCAGATATGAAATTACACCTAGGGATTCTAAAGCAGCATCTTTTCAATCTCTGGAAATAAGAGAGAAGGTGACAAAAACAAATACATCTAGTTCATCATAACTAAGAGCAGAATGTAGTTGGAATTCTAAAATCCAAAAAGTAAAGTGAGGATAAAAAAATTACTTACTGAGAGGAACCCATAACAATGGTGGGGTCAACTGTTCCATCATTGATGATGCACCAGTTTTCAGTTGATCTTTCTAGCAGTCTCTCCTCCAAATGCAATTGTTGTAGAATCGGAACTCCTGGTAGCCTAAGAAGATTAATTAAGGAACGCCCAAAACTTCTTGTTTGAGATACAGCCATCACAATTCACAATACGCTTAAGTGAAGAAATAATTTCAGCTATGAACAATTTCTGAGCTCCAAGTGTTCTGTTCATGAAAATTGATACAAGCAATATAAGATATTTGCCCAAATGACCAAACTTGGGGTAAATTCATACTAGCAATATAAGATATTTGCCGAGGAAAAAACCGATTGAATTTCAAAAAATTAAAAAAATAAAAACATTGAAAATCTAACAATACATATACAAATAATAATGTGATTATATCCACAAAAATAAAGAAATTACAAAGTTTGAAAGAATTTAGTCTTAGACACTAGAAGAAATTGAAATTAAACTGGAATACAATCATACAAAGGAATTAAGGAAAGAAGGCTTATTGGAGAAGTTGTTGATGGCAACAGATGGCTGGCTGGGTGGGGCGCTGCAGTACTGGAGGACTCGTCGCGGAGGCGGCAGAATTGAGAATTGAGAATTGAGAAAACCTTAAGGCCGCGTTTACATATAACAGATAGGCGATAGCCATGTTAGAGAAGTTTGACATGCATATTCTTTTATTTACTTTGGTTGGACCAAAGCCCATGTCACCAATAAACACGCAAACGAGGCGTGTTTAATTTTGGCCCAACTTAACATGGCCTGAAAAATGACGTTCATGTTTATTTACAAAAGAGTACCACTCAAATTTTTGGGGAAAAGGGCTCATTGTTTGGCGCAAAATGCTCCAGCCTTCCTTCCACCGCAACTTCTCGTCCATGGCTTTGTCCGCCGCCGGTTACTCAACCGACCAGCACCATTTTTTCCGGCCATCTTATTTCCTCCGGCGACCCAAGACAACTGCCCTTTCACCCTTGTTTTTCAGATTTGGAGAAAACCCTTTTCCCCGGTTACCCACCTTCCAACCACAGCCGCCGGACGGCCATGGATTCCGGCAAGAACCACCACCATCTCAACAATACTTCAGCTCCGACCATCCCAAACATCGATCGTCCCTTTTTCTTCCTTTCCTCTCCTCTCCCGCATCTTAGCCGAAACAGGGAAGAAACTCCCCTATCCGCATCCATCAGCCGCCGCCGCTGCCAACGACCGACATCAAGCCACACGCACCACCGCATGACCGGATTCCCTTGCCCGCAAGACAACCACCTTCTCAGTCTCCGATCTTCCTCTCTCCGACCTTTTTTCCGCCACCATTACCGCCGTCTGGCCATCCCCTCCGGTCAGAAGGGGAAGCAGATTTAGGCCTTTTTTCCCTAATGTAAATTGGGGAAGCGGGATTTAGGCATTGGGACAGAAGGGACACAAATGTCTTTTCCCATTAATATGGACTTAACCCAATAAATGTAAACACCAATATCACAAGCAAATGGGCCGACAATGAAAGTCCAACATGAACTGTAAATAAAGGTTAACGGACTTAGAGTAGACTAACCTACCCAAACATGTCTGGCCCAAACATGTTTCGATATGTAAACGTGGCCTAAAGAGGCGTGGCTGATTTATGTGAATCTGAGTTTACGTAAAAGCCTAATACCTGTTCGTTGATAAAACAAATCCATTGTGTTTTAGGGGTATATATGTCTTTTCATCTACTATTATGAAGGAAAAATACATGTTCACTTGCAAATTCAGCGCGTATTCAAGGTTCAGGTTTCTGTATGCTTATTTTTAACTTTCACGGGATTTTCTGAGTGATTTTTTAAATGACAGGGTTTATATTGTTCATTAGGTATAGCAGGGTTGTCCATGCAAAAAATTTCCCTTTTTAATATATATATATATATATATATATATATATATATATATGTGTTTTATATAATAACCCAAATGAATTATAATATTAATAAATGTGTTTTATAAGTTCTAATGAAATGATCATATAAATTTGTTTGACATAATATTTATATAATAAATTTATATTTGTATTGCTAATTAAATTAGTTCATTTTCTATGTAAATTTGTTTTTCATATTTATTAAAAATTAGAAATAATTATATTGAACTACCCTGCATGTAGACATAATTATAACACAGTCTATTATTATTAAAAAATTACATTTTAATTCCTAAGTTTTGTTAATATTTGTAATTAAGCCTAATTTTTATAAACTTTTAGGATGATTTTGTATTTTTTGTCGTATATCGTACATACCATTTTTTTGGCCGCAACAGTTGAAAACCAAAGTATGGTAATGTAACATTTAATCAACAACATGAAAAGCTTTCTTCCCATCCAGGGCTTTATGAAGGCATACGTTAGATTCACAAACAAATAGCAACTCTGCAATACCAAAACGAGAATGTCCCACATGGTAAGCAGAGCTAGGAAGGGAGTGAGGGCTTTCATTTCAATCATCTAATTGATCAAATGAACTGATCATATAAATTTGTCTGATATAATACTTTATAATTTTTTTATATAATAATTTCTTTTTACTAAATTTGTTTAGCTAATTAAATTAGTTCGTTTTTTTTATGTAAATATGTTTTTTCATATTTATTAAAAATCACTAGTTCATTACAATTTATCTCGTGTTAATGTGTTTAACAGTAATTCAAATATTATGAATTCGTTTTATTTGAATTTGTGATAATTAAATTATATAAAAATCCAAAATCATATTATATGTAATGATTACAAGCTTAACAAAATTTTCGAACATATACTATGAATGATGGAATTTCATAATAATTTAATTATATAGTTATGCGCCTAATAAATATCCTTTTCTTATATACTTAAAACATGACGTCGAAACATTTGTCACTTGAAGTTTTTGAAAAATTCGATGAGTCGAACTATGACATTTGGCATTAAAAATATTCACTACTACATTCATGATAGGCAAGTAGGGTCACCTTAATTACTAGTAAGACCACACCTATTAAACCTAAGAAGGATGTCACTGAGCAATAGATCAATGAGTATAAGGCTAGCCTAGCTGTGTACCAAGAATGACTCATAAAGGATCGTGGTGCACGCTACGGTATGTTGAGGAACATGCACGATGATCTAATTGGAGTGTTTGAAGGTTATTCCACAGCCAAAGAGATGTAGAATCAACTTAAGATCAAATATAGTTAGACATCCGAGACAAGGTTGTGTACCTTGCATTTGAAATGGATGCAATACACCATAGCCTCCAATCGAACCATAAGTGGGCATTTGCGCACTATGAGTGTTATGGTTCGTAACCTAAAGGCTGCTGGAACTGACATTCTTGAAAACGCTCAAGTTCTGAATGTGATTCGTGCACTTTCAAATGAACCTGATCATTGGAAGAACTTCAACCTCCTTATGGCTCATAGTGATCATATCAAAACGTTTGTTGAAATCTCAAAGCATCTCCAGATGGAAGAGTAGCGCATAAAATTACTTGGTCACTTTGTGTTTGTTGCTCGAGGTAGAAAGCCCAAAGGTAGCAAATTCAAGCGAGAGCAAGTTTAAGAATGGAAAACATCCTTCTCAAACTAGTGGAGCAAAAGGTGGTGTGGCCAAAGTGGAACAACCTAAAAAAAATAACATGACGCGCGTGAAGTGATACAATAGTGGAAAAAATGGTTAGTTTGCTCGGATTGTCCCCAACCAAACAAGATACCTACTTCTCATTTTCCTCTTGAACTATGTGTTTGCAGATAGATATACATTAGTTGCTAACCATTTTTCTAATTAGATTGCAGATTTGGGAACAAGCAAGTACATATTGCAAGATCGTGCTGGTTTCTAAGAGTTTTTTTGTTTTAATTTTTTGTAACTCTTTGATTGAACATATCTTAACCACCGTACCTATGTCATTGTAAAGGAGCTCGAGCTAATAAGAAGGCTCGAAAAGCCAAGAATCGAACATCGTTGTAATGCTAAAAGAGTACATCACTAAATAAGAATACATCACTCCAAAGGAAAAAGAATCGCGAAAGAGAATGGTATATACAATCTCTATGAGATCCCAGCAAGCTGTTAAAAGAGTATAGATTGTTAGCAATGGGAGGGCGTTGGGCTAAGCTTATTTTGAGAATGATATTTACAATCTCTTTTAGATCCCCACAAGCAGTTAAAAGAGCATAGATTGTTAACAATGGGAGGCTTTTGGGCTAAAGCTTATTTTGAGGTGCTTCCGAGTTCTCGCATCTGATTAGATGTCGAAGCTTATTAGGTATTGAAACTTATCTTAGAAGATCTCAAAGAGTTCAGATAAAAGTAAGTTCATGGGGTTATAAGAAATTCATAAGGACAATTATGTAATTAAGATTGAAAAAATACAAAAGGTGTTAAGTTCATACAAGAAAGTTTTTCCCCAACTATCTTAAACGAGCAGCTCGTATGAAATATTTTAACTCACACTCGACGGCATGTATAAGTTGTCTTAAGAAAAGATCAAGTCATGTGCTAATGACATCAAAATCAAATTCTACTCCCAAAAACTCACTAGCACGAACAAAAATTATAAGTGAATCAAAACCAGCTATCATGGATATCCTAGTATTTCAAGAAAATACCTAGAGCAAACAGAATCACAAGCCAAGGAACTAGATGTTATACAACAACAATAAATGAATTGACACGAGCCTCGAATGCAATTGGAGAGTAGAGTCAAAACATTCTAACAATATACATACAGTAAAGCAACTCTGAGTTTCTGGTAAGTCCTCCAAAATCAACGTTGCTCCGTATTTTCAGCAACTGCTAATGGCAAAGGGAATTTCCTCCGGCGAGCAGATTTTGTACATATACTCTTCCAACAATTTTTACAGCAAAGGGAATTATATAAGCCTTTTTGCCACTAATTTTTGCAAAAACCAAGCATGAATCACTTGAATCGTCTGCATCAAGATTGACTAACATACAGCACTGGAACGAGACCAGCCATTTTCCCATCCCGCCCAGGGCGTTTCTTCTTGACCTGCAACAGCAGTAACATTAGCAAAATTATTAAGTCTTAGCACAATATCTTATGTCAATATACGAGGAAATATAGGCAAACCATGCCAGAGAGATTGTGAGGTGTAACATGCATAATCATGAACGAGGAAATAAGCATCCATCGCATACATTTTTTAATTAAAGTCCGACGAGAAAATTTATCAGCTATCAAGGTGCATTTTACTTACATAATACCAGCCATCCACTTCATATTCGATCTCAAGTTCTTCTCCAGCCGTAAGGTTAAGCTGCAGAGAATTAAACTCAATATAATCACATGACACGTGCTAAAAGAAAACAAAGACAAGGTACACTTAGAGAAGGAAAAATAATTCACGACCTACTTCCGGGTTGTAAACTAGCTGAGCTTATTTTGAAGAGATTCTAAGCTCTCAGACGTTTTTGGCACTAAAATGTTTTAGGTGATCAATCTAATTTTGAGAATAAGATCTCCAAGTGTTTATGGATTAAAATAAGATCATAAGCTCATAAGATGTTAATAATTACGATTGTGAAATTAATTTGGTAAAAAAAATAGGGGAATGTCGTAGGATATTAAAACCTAAGACGGTATTCCTCAACTTATTGTAAAGAGCTTCTCCTCGGTCTTATTTTGAGAGCTTATTTTTATAAAAAGAAAATGATCACACAGTTAGCAACATCTTATAAGATGTTTGAAAGAGTTTAAAAGCTCAACCAAATACCCTCTTAGTTTTCCGGACTCCTAATAGTAGCATACATGGGAACACACAACTAGATAGCTGGAACTGGCAATAGTGAACTCACCTCATCATCTCCACCCGCAGTGAAGTCATAAAGTGCTGAGCCAAACTGTGGGTGTCCAGAAGATGAGCGTCCATCATCAAAACTTTGCGAAGCCGAACCAGCTAACGGATTCTCGAAAGAGTCGTGTCTTTGATGATCAGGTGATGAATATGGAGGAGGTTCTTCTCTTATCTACACAAGCCAAATATTAGACTTTGCGATCAGTTTAAAAGTAAACAGTAACGAAACGAGGCTCAGAATATCAACCGGTGAAGCAGCAGCACCCTCATATGCACTATATCTGTTTCCACCTGATTTTTCCTGCAAAAGCAACTGCAAAGTGTCATCTTGTGTGAGCATATTTATCCTCTAAACACTTCTTTGGTGTACAGTGGTGCCTTGCCAGTGCCACCTTTCAGATGTGATTTGCTCTTGAAAAGTCAAAATACTTGATTTCATCACTGGGATTAAGTATAGCATGCAGACAAAATGGCAAATAATGATCAAGGAACTGGATCTAAATCTATTTCTTCTTTTGTCTCATTTACTCCTAGGGAGTAAATTATTGTTTTTGCATAAATTTCTTCCTTTGGAAGTTAGAGACAATCCGAATGTATCAAAAAAGATCCGATATAATACCATCACAGGAATGCTAATTTAGATATGTGGTCATTGTAGTAAAATGGAAAACAGTTCTCAGATGTAACAAATCACATGTTTTAGCTCCTAATAACAAAAAGTTATCAACCTGTATATGACCAGGCTCAACGATCTAAAATTCAGTTAATCTTCTGTATGGTACATATATTTTGGGGAAACAATTTGGTTTGGAAAACTAAGTTAAAACATTCGAATATGACAACAGCATTCATGGAGAATTCTAAATCACAAGGACCGTAGCGTTCTTTCGTAGTTACTCAGGCAAAACTTGATCATGAAACTCTTGACACCATCCTCTTAAAATTCTATTTACCTTCATATAAGGAGAGTCATAAACCAGCATGCATTGTGCTATTAACAGCAACTTGATCATGACCACATAACTAGATACCATCTTCTTAAAATCTTTTTTTCCATTTTTGATCAGATATAATTATATCTGTCTTATAACATAAATAACTACTAAAATTACATTAATATATATGTGGATAATTTAAGAGCAGATCATGTAAAGCTGCATAAATAGGGAAAAAAAAAAAAAAAAGGCAAAATATTTGAAACTTCTAAAAGCATATATTACAGGAGTAAGGTTTCAAAAGTCAATTGAGGAGAGATGATTTTGGCCTATATTTTAATGTAAAGAAGAGAGATGAAAGTTTTGAACCGCTCAAACAATAATATACCTATTCCAAGGAATAAAATAGTCTAGTGAACTGTTTTAGGATTTTAGGTTTTGATTATCAAGGGTTATTCTCCCTTGTTTTATAATACCATTTTTTTCTCAATATCTTCAAACCAATGCCCACAAGACATCAGGACATTATCATAAGGAAACAAAATAGATTCAACAGATATACTAGCACACCTTGGACGGTTTTGAACTGAACAATGATGGATAGTTCATTCCTCCAAAGTGGGAGGATATCGATGTCTCAACGGACCCTGTGGAATCTGGGGAGGAAGATCCAGATGATCTTGCATCGTATTCCTGCAGAGTAAGCAAATGATTAAGACACATACTATCTTGAATGGATTTACTAAAATAACGCAAGCAACAGATGAGAACTCCAAACCATTTCATTTGTTTCTAAGAGAGTCTTCGCCCACATATCATCGTAACTCATGGAAGGCCTCGAAATAATGTTCTCTTCCTCAACATCGGGAGCATCAGTACCAGCACCAGCCAGAAATTCATTGACCTAACATGAGTATGTGTGAGAGTGTGTGTGTGTGTGTTACGAAGCAGTCAGAACCAATACAAGAAGAAAAGAACCAAGTGCCTTGAAAAACAAAATGGAAGCATGATAGGCAATTGCTGTCAAAATGAGAAAGAACTTTGTTTGCATTCAAATTGCAATCCGCATTACTTCCAAAAGAATTTCAGCTGTACAGATTATCTAAACACTTACCAAAATCACAGAACAGAATACATTACGGAATACAAAATTTGTATTATTGTTTTGTGTGTGTATGCAAAATTTTGACTATGCAGGGATTTGGTGGAAGACTTCATGGAACTGGGGGATGACCCCATAGCAGCCCTCCATCCTGCTCACCAATACCAAATTAAATACTAGACGCTAACCATGTCAGCTTTTTAAGGCCTAATAAAGTCTGCAATGCAAATTGTTTTACTATAAATTATCTACATGTACAGAAGAATGACCATCGGCTATTCTTCAAAAGCAACAGCTCATCCTCTGAGATGAAATTGATGTTAGTTGCCCATACTTTTTAAAACAAATATATTCTTACCCTATTCATGGCGGGTGCATTATCATCACCAAGACTCGAGGCCCAAAAATTGACAAGGTCATCATCCAATGAATCTGGCTCAGCTGACTGAGGTTTAGTATTATTTTCATATATAAGATCAGGAAGCTTTGTTCTCGTACTTTCATACATAAGGTCAGAAATGCCTGTTGCAACAGCAGGATCACTGAGGCCCGTTGATGCACTTATATTATGCCGGGTGCGGTAGATATCAATAAGTTTCGCACTGCAGTATTGTGAAACCAAACAATAGAGCACAGTTAGATTGTCAAACTTAGCTTTCAACCAATAAAAATTGCCAGCAGAAGATGCACAAGGGGTTATCATTCCAGAATTTTTGGAATACAGTAGAGGAACTTAACTTCATGTCAAAGGAAAATGCATTATGTTTGACACAAAGACACTGCATATTTTTAGTTTAGCAGTTCTCTCTGAGGATTGTACCTTGTTGGCCCCAAAGGAAGGTATTTTGATTTAGGAACATAACAAAAGAGCGAGACAAGATCTAACAATCTCTCATGAGTTTCATAAAGCTTTTTCAGTTCCTCATCAGTCCACTCTTTTTTGGCATTGTCATGATTGCGCATCTCCCTGAATATTGAATAGCAGAAATCATGTTAAAGTTCTGAAATTAATTATCCAACAAGATATCTAAAGCCCGGGTATGGTCACATGCTTACTTTATGAGTTCATCTTGCGCACTATACATTTCATCGAGGACTTTCAACATGGGGCTTATTAAAGATCCTAGGCCTGTACCGCTTGCTCCCTGATCTTCACCATTACTAGTATGCATATCTGAAAACTGAGACTGTACACCACCTTGTGCTAGAGTATGCAAAAATTCATAGATCTGTAGCCGATAAGGCTCGCCGGATCTAATTGCAATAGTAGTCAAAGCTTGAGCAGCAATGATACGAATCTGGGATATAATTCAACAAAGTGACAGATATTAAGGTTTAATTTCCATTAGGTTGAAAAGTTACGTACAGCAATTTGAACTCAAAACATTTGTCAGTAAAGTTCCACATCTCACGCAACAGAAAAGTTACATATCATGCAAGAAATTTAAAAACTGGATTGGTGAATAAAGCACCTCTGCTGCTGGGTCATTGACAGACCAGTGACTTCAACGATCAAATGGATTATGCAAGCATGAGTCATTTTAACATGTTCTAAAATTAAAAACATAAGTACTGACAACTTAGTCAATCAAATCATAAGCAGATTGAGAAAACTCATTAATCTTGTTCATCAAGTTGCAAGCAACTCAAGAGATCCTGAAATGACACCCTAGTCGATTATGAATCAATATATCCAGTGTTGACCTTGCTAGGCCAGATCTTTACCTTGGAACACTAGATTTAGATTACTAAAGTGGACATGCTCTAAATTCCATTCAAACAGTTTGGCTAACCAGTGTAGTCTGGTTCTAGAAAGTACACACCAGCTAGACTAATATGAAAAGGAAAAAAGCAAGAGATGCTTCATAAACCAACATCAATGGATCTTCCAAAAATAACTTCAAATACAAGAGAAAAATTTATCCCATAAAGGAACAAGGTAAAAAAAAATATATACCTCCCAGCTGCCACTGAATGCACACCTTTGAAGTCGAGTCAGAGCACCAGCCAGGGTAGGATTACGAGAGCTGGCAGCAGCCACCATTTTATCAGCATCCAACATCATCAATGCTGTACCTGGTGGTGTTGCAGACTCCCAAGCATATTCAGAGGCAGCATAGTTTGCATTTTCTCCAAGGAACCAGACCTGAATGTGGTCAAAACAGACATTAACCATTGGAAATTATCATGTATTAGATACCACTAGTAAATTAACAAACAATAACATATAATATAGCAAATCTACTTACTGCTGCTTGAACTAATCTCTGCAATGCAATGGCTGACTTTGGATCAGATGCTGAGACTCGGTCAATTGAGGTAAGTCCCAAAGTAAAGCCAGGCTGGGGAGGTGGCAAATCGAGAACTATTGTGACAGCTTCCAGAGCTGTATGTTTTCCATCAGGTCCAGCTCCTACCAGGCAAGTCTAGGATATATACAACTCTTAGACAAAGAAGTGTAAAAAATATTAGATTAACAATGGTTATAAATCATTTGATTGGGTCATCTGAACCTACTTTCCACAGAAGCTGAAGGACATCAGCATCAATCTTCCCTGGTACTTTAGTGGCAAATACTCTAGCAATTTCAAGAAGAGTGACAGCCATATCTGGAGTAGCCTAATAGGTCACAAACAAGAAATAAGGAGGTAAGAACATAGCACATGCATATCAATGAGGAAGAATAAGCCTAAACCAAATTCGTTAATGTTTCAAGCCCTAAATTATCCAGCACACAGGTGTACATAAGCGAGCACACAGAGAAATCGTGCCAGTAAAATAAGGCAAGAATTAAAAGCCAAGACAGCAATTATTTCACTCACAGAAAACAAATATGAGTACAAAGAATGATCCATGGTCTGTATCAAAAGTTAACCTAAAAATAAAATAGACAGTGAAAACCCAGAATAAGCAGGAATTTTTAAAACTCCTATTCTTTTTTTTTTTTTCAGAAAAACAGTTTTGTATATATAAGGAACATCACAACTAAAACAATAGTGGTCTACCTAAGTATTTAAATATTCTTTGCAAATGTAAAGAAGTGGAACAAGCTGAGACTGATCTGACACAATGCAACAACGAAGAAACATTAATGAGGCAACAACGAAGAAACATTAATGAGAGATCCTCAAAATCAAGATTAACACGACAAAAATATTTCAAAACGGGAAAACCCAGCTTAGCAAATAATACATAGCTAAACATGGAAGACCGCCATTGGTACTCGTGTGTCACAATCTTTTCTGACCAAGTTCTTTCAGAGCAAAAGAATAGCTCAAAATTATCATTTCATAGGAACCGATCATAACCATCATTCACAGCTTACAGAACAACTATCCCATGTGTCTTAACTTATTCCAATCAGAGAAAATGCAATAAAGTTGATTAGACACTACTATACAAGGGCGGTCTATAAGGCCAAGAGCAGCACTTGACCTATATAGGAGGTGCACAACTTATCTACATCTGTCTCATGAATCACAAAATGGATAAAGCAAAGAATTTGATAAACACAAAAAGATGATCAGAGACACAATTATGACCTAATACAAGATAATAAATGCAATGCAGAAATAGGAAGCTTGCAATCTGAGCATAGTATAGGAGCAACCATCTCTAGAATATTCAATCGTGCATTCAAGATGTAGCAAATTAAAAATGGAGATCTCTAAATAAATTTTCCTTGTTTCCCCGCCCAAAATGGAGGAATGCACGGGAAAAAATAATGCAAAATATAAGAATTGGTAGATTCATACCACATCAATAAAAGGAAAATAATTCATAAGTCCTGCATACCTTGAAACGAGCATGCAATGTTAACAATATATCATTCAACAACGTTGCTGGCCATGATGGATCTGAAAGCTCGGACGCAATGATGGATTCCAATTCATCAAAAGATTCATGTGGGCTTTGCATCCATATGAGTGCTTTTATGACCATTGCACGCACATAAACACATTCACAAGCAACAGTTGTTCGCACAACCTCCATTAGTGAAGCCAATAAACTTGCAATAGTGTCCTTGCTACCCATTCCACTAGACATAGAAGGAACTCTACGGATACCTGCCACCAAAGATAATAAGGCAAAACTTAGAATCTGAGACGAAAGGTAAAAAGCTAAAAAGCAGAAATAGCAGCCATGTCTCATGCATAAAGTGAAAATGTAAACATGCACCCGCACAGAAGTCCACATTCAATTCTTCTTTACAATGAAACGAGCTATTGGTTAGCAAGGAATGATCTAGCAATGAATAGAGAGAAAGGCCAGAAAATTATTGTGTGCTCATATACATACATCAGCATTCTTCAAGGACACTTGCAAGTAAAGCAGAACTGCACTAATTATGTATTTTGCACAAGAAGTAGAAACAACAACTGGATGAGATACTTGATTGAGTCTCCATAAATGCATTGCTGACCTAGATTACTTCCAAGTATCAGAACAACCCGCGCACACACACACACAAACACACACACAAATATATATATAAAAGATATATGTAAGGTTAGGAAACCTTTTGCAAACATATAGGAAGAAGAGTTTTCTCCACTTATAAGACGGCATCAGAGAGACTTTTGTTTTTCCTTTTCATAAGCTTAGACATATCTCCTTAGTTTCATCTTGAAATGGAGAAATACAGTAGCAGCTTGTTGAAAAGGACAAAAATAGGCAAGTTTCTTGTGCAGGCAGTTAACCACAGAACACAGAACATGGTGAGCAGCCTCTAGCAGACCAAATGCCTTAATGCAACCCCTCTTATATTTTATACTATCTTTTAGTTAATGGTTTAGGTAATATTAGTTGCTGACCTGGATAGGCCCAGGGAAAGAGTTTGCGATACCACAGAATTACAGTGGGTTTCCAACATTACAATCATATACCAGATTAGTGATTTTATTTTTGATAGACTCGTGCATCTAAGGAACTAAACAGCTACAAACATGATGATAGTTTTCATGAATTAGAGATGGCAACGCCTAAATGTTCAGAATTTCGGATGCTCCCACAAACATTATCTATACCAACACCTGAGAGGGTGGGGGTGACTTGAATGCTAGAAAATGGGAAATGTATCTTTTGCAACAACTGAAAATCAAAATTGGTTCAAAGATGTTGAAGACAAATCTAAGCATATTGAACAGTTCTTCAGCAGGGTAAACTTTTCAGAAGAGAAATGCAAAAATCCACTCTGATGATTATAATTCTCTGCTTAACCAAAACAGACTTTTCTGATAGTATGCAGTGTCACCAGGTTTTTTGGGGACATTCGACGGAATAAACTATCGGTGTTCAAATTATGTTATAAAGATGAAACTATAGAGTAGAGATGGACAAATTTCTCTAAATTTCAAGTCCTTACAGGATTTGGATCACTCTAGAAACCCTTTGCTAATCATTTATATATCTCAACTTTCTAATAAAAGCCTTGAAAGTATATGTTGGGTATGAGAAATTCAGAAGCAATGTGCCCAACAGACACTGTCCTCAACATATATGATATAGATACACTCCAAAAAAGATCATCTGTTCAAGCTGATAATAAAGCGACCAACTTTTAGAGAACACAATAAGATTACTAACAGGATACATTTCAGCAAATGATCAAGTGATCAACATTACCTTCGGATGGTGCTGTTGGATTAATATCCGCATCGTATGAATCATTTTCTGAAAACGTATTAACATAAGCTCCTTCATCGATATCCTGTAGACCTAATGCAAAAGCAGCAGCACGACTTTTTCCCATTTCCTGTACAACTCTTGCTGCTGCATGCAACACCGGTCGCGAGAAACTACGGAACGAACTTTCCAACCTGTGAAAGCAAATAGACCAATAATGCTCAAAGTTCACCCTGATAACTCTTCAGATAATCTGATGCTAATGTATGTATTCATCAAATAGGCCTTCTCAGAAGATTTGCGCACGCATGCAAATATAAAAGGAAATTTGATAACCTCCGCATGACAAGTTTGATCAGTGGTTGTGGGCGCCTTGTCTTTGAAGATTTATCTTTGCTAGGCTTTGGTGCACCAGCATCTTTTGAATCGGAACTTGGGTCCTTCATAGAAGGAATATCTGGAATCTTGAGAATTTCTCTACTTAATCGATACCACCCAGAAGCTCTTTCTTCGGTCCTATATTGAGCATGGAAAGTAAGAGGTAGAACTGGAAACGTGCACAATGACTAGCCAAACAAAAAGAAAACACTACTTGGGTAGAAAATAAGAACTGCACATATTTATAAATACACACACACACACATATATCTTGGGGATAAATGTACGCCAGTGCAATATATACACATGTGTTGGCATATATGTTTACCTCTCAGAATTATCAAATTTACCCAGTACACAAAGGATAGCCTCAAAACAAACTCTTTCACTGGGATCCAAGAGAAGTTGATACAGAACAGAAGTGAAATCAGACTTGATATCTGGGCGATCTGTACCGACAATAATTCAAGTCAAATTAAGATTTCATCAATAATTGCAGTCTACGTCTCTCGGAAATGGGAGGCTCATCTTTAAAGCTAAATTTAATGTATAAGTTAGTATTCATCCAAAATAAGTACCATCCAGTGCTCGAGCTCTAGACACAGTATGGCACAACTTAGCAAGTGCAACTCTCGCAAGAACGTCATGCAAGTGGAGAACATCCAGCAGAGCCCCTGATTGATAGAAATTTCGGAAAAGACAACTGTTAGAGGAAATGCAAGAAAAGTTTTCACCAAAATGACAAAAGCCAGAATATTGACCCACCACCAGGTTGTACGTGGTTTCCTGAAAAGTAAACAGAAAACATAATGGTTAAAAAGTAACCCAAATATATATAGTTGAAAGCTAAGACTAGATCATGTCATTATTTGTCAAGAACAAGTAGTAGTTCTATAGCTAGGCAATTCTATCAAAGAACGAATAATTGAAATTAGTACCAGGCAAAAAGGAATACTTCTTAGATTTCAAAGAGGTTTTCCCTTTCAATGTTCAACAAGGTTTGGGAAACAGCCATCCTTAAAATATACCTCACAACTAGGGATGCAAATGAATTGAGCCTGTTTACGAGCCGCCTCAAAAAATGTTTGAGCTCAGGTTCAAAGTTTTCGAACTCAAGTTTGGCTTGCAAAGGTTCCAGGATGAACTCGATCACAATCATTCTTGTTCAAATGTTAGACATCGAGCTTGCAAGCTTTTATTTTAATTATTATTTAAAAATCATATAATTATAAATAATATCAATGCTAGAGTTCGAACTCGTGCATTGAAATATTGAAATTATGAAATCCAAGCTAAAACTGAAGCACGAGCCAACAATGCTTAATGCTTTTGAGCATAAAAATGAGAGTGGCAGCCAATCATAATTCTGAATTTGTGGATGCAGAACAGCTTCTAATCAATGCATATATTTGAAGAGTTGTATATGAGGTGATTTCAATATAATTAAATATAACACGCTCCTTCAGACTATTCTGATTAACAGAGCAGTCAATCAACGAGCCTAAAAACTTCACGAGATTAAAAGGGTGTTCCTGTACATGATACACACAGTTCGAAGTCGAACACCAGTTCTGTGTGAATTCACCATCAAACTGTCATGTAACAAAACATAGAAACTCACAAGTATGGTACTGAAAAACTTCAAAATGACTAAATTACCTAATGCCATTGCAACTGCATAGGGATCTTTCGTTGCCAATTCAGCTAGAATTTCAAGTGAATGCCTAACTGCTACAGGATCAGAGAATGAAACACTGCAACAAGATATGAAATAGCTTGACGAGTGGTGTCCAAAGGTGCAACAAACTAAAAATAAATTATAGTTATTATAACATGCCAGTGTATCCCTTTAAAGAACACACACACATGGAGACCAACACTACACACACAGCTACTTCTGGTGATTTACGAAATCAATATTTTATGGATCTCCATTAAATTCCAATACGTTTTAGAATATATGGAACATAAACCAACTTTAACTGAACGCTTTTAAATTTCCTAACAAATTCTATTGAAGGGTTGGAAGTTTGTCCCAACTGAACAAGTCGAGGTGAACTAACTAAACATAAATATAGTTATTATAGTATGCTAGTGTATCCCTGAAAGAACACAGACACACACAGAGAGAAAAACCTACACTAAACACATAGCTGCTTCTGGCTATTTAAGAAATCATTATTTTATGGATTTCCATTAAATTCTAATATGTTTTAGAATATATCCAAGATAACCAACTTTCACTGAATAGATGTTGTCTGAAGACAGAAAAGAGAAGGCACATATTATGTGCTTAAGAAAATTAAATAGAAAGACAAAATTATAGCAACAATCTATCCCAACCTAATCTTTCACCCTCTACTAACCTACATGATTGACTTTAGCTTGAGATGCATATTTAGATTTATAAATACCACTAGTATAAAAGGTATTCTATATGTGGTAGGAGCATACCGGGCTACTTCTAAGTTCTATCTCACTTTCAAAATACTGATTTTTATGATTCCATCAGTTTTAGCCCATTTCTATACAATGTGATGTGTTGAATACTCAGAGCTTACACATATATTAAGTGTAGCACTTATTTCATGAATATGATGTCAAAGAAACAAACTAGTCGAAGGGTTTATGCATATTACAAAGAGTATATGATTCAAAGAATAAATTCGGCTTGAAGTCAATTCACATGACATCCTAATAAATAATGATAAATGACATGATGTATTAATATGGTATTTACTATTTAGTCATGTTGGTACATGATGTTAATTATGTCTGGCCATCTGGCAGCAGAATTTGGCAGGAATGAGGAGTCTGATTTTGTGGTCTTCATTAGGCGCCACACTAATAGATAATGAGAAATCACTAACCTTGTTTTTTTATTGTTAGGCTTTTTCGTCTGCTTTAATAATTATGCATTTAAGCACCCAGTCAGTTAATTAATTCTTCGGACCCTTCTGAAACTTAATAATTGATCGACTTAGTGATATCTAATAAGGAAGATGACCAACAACCGACGTGAATATCTAACATAAGCAGTGTAGACAGCATAGCAGAATACGGAGGTTGGTTGACATAAAAGTTGATATTGCAAATAGAAATAAGATTTATCGCTCTAAATCAGGACAAAATGATATTAGCACTAAAATCAAAACTTTTTGCACCAGACAGATCAATTACTTCAATGGAATTGCATCAACCTTCATAATTAAAACGTCAAGAAAAGATAGTTACTAACCCTTGTGCAGCACGATGAAGAAATGCAGGATTTCCTGGATCTAGAGGGAGTCTTCTCAAAGCACTTACGGCTGCATATTGCAAATTGCTCCGAATAATTGACTGATAATTCCCGAGGTAAAAGATGGTTACTCATTACTTAAAAGTTATGATGACACTGGTAAAAATTAGAAAATAAATCACAACACCACATGTCTATCAACTTTACAAATGAACAATGAGACCAAACTGTGGATCCAGTTAGGCAGCCAAATTTAGGACAAGAAAATAAAGTTTCCTTTAAATATGTGCAAAGAAGATCTCTATGTTCACATTAAGAAAAAATAAACAAAGAATTATTGTTCCTTTGAACTTGGAGAATTCATGGTATTTTCAATAAGTAAGGTGCAGCTTCCTGGTACAACTCTGATTTATTACCCACCAAAACTATTTTACGTATTGTGGTGACACATTAAAAAACCTCGATGACTTCAGTGAACTTTATCAATAGCTAAAGATGCCCTCAAATAGTTTATGAAGATCATACATGAGATGAAACGAACAGCAAGATCATTCATTCCCTTTTATCCACCAAGCTTTCTGACGAGTGCAATTAATTTCAAATGAAGAATTATTTTCATAACCACTTCAATTCTATTTGAAATACACAGTTGATGAGAATCCTTAATTTATCTGACAACAAAATAAGGCTTGGAAAGAAAAATGTGCGATTGAGAAGCTAGACAGAAAAACCAAACATAGACACAAACCAATACGTTTATAAGGTGATTGGAACTAATAAGGAAAGTGCACATGCAACAACTTAGTAAAGACAAACTAAAGCAGGCTATTTCTATGAGATCAAACACTAAATGTTGCAATAGGATCAATTTTCTCATATAATAATCCAAGCCATATGAATTAGCATGAGCTTGGTCCTCTCTTGTTCTAGGATTACCATATCCCATGGTCCCACCATTAAGAAAAAGAAGCTAACCAGCTCAGCACATCATGTGTAGCTGAATCAGCCTAGTCTCTGAGTGCAACATTTAGTGCTTACAGAGATATATCCTAAGCAGTAGCATCTGAATTTTATAACGGGAGTGAACTACTTAACTGATTTTTCCGTATGGCCATAGTATCTGATACAATGAATTCTTTTGAGGTTCTAGTAAAGATTCAGACTTAAAAGGAGAAACGAAATAGGCTTCAGGATTATAAGAAAACCTCCCTCAGGTCTTCCAGACATGCTTCAACTCTAGGAAGCTTGGAATGTAGAAATTAGATTGTATGTTCATTATTCAATCTTATAACAATGTCTAAAACTACTTATATTCGAGCTTAAAAACTACTAGCACGTTTTGAGGCTATTCCGACCACTTTAATAAAGACAGACACAAGAAAAATGTTATGACTATAGTATTACAAGAATGATGGCAATAACAATTTTCATGCCTCAACACACAGCTCAACAAAGAAAAATATGTTGTGCATGTCAAAATGGTGTACCGACAAGCCTATCCAAAAATGAAAACTAAATAGAAATGAAAATGTTCTGGTTGAAAAGCATACCTCCTTATCACCTCCCTTTGTTCCAAATATACCTTTTTTCCGCTTCTGTGGGTCAGCAACCTGGAATTTGTATACGTCTTAAGTTAATTTTGAAATCACAGCTTAATAACCTTATATGTCATTCATTTTGAAAAGATAAACACATACTAATTTGTTTGCCAATAATATCATAATAACAGAGCAACAGATGGAGCAGCAACAATTATTATTACAGCAAGCGCAATAATAATGCCAACAACATTACACATGAGAAAGTAGCAGAAATCGTATTTATTAGAGAAATTCAGCTATATCAACTGCTGCTACAAACAGAACATGAAAATGGTAATCTCTTAAACATATACCCAGAAAAAAAATTTCAAGACTCAGTAGTCTTCAGCCCCTTGCTTCTCATTTATCAATATTTTCCATGGAATGTCTACCAGGAAAAATAAGATTGTGTATGTGCCAAGTAATAATATTATGCCCTGCTACGATTTATTTAGAATTTAACAATGTGCAAGCACAGTTTAAATTTTAGCTTTATTCTTGCAGGCTTTGAGACAAAGTAAGATAAGCTCACAGCAAATTTTCAAAAAATTAATGACCCTTAGATCAAAAATGATTCAAGGGGGAAAATGTCAGCAAATATCTTTCATTTTACAGAAAAATAACTCAAGATACACAGCACTAATAACTTGTTTGTGTCTCTATATAAAAACAATTTAGAGGTGAGCAAACCTTATCCAAAATGCTGAACACAATTTCGTATAACCTCGATAGAATTTCTGAGTTGGTTGAAGGAGCATAAGTAAGAGCCTTTAATGCTTGCAGTCTCCTTGGATGAACTTAAGAAAAAACAAAGAAGATCAATTATCAACCTGCAGCTCTTGCTAGCCTTGAATGAGATTTAAAGATTCCAATGTTAAGAAGCTAATAACCCAGAAAAGCACATTACTATATCATAGTATATTCCGTTAAAATACTTAATATGCACTAAAAAATGCAAGAAATACAAGATTAGATCTTCTTTATACTTTCACATATCATGCTGCCTCACTTAGTAGGAAGCATAATTTTTTCCAATAATCAAAGAGTCAAGGGATGAAATTCCTTTACGCTGGACGAGAACACGCTTATAAGGAACAAAGTTTAAGTAAGCTAGCTTACTTGCTATACAAGATGAATTTGGCTGAAATTTTTCGTAAGAGTTTGAATCCAGCGTCCTACTAGAAGTAGGTCATTGTTAGACGTCCTATGGATCATAATTTCCTCTAAAATACATGAATTGGGTCATCGAGGTGTGTAGCATGTCCAACAGAACATGATTATGGGCTACTTGCTTCAAAAACTAAGATCACACATACCCAAACCTTGCACTATGAGATGTTAGTTTTCGGACCTAACGCATAAAGGGACTATTACCTACTGTATTCCAACAATTTTAGGTTGTTTCTACAGTCCCAGCTTAAAGATCCTTCGCTATAGGTAGACTGTCCCAAAATGGAAGTACCACCAGTTGAATATTTTTACATAAGGAAACTAAAACTACGACAGTGAATAGTTATTTATCTGGTAACGAATATCAGGGATTAGGTTTGAATGGATAACTCATCAAACTACAAAGCTGTAACCACCAACTTAAAGCATTTCAAAATACATTTGCAACGGGAATGGAATTCATTGGTCCAGAAATATAAATCAGGAAATCACATTTGGTACAGTTGGCAAAGAATGTCATTTTTTCTTACAAAAATATGAACTGAACAGAAGAGAAAGCTGCAAAATGAAAGATTAAGTTAATTAGTAATACAAATCAAGAGGGCATATAACTCACATTGAACATCTTCATTTAGAGCCTCTGAAGATAACCTCTCCACTATTCTAGGAACAACGTCAGCTCTTGTCACCCCTCCACCAGCATCTATGTCCGCCAAAGCATCCCAGTTTGGAGTAGGTATCCCACCACCTGGACTTAATCCTTGT
This sequence comes from Lantana camara, assembly GCA_037501455.1. Lineage (NCBI taxonomy): Eukaryota > Viridiplantae > Streptophyta > Magnoliopsida > Lamiales > Verbenaceae > Lantana > Lantana camara. The sequence goes on along the minus strand of CM074863.1, from coordinate 18,571,656 downwards.
GAACCAGAATCTGACAGAATTCTGGCCAAGTAATAATACACATACCGCAATACAGTCCTGTCCTCACACTGCTGGTCAAGCTAGATTAAAAAGGAGAAAGATTATACAAATCAGCATTCATTTCTAATAAGCAAAGAACAACCACTATTAGCAACTTGAAACATTTATCACCCTTAATAGATGAAATTCCAGAACAAGAAATAAAGCATACAAAACTCCATGGAACCATTAGGGGATTTGTCAAGCATCAAAGCAACAAAGGCAATTTGATATAAGGAACATGATATAGGATGCTGTCAACTTCTTTAAACAGCTTTCCAAACACTCCAGAAGGACATAACTTGAATGAGTTTTCAATAACACACGGGTTGAAAGAGTCGCCAGATCACTATTCATGGAGCTAAACCATAGGACGTAACTTGAATGAGTTTTGGGAATGTGCTATGATTAAAATTTTACAACTAATCGATAAGTGCCTGGCTTCTCAAAAATAAATTCAGCTTGCGTGAATAATTAACAGACATGAGGGTTTTCAGCGCAGTTTTGAGTTATATCAGTCCGTGTTGACTAGTACTTTGGCGCTTTCAATCACGATGGGAGTCATTTTCTCTAATTGAGAGCATGACAACAACCTTTTATATTACGTGATACAGTTTTCTTTCTTCATCTTTGTTGTTTTTTCAAGAATCAGATTAAGTAGCACTCTTCAGCATTGTTGTCACCTCATTTTCAAAAACACGATATCATTTTTTCATCTATCAGACAGTCTCAGATCAAAACTTACAATTAAACAGCGTTTTGCTAATACCGACTGCTACAACAACAAGTAGTTGTGGTCATGGTTTCCTCTAACTGTAATGATTTAGCATCTCACCACATAGGTTCTCTAAGCAGCACAAGTATATAGGAAAATTAACCAGTTTCTATGTAATTGCCTGTCATAAAGTTTGATACAAGAATGCTGAATAAGAACCACAACTCCACAAGTACTCCCCTCTGTTCCAAATTTCACTGGAAGAGTCAAAGTTCAATTCCTACTAGCTGTGAAACCCTCACATAATCAATTTAAATGAACCAAAGCACAATCAAATTTCAATCGATAATGCTCCATCCATAACGAGAGCCAATTGTCTTAGTTCTGTGAGTAGATATTATGCCAGAGATGGTAGGCGATGGAAAACAATACCATGAGAAGAGACGGGGCCAAAGAGGGGTCAACGGAGTTGTATACAGCAAGCTTGGGGAATACATGATGCACCAATTGCCTCTGTGATTTTTTCTACAGGTATTCATAAAAAAGGAGAAAACATTAAAAATAATTCATCCAAAAGCAAGAATATGATAAGACAATGAATTGGAATGGAAAATTTTAAAACAGATAAGTACTTGATCCGATGTAGCCGCTAGTTCGTGAATACTCCTTGCAAGTTGAGCATAGGATACGGGCTGCGAATATCAAAAACATAAGAGAATCAACAGTTGAACAAATGCGGCATCTATACAACATATGTTAACCTAAATTCCGACCAGCATACTGACATATATCATCACAGAAGTTTAAAAGCTTAGTAGCAAACAGAATACAGGCTGATTGCATAACCATAATAACAAGATCGTGCACTTATGAGCCTATCTCGAAATTGTAAGCTTTCTCTATCAAATTCAGGGATGAATAGCATTAGATGAACTATTTCACTTCTATACTTGACATATGTGAGCCAAATTTTCACTAGCACACTGACATCCTCGATCACAGAAGTTCACAACCTAGAACCCAGACCGATTGCATAAGCACAATAAACAAATTAGAGAAGATATGAGCTGTCACAAAATAATTTTTAAGTTTTTAGGCTCTCCGAAATTCAATCGAAAAGATTGGTCAGTGATTAGATTTTAAAGTTTAGCAACGATAAGTAAATGAAGTTCCTTCTGGTTTGAAAGGATAAACAACGTGATAAGCAACACTTCCTTGCAAAAAGCTAACTGCCTAATACATCTATGATAAGCTTGGGGTCCAATCTTATTAGAATGGAAACTACGAACACTCTCAAAATTGAAAATCAGCTAGTAGAAGAAATCAAGTAAGAGGCAAACGTTAACTGAATTCAGATGCCCGTACACAGTGCTAATCCATTTCATTAATTGAAAACCGGTAGAATACCTTTTTCTTTTGCCTTTGGGGCAAAATGTTGGCTCGAACGGGATTGAAAGCAGCCTTAGCAGCGGATATGGTGTCGCTCTGGATCTGCATAAGAGCCCCCTTCCTCGACTTTCGCTCCACCGTCACAGGTACCGGCGCCCCTGAAGCCACAGGCGAGTCAACCGGCGGCGGCGCCGTAGCCGACTGAGCCTCCCTCGGCTTCGTCGACGAACCATCCGAGGTTATCAGATCCATGAGCGTAGTCCCCGAAGAATCCTAAAATCCAGAGAATCAATTTCACAAACATTTCCATCAATTCATTTAGCCATTCCAAAACTGAGAAACGTAAAAAACGGAAAAGGAAGAAGACGAGGGGGGATCTGAAAGAAGAATTACCGCCATGACTATGAGGGAATTGCTGAAATGAATTACGCAATTCCAGCAGAAAGATTAGCGAAATGATCGAGCTGTTCCAGTGATCTGTCTACTTTACTGCTCTTGTAATTGTTCCGTTTATTTCAGTTTCCTTGGGTGCTTTCCTGTTTGCAGAATCGGGTCGGGTTTCTCAACAATAATTTTCTTTTCAAAACGATTTTATATTTTTTAAATCATACTATCTCCATTTGGATTCAAAAATGTGCATCAAAATTGTTGACATTGATGGTGCAGGAATCTGAGTTTCCTAAATGTAACAGCACTTTAAGATTTGTATGAAAAGGGAAAGACCATCACAGGCGTGAGAGCCTCAGGATCTGGGTTTCCTTTTGAGCGTGGGTTCTTCCAGCTAGGATAACACCAAGAGTGCGAAATGTAATGCTACTGTGGTGAGGTAAATGGAAAGCTTGAGAAGATCAGAGGGAATGCCCAGAACGATAGAGTATGTCTGTAGAAGATGACTTAAGGGAGAGTGCATGAGTTCTCCCTATTTATATGTTAGGGGTGAGGGTAGAAGGATAAATTGACCGTGTGGTCCCAAACCTGTGTTGCCCTAACACGTGGCGGCCCGTGAAGGTATGAGAAGGACGTTTCTGAAAAGGAGGCGGCGTGTCAGATGCGTAGTGCGCACTACCTTTGTGTCAGAAGTCGTTGGCGAGGGTGACGCGGGGGATGGGCCTAAGATTCTTTCTGCCGAGGTTCGGATCCAACGAAGCGGGGCATGGTCATGCCCGAGCGTTGGTGACGCTCGAAGAGTGCATGGATGGCCTCCCCACGATAGGTGACCCTTGAGCGCCGAAATACCGAGCGTATTAATGGGGCCCCCCATGTGGGTGCTTCCCTGAGAAGGGTAACCCTGAGGGCCAAGATGCAAGCGTCAAACTCGTCGGTTCTGGCCCTTGGCCTGAATTGTCATCCGCTGCTTGACGGATTATATTAGCTGGCAAATGAGTGGGCTGGGAAGGCTCACGAGCCCATCACTCGAGCGTCTTGGCCTTAGCCAGCGATGTGCTGACACGTGGACGGCTCTGATTCGAGCGTGATTTTAGGTCTCATCATTTTGCCCCCCAAATTCTGTAGTATCGCTTCGAGCGTACTGTAGAATTTATACAGAAGGAGCCTTGAATTTTGAATTACCCGAGGGTCGAGTCACTGCTAGAGAAGTGACTGCTTGACTTTCGTAACGGACATAGTCTGACACCGCATTAATTGAAGTCCTGTCCGCATTAAATGCTGAGAGGGAACGTGGGCGCGTGCTCTCCGGGAGACGTGAGGCGGTTACCAAAAGTGGGGGGATTTCCTAGGCGGGAAATGATTGCCATTTGAAATCCTAAGCCCTAATTAATGCAAATCCTCCTCTATAAATAGGGAATTGCAGAGTCTTTGAACCTCTTTCACGCATTCATCCCTTTCAAGCACATACGCTGCAACAAATCTTCTGCAATTTTCCCAAGTTCCGGCGAGTTCCCGTTCTTCAACTTTCCGGGTAAAACTCCTTAAGCACTCATTCTTCTCTACTAACTTTAGATCCAGGTCGCTAGGGAATAGTATTTTTCTGAGTGAGAATTTCTTCTCCGGTATTAAACCTTTCCCAGAACCCTTCTTCTCCAAAAACCAAAACCCAAACATGGCTGGCCATAACGCCGATGCCTTTGTAAGGGAAATAGATGAGATGTCGGTGGGGAGCTCTTCCCCTCAGGGTGACATTCTTACCGCTGTTCCCATGGCTAGAGCGTCCCCCGGTGATGAGGTTCCCATGGCGGTTCCAGTGGCCCAGGCTCCAGCCGCTGTCAGAGACGAAGAGGTTGATGATGTTTTTGAAGAGATGAACAATGTGATGGAGATGCAGAGACAAGGGGAGAGAGTGTTCCCGGTTTTGAACAGTGCCACGCGACCCCAAGATCACAGGGTTACAGTGGCCATGGCGGCCCCCGAGGGCGAAGCAGGACCTTCCGAGAGTTAATTTGAAGCTGGGCCCTCGAGAGGGCGCCAAAGGAGAGGAAGGGAGCCTGCCACTCGTGTGAGGCAAGATAATCGCCATCAGACGGACAGATCTCCGGATGAGATTGAGAGTATTTTGACGCTCGATGATCTGGAGGAGTTGAAGGCAAAAGCTTACTGGGATGAGGCGGTATTTCCCATGCGACTCCCTGAGGAGGGGGAGAGGGCAAATCAACCACCACCGGGAATGATAACGGTCTACTGGGATGCGGTCTTGGCTGGGGGATTAAGATTCCCTATCGCTCACTCCGCCGCTACCATTTATCACCACCTAGCGCTCTGCCCTTCACAAATCCTACCCAACGGCATAGCCCTAATCAACACCTTCATAATAGTGATGAGAGCTCTAGGCCATGCTCCCTCGATTATCAACTTTGATAGTTTGATACAAGTCGCCAGCTCGCCCCGCTCGTCTCCTACGGACGGGTTTTATTACGCCCAGGCCAAATCAGGCTTTAAAATGATAGACTCCCCGTCCTCCTCCTACTGCGAACATTGGAAGGAGAAGTATTTCTTCGTGGGGGCCCCAGGGGGGATCTTTGGGGTTCACCGTCAGTGGATGATCCATGGCGAGCGTCCTCTGGTAAGAGAAAGAACAAGGAATAAAGCTTTTGAGGATTGGGCACAGGGGTTGGCCTTCGAGATGAGGGCTGAGAAAAAATGGATTAAGGCCGAGGCCCTGATGAAGAATGAGGGAGTATTGTTCCGTTATAGTTTATCTTGCCCCCCAGACATGATACTCAATCCTCCAGCTGACATCATGGCCCTCGACGGTTAGATTCTAGGAACTAACCGCTCTAACTTCTAGAATAACCTTCTAACTTGGTGTAATTGCAGTATTTCTCGCATATGCAACTCAAGCAACCAACTTCTGATGCTCGTTTCCTCTTTATTTGCAGGTGTTCAAGTACTATCGCGAGGTATGAATGCTGAAGCCCTTTCCCGCATGTTGGGCGCCCAGGGAGCTGGTGCTAACCCTCAGCAACAGCAACAGCAACAGCAAGAGCGTCCCCCAGCTGCGCCGAGGGGCAGGGGAATTCGGCGTAGGCAAGGGCGAGGTGATGGAGGCAGAGGTGCTGGAAACGAGGTTCCAGCTGTTGGTCCTGCCGAGGACCTTACTGGGGATGGCGCTCGGGAGGTTACTCCTACTCCAGTTGCTCCCGAGGGGCCCATAGCACTTAGCTCCAGCACTTCCCACAACCGATCCGGGGATCTAATTCGCATCCAGGAAGGGATTAGGGCCGAGCGCCAAGGCAAAAGGAAGAGGATGCCGGACTCTGTCCCAATCTCCGGTAAGGGAAAGGAGGTGGTTGTAGGCCACCGCGGTGAGGGAAGCGACACATCTTCCTCCGAGGATGAAGACTTCTGGAAAATCGGCTGCCGGGGTGACGCTCGGTACAAGCGCCAAAGGAAGGACGACCCTGTCCTGCTGAAAAAGAGCGCATTTTCTGTCAACATGGTCTCCGACATTGTCGGAAAGCTCCAGTTTTCCGCCGACCATGACAAGCTGAACGAGCATGATGCCGCTCGGGTCGCAGATGACGCCTGCCACGTCCTCCTGACGGTTAGTCCTCGAATCCTTCTCTTTATAAAATTCCCCCCTTCTCCCTTCTATGTTCTAACATTGACCCTCGTTAACGGCTTCCCAGGAGGTAATCCCGAGACTGAAGAATTTGCAAGGGCGAGCGCAGGCCTATTCTGAGCATAAGGCCAAGTACAAGAAGTTGCTACGCATCACGGACCCGAGCCAAATGCAGGAGGATTACAACAATGTCAGCGCTCAGCTGAATTCCGCCACCCTTGAGAATGCTCAGCTGAAGGAAAACCTGAGGAAATCCGATGACGCCTTTCTGGTTCTAAATGAGCGTCACAGGAAATTAAAGGATGAGCGGGACCAGTTGAGGGTACAAAATGAGGAGCTGGGTGAGCAGCTGGCGGAGAGCACTCGCCAGAACGAGGCAGCCAACAAGGCCCTTGCTGACTTGCGAGGCAAAGTACAGGGCTTGGAAGCGAAGGTATCCTGGGAGGCGGTGAAGAAGTTCGTGCGCTCCAAAGCCTTCGTGTTTGCAGCAAACATCCAGTGCTTTGACAACGCTCGACGCTTCTTCCATAAAGCGATCGGGCAAATGGTGAAGTTGGGACTGGCTCCTGAAAGCGCTCGATCCGACGCTCGTCTACGCATGGACCTGGATGAGAATTGCGAACCAATGGTCCAGGATGAGGATCCTACTGAGAATCTGGCGGAGCCCGAGTACCAGGAGTTGGTGGAAACACTCCAAAGGGAGTTTATAGCTGCCAACAGGGTAGATCCCGAGCCCCTCCTGATTGAAGACGAGGGCACTATCGTGGACATAGTGGATGCTGAGGAACCTGGCGAGGCCCAAACTTCTGACGCTAATGTGTTGGCTCCAGTTCCCCTCGCAACCGCCCCTCCCGAGCCCGATGCTCCAGCCCAGTGAAACTCCTTATATGGATCCCTTTCCTTGTTGGTTTAAATTCTTCGTCATATTTATGAACAATTATTGTCTGTAATTAATCTTCAGATTACTTCCTTGGATGTTCTGGACTTCTCTATGCTCTTTTCCCTCATATATTATAATTCTTCTCTTTTTGCTGGGATGTTTGAATGCGTTGTCCTTTACTTTGGAATGATGAATGATGTTATTTCATTGTGATCGCTGCTTTCATATCGATATCTGCTGTTTGAGCGTTTGCGACAAGTGTGTAAGTATGCAAGGGTGTCTTTTACGACGGTCCTCTGACACTCATCACCATGCATATTAAGCTTAGAAGCCCACGACGTCAGGCAGTTGGCCTATTGCAAATATAGGCGCGAGGGTGACCCTTAGGAGGGTTCCCTGGCCATAGTAGAAATGAACCTTGAATTTGGACCTAGAAAACCTTTGAGGGAATACAGGCGCGAGGGTGATCCTTAAGAGGGTTCCCTGGCCACTTTTGAAATGAAGTTTCGAATCCAGACTTAGGAAATCTTTAGCCAAGAATTGGCCTACCGATGGAATATGGGGAGATGCAAATAGGGGCACGAGGGCGATCCTTATGAATGTTCCCTGGCTGTATTCTCATTGAGACTCGAATTTGAACTTAGGAAATCCCTAAAGATTTAATTAAGTATCAACCTTAGACATTTGGCGTGCATCTCTATCTTGATTGTTCCAGAAAATTGATCGTTCTTAGAAATCGCCTGTAGGATTTGCTAAGTAGGGGTTAAAACGAGCGTAGCCGTAGTGTTAGTGGCATCCACTATTTACGAGTGCGCTCTTACCCAAGTGGATGAGGGTCACAGGGGGTTTACAAGCGCGAACTAACGTGGCGAGCGCTTAGTGGTCGTAAATTAAGTGTTTACCATCCCGTCTTTCGACACGCTCATTCCTAGGGTTTAAACTCTTGCGAGCGTTCAAACTGTTACCAGTGGATGGTTATCAACACCTTGGACAGTGTAACTTTGAAACGATTGGTGTATCGCGTAGGCCATTCGATGTGGAGGGTGCTCGACACGGAGTAGGCCTTTTCTCGCTCGAATCCTTAAATCAAATAAGAAAGCAAGCAGATAACAAAAACAAAGAATTAAATACTTACTGTTATATAGATGCATTTTTTGGAAATGACTACAACACGCTTTCTGTCAAAGGAAAGCACTTCATGCCGCAGATGGGTCATTACAAAGAAATTGAAGTTTACACGTAGAACCTTCTAAGGTTACATGCATTCCATGGCCTAGGGAGACGCTCGCCTTGCAAAGTCTCTAACAGGTAGGTGTTATTTGCTCGTACTTGAATGACTTTGAAGGGGCCTTCCCAATTGGGGTCCAACTTATCTACGTGTTTGGAGACTTCAACTTTTTTGAGGACCAAGTCCCCTAGCTGGAAAGTCCTTTCCTTAACACGTTTATTGTACTGGCGAGCAACGGTTGCCTTGTATTTGTGGATACGTGCCCAAGCAGCATTCCTCTTCTCATCCAGCAAATCTAACTCGAGCGCCCGATTGGCCTCGTTGGCGGCAGGCTCGAAATAGGCAACGCGTGCGGATTCTTGAGCAATTTCCGCAGGTATCATGGCCTCGGAGCCGTACACGAGGGAATAAGGGGTTTCCCCCGTTGCCGCTCGCGGAGTAGTACGGTACGCCCACAGGGCTCCCTGAAGTTCTTCAGCCCATTCTCCCTTCTTACTCTCGAGCATCGTTTTCAAATGCTGGAGTATGGTTCGGTTGGTCACTTCAGCTTGACCTTTAGCTTGAGGGTGACCCACGGAAGTGAATCGCTGTTCGATCCCTAGTTCATAGCACCAATCCCGTGTGTCAGCGGCGATAAACTGGGAACCGTTATCCGAGATGAGCACCCTCGGGATGCCGTATCTGCAGATGATATTTTTCCAAATGAAATCTCTCACAACCTTGAACGTTATCTTAGCGACCGCTTCTGCCTCAGCCCACTTAGTGAAATAATCCACAGCAAGTATAACGAACTTCTTTTGTCCGACCGCCATTGGGAGAGGTCCCACGATATCAATGCCCCACTGATCAAAAGGCCATGAAACATCAATAGGAATCATTTGAGCTGCCGGCAACTGAGGAGTGTTGGAATGGAACTGGCACTTGGGGCATTTCTTGGAATACCTAATGGCATCTTGCAATACCGAGGGCCAATAGAACCCACTCCTTAAGATTTTCTTTGCCAAGATTCGTCCGCCTGAGTGGTTCCCACAACTTCCACCGTGCACATGCTCTAAAACTTCTTTAGCCTGCGAGGGTCTCAAACATTTCAGCGGTGGGCCAGGAAGGATCGCTTGAATAATCGACCCTCGGCATCCAATGAGAAGCGAGGGGCCTTGCTCCTGACCCTACGAGCCTCAACTTTGTCACTCGGACATGTTCCATCCTGAAGGAATCTGACAATCTCGTCGAGCCAACAAGGCTCGGAGGGATTAATCATGTGCACTTCTTTCGAAGGTTCGCCTTTGCTTATCAATGGTTCCTCCGTTCTCAGAAATGTAACAGCGCGTTCGCTGTGGCCGTTCAGGGCGGACGCAAATTTTGAAAGAGCGTCAGCATGTTCATTTTCTGCCCTCGGAACTTGCAAAAGATGGAATTCCTTGAACTTGGCTATCTCCTGCTTGGCGCTCGATAGGTACTGTGCCATGGTGGCTTCTCGAGCCTCATAACTACCATCAATTTGACTCGCGATCAACTGCGAATCAACGTATGCTGTGATACGAGTGGCCCCATTTTGGAGCGCAATCCTGAGCCCTTGGATGAGGGCCTCATACTCAGCTTCGTTGTTGGTAACTTGAAACGCCAGCTTGATTGCGTAATCAACTTCTGCTCCGAGGGGATCCCTGAGGGTCACCCCGGCTCCTCCCCCCTGAGAGGTCGAGGAGCCATCCGTGTGCAAAAGCCATAAACCCTCATCCGCCGATGGCACAGTCTCCAAATTGAAACGTTCTACCAATAAATCGGCCACTGCTGAGCCTGTATGGCTGTACGAGGCTCGAAGGAGATATCAAACTGACTGAGTTCAATCGCCCATTTAATTAACCTTCCCGAAACATCCGGCTTAGACAGCACTTGTTTGAGTGGTTGATCTGTAAGCACTGTGATGGAGTGAGCCTGAAAATATGGCCTCAGCCTTCGCGATGCGTTAACGAGCGCAAAGGCAAATTTCTCAATTTCCATGTACCTTTTCTCTGCTCCCTGTAGAGTCTTGCTCAGGTAATACACTGGCATATGCTTACGCTCGCGGATTGCTACGAGGACAGCGCTCGTGGCTTCCAAAGAAACTGATAGATAGATAAACAAGTTCTCCCCCGGGTTTGGCTTGGTCAACAAAGGCGCGCTCGATAGGTACTGTTTCATGTTCTGCAGGGCCTTTTCGCAATCCTCGTCCCAGGTAAAGTTGCGAGCGTTGCGCAAAATTTTAAAGAAGGGTAGATTCCGGTCCGCTGAGCGGGAGATGAACCTATTTAGCGAAATGATCTTACCCACGAGCACCTGGACCTCTCTCAGATTGCGAGGGGAGGGTATGTCCGGGATTGCTCTAATCTTCTCGGGGTTTGCCTCTATGCCACGCTGACTGACCATGTATCCCAGGAATTTACCGCCTCGAACACCAAAGGTGCATTTTGATGGGTTCAACTTCATTCCGTAGCGACGAAGGATGTCGAAAGTCTGCTTGAGATCCTCCAGATGGGAGCGTTGGCGCTCACTCTTGACTATCATGTCGTCTACATATACCTCCATAGATTTTCCAATTTCACGCTCGAACATTCTATTGACGAGGCGCTGATAGGTCGCTCCCGCGTTTTTGAGCCCAAATGGCATGACTTTGAAACAGTAAACACCCAAATGCACAATAAACGAAGTTTTGGGGCGATCTTCGGGCGCCATAAAGATTTGATAATATCCCTGAAAGGCGTCCATCATACTCATGAGTTCACACCCGGCTGTAGAATCTACCAACTGATCGATCCTCGGTAGTGGGTAATGGTCTTTGGGGCACGCTTTGTTAAGGTCCGTGAAGTCGTTGCACATACGCCACTTATTGGCGCTCTTTGGGACGAGCACCACATTGCAAAGCAATTCTGGGTACAAGATTTCCTCGATGTACTGAGCATCAAGCAACTTACTAACCTCTTCTTCGATAACCCGTTTCCTAAAGCCATGAACGTCCCTCTTCTTCTGTTTGATGGGTTTGAAGGTTGGATCCACGTTCAGTCTGTAGACAATGACGCTCGGATCTATTCCGGTGAGATCAGAAGCTTTCCACGCAAAAACGTCTAGGTTCTCCCGTAGGAAGTCGATCATCAAAACTTGCGAGGGCCCATCCAGGCCCGAGCCAATCTGGGTGGTTTTATCCGGGTTCCCAGGCTCCAATTCAACGGTCAAAAACTCCTCGGTGGGCTCAATCCGAACCTCCGGCCTCGGCGCCTCTAACGCTCGCTTTTTCCCGGTGAGTATACCCTTGGGCTCATCACCCTCGTTTTCTGAAGAAGAACCCTCGACGGCCCCCGGTGGCCTATTCTCTGAACACTGAACATCTCCAGGGGTCCTCTTTTTATTCTTCTTCCGGTACAGCTTAGCTCTTTTGTGCTCGGGGCCATCTTCGTCTAATTCGGGGAAGTCCACGGACTTCTTAGTAGACCCAGGTTGAATGGACTGCTTGGGCTTGTGGCTTCGAAGCGAAAGTATGTAGCATTCCCAAGCTTCTTTGACGTTACACAGAATTTCTCCGGTACCCTCGGGGGTTGGAAACTTGACTTTTTGATGATAGGTGGAAATTACGGCCTTGAAATCCACGAGGGCTGGGCGCCCAATGATGATATTGTAAGGAAGATTCACCTCAACGATGGTGTAGAGGACGCTCAAAGTTTTTCGCTGTGGGGCGCGACCAAAAGAGGTGGCCAAGCGAATCTGTCCGCGAGGGACGATCTCGGAACCTCCAAACCCTACGAGGGCAGTTCTGAGAGGTTCGAGGGGGATGTTTGTTATGTTCATTTGTTGAAACGTTGAGTACGGGAGAACGTTCACAGAGCTTCCACTATCAAATAAAACCCTCTTTACAGTGTGGTTATGAACGTCTAAACTAACCACCATGGGACAGTCAGAGGTTTTTCCTATCCCATGGGGTGTTACAATATGTTCAAGATCTTTCTCAGTAAACCCTATGACATCATCCTCCTTCGAGCGCGACGAGCTGTCCACGGAGAGCACTGGGCGAGGGAGCGACGCTCTTTGGTTATAGCTCCGAACATGGCGACGGCGAGAAGCATTGGAATCGCCTCCTGAGGGTCCTCCCGCGATCATGTGAATGACCGCAAAGGGCTGATTTTCCATATCCACCCCTTTCCCTTTGCCGCGTTCGCTGGTCTCAGGGCGCTGGCGACGAGGACTTCGAGAGCGTGAATGGCTTCTTCTCCTCCCGATCGCTCGTTCCGCACAATGTTCATCGTACCCCTCTAATACTTTCACAAACTCTTTGAGGTGCCCCCCAGCAATCAGCCGTTGAATTTCCTTCTCCAGGTGGCGGCATTCATTAGTGTCATGCCCCTTCTGCTTATGGAAAGCGCAGTACTTCCCCGAGCGCTTCTGTGCCTCGCTTTCTCTCAGCTTGGGCGGTCTCTTAAACAGCTTCTGGTCCGCCAGGGAATAAACTTCGACAATTGGGCGGTTGAGGGGGACACGCTCGAGCCTCCGCGGAGGAGAGGAATGACGGCGAGCGGGTATTGGGCTGCGGCGGTGATTCCGGTTGGGCTCCACTTTGTCCTCGTGGGTTCTGTTGGGGCGAGGGGCATTTGCCATCTTCTGATCCCTCGCTATGTACATATCCTCGAGGGTAAAGAAAGAATCGGCAATCTCCCTAATTTCCATCAACGAGCGCGGCTTCTTCTTGGCCACTTCCTCCACAAACTCCTTGCTGACGTAATGCTTCATATTGATGGCCCCAAATAGAACGTGCCTCAAAAAGTCCATCGAGGGCTTTTCTACCAACAAAATTTCTTTATTGAACCTCCCCATGAAGGATCTGAGAGTCTCGTTCGGCCCTTGGACCAGGCTGTAAAGAGCAGTCGCAGCCGGAGCCGGTGCCTTCAGCGAGTTGAAGTGGCTGACAAAAGCATCCGTCAGGTCATAGTACCCTCGTATTGAGCGCGGGGGGAGCTTTTTGTACCATTCTTGGGCCATTCCGGTGAGGGAAGTGACAAACACCTTGGCCCAGTAGTTGTTCGGATGGTCATACAGGTGCATTAGGTGCACAAAATGATCCAGATGCTCGGCTGGATCCGTGGTTCCGTCATATCTGTTGACGGAAGAGGGAATTTTACACTTCCCTGCGCGAGTTATTAGAACCTCCTCTATGAGGGGGGAATCGCCCGCCATGATCCTGTAGTCTCGCTCGTCGGGATCTTCGTAACTGGCTTCCCTCCTGCGTCGAGAAATGGGGCTACGTGGTCGGCGAGCGTCTCTGGCCTTGGACCTCTCGCCCCCATCGCGGGAAGCGTGAGACCGTGCTCGAGAGAGCTGTTCTACCACGTTCTGGAGCCCTCGAATTTGGTCTTGTACTGCTGCTAGCTGAGGGTCACCGACATTTCTGCGGTTTGCCCTCCCCGTGGCCCTCGATTGGACCTCTTCATTTGTTGGAAAACACGAATCAGAAAGCAGCGGAATTTAAAAAATTTTCCCAACAAAAGGACCTTGAACTCGCAATCGTGTAACCAAATTCGTAAAGATAGAAAACTTACTTTTCTTTTATTCTTTCTTGAAGCGTTTCAAGCCACCCAAGAACGCTCTTCACGCGGCTTGATCCCCTCTCCTTGGTAAAGCTCGAATCTTCAAACTTCTAACTTGAAGTCTCTAGAGAAAGTCCACCAACTTGATCACAATCTAACTAGTAAGGATGCTAGTTCTCTAGTTAGTGTTTAGGCTTAACCTAGGGTTTTATTTAATCTTGGAGAAAGGAAGGTGTTCAACACATGAACCAAGAATTGTCAATTAGCTCTAAAGGGGAGCATGAGCTCCCCTATATATAGGAAGGGGAGGGGCTGCCGAAACTAGTCCTTATTGGACTAGGATTTGGTTCCTCTCTCTCCTATTACTTGATGATCAAGTATTTTCCAACTTTGACTTTGAATTCTAATTCTAGTCAACTTTGAAGAGAGCTAAAAATATCCAAACTATTTTTGGATAATTTTATACTTTATTTATTATAAAATAAATAACTTATTTTTATCTAATTAATTAATTCATAATTAATTAACTAGATTATTTTCTCCAAAATTAGACTTTCTTTTTAATTCAAAATTAAACCAAAGTCTATTAAATAATTAACTAATTAATTATTTAATATATATATATATATATAATATATATATACACGTGTGTGACACGTGTCACAGTGACACGTGTCACTCACGTGAGCCACACGTGTGGAACCCTCTTGGCCCGATTAACTCGTTCAATCATTTTCAAGCCTCAACTCATGTAACCAAGTTGTTGTGTGTGACCCTCTAGGTTCTCAATTCAATTAGCAGTGACCCTAATTAATTAATTCACTAATTAATTAATCAGTCCACAGATTAAACGACCATAGTCTAGCAACAGGTGTTTAACCCCTAGCTGAATTGGAATGTTCGGATTCGACAGAACCTTTAAGTCATTGATTCATATGAGATACAATCCTCCTACTTACTATCTCTCAACCAAGATCTAGGGCAAGGGAATAATTAGAACCCTAATAATCCGGTCTTAAAGCTAAGTGCATTTCATATCCATTTGATCTCAATCCAAGAAACCCTTTTCTTGATGTCTTGATCTACTGCCTTGGCCAAGGACTCCATATGGCATATGAATGACTTACACAATAAGAGATCACCTTGCAAATGCAAGTGTAGGTCCTTTCTTGATTCTCATTCACTTTCATGAATCACTTGTGCAGCCCCAGCATAAGCCTTGAATCAGTTGTCTAAGGCGACACCCTTTAAAGCTTATACCTAAGACTACAGAGTTAACTCATAAAGTGACAAGGAACCTCAAGTCTAAGGATCAATTAATCACATCAATGACTCGTGAGATATTTCCTAATCTGGAAGTTTCCATTTCCTGAAATAGAAACTTCCTTTCCCATTTAGGAATGTTCTCACACGGGGCACCTCAGTGAACTCACTTATTAAAGCAAGCACCCTCATGTATCACGCACGTATCAACTATACACTTTCCACCTCCATGAAACAAGGTGGTCCTTCTTAAGGGCGTGATCCCACAAGCAAGCCTTAGAGGAGTCAGGTTGACACTCCCACTGTCTGTAGGACTCATCGGCTTGGAGTATTTTACTAATCATGACTTATGTGATATAGGACTCGTTTCATGAACCATTTCACCTAAATGGCAGAGTCCTAAAGTCATCAGGGTTAGGGGAGTTCTCATACATGCACAGATAAAGTAAACGCATACCAAACAAGAGCATATAAAGAAGTGTTGCCTCAATTCGTTATTTCATTCAAAGATTGTCTGTGATTACAATAAGGAAAAGCACAAAGCGGATATACAATCGGCTTTCTAGGGCACTATTCCTAAAATCATTATCTCCGGCCGCCTCATTTCGAGGGGCCCTTTCCTCTCCTACAACTGGTCGTTCTTGCTGGACCCTCGGTGGGGCTTCATTTTCTTGATTCGGTGCTGGTGGGAGAGGTTGCTGTGCCCTTAGCGCATTTTGGGCCATCACCAAGGGATGCGCCGGGAGCCCTCCAAAAGGTGGGGCCAGACGAGCGCTAGCCTGCGAGGGGAAATACGCTGCCATGAAATGCTCCCAGGCGTTCTGGACGGCCTGGCTCTCGCACTGCGCATACAGCGCCTGAAGTTGCTGAGTTGTAACTTGGGGCATCTCCACCCCTTGTATTTCTCTTGGTAACGACGTGGGGAGATTCAGGGTCCCCAACGGATAAGGTTGGATCACCGGCATCATCCCGGGCATCATTCCATGCTGCATAAATGGGTATCCCGGAGGGGGCATGGCCATGGGATACACCCCTGAGTAAGGGTAGGAAGCGTGGGCGGTGTGAGCTGCAGGTGGAGCAACGGCGCTGGGCCCTCCCGCAACGTTCCCACCTAGTGGGAGAGTTGTCCCCACCGGCTCTATGTTCTCGTCCCCGTTTCCGGCGGCTGGGGGGTTTGCTTCTCCGGCGGGGATGTTGCCTTCCGTGTTCTCCTCGTTGACGGGGGGAAGAGCGCCTTTCTCTCCGACTGCTCCAGATCTCGTCGCAGTTACCATGATTAAAGACTTTGGTGTCACTTTTCAACTAGCTTTTGAAGGAAGAAACTGGTAATACCGAAGATGGTGGTGATGGTTTCCCACAGACGGCGCCAAAAATGATGGTGCAGGAATCTGAGTTTCCTAAATGCAACAGCACTTTAAGATTTGTATGAAAAGGGAAAGACCATCACAGGCGTGAGAGCCTCAGGATCTGGGTTTCCTTTTGAGCGTGGGTTCTTCCAGCTAGGATAACACCAAGAGTGCGAAATGTAATGCTACTGTGGTGAGGTAAATGGAAAGCTTGAGAAGATCAGAGGGAATGCCCAGAACGATAGAGTATGTCTGTAGAAGATGACTTAAGGGAGAGTGCATGAGTTCTCCCTATTTATATGTTAGGGGTGAGGGTAGAAGGGTAAATTGACCGTGTGGTCCCAAACCTGTGTTGCCCTAACACGTGGCGGCCCGTGAAGGTATGAGAAGGACGTTTCTGAAAAGGAGGCGGCGTGTCAGATGCGTAGTACGCACTACCTTTGTGTCAGAAGTCGTTGGCGAGGGTGATGCGGGGGATGGGCCTAAGATTCTTTCTGCCGAGGTTCGGATCCAACGAAGCGGGGCATGGTCATGCCCGAGCGTTGGTGACGCTCGAAGAGTGCATGGATGGCCTCCCCACGATAGGTGACCCTTGAGCGCCGAAATACCGAGCGTATTAATGGGGCCCCCCATGTGGGTGCTTCCCTGAGAAGGGTAACCCTGAGGGCCAAGATGCGAGCGTCAAACTCGTCGGTTCTGGCCCTTGGCCTGAATTGTCATCCGCTGCTTGACGGATTATATTAGCTGGCAAATGAGTGGGCTGGGAAGGCTCACGAGCCCATCACTCGAGCGTCTTGGCCTTAGCCAGCGATGTGCTGACACGTGGACGGCTCTGATTCGAGCGTGATTTTAGGTCTCATCAGACATCCCTAATAAATTCTATACTATGAGGTTGATTACATATTCTCTATGAATATACGTTGTATCTTGTATGCAATACTCTTAGAGGATGTTTGATATGTAGGATTAGAGATAATTGTGTGTATTAATTTGCCTAATTTTTTGTTTGATATGTTAGACTAAATAATTGCAACCCATTCCATTTAGTCTTTGATTTGGAATAATTTAGAGTATTGTAGATCAATTGGGTGAAATTAGGTGGACTTGTGGATCTTAGGGGAGAGTGTGATTATGGCGGACTAACTTTTTTCTTGCCTATAAGAAAATTCATTTGCTCTTTTTCTTTTTCTTTTTTTTATTTATTTGGTTTTAATCTTCAATATCAAACACAATAACAAATGAATTAATTGAAATAAATTTCCACAACCCAATGTATCAAACATTATACTAACTACTTATAACACAACTTTATTAAAAAACTAATTGAACCGCGTTCCTGGTAGGCGTTTTCATTAGAATTTTTGAATCCAACACCTTATTAGATCATTGATTATGTATTTGAGTTAAGATTTGTTGATTTTTTGTGTTAAATTACTAGTATTTTTTTGGTTTTATAAGTAGAATTTATATTTGTAGGGGTTTTGGTGATTTATTTTTTTTTTAAATCTATTAGAAACTCTTTTTACTAATTAAAGTTAGGGAGTTGAACTACAAAGTGTATGCAATTGATATATGTTAGCAAATTAGCAGATTGAAACCTTGTTCCTACGTACGTGACTTGCTTAATTCGATTAAGCGATCACCATTTGATTTCATTGGTTAAATCCTTGACAAAACAAGAATCATTGAAAAAACCTTATAGGGGTGGTAGGACAATATAAATTAAAACTAATTTTATGCACCAAATATGATGTTTGAAAAAATTGATATCACCTGTACACTTATCTTTTATTTTTATGCAGTGAAATACTAAAGGGAGTATAAGAAGATGAAGCAAATTAAAAATATATATATATCAATAACCTAATGATAAGTCATTAGATGAACCAATAGAAAAAAGGGAAAAAAAAAAATTATACAAGGCATTTCTAAATATCCAACATTATAAAAAGATATGCAAATTCTTTAATAACCTGTAAATGAATCATGCATATCAACCCACTTGTTGAATTCTATTATGTTAACAACTTTTAATGTTGCATGAAAATCAATAAAAACCCCGTTGATGGTGATTTTATTTTCGTTAGTACTGAGGTTATATAGGGCAATGTCATAGTTGGCGGACTAGAACCTCCCTGGACAAATTGAACATGAATGACAGCGTCTTTTAGTGTTCTTTCTTAATGGTGATAATAGTTCTGTATTTGGATTCTCATGTAATTCGAGAAACATTTCTATCAACATGGTAGAGTTGTTGGGTGTTAGGGAAGGATTGAGACTGGCTTGAGAGATGTTTTGAGAAATTTTGGATGGAATACAACTCCTGGGTGTTTCTCATTCAATATCACAAGATTCCCCTGCGGACTACATGAGTCTCTTGGACCGTTTTTTGGAGGCGAAAATTACTCATATTTGCATGCGGGGAACAAGTGTGCATATTTCCTTTCTACGAGAGGTCATTCTTGCCCCAAATTGATATTTTACGAAATTTCTAATCAGAATATGAAGAACATGATCGAGAGGGTCATCGTTCCTTTTGAAACTGCCTAAGTTTCCCTTTCGTACCCAAAAAAATTTATATAAGGCAATGTTTTTGATGGAAGTCACATCTTCATATCACTTCTCACATTTTCGGAACCAATATTTGTCTTGTTCCTATGTGAAACTAAGAGGGACTTCTTGTTGAAGTTTCGTATATCAAGCGACGAACTCACATTATGAATTTTTCAAGATTCAAACACATTCTCTCAAAAACCCATTCATATTCTCTAAATAACACCCAAGAACACTTCAAGCCATTTTCAAGAGACAAGATTGAAGATTGAAGTTGGAGATTCAAGACTAAAGAATACGATTTTCCCTTCGATTTTCAGCTCTCAAGGCAGGAATTATATGCTCTACTTGTTAGGTTTGTGTTCTTGAAGCCCTAAAGACGGCCAAGAAAACAAGCAGCCCTCAGAAGACAAGGAGCCCTCAAGACAGCCAATGGAGCGCCTCTCCAAGATTATGGAGCTCTCCATCAGACATGCGGTAGCCATAGATCTTGGACAGGTGCATTATATATGCTTTTCTTCTTTTCTTCCACTATATAAATTTGTGGAGCTCTTCGCATCTAACTCAGATCTCAGATCTAATACGTTTATAGTTTGATCTTCATCTCATCTTTACCTTAAAGCACTCTCGTCTTTTTCTCAGCTCATTTTCAAAGAGGACCGCCAGTCTACGGCCGAATCCACAAAGATCCTGACAAAAGCCGGGCAGGTATGGGCTTTTCAGTGCATTTTATGTTGTATATATATATATTTTTTTGTCCGCTCTCAGTTTTATATTATCCAAGATCTGTTACTAATTGTTTCACTTTCTCTGATCCTATTAAAATGAGGTACTTCTAATGCTGAATTCTGAAAGTATGGTAGTGTTTGCAAACTATAAATATAAAAGCACTTTTGCACTTTCTAAGCTATTTGGGGTGTCTGATTATGTAATTTTGATTTTTTTGATAGAAAAGAAAGTTGGTTAAGATAAGAAAATTTATTTGCTTGGTATCAAAGTTTCAGAATAGTATAATGTTTGTTGTGCTTAATGCAACTACTTTTTTTTTTATTGAAAAAACAAGAGTACCTAATATTGGGTAGATAAATTTACTAAACTCACAGCAGAAAACAAACCTGGAGATATTAATAACCAGTAACCCAAAACAAACATGACACGAGAGAGCAAACAACTGATATCGAGTACCAATCAATTTAAGAAAAAAAAAAAAAAGAAAAGAAAATCGAAACTTGTCTTTTTAGCCTAGGATAATTTCGTTAACATACCTCATGCTTCCATTTAACAAAGAGAAAAGGCTAAGAAATAAGATAGATCATTTTGAGTTCGAAAATGCAAGACAAAATGAGGGCTGCAATTTCAAATTTGCTCCACACGACGCAAGTAGGGAATGAGATTTGTGGTGTCTATCCTTTCGATTTCGGAGTAACCAAGAGGCACCTGGATCAGTTCATATAGAAATGCTCTACACGCTGCAAGTACAGAATGAGATTTGTGGTGTCTATCATTTCTTTGTAACCGAGAGGCACTTGGATCAGTTGATATAGGCTGTGATACCTAGGAATAGAAATTGCTTGATGTCGTCGAAACTGCTCCTCGAATGTAGGAGCTATCAACAGTAAACCCAGTATTACAATACTTTCAGCTTGTGCATCTCGACAACCCGTTAGCATTAAGCGCACATGCTGATGCCAATTCGCTCTATTGTAATCTCGGAATGCCCTGTCGGCCACATGCTCGCCATTAACGTAGACGGCCTCCTTCCTTAGGAGTTTGAGGACAATAACCCCCAGAGCAAATAGATCGTCAGATTGGCTTGTATACCCAAAAATTTGAATTAAAAACTACATTATATTGCATTTAAATCCTTAAATAATAAAGATAAGTCCTAGAAAGAACATACTACTACCTCTCTCTAGAATGAATGGGTCAAGATACCCATTATCTGCAGGATATAGACCAAAATTTGGGGTGGAGGATCCCCCAAAATCAGCTAATTTAATTCTACCCTGTTAAACATAAAGACGAATTCAAAATTATATTAACAAAAACAAATTGAAGATTATGTTTATTATTGAACGAGATTATTTTCATACCTCGTCATTTTACTAAAATGTTCTGCAACTTCAAATCTCCTATCCTGAAATTTTGAGTATGAATAAAGCGAATGCCTTCCACTATGTCCCTTATATGGAGCAAAGTATCATGCCAATCGAGACCTACAAAAATTAAACAATTTTTTTAATATAAAATAAATTAAAATTTTATACCAAATAAATGGGGTCATTCTTTTTAAATCCCCTTGAGTTAAAAAGTTGGAGATTCAAGACTAAAGAACACGATTCTTCCTTCGATTTTCAGCTCTCCAGATAGGAATTATGTGCTCTAATTGTTGGGTTTGTGTTCTTGGAGCCCTAAAGACGACCAAGAAAACAAGAAGCCCTCAGAAGACAAGCAGCCCTCAAGACAGCCAATGGAGCGCCTCTCCAAGATTATGGAGCTCTCCATCAGATATGCGGTAGCCATGGATCTTCGATAGGTGCATTCTATACACTTTTCTTCCACTATATAAATTTGTGGAGCTCTTCACATCTCACTCAGATCTCAGATCTAATACGTTTATAGTTTGATCTTCATCTCATCTTTACCTTAAAGCACTCTCATCTTTTTCTCAGCTCCTTTTCAAAGAGTACCGCCAGTCTACGACCGAATCCACAAAGATCTCGACAAAAGCCTGGTAGGTATGGGCTTTTCAGTGTATTTTATGTTGTGTATATATATATATATATATATATATATATATTTTTTTTTTGGTCTGCTCTCAGTTTTATATTATCCAAGTTCTGTTATTAATTGTTTCACTTTCTCTGATCTGATTAAAATGGGTTACTTCTAATTCTGAATTCTGAAAGTATGGTTGTGTTTGCAAACTATAAATATAAAAGCACTTTTGCACTTTCTAAGCTCTTTGGGGTGTGTGATAATGTAATTTTGATTTTTTTGATAGAAAAGAAAGTTGGTTAAGATAAGAAAATTTATTTGCTTGGTATCAAAGTTTCAGAATAGTATAATGTTTGTTGTGCTTAATGCAACTACTTTTTTTTTTTTTGTTGAAAAAACAAGAGTACCTAATGTTGGATAGATAAATTTACTAAACTCACAGCAGAAAACAAACCTGGAGATATTAATAACCAGTAACACAAACAATCCTGACATGAGAGAGCAAACAACTAATATCGAGTACCGATCAATTTAAAAATTGTATGCAATAGTTGAAATGAGAAAATATGGACAATGTTCATTTGTGTGTTCAACAATGATGAGCTTCTTGTTGGCTTTAGGGGACGGAACTACAAAATTGAGGTGGAAAAATTAGAGAAAAAGTACGAAGACTGGCAAAAGAAGTTGCATCCTGATCTTCATTCAAAATCCCAGGTTAATCTTACCTTTTTCTATATTTGCATTTACCTCTATACCTAAAAGACTTCTGCAGGAAATCAAATAATTTTCGAAATGTTTTTGTCTGCTAGAGAGAAAGGGAGTATGCTGCTGAACAGTCTGCTCGGTTGATAGACATTAGACGCATATCGTACGCTCACTGATCCATTGTCGAGGGCAATCTACATTGTACATGTTCTTTCAGTTCTCTTATTATTACATTTGGTACTATTTTTGATTACATTCAAGTTGTAGCATTGTCGAGAGCTAGTGCAGTAAAACAAATATTTTATTTTTGATGAAGTCCTTCACAATTTTGTATGTCATGTTTGCTTTCCTTACTTCAGCAGTTCAGCTCAGGCAAGAATATAATCGACACTTTGTTAATTGATGACGTCAAAAATTATTAGTAATATCATTTAGAAATATATAGGGTTGTTTACATCTGCACCCCCTCCGGGATTGGATAATTACAGCTCATACCCCTTAGATGAAAATGTTACACAACCTACCCTTCAAAGTTTGAAAAATTACAAATAAACCCATTCCGATTGGATTTTTTGCAAAATTATTCTTGAATTGGCTATATCTCACAACTAATTAGTTCCTCACAACAACCCGCACATCATTTTCAAATGACAAACAGGTAATTTACGAAGTGTTTCGGAGGATCAACACATGATTCGTTTGCAAATTGATATTCATAATGATTTTTTCCCCCCTCAATTAGTGGTGAAATATAATCAATTCAAAAAATAATAATAATAATAATAAAAAAATCATGAAAAATCCTACCAGAATTGATTCATTTGTAATTTTTCAAATTTAGAAGGGTAGGTTATGTAATATTTTCATTTAAGGGGGTACGAATTGTAATTACCCAATTTCGCAAGGGGTGTAGATGTAAAAATACTCAAAAGGGAGGATATAAGTAAATTACCCAATGTCTGGCCTCATTAGCTGGCCATCAGTCATAGCACTTCAATATTGTATATGGTATTGGTTTGGGCTTTACCCAACATTCATCTTTTCTTTTTGCCACCTTGCCACTCATTTCCCAATAACTTGTGTAGGTGAAACTAGAAGGTGTACTTGTTGATGAAGAAGAGAGGATCACAGACCCCGAGCTGCTAGCTGAGGTAATGTTGTCAATAGAGAAATTTCTTACAGAGAATTGTTTTTCCTTTTGCATTTTCTTAGCATTTCAGTTTGGTAAAGTGAAGCACTCGATATTTACTTTTTCTATAACATAAAATTATATTGATCAAGGTTGTAGGTACAACTTTGATGAGGTGTTTGGGTTTCTCTATGCATACACATGTAGTTTACCAGCTTCAAAGATGTAGACCAATTCTAGAAATGGACAAGGCTGGAATTTGTTGTCTAATTTTCACTATGTGCTGTGATGAAGATTTGAAAGTCGAATATTATCTAATTGGGGATTAAAGAGTTTTCTTATTAATGTGGGATGAGGAGTGAGTCTCGGATGGATTAGGTATAAAACATGTTTTGTCTTACGAGCTATACTTTCATCCGGTAATAACACTACATCCATGATGACTTCTATGGTTGTAGGTTGTCGGTGCATTGATGTACAATTCTTTTGAAATGTTGAGGATGTTTAATCACTTAGTTAAGGAGAGTATATTCAGCCTGCATTCTGATCAACCTGTTAGAATACTTTTATTCTTATTTGTTTCTTTCTTTTTTTTCCTTATAAATATTAATGTGGATAAGTTTGCAGGTCATGGAATTAAGGGAAGCTGTTGATGAAGCAAGATGTTCAGGCATTAAAACAAATTCAGTCTCAGGTATCAATGCAGCTTCAAAAAAATTATGCATCTGTTGGTTCTTTATTTCTTTTGGACTGTAAATATTAGAAACTTACATCTTCCATATATACTCGCGCAATAGCTTGGTAACTGATATATGAAGCTAGAGAAATAATTGATTTTTGCATCTGTTAGTTCTTTTGGGCTGCAAATATTAGAAACTTACATCTCCAATATATACTCGCGCAATAGCTTGGTAACTGATATACGTAGCTAGGGAAATGATTGATTTATGCGTCTGTTAGCTCTTTATTTCTTTTGGGCTGCAAATATTTGAAACTTACAGCTCCCTCATATACTCGCGCAATAGCTTCGTAACTGATATATGTAGCTAGGGAAATGATTGATTTATGCAGGGCAAAATTGCAGTTTTTTAGTTTTTGGTCATCTCCACAAGAAAACATATAAAGTATACTTTAAATCCAATTTTGGTCCTTTAAGTTTTCAGTTAACGTATTTAATCCTGTATTATCAAATTTTAACATTTGGTCCTCACTTAATAAACTTGGTCATGGGCTCTTACAATTTAAGTCCTCAAATTTAACCACATTCGGTTTTGGCCAAATCGACCACCAGAAAAATCATGTATTTTATGGAGCAGATGTGACTATAGGTGTTAAAAGACTATAAGCATTTTTACTTTTGACTCTTTTTTCCTATTTCAAAACCATAGCATCCTTCTTTACCATAAATTTTCAACTTCGAAGTCCTCTTTTGGGAAATTTATTCAGTTGAGTGCTATTCTTCTTCTGGCGAGCTTCGAGATTATATTCACATTTGGAGTAAAATTAGTGGGGAAGACCATGAATTTAATGGTCATATAGTCTCCGTGGTCAATTTGGTTTGATCCGGTTAAGGACCTAGTGTGCTGAAATTGGAGGACTAAATTTGACAGTGTGGAGGTCTGGGTGACCAAATGTGTTAAATCAGACTAAATATGTTAAATATAGGTAATTTGCAGAACTACATCTGTCAAGAGAAAACTTATGGGACAGAAATTGGAATAAGGCTCATGGAGTTTCATTTCTATGTATAATATATGTAAAACCAAAACGATAATTCTGTTGTTACATAACTAGATGAGAGTTTTGTAGGATTGTAAATTTCGATCGCGAAAGCTTAACATCTCCGTGTCTCTCCTCTCAAGTGACATTAAAGAACCTTCACCAACGACTTTGCAGCAAATTCTAAAGGTTTTCTCTGCATTTTATTTATATTCGGGGACCATTAAAAAAAAAAAAAAAAAACCTAATAAAAATCTTGCTGCAATAACTGACTGGGTGGTATTGTATAGTACACAATTTAAGATTAAAAATTTTAGGGTATATCTGATATAGGGACCATATTATACACTGATGGCAAACTATATTTAGTTCTATAATATATAGTGGACTAATAATGTAAATGACACAGAATATGCTCGGTACAATGCTCAATAGCTTTTTGTTACTCAATTTAAATTTGAGAAAAGGTTCATAAATCCATCGAATTATAAATAACTAAATCTCCATATCAGTAAAAGTAAAACAAATGTTACATCCAGTTCCTAGGGTATTCTTAACACATGCAATTGTTGAGGCATGAGGGGGGAAAAAAGGAAAGAAAAAGATGGTAAATAACTATATACAACTTAACATATTAATTACTCCACATGCATATAAAATATCTAAACATTACATTTAACATATTTATGATGATCGCACAACTGTCGATGGCATCCTCAGGAAGTATAATTGGATTTGAATAATATCGGACACCATGTACAAATTATCCGTCAATTTCCAAAGTAGAATGACTAACTGGCCGGGACCCCTCTTCCTTCCAGTTTGCGCGATAAATAGTTCTTAACGTGACACCCGTCCCTAACCCCGTCCCCTGCAATTGCACAACAAATCTCCAGGATAGTTGTTATATGCAAACCACCAAATAATTTTATCAAAAGAAAAGTGTCCTATGTATCTATATAAGATAAGGAGCTCCCTGTATGTATTCAATTCCACTGTCTGTCTGATTTTCAAGCAGCATAATGGTCCACATAATCCATGCATTCATTCAACTCGGACTACATATATAGAGTCTCTGAGTGCATAATTATGTAATGCCATTTACTATGCAACCATTGACATTGTCTTGCTCGGCAACCATGATTCTTCAAACATGCATGTTCACCTCAGACCACCAGAAATTGTTTCTCGAACTCATTCTGAGTTTCACGTGCCGATAGCCTTGAAGAATTCAATTCTAGGAAAAGGGCCTTGATATCGTAGCTTGAGTTACATAATTGACATTGTTTAGAGTTTGTGTCGAGCAACTTCAGGATTTGGGCTCTTGAAAGAGATGCCACTAAGGTAATATCCAGTGGCATATAATATCTAAATAGATATTTATTAACCAAAATAAAAATAAAAAGTATTTTACCAAACATTATCCAAATAATGGACAATAAGAAATGATTTCTTATGTTTCAACATACTTTCATAATATGTCGGATCTCTCTTCGGGGCATTCGGTTAAAAGGGACGCCCAAGTCTTTTTTTAGTTATGTAACCCGTAGTTTTAAAAGAATTGGGTATATAACCCTTTTCTCAATTTTGTCTAATAAAATAAATATTTAATATAATTATTTTCCACGTGTACAAATCGAGTGAGCGATCTCAGAAATCGCACACTCAATTTTTTTTCTTTTATTTTCTTTAATTATTTTTATTCGTCACGATTTCTTTAAATCTATTTTTCAATTTTTTTTTTAATTTTCATTTATCACTTTTTCTTTTTTATTTATTTTCTTTTATTTTTTTAAGATCCAGATTTGGTTTATATCGCACACTCGATTCCAGAAATCGCGTGCGCGATCACAGAAATCTAGAAATCGCGCACGCGATTGCAGAAATCACGTGAGCGATTTTCACAATCGCGCACGCGATTGCCACAATCGCACACTCGATTTTCTGAAATCGCATGAGCAATTCATGAAATCGCGCACTTGATTCATGAAATCGCACCAAATCGCGTACTTGTTTCTTGAAGAAATCTGGAAAAAAAAAAAATACAGAAGAGTAGAAGAAGATAAGATTTGTGGATCTTCAATGGCAGAAAACGTTATAAAGATGACAGATGCAGTCAGAAATAGTTGCAGAAGACAAAGATACGGCAATGCAGAAGACGAATTCGACGGAGACCATTGCAGAAGATGAATCCACGATGAGAAGACAACAATGGAAGCGATTGCAGAAGACGAATCACGATGAGAGAATGTGAGAAGGAGAGGTGCAGGCGAGAAGACCATCTCTTTTTTTCATCGTTGAAGGAGAGAAGAAGAAGAAGAGAAAAAGAGAAGGAGAGAAGAAGAAACGGCGAAGAAGAAACTAGGGTTTGGGTGGGAGATCTGAATTTGAAAAATATGACGTGATTATCAATATAACAATAAAAAAAACTAGCCACGTCAAATAATAGAGAATAAAAAAAAGGGAAAAGAAATCGAGGGTTATATCCCTAAAATAAGTCTTGGGCGTCCCTTGGGTCCTAATTGTCTCTCTCAAAACCATAGCAAGTCCTACAAGTTTTGCAGCTTGATATTCTTGACAACTAGTTCATTTCAGTGTGATAATCAACACATGTTCTTCCTTTATTAATATTGTTAGGATTATACCCTCAAGAACATAAACATCATTGGTTGCATTTGTTCTGCCTCCTGACATTTGAATTAAATAAAATATTATATTCAAATACATTCATAACAAAGATAGAAATAAATAGTTCTAAAAAAACATAATGAATTCATAAGCTAGTACCACTCAGCCCAATAAATAGGTCGATATTCCTACATATCGCATAGAATTCACAAAAATGTGGGGTTGATAAGCCACCAAACTCGACCAAGTTGACTTATCTACTCTGTTAAACAAAAACATATAAAATAAATTTAAAATTATATTAAGTATTAAAAATTATAAATAATAAATTATTTTCGTACTCCGTCTAATAAAACGTTTTCCAACTTCGAATTTCCGATGCGAAAATTTCTAACATGTGTCGCCTGAATACCTAAGCTGATTTGGTTTGTAATGTATAAAGTTTCATACGAAGAGAGCGCTACAAAAAATTATTTTATAGAGTATAAAATAGAAAATTATTTTATAGAGTATAAAATAGAATTAAAGTCATATACAAATTAATAACATTTACTTTTCAAATTCCGTGCCAAAGTGCCCCTCGTGCGAAATTTAGCACTAAATGATATCTCGTATCAGTAAAGCATTGGCCGCAACATTTAAAGATCTTTCATTTCGCGGAACGTAATGAAAGAATTTCGCCTAAACCTAATTTAAGTGAATCATTCTATATCAGATGACTTAGATATAAAATAATTTAATTAAAATTAATAAATAACATACTTTAAAATTATTCAAAATATACCACATCAGGTGCCTTAAGCAAAGGTGTAAGGTCGATGTCAAAAATGTGAAATAAACTACTCGACCATATATGTTTTATACTTGGTAAAACAATACAAATTGCAGCTAATGAGAGCTAACGAGACAATGTTTTTCCCAAGGATATATAGAGACATATATAATGAGGAGATATTTTTCCCATGATAGGGTATCTCGACCCCACAACTTTCCTGAAGGTACTTAAGAGAGGGTGTATCTATCGCTTACCTACGACAATATTGTGATTAAAAAATCAAACATAGGAAACACGTAGAGACAGACAGAGAAGGAATATCATAAATAATTCTAACGTAATTATTTTATACCTAAGTCATCTCATGTAGTATAATTTACTTAAATTATTTTGTCTTCGACTCTTTAATCACAATTTCGATATGTAGGGGACAAATACACCCTCCAATTGGCGCCTTAAGCAAAGGTGCAAGGTCGATACAAAAAATGTGAAATATACCGCTCGACCATATATGTTCTAAACTTGGTAAAACACGACAAATTGCAGCTAATGAGAGCTAATATTTTTCCCAAGGATATATAGAGACATATATAATGAGGAGATATTTTTCCCATGATAGGGTATCTCGACCTCACAACTTTGCTGAAGGTACTTATGGGAGGGTGTATCTATCGCTTACCTACGACAATATTGTGATTAAAAAATCAAAGATAGGAAATACGTAGAGACAGAGACGGAATATTATAAATAATTCTAAGGTACGTTATTTATTTATTTTAAATGAATTCTTTTATACCTAAGTCATCTCATGTAGTATAATTTACATAAATTATTTGTCTTCGACTCTTTAATCACAATTTCGATATGTAGGGGACAAATACACCCTCCGGTTGGCGCCTTAAGCAAAGGTGCAAGGTCGATGCCAAAAATGTTAAATATACCGCTCGACCATATATGTTCTATACTTGGTAAAACAAGACAAATTGCAGCTAATGATAGCTAATGTTTTTCCAAAGGATATACAGAGACATATATAACGAGGAGATATTTTTCCCATGTTAGGGTATCTCGATCTCACAACTTTCCTGAAGGTACTTATGGGAGGGTGTATCTATCTCTTACCTACGACAATATTGTGATTAAAAAATCAAAGATAGGAAACACATAGAGACAGACAGTGATGGAATATTATAAATAATTCTAACGTAATTATTTTATACCTAAGTCATCTCATGTAGTATAATTTACTTAAATTATTTTGTCTTCGACTCTTTAATCACAATTTCGATATTTAGGGGACAAATACACCCTCCAGTTGGCGCCTTAAGCAAAGGTGCAAGGTCGATGCCAAAAATGTGAAATATACCGCTCGACCATATATGTTCTATACTTGGTAAAACAAGGTAAATTGCAGCTAATGAGAGCTAATGCTTTTCCCAAGGATAGATAGAGACATATATAATGAGGAGATATTTTTCCCATGATAGGGTATCTCGACCTCACAACTTTGCTGAAGGTACTTATGGGAGGGTGTATCTATCGCTTACCTACGACATTATTGTGATTAAAAACTCAAAGATTGGAAACACGTAGAGACAGACACGGAATATTTTAAATAATTCTAAGGTACGTTATTTATTTGATTTAAATGAATTATTTTATACCTAAGTCATCTCATGTAGTATAATTTACTTAAATTATTTTGTCTTCGACTCTTTAATCACTATTTCGATATGTAGGGGACAAATACACCCTACAGTTGGCGCATTAAGCAAAGTTGCAAGGTCGATGCCAAAAATGTGAAAAAACCGCTCGACCATATATGTTCTATACTAGGTAAAACAAGACAAATTGCAGCTAATGAGAGGCAATGTTTTTCCCAATGATATATAGAGACATATATAATAAGGAGATATTTTTCCCATGATAGGGTATCTCGACCTCACAACTTTGCTGAAGGTACTTATAGGAGGGTGTATCTATCGCTTACCTATGACAATATTGTGATTAAAAATCAAAGATAGAAAACACGTAGAGACAGAGATGGAATATTATAAATAATTCTAAGGTACGTTATTTATTTATTTTAAATGAATTGTTTTATACCTAAGTCATCTCATGTAGTATAATTTACTTAAATTATTTTGTCTTACGACTCTTTAATCACATTTTCGATATGTAGGGGACAAATAAACCCTACAGTTGGCGCCTTAAGCAAAGGTGCAAGTGTTGTAAAACACGAATCAGAAAGCAGCGGAATTTAAAAAAATTTCCCAACAAAAGGACCTTGGACTCGCAATCGTGTAACCAAATTCGTAAAGATAGAAAACTTACTTTTCTTTTATTCTTTCTTGAAGCGTTTCAAGCCACCCAAGAAAGCTCTTCTCGCGGCTTGATCCCCTCTCCTTGGTAAAGCTCGAATCTTCAAACTTCTAACTTGAAGCTCTCTAGAGATAGTCCACCAACTTGATCACAATCTAACTAGTAAGGATGCTAGTTCTCTAGTTAGTGTTTAGGCTTAATCTAGGGTTTTATTTAATCTTGGAGAAAGGAAGGTGTTCAACACATGAACCAAAAGAATTACCAATTAGCTCTAAAGGGGAGCATGAGCTCCCCTATATATAGGTAAGGGAGAGGGACGGCCGAACCTATTCCTTGTTGGGCAAGGATTTGGTCTCTCTCTCTCCTATTACTTGATCATCAAGTAATTTCCAACTTTGACTTTGAATTCTAATTCAAATCAACTTTCAAGAGAGCTAAAATATCCAAACTATTTTTGGATAATTTTATACTTTATTTATTTAAAATAAATAACTTATTTTATCTAATTAATTAATTCATAATTAATTAACTAGATTATTTTTCTCCAAAATAAGACTTTCTTTTTAATTCAAAATTAAACCAAAGTCTATTAAATAATTAACACATTTAATTATTTAATATATATATATACAATATATATATTCACATGTGTGGGACACGTGTCACAAGGACACGTGTCACTCACGTGACCCACACGTGTGCCTTCACACGTGTGGAACCCTCTAGGCTCGATTTACTCTTTTAATCATTTTAAAGCCTCAACTCATGTAACCAAGTTGTTGTGTGTGACCCTCTAGGTTCTCAATTCAATTAGCAGTGACCCTAATTAATTAATTCACTAATTAATTAATCAGTCCACAGATTAAACGACCATAGTCTAGCAACAGGTGTTTAACCCTTAGCTGAATTGGAATGTTCGGATTCGACAGAACCTTTAAGTCATTGAATCATGTGAGATACAATCCTCCTACTTACTATCTCTCAACCAAGATCTAGGGCAAGGGAATAATCAGAACCCTAATAATCCGGTCTTAAATCTAAGTGCATTTCATATCCATTTGATCTCAATCCAAGAAACCCTTTTCTTGATGTCTTGATCTACTGCCTTGGCCAAGGACTCCATATGGCATATGAATGACTTATACAATAAGAGATCACCTTGCAAATGCAAGTGTAGGTCCTTTCTTGATTCTCATTCACTTTCATGAATCACTTGTGCAGCCCCAGCATAAGCCTTGAATCAGTTGTCTAAGGCGACACCCTTTAAAGCTTATACCTAAGACTACAGAGTTAACTCATAAAGTGACAAGGAACCTCAAGTCTAAGGATCAATTAATCACATCAATGACTCGTGAGATATTTCCTAATCTGGAAGTTTCCATTTCCTGAAATAGAAACTCTCTTTCCCATTTAGGAATCTTCTCACACGGGGCACCTCAGTGAACTTACTTATTAAAGTAAGCACCCTCATGTATCACGCACGTATCAACTATACACTTTGCACCTCCATGAAACAAGGTGGTCCTTCTTAAGGGCGTGATCACACAAGCAAGCCTTAGAGGAGTCAGGTTGACACTCCCACTGTCTGTAGGACTCATAGACTTGGAGTATTTTACTAATCATGACTTATGTGATATAGGGCTCGTTTCATGAACCATTTCACCTAAATGGTAGAGTCCTAAAGTCATCAGGATTAGGGGAGTTGTCATACATGCACAGCTAAAGTAAACGCATACCAAACAAGAGCATATAAAGAAGTGTTGCCTCAATTCGTTATTTCATTCAAAGATTGTCTGTGATTACAATAAGGAAAAGCACAAAGCGGATATACAATCGGCTTTCTAGGGCACTATTCCTAACAATCTCCCACTTGCCCGTCAAAGCCATTCTAAAGCTACTCTAAGTCCCATCTTCTGAAGATGACCTTGGAAAGCTTCTCGACTAAGGGGTTTAGTAAGTGGATCTGCCACGTTCTCTGCTGATGTGACCCTCTCAATTTGCACATCTCCTCTTTTGATAATATCACGGATTAGGTGATACTTCCTCATAATGTGCTTGGTCCGTTGGTGAGATCTTGGTTCTCTTGCTTGAGCAACCGCCCCAGTGTTGTCACAAAACACAGTAATGAGGTCTTTCATGCTAGGAACAACATTCAACTCTTGAATGAAGTTTCTAATCCAAACACCTTCCTTAGCTGCATCATTTGCAGCTAAGTATTCGGCCTCAGTGGTCGAATCTGCAGTGGTAGTTTGCTTGGAACTCTTCCAACTCACTGCTCCGCCGTTTAGGCAGAAAATGTATCCTGACATTGACTTAAAATCATCTAAGTCAGATGCAAAGCTTGCATCGCAGTATCCTTCGACAGTAAGATCTTTCTGACCTCCGTAAACTAAGAATAAATCTTTAGTACTTTTCAAGTACTTAAGAATATTCTTCACGGCAGCCCAGTGACCATCTCCAGGGTCAGATTGCAAACGACTTGTTACACTAAGTGCATAAGCTACATCCGGCCGAGTACATAACATTGCATACATTATGCTACCTATTGTTGATGCATAAAGTGTATGAGTCATTCTTTCCTTCTCAAGGTTAGTCTTAGGACACATCTTCTTTGAAATACATGTTCCTACACTCATAGGAAGGTTCTTAACCTTTGCTGACTCCATATTGAATCTCTTCAATACTTTGTCAATGTACATCGACTGTGATAGTCCTATTAACCTTCTAGATCTATCTCTATAGATTTTAATTCCAAGGATATAGGACGCATCACCAAGATCTTTCATCTCGAATTGGTTCGATAACCATAACTTAGTTACTTTCATGTCATCCTTCGAATTCCCAATAAGAAGGATGTCATCAACATAAAGTACTAAGAATTGCACTGAGGTCTCCAATTCCTTCCTATACACACAGGACTCATTCGAAATTTGAATGAAGCCAAACGCTTTGACTGATTCATCAAATCGAATGTTCCAATTCCTAGAAGCCTGTTTCAATCCATAGATTGATCTTTGGAGTTTGCAAACCTTTTGCTCACTCCCACTGAATGTGAAACCTATGGGTTGCTCCATATAAATGTCTTTGTCAATGTCACCATTGAGAAAGGCAGTTTTCACATCCATTTGCCATATCTCATAGTCATAATATGCAGCAATGGCAAGCATGATCCGAATAGACTTTTGCATTGCAACTGGCGAAAAGGTTTCATCAAAGTCCACGCCGGGTCTTTGAGTGAATCCTTTCGCAACCATTCTTGCTTTGTAGGCTGCAATGCTTCCATCAACTCCAAGTTTTCTCTTAAAGATCCATTTGCAACCTATGGGTTTGACCCCATCAGGCAAATCTACCAAGGTCCAAACTTGGTTGGAGTTCATGGAGTCCATTTCGGATTTCATGGCTTCTATCCACTGTTCAGAGTCAGAATCTGAAAGTGCCTCCTCATATGTTAAAGGATCATTATCCTTT
Organism: Lantana camara; assembly: GCA_037501455.1. NCBI lineage: Eukaryota > Viridiplantae > Streptophyta > Magnoliopsida > Lamiales > Verbenaceae > Lantana > Lantana camara. The sequence goes on along the minus strand of CM074863.1, from coordinate 18,537,218 downwards.
TGAGAGATTTCATGGAAGAATCCATACCATCTCTCCGGCTGTCTAGGAGTGCGTTCAGAACGCCTTAGAGGAGGATTTTCGTGTGTATCGAAATTCGTGATTGGTTGTGGTTGTTCAGAACGTTATTTATTTGATAAAAATGAATTATTTTATACCTAAGTCATCTCATGTAGTATAATTTACTTAAATTATTTTGTCTTCGACTCTTTAATCACAATTTCAAAATGTAGGGGACAAATACACCCTACAGTTAGCGCCTTAAGCAAAGGTGCAAGGTCGATTCCAATAATGTGAAATATACTGCTCGAGCATATATGTTCTATACTTGGTAAAACAAGGCAAATTGCAGCTCGTGAGAGCTAATATTTTTCCCAAGGATATATAGAGACATATATAATGAGGAGATATTTTTCCCATGATAGGGTATCTCGACCTCCCAACTTTGCTGAAGGTACTTATGGGAGGGTGTATCTATCGCTTACCTACGACAATATTGTTATTAAAAAATCAAAGATAGGAAACACGTAGAGAGACAAACACGGAATATTATAAATAATTCTAAGGTACGTTATTTATTTGATTTAAATGAATTATTTTATACCTAAGTCATCTCATGTAGTATAATTTATTTAAATTATTTTGTCTTCGACTCTTTAGTCACAATTTCGATATGTAGGGGACAAATACACCCTACAGTTGGCGCCTTAACCAAAGGTGCAAGGTCGATGCCAAAAATGTGAAATATACCGCTCGATCATATATGTTCTATACTTGGTAAAACAAGGCAAATTGCAGCTAATGAGAGCTAATGTTTTTCCCAAGGATATATAGAGACATATATAATGAGTAGATATTTTTCCCATGATAGGGTATCTCGACCTCACAACTTTGCTGAAGGTACATATGAGAGGGTGTATCCATCGCTTACCTACGACAAAATTGTGATTAAAAAATCGAAGATAGGAAACACTTAGAGACAGACACGGAATATTATAAATAATTCTAAGGCACGTTATTTATTTGATATAAATGAATTATTTTATGCCTAAGTCATCTCATGTAGTATAATTTACTTAAATTATTTTGTCTTCGACTCTTTAATCACAATTTCGATATGTAGGGGACAAATACACCCTACAGTTAGCGCCTTAAGCAAAGGTGCAAGGTCGATGCCAATAATGTGAAATATACTTCTCTAGCATATATGTTCTATACTTGGTAAAACAAGGCAAATTGCAGTTCGTGAGAGCTAATATTTTTCCCAAGGATATATAGAGACATATATAATGAGAAGATACTTTTCCCATGATAGGGTATCTCGACCTCACAACTTTGCTGAAGGTACTTATGGGAGGGTGTATCTATCTCTTACCTACGACAATATTGTGATGAAAAAATCAAAGATAGGAAACACGTAGAGACAGACACGGAATATTATAAACAATTCTAAGGTACGTTATTTATTTGATTTAAAAGAATTATTTTATACCTAAGTCATCTCATGTAGTATAATTTATTTAAATTATTTTGTCTTCGACTCTTTAGTCACAATTTCGATATGTAGAGGACAAATACACCCTACAGTTGGCGCCTTAACCAAAGGTGCCAGGTCGATGCCAAAAATGTGAAATATACCGCTCGACCATATATGTTCTATACTTGGTAAAACAAGACAAATTGCAGCTAATGATAGCTAATGTTTTTCCAAAGGATATATAGAGACATATATAACGAGGAGATATTTTTCCCATGTTAGGGTATCTCGATCTCACAACTTTCCTGAAGGTACTTATGGGAGGGTGTATCTATCTCTTACCTACGACAATATTGTGATTAAAAAATCAAAGATAGGAAACACGTAGAGACAGACAGAGATGGAATATTATAAATAATTCTAACGTAATTATTTTATACCTAAGTCATCTCATGTAGTACAATTTACTTAAATTATTTTATCTTCGACTATTTAATCACAATTTCGATATGTAGGGGACAAATACACCCTCCAGTTGGCGCCTTAAGCAAAGGTACAAGGTCGATGCCAAAAATGTGAAATATACCGCTCGACCATATATGTTCTATACTTGGTAAAACAAGGCAAATTGCAGCTAATGAGAGCTAATATTTTTCCCAAGGATATATAGAAACATATATAATGAGGAGATATTTTTCCCATGATAGGGTATCTCGACCTCACAACTTTGCTGAAGGTACTTATGGGAGGGTGTGTCTATCACTTACCAATGATAATATTGTGATTAAAAAATCAAAGATAGGAAACACGTAGAGACAGACATGGAATATTATAAATAATTCTAAGGTACGTTATTTATTTGATTTAAATGAATTATTTTACACCTAAGTCATATCATGTAGTATAATTTATTTAAATTATATTGTCTGCGACTCTTTAGTCACAATTTCGATATGTAGGGGACAAATACACCCTACAGTTGGCACCTTAAGCAAAGGTGCAAGGTCGATGCCAATAATGTGAAATATACTGCTCGACCATATATGTTCAATACTTGGTAGAAGAAGGCAAATTGCAGCTCATGAGAGCTAATGTTTTTCCCAATGATATAAAGAGACATATATAATGAGGAGATATTTTTCCCATGATAGAGTACCTCGACCTCACAACTTTGCGTAAGGTACTTATGAGAGGGTGTATCTATCGCTTACCTACGACAATATTGTGATTAAAAAATCAAAGATAGGAAACACTTAGAGACAGACACGGAATATTATAAAAAATTCTAAGGTATGTTATTTATTTGATTTAAATGAATTATTTTATACCTACGTCATCTCATGTAGTATAATTTATTTAAATTATTTTGTCTGCGACTCTTTAGTCACAATTTGGATATGTAGGGGACAAATACACCCTACAGTTGGCACCTTAAACAAAGGTGCAAGGTCGATGCCAATAATGTGAAATATACGGCTCGACCATATATGTTCTATACTTGGTAAAACAAGGCAAATTGCAGCTCATGAGAGCTAATGTTTTTCCCAAGGATATATAGAGACATATATAATGAGAAGATATTTTTCCCATGATAGGGTATCTCGACCTCACAACTTTACTGAAGGTACTTATGGGAGGGTGTATCTATCGCTTACCTACGACAATACACGTAGAGACAGACACGGAATGTTATAAATAATTCTAAGGTAAGTTATTTATTTGATTTAAATGAATTATTTTATACCTAAGTCATCTCATGTAGTATAATTTACTTAAATTATTTTGTCTTCGACTCTTTAGTCACAATTTTGATATGTAGGGGACAAATACACCCTACAGTTGGTGCCTTAACCAAAGGTGCAAGGTCGATGCAAAAATGTGAAATATACCGCTCGACCATATATGTTCTATACTTGGTAAAACAAGGCAAATTGCAGCTAAAGAGAGATAATATTTTTCCCAAGGATATATAGAGACATATATAATGAGCAGATATTTTTCCCATGATAGGGTATCTCGACCTCACAACTTTGCTGAAGGTACTTATGAGAGGGTGTATCCATCGCTTACCTACGACAATATTGTGATTAAAAAATCAAATATAGGAAACACTGAGAGACAGACATGGAATATTAGAAATAATTCTAAGGTACCTTATTTATTTGATATAAATGAATTATTTTATACCTAAGTCATCTCATGTAGTATAATTTTCTTAAATTATTTTGTCTTCGACTGTTTAATCACAATTTCGATATGTAGGGGACAAATACACCCTACAGTTAGCGCCTTAAGCAAAGGAGCAAGGTCGATGCCAATAATGTGTAATATACTGCTTGAGCATATATGTTCTATACTTGGTAAAAGAAGGGAAATTGCAGCTCGTGAGAGCTAATGTTTTCCCAAGGATATGTAACACCCCGGTTTTCCATTCAAATATTATGTATTAAATTATAATTTTCATAACACTGTATGTAATATATTCTTATACATTTATATGAATTATCATTAACGTGGAATTTACGCGAACTAATTGCCAACATGATTAAATGTTTTTATGTGATCTTATTTGATCATTTCCTGAATTCTTGGACTAAATTGCATTTCATGATTTGGGAGTTAAATGTTTATTTGCTAGAAATGATACTTGTGTGCATTCATTTAAACAATTGAGGGACTAACATGCAATAAGTGATGAGTCATGCCATATAGTGGAAGACTTTTGTATCTAATATCATCTCTTCCATACCATTCCATTTCATTCCTCATTTCATACAAGAGTTTCACACACACACACACCAAAAACCGATCAAAACACCAAGGAAGGAGGAAGAGGGATTTCATCATTTTCCAAGCTAGAATTCAAGGAAGATATTTGCATAAGTGGAAGCATCATCCTCATCTCATCCTTTCATCCATTTCTTCTTCCATCTTGAGGTATAGGGAGAATTTGATTGAATCTCTTGATGTGTGATTGAGTAGGGTTAGGTGATAATGATAAGAATTCCTTGGTTATATATGACTAGAAGCATGATCTTGATCATTTAGCTTGCCAACTTGCATGAATTCTTGAAGAAATGGGAAGTTGATTTCATGAAATAATTTGGGGTTTGGAATGATAATTCTTGATGATTTGATGTATGTTTCCTTGGATTATATGATGTTTAATTGATATATATGAGTTATATGCATGATATATGATTATTTGGAGCATTTTGGTTGGGTTTGCTTTGGGTTTTCATCCCTTTTCTTCCTCCCCCGAAGCTTCCCCTGTTTTGCCCTTTTTTTCACCCCTGGAACAGTACCCGGGCGGGTACTTTTTGTGCATAAAAAGTACCCGGGCGGGTAGTTTTCCCCCGAGAAGCTTTTGTACTGCTTACCCGGTCGGGGAACTTTTTCTTGAATTTTACCCGGCCGGGTACTCCCTCATCCGAACTCCAAATGACCTGATTTTTTATTTGTTGGAAAGATATTGAAGTCTAGAACAACCTCCAATTGGAATCATCTCAATATATTTTCCCATTTATGAGTTATGATCAATTCTTTTTAGTGTCGCTGCTTTCCCGACAAACTACACTCGCCTAACTTCAACCGTCCGTCATTTTCTCCTCGCTTTGAACTAGAAAATGGGCCATATATGCTCGGAAAGGTCTTTGTGTCTAGTTTCATATCCAATAAGCAAAACTCAATTTCCACTTCTAGAATTAAAGATATTCCAGTTTTCCCTCAACATGTACATTTTCTAAAATTGCCCGTTTTTGCCAAACTTCACCAAAACCTCTATTATTGCATTCCTTTCACTCTCTTGGATCCCATATGTGAATTATATGATATATATACTTGTTTAATTGATAATCATGCTCCTACTTGACATTTTCCTAAGCGTTATTGAATGACTTATTGATCATAACTTTGTCGTGCGTCCTAATTGGTTCATTTGAGTCTAGTCTCATGTACACTTGTCCCTTTTGCACAGATTTCCTTCCCGTTGGCAAGGAGCACGCATCGTAATTATATCCTTGTTTTGGTCATCACAGGTGAGGTTATTTCTATTCGTAAAAGAACCCTACAACCCTATGTGATTTTGGACCAAAACAAATAATTATATCTATAGTTTTCCGAAAATTGAAATGTTACTTCATTGATCGATTGATATTTTACCGAGTAATTGTTATTGTTATTGAATTGATTGTTTTAGCGAGTAAAGCATGTTCACTTTGGGCCCGAGGATAGTGTATTGAGTAATCCGGGGAGGCATCGGGCCGACGGTGATCTCTTGCACTATTCTCACTTATTGTTGGGGTCACCCCTGAATCCACCAGGATGTTTGGTGGAGGAAGGAGCCCGCCGGGCGTAGGGACTCATGAACCCTATGCCCAGATTGATTGGGTGGTGGGGCCTTGCAATCCCACCATCACCCGGAGGAAGAAGGATGGATTGATTAAAATTGTCTAACTGTGCACCGAATTGATTGCTTGATCACCCAATTGATAAAATTGAATTATTGTACACTGTCGGAGAAAGGTTGGAGATTTGCCCTCACTCGTCGGGCCACTGATTGATTGTATCGAATCGTATTGACATAATTGAATTGAAAATGGAATTGTTGTAATCTCGGGCGAGCACTATATTTTTTTAGAATTAATATTGTGTTATGAAAAATCTTACCCGAGATTACAATTTGCATGGTAATTGCGCTTTTAAATTATAACCCCTCACTCAGTCTTCGGTTGACAGACACCCTCACATTTTCAGGTATTGCAGGTTGAGTGCTAGGCGGGATTAAGTCAAGTTTACTTCTTTTGGGTCTAGCGTTGTCTTTCTCATTTTATGTACCTTATAAATACATTATAGCTCTTAAGACTGTTTTGGTACCTATGTATATATATTATGATTTATACTTGAACTTTGAGCATGTAAATGGAAATATTGATTTGGAACATGTTAGTTTGAAACGGAAAATAAGATCATGAAGTAGATGTACATTGTTATGCTTCCGTTTGTTATGCATTGTTGTAAATAGAGGGTTAGCCCGCCTAGCTAGTGTGTCGTTTTTTTACTGTCAACCGTTCGCCAAGAGTCCGGTTCATATATGGACTACCCATTTCATGTGTGAGCTAGACTTATGGTGCGGGGGTGTGGCATCTCGGCGTTCCGGGTGCTACAGGATATATAGAGACATATATAATGAGGAGATATTTTTCCCATGATAGGGTCTCTCGACCTCACAACTTTGCTGAAGGTACTTATGAGAAGGTGTATCTATCGCTTACCTACGACAATATTGTGATTAAAAAATCAAAGATAGGAAACACGTAGAGACAGAGACGGAATATTATAAATAATTCTAAGGTACGTTATTTATTTATTTTAAATGAATAATTTTATACCTAAGTCATCTCATGTAGTACAATTTACTTAAATTATTTTGTTTTCGACTCTTCAATCACAATGTTGATATGTAGGGAACAAATACACCTTCCAGTTGGCGCCTTAAGCAAAGATGCAAGGTCGATGCCAAAAATGTTAAATATACCGCTCGACCATATATGTTCTATACTTGGTAAAACAAGGCAAATTGCAGCTAATGAGAGCTAATGTTTTTCCCAAGGATATATAGAAACATATATAATGAGGAGATATTTTTCCCATGATAGGGTATCTCGACCTCACAACTTTGCTGAAGGTACTTATGGGAGGGTGTATTTATCGCTTACCTATGATAATATTGTGATTAAAAAATCAAAGATAGGAAACACGTATAGACAGACACGGAATATTATAAATAATTCTAAGGTACGTTATTTATTTGATTTAAATGAATTATTTTATACCTAAGACATCTCATGTAGTATAATTTAATTAAATTATTTTGTCTGCGACTCTTCAGTCACAATTTGGATATGTAGGGGACAAATACACCCTACAGTTGGCACCTTAAACAAAGGTGCAAGGTCGATGCCAATAATGTGAAATATACTGCTCGACCATATAAGTTCTATACTTGGTAAAACAAGGCAAATTGCAGCTCATGAGAGCTAATGTTTTTCCCAAGGATATATACAGACATATATAATGAGAAGATATTTTTCCCATGATAGGGTATCTCGACCTCACAACTTTGCTGAAGGTACTTATGGGAGGGTGTATCTATCGCTTACCTACGACAATATTGTGATTAAAAAATCAAAGATAGGAAACACGTAGAGACAGACACGGAATATTATAAATAATTCTAAGGTACGTTATTTATTTGATTTAAATGAATTATTTTATACCTAAGTCTTCTCATGCAGTATAATTTATTTAAATTATTTTGTCTTAGACTCTTTAGTCACAATTTCGATATGTAGGGGACAAATACACCCTACAGTTGGCGCCTTAACCAAAGGTGCAAGGTCGATGCCAAAAATGTGAAATATACCGCTCGACCATATATGTTCTATACTTGGTAAAACAAGGCAAATTGCAGCTAATGAGAGCTAATGTTTTTCCCAAGGATATATAGAGACATATATAATGAGTAGATATTTTTCCCATGATAGGGTGTCTCGACCTCACAACTTTGCTGAAGGTTCTTATGAGAGGGTGTATCCATCGCTTACCTACGACAATATTGTGATTAAAAAATCAAAGATAGGAAACACTAAGAGACAGACACGAAATATTATAAATAATTCTAACGTACGTTATTTATTTGATTTAAATGAATTATTTTATACCTAAGTCATCTCATGTCGTATAGTTTATTTAAATTATTTTGTCTTCGACTCTTTAATCACAATTTCAATATATAGGGGACAAATACACCCTACAGTTGGCGCCTTAGGCAAGGGTGCAAGGTCGATGCCAATAATGTGAAATATACTGCTCGACCATATATGTTCTATACTTGGTAAAACAAGGCAAATTGCAGCTAATGAGAGCTAATGTTTTTCCCAAGGATATATAGAGACACATATAATGAGGAGATATTTTTCCCATGATAGGGTATCTCGACCTCACAACTTTGCTGAAGGTACTTATGAGAGGGTGTATCCATCGCTTACGTACGACGATATTGTGATTAAAAAATCAAAGATAGGAAACACTTAGAGACAGACACGGAATATTATAAATAATTCTAAGGTACGTTATTTATTTGATATAAATGAATTATTTTATACCTAAGTCATCTCATGTAGTATAATTTACTTAAATTATTTTGTCTTCGACTCTTTAATCACAATTTAGATATCTAGGGCACAAATACACCCTACAGTTAGCGACTTAAGCAAAGGTGCAAGGTCGATGCCAATAATGTGAAATATACTGCTCGAGCATATATGTTCTATACTTGGTAACACAAGGCCAATTGCAGCTCGTGAGAGCTAATATTTTTCCCAAGGATATATAGAGACATATAAAATGAGGAGATATTTTTCCCATGATAGGGTATCTCGACCTCACAACTTTGTTGAAGGTACTTATGGGAGGGTGTATCTATCGCTTACCTACGACAATATTGTGATTAAAAAATCAAAGATAGGAAACACGTAGAGACAGACACGGAATATTATAAATAATTCTAAGGTACGTTATTTATTTGATTTAAATGAATTATTTTATACCTAAGTCATCTCATGTAGTATAATTTATTTAAAATATTTTGTCTTCGACTCTTTAGTCACAATTTCGATATGTAGGGGACAAATACACCCTACAAGTGGCGCCTCAACCAAAGGTGCAAGGTCGATGCAAAAAATGTGAAATATACCGCTCGACCGTATATGTTCTATACTTGGTAAAACAAGGCAAATTGTAGCTAAGGAGAGCTAATGTTTTTCCCAAGGATATATAGAGACATATATAATGAGTAGATATTTTTCCCATGATAGGGTATCTCGACCTCACAACTTTGCTGAAGATACATATGAGAGGGTGTATCCATCGCTTACCTACGACAATAATGTGATTAAAAAATCAAAGATAGGAAACACTTAGAGACAGACACGGAATATTATAAATAATTCTAAGGTACGTTATTTATTTGATTTAAATGAATTATTTTATACCTAAGTCATCTCTTGTAGTATAATTTACTTAAATTATTTTGTCTTCGACTCTTTAAACACAATTTCGATATGTAGGGGACAAATACACCCTACAGTTGGCGCCTTAACCAAAGGTGCAAGGTCGATGCCAAAAATGTGAAATATACCGCTCGATCATATATGTTCTATACCTGGTAAAACAAGGCAAATTGCAGCTAATGAGAGCTAATGTTTTTCCCAAGGATATATAGAGACATATATAATGAGTAGATATTTTTCCCACGATGGGGTATCTCGACCTCACAACTTTGCTGAAGGTACTTATGAGAGGGTGTATCCATCGCTTACCTACGACGATATTGTGATTAAAAAATCAAAGATAGGAAACACTTAGAGACAGACATGGAATATTATAAATAATTCTAAGGTACGTTATTTATTTGATATAAATGAATTATTTTATACCTAAGTCATCTCATGTAGTATAATTTACTTAAATTATTTTGTCTTCTACTCTTTAATCACAATTTCGATATGTAGGGGACAAATACACCCTACAGTTAGCGCCTTAAGCAAAGGTGCAAGGTCGATGCCAAAAATGTGTAATATACAGCTCTAGCATATATGTTCTATACTTGGTAAAACACGGCAAATTGCAGCTCGTGAGAGCTAATATTTTTGCCAATGATATATAGAGACATATATAATGAGGAGATATTTTTCCCATGATAGGTCTCTCGACCTCACAACTTTGCTGAAGGTACTTATGAGAAGGTGTATCTATCGCTTACCTACGACAATATTGTGATTAAAAAATAAAAGATAGGAAACACGTAGAGACATACACGAAATATTATAAATAATTCTAAGGTACGTTATTTATTTGATTTAAATGAATTATTTTATACCGAAGCCATCTCATGTAGTATAGTTTATTTAAATTATTTTGTCTTCGACTCTTTAATCACAATTTCAATATGTAGGGGACAAATACACCCTACAGTTGGCGCCTTAAGCAAGGGTGCAAGGTCGATGCCAATAATGTGAAATATACTGCTCGACCATATATGTTCTATACTTGGTAAAACAAGGCAAATTGCAGCTAATGAGAGCTAATGTTTTTCCCAAGTATATATAGAGACACATATAATGAGGAGATATTTTTCCCATGATAGGGTATCTCGACCTCACAACTTTGCTGAAGGTACTTGTGAAAGGGTGTATCCATCGCTTACCTACGACGATATTGTGATTAAAAAATCAAAGATAGGAAACACTTAGCGACAGTCACGGAAAATTATAAATAATTCTAAGGTACGTTATTTATTTGATATAAATGAAGTATTTTATACCTAAGTCATCTCATGTAGTATAATTTACTTAAATTATTCTGTCTTCGACTCTTTAATCACAATTTCGATATGTAGGGCACAAATACACCCTATAGTTAGCGCATTAAGCAAAGGTGCAAGGTCGATGCCAATAATGTGAAATATACTGCTCGAGCATATATGTTCTATACTTGGTGAAACAAGGCAAATTGCAGCTCGTGAGAGCAAATATTTTTCCCAAGGATATATAGAGACATATATAATGAGGAGATATTTTTCCCATGATAGGGTCTCTCGACCTCACAACTTTGCTGAAGGTACTTATGAGAAGGTGTATCTATCGCTTACCTACGACAATATTGTGATTAAAAAATCAAAGATAAGAAACCCGTATAGACAGACACGAAATATTATAAATAATTCTAAGGTACGTTATTTATTTGATTTAAAGGAATTATTTTATACCTAAGTCATCTCATGTTGTATAGTTTATTTAAATTATTTTGTCTTCGACTCTTTAATCACAATTTCAATATGTAGGGGAAAAATACAACCTACAGTTGACGCCTTAACCAAAGGTGCAAGGTCGATGCAAAAAATGTGAAATATACCGCTCGACCATATATGTTCTATACTTGGCAAAACAAGGCAAATTGCAGCTAATGAGAGCTAATGTTTTTCCCAAGGATATATAGAGACACATATAAGGAGGAGATATTTTTCCCATGATAGGGTATCTCGACCTCACAACTTTGCTGAAGGTACTTATGAGAGGGTGTATCCATCGCTTACCTACGACGATATTGTGATTAAAAAATCAAAGATAGGAAACACTTAGAGACAGACACGGAATATTATAAATAATTCTAAGGTACGTTATTTATTTGATATAAATGAATTATTTTATACCTAAGTCATCTCATGTAGTATAATTTACTTAAATTATTTTGTCTTCGACTCTTTAATCACAATTTCTATATGTAGGGCACAAATACACCCTACAGTTAGCACCTTAAGCAAAGGTGCAAGGTCGATGTCAATAATGTGAAATATACAGCTCGAGCATATATGTTCTATACTTGGTAAAACAAGGCAAATTGCAGCTCTTGAGAGCTAATATTTTTCCCAAGGATATATAGAGACGTATATAATGAGGAGATATCTTTCCCATGATAGGATATCTCGACCTCACAACTTTGCTGAATGTACTTATGGGAGGGTGTATCTACCGCATACCTACGACAATATTGCGATTAAAAAATCAAAAATAGGAAAAACGTAGAGAAAGAGACGGAATATTATAAATAATTCTAAGATACGTTATTTATTTATTTTAAATGAATTATTTTATACCTAAGTCATCTCATGTAGTATAATTTACTTAAATTATTTTGTCTTCGACTCTTTAATCCCAATTTTGATATGTAGGGGATAAATACACCCTCCAGTTGGCGCCTTAAGCAAAGGTGCAAGGTCGATGCCAACAATGTGAAATATACCGCTCGATCATATATGTTCTATACTTAGTAAAACAAGGCAAATTGCAGCTAATGAGAGCTAATGTTTTTCCCAAGGATATATAGTTACGTATATAATGAGAAGATATTTTTCCCATGATAGGGTATCTCGACCTCACAACTTTGCTGGAGGTACTTATGGGATGGTGTATCTATCGCTTACCTACGACAATATTGTGATTAAAAAATCAAAGATGGGAAATACGTAAAGACAGACACAGAATATTATAAATAATTCTAAGGTACGTTATATATTTGTTATAAATGAATTATTTTATACCTAAGTCATCTCATGTAGTATAATTTACTTAAATTATTTTGTCTTCGACTCTTTAATTATAATTTCGATATGTAGGGGACAAATACACCCTACAGTTAGCGCCTTAGGCATAGGTGCAAGGTCGATGCCAATAATGTGAAATATACTGCTCGAGCATATATGTTCTATACTTATTAAAACAAGGCAAATTGCTGCTCGTGAGAGCTAATATTTTTCCCAAGGATATATAGAGACATATATAATAAGGAGATATTTTTCCCATGATAGGGTATCTCGACCTCACAACTTTGCTGAAGGTACTTATGGGAGGGTGTATCTATCGCTTACCTACGACAATATTGTGATTAAAAAATCAAAGATAGGAAACACTTAGAGACAGACACGGAATATTATAAATAATTCTAAGGTACGTTATTTATTTGATTTAAATGAATTATTTTATACCTAAGTCATCTCATGTAGTATAGTTTATTTAAATTATTTTGTCTTCGACTCTTTAATCACAATTTCAATATGTAGTGGACAAATACACCCTACAGTTGACGCCTTAAGCAAGGGTGCAAGGTCGATTCCAATAATGTGAAATATACTGCTCGACCATATATGTTCTATACTTGGTAAAACAAGGAAAATTGCAGCTAATGAGAGCTAATGTTTTTCCCAAGGATATATAGAGACACATATAATGAGGAGATATTTTTCCCATGATAGGATATCTCGACCTCACAACTTTGCTGAAGGTACTTATGAGAGGGTGTATCCATCGCTTACCTACGACGATATTGTGATTAAAAAATCAAAGATAGGAAACACTTAGAGACAGACACGGAATATTATAAATAATTGTAAGGTACGTTATTTATTTGATATAAATGAATTATTTTATACCTAATTTTGTCTTCGACTCTTTAATCACAATTTCAATATGTAGGGGACAAATACACCCTACAGTTGGAGCCTTAAGCAAGGGGGCACGGTCGATGCCAATAATGTGAAATGTACTGCTCGACCATATATGTTCTATACTTGGTAAAACAATGCAAATTGCAGCTAATGAGAGCTAATGTTTTTCCCAAGGATATAGAGAGACACATATAATGAGGAGATATTTTTCCCATGATAGGGTATCTCGACCTCACAACTTTGCTGAAGGTACTTATGAGAGGGTGTATCCATCGCTTACCTACGACGATATTGTGATTAAAAAATCAAAGATAGGAAACTCGTAGAGACAGACACGGAATATTATAAATAATTCTAAGGTACGTTATTTATATGATATAAATTAATTATTTTATACCTAAGTCATATCATGTAGTATAATTTACTTAAATTATTTTGTCTGCAACACTTTATGTTAGGAATAGTGCCCTAGAAAGCCGATTGTATATCCGCTTTGTGCTTTTCCTTATTGTAATCACATATAATCTTTGAATGAAATAACGAATTGAGGCAACACTTCTTTATATGCTCTTGTTTGGTATGCGTTTACTTTATCTGTGCATGTATGAGAACTCCCCTAATCCTGATGACTTTAGGACTCTACCATTTAGGTGAAATGGTTCATGAAACGAGCCCTATATCACATAAGTCATGATTAGTAAAATACTCCAAGCCGATGAGTCCTACAGACAGTGGGAGTGTCAACCTGACTCCTCTAAGGCTTGCTTGTGGGATCACGCCCTTAAGAAGGACCACCTTGTTTCATGGAGGTGGAAAGTGTATAGTTGATACGTGCGTGATACATGAGGGTGCTTACTTTAATAAGTAAGTTCACTGAGGTGCCCCGTGTGAGAACATTCCTAAATGGGAAAGGAATTTTCTATTTCAGGAAATGGAAACTTCCAGATTAGGAAATATCTCACGAGTCATTGATGTGATTAATTGATCCTTAGACTTGAGGTTCCTTGTCACTTTATGAGTTAACTCTGTAGTCTTAGGTATAAGCTTTAAAGGGTGTCGCCTTAGACAACTGATTCAAGGCTTATGCTGGGGCTGCACAAGTGACTCATGAAAGTGAATGAGAATCAAGAAAGGACCTACACTTGCATTTGCAAGGTGATCTCTTATTGTATAAGTCATTCATATGCCATATGGAGTCCTTGGCCAAGGCAGTAGATCAAGACATCAAGAAAAGGGTTTCTTGGATTGAGATCAAATGGATATGAAATGCACTTAGCTTTAAGACCGGATTATTAGGGTTCTGATTATTCCCTTGCCCTAGATCTTGGTTGAGAGATAGTAAGTAGGAGGATTGTATCTCACATGATTCAATGACTTAAAGGTTCTGTCGAATCCGAACATTCCAATTCAGCTAGGGGTTAAACACCTGTTGCTAGACTATGGTCGTTTAATCTGTGGACTGATTAATTAATTAGTGAATTAATTAATTAGGGTCACTGCTAATTGAATTGAGAACCTAGAGGGTCACACACAACAACTTGGTTACATGAGTTGAGGCTTTAAAATGATTAAACGAGTTAATCGAGCCTAGAGGGTTCCACACGTGTGAAACCACACGTGTGGGTCACGTGACTGGACACGTGTCATTATGACACGTGTGCCACACGTGACTATTTAATTGGATATTAAATAATTAAGTTGTTAATTATTTAATAGACTTTGGTTTAATTTTGAATTAAAAAGAAAGTCTAATTTTGGAGAAAATAATCTAGTTAATTAATTATGAATTAATTAATTAGATAAAAATAAGTTATTTATTTTATAATAAATAAAGTATAAAATTATCCAAAAATAGTTTGAATTTCTAAAACTGTTTTCTCAAATCGTGTTTTTGAAAATTGTTTTAGTTTAAATTTATCTAAATCGAATTTTTTTTAAATTTGGATTGAATTGGTTTCGAGAAACCTGAACACGAAAAGGACGAGCCTAGGCGTGCTAGCACGTCGCACGCCCAGACCCGTCGCCAACCGCCCAGCCCTCCCGCAACCGCGCGGGAGGCCCTCCCGCCCGCGCGTAGGCCCGCCTAGGCGCGCCCGCTCGCCTGTCCCGCAACCGCGCGGGACAGCCGCCCGCAGGCTCCCGCAACCGCGTGGGAGCACCCGCCCGGCATCACCCGCACGCGAGCAGCAGCAAGCTGCGCACGTTGCGCGCAGGGCGCGCGCCTAGCGCACGCGGGCTAGCAGTGCGAGCTGTCGGCACCGTGCGAAGCTGGCGCGCGCGCCTAGTGCGCGACGCTGCGCGGCGAGCAAGTGCTCGTTCCGGGCGGTTCCGGGCCCGATTTTGGCAGTTTCGTGTTTTTCGTGTTTTTCGTGTTTTCGGTCCGAAAAATCCCGATTTAATTTTATTTTAATTTTATCTTTTAAAATCAGTTTTGTTAAAATAAAATTATTTTAAAATTTTGATTAAATTGGGATTTTTGAGAAATTAAAGCGATTTGGATTTTAGGAAAATTATGAATTTTATTTTCTGAAAATAATGAAAGAATAAAATTATTAATTTTGGAAATTAATTGGAATTTTATTGGTTTATTGTTTTTCGGGTTTTATAGAAAAGGCTCTTGAACAAGAATTGCATCTAAGTCGTGTTTTAAGCTATTAGAGCTTAAAGCGAGAATTTTAATTTATTGGTTAAATTTAAATTCTTGCAAAAGCATGTTAGGTGATCATGGGTTTGGATCTATGTATGGTTTTAATTTATGCACATGGATGGTTTAAATTGGGGTTGGAGCCCTATAGTTGCGTTTTTCAATTGAGGTTGGAGCCTCACTTATGTGCGTACTGTTATGTGATTTATTATGTGGCTTTCCATATTACTGTTTTTTAGGCCGGGGTATGCCCCGTGTAATTGTCTAAGGCCAATATGAAGATTGAGCCTTGTTACTTTATGTCTTTTTCTTTTTATTGTAATTTGAGAGTAGAGATAAGTGGTGAGGTTTTATTTTCATTTTGGAGACAATGCACCCATGGAGTAAGATGAACCACATTCAAGTAACAAGGAGGCCATAAGTGAAGACCCCTCAAAATGTTAGGGAGGGGAATCTCAATTGTTAAATGTAAAAGAGATAGGGCTCGTATTTTGTTACCGCTTTCCCTTATGTGATTTAAACTGTTTATGTGGCATGTATGTTAGAACTTGTGATTGTGGAGTGGCTCCCACATATCACACATAAGATAGGTAGAACCCATGATCATTACATGTTAGTATCATGCTAGGAAATGTTATCTGTTTATGTGCTTGTTTGATATGCATTTAACTGTACTTGCATTAATCAAGACTAATAAAATTGGATAACATATATGTTGGTGAGGTCGAACCGGACAACTCTCCGGTTGATTCGAAAATTCCCATTAAATATTAAGCTAATTTCGAACAAATAGGTGTTTAATTCGAGATGCAAATTTTGAATTAAATTCCTAGCATTCCATCAATAGGTTTTAAGTTTAGTAAGTAAAGCTAGTTATTGTCCGCGAGTCGTGGGATAGCTAGTGGAGCTTATTAGTTCTTAGTTACCTGATTAATCATTTTAAATGATCAATATTTCATGGTCAATTTTAGCAAGGGCGATGTCCGCGAGTCGTGGGTCGTTCGAACTAAGTTTTGGTCATGATCTTATGATTGATGGGTCTGGCTTAACGCCTAAGTAAATATGGATGTCGCACGAGTCGTGGGTCCATATTGAAAGATAGGTGATGCAAAAACAATTACTAAGAGTTCTAAAGGTGTTAGAATTGGTAAGTTGTACCTACCTAGGGTTCTTACTTAGAATGTCCGCGAGTCGTGGGTTCGAGGTAAAATGCCTGGGATCTTAGTACCCATTGGGAAACGCGTTCCTCTTAGATCTTTGGGAATTCTAGATCTTTGAAAAACAGTGGGAGCTACATTAGATTAAAGACCTTATCTTTTGTATATCGTTATAATTCAGCATGCTCACTAGTTCTCTGTTTAACCATTTAGGTCGTAGATTCTGTGATTCTCTACGTGTTTTGAAATGGCAACCAAAAACCCTCTTGTATTGATCCTCGAGTCAAACAAGTTGACTGGTCCCAACTATTCTGATTGGCTCAGGAATCTGAAAATCATTTTAGATTCTGAGAAGAGAACTTATGTTCTCTTCGAAGGGGAGCCTAGTCCCGAAGGGGAGGCTCCCACTCGGGCCGAGCGGGACGCGATTCAGAAGTGGAAGGATGATAATCTCCAAGCCCGTTGCCTTATGTTGGCTAACATGTCTCCGGACTTGCAAAGACAACATGAGGCCGTGGAATTTGCTTGGGAGATTTACGACCACTTAGAGCAACTTTACCGCCCTCATGAACGTGTTACAAGGTATAACACTTCAAAGGAATTGTTCCACTTGAGAATGAGGGAAGGTTCAAGTGTCCATGAATATGGACTCAAGTTTCTTGCCCTTACTGAGAAACTTGCTTCCATGGACATGCCACTAAAAGATGAGCTTTCAGTGGATTTGTTGCTAGCTTCGCTCCCACCATCATTCAACCCATTTGTCCTTAACTTCAACATGAATCATGCTGGTGCTACTGTAGCTGAGCTGATTAGTCAGCTTGTGACTGCTGAAAGCACGATCAAGAAGGACAACAAGGTTTTGATGGTGAATGCTCCATCTTCCTCTTCTGGGCCTTCTAAAGGTAAGGGCAAGAAAGCCCAAAAGAAGAAGAAGAAACCCCTTAGGCCCACTGGTGGCATTTCGAAGGGAAAGGCCCAAAAGAAGAAGCGTGATCAGAAAGAGGATGTTTGCTTCCATTGTGGCAAAGCGGGACATTGGAGGAGAAACTGCCCAGAGTACAAGGCTACTCTAAAGAAAGGTATCTTTCTCGTTGAAGTAAATCTTTCTATTAATTCTAGTTCTTGGGTACTTGATACCGGTTGTGGAACTCATATCTGTAATGATGTACAGATGCTAAGTGAGGTCCAACAACTCAAAGAAGGAGAATGTGTCTTGAAGATCGGCGATGGCTCAAACGTTGAAGCTCGAGCTTTAGGCACAATTAGATTAGATTTAGGTAGTTTTGAGTTAGTATTAAATAAAGTCCTTTATGTGCCGAGCATTATTCGTAATATAATTTCAGTTCCAATATTAGATTGTGAAGGTTATGAAACTTATATTAAGAATGGTAAATATTTTATCAAACGGAACAACTCTTCCGTTCACATCGGTACTCTAAGTAATGGACTTTACCTAACTCAAAATATCAATATTATAAATATACAACGAGAAACAAAGCGTAAGAGAGATGACAAAGTTTTAGCTCCCTTATGGCACGCTAGATTAGGACACATTTCCCAGAACAGAATTAGCAAGATAAACACTTTAGGATCATTCTCTGAAAATTATCTTAAGGAGTTAACTTCTTGCGAATCCTGTCTCAAAGGAAAAATGTCCAAAGTCCCTTTTAAAGGAACTGTGGAACGTGCCACCAAGGTTTTGGACTTGATCCATACTGATGTTTGTGGACCGCTTAGTGTAAGCACTAGAAACAATCATCAGTATTTCATAACCTTTACTGATGACTTTAGTCGGTATGGTTATGTATACTTAATGAAGTATAAATCTGAAGCTTTTGAGAAATTCTTAGAATTTCAAAAGGAGGTTGAGAACCAAACTGGTCACAAGATCAAAGCACTTCGATCTGATCGAGGAGGCGAATATCTTAGTGAAGAATTCCTTAATCATCTCAAGGATAATGGGATTATCTCTCAGTGGACTCCTCCGGGAACTCCTCAGCTTAATGGAATTTCTGAGAGAAGGAATCGAACCCTACTTGATATGGTTCGTTCCATGATGAGTTTCACTGACTTACCACCTTCTTTCTGGGGTTATGCCCTAGAAAGTGCAGTAAAGATTTTGAATCTAGTTCCCTCTAAGTCAGTCCCCAAAACGCCCTTTGAAATGTGGCATGGTAAAATCCCTAGTTATTCTTACTTAAGAATTTGGGGTTGTCCTGCTTACGTGAAGAGGACAGTGGGAGATAAGTTAGAATCTCGTTCTAACTTATGCTACTTTGTAGGTTATCCTAAGGAATCCATAGGATACTATTTCTATGATCAATCTGAGCAAAAGGTGTTTGTTTCCAGAAATGCTACTTTTCTGGAGGAACCGTTCCTTAAAGAAAAGAAAGGCAAGATCATAGAATTAGAAGAAGTACAAAATGACCCCACACCACCCACTGAAGAAACGTCTCACTCTGATCAACTACAACCAATCACGAATTTCGATACACACGAAAACCCTCCTCTAAGGCGTTCTGAACGCACTCCTAGACAGCCGGAGAGATGGTATGGATTCTTCCATGAAATCTCTCAAAAGGATAATGATCCTTTAACATATGAGGAGGCACTTTCAGATTCTGACTCTGAACAGTGGATAGAAGCCATGAAATCCGAAATGGACTCCATGAACTCCAACCAAGTTTGGACCTTGGTAGATTTGCCTGATGGGGTCAAACCCATAGGTTGCAAATGGATCTTTAAGAGAAAGCTTGGAGTTGATGGAAGCATTGCAGCCTACAAAGCAAGACTGGTTGCAAAAGGATTCACTCAAAGACCCGGCGTGGACTTTGACGAAACCTTTTCACCAGTTGCAATGCAAAAGTCCATTCGAATCATGCTTGCCATTGCTGCATATTATGACTATGAGATATGGCAAATGGATGTGAAAACTGTCTTTCTCAATGGTGACATTGACAAAGACATTTATATGGAGCAACCCATAGGTTTCACATTCAGTGGGAGTGAGCAAAAGGTTTGCAAACTCCAAAGATCAATCTATGGATTGAAACAGGCTTCTAGGAATTGGAACATTCGATTTGATGAATCAGTCAAAGCGTTTGGCTTCATCCAAATTACGAATGAATCATGTGTGTATAGAAAGGAATTGGAGACCTCAGTGCAATTCTTAGTACTTTATGTTGATGACATCCTTCTTATTGGGAATTCGAAGGATGACATGAAAGTGACTAAGTTATGGTTATCGAACCAATTCGAGATGAAAGATCTTGGTGATGCGTCCTATATCCTTGGAATTAAAATCTATAGAGATAGATCTAGAAGGTTAATAGGACTATCACAGTCGATGTACATTGACAAAGTATTGAAGAGATTCAATATGGAGTAAGCAAAGGTTAAGAACCTTCCTATGAGTGTAGGAACATGTCTTTCAAAGAAGATGTGTCCTAAGACTAACCTTGAGAAGGAGAGAATGACTCATACACCTTATGCATCAGCAATAGGTAGCATAATGTATGCAATGTTATGTACTCGACCGGATGTGGCTTATGCACTTAGTGTAACGAGTCGTTTCCAATCTGACCCTGGAGATGGTCACTGGGCTGCCGTGAAGAATATTCTTAAGTACTTGAAAAGTACTAAAGATTTATTCTTAGTTTACGGAGGTCAGAAAGATCTTAATGTCGAAGGATACTGCGATGCAAGCTTTGCATCTGACTTAGATGATTTTAAGTCAATGTCAGGATACATGAGTTGGAAGAGTTCCAAGCAAACAACCACTGCAGATTCGACCACTGAGGCCGAATACTTAGCTGCAAATGATGCAGCTAAGGAAGGTGTTTGAATTAGAAACTTCATTCAAGAGTTGAATGTTGTTCCTAGCATGAAAGACCCCATTACTGTGTTTTGTGACAACACTGGGGCGGTTGCTCAAGCAAGAGAACCAAGATCTCACCAACGGACCAAGCACATTATGAGGAAGTATCACCTAATCCGTGATATTATCAAAAGAGGAGATGTGCAAATTGAGAGGGTCACATCAGCAGAGAACGTGGCAGATCCACTTACTAAACCCCTTAGTCGAGAAGCTTTCCAAGGTCATCTTCAGAAGATGGGACTTAGAGTAGCTTTAGAATGGCTTTGACGGGCAAGTGGGAGATTGTTAGGAATAGTGCCCTAGAAAGCCGATTGTATATCCGCTTTGTGCTTTTCCTTATTGTAATCACAGACAATCTTTGAATGAAATAACGAATTGAGGCAACACTTCTTTATATGCTCTTGTTTGGTATGCGTTTACTTTATCTGTGCATGTATGAGAACTCCCCTAATCCTGATGACTTTAGGACTCTACCACTTAGGTGAAATGGTTCATGAAACGAGCCCTATATCACATAAGTCATGATTAGTAAAATACTCCAAGCCGATGAGTCCTACAGACAGTGGGAGTGTCAACCTGACTCCTCTAAGGCTTGCTTGTGGGATCACGCCCTTAAGAAGGACCACCTTGTTTCATGGAGGTGGAAAGTGTATAGTTGATACGTGCGTGATACATGAGGGTGCTTACTTTAATAAGTAAGTTCACTGAGGTGCCCCGTGTGAGAACATTCCTAAATGGGAAAGGAATTTTCTATTTCAGGAAATGGAAACTTCCAGATTAGGAAATATCTCACGAGTCATTGATGTGATTAATTGATCCTTAGACTTGAGGTTCCTTGTCACTTTATGAGTTAACTCTGTAGTCTTAGGTATAAGCTTTAAAGGGTGTCGCCTTAGACAACTGATTCAAGGCTTATGCTGGGGCTGCACAAGTGACTCATGAAAGTGAATGAGAATCAAGAAAGGACCTACACTTGCATTTGCAAGGTGATCTCTTATTGTATAAGTCATTCATATGCCATATGGAGTCCTTGGCCAAGGCAGTAGATCAAGACATCAAGAAAAGGGTTTCTTGGATTGAGATCAAATGGATATGAAATGCACTTAGATTTAAGACCGGATTATTAGGGTTCTGATTATTCCCTTGCCCTAGATCTTGGTTGAGAGATAGTAAGTAGGAGGATTGTATCTCACATGATTCAATGACTTAAAGGTTCTGTCGAATCCGAACATTCCAATTCAGCTAAGGGTTAAACACCTGTTGCTAGACTATGGTCGTTTAATCTGTGGAACGATTAATTAATTAGTGAATTAATTAATTAGGGTCACTGCTAATTGAATTGAGAACCTAGAGGGTCACACACAACAACTTGGTTACATGAGTTGAGGCTTTAAAATGATTAAACGAGTTAATCGAGCCTAGAGGGTTCCACACGTGTGAAACCACACGTGTGGGTCACGTGACTGGACACGTGTCATTATGACACGTGTGCCACACGTGACTATTTAAT
This sequence comes from Lantana camara, assembly GCA_037501455.1. Lineage (NCBI taxonomy): Eukaryota > Viridiplantae > Streptophyta > Magnoliopsida > Lamiales > Verbenaceae > Lantana > Lantana camara. Next base: position 18,514,492 of record CM074863.1, on the reverse strand, counting down.
TGGATATTAAATAATTAAGTTGTTAATTATTTAATAGACTTTGGTTTAATTTTGAATTAAAAAGAAAGTCTAATTTTGGAGAAAATAATCTATTTAATTAATTATGAATTAATTAATTAGATAAAAATAAGTTATTTATTTTATAATAAATAAAGTATAAAATTATCCAAAAATAGTTTGGATATTTTTAGCTCTCTTAAAAGTTGACTTGAATTAGAATTCAAAGTCAAAGTTGGAAAATACTTGATGATGAAGTAATAGGAGAGAGAGAGGAACCAAATCCTTGTCCAACAAGGATTTGGATCGACACTCCCCTCTTATATATAGGGGAGCTCGAGCTCCCCTTGAGAGCAAATTGGCAATTCTTTTGGTTCATGTGTTGAACACCTTCCTTTCTCCAAGATTAAATTAAACCCTAGGTTAAGCCTAAACACTAACTAGAGAACTAGCATCCTTACTAGTTAGATTGTGATCAAGTTGGTGGACTTTCTCTAGAGACTTCAAGTTAGAAGTTTGAAGATTCGAGCTTTACCAAGGAGAGGGGATCAAGCCGCGAGAAGAGCGTTCTTGGGTGGCTTGAAACGCTTCAAGAAAGAACAAAAGAAAAGTAAGTTTTCTATCTTTACGAATTTGGTTACACGATTGCGAGTTCAAGGTCCTTTTGTTGGAAAAATTTTTTAAATTCCGCTGCTTTCTGATTCGTATTTTCCAACACTTTAATCCCAATTTCGATATGTAGGGGACAAATACACCCTACAGTTGGCGCCTTAAGCAAAGGTGCAAGGTCGATGCCATTAATGTGAAATATACTGCTCGAGCATAAATGTGATATACTTGGTAAAACAAGGCAAATTGCAGCTCGTGAGAGCTAATGTTTTTCCCAAGGATATATAGTGACATATATAATGAGGAGATATTTTTCCCATGATAGGGTATCTCGACCTCACAACTTTGCTAAAGGTACTTATGAGTGGGTGTATCTATCGCTTTCCTACGACAATATTGTGATTAAAAAATCAAAGATAGGAAACACGTAGAGACAGAGACGAAATAGTATAAACAATTCTAAGGTATGTTATTTATTTATTTTTAATGAACTATTTTATACCTAAGTCATCTCATGTATTATAATTTTACTTAAATTGTTTTGTCTTCGACTCTTTAATCCCAATTTCGATATGTAGGGGACATATACACCCTAAAGTTGGCGCCATAAGCAAAGGTGCAAGGTCGATGCCAATAATGTGAAATATACTACTCGACCCTATATGTCCTATACTTGGTAAAACAAGGCAAATTGCAGCTCATGAGAGCGAATGTTTTTCCCAAGGATATATAGAGACAGATATAATGAGGAGATATTTTTCCCATGATAGGGTACCTCGACCTCACAACTTTGCTGAAGGTACTTATGAGAGGGTGTATCTATCGCTTACCTACGACAATATTGTGACTAAAAAATCAAAGATAGGAAACACGTAGAGACAGAGATGGAATATTATAAATAATTCTAAGGTACGTTATTTATTTATTTTAAATGAATTATTTTATACCTAAGTCATCTCATGTAATACAATTTACTTAAATTATTTTGTCTTCGACTCTTTAATCCCAATTTCGATATGTAGGGGATAAATACACCCTCCAGTTGGCGCCTTAAGCAAAGGTGCAAGGTCGATGCCAACAATGTGAAATATACCGCTCGATCATATATGTTCTATACTTGGTAAAACAAGGCAAATTGCAGCTAATGAGAGCTAATGTTTTTCCCAAGGATATATATTTACGTATATAATGAGAAGATATTTTTCCCATGATAGGGTATCTCGACCTCACAACTTTGCTGAAGGTACTTATGGGAGGGTGTATCTATCGCTTACCTACGACAATATCGTGATTAAAAAATCAAAGATAGGAAATACGTAAAGACAGACACGGAATATTATAAGTAATTCTAAAGTACGTTATTTATTTGATTTAAATGAATTATTTTATACCTAAGTCATCTCATGTAGTATAGTTTATTTAAATTATTTTGTCTTCGACTCTTTAATCATAATTTCGATATGTAGGGGACAAATACACCCTACAGTTGGCGCCTTAAGCAAAGGTGCAAGGTCGATGCCAATAATGTGAAATATACTGCTCGAGCATAAATGTTCTATTCTTGGTAAAACAAGGCAAATTGCAGCTCGTGAGAGCTAATGTTTTTCCCAAGGATATATAGAGACATATATAATGAGGAGATATTTTTCCCATGATAGGGTATCTCGACCTCACAACTTTGCTAAAGGTACTTATGAGTGGGTGTATCTATCGCTTTCCTACGACAATATTGTGATTAAAAAATCAAAGATAGGAAACACGTAAAGACAGAGACGGAATATTGTAAATAATTCTAAGGTACGTTATTTATTTATTTTAAATGAGTTATTTTGTACCTAAGTCATCTCATGTAGTATAATTTACTTAAATTATTTTGTCTTCGACTCTTCAATCACAATGTCGATATGTAGGGGACAAATACACCTTCCAGTTGGCGCCTTAAGCAAAGGTGCAAGGTCGATGCCAAAAATGTGAAATATACCGCTCGACCATGTATGTTCTATACTTGGTAAAACAAGGCAAATTGCAGCTAATGAGAGCTAATGTTTTTCCCAAGGATATATAGAGACATATATAATGAGAAGATATTTTTCCCATGATAGGGTATCTCGACCTCACAACTTTGCTGAAGGTACTTATGGAAGGGTGTATCTATCGCTTACCTACGACAATATTGTGATTAAAAAATCAAAGATAGGAAACACGTAGAGACAGGCACGGAATTTTATGAATAATTCTAAGGTACGTTATTTATTTGATTTAAATGAATTATTTTTTACCTAAGTCATCTCATGTGTAATTTATTTAAATTATTTTGTCTTCGACTCTTTAGTCACAATTTCGATATGTAGGGGACAAATACACCCTACAGTTGGCGCCTTAACCAAAGGTGCAAGGTCGATGCCAAAAATGTGAAATATACCGCTCAACCATATATGTTCTATACTTTGGTAAAACAAGGCAAATTGCAGCTAATGAGAGCTAATTTTTTTCCCAAGGATATATAGAGACATATATAATGAGTAGATATTTTTCCCATGATAGGGTATCTCGACCTCACAACTTTGCGTAAGGTACTTATGAGAGGGTGTATCTATCGCTTACCTACGACAATATTGTAAATAAAAAATCAAAGATAGGAAACACGTAGAGACAGAGACGAAATATTATAAATAATTCTAAGGTATGTTATTTATTTATTTTTAACGAACTATTTTATACCTAAGTCATCTCATGTATTATAATTTTACTTAAATTGTTTTGTCTTCGACTCTTTAATCCCAATTTCGATATGTAGGGGACATATACACCCTACAGTTGGCGCCTTAAGTAAAGGTGCAAGGTCGATGCCAATAATGTGAAATATACTACTCGACCATATATGTCCTATACTTGGTAAAACAAGGCAAATTGCAGCTCATGAGAGGTAATGTTTTTCCCAAGGATATATAGAGACAGATATAATGAGGAGATATTTTTCCCATGATAGGGTACCTCGACCTCACAACTTTGCTGAAGGTACTTATGAGAGGGTGTATCTATCGCTTACCTACGACAATATTGTGATTAAAAAATCAAAGATAGGAAACACGTAGAGACAAAGATGGAATATTATAAATAATTCTAAGGTACGTTATTTATTTATTTTAAATGAATTATTTTATACCTAAGTTATCTCATGTAATATAATTTACTTAAATTATTTTGTCTTCGACTCTTTAATCCCAATTTCGATATGTAGGGGATAAATACACCCTCCAGTTGACGCCTTAAGCAAAGGTGCAAGGTCGATGCCAACAATGTGAAATATACCGCTCGATCATATATGTTCTATACTTGGTAAAACAAGGCAAATTGCAGCTAATGAGAGCTAATGTTTTTCCCAAGGATATATAGTTACGTATATAATGAGAAGATATTTTTCCCATGATATGGTATCTCGACCTCACAACTTTGCTGAAGGTACTTATGGGAGGGTGTATCTATCGCTTACCTACGACAATATTGTGATTAAAAAATCAAAGATAGGAAATACGCAAAGACAGACACGGAATATTATAAGTAATTCTAAAGTACGTTATTTATTTGATTTAAATGAATTATTTTATACCTAAGTCATCTCATGTAGTATAGTTTATTTAAATTATTTTGTCTTCGACTCTTTAATCATAATTTCGATATGTAGGGGACAAATACACCCTACAGTTGGCGCCTTAAGCAAAGGTGCAAGGTCGATGCCAATAATGTGAAATATACTGCTCGAGCATAAATGTTCTATACTTGGTAAAACAAGGCAAATTGCAGCTCGTGAGAGCTAATGTTTTTCCCAAGGATATATAGAGACCTATATAATGAGGAGATATTTTTCTCATGATAGGGTATCTCGACCTCACAACTTTGCTAAAGGTACTTATGAGTGGGTGTATCTATCGCTTTCCTACGACAATATTGTGATTAAAAAATCGAAGATAGGAAACACGTAGAGACAGAGACGGAATATTGTAAATAATTCTAAGGTACGTTATTTATTTATTTTAAATGAGTTATTTTATACCTAAGTCATCTCATGTAGTATAATTTACTTAAATTATTTTGTCTTCGACTCTTCAATCACAATGTCGATATGTAGGGGACAAATACACCTTCCAGTTGGCGCCTTAAGCAAAGGTGCAAGGTCGATGCCAAAAATGTGAAATATACCGCTCGACCATGTATGTTCTATACTTGGTAAAACAAGGCAAATTGCAGCTAATGAGAGCTAATGTTTTTCCCAAGGATATATAGAGACATATATAATGAGAAGATATTTTTCCCATGATAGGGTATCTCGACCTCACAACTTTGCTGAAGGTACTTATGGGAGGGTGTATCTATCGCTTACCTACGACAATATTGTGATTAAAAAATCAAAGATAGGAAACACGTAGAGACAGACATGGAATATTATAAATAATTCTAAGGTACGTTATTTATTTGATTTAAATGAATTATTTTTTACCCAAGTCATCTCATGTGAAATTTATTTAAATTATTTTGTCTTCGACTCTTTAGTCACAATTTCGATATGTAGGGGACAAATACACCCTACAGTTGGCGCCTTAACCAAAGGTGCAAGCTCGATGCCAAAAATGTGAAATATACCGCTCGACCATATATGTTCTATACTTTGGTAAAACAAGGCAAATTGCAGCTAATGAGAGCTAATTTTTTTCCCAAGGATATATAGAGACATATATAATGAGTAGATATTTTTCCCATGATAGGGTATCTCGACCTCACAACTATGCGTAAGGTACTTATGAGAGGGTGTATCTATCGCTTACCTACGACAATATTGTAATTAAAAAATCAAAGATAGGAAACACGTAGAGACAGAGACGAAATATTATAAATAATTCTAAGGTATGTTATTTATTTATTTTTAATGAACTATTTTATACCTAAGTCATCTCATGTATTATAATTTTACTTAAATTGTTTTGTCTTCGACTCTTTAATCCCAATTTCGATATGTAGGGGACATATACACCCTACAGTTGGCGCCTTAAGCAAAGGTGCAAGGTCGATGCCAATAATGTGAAATATACTACTCGACCATATATGTCCTATACTTGGTAAAACAAGGCAAATTGCAGCTCATGAGAGCTAATGTTTTTCCCAAGGATATATAGAGACAGATATAATGAGGAGATATTTTTCCCATGATAGAGTACCTCGACCTCACAACTTTGCTGAAGGTACTTATGAGAGGGTGTATCTATCGCTTACCTACGACAATATTGTGATTAAAAAATCAAAGATAGGAAACACGTAGAGACAAAGATGGAATATTATAAATAATTCTAAGGTACGTTATTTATTTATTTTAAATGAATTATTTTATACCTAAGTTATCTCATGTAATATAATTTACTTAAATTATTTTGTCTTCGACTCTTTAATCCCAATTTCGATATGTAGGGGATAAATACACCCTCCAGTTGGCGCCTTAAGCAAAGGTGCAAGGTCGATGCCAACAATGTGAAATATACCGCTCGATCATATATGTTCTATACTTGGTAAAACAAGGCAAATTGCAGCTAATGAGAGCTAATGTTTTTCCCAAGGATATATAGTTACGTATATAATGAGAAGATATTTTTCCCATGATATGGTATCTCGACCTCACAACTTTGCTGAAGGTACTTATGGGAGGGTGTATCTATCGCTTACCTACGACAATATTGTGATTAAAAAATCAAAGATAGGAAATACGTAAAGACAGACACGGAATATTATAAGTAATTCTAAAGTACGTTATTTATTTGATTTAAATGAATTATTTTATACCTAAGTCATCTCATGTAGTATAGTTTATTTAAATTATTTTGTCTTCGACTCTTTAATCATAATTTCGATATGTAGGGGACAAATACACCCTACAGTTGGCGCCTTAAGCAAAGGTGCAAGGTCGATGCCAATAATGTGAAATATACTGCTCGAGCATAAATGTTCTATACTTGGTAAAACAAGGCAAATTGCAGCTCGTGAGAGCTAATGTTTTTCCCAAGGATATATAGAGACATATATAATGAGGAGATATTTTTCTCATGATAGGGTATCTCGACCTCACAACTTTGCTAAAGGTACTTATGAGTGGGTGTATCTATCGCTTTCCTACGACAATATTGTGATTAAAAAATCAAAGATAGGAAACACGTAGAGACAGAGACGGAATATTGTAAATAATTCTAAGGTACGTTATTTATTTATTTTAAATGAGTTATTTTATACCTAAGTCATCTCATGTAGTATAATTTACTTAAATTATTTTGTCTTCGACTCTTCAATCACAATGTCGATATGTAGGGGACAAATACACCTTCCAGTTGGCGCCTTAAGCAAAGGTGCAAGGTCGATGCCAAAAATGTGAAATATACCGCTCGACCATGTATGTTCTATACTTGGTAAAACAAGGCAAATTGCAGCTAATGAGAGCTAATGTTTTTCCCAAGGATATATAGAGACATATATAATGAGAAGATATTTTTCCCATGATAGGGTATCTCGACCTCACAACTTTGCTGAAGGTACTTATGGGAGGGTGTATCAATCGCTTACCTACGACAATATTGTGATTAAAAAATCAAAGATAGGAAACACGTAGAGACAGACACGGAATATTACAAATAATTCTAAGGTACGTTATTTATTTGATTTAAATGAATTATTTTTTACCCAAGTCATCTCATGTGTAATTTATTTAAATTATTTTGTCTTCGACTCTTTAGTCACAATTTCGATATATAGGGGACAAATACACCCTACAGTTGGCGCCTTAACCAAAGGTGCAAGCTCGATGCCAAAAATGTGAAATATACCGCTCGACCATATATGTTCTATACTTTGGTAAAACAAGGCAAATTGGTGCTAATGAGAGCTAATTTTTTTCCCAAGGATATATAGAGACATATATAATGAGTAGATATTTTTCCCATGATAGGGTATCTCGACCTCACAACTTTGCGTAAGGTACTTATGAGAGGGTGTATCTATCGCTTACCTACGACAATATTGTAATTAAAAAATCAAAGATTGGCAACACGTAGAGACAGAGACGAAATATTATAAATAATTCTAAGGTATGTTATTTATTTATTTTTAATGAACTATTTTATACCTAAGTTATCTCATGTATTATAATTTTACTTAAATTGTTTTGTCTTCGACTCTTTAATCCCAATTTCGATATGTAGGGGACATATACACCCTACAGTTGGCGCCTTAAGCAAAGGTGCAAGGTCGATGCCAATAATGTGAAATATACTCCTCGACCATATATGTCCTATACTTGGTAAAACAAGGCAAATTGCAGCTCATGAGAGCTAATTTTTTTCCCAAGGATATATAGAGACATATATAATGAGTAGATATTTTTCCCATGATAGGGTATCTCGACCTCACAACTTTGCGTAAGGTACTTATGAGAGGGTGTATCTATCGCTTACCTACGACAATATTTTAATTAAAAAATCAAAGATAGGCAACACGTAGAGACAGAGACGAAATATTATAAATAATTCTAAGGTATGTTATTTATCTATTTTTAATGAACTATTTTATACCTAAGTCATCTCATGTATTATAATTTTACTTAAATTGTTTTGTCTTCGACTCTTTAATCCCAATTTCGATATGTAGGGGACATATACACCCTACAGTTGGCGCCTTAAGCAAAGGTGCAAGGTCGATGCCAATAATGTGAAATATACTACTCGACCATATATGTCCTATACTTGGTAAAACAAGGCAAATTGCAGCTCATGAGAGCGAATGTTTTTCCCAAGGATATATAGAGACAGATATAATGAGGAGATATTTTTCCCATGATAGGGTACCTCGACCTTACAACTTTGCTGAAGGTACTTATGAGAGGGTGTATCTATCGCTTACCTACGACAATATTGTGATTAAAAAATCAAAGATAGGAAACACGTAGAGACAGAGATGGAATATTATAAATAATTCTAAGGTACGTTATTTATTTATTTTAAATGAATTATTTTATACCTAAGTCATCTCATGTAATACAATTTACTTAAATTATTTTGTCTTCGACTCTTTAATCCCAATTTCGATATGTAGGGGATAAATACACCCTCCAGTTGGCGCCTTAAGCAAAGGTGCAAGGTCGATGCCAAAAATGTGAAATATACCGCTCAACCATGTATGTTCTATACTTGGTAAAACAAGGCAAATTGCTGCTAATGAGAGCTAATGTTTTTCCCAAGGATATATAGAGACATATATAATGAGAAGATATTTTTCCCATGATAGGGTATCTCGACCTCACAACTTTGCTGAAGGTACTTATGGGAGGGTGTATCTATCGTTTACCTACGACAATATTGTGATTAAAAAATCAAAGATAGGAAACACGTAGAGACAGACACGGAATATTATAAATAATTCTAAGGTACGTTATTTATTTGATTTAAATGAATTATTTTTTTACCTAAGTCATCTCATGTAGTATAGTTTATTTAAATTATTTTGTCTTCGACTCTTTAATCATAATTTCGATATGTAGGGGACAAATACACCCTACAGTTGGCGCCTTAAGCAAAGGTGCAAGGTCGATGCCAATAATGTGAAATATACTGCTCGAGCATAAATGTTCTATACTTGGTAAAACAAGGCAAATTGCAGCTCGTGAGAGCTAATGTTTTTCCCAAGGATATATAGAGACATATATAATGAGAAGATATTTTTCCCATGATAGGGTATCTCGACCTCACAACTTTGCTAAAGGTACTTATGAGTGGGTGTATCTATCGCTTTCCTACGACAATATTGTGATTAAAAAATCAAAGATAGGAAACACGTAGAGACAGAGACGGAATATTGTAAATAATTCTAAGGTACGTTATTTATTTATTTTAAATGAGTTATTTTATACCTAAGTCATCTCATGTAGTATAATTTACTTAAATTATTTTGTCTTCGACTCTTCAATCACAATGTCGATATGTAGGGGACAAATACACCTTCCAGTTTGCTCCTTAAGCAAAGGTGCAAGGTCGATGCCAAAAATGTGAAATATACCGCTCGACCATGTATGTTCTATACCTGGTAAAACAAGGCAAATTGCAGCTAATGAGAGCTAATGTTTTTCCCAAGGATATATAGAGACATATATAATGAGAAGATATTTTTCCCATGATAGGGTATCTCCACCTCACAACTTTGCTGAAGGTACTTATGGGAGGGTGTATCTATCGCTTACCTACGACAATATTGTGATTAAAAAATCAAAGATAGGAAACACGTAGAGACAGAGATGGAATATTATAAATAATTCTAAGGTACGTTATTTATTTATTTTAAATGAATTATTTTATACCTAAGTCATCTCATGTAATATAATTTACTTAAATTATTTTGTCTTCGACTCTTTAATCCCAATTTCGATATGTAGGGGATAAATACACCCTCCAGTTGGTGCCTTAAGCAAAGGTGCAAGATCGATGCCAACAATGTGAAATATACCGCTCGATCATATATGTTCTATACTTGGTAAAACAAGGCAAATTGCAGCTAATGAGAGCTAATGTTTTTCCCAAGGATATATAGTTACGTATATAATGAGAAGATATTTTTCCCATGATAGGGTATCTCGACCTCACAACTTTGCTGAAGGTACTTATGGGAGGGTGTATCTATCGCTTACCTACGACAATATTGTGATTAAAAAATCAAAGATAGGAAATACGTAAAGACAGACACAGAATATTATAAGTAATTCTAAAGTACGTTATTTATTTGATTTAAATGAATTATTTTATACCTAAGTCATCACATGTAGTATAGTTTATTTAAATTATTTTGTCTTCGACTCTTTAATCATAATTTCGATATGCAGGGGACAAATACACCCTACAGTTGGCGCCTTAAGCAAAGGTGCAAGGTCGATGCCAATAATGTGAAATATACTGCTCGAGCATAAATGTTCTATACTTGGTAAAACAAGGCAAATTGCAGCTCGTGAGAGTTAATGTTTTTCCCAAGGATATATAGAGACATATATAATGAGGAGATATTTTTCCCATGATAGGGTATCTCGACCTCACAACTTTGCTGAAGGTACTTACGAGTGGGTGTATCTATCGCTTTCCTACGACAATATTGTGATTAAAAAATCAAAGATAGGAAACACGTAGAGACAGAGACGGAATATTGTAAATAATTCTAAGGTACGTTATTTATTTATTTTAGATGAGTTATTTTTTACCTAAGTCATCTCATGTAGTATAATGTACTTAAATTATTTTGTCTTCGACTCTGCAATCACAATGTCGATATGTAGGGGACAAATACACCTTCCAGTTGGCGCCTTAAGCAAAGGTGCAAGGTCGATGCCAAAAATGTGAAATATACCGCTCGACCATGTATGTTCTATACTTGGTAAAACAAGGCAAATTGCTGCTAATGAGAGCTAATGTTTTTCCCAAGGATATATAGAGACATATATAATGAGAAGATATTTTTCCCATGATAGGGTATCTCGACCTCACAACTTTGCTGAAGGTACTTATGGGAGGGTGTATCTATCGTTTACCTACGACAATATTGTGATTAAAAAATCAAAGATAGGAAACACGTAGAGACAGACACGGAATATTATAAATAATTCTAAGGTACGTTATTTATTTGATTTAAATGAATTATTTTTTACCTAAGTCATCTCATGTAGTATAGTTTACTTAAATTATTTTGTCTTCGACTCTTTAATCATAATTTCGATATGTAGGGGACAAATACACCCTACAGTTGGCGCCTTAAGCAAAGGTGCAAGGTCGATGCCAATAATGTGAAATATACTGCTCGAGCATAAATGTTCTATACTTGGTAAAACAAGGCAAATTGCAGCTCGTGAGAGCTAATGTTTTTCCCAAGGATATATAGAGACATATATAATGAGGAGATATTTTTCCCATGATAGGGTATCTCGACCTCACAACTTTGCTAAAGGTACTTATGAGTGGGTGTATCTATCGCTTTCCTACGACAATATTGTGATTAAAAAATCAAAGATAGGAAACACGTAGAGACAGAGACGGAATATTGTAAATAATTCTAAGGTACGTTATTTATTTATTTTAAATGAGTTATTTTATACCTAAGTCATCTCATGTAGTATAATTTACTTAAATTATTTTGTCTTCGACTCTTCAATCACAATGTCGATATGTAGGGGACAAATACACCTTCCAGTTTGCGCCTTAAGCAAAGGTGCAAGGTCGATGCCAAAAATGTGAAATATACCGCTCGACCATGTATGTTCTATACTTGGTAAAACAAGGCAAATTGCAGCTAATGAGAGCTAATGTTTTTCCCAAGGATATATAGAGACATATATAATGAGAAGATATTTTTCCCATGATAGGGTATCTCGACCTCACAACTTTGCTGAAGGTACTTATGGGAGGGTGTATCTATCGCTTACCTACGACAATATTGTGATTAAAAAATCAAAGATAGGAAACACGTAGAGATAGACACGGAATATTATAAATAATTCTAAGGTACGTTATTTATTTGATTTAAATGAATTATTTTTTACCCAAGTCATCTCATGTGTAATTTATTTAAATTATTTTGTCTTCGACTCTTTAGTCACAATTTCGATATGTAGGGGACAAATACACCCTACAGTTGGCGCCTTAACCAAAGGTGCAAGCTCGATGCCAAAAATGTGAAATATACCGCTCGACGATATATGTTCTATACTTTGGTAAAACAAGGCAAATTGCAGCTAATGAGAGCTAATTTTTTTCCCAAGGATATATAGAGACATATATAATGAGTAGATATTTTTCCCATGATAGGGTATCTCGACCTCACAACTTTGCGTAAGGTACTTATGAGAGGGTGTATCTATCGCTTACCTACGACAATATTGTAATTAAAAAATCAAAGATAGGAAACACGTAGAGACAGAGACGAAATATTATAAATAATTCTAAGGTATGTTATTTATTTATTTTTAATGAACTATTTTATACCTAAGTCATCTCATGTATTATAATTTTACTTAAATTGTTTTGTCTTCGACTCTTTAATCCCAATTTCGATATGTAGGGGACATATACACCCTACAGTTGGCGCCTTAAGCAAAGGTGCAAGGTCGATGCCAATAATGTGAAATATACTACTCGACCATATATGTTCTATACTTGGTAAAACAAGGCAAATTGCAGCTCATGAGAGCTAATGTTTTTCCCAAGGATATATAGAGACATATATAATGAGGAGATATTTTTCCCATGATAGGGTACCTCGACCTCACAACTTTGCTGAAGGTACTTATGAGAGGGTGTATCTATCGCTTACCTACGACAATATTGTCATTAAAAAATCAAAGATAGGAAACACGTAGAGACAAAGATGGAATATTATAAATAATTCTAAGGTACGTTATTTATTTATTTTAAATGAATTATTTTATACCTAAGTCATCTCATGTAATATAATTTACTTAAATTATTTTGTCTTCGACTCTTTAATCCCAATTTCGATATGTAGGGGATAAATACACCCTCCAGTTGGCGCCTTAAGCAAAGGTGCAAGGTCGATGCCAACAATGTGAAATATACCGCTCGATCATATATGTTCTATACTTGGTAAAACAAGGCAAATTGCAACTAATGAGAGCTAATGTTTTTCCCAAGGATATATAGTTACGTATATAATGAGAAGATATTTTTCCCATGATATGGTATCTCGACCTCACAACTTTGCTGAAGGTACTTATGGGAGGGTGTATCTATCGCTTACCTACGACAATATTGTGATTAAAAAATCAAAGATAGAAAATACGTAAAGACAGACACGGAATATTATAAGTAATTCTAAAGTACGTTATTTATTTGATTTAAATGAATTATTTTATACCTAAGTCATCTCATGTAGTATAGTTTATTTAAATTATTTTGTCTTCGACTCTTTAATCATAATTTCGATATGTAGGGGACAAATACACCCTACAGTTGGCGCCTTAAGCAAAGGTGCAAGGTCGATGCCAATAATGTGAAATATACTGCTCGAGCATAAATGTTCTATACTTGGTAAAACAAGGCAAATTGCAGCTCGTGAGAGCTAATGTTTTTCCCAAGGATATATAGAGACATATATAATGAGGAGATATTTTTCCCATGATAGGGTATCTCGACCTCACAACTTTGCTAAAGGTACTTATGAGTGGGTGTATCTATCGCTTTCCTACGATAATATTGTGATTAAAAAATCAAAGATAGGAAACACGTAGAGACAGAGACGGAATATTGTAAATAATTCTAAGGTACGTTATTTATTTATTTTAAATGAGTTATTTTATACCTAAGTCATCTCATGTAGTATAATTTACTTAAATTATTTTGTCTTCGACTCTTCAATCACAATGTCGATATGTAGGGGACAAATACACCTTCCAGTTGGCGCCTTAAGCAAAGGTGCAAGGTCGATGCCAAAAATGTGAAATATACCGCTCGACCATGTATGTTCTATACTTGGTAAAACAAGGCAAATTGCAGCTAATGAGAGCTAATGTTTTTCCCAAGGATATATAGAGACATATATAATGAGAAGATATTTTTCCCATGATAGGGTATCTCGACCTGACAACTTTGCTGAAGGTACTTATGGGAGGGTGTATCTATCGCTTACCTACGACAATATTGTGATTAAAAAATCAAAGATAGGAAACACGTAGAGACAGACACGGAATGTTATAAATAATTCTAAGGTACGTTATTTATTTGATTTAAATGAATTATTTTTTACCCAAGTCATCTCATGTGTAATTTATTTAAATTATTTTGTCTTCGACTCTTTAGTCACAATTTCGACATGTAGGGGACAAATACACCCTACAGTTGGCGCCTTAACCAAAGGTGCAAGCTCGATGCCAAAAATGTGAAATATACCGCTCGACCATATATGTTCTATACTTTGGTAAAACAAGGCAAATTGCAGCTAATGAGAGCTAATTTTTTTCCCAAGGATATATAGAGACATATATAATGAGTAGATATTTTTCCCATGATAGGGTATCTCGACCTCACAACTTTGCGTAAGGTACTTATGAGAGGGTGTATCTATCGCTTACCTACGACAATATTGTAATTAAAAAATCAAAGATAGGAAACACGTAGAGACAGAGACGAAATATTATAAATAATTCTAAGGTATGTTATTTATTTATTTTTAATGAACTATTTTATACCTAAGTCATCTCATGTATTATAATTTTACTTAATTTGTTTTGTCTTCGACTCTTTAATCCCAATTTCGATATGTAGGGGACATATACACCCTACAGTTGGCGCCTTAAGCAAAGGTGCAAGGTCGATGTCAATAATGTGAAATATACTACTCGACCATATATGTCCTATACTTGGTAAAACAAGGCAAATTGCAGCTCATGAGAGCTAATGTTTTTCCCAAGGATATATAGAGACATATATAATGAGGAGATATTTTTCCCATGATAGGGTACCTCGACCTCACAACTTTGCTGAAGGTACTTATGAGAGGGTGTATCTATCGCTTACCTACGACAATATTGTGATTAAAAAATCAAAGATAGGAAACACGTAGAGACAGAGATGGAATATTATAAATAATTCTAAGGTACGTTATTTATTTATTTTAAATGAATTATTTTATACCTAAGTCATCTCATGTAATATAATTTACTTAAATTATTTTGTCTTCGACTCTTTAATCCCAATTTCGATATGTAGGGGATAAATACACCCTCCAGTTGGCGCCTTAAGCAAAGGTGCAAGGTCGATGCCAACAATGTGAAATATACCGCTCCATCATATATATTCTATACTTGGTAAAACAAGGCAAATTGCAGCTAATGAGAGCTAATGTTTTTCCCAACGATATATAGTTACGTATATAATGAGAAGATATTTTTCCCATGATAGGGTATCTCGACCTCACAACTTTGCTGAAGGTACTTATGGGAGGGTGTATCTATCGCTTACCTACGACAATATTGTGATTAAAAAATCAAAGATAGGAAATACCTAAGACAGACACGGAATATTATAAATAATTCTAAAGTACGTTATTTACTTGATTTAAATGAATTATTTTATACCTAAGTCATCTCATGTAGTATAGTTTATTTAAATTATTTTGTCTTCGACTCTTTAATCACAATTTCAATATGTAGTGGACAAATACACCCTACGGTTGGCGTCTTAAGCAAAGGTGCAAGGTCGATGCCAATAATGTGAAATATACTGCTCGACCATATATGTTCTATACTTGGTAAAACAAGGCAAATTGCAGCTAATGAGAACTAATGTTTTTCCCAAGGATATATAGAGACATATATAATGAGGAGATATTTTTCCCATGATAGGGTATCTCGACCTCACAACTTTGCTGAAGGTACTTATGAGAGGGTGTATCTATCGCTTACTTATGACAATATTGTGATTAAAAAATCAAAAATAGGAAACACTTAGAGACAGATAGAGACGGAATATTATTAAAAATTTAAGCTACGTTTTTTATTTATTTTAAATAAATTATTTTATACCTAAATCATCTCATATAGTATAATTTACTTAAATTAGACTGAGGCCAAATTCTTCCACTATGTTTCGTGCAATCAAATAACATTAGATGTTGCAGCCACCATCGTACCGACATGAGATATTATTTGGTGCTAGAGTACGCTCAAGGGGCCCTTTGGCACAAAATTTGAACATAAGTAATATTAATTTATATATAAATTTAAATCCATTTCACTCTATTTAAAATAATTATTTAATTTTTTATGGTACTCTATTGGTTTGAAACTCTACATATTATAAGGCAATTCACCTATGGTATTCGGGCACATGTTAGAAATTTTCACATCGGAGATTTAAAGTTGGAAAACGTTTTATT
Source organism: Lantana camara (assembly GCA_037501455.1). Taxonomy (NCBI): domain Eukaryota; kingdom Viridiplantae; phylum Streptophyta; class Magnoliopsida; order Lamiales; family Verbenaceae; genus Lantana; species Lantana camara. Next base: position 18,497,935 of record CM074863.1, on the reverse strand, counting down.
AGACGGGGTATGAAAATGATCTATTATATATAACTTTTAATATTTAATATAATTTTAAATTTATTTTTATATATTTTTGTTTAATAGAGAATTTAAGTCAAGTTGACCGACTTTGACAACTCACCGACCCCGTTTTGGTAAATTTTATGAGTTATCTGGGCACATCGACCCAATTATTGTCATGAGAGGTAGTAACTTATTAATTTATTTTGTCTTTTAGGACTATCTATTTGTGTCTTTGTTATGACAGTATTTAAATATAATATAATATATTTTTTAATTCAAATGTTAGGGGTAAAACAAGCGCAACCGACTAGGTACAACCTCTTGGGGTTATGATCTTAGAACTATATATTAAGGAAGAAAGAGAATGTGTTGATCATTCACACGTATATGAAATGTTGTCAAGAAGATCAAGTTGCAAAACTCATAGGAGTGCTATATTGAGAGATCGTTGAGACTAAAAAAATTAATCATGATATGTTTGGCCACGTGGACTTTTCGAACCTTTTGATTTCAAGGAAAGACAAGACAATGCACAAATCATCCATTACTTTGAATAATATTTGGTAAAATACTTTTTATTTTATAACTTAGGTATTAGAACATCTAATCATATATTAAATGCGAGTGAATATTGTCGGTTCTTTGGTATGCTGCTCGTTGATACATTCATAGAAAGGCACAAAAGCATCATAAACGATTAGTGATTGACCGAAGATTGGTAACATCACAAATTATCATCTCTTTTTTTGTTTTTCATCTCAGCTCTTGATCACTGCTTTCAAGTTTCTTTTCAATGTCAACTTCACCATATCTGCCCAATTTAACGCTCTTATTTTGATGTACTTTATACTACCCTCATTTTCTAACTACCAAACTAGCACATTATCATCTGACCAGCCACCAAATAGGAAATAACAATTAAATCCAACTGAAACTCAAGAAAAAAGAGAAAAATAACTAAAAAGAAATGAAAAAGAATTCAGTTGAAAAGCATACCTCAAAACCTGGTCTGCTTTCCATTTCTGAATAGTGACTAACCTTGTGCAGCACGATGAACAAATGTCTGAATTCTTGGATCTAGAGGGAGTATTCTCAAAGCACTTACGCCTCCATATAGCAAATTGCTTCGAATAATCGATTGGTATTTACCTAGGTAAAAGATGGTAACTCATTACTTAAAAGTTATGATGACACTGTAAAAAGTTAGAAAATAAATCACAACATATGTCTATCAACTTTATGAATGAACAATCAGACCAAACTGTTGATCCAGTTAGACAGCCAAAGGTAAGACAATAAATTAAGTGTCCTTTAAATATGTGTTCATTTGAACTTGAATATACACGGTGTTAACAAGAAGTAAGTAAGGCGCAGTTTCCTGGTACAAGTTTGATTAGTTGTTACTTGTTACTCAATGACTTCAAATGCATAGTGATGACACATTAAAAGAAAATAGGTTACTGCAGCATTTGAACATGCAATAGTGATAGCACATTAAAAACCTACTCATTAGAAGGTAAATGGAGTTAATAAGGAAAATGCAACTTAGTTAAAACAAACTACATAAGCAAATTTATTTGAAATCAAACACTAAATGCTGCGATACGAACAATTTTCTGATGTAATAAACCGAAAACCGTATGAATTAGCATGAGCTTGGCCCTCTCTTGTTTTAGGATTATCATATCCTTGGCCTGGAAATGTTACCTTTTCAAGCTCCTTGGTCGGTTTCCCCTGTAGTGCTAGCTCCTTTGCAATGAATTTTCCCCTGTAGTGCTAGCTTCTTTGGCCTGTTGCTTCTCTTTATCTTTTTCAGATCTGGTTTGTTTTGCCTTGAAAAAAGTATATATACGAGTTTCTTATTTCTTAAATCCCTCGATTAAGTTTGTGGATATGAATCACGAAATCAATTTCACTTCTTCTTTATTATAAGGTGGAAAAAGATATAATCATGTTTACAAATCTATCAACTTTATCAAAAACCCATCTGCCAAGATGCGATTTTTCCAAATGTTCAAGAAAATTAATTACAAAATAGGCCAAGATTAGAATTCGAAATATAACTTTTCGTTTTAAGGAAAAAGAAGTTTCTCAGAAATGAAAACAAATGAACTAATTAAAAGATCTCAAGCCTTATAATTAATAACATCCACAAAAAAAGTGCTATTATATCACTAAAGCCGCGCTTAATAAATCTAAGACAAAAAACAAAAAAAACAAAACAGAGAGAGCAAAAATGACGCGAAATCTTCACCAGACAGGCACTATACACTATGAAGCAAAAAAACTTAATAATAATGCCATTTATTACCTGGACCGAAGGTGATGAAGCAAGAAACCCTGATTCTTGAAAACAAATGTTGAGCACAAAAGAGTCTTTTGCTTCCCTGAGCCGTAGCCGACTGAGCCTCCCGCGGCTTCGTCGACGAACCATCCGAAGTTATCAGATCCATGAGCGTCGTCCCCGAAGAATCCTAAAATCCAGAGAATCATCAATTTCACAAACATTTCCAGCGTTTCATTTAGCCATACTGAGAAACGTAAAAAATCAGAAAAGGAAGAAGAGGAGGAGGGATCTGAAAGAAGAATTACCGGCATGAGGGATTAATTGCTCAAATGAATTACGCAACTCCAGCAGAATGACTAGCAAGCACAGCAAACTCAGCGGTTTGTGTGAGAGCAATAATGCCACCACGAGTTATATATAAAGAATTAAAGATAGATAGATAGTTTTGGAAATAAAGGGTATGTTTCCATACAAGCAACATAGCTAAAAGACAAAACCATGCCTTAAACTGAGACAAAGATATTAATTGACAAGACTTTACTAAACAAAAGCAACTATTTAACGTTGCTTTGACCCAGATCTGGCCAATTGCTTGTCATATTGATATTGCTTTTGGCCTTTTGCGTTTAAAGTTTACCCAGACCTGGCCCATTGCTTTTGTCCTATTGCTTTCATCTTTTCTCTTTGTTCTAAAGTTTTGCGTGCACCTATAGGCTATAAGGAACGTAGTTGTGTTTTTCTGAAACAAATTAAAATAAATTTCTCCTTGAAATTTTAATTTTGTTGTGCTTTAGGTTTTAAATATCTTATTTTATTAATTTCATATTTTTGGAGTAGCATATACCCCTTACCGGTATATAAAAGTGTCTTCCTCAATAAATTTATACCAAATATATTCCTACAGCTCCCAACTACTCATCTGACATAGCTCCAGCTTTTTTACTTTTGAATATTTTGCAATGCATTACCTAACAATCCATATATTATTAAAATTAGGGTTAATTACACTTAGCCTCCAAAATAGATAAGATAATTATAAGTGATATACCACAATTAGATATAATTACAGATACTATCCTTTTAGAAAAAAAGAATTACACTTGGTTCCCAAATTTCTAGGTATTCATTAAAAAAATGGATGAGGCTAGCAAAAAATTTATGTAGAAATCCAAAAATACCCTTATTGACCTGAGTAAATTTTTTTATTCCAATTTTGTCTTTGGGTTAAATGTAATTAATGTTTTTAAAGTAGTGGTCAAGTATAATTTTTTATAAACAATTTGCAAACGGTAATATTTGTTAGAATACAGTCCATCGGCTCCATCTTTGAATATAATATCACAAATCCATCTTTGAATATAATATCACAAGTTAATACACTCATCAACATAATAAGTAAACTTTTGGAAATTTCTGGGTTTAAATAAGCATGAATGTTCGATTGTTCGTAAACCACCCAAAATGTAAGCAATGCAGTTGGTTCATATACACTTCTCCGCAACATTCAATGTTTTCAAAAGCGGACCGGAGGTCAAAGCGGCAGCCTTACTGGTCACCGGTCGGACCGGTTCGACCGGTTCAACCACCGGTCGAACCGGTATGACGTAATAAATAAAAATATTATTTTTAATAATATATATATATAATAATATGCTAAAATTAAAAATATAATATATAATATAGTTCAATTTTAGAATAAAAGAATCATATTCAAGTGTTTAACGTCTAATTTGAGGCTTGTGATTTTAAATTTGGGATTTGGGAATTGTAAGTGTGTAAAAAATATTTTTTAAAACTCAAAAAAGGTTAAAGGATGTGGGAATTTTAAGTTTTTTCAAAAAAAAAAAAAAAAAAAATTGAAAATTGAGTGAACCGCCGGTCCGGTCCGGTTCACGGGGCCAAAACCGGCGGTTAACCGGCCGGTTTTTACTGTTCGGTACCGGTCCGGTTCGCACTGGTTTTGCATGGTGGTTCGGACCGGACCAGGCACCGGTCACCGGACGAACCGGTCGAACCGGCCGGTCCGGTCCGGTTTTGAAAACATTGGCAACATTAACTCAGCCTTAAAGCCTTGTTTTATTTGATGAATGTTGGAAAATTTTGTAAAATCAATTAATGAATTCAACACATTATTTCTTTGATACAAACAATAATTTCACACACACTACTGATGAGGGAAAAAAGAAAATAAAAAAAGTATTGATCGAAACATAAAATCTGGGTCTTACGATATGTTCTTGACTCAAGACATATGACTCGAGGCCTTCTGGAAACTTGTTCAGATCTTCTGCAGTAATAGAGGTAGAGCACCAACTGAACAACCTCCAATCTCATTAGGGACCTGATTTCACACAGGTTGGAGGTTAGTAATCAGGTTAACACAAACAGGACAAGAGCAAAAAGGTTTCCTGCAAGGAACATATTAAAGTCCTGCAACTCCATAGCTACATTGCGGCAGAATGAGTAAGTTGAAACTTGAAAGGGTTGGTGGAATAGAGTCCCGAGGTGGGTTCATCGAGAAAGAGTAGAATCGGGTTGTGATTATGTCGGTTCCAATGGAGACGCATCGGGTCTCTCCGCCGGAGACACCGCCGTGGCCCTCGTCTCCGATTACTGTGTTGGCGGCGTTTCTCAACCCTAGTTGATCGATTAAGTTGGGGGAAATCGAAGGTATTTTTGTTTATTAGATTTAAAGTTTCAAACGCATGTTTAATTCACGGGGGTAAACTTGGTATTTCAAAATTTAAGTTTCAAGACAAATATCTGAATATTATTTAACAGAATAATTGGAGGCATAACGGGAAGTTTACATATTTTTTAATGGAATCCTAAATTTTTGGGGGTTAAGTGTAATTCTTTTTTTTTAGAAGGGTAGCATCTGTAATTATATCTAATTGTGGTATATCACTTGTAATTATCCTATCTATTTTAGGGGTTAGGTGTAATTAACCCTTAAAATTATTTGATTTTATACTGAAATTAATATTTTTTTAATTATTAAAACAACATAATACTATTTTTATTTCTAACTCTTTTCTTTACGATTTCAGTATTTTCGTAAAAAAAAAAAAATCTATTTAACTCTTTTTATTAGAATTCAAGATTATATCAATGTACACATATAATTTGAATTATATTTTATTTTGTTCATATAATGAATATGCCTGCTCCACTTGTGTATGTAACAGTAAGGTTTGTAGCTGGGAGTTTTCAACTTTCACGCAAGGGGAAAAAGGGGAGTGGGCCCATCTTGTTTTGAATTCAACAGACAACTTTTCTATTGCATTTCAGATTTCACGGACCTTTTTTTTTTTTTTTTATAAGTAGCATATCACGTGGCCTTTAAATAAATACTAGTAGGGGTGGGCGTTCCAGTTGGGGAATTGGGGTTCCGTCCCGAGTCGATCTGGATGGGGAATTCAGGAAATTTTTTTTTCGGGACGGATACCCGAATTCCGACTATTAATTCGGGATCGAGACCGGGATCGAGATTTATAAAGGTACTCGAATTCCCGATCGGGGTAACCGAACTCCCCGAGAAAAAAAAAAATTTATATATATATTATTTGTTCTCTACTGGGTTCGGTCTTCTCTTCCCTACGCATATATATATATATATATGTATAGATAGATAGATATATGGGGTTGTTTTGAGATTTGGTGACTGCTGCCGCCATGGAAATCATTAAGAAAAAAATCTGGTTGTGTAATATGGCTTTTATCTTGGCAAAGCAAACTTAGATGACTTAATTTAGGTGGAATTAGAAAAATTCATATCTCCCAAATGAAGCAGCTGGCGATTTGCAGCCATGGCAGTACGTATGCCCTGCGCCCGTTTGAAATTCAAATAATGAATGACGCTTCAGAGAGAGAAAAGGGATTGCAGGTGATTTTGTTGATTTTTTTTTTTAAAAAGGAGAAAATTTTTGGGATCGGGTCCCCAAATTTTCTTCTCGATCCCGAATTCCCCGTCCCGCGCCCACTCCTAAATACTAGTGACCCACTCGAGGCCTAAGAAAAAAAATATATTAAATTTAATTTCCATATTATTATTTAATTTTATAATTATTTTTAATATAATTATATTTTTTATAAATAAATGAAGGGAAAATTTTTGAATAGTACCAAAAAGTTGAAAAAATTCCTTTTAGATCCCTAATTTTAAAAAAGTTCCCATTCAATCCCCAATTGAAAAACAAAATTCATTTTAGGTCCCCACAAATAGTACAGGTTCGTACATTGTCTTTAGGAATTGCGTACATTTTTTAGGGAATTGCGTATAAAAATCCCGGAATCTCGTATATATACGAGATTCCGGGATTTTTATACGCAATTCCCTAAAAAATGTACGCAATTCCTGAATTATTATACAACCTTGGGGAGTGAAAAGAAATTTTGTTTTTCAATTGGGGAGTGAACAGGAACTTTTTCAAAATTGGGGAGTGACAAGGAAATTCAATTTACACTTGGGGATTTTTGAGGAATTGTCCGATAAATGAATAAATAAAATAAGATAACATCAAATTAGCATAAAATAATAGTTTAAGTTAAAAAAAAGTTAAAATGAGATGAGGAAAAAATATATATATAAATAAAAAATAAAAAAAAGGAAAAATTTGAGAATCTAGTGAATTGGAAAAGATTAAACAAAAAATTAATTTAGAATTTATGTTTAAAAAACTAAAAAATTCTTGATATCGAATGAACTCTTCCTAAATATAATAATATACTATGTTTTAAAACCCGGACCGGACCGGCCGGTCGGACCGGTTCAACCGGTGACCGGCCGCTCATCCGGTCCGGGTAGCCCCTCAAAACCAATCCTTAAATGGACCAGTACTGACCGGGGCGAACCGGTCGAAAACCGGTTAAAAAACCGGCCCGGACCGTTTCACGGGCCGGTTGGCCCAGTTTTTTTTTTTTTTTTTTTTTTAAATTGTAAAAAGCCTTTTCAAATGGGGGTTTGTGGGAGTCGAACCCACCACCTCCGTCTTATGGGAAGATTTGGAAACCACTTGGCCAATTGAATTGTTGATATCAATTTGAAAAAACAAATTAATAATACGCATGAAACACACAAGTCCTAAAAATATATTAATTATGATTACAAATATTATAATATATTATAAAATTTCAATTTAAACATGGGTAAGATAATATGAAATATTTTATTTATTATAATATATATTTATAAAAACATAAATGTATGTGATGTGTTTTTTTTTTTTTCAAAATAAAAATATGTTATTTGTTAAATCAATTTTTTTTCAATATTATTAATTTGGTTGATATTGATTATTTTGCTATTTAGTCATATTTATCTATATATTTGTAGATTTATAATTAGAAAGTTTATTATTAGAGATGTTATTTGAAAATTAATGAGTAGTTTAATATTATCTAACTTACTTTATTATTTTTAGTTAATAATTATATAATTAATATATCTTATTATATATTTATATAATTAAATATAAATATTATTTAATTATGACGTCACACCGGTTCGACCGGTGGTTCGACCGGTCGAACCAGTAAAACCAGTAACCAGTAACCAGTAAGGGCTCCGGTTCGACGTCCGATCCGGGTTTTAAAACAAAGATAATATATATAAAAGAATCATTCTCTCTCTATGTGTATAAAAGAAAGGTTTTTTTTTCTAATTTTGGTGCTTTTTTTTTTTTTTTTTTTGATATTGTACTTTTGGTTATTACACTCTAGGGTTTTTCGCTTTTCAAAAAAGCAAAATAACTGTAATAAATAATGATTCCGTTTTTTTAAAAAGCGGATTTAATAAAAAAATTCATAATTGCAACGTATACACTCATAATTTTTTTTGTTAAATCCGCTTTTTAAAAATAGGAATCACTATTCACTACGGTGGTTCCGCTTTTTTGAAAAGCGGGAAACCACAAAATTGCAATACACCCAAAAAATACACTAAAAGTACACTATCCCAAAAAAAAAAAAGAAACACCAATTTTACAAATTCACCTAAAAAAATTCTTTTATTTTTAAATGGATCAAAGCAAATAAAAATTGGAACAAGTACAAACAAAATCAAAATCAGGTAAATAGGAAATTATATTTTGAAGATATTATGCTTGATAAATAAAATTAATTTATTTTTTGTAGAAAATTATATTTTTAGTCCCATCATAAATGACCGTTCTCACTTTTGGTCTCATATTTTCTAAAATTGTCGATTTTAATCCTATACTATTGAATTTTTCTCATTTTCAGGAGTTTCGTTATGTTTTAGATGGAAAGTTGACTTTTGACGGTTAACTTGAGTTTTGGCGAAAAATTTTGAGAAAATTAACATTTTTGTTATCATAAAATATGGTTGTTTTAACTTTGGGTTCTATATTTTTCAAAATTGTTAATTTTAGTCTCATACTATTGAAATGTTCTCATTTTTAGAACTTTTATCTCCTTATGAACGGAATTTGCATGTGCGTCATACGTGGCCGTGAAGCCACTTTATAATTCCAAATTTGTGCGTGACTCTAATAAATTGTTTGATAGTTAAAAGGATTTTGATAACGAGAATAGGAAGAAAACTGTAAATTATTTTAACGAGGGCAATGTGATGAACCCTACTTTTTACCTCGAATAAGTCTTTGTTTACAAAAAATATTTCATAGAGTTTGTGTATTTACATGTCATTCTAATTAAAAGAAACTTGAAAATTACAAAAAATGATCGTAGAAGAGTTTATGCAAACTGTTTTTTTGGTACGCATTGTAATTGGAGAATAAATCTGGTTAACTCAAATTTGAAAAATGAATTTGTACTAAGGGAGTACAAAGTAAAACATAAATGTGTCATTAACTATCACCGTAAGGATGTGAAGGCCAAGTGGTTGGCCAAAATAAAAAAAAAAAAAAAGAATCTCTTTAGGAGTGATTCTAGTAAAAAGGTTAAGGATTTGAGAAAAAAATACTATGAGAGAGTTGAGTTGTAAAACAATACAATAAAAGTAACTAAGAACAAAGTAGATCATTAATACTCTATGCTCTGAAATTATGCGCATGTATTGAGATCACGATAACATGGGAAGAGATCAAGATAGTTAAAAAAAATTGAAATAATAAATTGACTAACGGTCAAGCGCGGCGCACGTGCAAATTCCGTCCATAAAGAAACAGAAATTCTAAAAATGAGAAAAATTTAATAATACAGGACTAAAATTGACAATTTTAAAAAATATGGACCAGAAGTGATAACAATCTTATATTATGGCACAAAAATATAATTTTTCAAAATTTCTCACCAAAATTAACGGTCAACGGTCAACTTTTCATCCAAAATATGACGGAAGTCTTGAAAATGAGATAAATTCAATAGTATAGGAATAAAATTAACAATTTTAAAAAATATAGGATTAAAAGTGAAAATCACCGCATATTATGGGACAAAAATACAATTTGCTCTTTTTTATATTATCTCAATTTAAATTTATATGTGATTCTTTCATTAATCATTAGATATTAAATGCACGTGCAAATTCTGTCCATAAAGAAACAAAAATCCTAAAAATGAGAAAAATTTAATAGTATAGGACTAAAATTGACAATTTTAAAAAGTATGGGACCAGAAGTAATAAGAATCTTATATTATGGCACAAAAATATAATTTTTCAAATTTTCTCACCAAAATTAGCAGTCAACAGTCAACTTTTCATCCAAAATATGACGACAGTCTTGAAAATGAGATAAATTCAATAGTATAGGAATAAAATTAACAATTTTAAAAAATATGGGATTATAAGTGAAAACCACCGCATATTATGGGACAAAAATACAATTTGCTCTTTTTTTATATATTATCTCAATTTAAATTTATATGTGATTCTTTCATTAATCATTAGATATTAAATATATGGTACTAGCATATCCCCCGTGCGATGCACGGTATTAATGTACGGTATAATTTACAATACTTGTATGAACTTTGTAAATTAAAATAATTTTAAAAAGAATAATTAAATCATAAATCTATGCAATAAATATTTTTTATAAATAATAAATGAATTACTATTAAAATTAAATTCTATTACTTTAATATACTTAATTATAAATTGTATACTAAGTTAAGCGTTTTCTTATTATAAATAATAAATAAATAAAAATCAGATAAATATCATATTCTAAGTAGATAGGTTAAAATATGTGGGAAAAAAAAAATAATTTAGATATTAGAATAGTATATATATGTTAAAATTCTAGCATCTTGTAATGATCCCACATCGGATTGGAGAGACCAAGATGCCTTCCTTAAAGGGGGTTGAGGTCCCTCCCCTGAGTAGAGGCCTTTTGGGTGCACTGGGTTATACCAGTGGCTCGAAACGTAAAACCGTGAGGCGCTTGGGGTCTACCCTTGGCCAAAGCGGACAATATCGAACGGCGGGTCTTTGGGCTGTTACAAATGGTATCAGAGCCAGGGGCCCGGGTTCGGTGTGCCAGCGAGGACGCTGGGCCCTTATGGGGGGGTGGATTGTAATGATCCCACATCGGATTGGAGAGACCAAGATGCCTTCCTTAAAGGGGGTTGAGGTCCCTCCCCTGTGTAGAGGCCTTTTGGGTGCACTGGGTTATACCAGTGGCTCGAAACGTAAAACCGTGAGGCGCTTGGGGTCTACCCTTGGCCAAAGCGGACAATATCGAACGGCGGGTCTTTGGGCTGTTACACATCTCATCCTGTGCTATGCACAAATTTATTAAAAACGTTATTATCTTTTCTAATATATAAATGACTTTTGTATTAATGTGGTTTACAAATAATAAATATTAAATTGGCGACTAACTATACCAAAAATTTAATTTAGCTAGCATCAACAATAAATGATTTTTTTTTTTTCCAAAACATCCTATGAATTCAAAAAAGGTAGATATATCATATAGTTATGACATGATAAAAAAAAAAAAAAAGGCATGTAGTCATTGAAACTCTAAAAAGAAGATTCTGAAAGAATGTCTCACACAACTATAGGTATTGAAACTCTAATAAATTCTTTAAATATAATAAAAATATATAAATAAATTACTAAAAAATCAAAACTCAAGTAAATAAATGAACCTTGAATATAAAATAATGATAAAAAATAAATCATGACATAAATTATCAAGTATTTCACAAATAAATTAAGATTGAAATAATAAAAAAAATAGAAAAAGCAAAGTTATATTACTAATAGATTTGGTAATTGGTTAAGAAATATTAAGATTGATCTTCGAACCAAAAGTTTAAATTTATGTAAAAATAAAATATAAATAATTAACTTAATAATTTGCAGAAACAATAAAAAAATATAATTATTAGAATCAAGCAAACTCAAGTCATTCCAATTTAATATAAAAATATGAAAATATAATAAAGAATTTTAAAAATAAAATATAAATATAAAAGAAAGATTAGTAAAAACATATAGGTAAAGATTACCACATCAATAATAATAATAATAATAAACTAAAATATATTATTAGAAAACACCAATGTATATATTTGGTCATAGACTATTGGAATAAATCAACAACAAAATAATTTAAATGAAAATGAATCAATATATGGATTATATAAAATATTATCGATGATTAAAATCCTAAAAATGAAAAGATAAATAGATAATAAATTTATGAAGGAACAAAGAACAATAATAATACATCTTGATTTAAAGAGTCGCCAAAATAATATAAAAATTGTGCTAAACTATTATTCAAATTATTTTATAAATTTAAATTTTCAAAAAAAAATAAAATAATGGTAAAAGAACGACTCAATTACATAAATAAAAAATAGTTATAAAAATTTTGTCAATTTAAAAATAGAAAAAGAAATACGTATCTAAGTACTAAAAAATTTAAAATAAAAAAGCAATAAGCAAATAATACTTTATAAATAAAGTAAAATAAATAAAAAAAAACCTAAAAATATGAAATTTTCTAAAAACTTAAATTATATTATCTGACATGATTAAAGAAGTTATATAGTGCTAAATAAATATGATCAAAAAAAATATATAAGCACAATTAAAATATAAATTTCGTGCATGAGAGATCGAAAAAAAACACTCAACAATGGATTTATGAGTGAAAAGTAAAAAAAAAAAAATCAGCATATTTCGTCAATCTAATTTGCAGATTCGAGGGAGTGTCTAAATCTTCACTTGATTTCGGCCAGACTCCTATATTAATGTACAAATCAATGGGGCATTTTATATGAAAAAAAAGAAAATTAATGAATCTCAACAGAAAAATTAGAAGAAAGAAACAAAAGTTGAACCTTGTATGTACAAAAATGGCACCACAATTTAGGTTTTAAAATTTTCTTGCAGAAAAGATAATTTAAAAGAAGAAAGCAAAACATATTAAGAAAGATTAATTTACATAAAATTTTGAATTTAAGTGAGGAAATCAAGGAGCCATTAATGGAGGGAGTTATATAAAAAATTTAGGAAAAATAATTTATATTTAAAGCAAAACTCTTATTTATCAATTAAATTTTTTTTTTAATTTTAAAAATTAGAATTTTGATTAGAATTAAACTTACATAAATATTTAATTATTTATGAAAAAAAAAACCCCTCAAAGTTATTGAGTTTTAATGCCTTAAAGAATAAAAAACTCAAAATCGAATTTACATATTTAAATAAAAATTGAGAAAACCTAAATTCTCACACACACATATATATATATATATATATATATATGTGCCCAGAAGATCAAAACGATCAAGTATTGCCTAAAACATTAAGGTGTGTCATGTAATCATAATTACAACATTTTCACATAAAATATTTAGTTACAACAACTAAAAATGATCAAGTATTGCCAAGCAATCAAGCATTAAAGGCTTAAAGATGCATACGCTTTGCAATTTTCGTTTCTTATCCGTCTCTTTGCCAATGTTTAGCTTCATTCTTTTATGTCGGGTACAAAATAGAATCGAATTGATATTTTAAAATTAATTAATTCAAAATATAAGATTGAATAAATACAATTAAATAAAAAATTATTTTCGTTAGTAATATTATTTTCAAAATAAAATAATATACAAAATAAAGATTTTTGTTTTAATTTCTCTTTATTAATTTCTTTAACCCTAATTAATAATAGTATTAAATATCACCACAATTATTGGGTGAATGTCTTAATATATGAAAGTTATCAATTCAATCTTTCTTAACTTATATCTCATTAATTACGACATTTATTTATATTGATAAAAATATGTATAATTTAAAAAGAAATTCATACATAGAAAGTATATTAAAAAAATATTGTCAAACATAATTATTTCCCTTAATTACTATTTATTTTTATTATAAAATAAAGATCAACTAATCACATATTTTATATTTAATTAAAAATCTCAAAAAAACTACAAAATTACACATCATCAAAATGCACAATAAAGTCAAAAAGTCAAACGTCGTTTTCAAATATATAATAGTATAGATGTGCATCCTACAATTATAAATAAAATATAAAATATAAAGATAAATATTACATACACAAGCGGATTAGGCATATTCATTATATGAACAAAATAAAATATAATTCAATTATATGTGCACATTTAATGATATAAATCATCCAGTATTCTAATAAAAAGAATTAAGTAGAAAGAAAATATGACGGAAATACTAAAGTCGGAGAGAAGAAAGATAGAAATAAAAATACTATTATGATAATTTATTTTAATTTTAAAATTTTTAGAAGAAAATCTACAAATTGATTAATATGTATTATACTTATATTGTTTCAATGAAAAACTAAATATGACCATATTTATTTAAAAAGTATGCAATATTACTTATGTACCACATTGCTATTATAGCTTAAATATTATTTAATAAATAAATGATGTAATAATACAAATTAAGGTAAATAACATTATATAATATTCAAAAAATTACAAAATATATGTTTATTTTAAATTTGATGATATAAAAATTTTTTAAAATGCTTGAGGCATAAAATGTTTTCACGCTCAGAAAACACTTCTAAAGAACTTATATTTTACTAAGCACTTATAAAGGAGTTACATTGTATCTCACTCTATAGAGATAAGGCAGGGTTTTGAACTTGTCATATTGTTAAGATCAAACTCTATTATACTCTACTTATCCAATGATATTTGTGAATTTCAAATAATATTCCCTTAAGTATTAATTTATTCGAAATAATAAAAAACAATATATATATATATAGACATATGTAATAATTTAAAAAAATTTAAATTACACGACCTAAATATCATATTTGACTTAAATGAATAGTATAATTATGCTCTATTTTATCACGTACAAAAATAACTTATGTTGCTTTGTTTAGGAAAAATTATTGTAATGGTTAAAATTTCTTATATGCGAATTGGAAAATTGTGTGGCTATAGGCGTATGGCTCTAGCCGCGGGTTAGCCCAAGCACCCGAAAGGGAACTTTTTATTATTTTTCTAAATACACACACTTTTAAATTATCAGAGAAAGTAGAACTTGAATAATTATTTTATAAAAAAATATTTAATTATTTGAACCAACTCTTATTGAAGTTTTTTTGGTGGTTTTAATTTGTTGATTTTGTAGTTATATGAAAACTACGAGAGCTCAGTTGTTTTATCACAATTATTGTTGTCGGTTCCTTTATCTCATGTTTAAGGGGCAATTATTTTATTCTTTGCATATATGTTTTTTAAGATCGAGAGAAAATGGAGTTAAGATAAAGGAAGAAAATAGAAATGTGAAAGTGATTAATGGAAAAAACGATGATGAAGATGACATCATATTCATAATTACAAAATTTTGAAAATTCACTAATTTTTCTACAGAACTTTTAGCCACAAAAATGATTTTAAGTAAAAACTACAAGTGGAGACCGGAGAGAGTATTGCGAAATTGTAATGGAAGAAAAATATTAAAAAAAAAAAAAAACTAATTTAGAAGAAGAGGAAGTCGAGAGATGAAATTCATTCTCTACTCAAATCAATATTTATATTAGAAACCTAAATATTCTTACAAACTCAATTATTCTCTATCGCTTTGTTTTAAAAAATCAAATTAAAACACCTCTATTTATACTAATCTAAAAACAATAGAAAAAGACTCCAAATTATTATGATAATAAACTTTATACTACTTGTCAAATGACTTTTTAACTATTGCATCACCATGTTAATACATTTAACCTCATATAATAATTTTATGGGATAATTACCAATGTTCCCCTGAAATCTGGCGAAATTATAGATACTCCCTTGAGGTTTGAGAAATTATGAATTCTCTCTCAATTCGTTATCTCCTCCGTTAAATTTAATAGAATTTGTGATTTTACTAATTTACCCCTCAGATTCTAAGACTCGGGGATATATGTAATAAAAGCAAAAGCAAGGTGATTAATGCAAATATTGAAATTCTTGGGGGATTTGATCTAAGTACTTGAATTACCTAACTTTTTTTTTTTTTTTTGGTTTAACAAATAATGCAACTTAATGTTATTTCTAGAGGCGTGCTTGCCCTTTCTGTTGCACCAAAAAATAAATAAATGAAGAACTAATTTCATTCCTAAATTTTATGGATACCAAATATATTCTTGAAAAAAAAATTGGGCATGCATGTTTATATTGAAATGTTATTCGTATTTCAAGTATATGCATTAGAAATCACCAATGTTCGAAACATTTGTTTAAATAATTTTGATGGATACTTATGTGAATTTAACGTGTTTATTATGATTTTCTATTTCATTAAAAAATTTATGATTCTAAACGAACAAAGTTTAAATAAACTTCTGTAAAATATGCATAAAATTAAGACATAAACATAAAGTGGAATATGTAATTTTTTTTATCATACTTTATTGGAATAAATACGCAAGAAATATTTATTCCGATTTATACTTATAAATAAAATATAAATATTAATTAAATTATAAAATTTCAAATTGAAAAATACAAATTTAACCAACATTACAAATGTATCATCACACTTTCAATATTATTACAATATAACTCCTAAGGGTATAATTGGAATTTTTAAAAATACTATTGCTGATGTCAGCAAAAGTTAACACCGTTATTAACGGTTGAGACAATTTGTAAGATATAATGTAAACCCCAGGGGGGTGTTCATAATTTCCCAAATCTCAGGAGGGAATCTATATTTTCGCCAAAATTCAGGGGGATGTTTGTAATTATCCCTAATTTTATTTATTTGCAACCATTCACTACACCCATGATGGTCAAGTTACGTTGGGCATGTTTTTCAACATAAGGCTAAATTGGTCATTCATTTAAAAAAATACTTGATATAACTCACCAAAGTAAAATATTCATTAAATTGGGTTATTTAAGGGAAGTGCATAACCAATCAAGTAAAGGAGAGTCATGATTAAATAGCTAGAAAAAAAAAATTAATATTCCATTGACAATGATTAGCCAACTAGACAAATAAATGCCCCTTAGTGATGAATAAATAGTAATTAATAGTACAATGGATGAAATCTTCTTTGCCTATAGATCTCTAATGACTATTGCCTTATTTGATCAAAATATGATCTCAAATGATTATTGTTTCATTTCGTGTCTTGTTTGGATTACTATGTCTGTATCCATACATTATAGGTGAAGAGTTCTATGTAAAAGTAAAGATCCTAAAATTACATAAAAAATAAGGGGCTATTTACCGACTCAAAAATATTGTTGTAGTATAGTCAGTTTGTTCGGGACCACTTGAAATTACCTTCTTACCCTTAGTATTTTCAAAATTTTACACCATAAGTTTTCCAGCTCAGCATGATCCAAGCAAGGTCCACGGTCTGCTGATTTCTGATGATTCGAGCTTGGCTTTCCTTCAAACTATGTAATGTCTTCTTACGATGAATAAATATTTACCAGATAATTTAAATATATTAATATAGTGATTAATCTCAAATTCATGAAATGACTTCGGCATTATCTATTAATATCCCTTTATCCTTTCAAATAAGGAGAAACTTTTAATAAGAAATATTTTGGAAATTCCATCACTGGGTTGATTATTTTGGAAAAGGGAGAAAAATGGGTTTAATTTCAACTAATCAATAATGTGTATTTGATTGATTCTGAATTATGGCTTCTGCATGGGCTCATTTAACTGTAAAATAGAGTGACTTCACTAGCTACTTGTTAGGATTGTGTTCTGTTCTTAGTTTAAAATTGAATAATTCTATTATATTCAACTTTAAAGTCGAAACAACTCCTGATTGATATTGCATGACACATGTTTAATAAAGTATAATCAGAGTTCATAACGGTTATAAACAATTGACCGAGATAAAAAGAATTAAACCCTTAGAATTTGTAAACTTCATGAAAACTTCATAGCTGTTTTTTTTATGCTGCTGCTGTATTAAAGTTCTTGTCAAAAATTATAATATATGCAACCTCCGAAGAGTGAATTTTAATTAATTTGGAGTTTGAGAGTAAAAATTCACTACACTTCCATAATATACTTATTTTTTTCTGCACGGATATACTACGTACTTTGCATATGTATAAGGACCTACTATAGCAATATGGTAAAAAATGTGCTGTTGGTTTCCCTGATGCACTTTTGTTTCCAATAAATTACTATCTTTTGATTCTCATGGAAACTAAATCACTTTCCACAATTAATTTCTTTTTTTCGGTTTACTCTCGTGCAAAATATATGAATTTTTTTAACTCATTCCATGTTTAATTACTGGTAATGCCTACAGCCCATTAAGAACTAGTTCACTTCACCGGTAAAGGAAGGTTACAATTTGGTAACACCCAGTTACTAGTGTTTACTTGGATTGGGAGCAGGCCCGTTGTAAAAACGGACCCCTAATTGTATCAGTGGGCAAGACCATCTTAGCTAACAACTCCCAAATTTGCCCATGATTCATTGTCATTTTGCACTGCATTTCTGGGAGACTCTGCATTCTGTCGCCACTTCCCGCTTCGATTTACTGTTCATGAAGAAATCCCTCTCAAATTTGTGAATGCATCGCGCCAATGCGAAATTTGATGGAAGAAACTTGTTCTGCCAATTTTTGGGATCTAAAGTTCTATTTAACTTCTCCATAATTCTCCACAACTCCATATCCGAGGTTATACAGGTGAAGTGATTGCGTAGTTCATTCTTCTCTGTTGTTGTGTATATATATACAAATTTATGTAGATATTGTTGCTATTTTTGTTCAAGGTTCCATAAACGAAATGAATTTTTCTTGCTCCTTTGTTAGGTTCTGGAAATCTCTTGGATTAGGGTTTTGAAGTAGGTATTAAAATAGTCATTGATGTCAGGTAATTTCTCTATGTTCCTCGTTTAAATTAATAATCTTTGAGGGTTTAGGGAATGAATTGAATGATGGGTTATTTAATTAAATGAGTATCCATCTATTGATGAGCAAACTTGGATGGATTGCAAAATTCCCAAATAAACTAATTCTAAGTCCTTTAATTTACGTCCCTTTCTATATTTCATATCTTGAGGGGAAAAAGGGGAATATAAGTCACATACTTTTAAAAAAACTATGAACCATAATACTTTGGTAAAGCTTTTGATTTTTCAACAAACAATATCTTGTTCGTATAAAAATTTAACTTACGAGTAATTTAAAATACATAATGTAAGACTTAATTTTTGTGTAATATATATTCTTAATTTAATAATTATTATTATATATTTGATTATTAAAGGTAATAATTTAAGTATAATTATTATTATGTGTAAATATATTAATGAGACGTAAAACGAGATTCTCCGTCTTTAATCGGAGAACTCAGAATTTTAAGAAACCCAACCAGCTGCTCTTCTCTCCGCCATCTTTCCTTCTTTACTGGTCTTAGATTTAGATAGTGAATGAGATGGTTCATTCTTCGCAGGCGGCTCGCGAGCCTGCATAGTAGGCTCGTCAAGAGCTCAAATCAATTTTTACATTTTTTTTTTTTTATTTGTAACTCGCGAACTCAAATATTAAAATTAAAATATATTATATTATATATACATATAAATAAATAAATACCCTAATCTCACTTCTCAAACTCACCGCCATTCTTTCATATTGTAAATAAAAAGAAAAAGCCTTGAAGGTGTCAGATCGACTCAAGCCAAATTGGGTTATTGAATTTTGGGTGCAAGCAGTTCAGCAGTTTAATACTACATTGGGTGCAAGCAGCGTATAAGTTCAGCAGTTTACACTTTACACTACACAGGTTCGGAGATTCTCTTTCATCTCAGAATGTTGATGAAAAAGCTTTACAATTCTTTGCAAATCTCGCCAATTCTTTCTCGAACAATCACTTCGACAAATTTCAGTTCCACAATCTCCAATTTCCACTCTTGTTGTCCTTCGATATTCAATCCGCCCTCCTTATATTCCTCTCCTTCTGCTTCCACTTCCTTTCCTCCTCTAGGAAAACCTTTTGCCAAAACTTTATTTTTCACGAATTCAAGTTTTACTCTAGCGAGATTCGTGAGAAACAATACCTTTTTCTGCTCCCAGTCACAATCTGCTGAAAATATTGTTCTTTGCTGGAATTGCGGTGCTGAGCCTGAGAATGCCACGACTTTCCTCTTTTGCCAGGCGTGTCGCAGCGTCCAACCAGTTAATCAATCAGTTGATTATTTTCAAATTTTCGAACTGTGAGTGATTCCCTTCTTCTGAATCGTGATTATATTTTCCATTGTTGTTGAGGTTAAATTTTGGTGGAAGTGTAAGCTTGGCATTGAGGAAATTCAAGATTTGCTTATTAGTAACTTCTTTACATCTTTATGGTGCTTTTAGAAGGCCTTCAAATGTTTTCTCTCCTTAACCCGCTGCTGAATCATGCATATAATAGCATTTATTGTTTGCCTGAAATTGAGAACAGTTACAATTATGTCTTGCTAAATTATTGGGATCCTAATTTAGTTCTTGTTTATTTCTTTGATTTTCAAAGGATTGAGAAAAGTTATACACTATTTAGCTGTAGATCTTGTAGGCAATAATTGCATTGAGAAAATTCTGTTAATGTTCATTTGTGTGTTAAGCAATGATGAGCTCTTGTTGCCTTTAGGGGACGGAATTACAAAATTGAGGTGGAAAAATTAGAGAAAAAGTACAAAGACTGGCAAAAGAAGTTGCATCCTGATCTAGTTCATTCAAAATCCCAGGTTAATCTTGCCTTTTGGCTATATTTTCATTTACCTCTATACCCAAAAGATCTCTGCTAGAAGCCAAATAATTTTCAAACTGTTTCTGTCTGCTAGAGAGAAAGGGAGTATGCTGTTGAACAGTCTGCCCGCGTGATAGACGCATATCGTACACTCACTGACCCATTGTCGAGGGCAATCTACATTGTATGTGTTCTTTCAGTTCTCTTATTATTACATTTTGTATTGTTCTTGCTTAAGTCTAAGTTGTAGCGTTGTTGGGAGCTAGTGCAGTAAAACAAATATTTTATTTTTGATGAAGTCCTTCACATTTTTGTATGTCATGTTTGCTTTCCTTACTTCGGCAGTTCAGCTCAGGCAAGAATATAACCGAGACTTTATTAATTGATGACTTCAAAGATTATTTAGTAATGCTGGTATCATTTAGAAATATATAAGTAACCTGTTTCCTGATTGACTTAAAGAACTTGGCTGGAGCATGTCGGTCTGGCCTTATTAGCTGGCCATCAGTCATAAAACTTCAATCTTGTATATGGTATTGGTTTGGGCTTTACCCGACATTTATCTTTGCCTTTTGCCACCTTGTCACTCATTTCCCAATAATTTGTGTAGGTGAAACTAGAAGGTGTACTTGTTGATGAAGAAGAGAGGATCACAGACCCCGAGCTGCTAGCTGAGGTAATGTTGTCCATAGAGAAATTTCTTACAGAGAATTGTTTTTCCTTTTGCATTTTCTTAGCTTTTCAGTTTGCTAAAGTGAATCACCTAAAATTATATGGATCTATACCATAAAATTATATGGATCAAGGTTGTATATACAACTTTGATGGGGTGTTTGGAGAAAAATAACCACAAGGCTGTTTGTTTCTTTATTCATACAGATGTAATTTAGCATATGATAGCTTCAAGGATGTAGACCTATTCTAGAAAATTTACAAGGCTGGAATTTGTTGTCTAATTTTCACTATGTGCTGTGATGAAGATTTGAAAGTCGAATATTATCTATTTAGGGATTAAAACAAGAGTTTTCTTACAAATGTGGGATGAGGAGTGAATCTGGGGTGGATTAGATATAAAAATGTTTTGTCTTACGAGCTATACTTTCATCAGGTAATACTACATCTATGATGACTTCTATGGTTATAGGTTGTCAGTGCACTTGACGTCCAATTCTTTTGAAATGTTGAGGATGTTTAGTCCCTTAGTTAACGAGAGTATATTCAGTCTGCATTCTGAACAACCTGATAGAATACTTTTATTCTTCTTTGTTTCTTTTTTTTTTTTTTTTTCTTCTTCTTCTTATAAATATTAATGTGGATCAGTGTGCAGGTCATGGAATTGAGGGAAGCTGTCGATGAAGCAAAAGATGGTCAGGCATTAAAACAAATCCAGTCTCAGGTATCAATGCGGTTTCAAAAAAATTATGCATCTATTAGTTCTTTATTACTTTTGGGCTGCAAATATTAGAAACTTGAATAAAGTACATCTCCCATGTATATTCGCAATAGCTTGGTAACTGATAGATGTAGCTAGGGAAATAATTGATTTTTACAAGGCAAAATTGCACTTTTTTAGTTTTTTGTCAGCTCCACAAGAAAACATATACGGTATACCTTAATTCTAATTTTGGTCCTTTAAGTTTTCAGTTAACATATTTAATCACGTATTATCAAATTTTAACATTTGCTCTGATTTAACAAATTTGGTCCTCACTTAGCAAACTTGGTCATGGGCTCTTACAATATAAGTCCTCAGATTGAACACTTTTGGTTTTGGCCAAATTGTCCACCAGAAACTTGAAGAACAACATCTGTACGTCAAGAGGAAACGTATAGGACAGAAATTGGAATAAGAATACACTTGCAGGATTAAAATTGGAAGTTTGCCTTTATACTGTTAAGATCACTAGGCAAATGGTTTTTGTGCTGCTTGTTAATTTCACCAGTTTGTAGTTTCAATTCTTGCTCATATGTGAAAATACCTCCGGGAATTGTAACTAATACTGGCATTTCAAATGTGTAATTATAAGCATCCCTCTTTTCTGTGTTGTGCCTGCAGCTGCAGGAAAAATTGCAATATTGGTCTGACTCATTTAATGATGCGTATCTGAGTGAAAACTATGAAGATGCTCTGGCTTCAATCCGCAGAATGACTTACTACAGACGTGCTAATGAAGAAATAGTGAAGAAACTTTAACACTGGTAAGCTATATAAAAGGAAACATAACACTATTTTATGACTGTTTTAGCTTATTTGATTGCATGGTATTCGACACATTTTACCACAGTGTTGTTTGAATATTGTCTAATAATGGTGCACATACATGAACACATTCATGTTTCTCTGTTAATTTTGTTGACCTAACTGCAATTTAAAGATGTCTTCCTAATCTGCAGTTCTTTTTCTTCCTTTCGGCTCTTGGAGAGAATGAAGATTGTTGGTTAGTGATACTACTATTTGTTACTTTTCTTCACATTGTTCCCTTGCGATCTTATAAGGCCTGATAACCTGGCTTTGGGTTGGGTTCTCCCTCTCCGTGTACAATGCTGTGGATAAAGTGCATGCTAGCAACTGGCAACGCAATAAAGAACAACTTGGTTTGTCTTAGATTGTTACTTAGGTTGGTAGATTGCATTTGAGAGAAGGAAGAGAATATGTAGTTAGTTAGTAGCTCAACTAATTCATGGATCTTGATATACGAGATGTATATGGAAAATAAAAAACAATAATTCTCTCGTTACA
The DNA here is from genome assembly GCA_037501455.1 of Lantana camara. Lineage (NCBI taxonomy): Eukaryota > Viridiplantae > Streptophyta > Magnoliopsida > Lamiales > Verbenaceae > Lantana > Lantana camara. The sequence continues at coordinate 18,474,740 of CM074863.1, read as the reverse complement.
TAATTAGAAAAGAGTTTTGTAGGATTGTATATGTGGATCTCGAAAGCTTAACGTGTGCATTACATGCGTCCTAAGTTTAATTTTGCTAATGTTTTTACTTTTTAATATGTTTAATTGCCGATGTTGTTAACGTGTATAATTATATTTGGCTTTGTGATGGGGGATTATGCCGACAGTATTGCAGCAACAACTACTTCCGAGCTATAGGCCACAATTAATAACTCTCTCCTAGTTGAAAATAATTTAGTTTATTTGTTCATGTAAAAAAAAATTATATTAACTCTCTAATTCAAATTTATAATTTGATTTCACTCCTCATTCACTTAATTGCAACATCCTCAATTATTATTTTTTCTTTTCATACTTTAATTTTAAATTTGAGTACTTTAAATATATATTTTTTAAAATTTGAATACTTTAATATTTATAAGCAATACTTCAATTATAAATTTAGGTATTTTAACTTTTATAAATAATATTCTCAATGATAAATTTAGGTATTTTAACTCTTATGAATAATACTCTAATTTAAAACATAAGTACTTTAACTTTTACGAACAATAATTTTTTTTATTATTTTTTATTTTTTCCTTCTTGTAATTCAATTTTAAATCGAGTACTTTAACTTTTATAAATAATAAACTACTTTTGAATATGAATACTTTATTTTATAATTTGGATAATCTATTTTATAATTCGAAAACTTTATAATGTTTTATTTTGTAATTTGGATACTCTGTTTTATAATTTCAATACTCTATTTTATAATTTGAATACTCTATTGTTTCTAATTAATACTTCAAATATAGATCAACAATTAATTTTTATTCCACCATCCACCTACACAAAATTAAAAAAAAAAAAATTACATATGAAGTATGAAAATTATATTTTGAAGTATCAATGTACAAAATAAAAGTATAAAATCGTGTATATGAGGTATTATGTTAACAAAATTGTTTGTGTGGGAGGGAAGAGTGATGTGTTATGTCATTTCATGTTTCTTCAAGGCTATTTTGGTAATTTCGTTAAAAAGGGGAGTGAAATCAAATTACAAATTTGAATTGAGGAGTTAGTATTGATATATATTTTTTTTATGGGGGAGTGATGTAAAATTTATCTACTGCCTTGGGAAGTTTTGCACAGTTCCCTATATTCTAAAGGTTTTTTTCTAGTTTTTATTTATACTGGGGGACCCTTTAAATAAAAAAAAAAATTAATAAAAATGTTGCGGCAGCCAGCAAGAATCGATTGTTTGGTATTACAATATAATAAATAATTTAACATTTAAAATTTTAAGGTATTTCTGATAAATGCTCAATTGTTTTCTGTACTCAATTTAAATTTGATAAAAGGTTCATAAGTCCATCAAAATTGGACAAAACCAATAGTTCTATACGTAAACAATTAAAACGAATAAAAGTCACCTTACAATTAAATATTTTTGAACAGTTAAGATTAAAGAAGATGCGTTTTGTCTAACTTTTATTCCTAACTTTTCTTACATGAAACGCCAAGAATGTTAGAAGCTATTCAAACAAATAATTAGTTTCATAAAATACATAACTAAATCTCCATATTAGTAAAACAAATGTCACATCCAATTGGTAAAGAACTCTAACGCTGCAATTTGTAAAGAAAAAATGAGAAAGAAAAGGATGGTAAATAATTATATATAACTGACATATAAATTATCTATATATGCATATAAAATATTTAAATATTACTTATAACATATTTATGGAACAAAATCAATATATTTATTTAAATTATTAGAAATAAATATCATTAGATATTTACACTTCAACTAGAAATTTAAACCAATGGAAAATATTGTCATTAAATACTTAAAACATTTCAAACAAAGCAATTTCGATTTACCTAAGTTTCGATTTTATTCTTGTATTTGTTTGGTAGTTTTATTTTTGTCCAATCTCATTAATTAATAATATAATATTTGATGTTAAAAAAAAAATATGATGGTGTAAAAATTTTTTTTTTTGACAACCAAAACCCTCAAAGGGGAATATTATAGCAAATCATGAATAACAATAAGAAGAATACAAGAAGCAACAACAAAAAAATTAACACAGGCCGGAGCCGCAATTCCAACAGATTTGTGAGCTATTATATTAGCATCACAATGAGTAAAAGAAAAGGACTCTTTAAAGATTGGTCTTCTCAAGTTGATCTCGATCTGATGCGGCTGGAGTTCCACAGTCGCTTTTTCTCCGAATTTAGCACAGATAGCTGGGCCTACAACATATAACTCGGCCAGAAAATTTCCCGGATAAACACAGGAAACAATAAAATTAAACTTCCAAACGGAAGGGACAAAACTTCCATACGGAAGGGATAAAGCTTCCAAATGGAAGAAACGAAAGAAAACCTACCAAAAAGAAAAAAACAGACAAAGAAATCGTTTGTGAACAGAGAAATCCGCTAGATCTGGTAGGAAACTAGTAGATCTGGAAGATTGGTGATGAAACTTACCGCAGATCTGGGCTGATCCCGATGAACGAAAAAGAATTGAGTAAAACATAACAGATTTGGACCGATCCGACGGTGAAACTGTGTTCTCCACCTTCGGATCGGAGTTGAGAGGGAAACTTTTGTCTTGCTCAGGGATAGAACAGGAAGAATAAAGCTTCGTCAACTTAGGGTTTTGTGTAAAATTAATTAAAGATACTTTTATTTTATTTTTATTATTTTTTTTAAAGATACTTGAAAAACAAAAAGAAAACATCCAAACACAATAGTTTTCAACTTAAAAAAAATTATAAAAAAAATGAATGTCATATTCGGCCACTTAAATTTTAGCTTTATATCATTTTAGTCCTCAATATTCTAAAAATAACATTTGACTCCTTAAAATTAATAATTCGTCTCACTTAAATTCTTCAAATCAAAATGTAGTGAATTCTAACACCTAAAGTTTAAAGTTTGTATTGTATTCATCCTCAATGTTCTAAAAGTAACATTTAAATCCCTTAAATTAATAATTTGTCTCATTAAGTTCTTTAGAAAAAAATCAATATTGACATAGTATGATGTCAGGACGATACCAAGTGTCACATTGTACCAAACGATGTGCGTCACTTGGCGGACTTTGAGAGAAAATACTCAATCTTCCTTACTAAAGCAGTGAGATTGATTTTGCGTATAAATCTTCCGATTGGATAGATCAATCCGTCCAAACAACTAGGTTAAAATGCAAATCAAAGACAATTTAATTGTAGAGGAACTCCTAACAAAACCCATTTGAGTGTATCATATGCCTACACGTGCTAATTCTATTATGTGCATTTAATGTATCTCGAATGTGTATACTTTAAGTATGCATAAAAATTCATGACTATAAATACTCTCTGTATTTATTTTACCTGATAAGCACATTGAACGTCAACTGCTGACATTCTATTGGCTTTTAAGTGTCAATTATTATCTTAAACATTAGAGGTGGTATGTTGGAGCCACTCAACTTAGTTCAACGTTTCTTATCTTTTGTCTTGCTAGAAACATTATTTTTTTCTTTTTATGTGAAATAAATAAACTAACTAAAAATATTAATTTCATCTAAAGGACTTAATAAAATGATTTATTAATTTTAGAGACTTAAGTGTCATATTTAAAACATTAAGGATGAAAGTGATATAAATTTAAAACTCTATAAACTAAAGTTCATTAATATTTGGTTTAAAGGATTTGAATGAAATTAATTATTAACTTTAGAACGAAAGTGATATAAGATTTAAATCTGAAGGACCAAAACATGATATTTGCTTCTTCTTTTTTTAGATATAAACAAAAACAAAAGTAATTATTATCAAAACCGAAAAATAGATTTTGCCGGTACCAATCTTTCTCGTCCGTCAATTACCAATCTGTCCCATCTCCTTTTGTTGCTACATATACGCAGCCGAAAAATCAGAGAATCTCTGAGCGCATAATTATGTATGCCATTTACTGGCACAACCATTGACATTGTCTTCTTGCTCGGCAACACTGCCACCATGATTCCTCAAACATGTTCTCCTCAGACCACCAGAAATTGTTTCTCCAACTCATTCTCGGAATTTCACGTCCCAAGAACCTTGAAGAATTGTTGTTTTGTCAATTTCAGGAAAAGGGCCCTGGTAACGAAGCATGATTTACATAACTGGCATTGTTTAGGGTCACTGCGAAGCAACTTCAGGATTCGGGCTCTTGAAAGAGATGCCACTAAGGTAAATTTCACTAGATTTTCGGACCAGTCGTGATCACTACTTCAGGTTAATTAATTCTTGAAGTTTTGAATGTTTTGGTGGCATTTTAGTTTTTTGTTGGGACATTTTATGATGTTGAATTTTTTATTTCTTTTTGAGTTTCAGTTGGAATTAATCTGCTAATTTCTGTTTGGTGGCTGTCAAATGATAATATGCTAGTTTGATAGTTTGAAAATGAGGGAAGTAGTGTGAATTATAGAAAAATGAGGGAGCTGAATTGGACAGCTATGGTGAATTTGATATTGAAAAGAAACTTGAAAGCAATCAAACGCTGAGATGACAAAAAGAGAAGGTAATTCGTGATGGTACAAATCATTGGTATAATAGAAGGAGTTCTAGGAAATATATGGAAAAAAAAGTTTTATATAGTTGTCTTTCATGTTAGTTATTTGTCATTAATCCTTGATTCATATCCAAATTACGTTTTTTTTTTAGGAACTTTCTATATTTCACACTGCATTCGTCAAAATAGATGCCGACTGAGGGTTAGAGCCAGGAATTTAACTTTGGATTTGAAGAAAAAATAAGAGATTAATATGTGAAATAAAAATTTCATATTAGGGTGGGTGGGCGAAATACAATTTTGATATATTATGTATTAACATCTCAAATTCTAAGAATTTCAGCATTCTCCTTTGGTTTTTATCCATTTTCTTGTTCTGATGTAAAGTCGTGCAGGAGAATGAAGCAACATTAGAAGTTTCAAGAACAAACTCAGAATATGACAATCTAATTATATGGCCATCTCCAAATGATGAAACCCCGTTCTGGAAGAGAGAGTTTCCTTCTTTGGATATCAGCTCAGTAGACCCCATTGATATCCAAAAGGATTCTAATCCTCTGCATATTGTTCATGTAACAGCTGAAATGGCACCTATAGCCAAAGTAGGAGGTCTGGGGGATGTTGTGACTGGCCTTTCCCGTGCCTGTTTAATGCGCGGCCATAAAGTGGATGTTTTTCTGCCTTTCTATGAATGTATCAACAAGCAGCATATCAAAAAACTGACAATGATCAGTACATATAGCTCGTACTATGATGGGAATTGGATTCCCACTAATGTATATAAGGGTGTCGTGTCGGGTATCCCTGTGGTATTTATTGAACCATCTAATAATTTCTTCAAGGGACAGAGTGTTTATGGAGGTTCATACAATGAGCTTGAGGCTTACTTGTTCTTTGGCCGTGCTTGCCTTGAATGGTTGCAGGTTTAATTATTATTATTATTTTTTTGAAATGCACTTTCCATATTGTCTGTATTTTTCTCTAAGGTTTTATCAAGGAAATAAAGGAAATGTTAAAGAACTCCAAAGTCCTTTAACTTGTTTAGTTGTTTGGAGGTAAAGCAAGAAAAATGATTTCTTCATAATGAGAAGTTATATTAGAATTGGTTAATATGAGTCAATTGAGTGGTTGAGTTAATGGAAATAAAGAGGTGGGTGGTAAACATGTGCTTTTCCTTGTTTTTTCGCCCCTTCCTTTTCCTCTTGTGAGGAAATTATTTTTCCTTCTTACTACTGTAATTCCCCCTAATTTTTCTTTCTTTGGTTTTCTTTACCATTTTCTTTAGCAGCCAAACTCCAAATACAGTTTTCCCCATCACATTTTTTCCCTTTCATCCCTAAACTTCTATAACCAAACATAGTTTTAACTGTTAAACAAGATTTTAGATATTTTTGACCAAGTTCAATGATATTGCAGGTCTCTGCAACCCAGCCTGATATTATTCATGTTCATGAATGGCAAACAGGTAGCGTGCCATTGCTTTACTGGGATATGTATCATCATCTTTCGCTTAAGGTAAAGCTTTTGTAAAATTGGTTCTTTTTCACGCTATTTATCATGATATTAATGAGGGAGGACGTATTGATTAGGCTGTGATTCTGACATCTTTTTAATTGTAGAAACCACGAATTGTGTTGACAATTCACAATATGGAGCACTATGGAGAATGCAGGTATACTACCATTGTGTTTATCTAAAACACTATGCTTGAATTATTACTCTACACTCTTCATCTGAGAAAAAAATGGAATTGTATATTTCTGAACAACCTTTAAATTCTTGGTACATAATAATGTAAAATATTTTCATTTACTCTTAACTTACATGGTGTGTCTCTTGTCAGGCAAGAGCAGCTTAGCAAGTGTGGTCTTGATGGATCTATATATGCAACTGAGGAGAAAGTGAGTCCTTTATATGTTTTGCATGTTATGTTGTGGGGGAATTTGTTTGCCTATCCTCTTTCATGGAAAGGTCCTTTGAACCTTGGGTTCAAACCAGGTTACCCTAACTTCAATTAAAAAAAATAAGAGTCATAATAATAATAAAAAATCATCTTTCTTTTGTTTTGCATTGGCAGGCTGTGGACGACCGAACTATTGGGCATAACCCCGAGAGACTAAGTTTACTGAAAGGAGGCATTGTCTACAGCAATGCAGTAGTGTGAGTTGTGCATGTAAATGCTCTTAATTTTCTCATATAGATGCATGTAAGCATATTTATATCTTACATATAAATGGAGACATATCCTTAGAATGTGAATAACTCGACAAAAGTATCTCCATTGCTTGTCTTTTGACTAGTATATGGGAAAATCATAGTTAGTGAAATGTCTACTGAAAACTGTCTGTTGCTAAATGGGAATTGCATTTTACATGCTTATAAGTTTACAGTAGGGAAGTAATTTTTAGAATCCCTAATAATCTTGTAATTTCCAGTACAGTTTCTCCCACATATCTCAAAGAAACACTTTGCTCTGGATGGCTTGCTGCCACGCTGATTAGATACCGTGACAAGTAAGCACCTCTAATTACATAATTAGTGAATTTTCTTTCTGTATATTAATCTTTTTAATCTCACACCATGTTTGATCCATCTACGTTATGTTGGCTTTTAAGCTTGCTCTTCAATTATTTATTTCTTTCATTTCTTGGCCTAGTTTTTGAATGATGTGACTAGTTTAACTTGGAAAGCTGACCAACAAATGGTTAACTATTATACTCTTCCAACTTCCAATTCTTGATCTCTTTGAGTCGGGTGATGTTTTATAGGATTTTATTTCCCTTTTCATTTATATGAGAGGATCACTGTGCAAAGCATTGAAAATTTACCTATTCATGTAGCTTGGTTTCAGCCCTCATGCAGCAGCATCTTAAAGGTTTGATTTGTCTGTGTTGCTTCTCCATAGGAAAAATATGATAGAAGGAGTTGTCCTCTTTTGGGCACTATTCAATGCTGCCTTAGTTCTTTCCTGTAATTTTTTGCCTGTAATGCAAGCTCTTTTATGTTAAAAAGATGGCTTGGCTTCCCATTTTGTTTTAAAGAAATTTTTATGCATTTCTGTCAAAAGGTGGTTTTGGCTATCTCATGGTTTTTATATTAAGAAATCTTTTTTTCTATTGAGAGCTATCAATTTAGTTCCTTTCGCATTTAGCAATATGTTATACCCTTTTTACTTGATTTTTGTTTCACGAGCTATTCATACTACTTCTTTAATATGTTGTCATATGTTTTTCTAGAAAAGTTCTTAGTATTATTTTTACTTTTGAAAATACCAATTGAAAACTAATGGGCCACATGCTATGAACCTTTGATCAGACATGATAAATATGTCTCAACAGTGAAATTGATGGAGGATTGTCCTTGAAAGGCAGTGTGCTCTGATCTCTTTTGTTGCTTAAAAATTCTGGATTGCCATACAATCAGCAGATTAAAAATTTGTGGTTTAGTGCACATCTGACGCTGCTGAATTATTCTTTCTTTTGCTTTATATGAAAAGTTTAACCTTCCTTATTCCGTTAGGTACTTTGGTATTTTGAACGGGATAGATACTACAATGTGGAACCCGGCCACGGATGCATTCTTGCCTGCTAAGTATGATGGTACTTATTCTTTTGTCCATAGCATGGTTGACATTATATATATGATCACTTATTTTGCAATTTCAATACCATATTATGTGACAGACACCTTATATTTATGGTAAGGTGTGGAATATTTATCTGATATGAGATAGTACTCATAATGTAAATTTCATGGTGCGCATGTTTAGTACAATATAGAACGTATGTATCTTCTTGGAGTTGATAATTGTAACTATATCTATGAAAAGAACTTATTGTAGGAACGCAAGTTTGTTCGTCGGATTGTAGATAGAGAAAAGTTATGTAAGGAGAAGAATGAGGAAATGAAAGAAGAGGAAATGTAAGTTTAGGGATAGGTTAGTGAAATCAAGAATCTAAACTGGTAGGAAGGTTTGTCATGGCTAATTTAATTTTCATATTAAAATGAAAAATAAGATCTACTTGTATCCTACTAACAAATTGGATTTAGGGCTGACTTTATATCCTTGTAACTTGGAACCATCCACAGAATCCTGTATTAAAAACTTAACCATAAGTGGCTGAAAATTTTGAAATTATAAAGCGCCCTTGGCTCTTGAGTTTCCTGATTAAGATAATTCCAACACTTTCTAATAAGGAAAAGGAACTGCATTTCATTTTAAAGGTGGTTAAATTTATTCATGATAATTCTTAAAACTGTAGAAATCCTGGTTCGGTGTTCTTTTTGTGCTTAATTCGTTTCCTTCTGTAATTGAAAGAACTGAATTTGGGATAGATAATTAGGTAGCCACTTATTTTTTCTAAATACCTTCCATCCGACGTTATATTATATCATCTTTAACTGTATGATCAACAAAATACCAGTTTAGGGTGTTTTGTGCACAATGAATAAAAAAACTGCCTACTGACCAATTTTTGTGGTGTTATATTGCATTGTCTGTTATATGGCAGCTAACAGAGTTGAAGGGAAGAAGATATGCAAACTTTTTGTCCAAAGAGGGCTCGGTCTTGCAGCAGCAGGACTTAAGGTGCCCTTGGTTGTATGCATTACCAGATTAGTTGCTCAGAAAGGTCTTCATTTGATTACTAATGCAATCAGACATGTTGAAGAACTTGTAAGTCTCTCTCTCTCTCTCTCTCACACACACACACACACACACTCTGTCTCTCTCTCTCACACACACACACACACACACACTCTGTCTCTCTCTCACACACACACACACACACATAAAACAGACTTAAAAAGTCTCAACTTAAAATGGACCTCAAAATTTCATGGGTTATGATTGATCTTTTTACTTTTACTCACAATTCACAGATGGATATACTTAATCAGTTCTTTATTTACATGTAATGCAAATTAGAGAAGATTTTTTAGGAAACTTTTCTGTTTAATTGCTGTTGTTACTCATAGTAATATGATATTAACCACCTTATTGCTGGATAACTCTTGTAGGGTGGACAAATGGTTATTCTGGGTAAAGCTCCAGATCCTCGTGTTGAAAGAGAATTCGAAGGTCTTTCTCAGTTGGTAATGAAGATTCTTTCTTGCTATTCTCTATTTCTGGTTTTTGAATCTTCCTCAAGTAAGAAAATATCCTGAAATGAGTTTTCCATGAAATTGTTAAATATTAGTTACATTCTGGAACTCTATCAGTTAGAGGAAAGGAATATGTACCTTACTCCATAGTAATTGTATTTCTTTTACCTTGATCGAGCCATATTACCCCGACCTTCCTTGTTAATGTTGTTTTATTTACTAGTTATTAGGTATGTTAAACTCGAGAAAAAGATTTAAAGAAAAAACAAATTTCATGATTGTGTCAACTTGGAAAATGGGCTTAGAATTTGTTAATGTAAGTAAAATCAAGCATGCATGGGATAAATAAGATTTTTAATGCATGTAGTTTTTCACTTCCACCATATCAAAAGAAATTCCTCACGTAATCTTGCAGTTTTTCATTTCACTTTTTCCTCTTAGATATAAGCAGCGTGAACTGACTGCTATATAAGTGACTGCTATATAAGGCTAAACTCTCAAAGAAAAGTTGGGTTTTCATTTTTCCTATGCTACCTCCGCATGCAAAGTAAGACATAGTTCAGTATCTAGAATGTTAATGAGCTTTTCTAGTTCATATATTCTTTAATCAGCAACCATCATGTTGACTTGCATTCTTGTGGTTAGAAGGGACACTGCATACAATTTCTGTACTGTCTTAACTTCATAATTGTACAAGGCTGGTTTCTCTTCTTGTTTTGTAGCATAATGAAGGTTCTAGCATCCGGATTCTTCTGATGTATAGGTAATTTACTCCTTTTTAGGTATCCGTATCTTTTGACTGAAAATTGTCACGTTAAAACATAAAAAGAACTAATACAAGGCCAAACACGGCAAAATAGAAAAATAGTGGTGGCACAAAACAAGTGAAATAAAAGAAAATGAATATTCAAAGGCCGAGCAGAAATAGAAACATAGAATCATTTCTGTGATTTAAATTCTTATGCATTCATGACTCCTCATCTAAATGACTCTCCAAAGGTTACTTGGTAAGCGTGGTTCTTGAAAATTGAAACTTTACTTTCTACTCTTCATGATGAAACACTTGATAATTTAATTCACTTTTGTGGGGAAAAAACAACAAAAAGATTATATTATTACTCAAGTTTTGTGTGTGAATTATGCAGTGAGGAGTTGTCCCACATGCTCTATGCAGCTGCTGATATTGTGTTGGTTCCATCAATATATGAGCCATGTGGACTTGCTCAAATGATTGGAATGCGCTATGGAGCGGTATGTGCATATGCTGTGAAAGAGTCGTCTATTATGCATATTGATAGAATTTATTAAATGTTATTTAATGTGTCTCCTTATTTAACAAGCTTGAGCTTTTAGATGAAATGGTTATTGAGAAGAGTGTGAAACTTAAGCCACCAAGAGGACCATGACTTGTGTATATCATCTCTAACTGCCACTCATTTATTCGGGAAGAGGAAAAGAGAAATCAGGTGCAAGGCTCGACAGAAATAATACTGCTAGGTTGTGAGAGGGTGTGTTACACACTTGGATGTATTAGTATTTAGGGGCAAATTACATCTGATTTCCCTAAGGTTTGGGGTGGTTACGAAATAATCCCTCACGTATTATCAATAACATCGAGGTCCTTGTCATTTCATGTTTAGCCTAAAAACATCCATTACAAAATTGCAGAACTAGATTACACCCCTACCATGTGGATGTTTTCGAACCAAAACTGAAATATCAGTATTGTATCGTAATTTCTGATACTTGATTGACCTTTTTGCAAATACACTAAACGTCAGGGTAGTAGATACAACTCGCGCATTTATATTGAGTTTCATGTCGAATAGTTTAAGCTTTTAGATGGAGGGTTCATTAATACCTACATTATTTTGCACCCCAAAAAAAAAAAAAAATTAATACCTACACTTTTGAGTAATTGAACCTTTTATATACTAACAAATAAAAATACAAAATGAATATAATCTTGACTTATTGCAATTATCAGGTACCTCTGGTGAGAAAAACTGGAGGTCTTGCAGACACTGTTTTCGACATGGATGATCAGTTGCAGCCTCAAATGGGGAACGGGTAAAACGACCACTTCAATTTAAGATAGAGTGCCTGTTTTATATACTTCATTTATTGAACTTTCTGCATGATTCTGTCACTTGGCTTTATGCCTCATGTGCATTGTGAATAACTTTGATACACGGAATTTGTAATCTGAGAACGGAATCATTTCATTTTTTGCTTGCAGCTTTGTTTTTGATGGAATTGATGAAGGGTCTATGAACTGGGCTCTTGATCGTGCATTTTCTTACTACCGGGAAAGTAAGTTTGTTTGTTCATGTTTCCTTCTCTGGTAAAAGAAGTATATTTTTAGTCCAAAATGTGGTATGTAACTTATCTGCATTAACTATGTGATTATTAATTGCATGTGTATCTATTCCACAGCGACTGCAATATAAGTCTAGGAGTGTTGGTAGGCGGTCGCCCTAACTTCAAAATTACTTCTATGTGCAGTATCAATAGCGAAAATTTAAGTGTTTTGACTGTTCGTAACCCATTCCTCTCACTTCTAAATTACTTGTATATATATATATATATTTATATTTTAACTATAAAAAATGAACACCCTTGTCTTCGGAGTACCGGCTCTGCCACTGATTCTACTATAATTTGTCTTTTGTGTATACTAAGTCTGCATCCTTCGACATTACCTTGTTTAAATCAAGACAATTATTTGGATTTCCCACCAATTATGCCTATCCTCCCCATCTTAAAATTGAGGTTTTGCACTTGGTGTAGGACCCAATGAATGGAAGAGCATAGTGAAGAAGGTTATGCAGCTGGATAATAGCTGGAACAACACGGCAGAGAAGTACGTTGATGTTTACAACTCCATAAGAGTCAGAGATCAATAAATGGTTCTCTCAGAGATGGGTTTACTCTCTGCTCAAATGCCCTATTCCATGTGTAAATGATGACATATGATACTGCCGTAAACATTCTCTCTTAATTTTGCAGAGCAATTTCTATCCTTTGTTACAAGTTCCAGAAACATTGCAACCCATTATATGATTGATTTAACATCCAGAAGAGTAGAACATTGCAACCCATTAAATGATTGATTTAACATCCAAAAGCTCTCTACTCTTCCTTGCTTCGAATAATATGCTAAACATTACTCAACTATCTGTTTGGCCCCAAATATCAACTGGATGACCCAGCCAACAAGAATTAATTCAAGTAGTTAACCAGTAATGACTCGGGTTCAAATTCTTTAAATCACTTGGGAATTTATCTTGTGTTTAGACCCTCTTTAATTTTTTTTCTTTCAATTTTATGATTGAATTAAGAATGTGCCAGAACCACATGCATTCAAGGGTACCCCACATTTGACATTGCAAATGCACGTCCTTATTTATACCTGGCTGAGAAGATGTTTAATCTTGTTCCTTTTTTCTAAAATGGTAAAAATAGTGCACCAAATTGGGGGGGAAAAAAAATTACACCAAGGAGAAACTTTAAACTAACAAAAGCCCTCAATACGCATGTTATTGAATGAATTGCCATAATTTTGCATCCACACTACCTTCAAAATAGCACATCAAAATCTATCAGGAAACTGGAAAGGATTCTATGTTGATTTATATCTCGGAAATGAGACCAAACAGGAGTTTATGCTGAAGCCAAGTGCGACATCACATGGCCATAGCACACTAAAACAACCACCTTGCATGACATTACTTCATCCCTGGGAGAACTCATTTCCATGACAGCAAGAAAGAGCAATATGACACCTAAAGAAAAATAACAATGATAAAGAGAGCATTGCCTTGTGTGCAATGTTTCTTGACCTGGGTATGTAATGTTAAAACATCTCGAATGATTCATGCGAAAACACATATCAGAGTACATTAAAACGGATAGCGAAATCGACAGCAAAATCAGTATTTGCAGAATCCAATGAATGTTCATGACCGAATTCCAAGAAAACCAACAGACAAAGTAAGCAATCCAAAAATATAGAAGCCCCTTCCACCCGACTATTGATAACAATTTCACAACTTTCCCATGTCCTGACACCTTACAATACGAAATGGATAAACAGTTCATAATTCAAGGTGTCATTTAGAACTTTGTTATTTGAAAAAGGACAACTATTCATTTGATTTTCTTGTAATGTAGCTGCATTGCCTTCCATTAAGTGCACCTATATTAAGGCTCATACAAATTCCTATCATAGCAGCCAAAAACAATTGCCCTGCACTATAATCAAGAAAAGCTAAAGTACAACCGGTGAGAGTCGGGCATCTGAGACTCATCATCCACTCATGCCTAACACCACCTTTTTAAAAGTAAATAATTAAGAAATAAATAAGAAAAGGAAAAAGGAAGGCGGAAAAAAAAAAGAAAAGGAGAAGATGGGGAGAGGGGTGTAAGGACTTGTCCCAGATTGCAGCCTTCTGTCTTATGTGAGAATTCCAAATAACAATCAACTACTCAAGACACACAGATAATTAGATAGAAACAAAGACTTGCGCAAGCATGAGATGAATAAAAATATCACCTCATTGATCCCAGTCAGCAACTTCCAAATTCCAATACCAATTCCCAATTTCTACAACCAGTTGCAGTCTGTTATTATCTGAAGACCAGTTCTACACCAAATCTGTCTTGGAAAGGTTTTTAACACCATCAAGACGGAGTGTGTCAGCCAGGTTATCTGACAGTTGATTTATTGATTCAGTAGTATGAGAGGGTGGTGTATTTCCAGTTGAACTAGCTCGTTGTTTTGCCTTCCTCTCCAGCTGAGTTTTCTCTTTCTCATCATAGAAGTTGAAGTCATCAAGAAGAGACGTTTCAGCTTCATGGCTCTTGAAAATTTTCAACATTTCAATTCCCTGTTCCAGTTTGACCTGAACAGCAATTGAGAAATAAGTCATGTTTGGCATGATGAATATCAGTAAAAGCTATTATTTGCTAATATGGAAGAACGAACCAACAGGCACAGCAAATAAGATGAATAACCGTGCATCCGCATCTTTAAACCGTTTTTCAGTAGAAAAACGATGAATAACCTCTCTGTGATTATTCTCTTTGAGAAGTCGTTCAGAACAAAAAATGCTTCAGCTAAATAAATTTTCTTTCTTGTTGATTTTAGAAATTTAAGAGCAATATGATAAGGTAATCAACTATCTCTGAATCATGTTTGTTGGAGCCAAGTCTGGTAATACACACACACACACACACACAAAAAAAAAAAAGCTTTGAAGCAGAAAAAGATAACTCCAGAAACCTCTTGCGAATCTCGGCTGTGCGTAACAGGCTTGTTGTCATTATTTTCAAGGAGTATGTGCCGAAAGCGACTGTTGGGTACATCTTTGATAATATGCCATTTGACAGGGAACTGACCACTCCACCTGTCTTGCTGCCAGTAATCAGCATCCTTCTCAAAGTCAACAGGCCCAATCATCTCTGCTACACCACAAAATTGTCCGCTAGCATTGACCTACGCATTATTATAACAATTAATATCAATAAGTGAACTTAACTATTTGTAATAACTAATAATACATCATCAAGCAATTAATAAATTAAGGTGTACTACAACTAAACGAGTTACCGATGACCTTGGACTGACACCACAGAGTTAAAAACTGTCATACAAATGGGATGGTGACAGGGAGCATATGGATGAAACTCAGAGATTCTGATGGTTTTCAGCAGACAGATAAATTCATGTGGAGTTCAAGAAATTCAGAGCGTACGATAGTTGTCTACAATGAATTCGATCTCTGTTGTATATATGTGTGTGTATATATATATATATATATATATATATTCAACAAAATACCAATAACAACACAATGACTAGCAAATCTCCGCATCTCAATGATGGAGAGCTCCTTTATTACAGACAAGTATCCAGGAAATCACTGTTCTGTGCTTCAGCAATAGGTTAAGGGGCGGCTAGGTAATCTTTAAGCAAAAATTAATAGAAGGCATTGATAAGCAATGCATATTTCAATAACCTAAGGAAGTCCACAAGGCATTAACCCCATTACGATTATTCACGCAAATATGCAATTATTCAGCAAAATATATGGTAACTTGCCAAGTTTCCAATTGAGAGATTGGATGAGAATTTTATCCATGCATGTAACCCCGTTGAGAAGTTGAAGAAACTTATAACGATAAGCAAGTAATTTCTTGACTAAATCCAGATAAAAATAAGGAAAAAAACACAAAACTTACAGAGAAAAAGAGGAAAATGGGACAAATTCCTTCCATTTCCTTTGATTCACGATAAGCGGCATCCAGCTTTCGGTTTCCAAGTGGTGTGCTGGCCCAAACACTGTATTTTATACTTTTATGGATATTGTCTTCACTGAAAGACTTGATAACAAAAAATTTGGCAGAAGCATAATCAGTTATGAAATCTGGAGAGTTCAATTGATGGACATGAAGCCCTGAAGTAGATTCAACATCTTTAATGCCAGCTGAAGAGCCTTCTTCCGTCTTGCTTTTAGGCTTCGTGGCCCTAGGTCCTCGGTTTCGATCACTAGCATTACCAAGTGTGTCAGTAGAAATACTGACAGAGTTTCGATCCCTTTCACGTCTTCCACCTTTGTCAATAGCATATTGATTCCGATTAGAAGTAGAACCAACAGCACTTTGGAAAGAACCCCCATGGCCAAAATGTCTACCAGAGGTGTTTGATGTTAGCCCAAAACCCTGATATGGTGCCTGCTATTACACATTAACAACCAAGTAGGTGGTAAGGACTCAAAGTAATCAATGCTGCTAAATGGTCCTAAGACTCCCAAAAAATATTTTCCATAAATAACATCAATACCATGTCCTTTGTTAGGCACAAGTGATAGTATCATATGTTACAAGAGATGGAAAAGAGAACATTCTCTGAAAAAGCATGCATCAGATGAAGTAACAGGTTATGTGTGGCAGACAAAATCGTCATTGAAATAGTAATGATTACAAGTGAGACAACAATTACGCAACAGAGGGAGGAACACTGGGGGAACTAAAGTAACATTCTGCTATGAGCATTCAAAAGACCAGGTACAAAAGGGAAGACATGAAACTTTTTGTGTACTATACACTTGGAGAAAGTTTGTAATTTTGCTCTTCCCTCAAGAAGCTGGTTACCTAGATAACATGCCATCAAACTATTTGGAAGTTCCTATCCATATCTCCCATGACTGTCAAGCATAACTAACAATAAGGTAAAACATAAATGCACACATAGTAGTTTTTCATCCCTCCCAGGGGGGTTGTGCAAGAATATATTCTTTCAATATACTGTTTATATTTTGTAAGAAAGATAGAACAAACCTGTGTCATATTTTGCTCATATGATCCAAGTATGCCAATAGGTTGAGGATATACAGTTCCAGAAGATAATGGAGACATGAACCTGCTGGAATCTAAGGAACTCGAACGACTTGGCAATGGTTCACTGGATCCAAACTCGCCGGGGAATTTGTAAAGACCAAGGCCACCACTCCCGGACAGATCACCTCCACCAAATGATCCAAATGGTAGGTAGTAACCTGATCCTGGCCCAAAAAATGCACTGTCAATAAGGTTTTCTTGGCTGCTACTTCCTGGGGGTAATAATTCAGTCTGTGAAGCTGGATGTGCTGAGGTAACGTGTGGTGGGCCAGGTGAAAGCGGTGGTGGATAGTATGGAGGTGTCACAGGCATTTGGTGTGGTGAAAACAGCTGACCATCAATCATTATTGGAGACATGGGGCTAGCAAGCGGTGAAAACTGTCCATATGCCATCTGGGAGTCAAAGCCATATCCCGGAGGAAAGAAGAGTGAAGAGCTATCATTGTACATTGCCTTCAACAAGATTATACACAGTTTTAGTTCTACAAGCTTCTATACATACAAAACCATCACATACATATGACAAAATTATCTAAACTTACCGGAGGAATGACATGCAAGTTGTTAGCATTAACATAGTTCGAATGTTCATCCCAGTTACCACTGCCATTCTCATAACCTGAGTAAAGCAATGTCAGGATTAATACTCTGAAGAAGGGATAAACACACACTATAGACAAACCACCGATAATTGTCAGTACTGTGGCAGCAAATTGATCTAAACAATGTTGCCCAACTTTTCATATTATCATGAAGAAATTTTGCATAAATCATAGTTCAAACTTATTCCACACTTCAACTTATTAGGCTAAAATGAAGTCTAGACCTGTTCCTTCCTCTCAATTTTTAGCTTTGGGGATCTTAGAGATACAAGGGCTAACTGACTAAGTCTTCCAGAAAAAATATAAATTTGTTGAGTTAATGGAGACAAGACAATGAGTAGCAGTTCTAATTTAGCAAGGTATTTACGTGAGCAAATACCCAACAGTAAATGTATCTTCTAAAATCAGGCACAACATAGCGTTACAGGCTCAACCTAGTTACAACTCTTGAAAGATGTGATTCTAGCATAGAAGTACCCCACTCGAGGGTTCGAGTGCACAACATATCAGGAGGCTAGCAAAGATATGGGCCATATGGCAATGCATTGATCATATAAATACATTATTTTCCAGCTCAATGCTTGTGTTACTATCATTCTAAGAGCAGGCAATCTTCATCAATAAAAGTAAGAAACACTGTTGCGAGTACCACATACCGCATGAAGTTTATGCATGACTTTGAAGGAAATGAAAATGAGAAGGTTATGAGTTAAAAGAAACAAATGACCAATACTCAAATTAAACTTTTCATTCTCTGAACATTGTACTAGATTTAAAGTTAACCAACTGGGTTAGTGTATGAAGGACTACCTCCAAAATAATAACCCTGTTCCTGAGGTGTATATGAGTTGAACTGGGGCATCGGGGTAAGGGCTGCACTTGTTTCAGAGGTTGCAGGCTGATCTTTAATATTTCTTGGAGCCCCTGAGATAGGTGCATCAGGCGATGGATTTGCAGAAACAATCCTTTCATCTTTTGGCGAAAGTGGCTGGTAACATATACGAAAAGAAGCATAAATGAAGTAATTGGCTAAGCTAATGAAAACATGCAGATCTAAAGGCAGAAAAAATCTAATAACGACAGGCGGCTAAAATCACACCTGCTCGGGCAAATTATGCAGCTCAACAGCCCTGTCACCTGCATCCACGAGGGGAAACCCAGTATTGTCAATGAAAGACGCTAAATGTACTTCCAGATCAACAATATAAGGAGTTAAAAAGAAAAAGAAAAAGATAATGTAAACGTTAAGAATCCTTATTAATGATGATATTGCATAAGCTTGTTTATTTCAAAGGATACAACTTACAAAACATAGAAAATGATAAGTACAGGAAAAAATAATGAAAAAAATGAAAAAGGCCCCACAAAAACCTTCCAATCAATATAAGCTTGATGGAGTTATAAAACATTACAATAGGGTTTGATTTATGGTGAAGCATGCCATTTCTTTAAGTAAGAACTTCCGAGCAGAAAGCATGGGAAGTGTTTTCCTCCGCTAACAGGATTTAACCAACAAAGACAAAAATCCACTGGGGCGTAAGTATTTCATTTCCTTAAGAAACTTGCATTGTGATCAATTTGGTACTGAAACTCTTTCCCACAGTTTTTAGTTAATAACAAAGCATTCAGTTCTTCTAATCCTAAATAAAACAAGCTAAACTGTATTCTTGATTCCAAATCAAAGATAAAATTTAGCTGAAGTTCAACTAAACCTCTTACCAAGCCATCATTTTTTCAACCAAAAACAGTTCAGTGACAACATAAGATGTAGTAAAGATCCAATGGAAATACCTCTACGGTAACTACCACCACACAGCTTCAATATCATGGAGTTAAGGGGCAGCAGCTCAAAAGTTTGTGGGAGAAAATCACAGAAAACTTTACTTCATACAAATTCCTCCAAGTCCAATTTACTTGTCGGTGAAGAAAAATTTAGCAAACCCCAAATTCAATGCCCACCGCCCCCAAATCCCCGCCCCCGGCAAAAATTTCATAACTTTTTTACCTCAAGTATTCCACATCGAGTATAAAACACACAAAATCGCAATCACGCGCAAGTATACTCAAATAAAGCACAAGAAATGCAAGCTGAGAACGAACCAGGCGAAGAGATGGGTGCGAACCGATCCAGGCTCTGTTGATTCGCGTCTTCCATTGAACCCAAATTGAATCAACTTAAAACCAATCAAATCAAAAGTAGAAAAGAAGAAGCCACCAAAAATTCAGATCTGCCGGAACTGAACACCCAATCGAAGATCCAATTGAACGAATCAAATTACTTGAATTGAGTATACCTATCTATACGCCGAAGAAACCCTCTTCCTTCTGTTGAATTAATTATAGGAATTTGTCGAAGTTCAGGAATCTAAAATCCAAGAATTGCTTCGCGGGAGGGTTTGAAAAACAGAACAGACTCGAAAAGGGTTTTAGAGAGCCATAAATACATGTAATTATATACAAATTCATGCATATATTTATCATGTTATAAATTTGGCTTTTATTGTTGGCTGTACATAGTATGCTAATCTATCCATTTTCTTTCACATTTACCCTTTTCTTTTCGAACATTCCAACGGAAGCTAGTTCAGTGTATTAAATATTATATTCGATATTTTTTATCTAAAATTTTTTAAAAAAATTGTATTGATATATTTGTAATATATCGAATCCATATTATCATGTCCCTATTTGTTCATCGGAGTAAATTTCTTTTGGATCAAAGATAAATAAAAGAAATGGTATTAGTCTGTATCAATCTATATTATCTTATTATAAATATATATAAGTTAGTTTTAATAATTCTAAATAAAAATAAAAATCTTTAATTTTTAATACTTAACTTACCTTCTATATAATTGACCATCACAAGAAGGAAATTATCCTGTTGTTGGGCAAACCGGCAAAGGCTAAAACTTTTAGTATGGAGCTACTAGCGTGTAAACTCCGTGGGATGCATGTAATGTAAGTCAAAGAAAAAAAATATTTTATATCTTAAAAATATTATATTAATTTTAATTTTTTGCTATTGTCATTATTTTGCTGTTAGGGAGCTTCTTCCCGCGGCGTATCAGGTTTGTTCCTTATTCCGTCATCTACCATTAGCAAAATATTAGTTTTATTCTTTTTTTAAGGGAAAAGGGCATAGGCTCAAATTTATTGTAGATCAACGTAACAAAAATAAATTTAACAGAGAAAAAAGGACAATTAACAAAATGAATGCAAATGCATCTAATATCATGGATAATATTACCAGCATGAAAGATCCTCGTTCTCAGACCGGAGCTTGTTAATAACATTATTATTGTCCCCTTCAAGAATGACTCTGATTCCGACCAAAGTCGCACGCCAACTGCACCACCGACAACGCCGCCTCGGTTTTCGCCACCAACGGATCGATCGATTATTATCTTAGTGCATTTTCTTAGTCACGTAGCATCAACATCTGGTTCTCCTTCCCATGCTTCTCCTTGGCCGGGACATGACTATGTTCCTAATCCTTCAACTCTGACCTGCATTCTTATGTGGTTGAATTTAGGGCTTTGTTTAATATTTACCCAACGTTTTATATATTATCTTTTAACATGATAAACAAATTTTCCATTCTCCTCCTTTTGGGTATATTGTTTTTTTCTACAAACTGTTAATAGTTGGTTTATGCTTTCTCCTTTACCGTATGTTGACTCACATATCTTGATTTTTTTATATTCTTTTGAATCAATTTCATGTGAACTCAATACGCGTCCCTCTTTAAGTTTTTTTTGCTCATTGTCATGTAGTATTGTAGTAGCTGTTGAAACCTCAACTCGACTATTTAGCGCTTCTAGGGGTTAAATTTTTGGGATAATTACGAACAGCTTCCTGAGATTTTGCGATATTACAGATTAACCCCTGAGGTTTGAGAAATTACGAACTTCCCCTTGACCTTTAGACTCTCTCTCTCACAAATTTCATCTGCCGTTAATTATATCATTAAATTCAAATTTAAATCCAAAAACACCCTTAGGGGTATATTACAATTTTACTTAGAGTTTAATGATATAATTGTAATTTAGTTAATTTTAAATTTTTTGTATTTAAAAAGTTATTTAATTTAATATTTTATGTATAAATATAAATTGAATTAGATATTTCATGCATATTTTTTTTTATAAAATATGATAAGTTATAAATTTCTTTTTATATTTACATCTTAGTTTTAAATATATTTTGTACAAGTCCATTTAAAGTTAATTTAAAATAGTTTATTTGCAATTATAACAAATTTTCTGTCAAAATAAAATTTCATATAAAAGAACCCACACAAACATCAATTAGTGCATTGTCAATTTTTTTTCTCAAAATTGAAAATCATAACAGACACATCAATATCAATAAATGCATTAGTAAATTCACATAAATATCCGTCAGAGTCATTTAAACAATTATTTCAAACGTTGAACATGCATGGTCAATATCCACAGAAAAATATTAGGCATCCATAAACTCTAGGTATGAAATTAATCTATCATAAAAATATTAAAATATCATTAAATAGCATCCATTGAAAAAAAAAAATGTTAGGTAGGTACAAAACTCAAGTACTTACATCAAACCCCCTAACAATTTCAATCTTTGTATTAACCCCCTTACCTTTGGCTCTTTATTACATATGTTCCCCTGTGTTTCAACATATTAGGGCCAAAATAGTAATTTTCGCACATTCCGTTAAATTTAACGGAGGAGATAACGAGTCAGGGGGGAGTTCGTAATTTTTCAAACCTCAGGGGGTAATCTATAATATCGTCAAACCTCAGAAGATTGTTCGTAATTATCCCTAAATTTTTTAACTCAAATTTTTATTTTTCCGCTTGGGAGGTGCCAAGCTGCCAGCTTTAGTTGATCTTAGTTCTTTGAAGAATTCCAAGTGGGCATGCGGTTTGTACTTTGTCCTTTATCAAGGGAGTCAGCTTGTGGGATGGGATCTTCCTTGTCTGAATTTGACCTTATAGACTTAGCCATGAAGCTTTATACCAAGAGTTCGCTAACGACATTCATTTACTTCAATCAAATACCTTCTCTTCCTCTGATTTGCGTACCCCATTCCTTCAAGCATTTCCATCTAAGTTCTTTCCTTAATTGTCCATTTTCATAATCGGGCATGCATTTTCTTTCGCTCCAACCTAAGATGCACGGACACTTCTAAAAATATCATTTTGCCATGTCGTGTCGTGTCGGACAAGCGTGTCCGATACCGTGTCTGACACTCCTCACATGGGAAATTCAAGAAAAAATCCGTATCGCCGTATCCGTGTCGTGTCCGTGTCACCGTGTCCGTATCCGTGCATCATACTCCAACACTTTATCACCAGTACTGTTCATATCGTTTTCAATAGAGTTCGAATTTTATTTTAATGGAAGAGGAGCAAGTAATTGAGGAGCTTCACCAAGCGATCCTGA
This sequence comes from Lantana camara, assembly GCA_037501455.1. Lineage (NCBI taxonomy): Eukaryota > Viridiplantae > Streptophyta > Magnoliopsida > Lamiales > Verbenaceae > Lantana > Lantana camara. The sequence goes on along the minus strand of CM074863.1, from coordinate 18,451,650 downwards.
CTCAAAGTCGAGTTGCTCTCTGGCTCCTTCCACCGAACATGAGGTGGTAGATATGATAGATCCGCCTCGCTCTAAACGTCCTTATGATAGCAACTAGCAAGCAAGCCAATTCAGAATTTCGGAGCATCAAGCTAACCCTCTTTTTTTTAACTCAATTAGGTCTTCCGAACATACGATTATTAATAATAGATAACCATTCACTTTTTTTTTTTTTTTTTTACTAAAAACATTCAATTTATAAAGTAGCACCAAAAGGGACTCCAAAATGAAATGCGAGATGGTGATAAGAGAAATTTAATATAATTTATGAGTCAATTTAAAATATTTTAAAATTTGATAATTAATTATAAAATTGTTTATAGTTTGGCGGAGTTTTTATTTCTCCTCATCTATATATTGTATTACTAGTATTAATCCGAGTCGTCTCCACTATTTGCTCATCTCATATATAAAAAATTTACTATAAAAAGTCATTCATCTCTTAAATTCTCAATCTCCTTCACTATTTTCTCCATCTTCGTGTCATCTTTCTTGCTCTTCGGTCATAATCACACATTGCGATAATGATTTTGCTTTCGGTCACGGTTGGTTAAAGATTATTTATTGATCTTATTGTTAAAGTTACCAATCACATCTATATATGTCTATAGTTCGTTAGTTCTTAGATGCATCTAGGTACTTTTTTCTTCTTTCTTCTTTTGCTCATCATCTCTTTAAGTACACCCACATAAAGTAAATCCAATCATGTTTCATATATCTATGGTGATTTATAAACTAGAAATATCAAACATGTTAAGGAAACCAACAAGAATTGATCAAGAAAAAATACACCAACTGTTGGGCAAATATAGTTCTTATTCTTATAAAGTTTGATTTATTGAATGGTGATGTTTGTTTATGTTGCCATGTTAGTGGTGCACCCCACAGAAATACAATGGATAATTTGGAGAAATTTGATTACAACGACATAGAGACTTTTGACGGACAATTTTAGCAAAGAAAGATTCATTTACCGCTCACAATGTTGTGAGCTCTACAGAGGTAAGATTATATCGGGTTGGAAGAAAGGTTTTAAAGCTCGTAAGGTTACAGTTAAGGTGTGGGTGATCGAGGAACCAGGGTCTCATGACGGACATTCTCGACATTCCTGGGATCGCAACATTGATCATTTCAAAGTGCGTTTCTTTGAACATTATATTATCTCAAATCATTTATGGCCAGATCGATCTCAAAACATGGATAAATAAAAAAGGATAACATTCCATACCCGAGATGACAGTATACTTGTTACATTTTCTGCCAGGAGGAAGTCAGCTTATTATATTATCACAACACATTTTCTCCTTCTCCTAACCTGCCGAAGTTGATGGGATATTGCTGTGAAGTTACTACTAAGTGTTTGGGTGTTGTTTATGATCTTGAGTCATGGGATGTGCTAGAAAACTTGATCGATGCAGGTATAACTTTTTTCTGCTTAAAATTCTTACTGTCTACAGGTTATTCCTGTTTCCTTCAATATATATTTGTGTTGCTCCTAATTATCCTCTCCCTTGTTTTGTTTTCTATGTTGCTAGGCATTTTCTTTTGGCATTACAGAATTAAGGTGGTTGTTGGTCTTGCGGAGCTCCTCCAATTCTTTCATGGTTATCAGCCTCAATATTTGATTCGTGATTTTTCTTCGGCCCATGTTATGGTTGACAAGGTATCTATAACCACAAAGCAACCATTTCTACTCAAGTAAATGATTTCTAAGTTTAACTTTTCTTGCAGAACTACAATCCTGTATTGTTTAACTTTATTGGGATCACCGGTGGAGTTCTTGGGGACAAACCATTGGATCTTGATCATCGAAACAATCTTGGATCTCGTCGCTATATTGATCAAGAGTACGTTGATTCAAGTAAGTTTGATTTCATATTGAGAATGCACCTGCCCTCGATTGACGCTCATAATCTTTTCTTCTCTTTATCATAATTCTTTGAACATCCTTGACAGGGAGATGTGGACCGACAGGAATGATGTGTTTGCATTTGGTGTCGTGGTTTTCGAGCTTATACGCAGACACTTTGTTTGTCGTGTTGAAGAACCTAATATGGGATCATTTGAGTATCTGGGTGTCCTCGAGAAAATATTTGAAAAGAAAAGATCACAATCATGGATACGTGATGATTCAAAATGTTCATTAGTTAGTCTCTATTTTGAAGGTGCGAGTCTAAGGGATACTTTTGATAAGTTCGATGCAGGTAGAATGACAAATCTGGCAATTCTCTGTACATCAAGTCCTAGCAATAAACGTCCAACTGCAAAGGACATTTTCAAGGAACTGAAGAAGCTCAATTTTATGAAAAATCAAGAGAAATCCCGCCGTTGTTCCTATAAAATTGTAATGAGGTCCATTTTAGCCTCAATCAAATCTTTGATTTGAAATAATTCTGTTAAATCTAATTTACAAACAAAATTGTTTGTACTTCAGTTAAGTTTTGGACATATTTTTCTTATCTCCATAATTAGAACTTACACGATTGATAAAAAAAAATGCAAAATCGAGATATATACCGAACTCTTGGTTGTAGCCTTGTAGGATTGAACTTTTCCGGCGGCATGTTTGCCCGTTAACTCTCAAAATTTCCATTTTTTGGTAAATTCTCGAATATGTATGCAGGTTACATGATGTGCACAGTTCATAAGTAAATATTGCTCAAAGATTGTTATGGACCTTTTAAAAAATTCACAAGTTTCAAGAAATAGAAAAGGTTATTTCGTATATATATATATATATAAATATAATGTGTCATTAAATTAATAATAATAATAATTTGTTTATCTTTGTATACATTATAGGTATATTTTAGATTATGATGCTTTTCATGAGGTGTGCATGGCTTATTAGGACTTGGGAGATATTTACCGTTTACGAATCCAGTTGGGCAATATTAACTATGTTTTAAAATCCGGATTGGACCGGCCGATCGGACCGATGACCAGCAGTCCGGTCCGAGTAGCCCCTAAAACTGCTGCTCTTATGAAACGGAGAGGACCGGATGAAACCGGTCAAAAACCGGTAAAAGGGCTGGATTGGACCGATTTGCAGACCATTTGACCCGGATCTTAATTTAAAAAAAAAAAAGAAAAAGAAAAATTCAAAAAACCACCATTTTTGAGTTTGAGGAGCTTGATAAGGCAATAGATCTAGAGAAATTAATCAATTATCTACCAATCAATTATCAAAATAAGAAATTAATCAATTATCTACCAATCAATTATCAAAATAAGTCACGGATCCTTGGCGATTGAGAGATGGAGAGCTTTCAAAGGTGGTGGAGAATTAGGCGACTAATAAGTGGACAGCTTCCGAGATTGTGGAGGGCTGCCGGCGGCGGATATCTCCCGGAAGTGGTGGCGGACAAATTTGAACGAGATGTTTTCTGCTCTAAGTGAGAATCGGAAGAGATGTCTTCTTTTCTTCTTTTTGGAAAACAGCAGCTAGTACGATGAAGGTTACAAATACTGGGCTTAGGGTAAATTATTCTTGGGCTTAGGGCAAAAGCCCAAAAATACATATATATATAATTTTTAACTAATATTTTTAATATTATATATAAATATATAATAAAATATATTATTACGTAATTATGATATTATACCGATTCGAACAGTGGTCCGACCGATCAAACCAATAAAATAAGTAATCAGTAAGGGCTCTAGTTCGACATCTGATCCGGGTTATAAAACATAGCCAATATACTATTGAGTTGACCCAAGTTAATTTCAAATTTGGGGTTTCGAGCTGAACTATTGAAAAATCGATTGGTTAAGTTCATGAACTTATTTAATTCCCATACATTCCCAAATTTGTTATATGCATAGTTACAATTTTATTAATTAGTATTTTTAATTTAAAGAAGGAGTGCACTTAATTAATATGCTTAAAAGAGTTTTGTCTTTTCTTTCTAAATAAATCAGTTTTATTTTCACCCTTCAAATGAGTCTCATCTTTTTTAAATAATTATGAATCTTTTTAAAATAACTAATTTAAATTATTTACACAAATTTTATTTGAATAAAGATTACAGAACTATGATAAGAATATTTTAGGTGGTCCATTACAGCGAAGAGGCTCAAAGCAAATATAATAAATCAATAAATAATATATAGGAAATTGATAACTCGCTAATTTGTCATCTTTATGATTGAATTATGCCCATAATTGTGCTTGAATAGATATTATCTTGAAAGAATTTGATGTTTTGTTGTTTATTTTGTAGATTCGGGGATCGAAAGCGAGATTGGAGCAAATTGGGTCGTTTTTAGACCCAAACTAGTGCATACAAGCAGAATGTTGGAAATTGGAATTGAGTTCGTTTGTTGCTGCATAAGAATTGAACTGGGATGCAATTTAGAGATCTACATGCATGCAATTGTGGGGAGTTTCTTTGAATTTGCATGGCTGATGGATACACACGATGCGTGAGAGTTAATTGAGAAGGAATTAATGAACTTAAGGGTTGACTTTGTTTTGTGGTTGGGACTTTGCTTGAATTGATAAATGGTTAGATTTGGGCTACGTATTCTGGAGCTTTGGAATTTAGTTGGAGTGGGCATCATTTGGATTTCTTTGGAAAACTGCTAGTGGGCTGCGTGTGTAGCTTAATTAGTTTGATGCCCAATTTACTGTGGTGGGCCGTGGACTTAATTAATTTGAGATAACCCAGTTGTGTGATTCATCCTTGGAGAGCAAGCTTTGGAATCCAGATTTTAATTGGACTTAGGAATCCAATTTGGATGGGAATTTCTTTCTTTGGGGCGTGACTTTTAGGATTTGTGGCTATATGAATCGGCATGGGACATCAGTTGAAGGAGGTCACGTAACACATCTTTGGGAGCAGTAGTTTCGGAGCTTTAGGCGAGCAACATCAGGAGCAAGAATTCGACATAATCCTTCGTTTTAGTTTAATTCTTCCCTTTCGTTTTTAGTTTTATTTATGTTAAATAATTCCTCGATTATTGTTTTTATGGATTTTAGTAGATAAATTCTTAATTATCTAGCTAGGGATTAAGATTCGATTTTGGATATTGTGAGACCTAAACGTTTTATTTAATTCATGTTTATTTAAACATTTATTTTATCTCCCTGCTTCGCGTTTATTGTGATTGATTTATTTAGTGGTAGGGCCCGACTATCTAGATATATTAATTGCATATTGCCAATCATGATACTTGAAGTGTAGAAAGGTTGATTGATAATTTGTGGTAAATTAGTGATAGGGTCTTAGCGATAACATTCCTCGTTCACTAATGGATTTGATAATCTAATTTAAATCTTGCGTGTGTCACGACTTGGTTAATTAGGGTTGGTGTTTTTATGATTCTTAATGCTGTGAATTCATTAAATCCTGTCGAGTGTCTCTAGGGGTTGTGAATTTGTTAGGAAAGATAACTGTCGAGTGTCTCTAGGTTATCCGATTAATTAAGTAAAAACGAGGTTGAGTCGAGTGTCTCTTTCAACTATAGCCAATCTGTCTGAATAACTTGAATGTATCTTTGAGTCAAGATCAATATAACAATTCGAATCGAATATCCCTAGCTAGGTAATTTTCCCTCTGATTGATTTAATCCTACGTGATTTTGCTTGATAGTTTTAATTAGTTTTTAATTTTTGTTATTTTATTTTAGTTGCATACTTTAGTTTTAAAAACTCAAAAACCCCATTTTTTAATTGTTGCTTTTCGTGAATTCCTTGCGATTGTGAGAAATAAGTCAACCAGTCTCTGTGGATCGACCCTGTTTGCACTATACTCTGTGTTTAGTCATCGAATAGGATTTTACATTTATTTTTGACCGCTTCGACATCTGTCAGAAATTTGTATAGATTTTAATGGAAAATACAATTTTGGTATAATAGATCCTTAATTGTGTGTGTGCCGTTATTTCCCTTATTTAATTTTAGTTTTAAAACTTTTAAAAATTATGTAATATATATATATATATATTTTTTTTTTGGTACTCAAAAATTATGTAATATTGATCCTGTAGTTAGTTGCTTTGAAAATGCCCCTCACATGTACTATTACTGGGACCCATTAATTATCTTTTAAATAGTTTTTTTCATAATTATAATTATATGTGATAGTTTTTTATTCATCAATCTAGACAAATACAATTAATTTTTCTACGACATATAGTTATAAATTAGAAAAACATCCCTTAAAAAAAACATAGTGAGACACAGGGATACAAATGAGTCGAACCAGTTTGCGAGTCTGAAGAGCCAAGCTCAAATCCAAGCCATTATGTTTATAACTGGTAGCTCGCAAGCCTATATATATATTTAAATAAAAAAATAATATATTAATTTATATATATATATATAAATACTTAATTAATATATAATATTATATATATAAATATATTTAATTATTAAAAATAAGTATTTTTTAATTTAAAAAATATACTCCCTATTTAACTCGAGTCGAGCCGCTCACAAGCCTTGTTCGATCCGAGCTCAAGCCAGGAAAAAGGCCAAGGCTCGGCTCGGCATATTTGCCTCTCTAGTGAGACCCACAATAATGTACGTGAGGGGTAAGTGGGAATTTTTTCAGAAAAACGAAAGGTAGAACCAATATTGCACCATTTTAAAAAAATTTGTGAGAAAAATTGAATAAATGAAAATAATTGTATATACTCACACGTACCAAAATAACAATTTTCCCCATCAAACTCGTATCAATTCATGTCCAATAATCTCATGTTTTTCACAATATTGAGCTCCTTGAGCATCTCGACTATCTCCGTTGCATTAGGACGTTCTCTGACAAGTCCTTGTACGCACTGAATTGCCACCGCGGTCAAGCATCTTTCAAATGAAATCCCTCTTGTATTTCAAAAGTTTCGTCGGCCAATGAGGCTCCTGCCGGAAATCCTGATTTCCTCTTTTCGTAAATCTCTTCTAGGAATTGCACTTCTTCATAGTTCCATCTCTCATATTCACCAACCCATGTAATAGTAAATTTGCGCATAAGCTCTAACAATATATTACCAAATACATATACGTCCGCAACCTCACTCCATCCTTGTGTGACTGTCAAAGTCATCCGAACAATTATCACAAAAATAGTCATCCAAACTAAATGAATGTCATAGTAGTTTATTTCCCTAAAACTTGAAACTTTATACCAAAAATATTCATACTACGGTTATCCAGAAGCAGATATGAAATTAACTCACTTCCATAAAAATGTGCTGGGTCAGTGTATCTATGAGATCCAAAACTCCTTCGTTCCCAAGAACTCAAGTCTACCTTCTTGTCAATAAGAACTGTACCACCAGTAAGTCCCAAAAAGTTGAACAATATAGGATTGAATTCCTTCAAGTAAAAGCAGAATTAGAAAAATCAAAGCAATATAATCAACATGTTCAAGAAAATATGGTTGCTCCATTACCTGGTCAAGCATGATATTAGCAGTACATAAGTCACGAATCAGATATCGAGGTTGAGTACAGTGTAATTCTTCAATGAGCTTTGCAAGACCGAAAGCCACCTTCATTCTTTGATGCCATTTGAATCTCTCTATTGACATTAGACATCTCTTCTTTGAAAATATATTTTCTATAAAACTAGTTCAATGAAGGCAATATTGCATTTTGAGTCCAGTGTGTAAGGTTTGATTTAGTTCCAATTTTAGTCCTGATTACAGATTAGGATTCCTCATCGTTATTTCCTGAGCATCGTGTTCCTCGATGGGTTGGGGATCCCTCGGATCACATGTTGAGAAATCTGGGCAAAAACAGAAGCTAGACACGGGTAATCCCTGTACTTAAAGTTTCTATCGCCCCTAACTTTCTGGGAAGTGTGCTTAAGGTTTCAGGCGATACACTTCCAGGATATATGTCAAGCTAATTTCTGGGAATGATTTCGTGTACAAGCACTGCACAAGAAATCAGATGAATGTGTTGTATTTCTTTTCAGCTCAAGGATTGTATATATAGATATCAGGTGTTACAAAACGGATTAAATCAAATTATGACTGTTGGAGAATTAATTCAGCATCAATTGAGCTGTTAGTGGCCCCTGAATTAATTTGTGGTTTAAGTCTCCTTGACCATTCAGTTACATTGGCCACTCAACAGTCACATTTGATTTATTGGACTGATTTAGGGTTAATTCTGAATGAATTTAGCCCAAAAAGATAGGCTCTGGGCTCGGAGGCGAGGCTCCTAGCGACGATGCGCACGTGCGAAGTGCAAAGTGCGCCATCAAACACCACATTCGCCCATGCCCAGCCCACGGCCCCGGCCCGTGCCCTTGCCCGTGCCCTTGCGCGCGCGCGGTGCGGTGCACCGCACCGCGTGTGAGCCCATCAGTCCACCTCACACTTATTGAATTAATAACCCACTTAGTGTCTTAACTTATATAGTTGACCACACTTAGTTATTAATCCAATGTGGGACAGGTTTAGTTTTCCCAGACACCTTTTCATATGCCTCTTTGATATTTACAATAAACCTCCATTAGCTTAATTGAAAGTATCAATACATATGTCCAACAATCCCCCACTTGTTTGAAAAACTACTCTTTCCCAAACCAGTGTCTGTCTGGTTTTAATTAAAGATCACGTGCATAACAGAAGGTGTGACGAACATTGAACCTCCCTTTAGTGTAAGCAGCTCAAAATCACCCCGAAGTTGATGGTGTCCGCAGATTGAACCTCAACTCCTTAATTAATTTTTCTACAACATATAGTTATAAATTAGAAAAACATCTCTTAAAAAACAATTAATGAGATCCAGGGATGCAAATGAGTCGAGCCGGTTCGCGAGTTTAACAAGCCAAGCCCAAATCCAAGTCATTATGTTTTTAGCTCGTGACTCGTGAGCCTATATTTATATTTAAATAAAAAAATAATATATTAATTTATATATAATATTATATATATATATATACTAATTTATATATATAAATATATTTAATTATTAAAAAAAGTATTTTTTAATTGAAAAAATATACTCCCTATTTAGCTCGAGTCGAGCCGAGCCAGAAAAAGGCCAAGGCTCAGCCTCGGCATGTTTGCATCCCTAGTGAGACCCACAATAATGCACGTGAGAGGTAAGTGGGAATTTTTTCAAAAAACGGAAGGTAGAACCAATATTGCACATTTGCACCATTTTAAAAAATTTGAGACTAAAATTGAATAAATGAAAATAATTATATATACTCACACATACCAAAATAACAATTTTCCTCATCAAACTCAGTATCAATTCATGTCTAATGATCTCATGTTTTTCACAATATTGAGCTCTTTGAGCTTCTCTACTATATCTATTGCATTAGAACGTTTTCTGACAAGTCCTTGTACGCACTGAATTGCCACCGCGGTCGCTCTGCAACCATCTTTCAAATGAAATCCCTCTTGTATTCAAAAGTTTCATCGGCCAATGAGGCTCCCGCCGAAAATTCTGATTTCCTCTTTTCGTAAATCTCTTCTAGGAATTGCACAACTTCATAGTTCCATCTCTCATATTCACCAACCCATGTAACAGTAAATTTGCGCATAAGCTCTAACTATATATTACCAAATACATATACGTCCGCAACCTCACTCCATCCTTGTGTGACTGTCAAAAGTCATCGGAACAATTATCACAAAAATAGTCATCCAAACTAAATGAATGTCATAATATTAGTTTATTTCCCTAAAACTTGAAACTTTATACCAAAATATTCATACTACGGTTATTCAGAAGTAGATATGAAATTAACTCACTTCCATAAAAATGTGCTGGGTCAGTGTATCTCTATGAGATCCAAAACTCCTTCGTTCCCAAGAACTCAAGTCTACCTTCTTGCCAATAAGAACTGTACCACCAGTAAGTCCCAAAAAGTTGAACAATATAGGATTGAATTCCTTCAAGTAAAAGCAGAATTAGAAAAATCAAAGCAATATAATCAACATGTTAAAGAAAATATGGTTGCTCCATTACCTGGTCAAGCATGATATTAGCAGTACATAAGTCACGAATCAGATATCGAGGTTGAGTACAATGTAATTCTTCAATGAGCTTTGCAAGACCGAAAGCCACCTTCATTCTTTGATGCCATTTGAATCTCTCTATTGACATTAGACATCTCTTCTTTGAAAATATATTTTATATAAAACTAGTTCAATGAAGGCAATATTGCATTTTGAGTCCAGTGTGTGAGGTTTGATTTGGTTCCAATTTTAGTCCTGATTACATATTAGGATTCCTCATCGTTATTTCCTGACCATCGTGTTCCTCGATGGGTTGGGGATCCCTCGGATCACATGCCAGATGAGATATTTTAATAGTTGGATATAGCAAAATTTTGCCACATCACAATACATACAGGACTGAAAATGCAATATTTTCTTGAATAAAAGAAAGAAAAAAATTACATGTGACTACCCTGCAGCTAGATAAGGTAATTACAATGCAATTCATTTTTATCCGAAAATTAAAATTTAATTTCTAAATATGATGGACTGTTTGTGATCCCTCTATTCAGTTAGGGTTGGGCTCTATCCCCAAGGATTGCATTGTTATATGCATAATACTTAGGGATCGTTTTGTTGAAATGTGTATATTATAGAGATGAATTTGTTATTTTATTCATTAAACTACTGGAAGGACATAGCCCAATCTTAGCGGAACCTTAACGGAATAGAGGAATTACAAACGGTCCATAATATTCAGGGATTAAATTGTAATTTTTGAATAAAGATGGATTGCATTGTAATTACCCTATCTAGCAGAATAGTCAGATGTAATTTTTCTTAAAAAAAATAAAATGTCATACCTTTATCAAGAAGATATTCCAGCACATCAAGTGACTTAAGATCATAAACAACACAAAAATGGCGAGCAGCATCTTCACGGCAAAATCCGATCAACTTGGGCAAGTTAGGGAACGGACTAGCTATGTTGTTATGACAACGCAACAACTTTATTTCATCCAGGAAGAGTTATATACATCATACCCCCTGTGTTAGGTGAAATGGGAAAAAAAAAAACTTGTGTTACAAAAATTAACACAAAAAACCCTATATTTTCAAAATATTTGCATGGAGAACCCTAAAAATTCTAGTATTGGACACGTACTAAAAGTGCGACTAGAACACTAATTTTTTCTATTTATTGGACATGAAGTAACTTATTTCCCTTTTATATTCTGAAATATATCATCTCATCTCTCTCTCTATATAACCCTTTTTATACTTGTTTATAGGATTTTTCATCCAATTTTTATTTTAAACAGGGTCACTGTGCATATAAAAAAGTATTCAACATATACTTGTTTATAGGGTTCTTTATATAATTTTATTTTGTACAAAGTCTTGGTGCATATAAAAAAATATTGGACAATATAGAGAGATATAATACAAGGTAAATCAAAATATAAAAGGATAAATTAGTCATTTTGCATCCAATAAATAGAAAAAGTTAGTGTTTTAGTCGTGCTTTTAACGCGTGTCCAACACCAGAATTTTTCAGGGTTCGTCATGCAAATATTTTGAAAACACAGGGTCTTTTGTGTTAATTTTTGTAACACATGATTTCTTTTTGTTCATTTCACCTAATACAGGGGTGAAATATTGAAATAATCCCATCTTGGAATGAACAAAATAATTGTATAACGATTATATATGTTGTTGAAATTTCAGAGATCAAAATCAGACATTACTCACTTTAAAATCTTCAACATTTCGAACCCAAGACAATTGAACATGTTCAGGATCATCACAGTTTTTGGGGCACAAGTACCAAGACCGCGGAATATCTGTATAATCTTCACGTGATTTGCCGCATGAATGCCGAGAATGCTCATTTCCATGCAGGAATGTTTTTTCAACCCAAACTTTGACAGTGGCATCGGAACCATCTGTAAGCTTACCTCGATAGAGTTTGCAGTATTATGCATGGTAAATGTAATTTTCCTCGCTAAAGTTATCCGTGAAAGTTTCCAAATCCTTGTAGCTAAATACCTTCAGTCCCTTACTCATATCTGCTTCCGCCGAGAAATACCACCGAAAAACGTTTCATTTCGCAACACTCATTTCTTTAAAAGAATAAGAATTATATCAACAATTGTGTAACTATTCTTGTCTAGTTCTTGGTTTCCTTAACATGGTTGATTTATGAATCACCATGGATATATGAAATATGACTAGATACTTTACGTGCATGTACTTAAGGAGTTGATGAGCAAAAGAAGAAAGAAGAAAAGTACCAAGATGCATCTAAGAACCGACAAACTATGAATGCGAATCTACCTATGTGGATCACGAATTGGTAGTCGTCTTAATTTTTAAGTCTTTGTACTTTACCAACTTAATATTTCTATTAATAGAATTCTGGAATATTTATTCACATTCCCTATTAGATAACATCCAAGGTAATAATACTCAAGCTAAGAACCAAAAAGATGGATAACTTTTATAGGAAAAAAAACCAAAGGGCTGTTACGCGAATGTACCGTCGATCAACACCATTTGTGCACATATTTGAACAAAAGTCACTCTAATATCCTGATTTCAATACAAGAAGACAGTCCATTTCGTCCACTTCAAAAAAAGGAAAAAAAAGCACTATCCAACTTAAACTACATATGAAAGTAATTGTTATACATACTTTACCGACAGATCAATTAATAATCTTTAAACAATTCTGAGAGATAAGCTAAAATTCTTACCATACGGTCTGATTATGAATGTAGAACGAGAAAGATGAGGTAGATTGTGGTTGAGAGAAGAATGATTTTTCTAAGTAATTATACCATTATGTGATACATATATATATATATATATATATATATATATATGAGATGAGGAAATAGTGGAAGTGACTCGGGTTGGGGTAGAATTTCCCAAAGATCTGATCTAGCTTATTTGAAAATAAAGATCTCATCAATTATATATATATATATATAAAGAAAAAACAGCCTACAAATGCTGGTATTTACTAACTCTCAAGTCTCAACTCTCATATATAATTTGTTGGGTGCTCACATGAAATCTCATAAAGAAGTTGAAGGCTAGCTTATTTAAATTGTCTCCCAAAATATGTTTAAAATGGCTAGAGTAATGGACCAACATTTATTTCTTGTTTAAATTCAGGCAGAAATACTTCTTATTTTAATTCAAAGGTTAGTAAAACGTTTATTAAGAATTTAACATTAAAATGATCTAATGAAATTCAACAAAATGAAACGATGAATTTGTGTTTTGTAGTTTTGGGATGGAAAATGTTGTTGTCGTTGACGTTAGTTAGTCTAAACGGTGCAAAAAATAATGGAACAAATAGTATTATTTTATTAAATTCGAATAAAAAAACTATAATTTTGGAAAAAGTCTCTCGAAGTTTGGGAATCTAAAATCCAAGAATTGCTTCGCGGGAGGGTTTGAAAATATTAGAATGCAAAATTCTTTAAACCTGAAACTTTCATTGAATGGGCTCAAAGAGCTGAAAGTGTACAACCCTAACAGTTATATACAAAGCAGGAACCAATAATTAAGTTGGATGCCTAGAAGTTAAGCTCAAATATATGACGAAGATTCTGGAATATGTAAAATCCCCCCCTCAAGGTGGATGGAAGAGATTCTTAGCAGCCAACTTGTTCATGAGCAATTGCAGTTGGGATGGACGAAGAGCTTTGGTAAAGACATCGGCCAACTGATGTGCGAACCTTACAGGTAAGAGTTTGAGAAACCCAGTTGAGACTTTATCACGCATGAAATGGCAGTCCACCTCAATATGTTTAGTCCACTCATGAAAAACAGGATTTTCGGCTAAGTTGATGGCAGCAAGATTGTCACAAAACAGCAAAACGGGACCAGTGATGGGTGTTAGCAGCTGAGAAATCCAAACGAGTTCACTAGCTGCAACTGCCAACGCTCTATACTCCGCCTCTGCGGAAGAGCGTGAAACAACACTCTGTTTCTCGGATTTCCAAGAAATTAGTGCAGAACCAAGGAAGACACAAAAACCAGAGGTGGAACGTCTGGTGTCAGGACATGAAGCCCAATCCGCGTCGACAAAAGCTTTAACTTTGAGATCATTTGCTGCAGGAAAGTAGATCCCCTGTCTAGAAGTACCCTTTAAGTAGCGCAAAAGATGATGTACAGTAGCTAAGTGAGAGGTAGTTGGCTTGGAAACAAATTGGCTAAGTTTATTCACTGTAAATGAGATATCCAGTCGAGATAACGTGAGGTAAAGAAGTTTCCCAATTAGCTATTTGTACTCTGTCACGTCGGTAAGGCAATCACTATCAAAAGCATTTAATTTGCAATTGGGATCCATAGGAGTGTTGAGAGGTTTAGCGCCAAGGAAACCAGAGTCCTCCAAAAGCTGCAAAGTGTACTTCCGTTGACAAAGTACAATTCCCTCTTGTGAACGAGCAATTTCCAGACAAAGAAAATATTTCAAAGGACCAAGATCCTTTAATTTAAATTGGGAGTGAAGAAATTGCTTTAAAGCAGCAATGACAACCGGATTTGGACCTGTGATGATAATGTCATCGACATATACTAATAATGCCAAGAAATATGAACCGGTGCCTTTTGTAAACAGAGAATAATCGGCTTTTGACTGTGTAAATCCGTACTGAATTAAGGAGGCAGAGAATTTTGAGTACCATTGCCGTGAAGCCTGCCGGAGACCATAGATGGATTTATGCAATATGCAAACTAACTTTCCAGGAAGATTCTGAAGTGAAGTAGGCAAGAAAAGGCCTTGGGGTAACTCCATGTAAACCTCTTCAAAAAGATCCCCATTTAAGAAGGCGTTATTGACGTCTAGCTGTGCTAAATCCCAATTATTTGCACTGGCCAATGCCAAAAGAGTCTTCACAGTAGCAAGTTTAACAACCGGAGAATACGTGTTCATAAAATCGATACCTTCAAGTTGACTAAATCCTTTAGCAACGAGCCGTGCTTTATGTCTTTCCAAAGTGCCATCCGATTTGAATTTCGTACGATAAACCCATTTACATCCGATGGCATGATGTCCAGCAAGCAAAGGGACGACAGACCAAGTACTGTTCATATCCATGGCTTTAAGCTCATCTTGCATAGCTTGATTCCATTCTGGAATGAGGGCAGCTTCATGATAAGAGGTAGGCTCAATATGGGCAGAAATAGTCAAGCAAAATTGCTTGTAAGTAGGGGACACTTTGTCATAAGAGAGATATGAAGACAACGGATAAATGCTAGATGTCTGGGGTGGATGAGTGCCCTGTAACATGCTACAGTGATAATCACGGAGATAGGATGGTTGTCTAATTGTCCTAGATGATCTTCTACAATGTTGGTTAGAAGATTGATCATCTGAGAAGGAACCTGGAAGAGGTGTATCTGAGAAGTCAACAGCTGGTGCTGGTAGAGGAACATCCAAAAATTCTGGGATTGTTGACAAATCAATAGATTTGTGAAATGGGAAGATCTCTTCATGGAAAATAACATCCCGTGATGTAAATAGCGCCTTAGTCTCCATGTCCAACAGACGATATCCCTTGACACCATTTGAATAACCAAGGAACACGCAGGGCTTTGCGTGAGGGGAAAACTTATGTCTGTGAGAGACCAAGCTTGAAGCATATGCCAGGCAACCAAACATTCTCAAGAATGTGTAGTCATAATCTGCATGATAAAGCAACTGGAATGGAGAGGCATTATCAAGTTGAACTGAAGGAGTCCGATTGATGAGATACAAAGCAGTGAGAAGACAATCCGTCCAATAATGTAAAGGCACTCGGGATTGGAAATATAATGCCCTAGCCACATTGAGAAGGTGTTGATGCTTCCGTTCCACCAAGGAGTTCTGTTGAGGGCGTTCTACGCAAGAAAACTGATGAATAACTCCTTGTTCTTTAAAGAAATCAGTGAATGAAAGCTCAGGGGCATTATCCGAGCGAAAACATTTAATTTTGGCCCCAAATTATGTGTGAATCATCTTGAAAAACTGAGGTATGATGGTTAACACATCAGACTTGGCCTTAAGGAGGAAAACCCAGGTGAAACGGGTATGATCATCCACGATGGTTAAAAAGTACTTAAATGAATTACTTGGAGAATGATTAAATGGTCCCCAAATATCGGCATATATGAGGTCAAAAGCATTAGCAGACTTGTGATTGCCATGAGGAAATGACAAATGTTTTTGTTTAGCCAAAGGACAAATAGAGCAAACAGGAAATGGCAAAGTAGGGCTATTACATCCAAATACAGACTGTAAATGTTTGAGTACATGAATGGAAATGTGACCGAGCCTATTATGCCAAGTATTGGCAGAGACTTTATTAACAAAATGAACTGAATTACAAGGTAAAGTAATATTCAACACATATAAGCCATCTCTGATATTAACTCTACCAATCATCTCCTTCGATTTTGAATCCTGAATCAAATAATAGGTAGAGGTAAAGGAGATGCAGAGTGAGGAATGATGAAGTAATTGACTCATGGAGATGAGATTAAACCGAAACTGAGGGATGAACAAAGCATCATGTAAAATAAGGCTAGGATGAAGATTCACTTTCCCTTTAAATTGGACTTTGAACTTAGAACCATCAGGAAGTATGACATGGGAGTTAGAGACAGACTCAATATCCTCCAATAAGGTCTATCACATACTATATGAGTACTAGCCCCAGAATCAAGTATCCAAATAGTACTTCCAAAAGTGGAATTGTGGGAAGCAGATAACAAAACACCTATAGCAGGCTGAGTAGAGACAGATGAAGAAGGAGAATCTGCAGATAAATTGGAGGAATTCTGCAGCTGTACAAACAGGAATGACAAAAGAGACTGGTATTGACTGTCAGTTAAAATGTTAAGGAAAGCAGAGGGATTAGAGTTAACCACAGTGGTATTAGCTGTTTCATTGACAGAAACAGGGGCAGTCTGAGATACTTGATTTACTGCAGCAGGCTGATGAATTGAGGGAGAGCGAGGCCGGGGATTGGAGAAATAACCAGGCGGATAGCCGAGGAGCTTGTAGCAACGATCAACGGTGTGATTGTCTCTGTGACAATGCGAACATTCCAATTTCCCGCGACCTCTGCCATAGCCTGCACCACGACCAGAATTGCGTGGAGTAAAACGAATGGCATTAGAGGAATGTGAGTGATCCAAAGAACTCGAAGATGGAGCCGGATTTCGAATTGCAAACGCCATTGGAGCTGGAACAGACGAGGATGAAGCCCCCAGGACTCTTTGACGTTCCTCCTGCGCGATAAGGGCGAAGACCTTACTAATAGATGGAAGAGGATCAAGCATGAGCACTTGACTCCGAATTTGAGCATATGAATCATTGAGCCCCATAAGGAAGGCCATTACATACTCGGAGTGATAATAAGAGCATAGGTCACGAACGCAATTGCAGGTGCACAAATTGCAGGAACAGACAGGGCAGTAATTGGTTAACTCCTCCCAGATTGCTTTAATTTTGGTGAAATAGATGTTAACTGAGTCAGATTCCTGACGAGTAGAGATCAAGGCCTATCGTAACTGGAAGATGCGCGGACCGTTCGACTGTTGGAAACGATCTTGGAGATCAAGCCAGATCTCGCGCGCTGAATCAGAGAAAATGATGCTTGCAGCGATCTCCGGAGAAACGAAATGTATGATCCAGGAAATAACCACATGGTTAGTTCCTGGATCCAAGCTTTGCGGCGAGCATCGGAATCAGTAGAAGAAGGAGCAACCAACGATCTATCGACAAAACCGTGTTTGTTCTTAGCTGATAAGGCGATGAGTACTGAGCGACTCCAGATATGATAATTGTCGCCTGTCAATCGCTGAGAAACAAGGAAAGAGTTGAGATTCTCCGATGGAGGAAGGAAATAAGGATCATCTGGTGAAGACGAGGCGGAATGAACGGCAACACCGCCGGAATCCATGGAGAACTGCGAAAAATCAACACAGAAAGCCAGAATGGCGCTGAGAAATGTGAAGCTCACCGAAAAAGGAAAAATAGAGAGCAGAGAAGCGAGACGTCAAACTGATACCATATTAGAATGCAAAATTCTGTAAATCTGAAACTTTCATTGACTGAGCTCAAAGAGCTGAAAGTGTACAAGCCTAACAGTTATATACAAAGCAGGAACCAATAATTAAGTTACACGTGTCATTTGCCAGCCAAGAGTCCTAACTAATCAACTAACTTGGATGCGTAGAAGTTAAGCTCAAATATCTGAGGAAGATTCTGGAATATGTAAAAGAAAAAAAGAACGGACCCGAAAAGGGTTTTAGAGAGCCATAAATATAAATAATATCTAATTATATACAAATTCATGCATATATTTAATCATGTTATAAATTTGGCTTTTATTGTTGGTTGTACGTAGTGTGCTAATCTATCCATTTTCCTAGAGGAGCTTATATTGTTATTTCAAGTCCATTTTTTTTTTTTTTTCACTAAGATGAACAAACTGAAGTATTTGTTTATATTTGTGTGTTAGGGGTTCTATCCACCTACTCTAAAGTTCATAATATATGGATAAAGTTAGAAGTTCAAATCATTAAATTGACAATATAAGATTGGAATAGATAGAATGTATCAGTGATTAGGTATATAATTTCAGTAAAAAACTGACCAACCCTAATTCCCGAATAACACAGCACAAAATTACTTCTTCATTCTCTTCCTAAATGCACCGCCGCCTGCTTTCACCTTCAAGACGCCATAAGCCCATAACCACCGCTTGCTTTCAAGGTCACCATCACAACCTACTTCAAGACATCTCCAAGTGCCGCCATCGTCTTCCTCACCTCCAAGACACCACCATCGTCGCCTTCCACATCATCCTCTGTAGGGATGTAAACGAGCCGAACCGAACCGAGCCGAGCCAGGGCCTTTTTTCTTGGTTCGAGCTCGGGCTCGCACCTCAAACTTCTGGTTTGGGCTTGGCTTGCGAGCCAACGAGCCCTCAAAAATTGGGTTCGGGCTTGGCTCGCGCTGAAGTTCGGCTCGGCTCGCGAGCCTTACGAACCCATGAAATCAGCACCATCGAGAACCATCAACGCATATTATCCACCCCAGAAAACTTAAGAACACCATCTAAATACCTGAACCAGAAAACTTAGGAAGACGATCTAAATACATCAACAAGAAAACTTAAGAAAACGATCTAAATTCATCAACCACATCCTGTTGGAGGAGATTTAAAGTTACAAAAAAATTGAACAAAGAACAACCAACCAAAAAAATGGAGATCTAATAAGATCTGGATTTTTAGAAAGGAGAAGAGGAAAAATAACTAGAATTCCGCTTGACTTCACCGGAGATCTGGATTTTGAGAAATAAGAAGAGAAAAAATAACTAGAATTCCGCTTGACTTCACCGGGGTGGTCACCTTTGGCAGACGCGACGGACGGCGGTGGCCTCTTTTGAAGGAGCAGAGGATTAGGTATGTGCATATATATATATATATATAGTTTATAATATATATTATATTTTTACAGTTTATATATATAATATATATAAAGTGTATATGTTATATACGTATACACATATATAGTATATAATATATATTATATTTTATAATTATTTTTAATTAGTTCACGAGCCGGCTCGCGAGCTTCGAACTAATAAAGAGAGGGCTCGGGCTTGGTTCAAAAGGCGCACAAGCCTAGCCTTAGCTCGGCTCGGCTCGCCAACTCCGAACTCGAACCCAAGCTTTTCCCGAGCCGGCTCACAGGGCTCGCGAGCCAGCTCAGCTTGTTTACATCCCTATGTATCACCTCAAAGATGTAACGGGGGAGGAAAGAATTCTAGAGGAGTGTCACGTAAAAAAAAAAGAATTAGCGTAAAAAATAATAATTATGTAAAATAGAAATCTTAAATTTGGTAAGATCATCCGAAACAGAAGATTCTTAAACTAGTAAGATTGTAACAACTCCAAAATCAAAATCGATACTATAACTATGGCATTTGAAATATGACGATTCAAGTTTTTGATCTAATTTAACTTTTCCAAAACCCTAACTTATTACGGTAAAATTTTGATGAAAGAACACTTAATCTGATGGTGTTTTGAGTCGAACACAACCCTTTGTATAGTATTTTTATTATTTATTATTGTTATTATTGATTTAAAAAAAATTATGATTCAAAACTACAATTTAAATTATTCTTTTTATGTAAATATAAGTTAGTTATGTAAAATTACAAATCTTCAGTTTTTAACATATAAATTTAAAAAAAAAAATTATACTAGCTATCTATAGTTATACTATATTTAATATTTTAGTAAATTTCTCTTTTCTATACAATGTTTTCTAACTCATTTTCTTTCGTGTTTGACGGAAAATATATATATATATATATATTTTCTTTGGGTGCTATTTTATTTTTTTGATTTTAAAATATAATCTCGTACACTTCGATCTTTTGTTTTTTTTTTTTAGAGTCCGTAATGTTCATTATACTTTATATTGTTACAATACTTTTTATGTTGAAAAGTGAAACTCGTAACTTGTTAGGAATAGTTAAAAGGAATGATTTGCATGGGCAAACCATGCAGTCATCCACCTATTTTTCTATTTACCCATACGTTACTAGTTTATTACTATTTGACCATACTTTTAGACCAGCTGATGTGATTTCTCCTATAAATAGATCACTTCCTTTCGTATTAAGGAGAATTCCCGAAAAATCCCCATATGAAAACTCAAATTTCTCTTTGTTCCCCACTTTCAAAAATGTTCCTCTAAACTCCCCAGATGAAAATCAAACTTCCTTTTTACTCCCCATTTTTTTGAACTGTTGTATAAAAACTCAAGAATCACGTACCCAAATCCTTAATCACGTAACTAAATCCCCAAATGATGTATTTGGGGGCAAATACATTATTTGGGGATTTAGTTACATGATTTGGGGATTTGGGTACGCGATTCTTGAGTTTTTATACAACAATGAGGAGTTAAAGGGAATTTGGCCTATCATCTGGGGAGCAAAGGAAAACTTTTTTAAAAGTGGGGAGTTAAAGGAAATTTTTTCAACTTATGGGTACTATTCAAAGAAAACCCCGTCCTATGTACTATGAAATTTTGAGTATACAAACTCTGCCAAGTTCCAGCAATAAAATTTCCTAAACTTTTGTTCATTTTTCTATTTTTATTATTTAATTTGGGGAAAATTGCAAAATTGGTATACTATCTCCCCCCATTTAGCCGATCTGGTACACTAATTTTCCGGTGAGCAAATAAACCTCATAACTCCAAAAAATAAGCAATTGAGTGCACACTTGACCCGAATAACGCACAACCCGCCGGAAATCCGACTCATATGACAATGTGGGTCGGATTTCAATATGGGTCAATTTAGCGTAAAAGTGACACGTGTCCATATGGGTCGGATTTCCGGCGGGTTGTGCGTTATTCGGGTCAAATGTGCACTAAATTGCTTATTTTTTGGAGTTATGGGGTTTATTTGCTCACCGGAAAATTAGTGTACCAGATCGGCTAAATTGGGGGAGATGGTATACCAATTTTGCAATTTTCCCATTAATTTGTAACGATATATTTTCCTTTTGTTATATATACGGCACTTTTCTATTTTTATTATTTAATTTGTAACGATATATTTTCCTTTTGTTATATATACGGCACTTTTCTATTTTTATTATTTAATTTGTAACGATATATTTTCCTTTTGTTATATATACGGCAACTGGGATGATTATACCAAAAATAATTTAGGGCAAAATGCATATCACCTTAGATTTTTTTTTTTTTTTTTTTTTTTTTTTTTTTTTTAACACTGAGTTCCCTAAAAATAAGATTACAATTAGATCCACCTCTTAAAAATTTAATTTTTATTACACTTTTCTAATATTAATATCTCACCAAATTCTCATCAAAATCATACCAAAAATAAATAAAATGAGAGTTTTAATTTTTATAGAGGGGATTTAATTGTTTTTTATTACTTTTCCCTCCACAACAACTAATTTTCCATTTTTCACTTTGAATTGATATCTCCAATTTTTAAAGAAAAAGTAATAATGAGTAAAATATTAATCAAAATTAAAACAGAGCAAAACCTTATAATATTTTCTTTTCGACCATAAACTAGAATTCTAAGAAAGACAAAAAAAAAAAAAAAACAAAAAACAAAAAACAAAAAAAAAACAAAGAAAAGAAAAAGAAATTGGATGTTTTCTCAATAATATAAATAAATATTTAATGTCTAATGACATATTAAAATTAATTAATATAAGATCTCAGTTTTTTTTTAAATAAAAAATGAACCAAAAATCGGCTCGTCGGGGCTTTAAACGAGGCCCACCCCTTCATATATTAAAAAAACGCAACTCAAATTATAAAGGAAAGTTCAAAAAGAACATAAACAAAAAGTTCAAAATCCAAACGGGCAAATAGGTGGAAAAGTAGTACAAAAATGGCTTGACATCTTCTACTACATTATTGTACTTCATCTTATACTCCATATATTAGATGTTCGACACGTGCCAAAATTCACAAATTATACTAACGGAGAAAGAGAACCATCCTTGATATTCTCTCTCATAGCGATCCAATCTTCTTCCGTCCCTAAATTTTCAACCCATAAATCTCATTTGGATGACTTTCAATCCAATCTTCTTCTAACAAAGATTCGCAAATTCCCAATTTAAACAAATCTCATCTGGATCAAAACTATCTGTGGTCGGAACAATTTTTTGCGAATACTTGATATCAAACGCAAAAACAAAAATAATAGAAAGATACTGTTATTAAATAATTTTATAATATTCTGATCAGACTATCAAGATCCACTGAAAAATAATAATTTAACAATATACGATTGAGGTAGAGTATGAATTTTTAAGTAAATAATCTTTAAGATGAAAACTAACCTTAAATTTGCTAAGTAAATAGATGGAGTTCTGCTCAAGAAATCTTCAAGTTACAATCGATATTTTCAATTTGTGTTTTTTTTTCGTGTTTTCAAGTTCTTCTGAAATTTTGATTTGTCGTTGTTAATTTAAACATTATACAATCTTTTCGTTTTTTGTTCACTAATATTACAAAATATTTCAATGAAGAATGACATAATCTGTTTTATGAAGAATAGGATTCTCTTAATCTATTTTCTGACTTTGTTATATATATATATTTTTTTGATTTAGCGTTATGTTTCTCTATTATTAAAATCTGTGAGTTTTAACATGTGTCACACATCCACTATGTAAAGTACAAGACCAAGCACAATAATTGAGTAGAAGATCTCAAACCTACAAAAATGACGCAAATAAAAGCAGCCATAAAAGTCTCCTCATTGTCGTTCCAACTGCTCAGATTAGTCTTTGAAAGTGACGCACGACATTTTTTTTGGTAATTCCCAGTGCACCTCAGCCTTTTTTTTTTTTTTTTTTTAAACTTTGCCATACTTTCTGGCACTTCTTAAATTCACAAAATACGAAAAACATAAGATACATCGACACGGGACAAACATATCCATATAGGGTCCCAATTGTACAAAACTAAAAAACATAGGATCAAAACTGAAAATTCAAATTTCTACTAGTACAGTGACATATTAGGCACAGTTGTAGCGAACGGGAAACTGACCGATCACATCGATCCAGGGATTATCCTCCTTCGCGGGATCAATAGTCCTCAACGCCCTCCAAACTGCACTCCCGCACTTAAACCCGGACCCGAATCCGATCTGCCAAACCCGATCCCCCTCTGAATCCTCCCCTTAGCCTCCATGTACGCGAGCTCGTACCACAGCGAGCTGCTCGAGGTGTTGCTGTACCTGTAGAACGTCATCCGCGACGGCTCCATGTGCCACTCCGTTAGGTTTAGATTCTTCTCCACGGCGTCGAGCACCTCCTTCCTGCCGGCGTGGATGCAGAAGTGCTCGAAGGCGAGCTTGAAATCCGGCAAGTAGGGACTTATGTTGAGTTTCTTTTTCGCCACTTTTCTCGCGATCAGGACGGCGAGGAATATGAGCAGCTCGGAGATCGGGAGGAAGAGGGGGCCGAGGGCGGAGATGTTGGATTTTAGGGCGGTGGCAGCGACGGACATCAAGTCCTTTGAGATGGACATGCCGAGGATGCCGTCCTTGTCGGGCGGCTGTTGGATTACGCAGTTGTAGGCGGTGTCGTCGGCGCCGAGGTGGGTGCGGAGGGTGTGTTTGAGCTGGTATTTGGCGCTGGTGTAGTAGCTTGAGGTGGGCTTTCCAAGCTCATGATTAGGGCATAGGTATTACGTCGAACCTGCAGAAGGCGTTTGGCGAGGTCCACAGATATGATTCCCGCACTGTACCCCATGCCGCCCAAGTGGTAGCTCAGCACGTCTGCTCTCATCTTGTAACGGTTCACGATCATGGCGGACAGCGACGGTACCGGACTAAACGTAGATATATTCATGATCCCGATCTCGCGCGGATCCACGCCCGTCTTCGCCAGTAAATCGTCCACCGCCCCCGCCTCCTCCCGGGCGCATCCGAACGCCGACTGCGGCGGGAAGTCGTCGCACCTGTAGACGTAGACGTTCTCGCTCACGGCGGACTTCTCCATCACTTTTTTGCAGAAGGCGAGGTTCTCCGGGCTGAGTAAGGCCGACATTTTCTCGTAGATCGTCTCCCTCGGGGCGAGGAAGGAGGGGTCGTGGTTGTAGCAGGCGAAGTCGAGGAAGTAGATTTTTCGGGGACGGAGGAGTAGAGAGAAGAAGTACGCCGCCGCGGCCGTGGTGGAGAGTATGGAGAGAACCACCGCGACGGCGGGGTGGTTGTGGCCCGCGGAGGTGGTGGTTGGCGTGGTTGATTAGGGTTTCGCGGGCGGAGAGGAGGTGAATGGCGGTGGAGAGGAGGGTGGGGATGATGAAGATGTAGAATGCATGGGAGAAGAGGTAATGGTAGCATGATTTGGTGAGGATTCTGAGCTTTGGGGAGGAGAAGAAATGGGTGGGTTTGATGGTGATTTGATTAACTTCCGCCATTGTTGATGATGAGATTTTTGTCCCAGTGCACCTCAGCTTAATAAGCCCCAAGGCAAGCAATCAAGTACATTCTTGAAGAGCTGCCAAATCCAAATGTCTTAACTCTTAATCATCATAACATTCCAAATCACGCCACCCATGTTGGGATGTTTTCCAGCCATAAACGATATTTTTATTCCAACAGCACTTCATCAGTATTTCTACTGGCTTACTCTTAAAATATTTATTGTTGTCATAATATGATTGCCTCTCAAACCAGTCGAATTCTCTGTACTCAAAAACTCATGTTGATTATAGAAGTGGGCTTTTACTGGCTTCGGGCAACAAGAAGGCGGCTATCGTTCCATGCTCTGTACTGCTAGGATGAGCTCATAGTAGTGGTACGGTAGGAACGTATACTAGTTCAGCTGAGCATGGAGCCTCTTCCCAGTACCGGTGGGCTGGGCCTTCCTTTGGGTCTAATCCGGAGGGAGGAAGTAAGAGATGCAGTGATGGAAACAGTGGCTCCAAACAGTATCAATATTCCCCGGAGGCTCTTTTGAAAGTAATTGGTAGATTTGTTAGCTTAGATAGGACTATCCCTTAATTTGGCTTACGCGGTGCATTAGGGCAGGGGGAGTTTTCTTCCCTAGGCTAGGGGGGCGGCGCTTCGGCTCCTGGGGGGGGGAAGAATACTCCTTAGGCTTGTCCTCGATGCTTTTGTGACTAGATTCTCAACGTTGATCCAATCATCCATCCCAAAAATCAAATTTTCCGTCCAACAAAGAGGATTGACCGTAACTCAATCAAAATTATCGGCGTATAAAATCTCAATTTTGTTTGAGCGTCAAGAAAATAAAAAAGAGAGAAATAATTAAAATTAATGGAGAAAGTAAAAATAATAGTACAAAGGAAAGACTATTAATTAACTATGCTAACTAAATTGAACATTCCACATTGATAACTCAAAAAATAAAAATAAGAAAGTACAAAACTTAACAAACAAATTTATTGACATGTTGATGCAATGAATAGAAAGAGAGATTATGAATGAATCCTTTAAAAAACGGGTTCTTCTTATTTTTTTAATAATTTTTTCGCAAGCTTAATTTCGAAATATTAATATTTGTAAGTTCCTTTGATCAGTACAATAAAATCCGTTCGAGTGACAAGGCACCTTAAATAACTGATATTCATTCATGCAATAAGGGAACATGAGAATCTTGTTCTTTTGGGTTGATAATGTTATTATTCGGCTGCAACATCAATCATTGTTGTCATGACTTTGTAAGATAAGGCAATTTCTAACTGTAGAAATTTATAATAATAACTCATTTTTTATGTAATTTTGAGGTTATCTTTTCTAATAAAATTTTGATATAAATGATGAATCACACGTACACAAATATTTGAATAAAATCTTTCATTTAAATCATGAATAATTAATTATCATAGTTGAAAATAAGAAAATTCCATAGAATATTAGAAGCTTATTATCGATGTAATTATTAAATGTTCAAAGTTAGATAACTAAATAACATTCTAACTTATTAATTGAGTGACACGTATCGAAATATATCAAAGTCAAAGAACATATATTTTATTAAGATAATGAAAAAATACGGTGCTAATCACATATAATTTAGTCTCGCTCTTGTTTTATGGTCTTAAATATAATTTGTGAAATTTTTTATTTTTCATTCGTGAAAATTTAAAGCCTTTGTACATTATCATTTAAAATGTTAGTAATTAACCGAAAAAAATTAAAATGTTAGTATCGTTTTCTTCTTTAAGATTTCTCCTTTAGCTCCATTGGATAGAGTCATTGGGTTGTTTATATATCTTGCCATGAATCATGATTATTTATTGTTTTCTCATTTTCAATCTTCAAATCAACTTTTTACAATTAAAAACTAGTTGTTATTTTTAAACTTTAACCTCCAATATACAAATTTAAAGTGTATTGTAATGATGAAATATTGAATCAAAACCCAATTAGGTAAGTCCTCCTTCTATACTTTATAAAGTTGGATCTTTTTAAGTCTTCTAACTTAACCATATTATTAGAATTATAAAATAAATTAGATGTCAACCACTAAATTAAATTTAAGTTTCATGTATTAATTTAAAAATGAACTACATATACCATGATTTCAGAAATATATTATATATGCGCATGTATGTTCAACAAAACAGATGTTTCTCATTTCTTATTTTGAGAAATTCAACAGCCAAGTAAAGCCTAGTTGACCATTGCAGCTTTTCATTAATTACATATATTTCATTTTATATTTTTTTTAACACATACTCAAGTGATCAGAGGAATTCGAACCCGATTCTATTCGAAACATATATTTCATTTTATATGAATACTATATTTCTTACCAACCTTTTTATTGTTGGTTTCTTGTAAATAGAAATATAATTAATTGCCTATAATTGTTCTGTATGAGACTATGAGAGTGAGTTGCTAGCTGTAGGTGTTTTAATCTCCTATTGCACGGCGCAAAATAAAACATGGTCTTAGAGATATAGATACACAATTTCGGCCTATGTTTTTCTTAAACTTTCTTTATTGATGGGTGTGGCATTTGACCATTACGACCTCTTTCAATATTTAGTTTCCTCTTGTATCGGGGCTCTAGGAACATGTGTCGCTGCATTCAAAATTCCTTAACTGTCATGGAGAGAATTATATGATTCCTCCCCCTGTTTCTGCCTCTTCGCCACCTGACTCCTATCGCCGGCGTACCGAACTGAAACTTGGTCTCCCTCCACTCTAGTTGGGTTTACTGTTGTTTTCCTTCCAACCAGATACCGGAGCCTCGATGAACCCTCGTAGCCAGTTACCATAAGGAAAGTTCGGCCCAAGATCCACAAAGCCCTCCTCGCATTGTGTTGGGCAGGCTTTAAGAATATGACCACACAATCCACACAGATAGCAGAAATTCGAAAGTCTCTCATAACTCAGGTTTATGATCATCCCCTCATCGTCATCATGGTTGCGAATTTTGATTACTATTCTCAAAGGTTCAGTCATGTTTAGGCGAACTCAAATCCTCATTGAAGCACTAAACATAGCTCCACCTCTTCTCTTCTCGTCGTACTCCAAGAATTCACCTATCTGGTTCTCGATGAATTCTGCCATCGTTTTGGTTCTCTTCCCGAAAGGCATCCCACTAGCTTGCACATAGGACATACAAGAATTGAGATCACACCGGGTCGGGTCGTCCCTCTCCCCTACTTCATTCAGAATCACTAAGCTCTTTTCGAATGGCCATGCATGGTCCCCCTTTCATGATTCTCTGAAAGTCATACTTGTGAAACAACGTAAGTAGGAACCATCCACCCTCCATTTTCTGAAACTCCGTTCCCTTAATCGGGTGAAAGAGACTCTGCATAGTCGATTTGAAAGCATCAAACCTGAATGCCTTTCTCGACAATATCCTGCCGACTATAACAAATTCCCCTTTTCTTTCTTGGCTATTCCAGACCACCGCAGAAGCAACACACTCCGACTCCTCCGTTGTGGTGAGTGCAAAGGCCTTATTCAATTTGTCCATCTCAGACTCCATGAATCAATAGGCGGTATGATCGAAACTGCTTCCCAGGCCCTTGGATGAATGAAGGTCCCACCCGTTCCACACTGAAAACAACAAAACAAAGTGCAACATAAGTATTAAAACGAATCCTAGGGAAACTAAGAATCTAAAGAGCAAGATAGGAATAAGAGCGCCTCTTATAATAAGGTTCGTTGTTGGTCTTGAGCGGAAAGCTGAAACACTCGTGCATAGTTTTGTGGTAGACACTCAGGTAACGGAAATCACTCATGCGAGAGAAACATCTCACTCATACGAGAGAATAAAAAAAAAAAAAAATTATCTCCTATTATCATATGAGAGAACTTGATTGGCTAGTCTTTGATAATTAGGATAGAATTTTAATTTGAGATTTTTTTTCGTTTAAATTCAATTTCTTTTTCTATTTATTTCAAAAAAAAAATTTTGATTAGGATTAGAAATCTTATCAAATTCTTGTCTATATGTAATTAAGATTAAAGTGTTTATGGCTGCATCAAACTTTATTAGGATTAAAATATTTATGACATCTATCGACGAAGATAATATATTTGACCATGAATAATCTATACTATTATATTAAGCATCGGGTAGATAGAAACAGTTTCTCAATCTCTTCTTTTATACAAATTTTTGATACATTTATTGTAGGAGAACCCATTATGTAACAAGGAATTTGCTCGATTTTGATTACTTAGAGGGCTCAAAAGGCTTGTTTTTAATTTTGATTCTAACATGTATCATGTTAAATTTATTAATAACGTCATCAAATTTTATTAACCTTTTTAATTTAGGATATCAATTGCCAAAAATTAGTTGATGGGTGTTTTACTTGGCTAAATGTCTTTAATTTTAATACTGTTTGCCTCTTTTGTTAGGAATCATTTCAGATTTCTTGGTTATAAATAATCTAAATAATATTAACTTTTAGCTGTAAATGATATTTGAGTTTGTTGTCCACTTAAATGGATAAAAATAATTGTTTTAGTTTCTATCTATACTATTATATTAAGTGAGAGACTCTTAGAGTAACCATTTTGATCTTTTGGATTCTTAAATTATTATTTTTTTCCTATTTTTTTAATTACTCTCTCAACGTGTTATTGGATATTTCTCTCTTAAGTTCTTCTTTTTTCTCTCACCTTATTCCATTTTTTTGTTATGTATCTTTATTCTTTTTTCATATTTTCCTGATTTCTATTTTGTATTATCTTTTATATTTTTAATTATATTAAAAATAATTATAAAATAAATATTAACATAAAATTTTTAATTTAATATATATTTAAATAATAATAATTTTATTATTTGCACACGCATAGAGTGTGCATAGATTCTTAGTTTACATTAAGTGAGAGTGTCATGGACTCTAAAAATATATATTTTTTAATTTATTTATTAATTTTTTTTCATTTGACTTTATCTCTTGCATGTTTTCTTAATTTCTCTTTTCCGTCACATTATTTCTCTTCTTAATTTTTCTTTTCTTTCTCATCGCTTGCATTCTTTTTATTTTCTTTTTTATATAATTTTTATTACTTTTCACTTATATTTTAAAATTTTAAAATTACTAATATAATGTTATCTTATACTAACTATTCATTTATTTATTAGTGATTATATTAAAAATAATTATAGAATATATATAATACGAAAAATAATTTTAATATATTTATATAATAATAATTTTTTATTTCCACATGCGTAAAATGTGCAAAGTTGCTAGTATTATAATCAAACATAATCAATTTTTTTTTAGTTGTTTGAATACATATACCGCGGACAAATTAGTTGTTTGAATACATATTTTTTTTAAAAAAAAAATTAACATACAATTTTTATTCAATAATAAAAAATTATGAAATATATGAGAATTTATTCTAGTTTATGACCTATTATAATGCAAATACATAATAATTTTTAAATAGATAAAAAATTATAATATATACATTATTAAATGAATAATATAACTTCATAAATATAAATCATGATTCATGTGATATAATTTTGTACTTTATTAAACAAGTTACATAATATTAGTTCAATGCAAAAATATATTATATATGTATGTAATAGGGCCCTACCTACTTAATTCATGATTCAACTTAAGGATATGATAAAAAGCGCATTATAAAGATAATGATAGAACAATTGATTATAATGACTAATCCCTTCACTTAATTATAGGACAATTCATAAAATAGAACAGTTGCATTTAGAAGGCTCTATACTACCCTATTTTCGTTTACTTTTCCCATCTATCTTTCTTCTCTCTTATTTTAGTTTTTCTTTTTATTTAATTTTTTTTATTAGAATACAAGATGATTTATATCATTAAATGTACCCATATAATTGAATTATATTTTATTTCTTTTTCTGGTCAGTATATTTTATTTCGTTCATATAACGAATATGCCTTATCCACTCTGTTTGTCTTTATGCGTGTATATGTGTTGAGTCTTTTAGGATATGAAAATCCACGTGACTTATTAGTACTTTTTACAATATATTTGACCAAAACACAAATTTGTTTATGTAAATTTATAATTTTGATAATTTACTTTTGTCCATTTCAAAATTTATAATTAAATCCTATAAATTTGTAATTTATCCACTTTGTTTGTCTTTATGCGTGTATATGTGTTGAGTCTTTTAGGATATGAAAATCCACGTGACTTATTAGTACTTTTTATAATATATTTGACCAAAACACAAATTTGTTTATGTAAATTTATAATTTTGATAATTTACTTTTGTCCATTTCAAAATTTATAATTAAATCCTATAAATTTGTAATTTTAATAATTCTGATGTTGTTTTTTTCGAAATTCGCAATTAATTCCGGTAAGTTCTAAAATTTTATAATTTATGTCCGATTTTCGCAGGAAAATTTATTAGTTGCCATAATTGGTCACGTGACTCATTTCTTTGCTGACTTGGAGGATGACATGACAAAAATATCTTATTAATTGTATAAAAAAATTATTACATATGTAACATATCTAATAAAAGAAAATTTAAATAAAAAATTTTATATATATTTGAACTTAAATGTCCTATCCTTCAGTGGAGACTTTAAGAAGGTGACTCGTTTAGAAAATTGACTCATTTTCAATAGAAAAGAATGGTCAAACCAACCACCCATTTACCTGATCAATTTTAAAGATCTTATTGGCCGACAAATCGGAAATGGACGACTACGATACCACGAATATCTCTATGTACTTTTTTCAATATAAGACAAGTGAGATTTCTCGATTTGTTGCTCGAGAGCAGCTCAAATAAAAAAAAGTCTGTTTCATTTTGAATTTATGCACGACCCTTGTCGTCTGAATTTGGATATAAATTATAAAATTTTAGAACTTACAAAATTTAATTGTAAATTTCCAAACGGATAAAATCACAATTACTAAAAAACAAATGAATTTAATTATATATTTGAAATAAATATGACTAAATTATCAAAATTATACATTTATAGAATCACAATTAATTTTTGGGGAAAATTACATAAATGGTATACCATCTGCATCCAATTAGCAAAAATGGTACTTAGATTTTTCCGGTAACATATATACCCCATACGTCAGAAAATCGCCCAAAACAATGCACAGTCGTCGGAAACCGCCACTGACGTGGCAATTATGTACGCGTGTGAGTTTCGTGGTTGCCAGGTTGTTTTTTCCGCCACGTAGCTGCTGACGTGGTGAACACGTATATAACCTGGCATAAAACAATTAAATATTCAAATTAAAAAATGTAAACTAAAATCTGAAAACATAAAAGGTGGGAAAAATCCTTTCATATCTCCAAAGAATCAGCATTCCCAACGTCACTGTTCCAATTCACAATCTTAAAAAAATTTCGCACACTGGGGAATCCGAACTTCAAGCCCTAGAATTTTCCTTCCGTTTTTTGGCCTGAATTTCCAGAAACGCTGCCTTTGTTGGTGGGGTTTTGACGGGGCGACGTGGGCAATGGCGACGATACGGAGCAAGGGGATGCCAACACCCAAATATGGTAAGTGTTTCTTCTTCGCATTTTGCAGGTTTTAAGGGAGGTTTATAGAATGGTGGGGTGTGTTTTGGCCTTTGTGCGGGTAAAGTGTCGAACTTTTGTATAAGATTCCTTTTTGGAAGATGTGAATGTGTGTTTGTACTATTAATGGTCCCCCATGTTTATTGTATTGGCACTTGGTTGTTGTCGCCATTAAATTATTGAAGTCTCTGAATAGTTTATTGTGTGTTTTCTTTTTGTTTATTTCTGAACAGATCCCACATCCTCCTCTTTGACTTTGACGCTGTATTATAATGGTGAAATGGAAAGTGATTGTTATGTGGGTGGTAGGGTTCGTAAGGTTGACTACGCTGACATCGAAACTTTGAACTTTGAATACATTAGTGAGTTCCTTAAGGATGAAATTCCCCAAGACACTAAGAAACTGATATACACACCTCTAATGTCTGGGCATAGGCTAATTGAAACGGTTGATGATTTAAGAAAGTATGGGAGAAACTGTTTGGGAATTCTTTGGAACTTTCGATTGTTTATTGTGACTGTGGGAGATGAAAATGACATTGGTGATGGTAATAATGGGTCTGACTTAGAAAGAAATGTGGGAAATGATCAACCAATAGGAACTGGGGAGGAGGGTAATGCTAAAGGACTAGTTGAAGATAATAATCCGTGTGACAAATCATTAGGACAACCGATTGAAAACAAAGAATCTGAATTCTTTGGACCAATTGATTATAGTAAACCACTTGGGACACTTTCTGAAAATGATTTCGTTAGGAGGGTTGATAACTCAGATGAATGGATAGCTGAATACACCCGTAGGTTTGGGAAAGGTGAAACTGATAAGCCTGTGAGGACTGAAAATGTTCAAGAAGAGGGGTTTGTTGATTTTTCTGATAGGGATGACGATGATTTTTGTGTTAATGATGATGATGATGATATTTCATTAGTTGATGAAGTATATGAAGAGTTAGTTGAGCAAGCTGACTTAGTTAGGGAGCCTGCATACACTGTCAAGAAGTCTGTTGAAAATGGTAGTTCATATGAGTTCTTAGGATTCGATGAAACTGTATCTGACAGTGGAACGAGTGGTGAAAAAGAATTTGATGAAAAAATCAGTGATAGTGGTTCCAGTGATGACCAACAATTTGATGATAATGTTAGTGAGAATGCAGAGATTGGTGAGAAAGATAATTCTGAGAATGAAGATGTTATGTCTGATGAAAGGTATGTTTGTGAAAATGTGGTGGGCTGTGAGAATGATGGGTTGGATTTGCATAGGGTTTCAGATGATGAAGAAGAGGAATTAGAGTCCCTAAAGCAGTTCAATGAAAGTACCATCTTTGACCCTGTAATTGATCTGGGTCATACTTTTCGCAGTAAAGAAATCTTCAAGAAAACTGTTGACTCATATGCAGTTAAAATTAGAAGGACCCTTCCTTGTAGTAGATCAGACAGTAGAAGGGTATATGTGAGATGCTCTGAGAGAGGTATGGGTTGTCCATTCAAGATTAATACGGTTAAGGTAATGAACACTACACCTGACAATGAGGAGGCATGGGTTATAAGGGAGTTGTGTTTAGAACATACCTGTGAAGAAGGATGGTATGTGAACAATGTCACTGTGAAATGGTTGGCTGATAGGTTCATATCTTGGTTTAAAACTGATGCTAAGAGGGATGTGAAAGGGTTTAGAGCAGATGTTGAGAAAAAATTGAACATTGAAGTTTCTATGTCTAAGGCTTACAGAGCAAAGAATCTTGCACTTGATAAACTCCAAGGGGATCCAGACCTTCAATACACCAAGTTATGGGAGTATGCTAATGAACTGAGAACTACTAACCTTGGATCCACCATTATTTTAGGGACTGACAATGTTGATGATCAAACTAGGTTTAGCAAGTTTTATGTTTGTTTCTATACAATGAAATCTGGTTTTCAGCACTGTACACCCATCATTGGTGTTGATGGATGTCACCTGAAGGGACCTCATGGTGGCATACTCTTGACTGTTGTGGGTGTTGATCCTGATAATGGTAATTATCCCATAGCCTATGCAGTGGTTTCTGTGGAGAACAAGGAGAATTGGAGGTGGTTTTTTAGTGTGTTGAAGGCTGATTTGGGGTTGCAGAATGGCCTGGGGTTTACTTTTGTATCTGACAAACAAAAGGGGCTCATTCATGCTTTGCCAGAAATATTCCCAGCTGCAGAACATAGGTTCTGTGTAAGACATTTGGTTTTCAATATGATGCAGGCTGGGAACAGAGGTATAGTACTAAACAATGCAGTTTGGAGGGCAGCCAATGCATATACTGTGGCAGAGTTCAAGAGTGCAATGAAGAATATCAGAGATAAGTTCCCAGAGGCAGCTGAATGGCTTAAGGATAAGCATCCCTCAGAGTGGTCAAAGAGTCATTTTATGGAACACTGCAAGTGTGACATGAATCTAAACAACTGTTGTGAATCGTTTAACAGTTGTATCCTTGAGGCAAGAAACAAGCCCATCATAACGATGCTGGAATGGATAAGAGAGTATCTGATGAAGAAATGGCACTTGAACAGAGAAACAGCTGACAAATGGGATGGTAAGATTCAAACATTAATAATGCTCAACTAGTATTACTGTTACTGTGTATGTCTGTAACTGGTTTCTTTTCAATATGCAGGTCCACTTTGCCCAATAATATCCCTTATTGTTCAGAATAATGGGAAAGAAGTTGGTGGTTGCAGGCCCATTAAAGCTTCAAGAACTAACTTTCAGATTCAATGTTCAGATGGAGGGCAATATGCTGTGGATTTATCAGCCAAAACATGTAGTTGTAGGAGTTGGCAAGTGACAGGCATTCCATGCATTCATTCACTAAGTGCCATCAATCATGATAGGCTACAAATTCATGAGTTTGTTGATGATTACTACAAAGTTAGTTCATTCAGAGCTGCTTATGCAGGGATTGTGATGCCAATAAGTGGTGAGAATGTCTGGGGCACAACACTATTTATTCCACCTTTGCCCCCAAACTTTGGAAGGAGGTCAGGCAGGTCTGCAAGGCTAAGGAGAAGGGGAATTGATGAGGACAAGAATGGGAAGAAAAAGAAGCGTAAGGGACCGGTTATCAGGAAATTAAGAAGATTCCAAACCACTATTCATTGTGGTCATTGTGGGAGACCAGGACATAATGCTTTGTTTTGCACCCAGCTTCCTGAAAGTGCCAAAGCCAGAAGAGATAATCTGTTTAAAAGAGCCTTTGCTTCAGTAAGTATTCATTCAAATTCCTATACGTATATAGATACTCTACAATTTTGTTGACTTATGTTTTTTGGTAGGGTCCTGGGGAAACATCTACAGCACAAAAGGAAATGCTTCCCCCAACGAATGCCCCAGAGGAACAGCAAGCTGTGAGTGAACCTGTGCTCAGTGATGTGCCAAGCTACAGCCTTGCAACTGAGCCCACTTAACCTGGACCTTCAATGTTTGAACAATTAAACATAGGCAACACTGACAACATACCTCTCAGACAAATGCAAGCAATAAGTATTCAAGATATTCAACAAGCTGCTATAGCTGATTTGAAGAGAAGCCTAAAGAAGACTCATTCAAGGAGGGTGAAAATGAGGATTCCACCAAGGTTTACAAGTGAGGATGATCTGGTTCAAAGCCAACAAAGTGAGAGTGGACCTGTGACCTCGAAGGACATTGTTGTTGAAGGGGGGAAAAAGTACCTGCATTTGTCCTGAACTTTCTGTTGGTTTCTTTAGTATTAGTTAACTACTTTGGTGAACATTGTTTAGTCTTTTGTGATAGATTCCTGCTACCTTTTGTTCTACTTACACTTTTTGCCAGCACCATGTTGAAAACACAGCTGTAAATTGTGCTTAGTTGTTGTAATATGGCACTGTGATGCAAACTTATTTTGTCTGATATGAAAAGCAGGTTTCTAAGTTTTTGTGTTTACAAAGGGTCTTTATGAAGTTTTTTTTGTTTATTGTCTGTTTGGTAACATTCATTTTATTTGGGAATTTTGCAACATTACAGCAATACCATGACAATTTGCGGGCAAAGAAGAACCATCATTTCGGGCAATCCATTCGTTCATTGATTCAACAAGGAGGAAACAACATTTACATGATAGCACATCCCAAACTTTAACACAATGCAGACATACATCTAGAAAATAAATTGCACAAGTGTCATTACACAAATCAACCCTACAACAGCCACTGATACAAATACAATTCGAGCTTGTTTGTTCAACTTTTGGTTTGCAATGTTGAGCTGGGCCTCGAACTTCTTGGATTCATCTTCTAATTTGTTGATTTTCTTCAAAAGACCAGGAATGATAACCTTAGCCCTTTCACACATTGGAGGGTCACACCAATTGAAGAAATTGCACTTCTGCAACAAGAAACCAAAAGGAAAGGTGGTTGTTAAAAATCCCAATCAGACCAAACAATTGAAGCGAAGCTGCAAGTCAAAGGGATAATATCAAATCTGAAAATACCTGATCTTTGCAAGCAATGAAGCGTCTCCCAGGGTGCCCTTCTCTCCATGCCGTCCTCATTACAGCAAGGTCTTCACAGAAGCACAACACTCTTACATGATTTTCATACCATGGCTGTCTTCCTTGGGCAGATTCAGACGCATCGCTTTCAGTAGCCATGGAAGAATTGACTAAATTTTACAGCTTCACTCTTGCACAATAAGCTTCAATGTCGAAAATGAAATGTAAGCATGTATAGGGCTACTTAATTTCTGATATTGTTTGGGTGTTGATGGGATTGTAATGGGAGGGAATTTTCCCCCCAAAACATATCAATTACATGGATTTTTTATTTCTTTTTAATGGGAAAAAATGACACATGGTTAGTGGTATATGATTTGGCAAGGCCGGTATTGCCAACTAGGACATAAACTTGACACGTACGATTTCGGGTCGGGTTTCCGGCGATGAAATGCATTGTTTTGGAAGATTTTGGAAGGTATGGGGTATATATGTTACCGGAAAAATCTAAGTACCATTTTTGCTAATTGGATGCAGATGGTATACCATTTATGTAATTTTCCCTAATTTTTGCCTAGTATATTTCATGGGATATCAAACATCTCTGAAACGTGATCTCTGGAGCAGTGAAAACGTGATCACTTTGCTGGGAATGAACTAGCCACTAGGTATAGTGTAGCACCCACACGTAGGGCCACATCCCCCGCACCATAATCCGAACCCGAATACGAAATGGAATGTCCGCACCCGAATTCGAATCATAGCGAACGGGAGACCAAACACACCCTCTAGGCTAGGCGGAGCTAAACCAACAACGAAACAGAGTGCGCGGAAGCAATAAATAAAACCATAAACAGAATCATCACATATATATACGTAGGTACCAACTCACACCTATCCATATAGTATTTACATATAAGTACCAACGCATCACTTACAAAAGCCATCCCGGCTCGAACAAAATAATGTATCAGTAGGTATATACAACTCAAAGCTGCAACTACAAAATAATAAAGTGCAAGAAGGTAAATGCACCTAACGAGACCTAGACTGACAAGTGCATAAAGCAGACACACTTCTCCACCTAGCTCACGCTCCCAAAACCTGCAACTAAAAGAGTAAACGAGGAGTCAGTCAACTGACTGAGTGAGGGGGCTAACGCACACCCACACCCTACATATATATAGAGCAGAGCACAAAGCAAAGGCGAAACTATGAACCGGAATAGGTTTTACAAGCTAAAACTTTCCAAAACAAATACATATACTTTAAAACATTTCATAAACACTATCCCGATTCATACTTCTTAATCATACACAGCAAACATAATGCTCGGCGAGAACGAGCTTCCAACCTTTACTCCTCAGAACAAACAAAACAGAAATCATACATACTCCTCTACACCAATGATGGAAGAGCCACCGGCGGCCCTAACCATCCAAACATATACAGACTCACGAGGGGTAGCGAACCCACATCGTGCCCTCCCCGGTTTTTACACCGAAGGCATCGAAATATCACACCTTCCCAAACTCCCAGGGGTCGCGTGTGATATATCGGATGGAGACTACGCACAGGCCGAACCTCGACGGCCCGAACCGTCCCGAGGGTTCCTTACCCGTAGCTCCTTGGATCCACACATACAAATCATATCATAACATATGCCAAATCTTTCATGGCAATCTCGCTAACAGAATCGTAAAGCTTTTTCCAAAACATAGCTTACATACGCTTACTTAATATCATTTTCCAAAGCAAAGTTGTTCACAAGATCATAAACATATTCTAATCAACACATACATAGCTATATATATAATATATAGTCACATGCACGGCTTGAAAACATCACATAAGGCTTTAGGTCACTTTAGCTAATA
This sequence comes from Lantana camara, assembly GCA_037501455.1. Lineage (NCBI taxonomy): Eukaryota > Viridiplantae > Streptophyta > Magnoliopsida > Lamiales > Verbenaceae > Lantana > Lantana camara. Next base: position 18,412,735 of record CM074863.1, on the reverse strand, counting down.
AAACCCTAAACCTCACCTTGTGCTTGACAAAATATGAGCAGACGTGAACCTATGCCTCGGGCTCGTCCACTGGAACCTCCTCTGAAAAGAAAACACGAAAGCCCAAGACTTAGACTCTATATGAACCAAAGAAGACGCTCGGCAATTGCATGATTCATATTCAAGATAAAATGTCACAATTAATTCATAAAATTCACAAAATCATATCACACATGCTTAATTACAATTTAATTATGCAAAACAATCAAATTATACAATTAAAATGCAAAAGAAAAGCATTTAAAATCATACAAATGCATAACTAAATCAAAGAGAAGAAATGGCAAAATCCACCCTAGCGGATTTTTCCAAAGGAAAAAATCCACCCCCATGGGTTTTTCCCAAGCTACTGCCTCAAATCCACCCTCGCGGATTTTTCCAAAAGGAAAAATCCACGATCGTGGATTTGCTCCAGTAGAACGGGTTCCGGCCCTGGGAACGACCGTTCCCGTTCCCAGTACAAACTGGGAACGGTCGTTCCCACTCTCGGGATGAACAGTACCGAGCCTGGGAACGGTCGTTCCCAGTTTAAAACTGGGCGGGAACGGCCGTTCCGGCCTGGTTCGAAGCTGGAACAGAAAATTTTCTCACAGAAACAGGGGAAGCTCATTTAAGAGCCAAAAATGGCCAAAATTCAATCCCAAGAGTTGCCACAACCTCCCAAAATGCACAAACAAATCACATAATTCATGCTTGACAATTAAACACTCAAATAACTCAATAAAACGGACTAAAAAGGCATGATCAAAGGATTGAAACTTCAAGCTAAAATCATGATCAACAATCAATACTCCACCAACCATGGCTTTTATGCAATAACTACAACACCTACATCATATACCACTCATGAATGAAGCTAGGAATCAAGAATAGCAAGCAAAGAGCACATATCCAAGTTTTTAGATAAACCCTTACTATTCACGTAGGGAAGCAAAGGCATGCAAAACTCACTCCAAACTCAGAGATTAAACCATGGAAACGACAAGCACGACGAGAGGATTCCGAAACCTACCTAAGTTCGAGAAAAGGCGAAGAAACGGGAGAGATATCGGCTTGGAAAGTTGGATGATCAAACTTGAGGGTTTGGCTCTTGCTTGGGCTTGATGTTGCTGTTGTTGAACGTAAATGAAAGAGAAGGAAAATGGTTCAGCCTTTAAGGCTGAGCCGGTTCGGTTCACGGGTTCGGTTCAAGGTTTCCGGTTCAAGTTGGTTCGGTTCAACAATTACGGGTTCATATAAGGCCTACTCAAAATAAAACGAATAAAACACATGCAACCCTAATTCAAATAAATTCATATAAGTTCAAATAGTTCAAATAGGTCAAATACAATTTATTCAAAACGCAAATATTAATAAATCACATAATTTACCTGTACCGACTGTTAGTCGGGGTGTTACAACCTCCCCCCCTTCAGAGAACCTGGTCCCCAGGTTAACTGTCTGACCTGAGAACAACTCTGGATACAACTGTCTCATCTTCTCCTCGGTCTCCCAAGTAGACTCTTCGGATTTTTGATCTCTCCAAAGAACTCGGACCAAGGGAATTTGTTTATTCCTCAACACTTGTAACTTCCGGTCTTGAATCTCAACCGGATGCCTTACTATCGTCAAATCCGTCTCAAGTTGTACCTCTTCAACAGGGAGAATAGTTGATTCCTCGGGATAAAATTTCCTGAGCTGCGAAACATGAAACACATTATGTATCCCGGTCAGTCTCGGCGGTAGGTCCAACCTATACGCCACTTCTCCAATCCTCTCAAGGATTTCAAAAGGTCCAAGGTATCTCGGGTTAAGTTTCCCACCTCGACCTATTCGAGAAAATCCCTTCCTCGGAGATGCTTTCAAGAACACCTTATCTCCGACTTCAAACTCAAGGGGCCTTCTCCTCTTATCCGCATAGCTCTTCTGACGGTCCTGAGCTGCCTTCATTCTCTGTTGAATCAACTTAACCTTGGCAGTGGTCTTATCCAATCTCTCTCGAGGTGTAGCTCTTTCGAGCTTGTTCTCCTCAGTCCACCGCCAATCTTCCAAGTCCCAAAATAGAGGCGATCTACACTTCCTTCCATATAGTGCCTCGTAGGGAGCCATACCAATGGAAGTCTGAAAGCTATTGTTATAGGCAAACTCAACCAGAGCTAAATGCTTATCCCACTTCTCCTGGAAATCCAAAGCACACGCCCTCAACAAATCCTCTAAATACTTAATCAGTCTCTCTGATTGTCCATCTGTCTGAGGATGAAAAGCGGTGCTAAAATTAAGCCTCGTACCCAACCTACTCTGAAGATCCTGCCAAAACTTAGCTGTGAACCTCGGATCACGATCTGAGACAATACTAGCAGGCGCCCCATGAAGTCTCACAATCTCATTACAATACAATTCGGCCAACTTCGGAGTCTTGTAAGACATCTTCACCTTGAGAAAATGAGCAGACTTGGTTAATCGGTCGACTACCACCCAAATTCCATCAAAACCTCCTCTTGATCTCGGTAATCCGGACACGAAGTCCATAGTCACTTGCTCCCACTTCCATTCAGGAATCGGAAGTGGTTGGAGAGTTCCTCCCGGTTTCTGGTGTTCTGCTTTCACCACTTGACACGTGAGACACCGCTTCACAAAGTTCGCGACATCTCTCTTCATGCCATTCCACCAGAAGTATTCCTTCAAATCTCGGTACATCTTCGTACCACCGGGGTGAATGGAATATCCAGAACGATGTCCTTCCTCAAGTATTAGCCTCTTGAGATCTTCTGGGACACAAACCCTAGTCTTGAACCTGAACAAACCGGAGTCATCAAACCCAAACTTCGTCTCGGGGTCTATCCTAGACCGAACCACTAGTTTCTGAATCTCTGCATCCGAAGCCTGAGAATCCAATAACCTCTGTTTCAAATCCGGCTGAACTGAGATGTTAGCTAACCGAGCCACTGAAACCAAAACTGTCGAATCCTGTCCTGAAGACCCTACACCCAAACCTGAAACACTTGCTTTTCTGCTCAAAGCATCTGCCACGACATTAGCCTTGCCCGGATGATACTGAATCGTGCAGTCATAATCCTCTAAGAATTCCATCCAACGCCTCTGTCTATTGTTAAGCTCCTTCTGAGTGAAAAGATACTTGAGGCTCTTATGATCCGTGAATATCTCGAAAGTTGTCCCATAGAGGTAATGACGCCACTTCCTCAAAGCAAACACAACCGCTGCAAGCTCAAGATCATGAGTGGGGTAGTTCTTCTCGTGTTCCTTCAACTTCCTAGAAGCATAGGCCACCACTCGGCCATTCTGCATCAATACACATCCGAGTCCTTCCTTAGAAGCATCTGCAAAAACTGAATAGCCCTCGGATCCCTCGGGTAGGGTAAGCACTGGTGCTGAAGTTAGTCTTTCCTTCAAAGCTTGGAAACTTCTCTCGCACCCATCATCCCACTCATACTTCACCTCCTTCTTAGTTAATCGAGTCAACGGGCAGGCAATCTTGGAGAAATCCTTTACAAATCTCCTATAGTAACCCGCTAACCCGAGAAAACTTCTTATCTCGGAGGCATTCTTCGGTCTCTCCCACTGAACCACGGTCTCAATCTTGGAAGGATCAACTTCAATTCCCTCACCTGAAATTATGTGACCCAGAAAAGACACTCTGTCGAGCCAGAACTCGCACTTGCTAAATTTGGCATAAAGCTTGTGCTCTCGAAGGGTCTCCAACACAATCCTGAGGTGAGATGCGTGCTCTTCTGCAGACTTAGAATACACCAAGATGTCGTCTATAAAAATGACCACAAACTTGTCAAGATACTGTCTGAACACTCGGTGCATCATATCCATGAACACGGCTGGAGCGTTAGTTAACCCAAACGGCATCACTACAAACTCGAAGTGTCCATAACGGGTATTGAACGCAGTCTTAGAGATATCCTCTTCCCGGATACGAAGTTGGTAATACCCCTGCCTCAAATCTAACTTAGAGTACACCTGCGACCCTTGCAAGATGTCAAACAACTCTTCGATATGAGGTAAAGGATACTTATTCTTCACTGTCATCCGGTTCAACTCGCGGTAGTCTATACACATCCTCAAAGTCCCATCCTTCTTCTTCACAAATAACACAGGAGCACCCCACGGGGATGTACTCGGACGGATGTAACCGCAAGTCAAAAGCTCATCCAGCTGAGTTTTCAACTCCTTCAACTCAGCAGGAGCCATCCGATACGGTGTCTTAGAGGAAGGCTCAGCTCCAGGATAAAGGTCGATTACAAACTCGATGTCCCTATCGGGTGGCAAAGAACCCAAATTCTCAGGGAACACATCGGGAAACTCCTTCACGACCTCTGTCTCCTCAAGTTTGGCCTGATCCTTCGGTTTATTCAAAAGATAGGCCACAAAACCTGTCGCGCCGTCCCGGAGGAGCTTACTTGCTTCCATAAAAGACACAAACGGGCTGGACTTCAACCTCTCACCCGTAAAGACCACTGACCCCAACACAACCTTCTTCTCATGACAGTCCAACTGAGCTCGGTATCTGAAGAGAAAGTCCATACCAAGAATAACCCCATACTTCTTCAACGGTAGAACTATCAGATCTGCAGGAAAAACTCGGCCCTCAAACACCACCGGACACTCCCTAAACACCCTATCAGCTTCCACAGATCCTCCCAAAGGAGTATTCACCACATACACATGCGCAGATAAATCATCAAGTACAGGCAAAGAAGCAACAATATCCCGGGAAATAAATGAATGCGTAGCCCCGGGATCAAACAATGCATGTAGTGATATGCCATGAATGTTGATTGTACCTTCTATCACGGCGTTTGGGTCGACATCAGCAGCTTCCTCCTCTCCGTCCAAAGCATAAACACGTGCCTGCACAACCGGCCTCTTATTCGGGCAAGCATTCACCAAGTGATCAGAGGACCCGCACACAAAGCATTTGCCCTGAAGTCTCCAACACCGCTCCACTGGGTGTCTCCCCTGACAATGCGAACAAACGGGTGGTCCCTGAGCTGGAGCCGGTCGAACTGGAGCAACAGGAGGTGCCACAGGACCGGTAATACGGGGCTTCTTGTTCCCTAAACCCTGGGGACGAAAAGCCGGTGGGACAGGAGCTCGTGGGGCAAAAGAAATGGGCCTCTTACCCAATCCAGAACCGGATCCTGCAACCCGTGTAGAAGAGAAAGGTGGAGGCTTCAACCGAGCCATTTGGGCCTCAACTTGAATTGCCCTCTTGGTAACCTTGGCCCAGGTACTCACATTCGCCGCTTGTAAAGCTTCTTGAATATCCCGACGAAGTCCATGAAGAAACGCTCGGGCCTTATGATCATCATGATCGGTAATGTGAGTAGCATACGGAGCTAGTCTCTCAAACTCCAATAAGTAATCCTCCACCGTCCGGTTGCCTTGCCTCAAATTAGTGAACTCTTGGAGGCGACGTTCTTGTGCACTATGAGGGATGTATTTCTCATGGAATTCCTGCACAAACGTCTCCCAGTTGAATTCCATTCCCATTCTCTCAAGCTTGGACCTCACACTCCTAAGCCAAATAGCCGCTTGCCCTTGAATAATTCGCCCGGTGCAAATAGCCTTGTCCTGGGAAGTCCCTGGACATATCTCCCAAATGCCTCGAATCTCAGATAACCACTCTTCTGCCTTAATATCATCTCCTCCATACCACTTTGGAGGGTTGTTGTTCCTGAAGTCCCGATATACAGCAGAAATATCTTGTCCTTCACCCAGATTGGCATTACCCCTTTGGTTTTGTTGGAGTTGATTGAGTAGGGCTTGGACAACATTCTCCGCATTCATAGGTGGTGGCGGAGGCGCGTTATGTAGAGCCGGTTCATTCAAATCAGGGGTTTGTTCACGGTAGTTATGTCTTCTTGGAGGCATCCTGAAATTCACAAATTCAAGCAATATGGATGCATGTACATTAGTGTATGAATATGTATACAATTTAAGAAAATAATCAAATAATCAAGTAATCACACATTCAAATCACACATGCACATATGCACATAATCAAAAGTCACATTATCCTAAGCCGAACGACCTAGACAGACCCACACGACACTAGAGCCCGGTTTTGCAACCGCGCTCTGATACCACTTAAGGATGTAGCACCCACACGTAGGGCCACATCCCCCGCACCATAATCCGAACCCGAATACGAAATGGAATGTCCGCACCCGAATTCGAATCATAGCGAACGGGAGACCAAACACACCCTCTAGGCTAGGCGGAGCTAAACCAACAACGAAACAGAGTGCGCGGAAGCAATAAATAAAACCATAAACAGAATCATCACATATATATACGTAGGTACCAACTCACACCTATCCATATAGTATTTACATATAAGTACCAACGCATCACTTACAAAAGCCATCCCGGCTCGAACAAAATAATGTATCAGTAGGTATATACAACTCAAAGCTGCAACTACAAAATAATAAAGTGCAAGAAGGTAAATGCACCTAACGAGACCTAGACTGACAAGTGCATAAAGCAGACACACTTCTCCGCCTAGCTCACGCTCCCAAAACCTGCAACTAAAAGAGTAAACGAGGAGTCAGTCAACTGACTGAGTGAGGGGGCTAACGCACACCCACACCCTACATATATATAGAGCAGAGCACAAAGCAAAGGCGAAACTATGAACCGGAATAGGTTTTACAAGCTAAAACTTTCCAAAACAAATACATATACTTTAAAACATTTCATAAACACTATCCCGATTCATACTTCTTAATCATACACAGCAAACATAATGCTCGGCGAGAACGAGCTTCCAACCTTTACTCCTCAGAACAAACAAAACAGAAATCATACATACTCCTCTACACCAATGATGGAAGAGCCACCGGCGGCCCTAACCATCCAAACATATACAGACTCACGAGGGGTAGCGAACCCACATCGTGCCCTCCCCGGTTTTTACACCGAAGGCATCGAAATATCACACCTTCCCAAACTCCCAGGGGTCGCGTGTGATATATCGGATGGAGACTACGCACAGGCCGAACCTCGACGGCCCGAACCGTCCCGAGGGTTCCTTACCCGTAGCTCCTTGGATCCACACATACAAATCATATCATAACATATGCCAAATCTTTCATGGCAATCTCGCTAACAGAATCGTAAAGCTTTTTCCAAAACATAGCTTACATACGCTTACTTAATATCATTTTCCAAAGCAAAGTTGTTCACAAGATCATAAACATATTCTAATCAACACATACATAGCTATATATATAATATATAGTCACATGCACGGCTTGAAAACATCACATAAGGCTTTAGGTCACTTTAGCTAATAAAACCCTAAACCTCACCTTGTGCTTGACAAAATATGAGCAGACGTGAACCTATGCCTCGGGCTCGTCCACTGGAACCTCCTCTGAAAAGAAAACACGAAAGCCCAAGACTTAGACTCTATATGAACCAAAGAAGACGCTCGGCAATTGCATGATTCATATTCAAGATAAAATGTCACAATTAATTCATAAAATTCACAAAATCATATCACACATGCTTAATTACAATTTAATTATGCAAAACAATCAAATTATACAATTAAAATGCAAAAGAAAAGCATTTAAAATCATACAAATGCATAACTAAATCAAAGAGAAGAAATGGCAAAATCCACCCTAGCGGATTTTTCCAAAGGAAAAAATCCACCCCCATGGGTTTTTCCCAAGCTACTGCCTCAAATCCACCCTCGCGGATTTTTCCAAAAGGAAAAATCCACGATCGTGGATTTGCTCCAGTAGAACGGGTTCCGGCCCTGGGAACGACCGTTCCCGTTCCCAGTACAAACTGGGAACGGTCGTTCCCACTCTCGGGATGAACAGTACCGAGCCTGGGAACGGTCGTTCCCAGTTTAAAACTGGGCGGGAACGGCCGTTCCGGCCTGGTTCGAAGCTGGAACAGAAAATTTTCTCACAGAAACAGGGGAAGCTCATTTAAGAGCCAAAAATGGCCAAAATTCAATCCCAAGAGTTGCCACAACCTCCCAAAATGCACAAACAAATCACATAATTCATGCTTGACAATTAAACACTCAAATAACTCAATAAAACGGACTAAAAAGGCATGATCAAAGGATTGAAACTTCAAGCTAAAATCATGATCAACAATCAATACTCCACCAACCATGGCTTTTATGCAATAACTACAACACCTACATCATATACCACTCATGAATGAAGCTAGGAATCAAGAATAGCAAGCAAAGAGCACATATCCAAGTTTTTAGATAAACCCTTACTATTCACGTAGGGAAGCAAAGGCATGCAAAACTCACTCCAAACTCAGAGATTAAACCATGGAAACGACAAGCACGACGAGAGGATTCCGAAACCTACCTAAGTTCGAGAAAAGGCGAAGAAACGGGAGAGATATCGGCTTGGAAAGTTGGATGATCAAACTTGAGGGTTTGGCTCTTGCTTGGGCTTGATGTTGCTGTTGTTGAACGTAAATGAAAGAGAAGGAAAATGGTTCAGCCTTTAAGGCTGAGCCGGTTCGGTTCACGGGTTCGGTTCAAGGTTTCCGGTTCAAGTTGGTTCGGTTCAACAATTACGGGTTCATATAAGGCCTACTCAAAATAAAACGAATAAAACACATGCAACCCTAATTCAAATAAATTCATATAAGTTCAAATAGTTCAAATAGGTCAAATACAATTTATTCAAAACGCAAATATTAATAAATCACATAATTTACCTGTACCGACTGTTAGTCGGGGTGTTACATATAGGGCCACCCAACTCTCTTTCCTCTGAAATTCTTCAATATAGGGCCCACCCAATCTTTTTCTAGTTAAACTGCCAATTTCTGTATCTCTGTATTTGAATTTGTTACTTTTTTTTAGCATCTCTGTATCTCGTATGCCCATACAATTTTTCTTTTTCTTTTTTCTTTTTATTTATTTCTGTAACGGGGAATTCCCGAAAACTCCCCAAATGATAAGTCCAATTCCTTTTAGCTCCCCATTTTAAAAAATGATGTATTAAAACTCAAGAATCGCGTATCTAAAACCCCAAATGATGTATTTGAAATACAAGGAAAAAATCACGTATCTAAATCCCAGAATCGCGTATCTAAATACCAGAATCGCGTATCTAAAACCCCAAATGATGTATTTGAAAATGGGGAGTTAAAAGGAAGTTTTCAAACTCATGTGGAGTTTTCAAACATTCCCCCTTTCTGTAACTTCTTTTTCTTTTTTCTTATGTCTAGTTAAAGAATCTAATTTATGAGTTGTAACTTGTAACCCCATTAGAAATTCTAGAGAAGAATCTCAAACAAATTCGGAGGAATTTAGGGAGGAGTGCATTTGAGAGAAACGCCACTTTTCTACGTAAAGATGCAAAAACTTTGGGTGGAATAAAGTTTTATCAGGCCTTAATCCATATATTTCGTCAAGATAGTTTTCTAGATAAATAGATTAAGTGAAATGAGATAATCTATATTATCATAGGCTCTAAAGTAAAATTAGATCTTCTATCTCCGAGTATTGATTATTTGAGAAATTACCACATAAATCCTGATATTTGCAATAACTGTATATAAACTTTCATATCCTGATATTTACTATTTATTACAAATGTCAGTGTTATTATACAACAAATTTTCGAATAATAAAAATCAATTTGAAATTTTATCTAATGTGAGGAATAATAAAAGGAACTTGTCCCAAAATCCATGCCTTTGACTTCAATGGGACGAATCTAATAAGTATTCGCATTATTTAATATTGTATGTCTGTATCTATTAGCAATTTAGAAAGATTTCATTTATTATTATTAAATTTAATTATAATCAAATTATAGTTATCCATACCATATATTAGGTGAGAGACCCAAGTATTATAATTTTATTAAATTCAAATATATTTGTTTTGTATTATAATTTTTTATAAACATTAAATATTTAAGATAATTATATAATAAATATTTATATTTATGAACAAATAGGTTAAGGATTCAAATTTCATTAAGGATAGTGGGGGAATAACAATAACCCTCTTTAAATAATAATAAAAAAGTTCTTGTTATATTATCATCTCTCTAAACAATATGCAATATGGTAGCATATAGAATACATTGATTAACTTAAATGATTTTCTCTAAACTAAGTTCTTAATATATTATCTCAATTTAATTAAAGTATCAAATGATAGGTTAGCATATAGAGAACTTGAATGAAAATAAATTCACTTTCTCTAACACAAAGTGTTGTATTACCTCTCTTTAATCAAAATATCATATGACACGTTGGTTAATTAGTCTTTGATAATTAAGATAGAATTTGAATTTGAAAATTTCTTCGTTTAAATTCGATTCCTTTTTCTATTCATTTCCAAAAAAGAAAAACGATTAGGTTTAGGAATGTTATCAAATTCCGATCTATATATAATTAAAGATTAAAGTGTTTATACTTACTTGGACGGGTCAATGGGCGATCAAGAAGGCCCAAGGCCTAGTTTGGCGACCTCCATTGCACTTGGGAGGGGTGCCTGTCTAAGGTCGGCCCAAGTGGTCGAGCCTACGTCATAATTTGTGGCAGAGGGAACCTACGTTCGCACGGCCCCTTTTTTTAAAAAGAAAAAAAAAAAAAAAGATTAAAGTGTTTACGCCGGCATCAAACTTTATTAGGATTATAATATTTATGTCGTCTATTGAGGAAGATAATGTACTTGACCATGAATAATAATAATGAACTTGGAGTCACGCCTACAGAAAGATTTTAATAAAATCTTTTATTTATATATATCATGGATAATTAATTATTATATATAATCAAATATTTGTCTTGTTATAACTATTTATTTCAGTCATAAGTCATGATCATGAACGTTTAACTATATTATTAGAATTGCAAAGTAAATTAAAATTTATAAAAAATATCAACCACTAAATTAAATTTAAGTTTCATTTATTAATTTGAAAATCAACTTTATATACGCAATAAATATGACTTCAGAAATATATATGCATGTAAATTCAACAAAATAAATTTTACGTTATGCATATTATTTATAATATTTAATAAATCAGTCATATGAAGTGACTAGTTTTACACTCCACTGTTTTGGACTATTAAACAATATTGTTTTAAACTTTTATCTATTAGTCGGTAGGCAGAATATTATGCCCACAGCGCCACGGGAAAGCCGTAACCTTAGGCGCCACATCAATAGTCCACAGCCTCTTCCAAACTGCATGGGCCGCCACTTGAAAATTTGAAACCACCCCCCGTTCAGCAATCTGGACCGCTAGATGATAGGCACTCCTAAACATAAACTTTCCATTAGTATTAATGTAATATCCCGGATTTCGAGGCCAAAAAAAAATCAAAGACTAGAAGAAAGCATCAATTCATTATACATCTCATTGTATGTGAACAATGTATTTTTATGCCTCGATTATTAAATGTTATTCCATTACAAGACTCATATCACTATTCATTCACCGAGTCAAAACCTTCAAATACTCCTCATGAAATCTTATAAAGTTAGATTCCACATTTTCCGGATTCATATCCTAACTTTTGTTATTCCGAAACCTACTTTGGAAATTATTTGTCAAAAATTCCCATTAGGTCCCTAGTTACTATTCATTCCTAAACGTAGAAATTTTTCGGGACACTTTTACCTATCCCATATTGGGTTCGAATGAATCCTTACGAAATTTTATGAATTATGGTATCATTCTCGAACCCTAATTCTCATTATAACTCCCGTAGTAGCTAGTCAAAACCGGCCCAAAACACTAGTTTTTCCCTAAAGTGAAAATTTTCAAATTCTAACGTTTTTCCTACACAATACTATAACGATAATGATTCTTGAATTATTTTATGAATTCTAAGACCTTTTCCAAACCTTAGTTCAAATCCTAGCTCGTTTTATAAATTTTTTCTATTTTTCCTAAAGTATTATCCCCGCCGTAAAAACTAACTTTCAAACCGTACAACATTTGGTATCCAATATTATACTCGAAATAATCCTTAAATTATTTTATGAATGATGAACACTTTCTCGGAAATCAAATCTCATCCTAGCTTCATTTTATGTATTTTATCATATTTTCCAAAATTCCGAACCTTTACTACTCTAACTTGAAACATTTAAACGTTAAGTGTTTATAATCATCGGAAAGCCCTTTCGATCCTCTTTCTTTTGCAATTTTTACCATTCCAAAGTAAAATCTGAATATTTTCCTACGTTTTCATTATTATTTTCACTCTATTTTTGATTTATTCTATTATGATGTATTTATTAGGCAATACATGTATACATAAGCACATACATCACATATACACCTAGCATAACACCTAAATACCCTAATAAATGAACTTAGCCTACTCAACACCCTTAGTCATACCCTAAACTCTTAGAAATTGCAAGGTAAGCCCCTAAATCCCAAGTATAAATACCCCTCCAAGACCATTTTTCAAGAACACACAAATCACTCCTCACTTCCCTAAAGTCACGGCCACTCTCCCTCTCTATGCATAAGGTGTGCTTTCTTTTATTATTCATGCTTTATATTATGTTTTTAGTATAATAATAGTAGTAGCATGCTTAGATTTAATTAAATTATGCTTTAGGAAGTTTATTTTATGAAATATATGCATAATTGTTAGTTTTATGTACAATGTGCCTACATTATAGAATTTTATTTAATTAAATGCATGAATTATGATATGATATAGTATGAGTATGTGTTTAAATATTCATGATCTTATTTGATTAAATTCATGCCTAGTATAATTTATTTAGAATTAATTTTATGATTAAAGTTACATAAAGTGCTACATTTCAAGTTTAATTATGTGTTATGGATCTAGAACTTGTAAGATCTGATCATGAGCTAATATGAACACCCTCATAAGTCTAAGAACATGTTCATGTTGTTCTTGAATGGTTAGAAGTGCACGTGTGATAGTGTGTGTATGTGTGAGTTTGATTTTATGTTATAAAGTGTTTAATTCATAAGAAATTGAATAGTAAATGTTTTCAATAGTAATTTTGACTTTTTGGTCAACCCATATTCCATTAATTTCTAAATTTAATTAAAAATAATTATAAAATAGGTTTTGGAATTTTTAAAGAAGGATTTTACCCGAATTTTCCAAAAATCAGTAAGTTATGAAATAATTTCAAAATCAACCTACATTGTTGAATTAAACCCTAAATCTTATTTCTAATATTCCAATTAGGATTATAATATGAGTAATAAATATTTGAATGGTTAAAGAATTCATGAAACCTGATTAATTAATTAAATTCCCTTAAACAGTTAAAATTAGGGTTTACCGGGAATTCTTTAACGTATTACATAACATGTACCTTATGTGATTATTTGATTAGGATATTATATGTGATTATTCGATTAGAGTAATAAAAACCTAGTTCTAAGTCTATAGTAGTTAATACTTTCAGGCAAACTAGAATCCACATGATTTCGTCTGACTACCGGTATAGGTGAGGGTTAAAATATTTTCAACTGGAATCATGCCTGTATATATGTATCTATATAAAAACTATTTTCAAGCCTACCTATTATTTATGATTTATTATCCTATATACAAAGTATCATATTACAATATCCCTCTTTATGAGGAAAATACTTTTATGTCGGAATCAGGATCTTACCCGGACCTTATACATATTACTTCAGTCCGATCATTACTAAGAACTGATTCCCTACTAAGCAAGCAAAATATCTTATCATTATTATTATGGGCCCTGACGCTTAACCGTATCGAGCAATTACCCGCAAGGTATCGGACCGAGGGTATTGTTGGTGATACGGACCGCTACCAACTCTTGGTAGTGGTTTAACTGGAGGTTAGTTACTCCACGCCAAGTTATAAGGGAACACTACTTCCCACATATTGTTCATGGCCATTAGGGGTAGCTCCCCACGACACTGGAGTAAGGAGGTGTTATCATATTGGTTTTATTAAAGTATCGGTGCCTTGATCAGCCCGGTACTGTTTTACCATATTACTTACGGAGTCACGGATGGAGAAGCCTAGCTTGTGGGCATTAAAGTTATTATTACAAACGGTTCATATTTCTATAAATATTCCAGATTACCCCTATCCCTACTTTTACAATTATCATGAACCGTTTCATAATTGCTATATCCTATTGCTACTATTTTAGATCAAGATCTTCTTGATCATATAAATATATATATATATATATATATATATATATATATATATATATATATATATATATATATATTAATTATACATATATATATATCTACAAACTATTATACCCCCTTCACTTAACCACTTTGACTAACCCTCTTGCCTGCTTTAAACTGCATGATTTCAGGAGTCAGGGAACGACAACTAGAGGTATCTTGAAGCATTACAATAGTAGGTGGGAACTGATCCCAAAAGTACACTGTCTTGAGCTTATTGTCGGTATACCTAATCCATCTCATACTTCATCCTGTTGTACTCCTTTGTAAACTATTTTGACTAGTAATGATAATCCTTATTCTTTACACGTTATTATCCCCCGTTTAGTGGCAAAGTTTTAAATCTCTTTATCTTCCGCTGCACTGTGTCACACCCTTTACCATATATTATCCTGACCGTTCGCCGTAGTATTTCCTGAGTATTGGGTCTAACCTCCACTCGGGGAGTATTGCATTGTGGGGTTGTAGTGTTAGGGGAGGTGCTACAATTAAAGTGCCAAATCAAGGAATCTGGCCTCCGGACGGTCCCCAACGGGATACTGAGAATGGTACGAGCATCGTCCTTGTGGAATGAGTTTCTCACAAGCTCATCATCCCATTCAAGTAAGTTAGGTTTAAACAACTCCTCTACCCATTCCGGTTTGATTCTAGCGTCCCCCTTGAATTTCGGCCTAAAATCCGGAGCTCTAGGTAACCAACGATCTCTCCAAACATGCACCGAAGTCCCATTACCAATATGCCACCTCGTTCAAAAAGAAGGAAGAAGATATACCTAATTCGGCATCCCAAGGCTGGGAATTGGGGAAGTACCTTGCCTTCATAATTCTGCTAATCAGACTCTCCGGAAAACGGACAAACCTCCACAGTTGTTTAGAAAGCATAGCTAAGTTGAACAGTTTGATAGTACGGAAGCCCATTCCGCCTATCGATTTACTAGTGTATATTTTGCTCCAAGCTATCCAATAAATCCGGTTCTTATCCTTATCATTCCACCAAAACTTCGAAATAGCCGAATCAATCTCAGTAATAACACAATCCGGCAATAAGAAGCAATTAAGAGAATACGAAGGAATAGCCTGGAGAACCGCCTTAATTAGAACTTCTTTGCTAGCCTTAGACAAGAATCTTTCCGAAAAACCATAGATCCTTTTCTTCACTTTGTCCACGATACCAGAAAAGATCCCTTTTTTTGGACCGACCAACCGAAGACAGAAGCCCCAAATATTCATCCACATGGTCAATTTGTCTAACCCCCAGCACCCTCGCCAGATCTTCTCCCATCGCGACCGGAGTACTACCTATTTGTCCTTTTACCAACGTTTGCTTCTGATTTCTAAGCAACAAAAAAACAATAAGTGGAGTACTACTTATTTGTCCTTTTACCAATATTTGTGGTAGCCTGTAGGAGAAAGAGAAACTATTTGAACAATTTTACTTAATATTTCCCCGCGAAAGTAGCTTTGACGAAACAATCTGAGCTTCTCTGTAGTCATATTGAGCCTCACAAGTCCTACTCGTAAGTTTACGATTTTTTTCTCAATGATTTGTCAATGCTTTCGTCCAAAAATATATACTCATTTTTGTCCTTTTACCAACATTTGCTTTTAATTTCTGTGCAAAAGAGCAAATAAGGGGAGTACTACTTATTTGTGCTTTTACTAACATTTGCATCTGATTTCTGAGCAACAAAAAAGCAATAAGTGGAGTACTACTTATTTGTCCTTTTACCAACATTTGTTGTAGCTTGTAGGAGAAAGAAAAACTATTTGCACAATTTTGCTTAATATTTCCCCACTAAAGTAGCTTTGGCGAAACCATCTGAACTTCTCCATAGTCATATTGAGCCTCACAAGTCCTACTCGTAAGTTTACGATCTTTTTCTCAATGCTTTGTCAATGCTTTTGTCCAAAAACGTATACTCATTTTTTGTATTTTCTTTCTTAAAGTTGTCGGAATAGCCTTATAACCTTCTAGTTTTGAAGCATGTCCGAAAGAACATGAGAAGAGGTTTTCTTATTTTGTGCTGTGTTTTTTGGTTTTATTTTTTCATAAAGGGTAATTAAAGGTGTTTTTTTTCTTATTTTTTAAGCATATGAGAGGAGGTTTTCTTGTTTTGTGCTGTATTTTTCGGTTTTATTTTTTCATAAAAGGTAGTGAAAGGTGTTGCTTTTCTGATTTTTTAAGCATATAGTAGTCATGTCTTGAAGAACATGAGAGAAGGTTTTCTTCTTTTGTGCTGTGTTTTTCGGTTTTATTTTTTCATAAAGGGTATTTAAGGTGTTGTTTTTCTGATTTTTTTAAGCATGTAGTAGTCATGTCTTGAAGAACATGAGAGGAGGTTTTCTCGTTTTGTGCTGTGTTTTCCGGTTTTATTTTTTGGTAGTGAAAGGTGTTATTTTTCTGATTTTTTAAGCATACAGTAGTCGGATCAATTGGTTCTTCTCTGACTAGTTTTGTCGCAATTTTAGATAAGTGGAGTACTACGTATTTGTCCTTTTATCAACATTTGCTTCTAATTTCTAAGCAACGAAAAAAGAGCAATAAGTGGAGTACTACTTATTTGTCCTTTTACCTCTTGTGGGAGTACTGATCACGTGTCCTAGTTGGGTAGGACCCCATCAATTATAATTATATTTTTATTTTCATATACTTTTCTTTAACAGGTCTCACAAGTCAAATTGGTTGATTTATGAGCAGTCAAGCCGGATCCATTGCCTGGGAATGGTTTTCTGGGAACACCAGGCTATATTGACCCATTTATTAACTAAAGACGTAAGAGCTTATGAATTAATTTATGATTCATGTTTTGTAAGGGTTTTATATGTTCCATATTTTTCCATTTAATTGTTAGTAGAATATACAAGCTATGGGGACGACATGTACTCTTTTGGCATTATCCTCCTACAATTGTTAAGAAAGCAGGAGAACCCGATTGGTCAAAGGTATATCTATCACACAGTGTTATATGAATCCAAGCGAGCAATCTACCCTGTACATCCAACCTTAACAAACACGGGTTGTCCAGACAACATAGCCAGGAAACTTATACGGCTTGCATTAGTTTTGACCGCGCCTACTCGCACCGCAAAATCGAAGTGAATTGAAAGAATGGGTCGAAATCCTTTATTTCACCATTTTACCACAGACCATGAAAGAGGAAACATTACCTCCGTTGCCCATTATTTGGGTGATTTGCATGGGATGATCCCTTGATCTTTGGGGCTTCATACCCTTGTCAGGGTTAACATTCCTAAGTTTCCGTTTGAAATTTGAATATTTGATGTTTAGTCTAATGTTTGTGTTGAATCTTGAAACTCGAATATTTAGTGATATTTGGATCTTTAGTGTAATTTTAATGATTCGGAAAAGTTGTTTAGTTTGTAGAATCGGATGTTAGTAGAAGTACTTTTAAAGCTTGTAGAGACTAATGTTTGGCTTGTGATTTGAAAACTTCGCATTGAATTTTTTGTCTTTTGATTAGACTTGAATTTGTTGTCTTGAATTGTTGAATTTGTTGGGGCAATTTAAGTTTCTCTATTTTGTAAATGTATATAATTAGCACCTTAAGGGGTACTTATTGTTGTTATCTTGATTTTTCATGAATTGAAGTTTGAATATCTTAATACTTTTGTCTTTCGAATCCTATGTCTCCTTTGTGGGGTTATTATATGCTGATGTAAGTTTTCTGCAAATGGATAAGTTTATGTTGTTGGAAAGCTTTGAGTTTTGGTGATTCTTATATTTCCCTGCGAAAGTAGCTTTGGCGAAACCATCTGAGCTTCTCTATAGTCATATTGAGCCTCACAAGTCCTACTCGTAAGTTTATGATCTTTTTCTCAATGCTTTGTCAATGCTTTCGTCCAAAAATGTATACTCATTTTTTGTCCTTTTACCAACATTTGCTTGTGATTTCTGAGCAAAAGAGCAAATAAATGAAGTACTACTTATTTGTCTTTTTACCAATATTTTCTTCTGATTTCTGAGCAACAAAAAGTAATAAGTGGAGTACTACTTATTTATCATTTGACCAACATTTGCTTTTGATTTCTGAGCAACAAAAGAGCAATAAGTGGAGTACTACTTAATTGTTTTTTTTACCAACATTTGTTGTAGCCTATAGGAGAAAGAGAAACTATTTGCACAATTTTGCTTAATATTTCCACGCTAAAATAGCTTTGGCGAAACCATCTGAGCTTTTTCGTAGTCATATTGAGTCTTACAAGTCCTACTCGTAAGTTTACGATCTTTTTCCCAATGCTTTGCTTTTGTCTAAAAATGTATACTCATTTTTTGTATTTTGTTTCCTAAAAGTTGTCTGAATAGTCTTATAACCTGCTAGTTTTGAAGCATGTTTGGAAGAACATGAGAAGAGGTTTTCTTATTTTGTGCTGTGTTTTTCGGTTTTATTTTTTCATAAAGGGTAGTGAAAGGTGTTGTTTTTCTGATTTTTTAAGCATATAGTAGTCATGTCTTGAAGAACATGAGAGGAGGTTTTCTTGTTTTGTGCTGTGTTTTTTGGTTTTATTTTTTGGTAGTGAAAGGTGTTGTTTTTCTGATTTTTTAAGCATATAGTAGTCGGATCAATTGGTTCTTCTCTGACTAGTTTTGTCGCAATTTTAGATAAGTGGAGTACTACCTATTTGTCCTTTTACCAACATTTGTTTCTGATTTATGAGCAACAAAAAAAGAGCAATAAGTGGAGTACTACTTATTTGTCCTTTTACCTCTTGTGGGGCTGATCACGTGTCCTAGTTGGATAGGACCCCCCATCAACTATAATTATATTTTTATTTTCATATACTTTTCTTTAACAGGCGTTACAAGTCAAATTGGTTGATTTCTGAGGCGCAGTTGAGTTGGGTCCATTGCCTGGGAATGGTTTCCTGGCAACACCAGACTATATTGACCCATTTGTTAACTAAAGACGTAAGAGCTTATGAATTAATTTATGATTCATGTTTTGTAAGGGTTTTATATGTACCATATTTTTCCATTCAATTGTTAGCAGAATATACAAGCTATGGGGACGACGTGTACTCTTC
Organism: Lantana camara; assembly: GCA_037501455.1. NCBI lineage: Eukaryota > Viridiplantae > Streptophyta > Magnoliopsida > Lamiales > Verbenaceae > Lantana > Lantana camara. The sequence continues at coordinate 18,393,438 of CM074863.1, read as the reverse complement.
TGGCATTATCCTCCTACAATTGTTAAGAAAACAGGAGAACCCGATTGGTCAAAGACATATCTATCACACAGTGTTATATGAATCCAAGCGAGCGATCTACACTGAAAGAATCCAAGTGAGCGATCTAGACAACATAGCCAGGAAACTTATACGGGCTTGCATTAGTTTTGACCGCGCCTACTCGCACAGCAAAATCGAAGTGAATTGAAAGAATGAGTCGAAATCCTTTATTTCACCATTTTACCACAGACCATGGAAGAGAAGACATTACCTCTGTTGCCCATTATTTGGGTGATTTGCGAGGGATGATCTCTTGATCTTTGAGGCTTCATACCCTTGTTAGGGTTAACATTCCTAAGTTTCCGTTTGAAATGTGAATATTTGATGTTTAGTCTAATGTTTGTGTTGAATCTTGAAACTCGAATATTTAGTGATATTTGGATCTTTAGTGTAATTTTAATGATTCGGAAAAGTTGTTTAGTTTGTAGAATCGGATGTTAGTAGAAGTATTTTTAAAGCTTGTAGAGACTAATGTTTGGTTTGTGATTTGAAACTTCCCATTGAATTTTTTGTCTTTTGATTAGGCTTGAATTTGTTGTCTTGAATTGTTGAATTTGTTGGGGCACTTTACGTTTCTCTATTTTGTACATGTATATAATTAGCACCTTAAGGGTTACTATTGTTGCCATCATTTTTCATGAATTGATGTTTGGTTTGTGATTTGGAAACTTCCCATTGATTTTTTTGTCTTTTGATTAGGCTTAAATTTGTTGTCTTGAATTGTTGAATCTGTTGGGGCAATTTAAATTTCTATCTTTAGTACGTGTATATAATTAGCACCTTAAGGGGTACTTATTGTTGCCATCTTTATTTTTTATGAATTGAAGTTTGAATATCCGAATACTTTTGTCTTTCGAGTCCTATGTCTCCTTTATGGGGTTATTATATGCTGATGTGAGTTTTCTGCTAATGGATAAGTTTATGTTGTTGGAAAGCTTTGAGTTTTGGTGGTTCTTATATTTCCCTGCAAAAGTAGCTTTTGTGAAACCATCTGAGCTTCTCTATAGTCATATTGAGCCTCACAAGTCCTACTCGTAAGTTTACGATTTTTTTCTCAACCCTTTGTCAATGCTTTCGTCCAAAAATGTATACTCATTTTTCGTCCTTTTACGAACATTTGCTTTTGATTTCTGAGAAAAAGAGCAAATAAGTGGAGTACTACTTATTTGTCCTTTTAACAACATTTGCTTCTGATTTCTAAGCAACAAAAAAGCAATAAGTGGAGTACTACTTATTTGTTCTTTTACCAACATTTTTTGTAGCCTATAGGAGAAAGAGAAACTATTTGCACAATTTTGCTTATTATTTCCCCGCTAAAGTAGATTTGGCGAAACCATTTAAGTTTCTCCGTAGTCATATTGTGTCTAACAAGTCCTACTCGTAAGTTTACGATCTCTTTCTCAATGCTTTGTCAATGCTTTCGTCCAAAAATGTATACTCATTTTTTGTATTTTCTTTCTTAGAGTTGTCGGAATAGCCTTATAACCTGCTAGTTTTGAAGCATATCTGGAACAACATGAGAAGAGGTTTTCTTATTTTGTGTTGTGTTTTTTGGTTTTATTTTTCATAAAGGGTAGTGAAAGGTGTTGTTTTTCTGATTCTTTAAGCATATAGTAGTCATATATGGAAGAACATGTGAGGAGGTTTTCTTGTTTTATGCTGTGTTTTTCGGTTTTTTTTTTTTTTTTTTTTGGTAGTGAAAGGTGTTTTTTTTTTTTTTTTTTGGATTTTTTAAGCATATAGTAGTCGGATCAATCAGCTTTTCTCTGATTAGTAATTTTGTCTCAATTTTAGATAACTGGAGTACTACCTATTTGTCCTTTTACCAACATTTGCTTCTGATTTCTGAGCAACAAAAAAAGAGCAATAAGTGGAGTACTATTTATTTGTCCTTTTACCAACATTTGCTTCTAGTTTCTGAGCAACAAAAAAAAATAAGTGGAGAAAGAGAAACTATTTGCGCAATTTTGCTTAATATTTCCCCGCTAAAGTAGCTTTGGCGAAACCATTTGAGCTTCTCCGTAGTCATATTGAGTCTCATAAGTCCTATTCGTAAGTTTACGATCTTTTCCTCAATGTGTTGCTTTTTTCCAAAAATGTATACTCATTTTTTGTTTTTTCTTTCTTAAAGTTTTCGGAATAGCCTTATAACCTGCTAGTTTTGAAGCATGTTTGGAAGAACATAAGAGTAGGTTTTCTTGTTTTGTGCTGTGTTTTTCGGTTTTATTTTTTCATAAAGGGTAGTGGAAGGTGTTGTTTTTCTGATTTTTTAAGCATATAGTGGTCATGTCTTGAAGAACATGAGAGGAGGTTTTCTTGTTTTGTGCTTTGTTTTTCGGTTTTATTGTTTGGTAGTGAAAGGTGTTGTTTTTCTAATTTTTTTAAGCATATAGTAGTCGGATCAGTCGGTTCTTCTCTGACTAGTTTTGTCACAATTTTAGATAAGATAAATGGTAGTCATATTGATATTATTTGCTATATTTCTTTGTTTATTTACAGTATTTCTTTGTTTATTTTCAACTGTATACTAATTCCAATCATTTTCGAACTCCGAATGGTAGTCATATTGATATTAGTTGCTATATTTTTTTGTTTATTTACAATATTTCTTTGTTTATTTTCAACTGTGTACTAATTTCAATCATTTTTGAACTCCAAATGGTAGTCATATTGATATTATTTGCTATATTTCTTTATTTATTTATAATATTTCTTTGTTTATTTTCAACTATATACTAATTTCAATCATTTCGAACTCCAGAGTGCTATCCTACGGAAATGGACCCGGAACGTAGTGATTTTTGTGGTATGCTTTTCATTTTATGTTCTTTGTTGAACTTTGAGTTGAGATAAGAAGTTAAAAAAATTTTGAAAATAGAAAAACGGAGGTAAATTGTCAAATCTTACATAATTGACTTTTTTAGTTTACTTAGGGCTGTGTAATCCTATGAATTTTATACTTGTTTACTCCACTAGGCTTGTTTTGGTTGGATTCTATTGAAAAGACTTTCATGCCCTTACCTAGTTCAACGCCTTCATTCTTTTTCCCCAAATCTGAAAAGCTCCAACTCTCCAAGCATCATCACAATAAAATTGAGTGTAAAGAGTCCTTTTAGTGATAGGAAATCAAATTCATACCAATTTTCATATGAGTTTTGCAATTAATAGTAACCAATTGATTTTTTCTTTCAACAAATACCGGTTCCAAATGAAAATTTCGTACTAGGTTTATTCGTAAAATAATATTTTCATAATTTTGTTTCCATAGCGTGAAGGCCGTTATACTAGGCAGCAAATGCGCTACATTTTGCGGGGAGCTCAGCACCTTGGTGGAGGCACTTACGGTACAGTGCAACGTGCACAATCGCGTCAACATGGCCTCGTTGCTATTAAAGTGATGAACGAACCAGCTAGAGAGAGAGATAGATCGGTTTTCATGAAAATATTTGAGGTATGTTATTTATTAGTTTTAATTAAATTATTTTTTAATCTCATGTAGAATAATTTAATAATTTTTTTTTAGGATGAGGCTAAAGCCTTACACAAAATAATGAATCCAAATGTCACCTGGTCACTGCCGTACACACTCCAAATTTTATTTGATGTTAGAGTTCGTTGGAGGAGGGGATTTGAGACGGAACTTGGATGGTGTGGTAAATATTTTTAAATTTTTAGTTAGTATATGTATTTTAAATCTATTTTACACACATTGTTTAATTTTTTTTGCAGGTTTCACTTGGTTTCGAACTCTAGAAATCTTAAGTCAACTCACCTCTGCTATTGAAGCAGCCCACAATAACGAGATTCGCATAAGTAATCTAAAATTGGTGAATGTTTTGTTGGACGCGGTAAGGAAATAATCGAGTATTCATAATCTTCGATACTTATTATAATTATAATTTTATTTTCATATACTTTTAAATACTTATTATTGATGAGTATTTGCCGAATTTATTTCCATTCTTTTCTCTCGTATTTTGTATTATGCCTCATGGTGACCTAAACCCCTCCTTATATAGGGCCGGAGTCCTATTAGTGTTTACCACTTCTCCGACTTCGCGTTAGATTCTACTTTATCATTTTTTCTTCTTCCATCCTTATCCCTAAGACTCCTTACCTTTTCCACCACGTCACCTCTATTACCTATATTTACCTGAGTATCCTCCTATTAGCAGAGTCTGAGTAGCTAGTATATCGAGCGAGCTCCCGAACCCAGCTCGTTATGTACGAGCTCTCTTAGATGGCAATACCCTCAACTCGCAGGATTCTAAAGAGCGAGTTTATAGCGAGCTCTCACAACTCGTCATACACGCGAGTTCTCATAATATTATACCTCTTGTGGGGCTAACCACATGTCCTAGTTGGGTAGGACCCCATCAATTATAATTATATTTTTATTTTCATATACTTTTCTTTAATAGGCGTCACAAGTCAAATTGGCTTATTTCGTAGGCGCAGGCGAGCCGGATCCATTGCCTGAGAATGGTTTTCTGGGAACTTCTGAATTAATTTATGATTTATGTTTTGTAAGGGTTTTATATGTAATATATTTTTCCATTCAGTTGTTAGCAGAATATACAAGCTATGGGGACAACGTGTACTCTTTTGGGATTATCCTCCTACAATTGTTAATAAAGCAGGAGAACCAGATTGGTCAGAGGCATATCTATCACACAGTGTTATATCAATCCAAGCGAGCGATCTACACTGTGCATCCAATCTTAACAAACACGGGTTGTCCAGACAACATAGCCAGGAAACTTATACGGCTTACATTAGTTTTGACCGTGCCTACTCACACCGCAAAGTCAAAGTGAATTGAAAGAATGGGTCGAAATCCTTTATTTCACCATTTTACCACAGACCATGAAAGAGAAGACATTACCTCTGTTGCCCATTATTTGGGTGATTTGCGAGGGATGATCCCTTGATCTTTGTAGAATCAGATGTTTGTAGAAGTATTTTTAAAGCTTGTAGAGATTAAAGTTTGGTTTGTGATTTGGAAACTTCCCATTGAATTTTTTTTGTCTTTTGATTAGGCTTGAATCTGTTGTCTTGAATTGTTGAATCTGTTGGGGCAATTTTCTCTCTTTAGTACGTGTATATAATTAGCACCTTAAGGGTTACTATTGTTACCATCTTTTTTCATGAATTGATGTTTGGTTTGTGATTTGGAAACTTCCCATTGAATTTTTTGTCTTTTGATTAGGCTTGAATCTGTTGTCTTGAATTGTTGAATCTGTTGGGGCAATTTAATTTTCTCTCTTTAGTACGTGTATATAATTAGCACCTTAAGGGGTACTTATTGTTGTCATCTTGATTTTTCATGAATTGAAGTTTGAATATCTGAATACTTTTGTCTTTCAAGTCCAATGTTTCCTTTGTGGGGTTATTATATGCTAATGTGAGTTTTCTGCTAATGGATAAGTTTATGTTGTTGGAAAGCTTTGAGTTTTGGTGATTCTTATGTTTTCAAATTGCTGGTGATTTTCCTGCTTGTTGTTATGCTAATGATGTACTAGAATGAGATGTGTTCGTTTTTGGTGGTGCTACTTGGGTTCTTCTAGAGGATTACCTACTGCTATGATTATTGGAGGGTGATAATCTGTTCGGATTATGATGTGTTAAATGGAAATATTGTGTGTTTGTTGGGGGGTGTATTCTGGACTTGCTTGCATGAGTGGTGCTTCCGGTTTGCTGATATCGCTACTGCTTTTAGTGCACGGATATGCTGCTGGAAATCTTTTTGGTTGCTACGTTCACGTTGCCAAGGGGTGGAATTTTATTACATTTGCCTCCCTTGGTCCAATTTTGATTTAATGTGTAGATGGGCTTTTGGATTCTATATGATAGTGGGTTGGGGTGGACTCATTATCTTCTTTGGGCTTTATTTCATTTGGCCCATCTGGGTTTAGGATTTAGTTGAGTATAAGGGATGGGCCTGACCCAATCCCAATAGACAGGCCTATTTCGTGAAACTGTAAGATACTTGAAGAAGTCCCCGGCTGCAGCTCAAAGATTGAAAGTGCAACAATTCAATGCAATTTGGAGGGCATGAGAAAAGTTGTCATGGATATTCCTAGTAGGTGGAACTCGACCTATAAGTTGCTTGACACCTCTTTGCCATTGGAAGAAGCATTCTGTCATTTGGAAAGAATAGATAAAAACTATCGTTCCAATCCATCTCAGTCAGAATGGAACATAGCTAAGGTGGTACATGGGTGTGTGAAATTATTTTTTGAAGCTACTCGTCATTTTAGTGGTCAGAAATTTCCTACGTCTAATGTGTTCTTTCCGGATGTTTGTTAGATTCAAATGAGTTTGAGTGATTGGATGAATAGTGAATATGACTACATTAGAGAGATGTATATTCCCATGAAGGAAAAGTTTGACAAATATTGGGATGAATGTTATGTAGTCTTAGTAGTTGCTGTTGTGTTTGACCCTAGATATAAAATGCAATTAGTGGAGTATTTTTATACTAGGATCTATGGTTCAGACGGCGCCCAATCATATATTAGTAAGGTTCGCGGGACTTTGAATAGATTATATGTTGAGTATGGAGGCAGCTTTGTTCCCGTGATGAATATATCTACTGAGGCAAGTGGTTCTAGTATGTTAACACGCTCTTCTTCGCGTGATTTTGATCAGTGGTGTGATGAATTACGTGCTCCGGTTAATGAAAAGTCAAAATTGGATACCTATTTGGACGAGAGTAGATTCCCAAGAGCGGATTTATTCAATATCCTGGATTGGTGGAAAACAAATAGTTCTCGACTACCAATATTATCCAAAATAGCACGTGATATTTTAGCAGTTCCAGCTACTACTGTCGCATCAGAGGCGGCATTTAGTGTTGGAGGTCGAACAATTGATCCCTCAAGAGCAGCTTGCCTCGCTCCAGATGTTGTAGAGGCTTTGATTGCAACGGATGATTGGATATTCAAAGTTAAATGAAGTTTCGGCGAAGATGTGATTATTTGAAAATATTGAAATTGTAATTTTTAGATTTTAATGTTTGTGGGTTGGGAAAGGAAAAAGGTACTATAAACCGTAAAAACTTGATGATTTTTGTATCTTATTTCTTGATTTTTCATGATCAATGCATTTTTTTTTTAAGTTGCAGATATTAATTTATGAGTTAATGTAAAATTGTGGTGTTTAAAAATGTATTTAACTTTTAATCTTTTATATCAAGGGCTATTGAACTAGATTAATGACTTGTGCTGTTGTTTTTGTGTAGCCTATGTAAGACTACTGTTTTGTTTTGTAAATACATGTATTTCGTGACTATGGTGTAGGTTATTGTAATGATGCCGATTGGTACTTGGATTTCTATCAACTCATATTGAATATTACACCTATGTCATCTATTACATTTGTTATCTAGTTCTTGCAAATGAAAAGTAAAATTCGACGAAAAATGTAAGTGTTAGAAGGCTAAGTCAATTCCATCATTATTTTTTAAAATGGCAGTTGGAAATTTTATGATAAAAATTAAGCTTAGTTACTATAATAACATAATAAATTACATTAAGCCAATGAGTACGTTCTCGAAATAAGAAAATTGTAATTAAAGTTAATGAGAGTATTTTTGGATTTTTATATAAAAATCTTTGTTGATGTCATTAATTTTTAAATGAAATCCAAAAATTTGGGGTTTAATATAATTATATTTTTCCAAAAGGATAATATCTGTAATTTAATCTAATTTTGAAAACATTTTATAATCACTCCGGAGGCCCAAAGATTAGAAAAAATATGAAGATTACTAAAAATCTGTCGTTGTTTATAATAATAATATTAATAATTATTAAAAAAAAAAATAGGGCTGGGGCACTGGGCCGGACCCAGGCCCAGACCAAATAAAAATGGGTCTAATTTTCATCCAATAATGGATACTCATTGGGCTTGGTCCTGGGCCTGGGGAGTCCCCACCCATTTACAGGCCTGTCAGCTTGGGTATGGTGAGTTTAGTTAGGGCCTATGGGCTGCGGCTGTATATTGACACTTTTTTGGTCCATTACAATGTTGGGAGCTTTTCATGTTTGTTGCTTCTGGTCCTGGGCTGCATGAATTGGCGGGTTGGGCTTAGAGGCAAGCGGGCCAATTTTGGTCATCATTTGAAGAATTGTTTTTTTGGGCCTTTTTCTTGTTTTTATGGATATGTACTTCATGAACTTTCCTTCTAGCAATATTTATTGCATCCCAATCTCATTTCAATCTCATTTCGTGATCAATCGGTTTAGAAATATCCAGCTTCCTTCATTGGTGGTATTGTTATTGCATCCCAAACCTCAATTATTTCAGAAAATAATTCAAAAATGACTCTCGAAAGTGTCAAATACACCAAAAGAAAAGAAGTCAAGAAAGAGCAAAGAAGCCATTGTGGATGAGATATCCCCTTGGCCCCTTGCTGCCCACTAAATATGAAGCAGAAGGAGGATTCGATGAACAACAATTGTCGGTGCTGGAAATATTAGGGATGCCAACAGGTCGGAATTCGAACTTGAAAATCAGGAGATTCCGAATTTAAATTCGATGATTCATTGATTTTTATCCATACGTGATAGGGCCAAATGAGGTTCGATAAAAAATCCAACCCGACTAATAATAAATTATAATTTTTTTATAAAGAAATAAATATAATTAGATAATATTTAGCAAATAACTATTATTTAATGAATTATTTGATGGTTATGTTTATATTTATTTAAAATAGGTTAATTAAAACTTATAAATGCAAAAAATATATTTTCAGGAGTAAACATTCAAATTTTATTGTTGTTTAAAGTGATAAATATGTGAAAATTTTTATTTTGATCATTTTACTTAGTATTTTTTACTAGTAAATAAATTATTTAATAAAAAATATTATATATAAAATCAGACTCAAATTTTTAACCAATCGAATTCTTTAATTTCACATTCGGTCCATTTATTTCGAATAACAAATATTAATAATCTAATATGATCCACCAGATATTTTTTATCGAACTAAGAACCAAAAAGATGGATAGCTTTTATAGGAAAAAATAAAGGGCTGTTAGGCGCATATACTGTCAATCAACACACCATTTGTGCACATATTTGCACAGAAGTTACTCAAATATCCTGATTTCATTACAAGAAGACAGTCCATTCCGTTCATTTCAAAAAAAGAAAAAAAAAAAAGCACTATCCAACTTAAACTGCATATGAAGGTAATTGATATATATACTTTAACAAAAACCAAAAAGAAAAAATAAAATCAATTAATAATCTTTAAACAATTGAGAGATAAGCTAAAATTTCTTACCACACGGTGTGATTATGAATCTAGAACGAGAAAGATGAAATAGATTGTGGTTGAGAGAAGAATGATTTGTCTAAGTAATTATGTCATTATGTGATATATATATGAGATGATTGGGGTAGAATTTCCCAAAGATCTGATATTGCTTATTTGAAAATAAAGATCTCATCAATTATATATATATATATATATATATATATATATATAGGGTTAATTACGGCAACCCCCTGTACTTTGGACCGTTTTGCACTTTGCCCCTTAACCTTTGATTTTGCGCGAAGTGCCCCCTCACCTTTGAAATGTTTTGCACATTACCCCTTTTGCACGATTCCGACGGAATATTCGGGGAATATTCCGTTGAGGCCAAACACATGCGCGACGCGTGACCTCTTAAAGGGGCAAAAATGCCATTTCAGGTTGGTATAACTCATTCCCGCTTAAGACCTCCCTTTACGGCTGTGAAACCCTCCAAAATCACCTAGGGTTAAAAGTTGATGTCCGAGTACTTTGCCCCCTCAACTTCTTGTTGCCTTTGATCTCTGCAAGTCCGTGATAATGGAGTGGAAGGTGCGAGAAGACAACACAGATATTCCACCAGGGAAGAATGCTCCTGCGTACGGTGAGTGGAGGCTTTGAGACATCTTCAATTTTTTTTTACCGTCGATGTATGTGAACCAAAATTTCTACATGCTTGTGTTGAATAAACTATCTTGTGTGTGGTCCCAGATTGTGAACTTCATGTATTGTGTTTCCTTGGTGGATAGCACCTTACAAAAAAAAATTCCCTGACTTTGAGTGCGTATTTGAATGTCTGATTTCAAATGTTTTTCATTTTGTTTGCTTTACAGGGGACAATTTTGAAATGTATAGTATAAGGATGCATCATGGTGGTAAAATATGCAATTTAGGCTGTAAGGTGTACGTCGGTGGGAAATTTGATCATATTGACTATTGTCATGAGGAAAGAATGTCAATGATTGAGATTCATGCAATGGCTAAAGAGTTGGGCATTTCACCGGAGGATACAAATTTCTACTACAGTGTTGGTGGGATTAATGATTGTTAGGCGTCACGGCTATTGTCAAGAGATAAAGATGCTATGGATATGATGTACTACTTGGATTCAGAAAGGATGATAGGTGTATTTTGTGATCCAATCCCTGCTGATGAATCTGAATCATCCAGTGAGGACAAAGGGGAAGGTGATAAAGTGAATGATCCTTTTAGCTTGTTAGGAATTGTTGTTGATCAGTTGAGATCAGACGATGAAAATGAAGAAAGAGTTGACAATGTAGAACATAGCATTCCTATTAATCCACCTAATAAAGTAGGTGTTGATGATGTGGTTGAAGAAGCAAATGCAGCTAATCAATTGGGAAAAGATAATGATGTTCAAGATGCAACTACAACTCAGGTTGAGCAAGTGATGGCAGGTGATGTTCAAGATGCAACTACAACTCAGGCTGAGCAAGTGATGGCAGGTGATGTTCAAGATGCAAACACAACTCAATCTGAGCAAGTTCTGGCAGGTGAGGAGCAAGATGCTTTATTAGAGGACATTGTTGATTCAGATCATGCATGGGCTAGTGAAGATGATCAATCCATGGGCAATGACTCAGAGTACTCAGATAAATTGGTTGACAGTGAGCATGAAGGTGATGATGAAGTGACAACTGTGCAGAGTATTAACACTGGGGGGCTACAAGGATGGTCTTTGAATAGCAATTCAACACAAATTGGTAAAGGGAAAACAGTGGGATCAGTGAGGAGGCATGATGGTTGTAGAGTATTCAATCCATTGGTAGACATGGATAATCCTCAATTTGAACTTGGGTTGTTGTTTGAAGATACAGAGATTTTGAGAGAAGCTATTAAACAATATACGAGAATTCATGGAAGGGACATCATTTGGGTAAAAAATGACCCTGATAGGATTAGAGTGTGTTGTAAGGATGATAAATGTCCATGGTTTCTATTTGCTTCATTGAAATCTGGAGAGGATACAATGCAAGTGAAGACATTGGATGATAAACATCAGTGTTCAAGGGTGGAAAGAGTCTCAAGTGCTAACTCCAAGTGGTTAGCAGAGAAATATAAAGTGAAGATCAGCACTGACCCTTCATGGCCTGTCTCCTCTATGGTGGCTGTCATTCAGCATGAACAGAAACTTCAATTCAGCAGGCACCAGATGTACAGAGCAAAGAACAAAGTGAAGGAATGGTCTGTAGGTACAATCCTTGCACAATACTCTCAGTTGTATGGTTATTTAGCAGAAGTAGTGAAAAGCAGTCCTGATACAACTGTGAAGTTAAAAACAAAACTTGAAAATGGAGATGATGTATTTAAAAGATTGTACATTTGCTGGGGTCCATTGAAAAGGGGTATGTTAGATGGGTGTAGGCCAGTTATCTACCTTGATGGATGTCACCTGAAAACTATATGTGGGGGTATATTGTTAGTGGTTGTTGGTGTTGATCCTAATGATTGCATATACCCTTTTGCTTATGCTATAGTAGAGAAGGAGAGAAAGTCTACATGGACTTGGTTTCTGGATTTATTAATGAAGGATCTTGGAATTAGGAGTGATCATTCTGACTGGGTGATCATTTATGACAAACAAAAAGGTATTATTGATGTTGTTGACTCTTTACTTCCCAACTGTGAGCATAGGTACTGTGTAATGCATATGTACAATAACTTAAAGAATAAACACAAGGGATTAGTTTCGAAACAGTTTGTTTGGAGGGCAGCTAAGGCAACAAGAATCAGTGAATTTGAGGCAATTTTGAGGGAACTCAGAGACAGTGATTTGGAAGCTTTCAAATGGCTAGCTAAGAGACCTGCAGCACATTGGTCCAAAGCATATTTCAGGTGTGTCTCCAAGTGTGATATTTTGTTGAATAACTTGTGTGAAAGTTTCAATTCAATTATTGTTAAAGCTAGGAGCATGCCTATAATTGATATGCTGGAGACCATTAGGATGACTTTAATGAAAAGGTGACATGTAAAAAGAGACCAAATGAGAGCACATCAATATGAAATCTGCCCTAACATACAGAAAATAATAGGGGAAAATAAGAAAAAGAGTATGAATTATATTCCAGAATGGAATGGCCAAGATCAATTTGAGGTTCAAGGCTGCTTTGGAGATAGGTTTAAAGTTCATTTGGGTGAAAAATCATGTGGTTGTAGAAGATGGTAATTGTCTGGTATTCCATGTTCCCATGCCATTTCTTGTATATGGTATATGCACAAGAAACCAGAGGATTATGTTGATGAATACTATCACAAAGAAACCTTCATGCAAGTGTATAGTCACTTGATGGTACCATTGAATGGTCCTGATGAATGGCCAAGAGTGCTAAAGAAATTGTTGTCACCAATTAAAGAGAACTTGCCAGGTAGACCAAAGTTACAGAAAAGGAAGAAAACACCCGATGAAATTACACAAAACAAAGCCAAGAAGAGAGCAGCAGCAATGCCTCAAAGAGCTGGAAAGCATGAAGGGAGATTAGGTAGACAAGGTTTGATCATGAAATGTAGACTATGTGGTGTTGCAGGGCATAATACAAGAGGTTGCAAACAAAATCCCAAGAACCAAAATATCCCTGCCACAACTGAGATACCTCCAGGAGTACCAAGGCCAAAGAAAACTATTAGTGTAAGATGCAATTTTAAATGTCTGGTATGAATGTCATTGTGATCCATAACATCTGTTACTGTCTATACATGTAGGTGACCAAGAACAAGGCAACAACAACAACTAGCACTTCAAGGGATGCCCCAAATGAAACTATTTCTTCTAAAAAAGTAGCAGCACGATCTAGCACTTCAAAGGCAGCTCCAGTTGAAACGGTCTCTTCACAACAAACAAGCACAACAAGAAGGAGGATCACAAGGAGTACGGCTGCACTGCACTCTCAACAACAACAAGATTCAACTGTACCAAGTCAGAGATCAGTCACAGAATCCACCATGAAGCTAACTCCAAGAAGAAAGCAAACAGTTGTTTCCTCACAGAATGTGGCAATGTAACACCCCAAACGGAGAAGTGCCACATCCCCCACACTATGATCCAGACCCGGTCATGAAATGGAAGTCCATGCCCGAATCCGAATCAGAGCGGACGGGAGACCAACTCACACACTAGGCTAGGCGGATCTAACTTGACAAACTCAGAGTGCGGAAGCAAAATAAACATTCAATCACGATAGCGGAAGCATTTAAATCAACATTCAAAAACAAGTGACGGTTTCAACTAGCATAGATACCTAGTCCCGAATATCAGATCAACATAACATAATAATCATCAAGTGCCACAAGGGCCGAATGAGAGTGCCACGCAGGGCTACCGAATAGTAAAGTATAATCTCCAATCTACAATTCAAAGCATAAGTAAAGTGTATGAAGCGACAAATGCAAATAGAAAGACTAGACTGACAAAGAGTGACTCAAAGGACTCACTTCCGCCTAGCAACTCCAACAACCTGCAACTAAAAGTGTAAATGAGGGGTCAGTCAACTTGACCGAGTGAGGGGGCTAACGCACACCCACTATATATATATAGAGCATAGCACATATCAGAAGGGTGGACTCATGAACCGGAGATAGGTGTTGCATACCAAAGACATTTCCAAAAGTACCCAAAAGATAAATATAAGTATAAGTTTTGGAAAACATTTCAGAAACTCTATCTCGATTCATAATTCCCAGACAGAGCAGAACACATGCTCGGCGAGTATGAGCTTCCAACCTTTACTCCTCAAAACATAACAAAACATAAAATACAGAATCAAATCCAACCTTTACACCAGTGATGGAGGGGATGTGCCGTCCCCAAACCATCTAGAACATACACACCCTCAAGGGGTAGCGAACCCACAAGAGTCCTCCCCGGCCTTAGCCGAAGGCTCAAGATACCACGTCTCCCTCATCACCCTAAGGTCGCGCAATGATATCTCAAAAGGAACTACGCACAGGTATATCCCCGATGGCCTTAACAGTCTCGGGGCTCCTTACCCATAGCTCCTTGGAACTACGCACAGGTATATCCCCGACGGCCCTAACCGTCCCGGGGGCTCCTTACCCATAGCTCCTTGGATCCACATACATACATATATATAGATGCCAATATTTCATGGCCAACTCGCTACAAGAACATAACGTAACATACTTTTGAAAACAGCTTATATATGCTTTCATATCTAATTTTCCAAAAACAGAGTTGTTTCACAAGGTCATAAACATATCATACCCAACACATACGTATATAATAGATATACTCGCATGCAGAGGTTGAAATCAGCATATTAAGGCCATAGGTCGCATAACTATACAAAATCCTAAACCTCACCTCGTAGTAGTAGAGTCTGAGAGTGTGAAGGGCCAAACACTCTAAACCTCGGGCCCACCGGCACCACCAAACTCTGTGACAAGACATACAAAAGCCCCAAACTTAAACTCTATATGAACCAAGTAAGACGCACGACAACGAATAAACATCATGTATGAAATGCACTATGGAATGATATGTATCACATAGGTCACGTAACATAGCATAAGACATGTATTTAATAATAAACTACACATTTAACATGAAGTACTAGAGTTTAGAGCATAATTAAAGTATTATCCAAGTATTGCATGAATTTTACATGCTCTGAACATCTAAGAAATCAAGAATTTGCTCATTAATTCCCTTTGAATTAACTTTTAGCTAGTAAAAAGGTTCGGATAGAACTACGTGCCAAGAGCTCATGCTGAAGTTATTGTATGACCAATAATGTTTATTAATTTCAACTGAACCGAAGCACTTTCCTCAGTACTTTAAAGTTCTTGGTTTAAAGTCAATAATTAGCAGGCACATACACGACAAGCACCCAACAGCAATTAATCTATCTAACTTAATTCAATTGAATATATAATATACACACATGTATGGATCAATTAATACAGCTTCCGATAGTGGCCTGAAAAGGAGCTTTAGACATAAGAATTTAACACCCAAATCAAATGGAAGAGCAACGTGGCGGCAGATAGATTGAAGGAAGTTCATGCTACCAAGTGCAATAATCAAACAATCACACCTCACTTATTTAATTAAAGCATGTTGACTTAATTCCATCTTTGTTACTGAATATACATGCCACAACCAATACATTACACAAGTCAATTTAATTAATTCCAAGCAAAAGTCACGGTTCCCTAGGTGAAATTCACGCAGCAAAAGGAACGAAATATCATAATCAGCTATGGCCTTTCTTTGTGTGTCCCACATTAATTGATGCATGTATTAGTAATTCAAATTCTTGGGAATTTCAACACCATATTCAACGAAATGAAGCAGTATGGTGGCGGACGAAATTACAGGTGTTCATACCACCTAATTTCTCAAATCAATTAATCATTACAATCCTAATACTTAGACCCACTAGCATTAAATCAAACTCTTATTAACCAATATCATTCTTTCTCACAGAACATTTATTAAAAAGGGGGTCATGATGCCGGCAATAACTCTATTAATTAAAGCACCATAGCATTGAATTCAAAAGCTCCTAATTCTATCCAAATAATGAAATTGTTTATTTTATTTCCGCAGCAAAAGGTGGAAGAAATCAGGCCTTAATGTCCAGCCTTTATTAAATCAACATTATTTAAATCCAAAACACAAGAACTGAAGGTTTGAAATTGTATCATTTCGTCCAGATCTCCAAAATCCATTTCTAAGCAAATCATCACTTTAATTAAATTATAGGATATGTTGGCACTTGACAATAAATTCGAGAATCAAGGTTTCATTCAATAATTTGTTTCTTACGCCACTGCTCACGATTTCAGCAAGAAAGGAAATGACTGAAAAGGGAAAAATTCCAGCCTAAATTAATTAGCTAATATATATACCATCAAGCTTGCTCAAGTACTTCAAGATCTCATCATTCAAGTTCATGCCAACAAATTTCATGCTCCAATCCAAGAATAGAAATGAAATATTCTTTAAAAGAGATCCAAAGTTTACCTTGTCTTGTGAAGGAGTGAGAAAATCAAAGAATATGGGCTCTTAGAATGAAAGATGGTTCAAGTCTTGATCTTCTCTTGAAATTTCTCCATGAATCCCTTGGAAGCTAACTTGTGTGGTTTGAAATGAAATGAAAATGGGATAAAGCTATTTATATGGTGGCTAATAGTTTTAGGTCAAAGTTAGGGTTTCCAAGATAAAATGTGGGGCTAAAGGCTTGAATAGGGTTTGGGCTCAAATAAATGACCTTCGGCCCAATAAGTAACAATTAAAAAGGTTTGAAGTCTAAATGGTTTCCGAAAAATATAAAATAAATTCCGTTGGACCCGAATCGTCGATTCAAGTCCAATGGTAGTGTCGGAATTCGAATTCGAATTCCCGAACCCATATTGGTCCCGAATGACCCAAACTTACCTAATTCAAGTTAGGCCCAAAACACACAAATAGGTCCAAGTCCTACTTAATTCAAATCCCAACAATTAATTTAAATTCATCTAAGTTCCATTCTCAAGTTGTCATGCAAGAATTCATATTTTACTATTTTGGATTTTAGTCAATTAAGCCACATTTTTAATCAAAGTTGGAATTAAACACATAAAAAGGAAATTAAATCACATAAGTGCATAAGGTAAACTCTCTCGTGGCGCATACCTATACGATCTATTGGACGGGGCATCACAGGCAAGCGCTTCAAGATCTGCACCAAGTGCTTCAAGATCTTCACCAAGTGCTACAAGGTCAGCAAGCAAAACCATGCAGAAACAATACAAGTCCAAATTTAAACCACCAGTACCAGCCAAGAAGTAGTGCTGTGAAGATCTTAAATGCAAGGATTGTCTTTTTATTTTGTTTTTTGTTTTGCTTCTTGAACAATGCAATCATAGTTTTTGTCATGGTGTGTTTCATGTACACAAACCTGGTTCCTGTCATTCTGTAACTTTTGTTTTAGAATATCATGTACACAATCCTTGATTTTGCCTTTAAATGAAATGATTTTATGCAATATGCTTAGCCATTAACTGTGCAACTTATACATAACACAGTACACATATCTTGTTGAACCACATTCCATTGATAAGATAACAAGGTACATAACATAGCTTTGATCCAGCCACTTGTCCAAAATGAAAAAGACAACATCCTAATACAACTTATTACAAGATTGCCTGCCAAAACAACAAATAACACATCACAGCAATTACAACAAAGATGACAAATTTGGGAGCTTCAAAGCCCTTGAGCCTCTGTTTATCAATTTCAACCTCCAAATTGTTAATTCTCCGCAAAAGCCCTGGTATGATCTGCTTGGAACGGTCACACATTGGAGGGTCAGACTACACAAAAGTATTGCATCCTCCAGAGCTCTATCCAACAACGAGAGACAGCAAATTAGGAGAAAGAAATGAAATTGGGATATCAAAGAAAGAGATACTCACCCGAAAATTTTGGCAGCAAACGTAGCGCCTTCCAGGGTTAAGGTCAGTCCAAGACGTTCTTTGGACCATCGCATTCCCACAATTGCAATTTCCTTCGTTCACTCTCTCCATCGGCGTTGATTTCCCCCAAATGAAATACAGAAATTAGGGCTCAATGAAATGAGGATATAACGTTTTAAGCGGGAATGAGTTATACCAACCTGAAATGGTATTTTTGCCCCTTTAAGAGGTCACGCGTCGCGCACGTGTTTGGCCTCAACGGAATATTCCCCGAATATTCCGCCAGAATCGTGCAAAAGGGGTAATGTGCAAAACATTTCAAAGGTGAGGGGGCACTTCGCGCAAAATCAAAGGTTAAGGGGCAAAGTGCAAAACAGTCCAAAGTACAGGGGGTTGCCGTAATTAACCCATATATATATATATATATATATATACAAATGCTGGTATTTACTAACTCGCAAGTCTCAACTCTCATATATAATTTGTTGGGTGCTCACATGAAATCTCATAAAGAAGTTGAAGGCTAGCTTATTTAAATTGTCTCCCAAAATATGTTTAAAATGGCTAGATGAAATTCAGGCTAAAATACTTCTTATTTTAATTCAAAGGTTAGTAAAACGTGTATTAAGAATTTAACATTTAAAATGATCTAATGAAATTCAACAAAATGAAACGATGAATTTGTGTTTTGTAGTTTTGGGATGGAAAATGTTGTTGTCGCGCGTTGATGTTAGTTAGTCTAAACGGTGCAAAAAATAATGGAACATAATTGAATGAAACATAGATAAAAAATTTTAAACATTAGCTTTCTTATTTTTTTCAATGAGAAAGTTTCATTTTTAGTACTGCACTTTATAACTCAAAATTTTCTTAGTCCTCTTATTTTTTTAGACGTCCTGCACCTTTAACTTTTGATCAAATTGATACCAAATCCATAAAAATTAACAGAAATATTAATGTCAGTTATATATATATATATTTTTTGTACTAACGAATGTTAACACCGTTTGAAACTAAGATTAAAAATTTGAGAATTTAGAACTGAATTGGTCGAAAATTGAAGTGCAAGACATCCAAAAAAAATTATAGGATTAAAACAATTTTGCCCTATGAACCGTATATAGGACTAAAAATGCACTCTTTTTCAAAATTGTAAACAAAGATTTAAATATAAATCAAACTTGTAATCGAAGATTTTAATTTTTTAAAAGCTTCTTCTGCATTTAAGGAGCATTTATTATTATTTTTTTTTGATCTCTCAGAGTTTCCCCCCACCAATTGAGTGAAGGACTAATCTCCCGAGGTAGCTGAAGGCGCTTATTGCGGGGACCTCTCCCAACGTAGTTTTTTACATCCACAAGGTTCGAACCCGAGACCTTGCTTAAGTGAACTCAAGCCCCTATCCACTTGAGCCAACTACCGTTGGTTGGAGCATTTATTTTATTTATTCTTTTGAAATATGGACTAAAGTTTAAATCGTGGTTGATAAAAGATTTGCACCTTCTTTTATATATATATATATATATATATTTTGGTCACTATTGTTTATATATGTAACAATGTCCTAATATGGAGACATTGGGATCAATGTATCAAAGGAAGGTGCTGCGCAGAAAGATACGGGGGATAATTTGGATATTTAATATATATATTATTTATTAATTTTAATTAAATTATTTTATATTCTGGTCATTATAAAATATGCTCAGGCGAAAACATCAAAATGTCATTAGATATTAATGGATATTTTGAATATGTTTAATGTACATTATTTATTAATTTTAATTAAAATTATTTTGTATAGTAATCATTAGATGTAGAATAGTCTTATGTAGAATATTAGATATTACGGTCACTGCATAACGGATACAAAATATTATTTGGTGATAGAGTTCGCAAGTGAAAATTTGAGGAAGATGTAGGCTGTTGTAGCTAACTTATTTCAAAAGTTAACTAATAAGATGAGAGTTGGTAAAATTTTATTAATTAGTACATGATGTGTTTTTTTTTTTCTCCCCAATGCGGGACATATTAACGCACATCTACACGCTCAAGCCCGAACAATCGAAGATCTAATATGGAGTATGAAATTCAGTTTAATTAAATTTCAATTTCAATTTCATTTTCAATTCAAACAAGATACAACATACTCTGGCCAATAGAGGTTGGTTCAAGTGATTCGAGTGTTCTTTCTCATAGGCAATAACTCGAGTTCAAATTTCTCTGGCCACGAGGATATGTGTTAAAAAAAAAAAGAGAAAAGGATACAACCTACTTTGATATAATCATCTCGGTTCCATTGTTCAAATGAGTCATCGTTTGATTCGTAATTAAATTAATAGACCTACAAATTAATGTTATTCAATTTCAATTGAAATTAGGAGAAAATCAAACCACCAAATCCATCAATGATTATTTTAATATTTTTATTACCTTAAACTTAGAAGAAGAATTAGAGGATAAAATTAGAGATGAAGACCACTTATACTGTAGCACAGCCCGCATGGTGGATCACCACATCCCCCGCACTAAAGCCCAATCTACATACAAAATGGAAAGTACATACATGAATCAAGCAGTAGCGAACGGGAGACAGACAGACTGCCTAAGTTAGGTGGAACGTAAACCCTGACTTCAAAATTCCAAACTCACAAATGCGAGGACGGAAGCGTAAAGTCATAAGATAAAACATAAAACAAGCAAGCAACAAGTGACGGGTTCAACTAGCATAGATCCCTAATCCCGAATTCAACATAAATCATAAAAGCAACGAGTTCATCTATCCCTAGAAATATATCCCGAAAAAAACATAACATAACAAGAAACATACATACATATAAACAAACTTAACCGAGTTACAGAATATAAATGCAGAGGACTCAAACTAAGACCAAGGACTCGACTGACTCCAAGGACTCGACTCTAAAGCAAACCTGCTAACTAAAAACATAGGGAAGGAGAGGGTCAGTCCAAAGACTGAGTGAGGGGCTAATACACACACACCCCTACATATAGGTAAGGAGAGCATAACACGTTAAAATATAAATGTTCATGAATCCGGGGTTAGTTTTTACACACCAAAACATTTGCCCGTGATAATATATATAGAAGAGGTGGCTTAACAGAACAGTACAAAGTAAGGCTTAGCTTAAACCTATCCAAGCGTACGTACATATCAAAACATAACTTAGCAAATCATTTCATAGCATATTTTATTTTGTTAAGAGTAATCCAAATCACACCTTAATTAAGAATCTACCCCCGTTTCACGAACTATAACAAATAAACAGAACGCTCGGCGGGTACGAGCTCAAACTTCAACATCAACTCCTCAGAACATATCATATCAAAACGAAAGAAAACAAAAAATAACATACCATATCATAACTGAACATACCAACCTCTTTTCCGGGTGATGGAAGGGTTGCGCGACCCTTACCATCCATACAGGTGAGGGAAGTGCAAGCTACTCCAAACCCTCAGGATATCTATCCCTCCTCCCAAAAAAAAAAACCTCCTAGTTGGTTCAAGGGTAATCATTATCATATAGTTGGAGACTGTATTCAGGAGTAAACTTGATGGCCCGACACCATCCCGGGGCTCCTTAGTACAAATTTTCGGGACCCAACAAAGTCAAATTCAAATTCATATTCATATCCTGCTACAACATACTTATCTTATCATATCATATATGTAGCACCCGGAACACTAGACACCACATCCCCCGCACTATAGTTCGATCCAAATATGAAATGGGCAATTCATACATAAATCAAGCCTATAGCGAACGGGAGACAATAAAAAAAACTCAAAAGCTAGGCGGGTACCCTCAAGTAATACCAATAAACAATTCAGAGCAATAAAAGCGGAAACAATAACATTCAATACTTATAGGTACCATAGTTACATATTTATTAATAGATACCAACATTTACATATCACTACAATATCGTCTCCAACATTAACTCAGGCATAATACAAAATATAACAAGTATCCATACATGAACAAAATATGAAGGTGAAGTGCTAGCCCCGAATAAAAGACAGGCTAGACTCTAATTCCCGCCTAGCACGAACCTGCAAAACTGAAAAGTTGAGGTGTCAGTCCAACACGGACTGGGCGAAGGATATAAATAAGTATATGCACAATTACCATGCAATTTATAACCTCGGGTAAGATTTTATAAAGAAAACAATATAGGTTTAAAATAACAAGAGATTCCCGCCCGAGATTATAACAATTCAATTAACAGTTAACAATCAATTCAATCAATCAGTGGCCCGACGAGTGAGGGCAAATCTCCAACCTTTCTCCGACAGTGTACAATACTTCAATTTAATTAATGAATTAGGTGATCACACAAACAATTCCGTGCACAATTAGCAATTTCAATCAATAAATCCTTTTTCCTTCGGGTGATGGCGGGCTTGTAAGACCCAACTATCCAATCATGGTGTACGTCGGGAACATGACTCCCACGCACGGGATTTCTTCCTCCAACAAACCTCCTGGTGGATTCAGAAGTGATCCCACAATGGTGAGGATAGTGCAAGAGTTACTCGTCAGCCCTTGCTTTCCCGATTGGCTCAATACACTACCCTCGGGCCCAACGTGAACAATAGTTACTCGCCAAACAATTAATCCGTCAATCAATCAATCAATCAATCAATCCATTTTCTTGAAATCATTTGAAAACCATAAGGTTCGAAAACTATAGATATATAGATACGTTTTGGCCGAAAATCACATAAGGGTTGTAAGAGTTCTATATATCTAGAATTTAAACCTCACCTTAACCAACAAAAAGGAATAAAGAAACACCCTATGGAGCGTGCTCCTCGTCTCTGGGACCGAGATCTGTGCAACAAGAACAAGTGTGAAATAAGACTCGACTCGAATGAACCAATTATGACGAACGACAATGATATGTAACCTCAATCATGCATTTATAATCAATGAGTGTCAAATAGGAGCATACTTATCAATAAAGTAAGCATATAATTTATATAAGTCACATACGGGAGCCAAGGAAGTGAAAGGAATGCAAGAAGAGGGGTTTTGGTGAAGTTTAGCAAAAGTTAGGAAAAGTTGACAGTTTTTGGAATCGCACATGCTGTAGGAAAATGGAAATATCTTGAGTTTTAGAAGTTGGAATTGATTTTTGTTTATTGGAAATGAAACTAGACACATAGGTCTTTCCGAGGATATATGGCTCGTTTTCTAGTTCAAAGTGAGGAGAAAATGGCGTAGGCTTGGAGTTGGATGATTGCAGTTTGTCGGTAAAGCAGCAATGCCAAAAATAATTGATAATATCTCACAAACGGGAAAATATATTGAGGTGATTTGAATTGGAGGTTGTTCTATACTTCAAGAGCTTTCCGTAGGTTCAAAAATCAGGCCAATCGGAGTTCAAACGAAGTCAACACGGCCGTGTCAATATTGGCCTGAAAACTGACACGGCCGTGTCGGAATTAAAAATTCCAACTCGAATCTCCAACACGGCCGTGTTGGAAATGAACTAGGGTTGGACACGGCCGTGTTGAATCAATTATGGGCGAAAAACAGGGGCAAAAACAGGGGGGTTCACGGGAAATGGTTCCCAAACCATTCAACATCAAACCAAAGCATTTAAATCACTCCAAATCATCATACATCATGCATATAACTCAAAGACATCAATTAGGTAGCATATAAACCATGAAACATGCACCAATCATCAAGAATTCATCATTCAAAACCCCATATATATACACATGCTTCCAACTTCCATATACTTCGAGGTATTCATGCAAACTTCCATTCTAATCATCCTAATCATGCTCCTAGCTCAAATATTGCGAGAATCCATCATATAACTCATGAACCCTACTCATTCACCAATCAAAAGATTCATCCAATTCCATGTTTACCTTGAATTCAAGCAAGAAATGAGATGAAGTGAAGAGATAGTGATGATGATGCTTCTAGCTTCAAGACTTGATGATGATGCTTCTAGCTTCAAGACTTCTTCAAATTATAGCTTGAAATTGAGATGAATTCTTCTTCTTCTCTTGGTGAAAATACCGGTATTTAGTGTGTGAAAGTGTGTGTGATTTTTGATCAAAATGTGAAGAATGTAATGTATGGAGCAATATGTATATACAAGATATATTATATCATCCACTAAATATGATGAATCACCACAATTTGCATGTTAGTCCCTCATGTATTTAAATGAATGCACACAAGTATCATCTCTAACAAATAAACATTTAACTCCCAAATCATGAAATGCAATTTAGTCCAAGAATTCAGGAAATCATCAAATAAGATCATGTAACATCATTTAAACACATAATCACTTATTTCAAATAACTCACATTTATGCCAATTCCATATAAATGCATAAGAGTATATAATTCACATAAGGCATGAAGGTTATAAATACATGATTAAAGTAATTAATTAAACTCCCAACTCCCGAAAACCCGCACGTGGCGTGCTTACCTGAACTTCCGGAAATTGGGGCATTACAACTATACATACGTACTAAATGTTGCTATAACAATGCTTTACTTACCTCTCCGTGTCATTTCGTTGTTCACCCTCCTAATGCGGGGCGAGACTCATGAAGGGTACACGGTGTGGACCATAACGCTTTACTTACCTCTCCGTCTCATTCCATAGCTTACCCTTCGGTCTCGATGGCTCACGAGAGGCACACAGTTTGACGCATAGTGTAGCATTGACCAAAACATAACAAATCAAAAGCAAGCGTGCATAGGTTCATACATAGCGTTTTATACTTTGAACCACATGGCAAAATCATCAAAAATACATACTTCGCACATATTTACTTATACTTAATGCTTATAAGTCGCATGCATTCGAAAAGGAGCCCATTGCGTTAGGGACATAACTATAATCCTAACCTCACCTTATACCAAACAAAGCCGTAGACAAGGCGATTGGTTCACCCCGGAACCTACACTGCAAACACGTCACCACCCGAGTGCACCTGTACAAACTGAATACAAACCAAAGACTTAGACTCAAGGATGAACCACATAGATGCACGACAATGCATATGAATGTTACAAATACATGCATGTAAACACATTGTTCAAATAATTCAAGTTACAAGTCAATCACACAATTAAGCACATAGGTCATAAAATGGAAATTTTGACAAGTAATTGCATAGTCGAGTTACATGTACAACCAAATAGACACATTGACAACTAATCTAATATCAAACTAAAACATATAAGGGCATAAAAGTATATTTCAAGCATAAAGAGTCACACGAGATTCACATAATCAATCACGCATACACAACTAAGGTACGACATCAAGAAACAAGTTCATGTGCATAATTAATGCATAATACATCATCTAATCGCATAACAATTAGGTGCACATGTGACTCGTGTACCAAATTCATATAACTCAATCCATGCAAGTCGCATATAAATCAAGTACATACACATATACAAGATAAAACAAGTTAACAACAAGTTCGGAGTTGGGAAAGTACGGGGAAAACGGAAGAAGAATACAAGAAGTGGTTCCGAGCGAAAAAGGGCAAAAGTTGGAAATTCTTCAAGACATACAAGCTGTAGAAAAATAGGCATAAATTGAGTTTGAGAAATGGGAATTGAGTTTTGCCTTTTGGATATGAAACTAGATAATCAGGGCTTTCCAACGGTATAAGGCTCGGAGTTTGGTTCAAAGGGATCCAAAAATGGCATAGGTTTGAAGTTGAACGAAAACAGAATATTGGCGAAGTGGCGACACAAAATTAAAATGGTCATATCTCACAATCTAGAGCAGAGACAAGCCGTAAAAAGAGAGTGTTCTACACTCAAAGAGGTGCCTTCAGTTAAAATTTTAGGCCAATCGGAGCACGTTTGGGGGGTGTCGTGGCTGTGACAATAGGCAAGTCAGAAGCTCTTCTGCCCAACGGGCGCGGGCGCGATGCTACTACTTAGGCAGCAGAAAACGTGTCGAGAAAATAGGGACAGTGGTAAAAATCACCTTCGGGACACCGCCGAAGCTTCGAAATCATAAAACAACAACGAACAACAACATATAAACAAGTAAACATCAACGAAACTCGAATTAAACCACAAAATTACACAAATTCAACAATTATACAATATATATACTTATACACATATATGCAAGAATATGGAGGGGAAAGCTTACCAACGCGAAGGGGAAAGAACGAGTGATGATCGGTGGTGGTCGGAGTGGCCGGAGCTCACCGGAAAATGGCCAGAGAGAAGGAGATTGAGTTTGAGGGTTTTTCTTGCCCTTTTCTTGTTTGAATGAAAGAGATAGGAAAGGGAGAAGACAAGGTAGTTGTCGGAGTTTAAGGCCAGAAAGGAGTTGGCGGCGGCGAGGTGGTTGCCGACGATGGTGGTGGTCGTCCGGTTGTGGTGGTCGTCCGGTTGTGGTGGTGGAGGAGCTAGAGCTCCTCCTTTTCTTTTCTTCATCCAACGAGAGAGAGAGAGATGAAATGGAGGGGTGTGGTGTTTGATCGGTATAAGGGTAGAGAGAAAGAGGCGTGGATCCAACCAAAGAGATATTTTCTTACTTAAGCTGGTTTGAGTTATTTCCGAGTAAATTGATTTGGTTTACGGTTAATTTAAAATATTGGTTTCAAAGGCGACGAACTCAGAATTGAATAAAAGGATAGTCATAGGCTTCGTAAAAATATAAGGAACAAGGTTACGAGGCTCGGAAATACAAATGAGTGCTGGTGTGATAAATTTGCAAACAAGTCCCTTTATTTCTATTTCATTCAAGTTAACCCACATAGTTTCCAATTTATTCGATTAGGTCCAACCTTTATTATTTCAATTAAATCCTATAGTTTCTAAACGTGACAAACAAGGACAAGAAGTTCAAATTAGGCATATAAGGCATGCGATCGAACAATTAAATTATAGAATTAAATAAATAAAACACGTAACCCTCAAGAAACACTCCCAATGACATCATACCTGACCTGTTGGAGGAATGGGGTGTCACATGTACACGAAAATTTTCTAAAATTATTTATACTTATCTAATTGTGCTTGAATCTGGTTGAGTTAAGGTTCCCACATAAGGGTCTAACCTTGAAAGTCAGGCCTGAGATAGCTTGGTCGAGTGTAGGGCACGATCAGGCCAAAGATGGTCGAAGCAACTCGCGGACTGTGATTCCCTAATCTTGATTATCCGAGTAGTGTGATGGTCAATCTACTCATCCCATGTGGGATGGTGGATCGACAATGGGTTGGGCTTGTGGGACGGTCGATCATTCCTCTGCATGGATGATTCACTCAACATTGGGGATGGCTGGCGTATCGCGCCATTCTTAGTAGGTTGACGAGTTATGTGCCAAACGAAAGTGGATTTTGTGATGTGTATGGTGATCTGGTTACCCTGCAATGCCACATAGCAAAATGGGAACCTGTCTTGTCATTGTCCAATTTATACTTAAGAAAATCAATAAAAACAAATAACCTATTATCGGCTGCTTGGAGACCAAGCAAGAGGGGAAGCTATCGGAACTACACTGAAGGTTCGAAGCTGCTACACGGAAGGCATGGATCCAAAGCTGCTCTTGTTTGGTTTTTTCTTGCTTAGCACCTCCAGCTGGACTACCGGAGGTGAATCTCTTCCACCTAACTACTACGTTGGAGATGAGTTCATCCTACATAAGTACTGCACTGGAGATACTCATAGACAGATGATTCAAGTTCCACAGATTCATATACACATGATTGAAGAAGTTCATGGGTTCATGTGTACAATCTGCACAAATATGGTCGAAGAGGCACTTCATTACCACACCGGTAATGAAACATGGACGATGACTCTCGGTGCCCTGCATAACTATTGCGCAAAGTTTGATGCATTTGATCAACAGTGCATTATTGTGGTAGACCAACTCGTCCCTCTGATTTTATCAGAGATTGAAACCATAAAAGCACAAAGTCTTTGCCACATAATGCATTTGTGTGCTGCTAGCTATGACACTCCTCATTCTTAGTTAATTCAAACTTTGGATTTTTAGTTAATTCAAACTTTAATCCAAAGTCTAGAGGAGAAGTTCACTAAGGTCATTGAGGAGGAGAAACATAGTACTGAGGTCAGAAGAATCTAGTATTTCTGTTGATGAATTGAGTGACTAGCTTTTAATATTTCTGCTGATGAATTGAGTAACTGTTTTACCATTTCTGCTGATGAATTGATTTAAAAAACAAAACAAAACAAATAACTTGAACGTGATGTATAAATAATTATTGACTTATTGAGAAAAACATAAAGAGATCAAATTTAGAATTCAGAACCATAATGATAGTCACCTGACCCAAGACTTATACGGGTCTACAAACGTATCATTTACCCAATACCAGACCCGCTTAATTTCCTTGTCGGGTGTACATCTTAGACCCGAATCTATTGCAATCCTTGATTGAAAGAGATGAAGAAAAACATGATCATGAACTCTTTTAAGGCCCTCATTAGTCAACCTCGGGATCCATCAATTAGTAAAGTGTCTCAACTTCTACTCCCTTTTGGAGTTGGCTGGAATCTGAAACTTGTCGATGAGACCTTCTGCAAGAGTGACGCAGCTCTCATTCGTACCATTCCCCTCGGCAGGACCACTTGTTCGGACAGAATCATATGGCACTTTGAGAAGAGTGGTAATTTTTCAGTTCGTAGTGCTCATCATGTCGCCCTTGCTCTGGATGGGGCGAAGAGGGCCTCTTCTTCTCTCACTAAGGACGGATCGTGCTGGAATAAAATCTGGAAGTTACAAGTTCCCCCGAAAGTTCGTGTTTTTGTTTGGCGGGCATGCCATGATATACTTCCAACGGCCTCTAGGCTTTGCTCCCGCCATTGCTTTGTTGATAACTGCTGTCGGACATGTCTTCAGGGTCCTGAAGATGTTAAACGTGCTCTTTTCTCCTGCCCGTTTGCTCGCCAAGTGTGGGCAATTTCGCTCCTCCCGTGGAATACCATTTCACTATTTAATAGAGGAGTTCAAGAGTGGATCGAATCTATTTTGGAAGCCCTCGACATGGTTGGTGGAGCTAGGTTCGCGTTAATTCTTTGGGGTTTGTGGTGGTTCCGAAATAAGAAGAGAATGGAGGGGTGCACAATGCTTCCGAATGAGTTGATTTCTCTTGCCTTGTCGATGAGTGATCCATCTCTCTTTACGGTTCGGACCTCTCCCTCCAGCTTCAACACTGTGGATCATAGTGTGAAATGGAATCCCCCCGATCCCGATGTTGTGAAGCTTAATGTTGACGGTGCTTTGTTCGCTAGGACGGGTGAAGTTGGTGTTGGGATTATTGCGAGGGACCACAAAGGTGTTTGCTTAGGTTGGATGTGTGATCGTTTCGAAGGACTTTTTGAGCCCGAAGCTGTCGAAGCTACGGCTGTTCTGCGGGCGTTGGAACTGGCCCATGATCATGGTTGGCATCATATTTTGGTGGAAAGTGATTGCTTAAATCTTGTGCTTAAACTGACGGCCCCCGGAGATGACTTCTCTTCATTGGGAAATATCATTCAAGACATCAAATTGTTCGCTTCTTCCTTTTTGTTGTGTAGCTTTCAGTTCACTCGTCGAGAGGCCAATGTAGTGGCTCACTTGTTAGCACGTAATGCGGCTCCGGCCTGCGCGGGTGACTCTGTCGTGCCATCTTTTCTTCTGGATTCTGTGTTGGTTGATTGTAATGCCCTCTAATTGGTTTTCCCCAATCTGAGGCCTCTTGTTCAAAAAAAAAAAAAAAAAAAAGAAAAAAGAAAAACATGATACTGGAATTCCCATTTAGACCCAAGATTGGCATAAATTGCAGGAACACCCCTACCACAAAGCCCCATTCCGAGAGAGGTTTATCTGAAGAGCATCAAACCAAAACCGTTATCTTCTCCCGCTTGGCTCCTTTCCATCTCTCTGGATAAAACTACGAAACCTTTTGTTTCTTTTCTACTTTTGTACTATCTATTTTAGCCCACCTCCACAGGATCAGGTTTTCCACATTTTTCTTTGGTTTTTTTTTTTTTTTCTTTTTCTTGGGGATATTTTATTTGGAGACATCCACACTAGCTGTATCTTGTGGGTTTTGCGAAAAAATTCTAAACTTTGTTGGGATATGATTATGCATTTGTGGGGTTTGCACGGTTGATTGATTCCATGGTTGCTTCTGCCTGTTTGGTGAATTTCATTGAGCAAGATTGCATTTTTAATGCTTCATGAAGCCGAAAAATGTGGAAGCTTTTGTATGTTCTTCATGAGCACTTCAATCGTCTTATGTCAAAATCTAGTCTTATCCAAGAGCAATAGCTTCCATTATTCATTCCGATATTTCAACAGGGCCTTTGCAACGGTTCAATTGAGCTGTGGGAGGAGAAAAAATTGTGGGTTAGTTCCAAATGCGAAGAAAAGGTACTCAAAAAGGAAGAGAAGTTGGTGGCAGAGATTCTTCTTTGATGAGGAGGGAAATTGGCTTGGTTTGAAAGATGAAGCCGTGCTTGATGTGCTGGAATCAGATGAGGGTTCTAGTGATGATGAATTATCTGAGAATGAGAAATTTGAGGCATGGAAAAGGCGTGCGGAGGCGATTGTGGAATTGAGGGAAGCACAGGAAGATGTGAAGAATGAAGAGGGTAGGAGGTGGGAGGATTGGCTTGTGGTTGAAAACAATGGTGATGGTGATGTCAACAATGGCTCTTCGTGGTTTGAAAACTCGAATGGCCCTGTTGGAAAATCAGGAATTGATGAATTGGAAGAAGCTGACGAAATATTTTCTGGGAGAGGATTGGCTAAGTCTATGAGGGATTTGGTTATGGGCAGAGATGAGGATAATGATGATGATATTCTATATGAAGATCGAGTTTTCCGTTATGCTTCGTTCAATTCGGTTAGTGGTTTTGAAAAGTTTAATGCAATCAAGAATTCAAGATTGATCAGTTAACTTCGCTTGTCTATTCTAGGATGGATAATGTGATAATTCCTAGAAGTTTGCCTCATTGTGTTAATTCGCTTTATTTGTGCATTAATGTTTGGTTCAACGTCTTGATATTAGTTTCTAGCAGTAGTAATATATTGGCATATTAGCTGAAGTACCAACAATGGCTCCAATTCTTTTTTCATTACTGATTATCATATTTGGCATATTTTGTAATGTGTGGAAGTTTTGGGAAAAAATTCTCTGAAGTATTTCAGCAGAATCAGAGTCTGAAGAAAGGTGTTTGACATCAAATCTGTTATATATCCAGTTAGCTCAATGTTGCAGGCACACCTCTCTAATAGTTTCTACACTGAACGGCTTGATTTACATAGAAAAAGTGCTGTGAGAATCACACAATTATAGGAGTAGATCTTTAGGTGTATACAATAAAGTTGAATGTTCTATATCATGAGAATAGTGAGTTCTGCTAAATAGAATAGTGAAATATCTGTTGCTTTCTACCCTGGTAGCTATTACATCCGATATGTGAATAATTACAAAGTTAAAACACTATTGAGAGAAAATAGTTCAATTACAGAATAATCCGTGCAGTTACCAGACTTGTAGGTTGCATGAACATGTAGGTGTACTTAAGCGAGATTAGTCAGCTCATCAATAATGTTTACTATGTTGTTGAAGCTTTATCGATAGACGGTATATTATTAGTCTATATAGCCTATTAAAAATCAAAGAATTTAGCTATGATATTATCTGTTCTTATAGCTTATAGCTTATTCTTACCAATATGTGAATATCCTATGATCAGTTCTGCATTTGCCCGATTGAGGTTATTACGAGTATACTACAATAGATTACACGCACTATCTCATATCATTTGCATGATTCTTTCTGAAATATCAATTTGCTCCTTGCATGGAGTTTTATGTGATCAAATTTCTCAGAACCTTTCTTATTTTCAGGCAAAATTTTTGGCAATACTGATCATTGTTCCATGGGCTTTGGATTTCTTGGTTCATGACTATGTTCTTATGCCTTTCCTTGACAGGTACATAATATCATAGAATGCATTGTGAATTATAATCTTTATTCACAAGAAAAAGCTACCTTTTATATATTCTTCTATCCTTCAATTGTTTGTCTTTTATCTTTTTTATAGCAATAATAACAGTAGAAGCACTTATCCTGAATTTTGAGTGATTAATTCCCAACAATATTTTCCCACCAATAATGTGAGAATTTTTTATGACATTCTGTGGATCCATATATTTGTGCGTGCATTCAGTTAAAATGCTACATTATCCTGAACAGATATGTGAAGAAAGTACCACTTGCTGCAGAGATGCTTGATGTGAGGAGAAACCAAAAGCTTGAAATTGTTAAGGTTCTAAACCGTGAGAAAGCACGATACCGGCTCGAAGTAGAGATTGGTAAATCTCCTCCTCTCTCTGATGAGGAGCTTTATTTGGAGTTACGGCATAAAGCGTAAGTTTACAAAAGTACTTTTTGCTTATCACACTGATATACCCTGAGGTTTGACCTAATTACGCAAACTTCCCCCGAGGTCTGAGAAATTACAGAAACTTTTGCTTAGGCTTGGCATAATGCATGCTATTACAGCAATAAATTTAAAGTAGTTGCTCTATTAGTGTCGAGCACAAATTACGGTTTTCTTAAAAAAAAAATTGTGACATATCATCAAAATTTATTAATCCATATGTTATGTAAATTCTTTGATAGAGATGTTATTACTCAAACTTCAGGGGGAAGTTTGTCCAATTAGGATAAACCTTAGGGTATGCCAGAGTAATTATCCCTTTTAGTTAAGAAGAAAGTTAATGTACTCATGCAGTTAGCAAGTTAAAAGATCAATAGCAACAACACGTTTCTAAAGTTCATATTTTACTGAACATCTTTAATGATGTATGCCAATCAGCTTTAGTTGTGCATGTACTTAAGCCATTCAATTCAACTTTTTAACACAGTAGCTGTTTACATGCCGTACATCTTTCGGCCCCTATATTTTGGAAGTCCCATTTTGTCATGTAATGATACGCTTATATGTCACTTCTTTGTTTCTCAACAGGTTAGAGCTCCGAGATGAGTGGAGATTAGAAAACCGTAATGCATTTGCTAATATCTGGTCAGATATGGTGTTTGGGGTTTCATTGTTCCTTCTTCTATACTTCTGCCAGAATCAAGTGAGTTTACCATCTAAAGATCTTCCCTCGAATTTTTCACTTCCATTACTAATTTTCTATTCTTTGGTTTCTTTAAAATAAGTATTGATCACACATGCTCAGAAATAATGTATTGAGGGATGAATCTCGTGGGATGTTAATTCTTAGCCTCATATTAATTTGAAGAAAGGGATGATTACATTAACGTAACTTGAGGTTTGGCCTAATTACACAAACATCCCCTGTGGTTTGAGAAATTACCAAACTTTCCCTAGAATACCTGATTTTTGGCCTAAGATATGCTGTTATAGTCATGAAATTTAAAATCAAATATTTCCAATAAGTGTCAAGGGAAAATAGTGTATTCATAACAGAGGGATATGTCATCATCAAAATTCATAGATTTGTCATCATTAAAGTTTATAGAGTTAGATGTAATGTAAATTCTTTGGAAGGGGAGGTTTTTGTAATTTCTCAAACCTCAAAGAAAGTTTGTGTAATTAGGCCAAACTCAAGGTATTCAGTGTAATTATCCGTAAAGGAGATGTAATTATGTCATGTGAAATGTCATGATTGTCGCATGCTTATAAGTTTCATTTGCAATAATCTCAAAGACGTTATTCTGTTTTGTTTATTTGGCAATTTAAGATCTTGACCATGTGTTTTTATAAGTAAAATACAATTTGATGGGGTGTGCAATTTAATTATTGCTTTTTAACCATCGTCTCTCTAACCAAATCAAAGTAGGAAATTTTCTAAGTTCCTTATCTTTTTCAATGATTTTGGTATAGTACATCCTTTTCCATTATAACCCGTGAATTTATTCTTATTTTCATTCTTTTAAAATATAAAACGTGATCTTAATTTTACTTTATCTTCGATTATGGTTATTTACTTTTTCTTGACAATGTTTATTCTTCACCAAAATATACTCCTGCAGGTATCTTTGCTGAAATTTACCGGTTATAAGTTACTGAATAATGCTACAGACACCGGGAAGGCATTTATCATTATACTTCTCGCTGATATTTTTTTAGGGTAATATTCAGCTCTTCTCCACAAATTATAACGAATGCACTTATTGTTTTAAACACATTGAAATTTACTAACTGCCTTCGCTCCACCATTAATTGAATTCTACATCTTGTAAACTAAGCAGTTTGTTTGTTTGAAAATTCTTTTTCATCTCTAGTTTAAGATATGTATTAAAACTTGCAGATATCATTCTGAATCGGGCTGGCAAACATTATGTGAGATCATAGTCGAGCATTATGGACTTGAGGTGGATCAAGCTGCAATAACAATCTTTATCTGCATAGTTCCAGTTGTAATGGATGCTTGTCTGAAGCTGTGGGTATGTCTTTTTATCACCATTCCCTTAGGAATTCAATTTTTTTTTTTTTGCTTATCATGTGCTGATATAAAAAGAAA
This sequence comes from Lantana camara, assembly GCA_037501455.1. Lineage (NCBI taxonomy): Eukaryota > Viridiplantae > Streptophyta > Magnoliopsida > Lamiales > Verbenaceae > Lantana > Lantana camara. The sequence continues at coordinate 18,359,067 of CM074863.1, read as the reverse complement.
AATCTTCATGCAAAACAAATAAGCTCTTCTTGTCAATATATATAATATTAAATTACAGATACACACCCTGAGCTTCATAGTATTTTCATCCCATCACGTTTACTGGGTTTCTTAAAGTTGGGGACTTGGGGGTGTAGCAGTAATTTCCAGATGCCAGTGTTTTTCCATGATTTGTGCTAGCCTCAGGGGTGTGCAGTAATTTGCTCATGTTTTCTGCTTTGCCACAAGTATTCTTACTCCTTATGGTAATGTTCAAATTTTCAGCTATTCAAATTTCTGCCAAGATTATCCCCAAAGGTGGCAAATATTCTCGAAGAAATGACGAGGCATTAGGAAGATTCATTTTCTTTTACGGGTTCTCTCTCTGTTTCGGATGCTCGTATTTTTTTTGTCGTATACGAAGAAACTTCTATTATTTTTATCCCTTCTCAAAGTGTGGTTCATTTTCCACAACATTTTTATCTATAGATCACAATGATGCAGAACCTAGTTATCATTTATTTAGTTGCAGGTCATACACATTCTGTTTGTTGTAATATGGGAGGAAATGGATCATAACAGATGTCCCTAATTATCCACTCCCTTTATAGGAAATACATTCTTGCAGAGCTGAATGAAATATTTCGAACATGCATTTACTATTTAGTTTCATAGTACTATATCGTCTTCTTGTCGAGATATATAATTGATGCAGGTAACTTGTCGCACAACCTAGACCAGTAATTCCACTGAAGAGGAATATAATGCTACTCGTTTCTTCGGATAATTACACTGAGATATCTTGAGGTTTGATTTAATTACGAAAGCTTATCTTGAGGTTTGAGAAATCACGAGAACTTCTACCAAGAATCTTAAGTCTATTTGTCAAAGTATGGTATTCATAAAAGATATAGAGATGAAATCATTAAACTGGATTTCTGCCGGCATATTTAATGTCTTTTTGTAATTTCTCAAACCTCGGGGGAGGTTTATGTAATTGTATTAAATTGCAGGGTATGTCAGTGTAGTGAGCCCTTTCTTTCATTTTATGCATGGTTTCACATGTGACTTGAGACCAGACTTGGGAAAAATGATGGGGGTCCAGGCCCCCTGCACATAACTCATGTGTTAGGTCAGGACCCCCACCCCCTACCCACCGTTGGGGTATAAATCTGTAATTATGTAGTCCCTAGCAATGGTGCACTGTTTTTTCTGGATTCTGAGTTTTCTGACACAAAATCAATGTCAATGTTTCAGAAAGTTACATGGTTTTTGAAATATGTCAATGTGGTCCATGCTATTTCCAGGTGTGTTCCTCAAATGAGGGGTGTTTACTGTTAGGTAAAACCGATGGAATTTATAGAATCCAAAAGTTTATTGCGGATCGTTTATTTCGATTCGATAATCCGTACAAAATTTGTTAAGAGTTTAGTATTCAAAACAGTTTTGGTATTTTGACTTGGTATACCATAACATATATTGACACTGTACGAGAGGTTTAAAAAAATATAGAATGAGACTCTTTTTCGAAAATTTCCAGCAATTATTCGGTAATTTAGATAAAATTTCAGTATTTCCCATACCAAATTGCGAAGTTCAATTTGGAATTAGCTATGCCATTTTGGCGTATCGAATTTTATTTTGCCAAAATTTCGGTTCGATAAGGTTTGATTTTACCGAATGCACACTCCTATGTGTGCGACCACACACATACACACTCAATAGTACAATGTGTTATATCTTATGATGCACGAGAAGCGTTTATACGGATATAATAAACTTAATTTTTTATTTATTTACCACATGACACGGGTTTGTTGCGATATTTAATAGTGATAAACTCAAATGGTTAAGAGTTCTTTTTTCAGAACAATGATTTTGAGTTTGATTCTTCTGGCCATTTTGAAATTTGGGTGTACGTGTGTTTAAAACAAAAATGATCGTTACAATATTTAACACAATCTGATACAAAATTTTAAAACTGTCCATCGAGCGATATTCATTATATCTTCATGTTTAGGTAGCTCCCAATTTCTTGGGGTTATAGGCTGTCCACTCGTAAAAAATTTTGTTTTTAAGGTCCATACTTATTTGCTTTGTCATTTTTCTTATTGAATGCGATGGACATAATTCTAAGAACCTAAATCGGTTGCGATTGCCTAACATCATGTGGACTAATTTATATTGAAAGAGAAGGGTTGAATGTACAAAAATAATTGTACAGAATTTGTATAATTATTGCATGTAAGTCCTTTATATCTTGATAATACCCAGTTGATGGTTTGTGTTAATAAATGTTTCTCATCCCATAATTTAATGTTAAATATATTTAAATGCAAGTATTTTTATCCTCAATAGGTTTAGTTTCCATCTATCACTATCCGCGCCAGCATATCATTAGAAATTTAGAATTAGAAGCTAATTAATCCATCGAAAATGATATTTAACATTTAATAAAGCCAGTAGTTGATAGATAGTATATTAAAAATGGGGGTAATTATTTTTACTATTATGAACTTTGACCATTTTTAACTTTGCAATCTAAATTAAAAAATATCAAAAGTAGTAACTTTAATTACTTTTTTTTAAAAAAAAAGTGCAACTTGATTCTATCGATCGTGTGACACACATATAAATTTTTTTCCATGTGTCACACAATGAGTGGAATTAGGATGCACTTTATTAAAAAGTAATAGTTGAGATTACAACTCTGGATTAAGTTGCAAAGGGAAAAAAAAACACACACACACATAATTTAGGATGGTAAATTTTTTTTTTTTTATCACTCATAAATATGAAAATCTTTTAGGAAGTATGAAAAAGTTATAGAAGATTGTGTCAAATTAAACTCCAAGAAGATATAATCTGACACTGTTAATCACCATGGCACTTCATTTGAAATATTTTAAAATTACGTTATTTTGTTTCTTTCAACCATTAAATTTGAATTAATAAAATCTTTGCAAGTTTCTTAAAATAAATATTTTGGATTTAACATGGCACAAGCAATCTCAACCATACAAATTAGCATTTCTCATAAATCAAAACAAAAAATACATAACACCATAAAAGTAGTTCCACACCTACTTCTACAAATACTTTCAAGAGAGAGAACTTATACACTTTTACTCAATTTAACTTTCTTGTTTTTCGTCTTCAATATTATTTTATTTGACTTGAGCGGTAAAGAGTTTACGCTCACGATATGTGTATCTGTGCACGTAGAATTTGAGATTGGAGGATCACCTCCTATCACCTATTTAAGGAACATTGCAGGATGAAATTTTGAACGACCATAAATGTAATTCGTATAAAATACATAGTCGGAGAAGCTGACCTCTTATGTTTCCTCGTCATCTCTCTTTCGCAGATTGGCACAATATCTTGTCTTTAACAAATTGTAATTCATGTCAATGGTTAGTGTTGGCTCAGGGCATACTTCCTTTTGCTCCGGCTTTCTTTCAAACATTTTGGAAACAATTCCTTTCGGGTAGTGTTGTTTTTATTCTATCTTGGACGTTTAAGGATGGAACCAAAATTTTAAAATAAAAGGGATCAAAATTAAATAGGAGGAATAAAAAATTCCAAAATACATATATAAAAGTAATAAAAATTCAAAATTTAAGGGAGCTAACCCCAGCCCCCTTTGGCACTGTCTTTGGGGATGCTAGTGGTTATTTTAAAGAATTTTTTTTGTACCGAACTCTCTGTGTTAGTTAAAATGAATCAAAAAAATCTTGTGTTATAAATTATCATAAGCACAAGTTGGATAAGTTAGTCCACTATCTAAGTTTGTTAAGCTTAGAATTTTAAAGAGGAGTTCCATTAAGGAGAGACACAAGGTCTGATAAATACAATTACAACACAACTGGAATGCCTGGTACCAACAGTACCACGGTCAAGTCCCATGACTCAGCTCACCTTCAATCCTACCCTTCTAAATTACAAGCCTAACAATATGAGAACTCCATGGTCTCTATGTGTATATCACAACTGATGTAACCAGGAGGAAGTAAGAGAAAAATATGCTTGAGTTCAAGATACAACAAACACTGGAATCTACTAGAACCTATGTACCCAAGACTATGGTTCCAGTTCATCCAGGACCAAGCAAACCTACATGCTTAACACTATGAGATACAAGTCTCTATGTGTTTAACAGCCATTGTAGGAGCTTGAAAAAGTGCCTTGTAGATGTATCAACACTCCTTTATAAAGGGAAATTCCAAGAGAGCTGTTAGACTCAGATTTTGAATTTTGAAATCAGCACATTTACCAATGACATGGTACCAGGCAAGTACATGTGCTGACATATTCTTCTATTCTTTTTGTTCTCAGCAAGTGGGTGAAAAATCCATTGTCCATTTGTTGCTGAGTAGATCTTGTGTTGAGTTAGATGCTGACTCATGCTCTTAATATTTCAATTGCCATGTAGGATTTAGCCTTTGTGCTTTTCAACACCACTATGAAGATTGGTTGACTGAAGAGAGTTTGTTCCAAATGATGTTTTGGTACTAGAGTTGCTTTCTTAGACATCCTTTTGACTTCATGAAACAATTCACTCCTTCTCTTTTCTTCTCTTCTTTCCATAGCTTCATCCTCTAGTTTTGGTGATCCAGCTTTTTTTTGAGTAGCTCCTTCTTGATTGCAGCTTCCTGAACCCATTCTTTGAAGATTTCTCTTGTGGTCCTTGAGCTGAACCTTTCCTTTAGCTTTCCTGCTTTGACCAATTTTGCTTCTGACAATTTGAAGCAACTTCTTTCTTCTCCTTTCGGCTTTGAAGATTTGGCTCTGGCTTTTGCTGAGCTCCTCTTTGATTTAGAGAGTTTGAGCTCAGCTAGTGTTCTGGTACCAGATCAGTTGCATGTAAAACTCAGTTGGTGCCTTGGATAGTAGTGAAACTCATCTTTCAAGGCTTTCTTCCTTTTGGCTTTTAGAGCTGCAAAAAGACCTTGGACAGTAGTGAGGTTAAGGAAAGACACAATTTGTTAATCATCAAAATAAATAAAGTAATTTAATAACCAATCTAACACTGCTTTTCAGTGTAAAATGTCAATTATACCCTAATTTTGACCATGAAGGGTCTCAATTTGCCATTTTTAAAACAGATGATAACTTAAATTTTATGTGGGATTGAAATTTGATAGTGTGAAAACTTAGTTTATTAAAAAGAAAAGCAGATATAATTGACATCTCACACTGAAAGTGGCATTAAATTTGCAAATTTGGCAAGTGAGACGCACCCAACGATATTGGTGTTTTTACGAGCAAATATGTTGGGGGTTTACGGGCAAACAATTGATAATATAAACTCTTTTAACGGACAATTCCCAAAAAAATCTCCACATGTAAACTTAAATTCCTCTTTGTTCCCCATTTTAAAAAATGTTCCTCTGAACTCCCCGGATGAAAATGAAACTTCCTTTTTACTCCCCATTTTTTTGACATGTTGTATAAAAATTCAAGAATCGCGTACCCAAATCCCCAAATCACGTAACTAAATCCCCAAATGATGTATTTGCCCCAAATATATCATGTGGGGATTTAGTTACTTGATTTGGGGATTTGGGTACGCGATTCTTGAGTTTTTATACAACAATGGGGAGTTAAAGGGAATTTGACCTGTCATCTGAGGAGCAAACGGGAACTTTTTTAAAAGTGGAGAATTAAAGGGAATTTTTTCAACTTATGGGTACTATTCAAAGAAAACCCCCTCTTTTAAATGATAATTTATAATATAGGATATTTTGGCTCATGTTTTCAAGAGTAAATCTCTCTTCGTCTCCTACCTTTATAGGAGGTACAATGTTTTTGTATTGGCCTTCTTCCCAGCGGCCACCCCTCCCTTGTTAACAATGACATCAATATATATATGCATCAAATTCGTGGGCCACTTGCTTTATTTTGTTTTATGTTATAAATTAATCACGACTTTTTGGACGAACTCTTATATGGAGTTTGGTACTTCAGTGTAGTCTTGCCTAGTGACGACATTTGTCTTTGATTACAACCACTTTAATTTATTTCCTAGATTTAGCAGTTAGAGCTCTCATCGCTACTTGAATGACCGGGTTTATATATATATATTTCGGCCTGAAAATCGAACTTGGATTTACTTTCGTAATTAAGTGTGTGTGTAGAGAAGGCTACATATATGAAAAGCGTGTATTTATTCCTTTACGTTTTATAGCTAGACTACGTCGTTTTACTTCTACAGATTAGTTAAGGGTTTAAAAGTCAGTTGGAGGTTCCCCTTTTTCTCGGTGTATAAATACATATTGTAGACTCCTTTCTTCGTGAAATAACAGAAAATATTTCTCCAAATATGAGATCTGAATTTTCTCATGGTATCTAGAGCCTCTCGATCCTGACGAAGGTTCTAGAGCGAGCGATCAGAATTTGAATTCCCCTAACAGATTTTGGATTGAATCAAGGAATGGCAACTAGATCAGGAACTGGAATTGTTGAAGGTGCACCAGCTATGGTTGCAGCAGGACATGGAGCAAGTGGAGATCTGATGAATTTACAATCTTCGGACTTTCCAGGTATGAAATTACTCTCTACACAGTTCAATGGAGATAATTTTCTTACCTGGAGTAGAGTAATGAAAATCGCCTTAGGAGCTAAGGAAAAATTGGGATTTGTAACTGGGAAAATAGCTAAACCTAATGAAGATGATGAAAACTTTGAACAATGGATACGTACGGATTATATGGTGAGAGCGTGGATTTTGAATGCAATTATACCTGAAATTGGAGATGCCTTCTTGTATACCTCTACTGCAAAGGAGTTGTGGGATGAATTGCACGAGAGGTATGGTGACTGTAATGGACCTCTTCTGTATCAAATACAGAGAGAAATTAGCTCTATGACTCAGGGAAACATGTCTATTGCACAGTACTTTACTCGCCTGAAGAAACTCTGGGATGAGTTACAATACCTTCATCCTTTACCCGTGTGTAATTGTGGTGCTGCAAAGGAAGTGGAAGACTACAATTGTTCAATCAAACTTATACAGTTTCTCATGGGATTATCTGAGAGTTATGACAACATAAGGAACCAAATTTTGGTGCTGGATCCTTTACCAAGTGTAAACAAAGCCTATTCACTGATCTTAAGAGTAGAAAAACAGAGACAAGTGCATGTTCATTATCCAGATGTTACAGACTTTACTATGCTCACTCAGAAGAAGTCTTACACTCAACATGCTAAAAAGAACTTCAACACATCAACTGGTAGTTCATCTCAAGTTAGAAAGGTTGATAAATCTGATCTGAAGTGTTCTGAATGTGGGCGCAGAGGACATACTATTGCCACATGCTTTCAAATATATGGAGAACCTGATTGGTTTAAGGAGTATAAGGCAAAACAGGCAGCACAGAATGGAACAAGACACATGGCTCATATGGCAGATTTGAGTAGTCCTTCAACACAAGCTGGAACATCAACTGGATTCACTGTTGATCTAAGCACACAAATTCAGGGTTATATTCAGAGTGAGTTGCAAAAGGCTCTTAAAGGAGGACAGATGGTTGAAACAGTTCACATGGCCAGTATGGCTGATTTTGAAGGTATTGCATACACTGATTTTAGTTTCAATACTATTGTCTCTAACTTGCAGGGTTCATGGATCATATATACAGGAGCCTCAACCCATATGTGTTGTGATTTAAGTCTCTTATTTGAACCAAGAAATACAAATCATCCTATCACTGTCCAACTTCCAGATGGAACAAAAAAATCTGTAGCCAAACTTGGAAATATCACACTTAGTCCCCTTCTTATACTTAAAGATGCTTTATATGTGCCATCCTTCCATTACAACCTCTTATCAGTAAACAAATTATCCTCTGACAGCTTGATTACATTCATATTCTTTCCAACACATTGTCTCTTGCAGGACCATAGGTCTGGAACCATTCTAGCAGTGGGAAAAATGCACAAGAAACTTTATATTCTCGATTCTAGTAGCTTTGATCCCTCTGTAATTCAAATGTACTTCTCTTGTACTACTTTTCCTGATATTTCTTGTAATCAAATTTCTGTAGCACCTTCCATTGATACCTGTACATTGTGGCATAAGAGACTTGGCCATGCTTCTTATTCTACTATCTCCCATTTAGACTTTATCAATAAAGATGTTCTTTCTATTAAATCTTGTGATGTATGTCCTTTAGCTAAACAACATCGCATTCCTTTTCATGACAGTGATTCTCATGCTCAAAACATGTTTGATCTTGTTCACGTGGATACATGGGGACCATATCCTTTAAAATCTCTCACAGGTGCTCAATATTTCCTCACAATAGTAGATGATCACTCTAGAGCCACCTGGACTTTTTTGTTCTCCCATAAAACTCAAATACCAAGTCTTCTTAAACAATTTTTGACCTATGTGGAAACTCAGTTTCATTGTCAGGTCAAACAACTCAGATCTGACAATGGCACTGAATTTACTAATAAAGATTGCCAAGCTCTCTTTCTCACCAAAGGCATTTTACATCAAAAATCAGCTCCCTATACTCCTCAGCAAAATGGGAGGGTAGAAAGAAAACATAGGCATCTATTGGAACTTGCTAGAGCCTTACTTTTCCAAGCCAACCTGCCTAAGAAATTCTGGGGAGAGTTTGTTCTTATGGCAACGGCTATTCTTAACAAGCTTCCATCAGCTATCTTAAATTGGAAAACCCCTTATGAGCTTTTATATCATAAGCCACCTGATTACTCTCATCTTAAAATCTTCGGTTGCCAATGCTTTGCCACAAACAATCTTTCACATAAAGATAAGTTCACTGCTAGAGCTACTAAATGTATCTTCCTTGGATATAATCAAGGTCAAAAGGCATACAAAGTTTATGATCTAACTTCTCATAAACTTGTTATGTCAAGGGATGTTATTTTTCATGAACATGTTTTTCCTTCTGCTTCTGATTCCAATCATTCTCCTCTTCCTTTACCAATTTCAGAACCTCCTCCACCAGATGCTAGCTTAACTCCTGTTACAGAAACTACCCCTATCCTTTCAGATATTACATCTACATGCCCTGATCTTTCTTCCACTCCTTCTGTACCAATTGATCTATCCCCTTCATCTGGTTCTGAGTCTGTTCCTGACGTTTCACCCATCTCTCCTCCACAGCTTCGTAGAAGCACAAGAGTGACTTCTCAACCTCATTGGCTTAAGGATTACACATCCAATTCTGCTCAGTCTTTTGATCTCCTAACCAGTTCGTTGTCCACACCTTTTCCTGGGCAACAATATCCTATCATTCCATCCTTTACAGACTTAGATGCACATCACATAGAGTTTCTTGCAAATGTCTCTAAGATTCCTGAACCTTACAATTACAAACAAGCCAGTGTTGATCCTAAATGGGTGGCTGCAATGCAACAGGAGTTAGATGCCTTAGAAAAGAATGAAACTTGGGTTTTTTCTCCATTACCCGTGGGCAAGAAACCTATTGGTTCAAAATGGGTTTTTCGTGTCAAATATTTACCTGATGGCTCGGTGGAACGGTATAAGGCTAGGTTGGTGGCCAAAGGGTATAACCAGGTGGAAGGTATTGATTACATTGATTCCTTTTCCCCCGTGGCCAAATTAGTTACTGTTCGAGTGTTCCTTGCCTTAGCAGCTGCTAGAGCGTGGCCTATTCATCAATTGGACATCAATAATGCTTTCCTTCATGGATTTCTCCATGAAGATGTTTACATGTCTCCTCCTGAAGGTTATAATAAGGCTCCAGCAGGCCATGTTTGTAAGTTGGTCAGATCCTTATATGGTTTGAAGCAGGCAAGCAGGGAATGGAACCTTGAGTTTACATCTAAGCTTTTGAGTTATGGGTTCAAGCAGTCCGATAACGATCATTGCTTGTTTACTCTCATTGCACCCTCTTACACTTTGCTATTATTGGTTTATGTGGATGATGTCATTCTGACAGGTTCTAATCTTGATGAAATTGTTCGCGTCAAACAGTATCTCCATGATGAGTTCACCATCAAAGACTTGGGTGTTGCTTCTTATTTTTTGGGTCTGGAAATTTGCAGGACTTCAGCAGGCATCTCTGTTACTCAACATAAGTACATACTTGATATTCTTTCAGATGTTGGTGTCACCGGAGTAAAACCAGCTTTCACTCCACTTCCGAAGGGTCATAAGCTCACCGCAGATGATGGTGAGCTCTTTTCCGAACCTGATCGTTATTGTCGCCTTGTTGGGCGTCTCCTTTATCTCAATATTACTCGCCCAGATCTCAGCTTTGTAACCCAGCAGCTGAGTCAATTTCTCAACAGGCCCTGTGTCTCTCACTGGAATGCCGCGCTTCATGTGCTTCGCTATCTCAAGTATACATCATTTCAGGGTATTTTCTTTCCCGCTGCTTCTTCCCTCAAACTTGAGGCTTACTGTGATGCTGATTGGGCGGCATGTAGTGATACCCGTCGGTCCATTACTGGTTTTTGTATTTTTTTGGGTCCAGCTCTTATTTCCTAGAAATCCAAGAAACAGCCTACGGTCTCTCGCTCTTCCGCCGAAGCTGAATATCGTAGCATGACATCTACCGTTTGCGAATTACAATAGGTGTCATATCTCCTTCGTGATTTTGGTGTCCCAGTTTCCACTCCTATTCCGCTGTTTTGTGACAACCAGGCCGCACTCCACATCGCCGCCAATCCTGTCTTCCATGAACGAACAAAACACATCGACATCGATTGCCACATCGTCCGTCAACAGTTAAAGAAAGGCTTTATACTTCCCTCTCACGTTTCATCTCACTTTCAGCTGGCAGATTTGTTCACTAAGTTGCTTGCGCGTCCTCTTTTCATGCGATTGCTGTCCAAGATGGGCTTGATGTCCTTGCCACCACCTCCATCTTGAGGGGGGTCTGTAGAGAAGGCTACATATATGAAAAGCGTGTATTTATTCCTTTACGTTTTATAGCTAGACTACGTCGTTTTACTTCTACAAATTAGTTAAGGGTTTAAAAGTCAGTTGGAGGTTCCCTTTTTTCTCGGTGTATAAATACATATTGTAGACTCCTTTCTTCGTGAAATAACAGAAAATATTTCTCCAAATATGAGATCTGAATTTTCTCAGTGTGTATCTCACAATCGTGAGTAATCAAATTTGTATTTCATCTCTTGTTTCATTGAATATATGAGTCAAGCTTAGTAATAGATAGTCCAAATTAAAAGAAATGAATAATTACAATATGAAAAAGATTTAAAAGCTCTATCTTCTAATTTTATATGTCTATTAATACATTGTGAGCGTGTATATGAATGAAATAGAAAATGAAACACAAACTTCAAACATGAGATACTAAATCTGCTAAACCACTGCAGAAATCTCCGTCTACTATTAATTAATACTAGGGGTGGCAAAATGGGTTGAACCCAATGGGTCCAACCCATTATAGGTGGGTTGGGTTGGGTTGGTTTTGATGAAATTTAAATTGGGTTGGTTTGGGTTGGGTCAATGATGGGTTAGGAAAGTAATGGGTCCTTAATGGGTTATGGTGGGTTGATATTGGGTTTGAGTTGGGTCTTTAATGGTTTAAGATTAATTATCCAATTTTAATGTTTTATTACTATTTTACCCTCCCCATAAATTAAATATTATATTTTTATTCATAAACTTTTTAAACATAATTACACATTTTTTACACATACTAACACATATTTACACACACTAACACAATAACATATTTTTTACACACATTTACACACTAACATAATTTTACACGTATTTTCACACACGAACACGATTTTTAACTCGTTTGCCAAATTTTCAACCTGTTCTATTTATTTTAGACTCGTTTGACCAATTTTGGATCAATTTCACCAATTTTTCAACCCGTTCAATCTATTTTGGACTCGTTTGACCCGTTTTTGACCATTTTAACCCGTTTTTCGACTTATTCGATCTATTTTGGACTCGTTTGACCAATTTTGGACCCGTTTCATCCATTTATTGACCTATTAGACCTGTTTTGGACTTATTTGGCCCATTTTGAGCTCGTTTCACCTGTTTTTCAACTTGTTCAACCTATTTTGGACTCGTTTGACCCATTTCGGACCATTTTAATCGGTTTTTCGACCTATTCGACCAATTTTGGACTCGTTTGACTAGTTTTGGACCTCTTTCACTCGTTTTTCAACCTATTCGATCTATTTTGGACTCGTTTGGCCAATTTTAGACCTATTTCACCGATTTTTTTGTGTGTTTGAATTATTTTAGACCCATTTGATCCATTTTTTGACTTATTCAACCCATTTTGGGCTTGCTTCACCTATTTTTCAATATGTTTGATTTATTTTGAGTCCGTTTCACCCGTTTTTCGACTTGTTCAACCTATTTTGGACTCGTTTGACCCATTTCAGACCATTTTTATCGGTTTTTCGCCCTATTCGACTAATTTTGGACTCGTTTGACCAGTTTTGGACCTCTTTCACTCGTTTTCCAAGCTATTCGATCTATTTTGGACTTGTTTGGCCCATTTTAGACCTATTTCACAGATTTTTTATGTGTTTGATTATTTTAGACCCATTTGATCCATTTTTTGAATTGTTCAACCAATTTGGGCTTGTTTCAACCTATTTTTAGCATGTTTACTCTAACGTATCATATATATCCAAATTTGGTGAATATGATCTAAAATGGGCCAAATAGATCCAAAATAAGTAAAATGGATCCAACTGGGCTAAATGGATCCAAATGGGTAAAATGTGGGTTAAATGGATCCAACTGGGCTAAATGTGGGTAAAATGGATTCAAGTGGATAAAATGGATCCAAAATGGGTAAAATGAATCCAAGTGGGTAAAATTGATCCAAAATGGGTAAAATGAATCCAAATGGGTAAAATGTGGGTTAAATGGATCCAACTGGGCTAAATGTGGGTAAAATGGATTCAAGTGGATAAAATGGATCCAAAATGGGTAAAATGGATCCAAGTGGGTAAAATGGATCCAAGTGGGTAAAATTGATCCAAAATGGGTAAAATGGATCCAAATGGGCTAAATGGATCCAAATGGGTAAAATAGATCCAACTGGGCTAAATGGATCCAAATGGGTAAAATGAATCCAAGTGGGTAAAATAGATCCAAATGGATAAAATGTGGGTTAAATTGATTCAAATGGGTAAAATGGATTCAAGTGGATTAATTTAATACCTATAATGTACATACACTTCTAAATATATCATTTTGTCGTATCGGATACTCGTATCTCACAATCTTTACGTGAAAAAAGAAATTCTATTTCCGTATCTGTATCATATAGTGTTTGTATCTATGTATCATAGATTAATACATAGTATCGTTACGTCAGTTCTCAATTTGATTTAACTATTTGCGTTATAATCATCCAAAATTTGTTCTCACTTCTCACTAAGCAAGTATTAAATTAATTTCTAACCAAGAATTATAAGACCCAAAAATTATTGATTAATTTGGGCTCGAACATGCATAAAACCGGCTTCCGATATCTTTAATTTATGTCACATGCATCCTATGATTCCAGCTAAAGAATTCAGCTCAATAAAAAAAGATATAATATAGCTGAAGAAATCTGGCGCAATGATACAAATACAGAATACTATATGGATTCATAGACATATGAGTAAGGTAAAATATGAAAATATTTACTTTTATTGATTAAAGAAAAACCTTAATTGAATTTATTTTTATTAAATTTGATAGTAAATAATTGATATTATATATATTCTATATGAAAAACTTTATCCTTATATAAATATCAAAAATATATTCATATATATATTATCAGTGTGTGTAATTGAGATAATTCTGTTTGTGCAACACTTTCTGGACACTGAACAGTTTCCTCCGTACGTAGTCCGTAGAGTAGATTAACTTCTATTCACATGCGTGAACTACGAGACATTTTGGGATTGAAGTCCATTAGTGACAAACGATAGAATTTTTTACGCACATTCGATAAAATTAAAACGATACGGAAAAAATTAGCACAGCTCCGGATGATGACTACACGGAGAAATGGTCAAAGAAAGAAATTAAAACGAAAACAACAAATTATACTTCAGTTTGAATGTTCCATCAAGATTGATGGTCCTGCATATATGCCTTCACATCTTTTACATAGGTTTGACAATCATGTCACATATATCTGCAGCATTGAACCATATAAGAAAATATTGCTGACCTCATGAATCAACAAGTGCAATGTGGTCACCTCTTTCATTAATGGACTCACTTTTTATTTATTTTTTTGTTCTCAAAGTTGGAAAAATTAAAGCTTTCACTGAACGGTTTCAGAATATTATTTGTGTGGTTGGGGTGGGGGCTTCGAATTATAGAGACGACTCATTACAATTCAATACAACTCAGTGTATATGTATGTAGATAACATTAATGAATGTAGATAATGACAACATATCAGTCTCTTGAAACTAAACCTGGTCAGCCATGAGCTAAACCCCAGCTGCTGCTTCTGGAATATTTTGAAGAAATTATGAAAAGAAAAGCATAAATAATAGGGATAATTACCAACGGTCCCCCCTGAGGTTTGGCGTTATTACAGAATACCCCCTGAGGTTTCGGAAATTACGAACTCCCACTTGGGCCATTATCTCCTCCGTTAAATTTAACGGATTGTGTGAAATTTACTATTTTACTCCTACTATGTTGAAATTCAGGGGGATATATGTAATAAAGAGCCAAAGGTAAGGGGGCTAATGCAAGGACTGAATTTGTTAAGAGAGTTTGATGTAGCTACTTGAGTTTTGTGTCTACCTAGCATTTTTTTTAATAAAATGCTACTTAATGTTATTTTAATATTTTTATGATAGACTAATTTCATACCTACAGTTTATGGATGCTTAATATTTTCTATAGATATTGACCATACATGTTCAATGTTTGAAATAACTATTTAAACGGCTGACGGATATTTTTGTGAATTTACTAATGCATTTGTTGATATTAGTGTATTTGTTATGATTTTCAATTTTGAGGAAAAAAATTGATAATGCACTAGTTGATCTTTGTGAGGGTTTTTTTATATGAATTTTTATTTTGAGGGAAAATTTGTTATAATTGCAAATAAATTATTTTAAATTAACTTTAAATGGACTTGTACAAAATATATTTAAAACTAAGAAATAAATATGAAAGAAAATTTATAACTTATCATATTTTATAGAAATAAATATACATGGAATATCTAATTCAATTTATATTTATAGATAAAATATAAAATATTAAATTAAATAACAACTTTTTAAATACAAAAAATCCAAAATTAACTAATATTACAATTATATCATTAAACTCGAAGTAAAATTACAATATACCCCCTAAGGGTGTTTTTGGAATTTAAATTTGAATTTAACGGTGTAATTAACGGCCGATGCTATTTGTAAGCGAGGGTGTACTATTCAGGGGGGAGTTCGTAATTTCCGAAACCTCAGGGGCTATTCTCTAATAACGCCAAACCTCAGGGGGGCGTTGGTAATTATCCCTAAATAATATTGATCACTCCAAAAGCTAATTGTTGAAGGGAGGATTGTCAAGAAATTACATATTGATCACCATATCTTTAAAAATCCAATGTGGGATATTTGATACATACCCCTCATATTCAGGGCCGTGGAAGACATGCGAGACATTTAGAGTGTGATGTTTGTAGGACCGGATATCTACGTGTGAAGAGACATGCATAAAATAGAACTTGTTCTGATATCACTGATGGCAAAAACAAGCACATTATTCTGTACTAAATATAGTTCTTGAAATTTCATTTTTGTTTTTAAATTTTTGGTGTAAAAATATTTTTACCAAAAATTATAAAACTACAGAAATCGGCCTGCTGGAGGTATGTTTTTAAGAACAAAATGAGAGCAACTGTATCATTAATTTTGGTATCAGATGGACGGTTCTTGTAAATACCAAATACATTACCTGCACGTTGGGAATATTTAATGACAAACTGCCCTACAGACAATTGCATAATAAGTTTATGGTCTGATAGTTATACTATTTTATGAGAGTATTAATGTGTACTCGTTTCGTATTATGTGTTTATGAGGGATATTTGTTACTTATTTTATTAAAATGCTACAATATTTTTCAGACTATTAATTGATTAATAATGGTCAATTCCACTCTCAGCTATTTAAAGGAACATCAACTACTTATATTGCCAACAAATTGAGAAAGTTTCAACTACTTATACTGGCACAAAATGAGAAAGTTTATTTCTGTTCTTGGTTTTGGCCTTTTGGGTACTGCACACGAGTAATCGTAGAGTTATAATCAGCACCCTGCTTAGTTGGATAGGGCAACACCGGGAAGCATATCCTGTTACTTTGTAATTTTTGTTTTTTGTTTTTTTGTTTTTTTTTTTCCCCTTGTGGAATAATATTTTTTACCTTTTTAAAAAAAAAAAAAGTTATAATTAATCAGCCGCTAATTGTGAACTAATTAATTAGAACAACGATAAGAGTCGTGCATGAGTCCATGTATTTACTTTTTTTCAATTGTACATGTTACCTAGAAACACTTTTTCTTTTTCTTTTTCTTTTAAACATATCACTCTCAAAGTTTTTTTAGTTTTTTTTTTTTTTTTTTTTTTTGACGACATCTATTATAATTTAATTATTCCTCATATTACTCTCATTAATATCTTATATTATCGGTTGTTTACTTTTGTTTTTTTAAATCTATCTTAATTGAATTTTAGCATTTGAGTGACCGTATTAATTGATTTCGGCTGGGCGTTCAACAAATTCACGAATCCCAAACATCAGCACGCGCCTCCCACGTTACATGAGGAGAAAAGGGGTGTTAGTTATTTAACACCCCTTAATTAGTGTTTACTTCAATATTTGTAAGGCCCTGTGGTAGACATGAAGCCTTAGATTATCTTGAAAAAGATCATGATATTTAGCAACTCCAAGAGTTGCTAAATAGCAAGAAATTTTGGTTGAGGGTGAAATTATATATTTGTCCTTACTTTTTCCATCAGATATATATTCATTTGGCATTGGACTTAGGAATAAAGGGCATAATGAGAAATTACCAATAGTAATACAATCACGTAAAAATTAAAAGATAGGATATTTAGTAATATTGTAAACTAATGAAGTAAAAAATGGTTAATGGGTAATATAATAGAATTTGACAATTCATTTTCTTATCCAATTAGATTACCACACCCATCCAGATGGGTAGAACCGTAATTATTCTGACTTCTAACTTCTAAGCAACATCAGAGCAATAAGTGGACTACTAATTGTCATATACTGAGTGTGATGTGTTGATGTGGACGGGTAAGTCATATATTTGTCATTTTTCCCAATCTCTTCTTTTACACAAATTTTTGAGACATTTGCCGGAGGAGAAAGAGAAACCATTATGCAACAAGGAATTTGCACAATTTTGATTATTTTCTATTCATTTTCTTACCCAATTAGATTGCCACACTCATCCAGAGAGGGGTAGAACCGTAATTATTTTGACTTCTAACTTCTAAGCAACATCAGAGCAATAAGTGGACTACTTATTATCATATACTGAGTGTGACGTGTTGACGTGGACGGGAAAAAGTCATATATTTGTCCTTTTTCCCAGTCTCTTCTTTTACACAAATTTTTGAGACATTTGCTGGAGGAGAAAGAGAAACCATTATGTAACAAGGAAATTGCACAATTTTGATTATTTACTCTTCATTTTCTTACCTGATTAGATTACCACACTCATCCATAGAGGGGCGAAGCCGTAATTATCCTGGCTTCTAACTTCTAAGCAACATCAGAGCAATAAGTGGACTACTTATTGTCATATACTGAGTGTGAAGTGTTGATGTGGACGGGGTAAAAGTCATATATTTGTCATTTTCTCCAATCTCTTCTTTTACACAAATTGTTGAGACATTTGCTGGAGGAGAAAGAGAAACCATTATGTAACAAGGAATTTGCACAATTTTGATTATTTATATTTATTTTGATTATTCATTCAAAAAGCCCCCAGCTGACACATTTTTTGAGTTAGTAGACACATTTGTCGCCGGAGCAAAATGTGTCCCGAAATTGTTAGTGGGGGTCACTTGGTAAGTCGATTTTATAATTTTTTCAACTTTAATTTAAGCTAACAAAAGCCGCCAGTTAGCCTATTATTAAATGCATTGCCACAAATTTGCATCCAAATTATCCTCCGAGTAGCAGATCAAAGTCTAGCAGCGAAACCGAGAAGGATTCTATGCCAATTTATACCTTGAAAATGAGGCAAAACAAGAGTTTAAGCTGAAGAAAAGTATTTTAATTGAGTGAATAGTGTGGCCGGTGTGATTGTCTTGGGAGGGAAATTTTCCCAACAAAAGGATTGTATTAGTTGGCTTTTTTTATTTTTATTTTTACATGGATAAAAATGATACATATACACTGGTATTTGATGTGGCCCTGGTGGTATCGCCACATAAAAGAAAATAATGCCACATTGGATTACGGGTTGGGTTTCAGGAGGGTTTTAGGGTCTCCGGCGAAAAAATACATTAAATTGTAACTTTTTTGGGTGCTGTGGGGTAATCTTGTCACCGGAAAAGTTATTGTACCAAAAATGGAAGAGGAGGTATGCTTTTCAACTCGATAACTTTCATTTCATTTTAGTTTTCATTTTTAGATAGGATCAGTAGTTGTTAGTGCACCATTTATAATTCTCTTTGTCACTTGAGTTGATTTTTTTTTTTTTTTTTTTTTTTTGATCCACTATGAACTTCTTAGTTTTCTGGATCTCTTAGTTGATGTGGGTGAATTCTCCCACCATCCAATCAACCTCACAAGCATAGTGGTCAAGAGCAATACTTTGCCCAAGAACCGTAGCAATACTATCTTGTTTCCATAGGAGATACCCGAGATACCCAATTATACTGTGGATGCTATTATGAGCATGCAGGGGAATCCACCTCAGCTTCTTGGTGAAGGAGCGTATGGAAGGGGATATTTACCCAGCATCGATATCGTGATTAAACAATCGAAAATGGAAGGTGACGAGGGAAACGAACGACGTATCTTAAAGTGTTTTAGGGTAGGTTGATTATTGATTTGAATTAAATTTCGTTTGGTATCAAAGTCATCTCGTAATTTATTTAAGACAGGCTGAGGCAAGATTCCTACGTATGGTTCAGCATGAAAATATCATAAGATGCGTAGGCCAGTGGCGTACCAATACGGAGCACTATTTGGTGCTGCAAAAGGTCCAAGGGGGTAATTTGACCGAGAACATGGACAATAAGTATTTTTTCAGATTTTATTCGGTATTTGAATTTTTAAATTTATTTTACACTCTATTGTAAAAGTTTGTTCAATTTTTTTTGTAAGCACTGACTTGGCCTCAAACGCTGAATATCATAATGCAAATTGCCTATGGTATTCACGTGGCTCATGAGAGAAATCTTCGCATAGGAGATATGAAGCCGGATAATGTTCTTTTAGACGAGGTACTATTATTCATAACGTTAAATACTTTATAAAAGACATATATTTGTCCTTTTTCTCAGTCTCTTCTTTTACACAAATTTTTGAGACATTTGCTAGAGGAGAAAGAGAAACCATTATGTAACAAGGAAATTGCATAATTTTGATTATTTACTATTCATTTTCTTACCCGATTAGATTACCACACTCATCCAGAGAGGGGCGAAGCCGTAATTATCCTGGCTTCTAACTTCTAAGCACCATCAGAGCAATAAGTGGACTACTTATTGTCATATACTGAGTGTGAAGTGTTGATGTGGACGGGGTAAAAGTCATATATTTGTCATTTTCTCCAATCTCTTATTTTACACAAATTGTTGAGACATTTGCTGGAGGAGAAAGAGAAACCATTATGTAACAAGGAATTTGCACAATTTTGATTATTTATATTCATTTTGATTATTCATTCAAAAAGCCCCCAGCTGACACATTTTTTGAGTTAGTAGACACATTTGTCGCCGAAGCAAAATGTGTCCCGAAATTGTTAGTGGGGATCACTTGGTAAGTCGATTTTATAATTTTTTCAACTTTAATTTAAGCTAACAAAAGCCGCCAGTTAGCCTATTATTAAATGCATTGCCACAAATTTGCATCCAAATTATCATCCGAGTAGCAGATCAAAGTCTAGCAGCGAAACCGAGAAGGATTCTATGCCAATTTATACCTTGAAAATGAGACAAAACAAGAGTTTAAGCTGAAGAAGAGTATTTTAATTGAGTGAATAGTGTGGCCGGTGTGATTGTCATGGGAAGGAAATTTTCCCAACAAAAGGATTGTATTAGTTTGCTTTTTTTTATTATTTTTTTTACATGGATAAAAATGATACATATACACTGGTGTTTGATGTGGCCCTGGTGGTATCGCCACATAAAAGAAAATAATGCCACATTGGATTACGGGTTGGGTTTCAGGCGGGTTTTAGGGTCTCCGGCGAAAAAATACATTAAATTGTAACTTTTTGGGAGCTGTGGGGTAATCTTGTCACCTGAAAAGTTGTTGTACCAAAAATGAAAGAGGAGGTATGCTTTTCAACTCGATAACTTTCATTTCATTTTAGTTTTCATTTTTAGATAGGATCAGTAGTTGTTAGTGCACCATTTACAATTCTCTTTGTCACTTAAGTTGATTTTTTTTGTTTTTTTGATCCACTATGAACTTCCTAGTTTTCTGGAGCTCTTAGTTGATGTGGGTGAATTCTCCCACCATCCAATCAACCTCACAAGCATAGATATCAAGAGCAATACTCTGACCAAGAACCGTAGCAATGCTATCTTGTTTCCAAAGGAGATACCCGAGATACCCACTTATACTGTGGATGCTATTACGCGCAAGCTGGGGAATCCACCTCAGCTTCTTGGTGAAAGAGCGTATGGATGGATGTATTTACCCAGTATTGATATCGTGATTAAACAATCGAAAATGGAAGGGGACGAGAGAAACGCACGACGTATCTTTAAGTGTTTTAGGGTAGGTTGATTATTGATTTTAATGAAATTTCGTTTGGTATCAAAGTCATCTCCTAATTTATTTAAGACAGACTGAGGCAAGATTCCTATGTATGGTTCAGCATGAAAATATCATAAGATGCGTAGGCCAGTGGCGTACCAATTCGGAGCACTATTTGGTGCTGCAAAAGGTCCAAGGGGGTAATTTGATAGAGAACATGGACAGTAAGTATTTTTTCACATTTTATTCGGTATTTGAATTTTTAAATTTATCTTACACTCTATTGTAAAAGTTTGTTTAATTTTTTTTGGTAGCACTGACTTGGCCTCAAACGCTGAATATCATAAGGCAAATTGCCCGGATAGTGTTCTTTTAGACGAGGTACTATTATTCATAACGTTAAATACTTTATAAAAGTTAGAATTTATTTTCATATATTTTTTTGTTTAATAGGAAAAATTTGTGAAATTGGCCGATTTCGGCGGGTCAAGGCACACAGGCCGTCAAAAATATCTGGATATCGACCCATTTCTTATTAGAGAGGTAGTAGCTTATTTAATATTCGTCACTTGCAAACTTTCTCTATTTAATTTTTTTTTTTGTGACAATTCTCTCTCTAATTAATGTTCATCATTCAGGATTTGAGGTTAAGAAGTTAAAAGCTTCGATCTAAATAGAAAAATAAAGGAAAACTTTATGTAAATATCCATTGGATGTTGGGATGTTCCCTTTAGTTTTTTTATTATCTTAAAGTCGATTTTCATTGCAAATAAAAAGTATGAGGAGTTAAAAAATAGTTTTTCTTTAGAAAAATAAGTTTGAAGCAGATTCTCTCCTTTACTTTTTATATCAGGTTGATTATATTGAAAAATGATACGTTTTTTAAATTTTTTTTTAAATTTAGGAATAACAAATGTGGGGGACGATGTATACAACCTTGGCGTTATAATTTTGCAGCTACTACGGAGGGAGACGAATGTGTTAATTGACAACATGCAAGTTGATTATATTGAAAAATGATATGTTTTTTTTTTTAATTTTTATTTTAAATTTAGGCATAACAGATGTGGGGGACGATGTATACAACCTTGGCGTTATAATTTTGCAGCTACTACGAAGGGAGACGAATGTGTTAATTGACAACATGCAAGTTGATTATATTGAAAAATGATATGTTTTTTTTATTTATTTATTTTAAATTTAGGCATAACAGATGTGGGGGACGATGTATACATCCTTGGCGTTATAATTTTGCAGCTACTACGAAGGGAGACGAATGTGTTAATTGACAACATGCAATTTGTCGAGCCTCTCATTAGTACTGACCAATTACCCGAGAGACACCACATTACAGAGGTTGTCCATCACTTGGAGAATCTTTGACGGAAGGTAATTGTTATCAATAGTTGTTTAGTGTGCTACGGATTTGTGACGTTGCACTTGGCTTCAGCTTAAACTCCTGTTTGGTCTCATTTTCAAGGTATAAATTGGCATAGAACCTTTTCAGTTTCGCTGCTAGACTTTGATTTGCTACTCGGATAATAATTTGGATGCAAAATTATGGCAATACATTCAATAATAGGCTAAATTGGGGCTTTTGTTAGCTTAAATTAAAGTTGAAAAAATTGCAAAATGGTGATACCAAGTGATCCCCAGTAGCAATTTTGGAATACTTTTGGGTTCGGCGATAAATGTGTCCAACAACTCAAAAAGCCCCCAGTTGACACATTTTTTGAGTTAGTGGACACATTTGTCGCTGGAGCAAAATGTGTTCCGAAATTGCTAGTGGGGGTCATTTGGTATCCCGATTTTCAAATTTTCCCAACTTTAATTTAATCTAACAAAAGCACCCAGTTAGCCTATTATTGAATGCATTGCCATAATTTTGCATCCAAATTATCATCCGAGTAGCAGATCAAAGTCTAGCAGAGAAAAAGAAAAGGATTCTATGCCATTTTATACCTCGAAAATGAGACCAAACAAGAGTTTAAGCTGAAGAAGAGTATTTTAATTAAGTGAATAATGTGCTGGCCGGTTTGATTGTCTTGGGAGGGAAATTTTCCCAACAAAAGGAATGTTTTAGTTGGCTTTTTTTATTATTTTTTTTTCACATGGATAAAAATGATGCACACACACCGGTATTTGATGTGGCCATGGCGGTATCGCCACATAAAAGAAAATACTGCCACATCGAATTACGGGTCGGGTTTTAGGGTCTCCGGTGAAAAAATACATTAAATTGTAACTTTTTGGGAGCTGTGGGGTAGTCTTGTCACCGGAAAAGTTATTGTACCAACTTTACTGAAAGAGTATAGTTGGTATACCATTTTTGTAATTTTTCCTTTTTAGAAACTTCCATCAAATTTATTAACCATATATATAATTTTTAAATGGTCAAAGTCAGATGAAAAATATCTTCGCATTTTAACAACTAAAAAATATTATAAATTTTTTTTTCAACGCACAATTCCAAAGTAGTTAGATCAATTTGAACCTGAGTCATTATCGCGAAAAGAAAACCCTTAATCACCCAAAACCAATATTATTAATATTTTTTTTGTCTAATATATTTTAGCTTGGGTTTAAAATCTTCTGCCATTTTTTTCTTTGTAAGTACGTAGAAGTGGAACATATTTTTATTTTATTTATTTTTCCTTATGTATTGAATTTTCTTTTAATATATACATACATGTACACTTAAAAAGTTACGAAATCAAAAAGTATGCTTTGGAATTGAAGGTACAACCGCATAGTATTGGCTCATTAAAAATAGAAATTGAAAAGCATGCTTTTGTACGGTAGTACACAAAAGGGTGGAAAATTGGGAATAATATCATGACTCTCATATGAGTGCACCGAAGATTGGTTACCGCTGTCAGGCTGCTATAATGATGTGATTGCTGCTCGCAAAATGCTCCTAACCAAGTTCGGTTTTACTCCCAATGAAGTAAATGTGCTCACTGATGAGTCTGGGAGCAAGGAAATGCCTACAAGCACGAGAATCAAGTCCGTTCTCCATGACTTGATATCTGGAATTGGGGAAGATGGCCTTGTATTTTTTCATTTCTCCGGAAATGGGACCCAATTCCCATTTGGGAAAGACAAAATAGAGGAGGCAATCGTCCCTTCGGATTGCAACTTCATCACAAGTATGCAATTTACCTTCATTTTATTCGCACATATTTGTTTTATTTAATCTATATTGATCATAAATACAATAGAGTTTTAGTCTGAATATCAGAAAAGGATTCTATGCCATTTTATACCTCGAAAATGAGACCAAACAAGAATTTAAGCTGAAGAAGAGTATTTTAATTAAGTGAATAGTGTGTTGGCCAGTGTGATTGTCTTGGGAGGGAAATTTTCCCAACAAAAGGAAATGTATTAGTTGGCTTTTTTTATTTTTTTTACATGGATAAAAATGATACATATACACTGGTATTTGATGTGGCCATGGCAGTACCGCCATATAAAAGAAAATAATGCCATCTCGGATTACGAGTCGGGTTTTAGGGTCTACGACGAAAAAATGCATTAAATATTAACTTTTTGGGAGCTGTGGGGTAATCTCGTCACCGAAAAAGTTATTGTATCAACTTTACTGAAAGAGTGTAGTTGGTATACCATCTTTACAATTTTTCCTATTTAGAAACTTCCATCTTTATAATATTTGAAATTTATTAACCTTATATATAATTGTTAAATGTTCAAAGTCAGATGAAAAATATCTTCTCATTTTAACAACTAAACAATATTATAAAAAAAAATTTCAACACACAATTCAAAAGTAGTTAGCTCAATTTGAACCTGAGTCATTATCGCGAAATGAAAACCCTTAATCACCCAAAACCATTATTATTAATATTTTTTTTGTCTAATATATTTTAGCTTGGGTTTAAAATCTTCTGCAATTTTTTTCTTTGTAAGTACGTAGAAGTGGAACATATTTTTATTTTATTTATTTTTCCTTATGTATTGAATTTTCTTTTAATATATACATACATGTACACTTAAAAAGTTACGAAATCAAAAAGTACGCTTTGGAATTGAAGGTACAACCGCATAGTATTGGCTCATTAAAAATAGAAATCGAAAAGCATGCTTTTGTACGGTGGTAGACAAAAGGGTGGAAAATTGGGAATAATATCATGACTCTCATATGAGTGCACCGAAGATTGGTTACCGCTGTCAGGCTGCTACAATGATGTGATTGCTGCTCGCAAAATGCTCCTAACCAAGTTCGGTTTTACTCCCAATGAAGTAAATGTGCTCACTGATGAGTCTGGGAGCAAGGAAATGCCTACGGGCGCGAGAATCAAGTCCGTTCTCCATGACTTGATTTCTGGAATTGGAGAAGATGGTCTTGTATTTTTTCATTTCTCCGGACATGGGACCCAATTCCCATTTGGGAAAGACAAAATAGAGGAGGCAATCGTCCCTTCGGATTGCAACTTCATCACAAGTATGCAATTTACCTTCATTTTATTCGCACATATTTGTTTTATTTAATCTATATTGATCATAAATACAATAGAGTTTTAGTCTGAATATCAGAAAAGGATTCTATGCCACTTTATACCTCGAAAATGAGACCAAACAAGAATTTAAGCTGAAGAAGCGTATTTTAATTAAGTGAATAGTGTGTTGGCCAGTGTGATTGTCTTGGGAGGGAAATTTTCCCAACAAAAGGAAATGTATTAGTTGGCTTTTTTGATTTTTTTTTTACATGGATAAAAATGATACATATACACTGGTATTTGATGTGGCCATGGCGGTACCGCCATATAAAAGAAAATAATGCCACCTCGGATTACGGGTCGGGTTTTAGGGTCTGCGGCGAAAAAATACATTAAATATTAACTTTTTGGGAGCTGTGGGGTAATCTCGTCACCGAAAAAGTTATTGTATCAACTTTACTGAAAGAGTGTAGTTGGTATACCATCTTTATAATTTTTCCTATTTAGAAACTTCCATCTTTATAAAATTTGAAATTTATTAACCTTATATACAATTGTTAAATGTTCAAAGTCAGATGAAAAATATCTTCTCATTTTAACAACTAAACAATATTATAAAAAAAAATTTCAACACACAATTCAAAAGTAGTTAGGTCAATTTGAACCTGAGTCATTATCGCGAAATGAAAACCCTTAATCACCCAAAACCATTATTATTAATATTTTTCTTGTCTAATATATTTTAGCTTGGGTTTAAAATCTTCTGCAATTTTTTTCTTTGTAAGTACGTAGAAGTGGAACATATTTTTATTTTATTTATTTTTCCTTATGTATTGAATTTTCTTTTAATATATACATACATGTACACTTAAAAAGTTACGAAATCAAAAAGTACGCTTTGAAATTGAAGGTACAACAGCATAGTATTGGCTCATTAAAAATAGAAATCGAAAAGCATGCTTTTGTACGGTGGTAAACAAATGGGTTGAAATTTGGGAATAATATCATGACTCTCATATGAGTGCACCGAAGATTGGTTACCGCTGTCAGGCTGCAACAATGATGTGATTGCTACTCGCAAAATGCTCCTAACCAAGTTCGGTTTTACTCCCAATGAAGTAAATGTGCTCACTGATGAGTCTGGGAGCAAGGAAATGCCTACGGGCGCGAGAATCAAGTCCGTTCTCCATGACTTCATTTCTGGAATTGGAGAAGATGGCCTTGTATTTTTTCATTTCTCCGGAAATGGGACCCAATTCCCATTTGGGAAAGACAAAATAGAGGAGGCAATCGTCCCTTCGGATTGCAACTTCATCACAAGTATGCAATTTACCTTCATTTTATTCGCACATATTTGTTTTATTTAATCTATATTGATCATAAATACAATAGAGTTTTAGTCTGAATATCAGAAAAGGATTCTATGCCATTTTATACCTCGAAAATGAGACCAAACAAGAATTTAAGCTGAAGAAGAGTATTTTAATTAAGTGAATAGTGTGTTGGCCAGTGTGATTGTCTTGGGAGGGAAATTTTCCCAACAAAAGGAAATGTATTAGTTGGCTTTTTTTATTTTTTTTACATGGATAAAAATGATACATATACACTGGTATTTGATGTGGCCATGGCAGTACCGCCATATAAAAGAAAATAATGCCATCTCGGATTACGAGTCGGGTTTTAGGGTCTACGACGAAAAAATACATTAAATATTAACTTTTTGGGAGCTGTGGGGTAATCTCGTCACCGAAAAAGTTATTGTATCAACTTTACTGAAAGAGTGTAGTTGGTATACCATCTTTACAATTTTTCCTATTTAGAAACTTCCATCTTTATAATATTTGAAATTTATTAACCTTATATATAATTGTTAAATGTTCAAAGTCAGATGAAAAATATCTTCTCATTTTAACAACTAAACAATATTATAAAAAAAAATTTCAACACACAATTCAAAAGTAGTTAGCTCAATTTGAACCTGAGTCATTATCGCGAAATGAAAACCCTTAATCACCCAAAACCATTATTATTAATATTTTTTTTGTCTAATATATTTTAGCTTGGGTTTAAAATCTTCTGCAATTTTTTTCTTTGTAAGTACGTAGAAGTGGAACATATTTTTATTTTATTTATTTTTCCTTATGTATTAAATTTTCTTTTAATATATACATACATGTACACTTAAAAAGTTACGAAATCAAAAAGTACGCTTTGGAATTGAAGGTACAACCGCATAGTATTGGCTCATTAAAAATAGAAATCGAAAAGCATGCTTTTGTACGGTGGTAAACAAAAGGGTGGAAAATTGGGAATAATATCATGACTCTCATATGAGTGCACCGAAGATTGGTTACCGCTGTCAGGCTGCTACAATGATGTGATTGCTGCTCGCAAAATGCTCCTAACCAAGTTCGGTTTTACTCCCAATGAAGTAAATGTGCTCACTGATGAGTCTGGGAGCAAGGAAATGCCTACGGGCGCGAGAATCAAGTCCGTTCTCCATGACTTGATTTCTGGAATTGGAGAAGATGGTCTTGTATTTTTTCATTTCTCCGGACATGGGACCCAATTCCCATTTGGGAAAGACAAAATAGAGGAGGCAATCGTCCCTTCGGATTGCAACTTCATCACAAGTATGCAATTTACCTTCATTTTATTCGCACATATTTGTTTTATTTAATCTATATTGATCATAAATACAATAGAGTTTTAGTCTGAATATCAGAAAAGGATTCTATGCCACTTTATACCTCGAAAATGAGACCAAACAAGAATTTAAGCTGAAGAAGCGTATTTTAATTAAGTGAATAGTGTGTTGGCCAGTGTGATTGTCTTGGGAGGGAAATTTTCCCAACAAAAGGAAATGTATTAGTTGGCTTTTTTGATTTTTTTTTTACATGGATAAAAATGATACATATACACTGGTATTTGATGTGGCCATGGCGGTACCGCCATATAAAAGAAAATAATGCCACCTCGGATTACGGGTCGGGTTTTAGGGTCTGCGGCGAAAAAATACATTAAATATTAACTTTTTGGGAGCTATGGGGTAATCTCGTCACCGAAAAAGTTATTGTATCAACTTTACTGAAAGAGTGTAGTTGGTATACCATCTTTACAATTTTTCCTATTTAGAAACTTCCATCTTTATAATATTTGAAATTTATTAACCTTATATACAATTGTTAAATGTTAAAAGTCAGATGAAAAATATCTTCTCATTTTAACAACTAAACAATATTATAAAAAAAAAATTCAACACACAATTCAAAAGCAGTTAAGTCAATTTGAACCTGAGTCATTATCGCGAAATGAAAACCCTTAATCACCCAAAACCAATATTATTAATATTATATTTTAGCTTGGGTTTAAAATCTTCTGTAATTTTTTTCTTTGTAAGTACGTAGAAGTGGAACATATTTTTATTTTATTTATTTTTCCTTTTGTATTGAATTTTCTTTTAATATATTCACACATGTACTCTTAAAAAGTTACGAAATCAAAAAGTACGCTTTGGAATTGAAGGTACAACCGCATAGTATTGGGTGGAAAATTGGGAATAATATCATGACTCTCATATGAGTGCACCGAAGATTGGTTACCGCTGTCAGGCTGCTACAATGATGTGATTGCTGCTCGCAAAATGCTCCTAACCAAGTTCGGTTTTACTCCCAATGAAGTAAATGTGCTCACTGATGAGCCTGGGAGCAAGGAAATGCCTACGGGCGCGAGAATCAAGTCCGTTCTCCATGACTTGATTTCTGGAATTGGAGAAGATGGCCTTGTATTTTTTCATTTCTCCGGACATGGGACCCAATTCCCATTTGGGAAAGACAAAATAGAGGAGGCAATCGTCCCTTCGAATTGCAACTTCATCACAAGTATGCAATTTACCTTCATTTTATTCGCACATATTTGTTTTATTTAATCTATATTGATCATAAATACAATAGAGTTTTAGTCTGAATATCAGAAAAGGATTCTATGCCATTTTATACCTCGAAAATGAGACCAAACAAGAATTTAAGCTGAAGAAGCGTATTTTAATTAAGTGAATAGTGTGTTGGCCAGTGTGATTGTCTTGGGTGCGAAATTTTCCCAACAAAAGGAAATGTATTAGTTGGCTTTTTTTATTTTTTTTTTACTTGGATAAAAATGATATATATACACTGGTATTTGATGTGGCCATGGCGGTACCGCCATATAAAAGAAAATAATGCCACCTCGGATTACGGGTTGGGTTTTAGGGTCTGCGGCGAAAAAATACATTAAATATTAACTATTTGGGAGCTGTGGGGTAATCTCGTCACCGAAAAAGTTATTGTATCAACTTTACTGAAAGAGTGTAGTTGGTATACCATCTTTACAATTTTTCCTATTTAGAAACTTCCATCTTTATAATATTTGAAATTTATTAACCTTACATACAATTGTTAAATGTTCAAAGGCAGATGAAAAATTTCTTCTCATTTTAACAACTAAACAATATTATAAAAAAAAATTTCAACACACAATTCAAAAGTAGTTAGGCCAATTTGAACCTGAGTCATTATCGCTAAATGAAAACCCTTAATCACCCAAAACCAATATTATTAATATTTTTCTTGACTAATATATTTTAGCTTGGGTTTAAAATCTTCTGCAATTTTTTTCTTTGTAAGTACGTAGAAGTGGAACATATTTTTATTTTATTTATTTTTCCTTATGTATTGAATTTTCTTTTAATATATTCACACATGTACACTTAAAAAGTTACGAAATCAAAAAGTACGCTTTTGAATTGAAGGTACAACCGCATAGTATTGGCTCATTAAAAATAGAAATCGAAAAGCATGCTTTTGTACGGTGGTAAACAAAAGGGTGGAAAATTGGGAATAATATCATGACTCTCATATGAGTGCACCGAAGATTGGTTACCTCTGTCAGGCTGCTACAATGATGTGATTGCTGCTCGCAAAATGCTCCTAACCAAGTTCGGTTTTACTCCCAATGAAGTAAATGTGCTCACTGATGAGCCTGGGAGCAAGGAAATGACTACGGGCGCGAGAATCAAGTCCGTTCTCCATGACTTGATTTCTGGAATTGGAGAAGATGGCCTTGTATTTTTTCATTTCTCCGGACATGGGACCCAATTCCCATTTGGGAAAGACAAAATAGAGGAGGCAATCGTCCCTTCGGATTGCAACTTCGTCACAAGTATGCAATTTACCTTCATTTTATTCGCACATATTTGTTTTATTTAATCTATATTGATCATAAATACAATAGAGTTTTAGTCTGAATATCAGAAAAGGATTCTATGCCATTTTATACCTCGAAAATGAGACCAAACAAGAATTTAAGCTTAAGAAGCGTATTTTAATTAAGTGAATAGTGTGTTGGCCAGTGTGATTGTCTTGGGAGGGAAATTTTCCCAACAAAAGGAAATGTATTAGTTGGCTTTTTTGATTTTTTTTTTACTTGGATAAAAATGATATATATACACTGGTATTTGATGTGGCCATGGCGGTACCACCATATAAAAGAAAATAATGCCACCTCGGATTACGGGTTGGGTTTTAGGGTCTGCGGCGAAAAAATACATTAAATATTAACTATTTGGGAGCTGTGGGGTAATCTCGTCACCGAAAAAGTTATTGTATCAACTTTACTGAAAGAGTGTAGTTGGTATACCATCTTTACAATTTTTCCTATTTAGAAACTTCCATCTTTATAATATTTGAAATTTATTAACCTTACATACAATTGTTAAATGTTAAAAGTCAGATGAAAAATATCTTCTCATTTTAACAACTAAACAATATTATAAAAAAAAAATTCAACACACAATTCAAAAGCAGTTAGGTCAATTTGAACCTGAGTCATTATCGCGAAATGAAAACCCTTAATCACCCAAAACCAATATTATTAATATTATATTTTAGCTTGGGTTTAAAATCTTCTGTAATTTTTTTCTTTGTAAGTACGTAGAAGTGGAACATATTTTTATTTTATTTATTTTTCCTTTTGTATTGAATTTTCTTTTAATATATTCACACATGTACTCTTAAAAAGTTACGAAATCAAAAAGTACGCTTTGGAATTGAAGGTACAACCGCATAGTATTGGCTCATTAAAAATAGAAATCGAAAAGCATGCTTTTGTACGGTGGTAAACAAAAGGGTGGAAAATTGGGAATAATATCATGACTCTCATATGAGTGCACCGAAGATTGGTTACCGCTGTCAGGCTGCTACAATGATGTGATTGCTGCTCGCAAAATGCTCCTAACCAAGTTCGGTTTTACTCCCAATGAAGTAAATGTGCTCACTGATGAGCCTGGGAGCAAGGAAATGCCTACGGGCGCGAGAATCAAGTCCGTTCTCCATGACTTCATTTCTGGAATTGGAGAAGATGGCCTTGTATTTTTTCATTTCTCCGGACATGGGACCCAATTCCCATTTGGGAAAGACAAAATAGAGGAGGCAATCGTCCCTTCGGATTGCAACTTCATCACAAGTATGCAATTTACCTTCACTTTATTCGCACATATTTGTTTTATCTAATCTATATTGATCATAAATACAATAGAGTTTTAGTCTGAATATCAGAAAAGGATTCTATGCCATTTTATACCTCGAAAATGAGACCAAACAAGAATTTAAGCTGAAGAAGCGTATTTTAATTAAGTGAATAGTGTGTTGGCCAGTGTGATTGTCTTGGGAGGGAAATTTTCCCAACAAAAGGAAATGTATTGGTTGGCTTTTTTTATTTTTTTTTTACATGGATAAAAATGATACATATACACTGGTATTTGATGTGGCCATGGCGGTACCGCCATATAAAAGAAAATAATGCCACCTCGGATTACGGGTCGGGTTTTAGGGTCTGCGGGGAAAAAATACATTAAATATTAACTTTTTGGGAGCTGTGGGGTAATCTCGTCACCGAAAAAGTTATTGTATCAACTTTACTGAAAGAGTGTAGTTGGTATACCATCTTTACAAT
Organism: Lantana camara; assembly: GCA_037501455.1. Classification (NCBI taxonomy): domain Eukaryota; kingdom Viridiplantae; phylum Streptophyta; class Magnoliopsida; order Lamiales; family Verbenaceae; genus Lantana; species Lantana camara. The sequence continues at coordinate 18,326,692 of CM074863.1, read as the reverse complement.
TTTTCCTATTTAGAAACTTCCATCTTTATAATATTTGAAATTTATTAACCTTATATACAATTGTTAAATGTTCAAAGTCAGATGAAAAATATCTTCTCATTTTAACAACTAAACAATATTATAAAAAAAAAATTCAACACACAATTCAAAAGTAGTTAGGTCAATTTGAATCTGAGTCATTATCGCGAAATGAAAACCCTTAGTCACCCAAAACCAATATTATTAATATTATATTTTAGCTTGGGTTTAAAATCTTCTGCAATTTTTTTCTTTGTAAGTACGTAGAAGTGGAACATATTTTTATTTTATTTATTTTTCCTTATGTATTGAATTTTCTTTTAATATATTCACACATGTACACTTAAAAAGTTACGAAATCAAAAAGTACGCTTTGGAATTGAAGGTACAACCGCATAATATTGGCTCATTAAAAATAGAAATCGAAAAGCATGCTTTTGTACGGTGGTAAACAAAAGGGTGGAAAATTGGGAATAATATCATGACTCTCATATGAATGCACCGAAGATTGGTTACCGCTGTCAGGCTGCTACAATGATGTGATTGCTGCTCGCAAAATGCTCCTAACCAAGTTCGGTTTTACTCCCAATGAAGTAAATGTGCTCACTGATGAGCCTGGGAGCAAGGAAATGCCTACGGGCGCGAGAATCAAGTCCGTTCTCCATGACTTCATTTCTGGAATTGGAGAAGATGGCCTTGTATTTTTTCATTTCTCCGGACATGGGACCCAATTCCCATTTGGGAAAGACAAAATAGAGGAGGCAATCGTCCCTTCGGATTGCAACTTCATCACAAGTATGCAATTTACCTTCACTTTATTCGCACATATTTGTTTTATTTAATCTATATTGATCATAAATACAATAGAGTTTTAGTCTGAATATCAGAAAAGGATTCTATGCCATTTTATACCTCGAAAATGAGACCAAACAAGAATTTAAGCTGAAGAAGCGTATTTTAATTAAGTGAATAGTGTGTTGGCCAGTGTGATTGTCTTGGGAGGGAAATTTTCCCAACAAAAGGAAATGTATTAGTTGGCTTTTTTTATTTTTTTTTTTACATGGATAAAAATGATATATATTCACTGGTATTTGATGTGGCCATGGCGGTACCGCCATATAAAAGAAAATAATGCCACCTCGGATTACGGGTCGGGTTTTAGGGTCTGCGGCGAAAAAATACATTAAATATTAACTTTTTGGGAGCTGTGGGGTAATCTCGTCACCGAAAAAGTTATTGTATCAACTTTACTGAAAGAGTGTAGTTGGTATACCATCTTTACAATTTTTCCTATTTAGAAACTTCCATCTTTATAATATTTGAAATTTATTAACCTTATATACAATTGTTAAATGTTCAAAGTCAGATGAAAAATATCTTCTCATTTTAACAACTAAACAATATTATAAAAAAAAAATTCAACACACAATTCAAAAGTAGTTAGGTCAATTTGAACCTGAGTCATTATCGCGAAATGAAAACCCTTAATCACCCAAAACCAATATTATTAATATTATATTTTAGCTTGGGTTTAAAATCTTCTGCAATTTTTTTCTTTGCAAGTACGTAGAAGTGGAACATATTTTTATTTTATTTATTTTTCCTTATGTATTGAATTTTCTTTTAATATATTCATACATGTACACTTAAAAAGTTACGAAATAAAAAAGTACGCTTAGGAATTGAAGGTACAACCGCATAGTATTGGCTCATTAAAAATAGAAATCGAAAAGCATGCTTTTGTACGGTGGTAAACAAAAGTGTGGAAAATTGGGAATAATATCATGACTCTCATATGAGTGCACCGAAGATTGGTTACCGCTGTCAGGCTGCTACAATGATGTGATTGCTACTCGCAAAATGCTCCTAACCAAGTTCGGTTTTACTCCCAATGAAGTAAATGTGCTCACTGATGAGTCTGGGAGCAAGGAAATGCCTACGGGCGCGAGAATCAAGTCCGTTCTCCATGACTTCATTTCTGGAATTGGAGAAGATGGCCTTGTATTTTTTCATTTCTCCGGACATGGGACCCAATTCCCATTTGGGAAAGACAAAATAGAGGAGGCAATCGTCCCTTCGGATTGCAACTTCATCACAAGTATGCAATTTACCTTCACTTTATTCGCACATATTTGTTTTATTTAATCTATATTGATCATAAATACAATAGAGTTTTAGTCTGAATATCAGAAAAGGATTCTATGCCATTTTATACCTCGAAAATGAGACCAAACAAGAATTTAAGCTGAAGAAGCGTATTTTAATTAAGTGAATAGTGTGTTGGCCAGTGTGATTGTCTTGGGAGGGAAATTTTCCCAACCAAAGGAAATGTATTAGTTGGCTTTTTTTATTTTTTTTTTACAAGGATAAAAATGATACAAATATACTGGTATTTGATGTGGCCATGGCGGTACCGCCATATAAAAGAAAATAATGCCACCTCGGATTACGGGTCGGGTTTTAGGGTCTGCGGCGAAAAAATACATTAAATATTAACTTTTTGGGAGCTGTGGGGTAATCTCGCCACCGAAAAAGTTATTGTATCAACTTTACTGAAAGAGTGTAGTTGGTATACCATCTTTACAATTTTTCCTATTTAGAAACTTCCATCTTTATAATATTTGAAATTTATTAACCTTATATACAATTGTTAAATGTTCAAAGTCAGGTGAAAAATATCTTCTCATTTTAACAACTAAACAATATTATAAAAAAAAAATTCAACACACAATTCAAAAGTAGTTAGGTCAATTTGAACCTGAGTCATTATCGCGAAATGAAAACCCTTAATCACCCAAAACCAATATTATTAATATTATATTTTAGCTTGGGTTTAAAATCTTCTGCAATTTTTTTCTTTGTAAGTACGTAGAAGTGGAACATATTTTTATTTTATTTATTTTTCCTTATGTATTGAATTTTCTTTTAATATATTCATACATGTACACTTAAAAAGTTACGAAATAAAAAAGTACGCTTTGGAATTGAAGGTACAACCGCATAGTATTGGCTCATTAAAAATAGAAATCGAAAAGCATGCTTTTGTACGGTGGTAAACAAAAGGGTGGAAAATTGGGAATAATATCATGACTCTCATATGAGTGCACCGAAGATTGGTTACCGCTGTCAGGCTGCTACAATGATGTGATTGCTACTCGTAAAATGCTCCTAACCAAGTTCGGTTTTACTCCCAATGAAGTAAATGTGCTCACTGATGAGTCTGTGAGCAAGGAAATGCCTACGGGCGCGAGAATCAAGTCCGTTCTCCATGACTTCATTTCTGGAATTGGAGAAGATGGCCTTGTATTTTTTCATTTCTCCGGACATGGGACCCAATTCCCATTTGGGAAAGACAAAATAGAGGAGGCAATCGTCCCTTCGGATTGCAACTTCATCACAAGTATGCAATTTACCTTCACTTTATTCGCACATATTTGTTTTATTTAATCTATATTGATCATAAATACAATAGAGTTTTAGTCTGAATATCAGAAAAGGATTCTATGCCATTTTATACCTCGAAAATGAGACCAAACAAGAATTTAAGATGAAGAAGCGTATTTTAATTAAGTGGATAGTGTGTTGGCCAGTGTGATTGTCTTGGGAGGGAAATTTTCCCAACAAAAGGAAATGTATTAGTTGGCTTTTTTTATTTTTTTTTTACATGGATAAAAATGATACATATAAACTGGTATTTGATGTGGCCATGGCGGTACATCCATATAAAAGAAAATAATGCCACCTCGGATTACGGGTCGGGTTTTAGGGTCTGCGGCGAAAAAATACATTGAATATTAACTTTTTGGGAGCTGTGGGGTAATCTCGTCACCGAAAAAGTTATTGTATCAACTTTACTGAAAGAGTGTAGTTGGTACACCATCTTTACAATTTTTCCTATTTAGAAACTTCCATCTTTATAATATTTACAATTTATTAACCTTATATACAATTGTTAAATGTTCAAAGTCAGATGAAAAATATCTTCTTATTTTAACAACTAAACAATATTATAAAAAAAAAAATTCAACACACAATTCAAAAGTAGTTAGGTCAATTTGAACCTGAGTCATTATCGCGAAATGAAAACCCTTAATCAGCCAAAACCAATATTATTAATATTATGTTTTAGCTTGGGTTTAAAATCTTCTGCAATTTTTTTCTTTGTAAGTACGTAGAAGTGGAACATATTTTTATTTTATTTATTTTTCCTTATGTATTGAATTTTCTTTTAATATATTCATACATGTACACTTAAAAAGTTACGAAATCAAAAAGTACGCTTTGGAATTGAAGGTACAACCGCATAGTATTGGCTCATTAAAAATAGAAATCGAAAAGCATGCTTTTGTACGGTGGTAAACAAAAGGGTGGAAAATTGGGAATAATATCATGACTCTCATATGAGTGCACCGAAGATTGGTTACCGTTGTCAGGCTGCTACAATGATGTGATTGCTACTCGCAAAATGCTCCTAACCAAGTTCGGTTTTACTCCCAATGAAGTAAATGTGCTCACTGATGAGTCTGGGAGCAAGGAAATGCCTACGGGCGCGAGAATCAAGTCCGTTCTCCATGACTTCATTTCTGGAATTGGAGAAGATGGCCTTGTATTTTTTCATTTCTCCGGACATGGGACCCAATTCCCATTTGGGAAAGACAAAATAGAGGGGGAAATCGTCCCTTCGGATTGCAACTTCATCACAAGTATGCAATTTACCTTCACTTTATTCGCACATATTTGTTTTATTTAATCTATATTGATCATAAATACAATAGAGTTTTAGTCTGAATATCAGAAAAGGATTCTATGCCATTTTATACCTCGAAAATGAGACCAAACAAGAATTTAAGCTGAAGAAGCGTATTTTAATTAAGTGAATAGTGTGTTGGCCAGTGTGATTGTCTTGGGAGGGAAATTTTCCCAACAAAAGGAAATGTATTAGTTGGCTTTTTTTATTTTTTTTTTACATGGATAAAAATGATACATATATACTGGTATTTGATGTGGCCATGGCGGTACCGCCATATAAAAGAAAATAATGCCACCTCGGATTACGGGTCGGGTTTTAGGGTCTGCGGCGAAAAAATACATTAAATATTAACTTTTTGGGAGCTGTGGGGTAATCTCGTCACCGAAAAAGTTATTGTAACAACTTTACTGAAAGAGTGTAGTTGGTATACCATCTTTACAATTTTTCCTATTTAGAAACTTCCATCTTTATAATATTTGAAATTTATTAACCTTACATACAATTGTTAAATGTTCAAAGGCAGATGAAAAATTTCTTCTCATTTTAACAACTAAACAATATTATAAAAAAAAATTTCAACACACAATTCAAAAGTAGTTAGGCCAATTTGAACCTGAGTCATTATCGCTAAATGAAAACCCTTAATCACCCAAAACCAATATTATTAATATTATATTTTAGCTTGGGTTTAAAATCTTCTGCAATTTTTTTCTTTGCAAGTACGTAGAAGTGGAACATATTTTTATTTTATTTATTTTTCCTTATGTATTGAATTTTCTTTTAATATATTCATACATGTACACTTAAAAAGTTACGAAATAAAAAAGTACGCTTTGGAATTGAAGGTACAACCGCATAGTATTGGCTCATTAAAAATAGAAATCGAAAAGCATGCTTTTGTACGGTGGTAAACAAAAGGGTGGAAAATTGGGAATAATATCATGACTCTCATATGAGTGCACCGAAGATTGGTTACCGCTGTCAGGCTGCTACAATGATGTGATTGCTACTCGGAAAATGCTCCTAACCAAGTTCGGTTTTACTCCCAATGAAGTAAATGTGCTCACTGATGAGTCTGTGAGCAAGGAAATGCCTACGGGCGCGAGAATCAAGTCCGTTCTCCATGACTTCATTTCTGGAATTGGAGAAGATGGCCTTGTATTTTTTCATTTCTCCGGACATGGGACCCAATTCCCATTTGGGAAAGACAAAATAGAGGAGGCAATCGTCCCTTCGGATTGCAACTTCATCACAAGTATGCAATTTACCTTCACTTTATTCGCACATATTTGTTTTATTTAATCTATATTGATCATAAATACAATAGAGTTTTAGTCTGAATATCAGAAAAGGATTCTATCCCATTTTATACCTCGAAAATGAGACCAAACAAGAATTTAAGATGAAGAAGCGTATTTTAATTAAGTGGATAGTGTGTTGGCCAGTGTGATTGTCTTGGGAGGGAAATTTTCCCAACAAAAGGAAATGTATTAGTTGGCTTTTTTTATTTTTTTTTTACATGGATAAAAATGATACATATAAACTGGTATTTGATGTGGCCATGGCGGTACATCCATATAAAAGAAAATAATGCCACCTCCGATTACGGGTCGGGTTTTAGGGTCTGCGGCGAAAAAATACATTGAATATTAACTTTTTGGGAGCTGTGGGGTAATCTCGTCACCGAAAAAGTTATTGTATCAACTTTACTGAAAGAGTGTAGTTGGTACACCATCTTTACAATTTTTCCTATTTAGAAACTTCCATCTTTATAATATTTACAATTTATTAACCTTATATACAATTGTTAAATGTTCAAAGTCAGATGAAAAATATCTTCTTATTTTAACAACTAAACAATATTATAAAAAAAAAAAATTCAACACACAATTCAAAAGTAGTTAGGTCAATTTGAACCTGAGTCATTATCGCAAAATGAAAACCCTTAATCAGCCAAAACCAATATTATTAATATTATGTTTTAGCTTGGGTTTAAAATCTTCTGCAATTTTTTTCTTTGTAAGTACGTAGAAGTGGAAAATATTTTTATTTTATTTATTTTTCCTTATGTATTGAGTTTTCTTTTAATATATTCATACATGTACACTTAAAAAGTTACGAAATCAAAAAGTACGCTTTGGAATTGAAGGTACAACCGCATAGTATTGGCTCATTAAAAATAGAAATCGAAAAGCATGCTTTTGTACGGTGGTAAACAAAAGGGTGGAAAATTGGGAATAATATCATGACTCTCATATGAGTGCACCGAAGATTGGTTACCGTTGTCAGGCTGCTACAATGATGTGATTGCTACTCGCAAAATGCTCCTAACCAAGTTCGGTTTTACTCCCAATGAAGTAAATGTGCTCACTGATGAGTCTGGGAGCAAGGAAATGCCTACGGGCGCGAGAATCAAGTCCGTTCTCCATGACTTCATTTCTGGAATTGGAGAAGATGGCCTTGTATTTTTTCATTTCTCCGGACATGGGACCCAATTCCCATTTGGGAAAGACAAAATAGAAGAGGCAATCGTCCCTTCGGATTGCAACTTCATCACAAGTATGCAATTTACCTTCACTTTATTCGCACATATTTGTTTTATTTAATCTATATTGATCATAAATACAATAGAGTTTTAGTCTGAATATCAGAAAAGGATTCTATGCCATTTTATACCTCGAAAATGAGACCAAACAAGAATTTAAGCTGAAGAAGCGTATTTTAATTAAGTGGATAGTGTGTTGGCCAGTGTGATTGTCTTGGGAGGGAAATTTTCCCAACAAAAGGAAATGTATTAGTTGGCTTTTTTTATTTTTTTTTTTACATGGATAAAAATGATACATATACACTGGTATTTGATGTGGCCATGGCGGTACAGCCATATAAAAGAAAATAATGCCACCTCGGATTACGGGTCGGGTTTTAGGGTCTGCGTCGAAAAAATACATTAAATATTAAATTTTTGGGAGCTGTGGGGTAATCTCGTCACCGAAAAAGTTATTGTATCAACTTTACTGAAAGAGTGTAGTTGGTATACCATCTTTACAATTTTTCCTATTTAGAAACTTCCATCTTTATAATATTTACAATTTATTAACCTTATATACAATTGTTAAATGTTCAAAGTCAGATGAAAAATATCTTCTCATTTTAACAACTAAACAATATTATAAAAAAAAAATTCAACACACAATTCAAAAGTAGTTAGGTCAATTTGAACCTGAGTCATTATCGCGAAATGAAAACCCTTAATCAGCCAAAACCAATATTATTAATATTATATTTTAGCTTGGGTTTAAAATCTTCTGCAATTTTTTTCTTTGTAAGTACGTAGAAGTGGAACATATTTTTATTTTATTTATTTTTCCTTATGTATTGAATTTTCTTTTAATATATTCATACATGTACACTTAAAAAGTTACGAAATCAAAAAGTACGCATTGGAATTGAAGGTACAACAGCATAATATTGGCTCATTAAAAATAGAAATCGAAAAGCATGCTTTTGTACGGTGGTAAACAAATGGGTGGAAAATTGGGAATAATATCATGACTCTCATATGAGTGCACCGAAGATTGGTTACCGCTGTCAGGCTGCTACAATGATGTGATTGCTGCTCGCAAAATGCTCCTAACCAAGTTCGGTTTTACTCCCAATGAAGTAAATGTGCTCACTGATGAGTCTGGGAGCAAGGAAATGCCTACGGGCGCGAGAATCAAGTTCGTTCTCCATGACTTCATTTCTGGAATTGGAGAAGATGGCCTTGTATTTTTTCATTTCTCCGGACATGGGACCCAATTCCCATTTGGGAAAGACAAAATAGAGGAGGCAATCGTCCCTTCGGATTGCAACTTCATCACAAGTATGCAATTTACCTTCATTTTATTCGCACATATTTGTTTTATTTAATCTATATTGATCATAAATACAATAGAGTTTTAGTCTGAATATCAGAAAAGGATTCTATGCCATTTTATACCTCGAAAATGAGACCAAACAAGAATTTAAGCTGAAGAAGCGTATTTTAATTAAGTGAATAGTGTGTTGGCCAGTGTGATTGTCTTGGGAGGGAAATTTTCCCAACAAAAGGAAATGTATTAGTTGGCTTTTTTGATTTTTTTTTTACATGGATAAAAATGATACATATACACTGGTATTTAATGTGGCCATGGCGGTACCGCCATATAAAAGAAAATAATGCCACCTCGGATTACGGGTTGGGTTTTAGGGTCTGCGGCGAAAAAATAAATTAAATATTAACTTTTTGGGAGCTGTGGGGTAATCTCGTCACCGAAAAAGTTATTGTATCAACTTTACTGAAAGAGTGTAGTTGGTATATCATCTTTACAATTTTTCCCATTTAGAAACTTCCATCTTTATAATATTTGAAATTTATTAACCTTATATACAATTGTTAAATGTTCAAAGCCAGATGAAAAATATCTTCTCATTTTAACAACTAAACAATATTATGAAAAAAAATTTCAACACACAATTCAAAAGTAGTTTGGTCAATTTGAACCTGAGTCATTTTCGCGAAATGAAAACCCTTAATCACCCAAAACCAATATTATTAATATTTTTCTTGTATAATATATTTTAGCTTGGGTTTAAAATCTTCTGCAATTTTTATCTTTGTAAGTACGTAGAAGTGGAACATATTTTTATTTTATTAATTTTTCCTTATGTATTGAATTTTCTTTTAATATATACATACATGTACACTTAAAAAATTACGAAATCAAAAAGTACGCTTTGGAATTGAAGGTACAACCGCATAGTATTGGCTCATTAAAAATAGAAATCGAAAAGCATGCTTTTGTACGGTGGTAAACAAAAGAGTGGAAAATTGGGAATAATATCATTACTCTCATATGAGTGCACCGAAGATTGGTTACCGCTGTCAGGCTGCTACAATGATGTGATTGCTGTTCGCAAAATGCTCCTAACCAAGTTCGGTTTTACTCCCAATGAAGTAAATGTGCTCACTGATGAGTCTGGGAGCAAGCAAAATGCCTACGGGCGCGAGAATCAAGTCCGTTCTCCATGACTTCATTTCTGGATTTGGAGAAGATGGCCTTGTATTTTTTCATTTCTCCGGACATGGGACCCAATTCCCATTTGGGAAAGACAAAATAGAGGAGGCAATCGTCCCTTCGGATTGCAACTTCATCACAAGTATGCAATTTACATTCATTTTATTCGCACATATTTGTTTTATTTAATCTATATTGATCATAAATACAATAGAGTTTTAGTCTGAATATCAGAAAAGGATTCTATGCCATTTTATACCTCGAAAATGAGACCAAACAAGAATTTAAGCTGAAGAAGCGTATTTTAATTAAGTGAATAGTGTGTTGGCCAGTGTGATTGTCTTGGAAGGGAAATTTTCCCAACAAAAGGAAATGTATTAGTTGGCTTTTTTTATTTTTTTTTTACATGGATAAAAATGATACATATACACTGGTATTTGATGTGGCCATGGCGGTACCGCCATATAAAAGAAAATAATGCCACCTCGGATTACGGGTCGGGTTTTAGGGTCTGCGGCGAAAAAATAAATTAAATATTAACTTTTTGGGAGCTGTGGGGTAATCTCGTCACCGAAAAAGTTATTGTATAAACTTTACTGAAAGAGTGTAGTTGGTATATCATCTTTACAATTTTTCCTATTTAGAAACTTCCATCTTTATAATATTTGAAATTTATTAACCTTATATACAATTGTTAAATGTTCAAAGCCAGATGAAAAATATCTTCTCATTTTAACAACTAAACAATATTATGAAAAAAAATTTCAACACACAATTCAAAAGTAGTTTGGTCAATTTGAACCTGAGTCATTATCGCGAAATGAAAACCCTTAATCACCCAAAACCAATATTATTAATATTTTTATTGTCTAATATATTTTAGCTTGGGTTTAAAATCTTCTGCAATTTTTTTCTTTGTAAGTACGTAGAAGTGGAACATATTTTTATTTTATTAATTTTTCCTTATGTATTGAATTTTCTTTTAATATATACATACATGTACACTTAAAAAGTTACGAAATCAAAAAGTACGCTTTGGAATTGAAGGTACAACCGCATAGTGTTGGCTCATTAAAATAGAAATCGAAAAGCATGCTTTTGTACGGTGGTAAACAAAAGAGTGGAAAATTGGGAATAATATCATTACTCTCATATGAGTGCACCGAAGATTGGTTACCGATGTCAGGCTGCTACAATGATGTGATTGCTGCTCGTAAAATGCTCCTAACCAAGTTCGGTTTTACTCCCAATGAAGTAAATGTGCTCACTGATGAGTCTGGGAGCAAGAAAATGCCTACGGGCGCGAGAATCAAGTCCGTTCTCCATGACTTCATTTCTGGAATTGGAGAAGATGGCCTTGTATTTTTTCATTTCTCCGGACATGGGACCCAATTCCCATTTGGGAAAGACAAAATAGAGGAGGCAATCGTCCCTTCGGATTGCAACTTCATCACAAGTATGCAATTTACCTTCACTTTATTCGCACATATTTGTTTTATTTAATCTATATTGATCATAAATACAATAGAGTTTTAGTTTGAATATCAGAAAAGGATTCTATGCCATTTTATACCTCGAAAATGAGACCAAACAAGAATTTAAGCTGAAGAAGCGTATTTTAATTAAGTGAATAGTGTGTTGGCCAGTGTGATTGTCTTGGGAGGGAAATTTTCCCAACAAAAGGAAATGTATTAGTTGGCTTTTTTTATTTTTTTTTTACATGGATAAAAATGATACATATACACTGGTATTTGATGTGGCCATGGCGGTACCGCCATATAAAAGAAAATAATGCCACCTCGGATTACGGGTCGGGTTTTAGGGTCTGCGGCGAAAAAATACATTAAATATTATCTTTTTGGGAGCTATGGGGTATCTCGTCACCGAAAAAGTTATTGTATCAACTTTACTGAAAGAGTGTAGTTGGTATACCATCTTTACAATTTTTCCTATTTAGAAACTTCCATCTTTATAATATTTGAAATTTATTAACCTTATATACAATTGTTAAATGTTCAAAGTCAGATGAAAAATATATTCTCATTTTAACAACTAAACAATATTATAAAAAAAAAAAATTCAACACACAATTCAAAAGTAGTTAGGTCAATTTGAACCTGAGTCATTATCGCGAAATGAAAACCCTTAATCACCCAAAACCAATATTATTAATATTATATTTTAGCTTGGGTTTAAAATCTTCTGCAATTTTTTTCTTTGTAAGTACGTAGAAGTGGAACATATTTTTATTTTATTTATTTTTCCTTATGTATTGAATTTTCTTTTAATATATTCGTACATGTACACTTAAAAAGTTACGAAATCAAAAAGTACGCTTTGGAATTGAAGGTACAACCGCATAGTATTGGCTCATTAAAAATAGAAATCGAAAAGCATGCTTTTGTACGGTGGTAAACAAAAGGGTGGAAAATTGGGAATAATATCATGACTCTCATATGAGTGCACCGAAGATTGGTTACCGCTGTCAGGCTGCTACAATGATGTGATTGCTGCTCGCAAAATGCTCCTAACCAAGTTCGGTTTTACTCCCAATGAAGTAAATGTGCTCACTGATGAGCCTGGGAGCAAGGAAATGCCTACGGGCGTGAGAATCAAGTCCGTTCTCCATGACTTGATTTCTGGAATTGGAGAAGATGGCCTTGTATTTTTTCATTTCTCCGGACATGGGACCCAATTCCCATTTGGAAAAGACAAAATAGAGGAGGCAATCGTCCCTTCGGATTGCAACTTCACCACAAGTATGCAATTTACCTTCATTTTATTCGCACATATTTGTTTTCTTTAATCTATATTGATCATAAATACAATAGAGTTTTAGTCTGAATATCAGAAAAGGATTCTATGCCATTTTATACCTCGAAAATGAGACCAAACAAGAATTTAAGCTGAAGAAGCGTATTTTAATTAAGTGAATAGTGTGTTGGCCAGTGTGATTGTCTTGGGAGGGAAATTTTCCCAACAAAAGGAAATGTATTAGTTGGCTTTTTTTATTTTTTTTTTACATGGATAAAAATGATACATATACACTGGTATTTGATGTGGCCATGGCGGTACCGCCATATAAAAGAAAATAATGCCACCTCGGATTACGGGTCGGGTTTTAGGGTCTGCGGCGAAAAAATACATTAAATATTAACTTTTTGGGAGCTGTGGGGTAATCTCGTCACCGAAAAAGTTATTGTATTAACTTTACTGAAAGAGTGTAGTTGGTATACCATCTTTACAATTTTTCCTATTTAGAAACTTCCATCTTTATAATATTTGAAATTTATTAACCTTATATACAATTGTTAAATGTTCAAAGTCAGATGAAAAATATCTTCTCATTTTAACAACTAAACAATATTATAAAAAAAAAATTCAACACACAATTCAAAATTAGTTAGGTCAATTTGAACCTGAGTCATTATCGCGAAATGAAAACCCTTAATCACCCAAAGCCAATATTATTAATATTATATTTTAGCTTGGGTTTAAAATCTTCTGCCATTTTTTTCTTTGTAAGTACGTAGAAGTGGAACATATTTTTATTTTATTTATTTTTCCTTATGTATTGAATTTTCTTTTAATATATACATACATTTACACTTAAAAAGTTACGAAATCAAAAGGTATGCTTTGGAATTGAAGGTACAACCGCATAGTATCGGCTCATTAAAAATAGAAATTGAAAAGCATGCTTTTGTACGGTAGTACACAAAAGGGTGGAAAATTGGGAATAATATCATGACTCTCATATGAGTGTACCCAAGTGAAATAGACGTTTGGATAGAGTTTTTCTACTGCGAGACCAACTTCAGATTTGAGCTTCTCCAAGGTAAATGGTAGTCATAATATTGAGCTTCTACAAGTCCTGCTTGTAAGTTTTCACAATATTTATGTTTTTTTCTAGAAAATGTTTACGTTCTTTTTGCTCAATGCTTTCATCCCAAATGTATAATCCTTCAGTCATGTTTCTTAGTACTTTGGTCTTGCTTTGAATGGTGTTTTTTTATTTATGTGAGTAGGAGGCCTTGTTCAACGTTCATGGTCACCAGGAATTCCACCTCTAAACTGATTATGACATCATAAAGCAGAAAAAACTCAAAATATATTGTCAAATGGACATGTCTATGGCAAGAAGCAATGCATTTTACATTATGTGTATATTTTCTGTCCGATTCTTCTTTTGAATGAACAAGAACAATAGGTTGTGGAGTTTTCTTGAGCAACGATACAGAAGGGTTAGTCACTATCCAAAAATGGAAAAGGAGGTATGCTTTTCAACTCGATAACTTTATTTCATTTTAGTTTTCATTTTTGGGTAGGATCACTAGTTGTTAGTGCACCATTTATAATTCTCTTTGTCACTTGAGTTGAGGACTTGAGTTGATATTTATGATTGTCAAAACAATGTTGTCTTGTTTCCATAGGAGATACCCGAGATACCCAATTATACTGTGGATGCTATTACGCGGATGCTGGGGAATCCACCTCAGCTTCTTGGTGAAGGAGCGTATGGAAGGGTGTATTTATCCAATATCGATATCGTGATTAAACAATCCAAAATGGAAGGTGACGAGAGAAACATGATAAAGGAGCGTATTTATCAGCTTCTTGGTGAAGGAGCGTATGGAAGGGTGTATTTTAGGGTAGGTTGATTATTGATTTTAATTAAATTTCGTTTTGTATCAAACTCATCTCATGATTTATTTAAGACAGGCTGAGGCAAGATTCCTACGTATGGTTCAACATGAAAATATCATGAGTTCTTTTTCATAAAATATCATATGGTTCAGCATGATAAAAGTATTCGTACTTAAAGTCATTGCTCTAAAAAAAAGAACTCTTTAATCACTTGGACCAACCACTATAAGCGAGTTCACATATCTAGTTAATAATTACTAATATACATAAATTGGGATAATTACGAACAACCCCCTGAGGTTTGGCGATAATATATATTACCTCCTGATGTTTGAAAAATTACGAACTCCCCCCTGACCTTTACACTCTCTCTAACAAATTTCACCTGCCGTTAATTACACCGTTAAATTCAAATTTAAATTCCAAAAACACCCTTAGGGGTATATTGTCATTTGACTTAGAGTTTAATGATATAATTGTAATATTAGTTAATTTTAAATCTTTTGCATTTAAAATGTTGTTATTTGATTTAATATTTAATATTTTATCAATAAATATAAATTGAATTAGATATTTCATGCATATTTATTTCTATAATATATGAGAAGTTATAAATTTCCTTTTATATTTGTATCTTAGTTTTAAATATATTTTGTAAAGTCCATTTAAAGTTTGCAATTATAACTTCTCTCAAAATAAAAATTCATATAAAAAAACTCACACAAACATCAATTAGTGCATTTCCGATTTTTACCCTCAAAATTGAAAATCATAACGAACACACCAATATCAATATATGCATTAGTAAATTCACATAAATATCCGTCAGAGTTATTAAAACAATTATTTCAAACATTGAACATGTATGGTCAATATCTAAAAAAAAATATTAGGCATCCATAAACTCTAGGTGTAAAATTAGTCTATCCTAAAAATATTAAAGTATCATTAAGTAGCGTTTATTGAAAAAAAAATGCTAGGTAGATACAAAACTCAAGTACTTACATCAAACCCCCTAACAATTTCAGTCATTGCTTTAACCCCCTTGCCTTTGGCTCTTTATTACATATACCCCCCTGAGTTTCAATATATTAGGGGCAAAATAGTAAATTTCACTGATTCCGTTAAATTTAAGGGAGGAGATAATAGGTCGGGGGGGAGTTTGTAATTTTATAAACCTCGGGGGGTAATCTATAATATCGCTAAACCTCAGGGGCCTGTTCATAATTATCCCTGCATAAATTTAGTATTATTATTATATTACTATAGATCCAAATCACACAATATTCTTAACATATGGTGAAAAATAATTACCAACTTATTTTTTCTATTTCATAGATAATTACGGATTACAATTATCCCAAATTTGGGAATAATATGGAATATTACCAAAAGAAAAATTATGTATTATTTACACTAAAATACAAGAGTTGGGGATAAAATACAAATACTTTCAAAGGTGAGGGGCAAAAATGCTATTACCCCCATATATAAATATAATGCAGCGGTGTCTGCTATAATCTTATACTTATTCAAATATAAAAAGAATACATAGTTGTTTATATATAATTTTTACCTGTTGCAATATGAAACACAAGGTTAATTGCATACAATTTTGATTAAAAAAATTAAGTTGGGTATTATATATATATATATATATATATATATAGGCATACATACATGCATCATATATATAAATATTATAGTAAGATTAAAGGATAACATCAGGGTAAATTATACCGAGGTCCCCTGAGGTTTGGGATAGTTACAATTTACACCCTGCACTTCTGGAAATTACAAATTAGTCCCTAACTTTAACGGAACATTTGAGGTCCCTAGGCTCCGTTAGGGTTCCGTCAAATTTCAAGTTTAATCTGCTGAAAATGCCCTCAGGAACTATATTGTTGAATGACTTTTGTTAAGGGGTCGTTTTGTTAGAGTAAGAAAAATTCAGGGAGTGTTTTATAAAACTAAATATGATCTGCAATAATTTAATATTGTTAATATTTATAAATATTTTCAATAATAATTAAATAAAATTTATTTATTTTTTTAAAACAAAATTATTATTAATCTAATAAATACTAATATTGCTAATTATTATATAAATATTTTCCAATTAATCATTAAATATTTAAAGAGACATTAAATATTAAAGAGACATTAGAAAAATAAAAAATAAAACAAAATATATACATATAGTAAAATCAAAATATACCTTTCTATTTATTAGATCTTTTCTTCCCCACTTCTATTAAGTAAATTGGAAAGATAAAAAGGAAAATAGAAGATTTAAATTAGAAATATTATAATTATTTATAAATTATATCTTTAAATTACATTATAGTAATTTAAAAAATCTTAAATTAATAAAGTGACATAACATTATTAATGATATTAAATTAATTGATTAATTAAATAAATAAAAGATAAAAAAAAATTAAAGGTAACATTTAAATTAAAAATGGAAAACAAAATCAAGAAATTGGTAGAAGAAGGTGGTGTTGCAAAATAGTATGGATATGGGTTTTAGATTTGGGCGATGGAGGTGCAGTTGTTGTGAGTGGTGGTGGTGGGGTGAAGAAGGTGGCGATGGAGCGATGCGATCTCTCTTCCCTCCCTTTCTTCTCTTCTCCCGGACTTCCGTTGTGTTCCCTCGTGTGTGTGCAAATTAGATGTGGTCTTTTTAAATAAGATCGGTCATATAAAGATCGAATTTAATTTTTATATATGTGTGTGTTTGTGGTGTGATTTTGATGGTGGGAAAGTTGGGGGGGGGGGGGGGGGGGGGGGGGGGGTTTGGTGGGTGCGATGGTGATGGTGGTGGGCGACGGTAGTGAAATGCGATTGGACTGGTGTTGGTGGTGGGCAACGGAGGTGAAATACGATTGGACTAGTGTTGGTGGTGGTGTGTTGTAGTGATGACTCAAGTGGTGATGGTGGTATGCGGTTTGTGATGGTGCAAGTGATGGTAATAAAAAACTGAAAAAGAAATAAAAAGGAAAAAAAATATATTTTAGATTATATGTAATATATAATAATTTAATATAATTTTTAAGAGCATTTCAATGACTAACTAAAAATTATATACGTAACATTTTGCATTTAATGACTAACCGGAAAATATTTATATAGAGCAATATTATATTCATTAAATTGATAGTAATTTTGATTAAAATAATTAACAAATAAATTGTATTTAATTATTATTTTGAAAATATTTATAATTATTAGCAATATTATTATTTATTAATTTATTACAAATCATAATTAATTTACAAAATAGTCCATAAACTTTTCGTACTCTAACAAAACAATCCATTAACAAAAGTCATTCAACAATATAGTCCTTGAGGGCGTTTTCGGAAGACCAAACCAAAATTTTGATGGAACCCTAACAGAGTTTAGGGATCTCAAACTGTCCGATAGAGTTAGGGACTAATCTGTAATTTCTCAAAGTGCAGTGTAATTGTAATTATCCAAAATCTCAGGGACCAGGTGCAATTTGCCCGATAACATTATTATAAAACTTGAACTCACTATCGATTTTAGATAGCATTTGAGTCGGTAATGATTTAATGATATAGATGGTAGGACCAATCATAGAGCTTATTAAGATAGGGATTTAATAGAATACTCCATAAAAGTCAAGATCTAATGTCCTAATTAGAATTAAATTAAATTAAATTAATTTATAATAGAATAGTCCATCAAAGTCAAGAGCTGATTCCTTATTAGAATTAAATTATGTGTAATTCTATTACAGTAGAATAGCCAGTATAGCTACCTTCAGTTTCACGCGCGAGATGGAGAGAGTTTATCAGCGTTTTTGTCTTAGTAAATTGTTGTTAGTTCACAATTTACATACACCCACGAGTCTTCTATATTATCATATGATTAATATATTTAAATAACTACTACAAATATGTATATATATGTTTAAATAAAATAACTTAATATAAATAATATTTTTTTGGAACGAATATAAATAATATTTACTTATTATAGATATGTGTTGGGGAGGTACCTACCTAGCTCAAGATTCAGCCCAACACATGAATAAGGCCGGGAGCCCAAACCACTAAACTTAGGCAGACAGAAGAGTTCGCCAGAGAATAGGCGAACAGAAGAGTTCTCTAGAGAATAGGAGAGTTCGCAGGCGAACAGAAGAGGTCATTAGGCGAACAGAAGCGAACCCAACGAATCAACTTGCAAATATAGCGAGCTGTGCGGAGATCGTGGAGATCTGGAAAAGTGTTGTGCAAGAAACAATAACTAAGATTGTAACAAATCTGATAGAAGATTTCAGATTATAACAAGAAAAGGTAACGTGCACCATAAGTCCCGAGATTCTTTAAACAACAACCATTGAGATATGACGATCTGAAGAAACTTTTGGTCTGATCTCTTGATTAATGTCTCTGAAACTCTGGTTTACTTCGGTAGGATCCTTGAGAAAAGAGGGATTAATCTTTAAGGGTTTGGGCTAGAATGCATCAATATGTATTTGCAAATTACTATATAAAGAGTAACGCCCCGTGTTTTCACACGTGCAGGTAAGTGTTACGTGTGTATTTGATTGAAGTACGTGATTTTACATTTCGGTTAATTGCTTAAATTTGGTTATAATTTGAATTACTTGTCTAAATTTTATATAAATTCCAATGTGAGCTATGAATACATGAACGGATTCGTGAGAATGTGAATTTCGTGAATTTGGTGTTAATTACATGTAATGGTGTCATTTCCGTATGTCGAGGACTTGATTGCAACTTATTTGAATGTTTTGGACTCAATTGAAAATTGAGCTTTGGGCTTAATTGCCACTTTTTGAAAGTTTAGGGACCTATTTGAATGATAGGCAACCTTGAACGGTTTTCGCGATATCTTGAGCTCCGGACCTCGAAATCGAGATCCGTCTTTGATGTTGAACTTGTTTCGATAATTCCTAACCGATGAATTTGATCTCACACCTTTTCGATCTCGTTTCAATCCCCGACGGAGCATATTTCAACTCATATGATCTTTATGATAATACTTGACCCTTTAAATCCTTTCCGGATCCGGTTTGAACCGTATTTGACCCATTTCTTCATCCTTAATAGCTGATTTTCCTTCTCCTAGCTTCCATAATCATCGATCATTATCATCATCTCAAGAAGACAAGAGAAGCTCCAAGAAACCCTATTCTTGATCAACCAAACCTTGAGCTCAAGATCAACTCTCATCCATTCTTCTTCCAAGGTAAATATAGATATGAAATCTCCTCATCTTCATGTATATTTTCATCCATAAGAAGTATGATTTATGTTAGAAATTCATGAGGATTAGTGATGAGCATAAATAGTGAAATGAAAGCTTGAATCTTATTAGGTGATCATCCATGGTTTAAATTGAGTTTATTGCAAGAAATATGATCATTCCATCTCCTTGATTACTTCTATAAATAGAAATTTGGTGTAAAGTGATTAAACCTTGAATTTCCATTAATGGAGTTCCAAGCTTTTTTGCATGAAACATAAAGAGAAAATGAATGTTTCCAATGATTTTGAATGAATTCTTATGTGGGAGATTGAAATACATGTTTTTCCTATGTTATTGTAATGATTTCATGCTAATTTCCATGAATTATGGTTGGATGTTGTTGTTGAGTTCGAGCGGGGGTGTGTGTGTTTGTGTGTGTTCTTGGCGCGAGGAAGAAGAAGAAAAACAGGGGAACCTCGCCTGAGCTTGTTAACGCCCGTTAACAATTTTTGAACTAAAGGAGGTAACGCCCGTTACCCCCTTTCTTCCTGAAAATTTGAAGGCCCGTCTCCATTAACGCCCATTACCCCTTTTTGCCTATAAAACGTTAACTCCCGTTAACCGCTCCTGTTGTCGTTAACCCCCCATTAACACTTTTACCCTGAAATCTATTAACCCCCATCAACCCTGCAGATTGAAGTTGGTCAAGGGATGTTTGTGTAATTTTCAATACTTTCGTTGATGTTTCGTTTAAATCTTAAATACGTACTTAATGTGTAATTTACTTAATTGATGATATGTGAACACTTAAATATGAATTGCCTTGATACTTGAATGCATAATTTATTCGATTATTCTCCATGTTACCTTTGTTGAAGAGATTGTGATTTTATGATTATGAACGAATACGGTTCGGCCGTATATTGACTAAATGGATTGTTTATGTGATTATGTGAACCTAATTGTATTCATGACTACCTTCATTGTATGTTATTGATTTATATGCATCTCATAACATGTTTATTGCATTGCCGAGCGTCAAATATGGTCATTTGGATCTCACACCACCTTTATTGCACAGATCTTGGTCAGGTTGGTGACGAGGCCGGGCAGTGAGGTCCTTGTTTAGTTGTTTTGGTAAACCAGGTGGGTTTTTCTTCTATTAGTTAAATATATGACCCGATATACCCAATGTGAAAGGTTTTCGGCCAAAGTATACTTATATGTATATCGAGTCTTTCAAGAGTCAATGTTTTCAAACGTAAAGCCTTTATTTTATGAATCCTACCAAATGTTTTGGCGAGAATTGAATGTTCACAATGAATGGGGGCCCTGGGACTTAGTGTATTTGGTGAACCGGGGAAGCTTGGGCTGACGGGGATCCATGTATGCTAGTCCCACCAAAATACGGTAACCCCGGACTTCACTAGGAGATTAGTGAAAGATGGAAGCCGAGCTTTTGGGGATTCATGTACCCCTCTAGCACCAATGAATGAGTGTTCGGGTCTTGCAAACCCGTCCACTAACCGGAGGAAGGAGTATATGAATGATCGAATGAATGAGCACGAAAGAATGTTTGCATAATCACTAATGAATGAATGTTAATGATACAGAAGGTGAAGGTTGGAGATTTAACCCTCGCCGGCTCACGAATGACCTAATAAATGAAAATGGATCGTTATAATCCCCGTTCGTTGTATTTCTTGATTCTCCCGCTTGGGAAATTATTCCAAAACCTCTTATGGGATTATAACTTGCATGTATGTGTTTCAATTCTGCTTTATCACGAGATTACACCTATTTTATACCCACCAGTCTGTCTAAGACTGAACCCGGAGTTGTTTCAGTTCTTTTACAGGTGAGAGATGTTAGGCGGGATACAAGTCTGGGAGAGTCTTGCATAGTGTCTAGCATTTCTTTTCCCTTTATATTTATATGTTGGTACTTTATAAGCTCTTTGGATATTGTATATGAACTTGGAGCGTACATGTTTTGTATCATCCTTAGTAATTACACTTGAATATTGGATGTTGGTACATAGGGCATATAGCTCAATCTATGGAATATAACTTTATTGCTTCCGCTGTCATGTTACTTTAGTTGTTGTTGTGGGTTGTAAGTTAAGGGTTAGTCCCGCCTGGCATAGTGAGTGTGTATGTCCCCGTTCGCTATGATTTGACACGTGTATGGAAATCAATTTCATATACGGGCCGGGTCATGGTGCGGGGGATGTGACGTCTTGCGCTCAGGCGTTACAGAAAGTGTAAAACACCTCTACTATCAGATTATTACATTCGAGATTAGTTCACATCTTTAAACTTTCTTTTTCAAATCTAATTCAAGTTGTTGGAAACAGGGACAAATCAGAATAACGCAAGCCGAAATTACAAGAAACAAATACTAGTCCAAACTGTAATTATCGAAAGCGAATCAATTATACAATTAACCTGACGCTAAATATCAATTTTCATAAGAGAAACTAGATAATAATAAAATTGAACACTAATAAAAAAATCTAAACTTCTGTACCAAGAAGATAAAACTTCTATATATACTGAAAATTCTATAAATAACTTAATTTCGACTACTTAAATGAGAATTTCTGCACTTGCTTAAATCACATTTTCACATAATTTCTCAGGCTTTCTTATTTCTCTCTATTTCTCTATACAAATATTTTAGTAACAAGAATTCGAGAGACTTAGTTTGAGATCCCAACAATATTATAGTGCGGACAATTATTACTTTTAAAGATAATATATTTTACAGGCGATTAATTACTTGTAACATTTCAAAGTACACTAGTTCTTTTAAGCTTCTCTATTCTGCGGGCACTACATTGATTTTGAGTACAATTTATATCATCTATAACTAATCAATTCTTTGATCTCGACTTAGAGTTCTATATATGATGCATGTCTTAAATTTACAGGGTGGCTCCAACTGTTTTATTACGAATTAAATGTCGGATTGAAGCTTTAAAATAACTATTTTAATTAAAAATATATATAATTACACAAAACTAACTCCAATCGACCTATGATGGATAAACACGAACACAAGTACATAGACAGGACACTATACATATGATGACACGATCTTTTTAAATTTACCTCATAAAAAGGGTTTGACATGCATAGTTTTGAATATAAGTGTCAAACACGACACGATATAATAAAATAATATTTTAAAATTATCTGTGTCTCGGTCATCAATCCTTATTATAAAATAAATCCAAACTCAAATATTAAAATAAAAACAATAAAATTAATCACTAAACAATTATGGATAAATAATCACTAATGAGGCATCGCACTTGACAGCCATAAAAAAATGATTAAAAAATATCTAGTAGCCACCCAATTTCTAGGTAGATTTATAATTGTTCTTTCTTATATTTCCACTCATGGACAAGCCTGCTTCATTGTCAGAGTAGATCCCCCCAAAGTTCTCAGCATTTAAACATCTATATTAGAAATTATTTATTACATTAAATGTTCAACCAGCACACATATATAGACATACCCTAGCACACATATTTGTTATTCACACATAAATTGATAATAATTAACAATTCTTTTTTTTTTTTTTTCTTTAAATAGCATCATTGGTTTGTGATTTTTTTTTTTTTTTTTTTTTTTGACAAACTCAATTTCTTTAATATGTATGAAAATTTTTGTGAAAATTTAAGAAATATAATCATGAAATATTTATATATGCTTATAGTTTGTTCTTTACCAAGAAAGTTATATATAATTAATTTTTATCTTTTATGCAAAAGTCAGCATGCTGATTGGAAATTGGTGTAATTTTCCTACCTAACTGCATAGGGGAATTGACAATCCACTAAATTACTAATCGCCCTTTATCAGTTTTATTACTTCTCAAAATCATCCCATTAACATATTTCTTGTCTTCCAAATTCTTGCAAAGTTCAAAACAAAAATGAAAATAATTTGAACTTTTGGAAACTTATAAAATTCATACTATAATTAACAAGATGCAAAGTATAAAGAGAAAGAAGAGAAAAACCTAAGTTAGCAAAAATTTTGTTTATTCCTAATAAAATTAACAGAAAATAATGAGGCTTTTTGTTATGTAAATAACCGGTAGCGGAGCTGGCATTCACTCTAAAAACATTAGGGTATAAATTTTATAGGGGAAAGCGAACCTCGGTAATAATCTCATGGTCGCATTGATCGATTTCTTGAGGGGGGAAAAAAAACTTTCGCGTATAAATTTCACCCAAAAAAAAATATATCTTTTGAAAAAGTTTATACTCTTTTTTTTTTTTGTCTTTTTTTTTTTTTCGCCGGGGGGAAATCTTAAGAAAGTTTAATAATCTATATTTTCCCCCTATCCCCTTATTAAAATCCAGGCTAACAATTCCATTTTGTAATTGTCACCGTTATTAAATCTCAATTACTCTGGCTTCTAGTTGGGGCATTTTTAACGTTCAATTAAGCATATAATACATAATAAAACTTGACAACACAATTATTGCTACGGTTTGGTAAGCCCTAATTGAGTCATAGGCAGTACATTTTGAAAGTTGTTGCCTCTGCTTCGTGAAACCAAAACTGTTTGTCAAAGAGACTTCATAATTGAGTAATTTATCAAACTTAGGGTTTCATAGTTCACGACAGTTCATGCAGCAAACTGAAACTTATATTATAATTTAGTAAACCTACAGCCATATAATTATTACAATGCTATTGCAACTCAACGCGCTTGATTATTTCATATCATATTGTATTCTTGAGTTGTTATTATTTAGTGAAATTAAATTGTGTCACGCTATTACTCAATCATTATTTAATAATTTGTAAGAGACTAGGAGAGGCACAGTCATTGTATGTTTCACAAATTAAGAATTTAAATGAAATGAACTTTAAATAAAATATGGGTGAAAAGGTTCGAATAATTGTAATAATATTTTGAAAATCGTAAATTTTATCTCATAAACTACGAGTTATTTACACCATACCCCCTATGCTAAGTGAAATGGGAAATAAAAAGCATTGTGTTATAAAAATTAACATAGGAAACTCCGTGTTTTCAAAATATTTGCATGCCGAACCTTGAAAATTTCTGGTGTTGGTAGAGTACTAATTTTCTCCATTAATTGGATGCGAAATAACTAATTTACCCTTTTATATTTTGATATACATCATCTCAAATCTCACTATATTGTTTAATATTTTTTTATATGCACCGAAACCCTTTTTTTATATGCACCGACTTCTGTACAAAATAAAAATTGCATGAAGAATCGGATAAACAAGTATAAAAAATGGTATATAGAGATGCGAGATGATCTATATCAGAATATAAAAGGTTAAATTAGTTATTTCGGATCCAACAAATGGAGAAAATTAGTGTTCTACCAACACTAAAAATTTTCAGGGTTTCGGCATGCAAATATTTTGAAAACACAGGGTTTTCTGTGTTAATTTTTGTAACACAGGGTTTTTTTATCCATTTCATCTAACACAGAGGTTATGGTGTAAATAACTCCATAAACTACTCTCTTTTAATTCTCTTATAAATCAACATAAATTCCTCAAATTCAGTTCCCCTAATTAATTAGCGCGTGCCCATTAGTTAGATGAAAACACTTCAATTTTTCGCCTCTGACGTCAATCACCTCCGATTAATGATTTTAACGATGTACTTTGCAATAGGTTCTATTTACGAACAAGAATTAAAATCAAAATCACATGTGAAAGGAATGGAATATTAGGGCACAGTGTTGAAAGTAGGAAATGGGCGAAATGAAATTGGATGGAAAATCTAAGGCATTCTCACACCCAACTAGCGAGCATGCTCTAACCATGGGTGTTTTTCGTTATCAATTGATGGAAATTTGTACCTGGGACAACATTAATTTCAAAATAACTTACAGTATGAGATTAAATTTGAGAAATCAACACCAATGGGATTGAAAAAAAAAAATTCTCTCTAAAGCTTTATTTTGTAGATTTGCTCTTAATATGTCGAGGTAATTATTTTCAAATCATTTTAAAATTCTAAATATGCAAGACTAATTTAACTATGTGGCCTGATTCTGATTAAATTATATAGTATAATATATAAGTATTGGTACAATAGTTATTATCAATCAAGGCCAAAAAAGAGAATGCACCTCATATATATGTGAAGATAAGGTCAGACTAATTTCATGCTAATATTTTCTGTTTTCGGGCGTACTACAATTTGTTTTCTTTTAAAAAGGGGAACTCCTTCAAATTATATGAAAAACTTGTCTGAGGTCTCTTCAATTTTGGTTTGTTAACAAAACTAAACCCTACAGTTGGTCTTTTTTGAGAATTCCTTTAGGGTTCTGTTATAAAATTTCACTGTCTTTTATCAAAGTATTCTCCTAGAAATTTTATCTATTTCTTGAATGTAACTGCCCTAGAGTTTACAAAAAAATGTAGGTGCTATATCTAAAGTCTTGTAAATATAAATTTATAGTTTAAAAACATATTATTTATTCAATTATATTTGGGGAAAATCTTTGAATAGTACCAAAAAGTTGAAAAAATTCCTTTTAGGTCCCCAATTTTGAAAAAGTTCTCATTCAATCCCCAATTGAAAAACAAAATTCCTTTTAGGTCCCCACAAATAGTACAGGTTCGTACATTGTCTTTAGGAATTGCGTACATTTTTGAGGGAATTGCGTATAAAAATCCCGGAATCTCGTATATACGAGATTCCGGGATTTTTATACGCAATTCCCTAAAAAATGTACGCAATTCCTGAATTATTATACAACCTTGGGGAGTGAAAAGAAATTTTGTTTTTCAATTGGGGAGTGAACAGGAACTTTTTCAAAATTGGGGAGTGACAAGGAAATTCAGTTTACACTTGGGGATTTTTGAGGAATTGTCCGTTATATTTGTCTAGCTTCATATTTGATAATTAATTTAAATAATAATTCAACTAATACAATTAGTTTTACAAGTTAATCATATAATTTCTCAAAAAAAATAGAAATAAATGTTTATAATATGTCACAATAAAACAATTCTCACATGTAAGTATAAAACTATTAATTATTATCAATGAATATTTGATTCCTGTGCCACCTTACATAGTTACCAGATCGCGTTACTCACTCCACTTGTTTTGTCAGTTCAACCATAAATAATTTTGAATGGGAGTACAGAGATTTTGAGTAGCTCTCATCCATCATTATCGACCAAAAGCACAAGATTTTGAAAAATACATAATACATAAACGTACGTATTATATACTTCATATAAGGAAAAGAACCCTGAAGTACTATAACTTTCGGAACTATTTTAGTTGCATCAGAATTTCTGTATTGAAATTTTTAGATACCCAAATACAAAAACTTTGCGTACGCCTTGATACGTATGTGACCTGGCTCGACACATTATAGGATATAGAAAAAAAAAATTTATATTTCTCCTTTTTAATTCATTGAATTACTGGAGAGCTAAAACAGTACTCATCATTTCTTGCTCTCCTTGATTTTCAAGGAAGAAATGATTCAAATGTAGTCAAGTGGTCATAGCACCAATATTCAACTGATCATCCGGCATGGCCCCCATTTCAGAACTTCTTGGAAGAAATTTAAATCACTATAATTATTTACTATTTATTACATTCATCACGCGGCTATACTCGTGTAGAATTTAAGTACGTACGTATATATCTTCCTAATATATATATATATATATATATATATATATATATGTATATATGAATTTTTCTTTTCTTTTTTTTTTAAAAAAATTAGTTTGTTTTTAGTAATTGAAAGGGGTGCATGCGCCTTTGTCAGTGAATTCACTTCACTATGCCCTACAGCTCCAGTAGAATCATTGGTTTCTTTGACCTGACAAAATTAAAAACAACTCAGTCATGACGGAGTTGAATTCCATCACATGTGTTTTGATTTTGGTTTTATACTATCTTAAGTTCTTAACCTACCTTTTCAATTTCATAACATTTCCGACTTCTGCTACCAAAAAAATTAGAATTAGTGATCTCTCGATTAGTTACTAATATAAGAAAAATCGGTCATTTGAATAACATTAGTGACTGACCATGCTGTCACTCATCAGTTATTCAGTGAGCGATAAAATTGTCACTGAAAACCAGTCATTGATCCTATTCTTTTTTTTTAGTGTTACGAAATTACTGTAACTTCAAATTAGTCGAAAATATCCCTATTATTACGTACAAAAATAATATGCAGATTAATACAAAAGTCTATTAGTAGGACACCAAAATGAAATACCGGCCAAGTTGCAGAACTAAAATGCAATTAAATTCAGAAACTATAGTCGACTCAATACCACTATACCAGTATGCATGGTGACCCCACATTTAATTTGTAAAAAATTAAATAGAAGGCCGACCTCATGTATCATGTATGGATCAATTCCGGCGGTAAAAAACAAAAGAGTAATCTTTTTTCAATGTTTTAATGCATATTCAACAACCTTGTTAAGGGACAATTATTGCTCAGATGTTGCTCAAAAGTGCAAGTCTCTACAGTTAGAAATTGTCTTACCTTGCAACAACTCAAGAATAAATAACCCAGGCTGTATATATATATATATATATATATATATATATGTATAAACACGTATACATGAAAATGCTGCAATTACCATCACGTGATTTAATTTAGTGGTTCGGTACTATGCTAACTTAACTAGAGGTCTCGAGTTCAAGTTCTTGAAAACGGAGCTACCATTGGTAGAGAGCTTTACACCTTGATCCAATATTCCTTGAGGTTTATTCCAATAACCGGAAAAAAAAATTTATAGTTAAAAAATTACGGATAAAATTCTTAAATTCTGAACAGAAATGAACAACAACTTTTGACCAAAAAAAATAAGAAAAAAGAAATGAATGTGTTGTTCTTGTTAAGCGTAGGTGAATGTAATCTATCATGGCTAAAATAGCAAAGATTCAATCCACATTATATTGTTGTTCCGGTTTGGTGGTCTCTCTCTTTCTCTCTCTGTGTATAGGTAGGAGGGCCGAGAGGGGTTTTGTAAAATCAATGAGATTGGAAAACGATAGATGCGTTTGAAGTGGTTAAAGACTTGTATGGCCGAAAGTGATAATTGTTCTTTAAATGGTATAATTGGCCTTTTCTGCATCAGTCTCTGTTGCCTTCAATTTGTGGGACTCCTCCCTATCCTATCCTACGCCCTGCTTCCCTCACTAAACCCATTTTGCCAACTACCCTATCCTCCATACATTGTGGGGAAGAAACAATTCTCCATGTCCTAACCCCCAAATCCCTTTATATCTTCCTCGTCTCCCCACCAATGGTTCCTGTCTCTGTTTGAAGGGGAATTCAAGAATCATGTCTCTTTAGTCCCCGTGCATGTCTTCTTAATTCATCCAGAAATTACGAAATGGAAGGCTTCGAGAGGCTCGGCTCTTACAAGACCGCGTACGATGATTTACTGAACATGCATAGCAGTATGAGTGGAAGTATCGACGTTGCCCCTTCCGAGCCCATGGTCGGTTTGAGGCTCGGAAGCGGTGCAAAACCTGATTATGGAGATCATGGGTTTTTTACTCATGATAATAGTAGTAGTAATAAATCTTCGATTTCCTCAAACCCCACGAAGAGATCGAGGGCTTCGTACCAGAACATGCAAAATCCTACCTGCCAGGTGGAAGGGTGCAATCTGGATTTGAAATCTGCGAAAGATTACCACCGACGCCACAGAATCTGCGAGAGCCATTCAAAAAGTCCCAAGGTCATTGTCGCCGGGATGGAACGCCGCTTCTGCCAGCAATGCAGTAGGTAATTTATATTCAACTTTTATTGAATTACGCCCCACCTAAATTGGAAAAATCCATTCAATATTTAATTAGGTCAGTTTTTAAGTGCTTGTTTCCGAGAGTATTATTCTTATGTTTCTTGATTATTGTTATAATTTTTTCTAACATTAATAAAATGTTTTTTTTTTTTTTTTTCCTTGGGTTTTTGAAGGTTTCATGATTTGTCTGAGTTTGATGATAAGAAAAGAAGCTGCAGAAGAAGACTGTCCGATCACAACGCTAGAAGGCGTAGGGTGCAGCCGGATTCGATGCACCTCACCGCAGCTGGACATTCTTCTGCATTATATGGTTTTTAACTCTTTTAACTAATCTCTTACTCTTGAAAATTTTCATTTTTTTTTTCAGAAAAGTTGAAAAGTTCAATGTCATTCGCATGTTTTTTCTGTTGAGAAGCTTAATTAAGTTGAATCAAGATACAACAATCCCTTAATTAATAACTTGATTGTTTGTGGTGAAAAGCAGATCGTAGGGCGGGTAACTTGATGCTGAATGGACTTCCAATATCGCTTCCACATTCGACATGGGACAATGGAAGCTCTTCAATATTGAGACAGGCAGCAGCAGCTAGGGATTCCTTCTTCAGGCCTTCAATGTGTTTTTTCAATGATGATATTCGCAATCTGCACACCAATTCTGAAAGGTTGTCCTCCATTCAGGCATCAGCTTCACGACCTCTTGATCAATGTAAGTGTCACTTTTCTTACAATCCGATTATCCGAACCCATTCAGTCAAAAACAACAATTTCTTTACAAGTTTTCAGAAGAAACTTCTCAAAAAAATGGACTTAAATTACCGTAATAGGACGGAAAACCTTAGCCGAACCTAGTTCAGCGCGCAAACCCAACATTTTTTTTTAATATATATATAACATAAAACAATCATCTTTTATTATGATAAACACTGATTTGATTTATAGGACTGCCGTAGACAGGTAATAGTTGTAGTGAAGTTCCCATAATTGGCCAATTATGAAGCCAGCTTCTCTACTTAGATTCTAAAAAAATTCTTCTACCACATGTTATAATTAACAACCTCTTTTATTTGATGATAAATGTTGTAGGTCTACATGCTCCCACGAGTAATTCTCCCATTGCCCCCAATCTACTAATAAGTGATCACTCTCTTCTGTCACCGAACTCGTGGAGCTTCAACGACGGCGGCGAATCAGCCAGTAATTCCATGGAAGGCCTCGTGCATGGAAACTACATTAGCACTTCGGGCTCAGAGTTACAACAATTGTCGCTGTTTCAGCCGAATAACAACATTATCAACCCAGAAGAACAAGGTCCTCAAGTTCCCTTGTTGCATGAATATCAGTTATTTAAGGCGCCTCATCACTCCGACGGGTTTTATTATACTGATCAAAGGAACTTATAATTAATATTTTGAAGACTCTGGAAAAAAAAACTATTTAAAAGAAAAAGGAAAAGAAGAAGAACAACCCCTTTCTGAAAGGATTCATTCGTGATTATTTCTTTTTCTTTTTTTTTTTTATTTTTATTCATTACATCAATGCGTCAATAAATTTGTTTGTTAAGTTTTGTACTATTTCGTTTTGGGTTATGAATGTCAAATGTTGGATTTAATTACTAATTTAAAGAAATTAGGATCGTTAATTACTTTTTTCTTTTTTATTCATTGCATCAACTGTATCGAGATCGGTGATGCCATTTCAAAAGTTTTTATCTCAGAAAAGATGACACTGATGTTCGAATGGGTTATATATATATATAAAGAAATAATGAAAATTACGTTCTTGATTAATTATTTTTTAAGAGAATTATCATCTAAATACGAATAATTGTGACTTTTAGATTCAAAATATTAAAATAATCCCAACAGCATTGAATCTATAGTAGTATTAGCCAGCAGAGGTTGACAAGTGATTTGACGATTCTTTCGAAGATAATAACTCGGGTTTAAATCCCTTTAATCCCTCGGTGAATGTGTTAAAAATTAAAAAAAAAAAAGGAAAAAGAAAAATCTGTAGTAACATTATGTATTGACCTTTGTCTTAAATT
The DNA here is from genome assembly GCA_037501455.1 of Lantana camara. Lineage (NCBI taxonomy): Eukaryota > Viridiplantae > Streptophyta > Magnoliopsida > Lamiales > Verbenaceae > Lantana > Lantana camara. The sequence continues at coordinate 18,295,135 of CM074863.1, read as the reverse complement.
AGAATTCTTCCTTCCAAAAAAAAAAAAAAAAAAAAAGGTGTCTTTATATTCCTGCTCATCGAAACAACGCAATGAAGAACTTTACTATTTTTGTAGAAGAAAAACTTGGCTGAGGACATCATCAACAGCTGCGAGCCAAAGTAGAAGGTTTTTTAATTATAATAAGTTAATAACATTGTGGGTGGTTGTGATTTCTTTGTATGGGAGGATAGAGCTCTAGGTAGAAAACCAACTATGGCTCATATATACTATGATGTCAAGTCTCAACGTATAAATAATCAACACGTGGCATAAGCCGACTTCTATACTAACAAACTAACTCTGAATGTGATTGAAACGAGAGGGGAAAATGTAATTTTTTGACTTTCAATAATTACAATAATGTTGTTAACAGTGAGAAGTGATTATTTTACACTATGTGGCGGAGATTGTGTTTCCTTTTAGATTATGCGTATATTATAAACTCACGAGAGTTACTAAATTACTACCATTTATAGATATTTTTTTTTTAACTATACTTATAATTTTGGGATAATTACATCCAACTATCCTCAGATTTGGCCTAATTACAACTTAATCTCTATTCTTTTCATATTTGCTATGTAGGCCCTAAAATTTAGATTCCGTTTGATGTCCCTGACGTCCTTTAGGGTTCCATTAGGTTGGTTAGTTGTCCTTCCTAAATTACCTCTGAATTTATTACAAATACATCCTTACAGTTTCATTTTAATAACAAAACGATCCCTGTTATTCTTTTTGAAATTTTGGAAAGACAATTGATCAACTTAACGGAACCCTAACAGACGTCATGACCTCAAACAGAATGTAAAGTATAGGGACTACATTATAAATACGCAACAAATAGGGATTGAGTTGTAATTAGATCAAACCTAAAGGTAGTTAGATGTAATTTTCCCTATAATTTTAGTATAGGTATACCATTGATTAGATTTGTATTTTCAAATAAATGATGTCAGATTTTGTATCATTTGATGTAGTTTAACAATAACCATACTTCTAATTATAACTATGTTTTATTATACTAAGTTCATATTCCATTTTCCATATTATAATTGATTAAATAATTGGGAGAATTACATCTAACTACCCCGCATTTAGGCTTAATTATAACGCAATCCATCATTATTGAGAAATTACATTTTAGTCCCAAACTTTAAGAAACCGTTTGTGATCCCTAGGTTTCCTTTATGTCATTCCAAAAATACCCCTAATTTGTTGTTAAATCATAATTTGTAGGGATCGTTTTGTTATATTTGTAAATTTTAGGGATGATTTTATAATTTTGTCATATATTCAATGTAACACTCATAAAACCGTCAGGGGCATAAGTGTATTTTTATAAATTTCGTCAAGGGACCTTAGACCAAACAAAATTAATAGGGACTAAAATATAATTTTTCGATAATGATGGACTGCATTGTAATAGACCTAAATACAGGGTAGCTAGATGTAATTCTCCCTAAATAATTTGTATATTCTATAACTAACAATAACCCGAGTCCGGAGTAGCCTCCACTATTTCCTCGTCTCATATATTAGTGACATAATTATTTAGAAAAATCATTCTTCTTTCAACCATAATCCCCTATTTTATCCCATCTCTTCACCTCATCACATTGTGCGGTAAGAATTTTATTTTGTCTCTCAGTTGTTTAAATTAAAGATTATTAATTTCTTTGGTAATTGGTACTAGTTTAAAGATTATTAATTCATCTGTTGTTAAAGTTTGTATTCAATTACCTGCATATATAGTTTACGTGGGATATTGGCTTTTTCCTTCCTTTCTTTCCTTTCCTTTTTTTTTTTTTTTCTTGAAATGGACTGTCTTTTTATACTTCTACTGAAATCAAGATATTCGATCGATATTCGAGCAACTTTCCTATAATAAATTGGCCAAATGTGTACAGAAATGGTGTGTTGGATTGACAGTATATGAGCATAACAACCTTTTTGCTTTATTCCTATTTCCTATAAATATTATCCATCTTTTTGGTTCTTAGTTTGAGTATTATTGTCTTTGACATTTTGTATGATGGAATGTAAATCAATATTCCAGAATTGTACAAATAAAAATATTAAGTTGCTAAAGTAAATTAACTTAGAAACTAAGAAGACTACCGATTCTTGATCCATATATATACATTTGCACTTGTAGTTTGTCAGTTCCTAGATGCAACACCTTAATATATTTTCATATGAATAATTGAAAATGTAACACATAATCCATAATTTTTGTCGGATTCAGATATGGACCATCCGATTGGTTGACAAGAATTAATAAAAAAGAAGTAGATCAATTTGAATTTAAGTGGGGCAAAATGACACGAGACATCTACTTTATTGGGCCGAAATATGTTACTCGCTAGATGGGAGGAGCCTTTAGCGGGGGCACAGAGTAATCAATTCCTCTAAGTCATGAATTAGAAAATGTTGACACGAATGAAAACTCGACTAATTGTCTAAAGCATATTCTTCCATTTTCTCATGGTTTATCCCATTTTATTTTGTTGTAAAGAAATGAGTGCTACGAAATGCAACCTTTTTTCGTGGTGTTTGTCAGTGGTAGCAAATATGAGTAAGGGATTGAAGGTATTAAACTACAAGGATTTGGAAACTTTCACGGATAACTTTAGCGAGGAAAATTACATTTACCATGCACAATACTGTAAACTACTAAACTCTATCGAGGCAAGCATACAGAGGGTTCGATCTCACTGTCAAAGTTTGGATTGAGAAAACATTTATGTACGAAAATGAGTTTTCCCGACATTCTTCCGGCAAATCATGTGAAGATTATGAATATATTCCGCGGTCTTGGTGTTGTGCCCAAAAAACTGTGATAATTTGATCTCACTGTCAAAGTTTGGATTGAGAAAACATTTCTACACGAAAATGAGTTTTCCCAACATTCTTACGGCAAATCACGTGAAGATTATGAATATATTCTGCGGTCTTGGTGTTGTGCCCAAAAAACTGTGATAATTCTGAACGTGTTCGGTGGTCTTAGTTTCAGTGCATACAATTACCTGTCGGAGGACTTCCAACTAGAATGTACCCAAAATGAAGATTTTTTAGAGTTAAAAGGGCAAACATGCCGCCATAAAAAGTAAAATCCTAAAAATGCGATCGAGTTTAGTGGAGTTAATATCCCCATTTTGTATTCGTTCTCTTATCAATTCTATTCCATGATTCATTCATATATATATATAGTAAGTCCTAATGGAGTTTAGGATAATAATGTCCAAAACTAAATTGAACTAAAAACAGTTTTGTCTGAAAATTAGAGCCAACGAACTTATTTAATTTAAATCAAAGATTTGATTGAGGCTAAAATGGACCTTATTACCGAGGCCAATTGAATTTCTCCTTAATTTTCATAAAATTGAGCTTCTTCAGATTATTGACAATCTCCTTTGCAACTGGACGTTTATTGCTAGCACTTGATGTGCAGAGAATTGCCAACTTTGTCATTGTACAAGCATCAAACTCATCAAAACCAATTGTACTTTCACTTTCAAAAGAGAGATTAACTAATGAGCATTTTGAATCATCCCGCATACATGATTGTGATCTTTTCTTTTCATAGACTTTTTCAAGCATACCCAAATACTCAAATGATCCCATATTGGGTTCTTCAACACGACAAACAAAGTGTTTGCGTATAAGCTCAAACGCCATGACACCAAATGCAAACACGTCATTCCTCTCGGTCCACATCCCTGTAAAGGTAATTTGTGAGAAAATGTAAATGCTAAAAGTTTGGAGAATTTGTGAGAGAATATAAATATTTGAAAATTTTGTGAAAGAGAATATAAATGTTAAGGGATATTTATAATTTTTCAAATTTCCCCTCGTAGTTTCGCTATCCTAACTATCCCACATGGCCACATCCAAAAGCTTTCTACTCGTCCTTGTTTGAATAATATGCTAAACATTATTCACAACCTTCTCTTTTTTATTTAAAAAAAAAAAAAAAAAAAAAAAAAACTATCCCACATCCAAAAGCTTTCTACTCGTCCTTGTTTGAATAATATGCTAAACATTATTCACAACCTTCTCTTTTAATTGCCGCCTTCTTATATAACCCAGGTGTTCTGCCCCCAATATCAACCGGATGACCCAGAATTTATCTTTCATTTAGACCCTCTTTTCTCTTCTTTTCTTTATTTCTTTTTGTTGTTTTTTGTGAGTGAGGAATGTGCCAGAACTCCTTGCTCTTTTCTCCAAAATGGTAGGAATCATGCACCATATTGGCAGAAGCGAAAAATACACTAAAAGATAAACTTTAATTTGAGCGGATCAAGCGAAACTCGCTTAAAAAGGATTCTAAAACAGGAGTTCAAATTCTAAAACGAAATCAACAGGAGTTTAAGTTGAAAGTGCAACATCACACAAAGCCCGTAGCACACTATCTTCCCTCAAAGACGGATACTTTCCAAGTGATGGATAATGGTTGTAATGTCGTGTCTTAGGGGATGATCTTTGGTACTAAGGAGAGGCTCGTCAAGATGCAAGCGAAAGGGCCTATGACTATTAATTTCTTCCATTCGTGTTGTCCTCAATTCGTGTGTTGGCACCGTGAGGACGATGGCGAGTGCTGTCAATTTGGTAACATCACGCTTTCGACAACCCGTTGCTCTTAAGCGCTCATTCCTTCTGAATCTCATTGCCTCGAAGTTTCGTGTTTCCCTATCATAAACATGCTCCCCGTCCATCAACACTTCCGGCTCCTTCCGTAGCATCTGCATGATCATAACACCAAGGGTGTATAGATCGTCCCCCAGGGATGTCGTCCCTAAATTTAAAATAAAAATTACAAAAAATAAAAATAAAAAATTAAAGAGAGAAAATTTGCACTACCTCTGTTAAGAAGAAACTACTACCTCTCTTATAAAGCTATGGGTCGATAAGAGGAAACTACTACCTCTCTTATAAAGATATGGGTCGAAGTATCCAGTAGTCCCAACAATAATTGCACTCTCTGGGGGCCCTGACGTGCCGAAGTCCACCAATTTCACATTTTTTTGCTATTAAACAAAAAAAAAAAAAAAAAGTATGAAAATAAATTCAAAATTTTATAAAGTATATAAGGTTATGAATAATAGTACCTCATCTAAAAGGACATTATCGGGTTTCATATCTCCGATGCGCAAACCGTTCTCATGAGCCGCTTGAATACCATAAGCAATTTGCTTTATGATATTTAGGGTTTCAGGCCAGGTCAGTGCTAACCTATGATGCACGGACACTCCTAAAAATATCATTTTGCCGTGTCGTGTCGTGTCGGACACCCGTGTCCGACACTCCTCACGTGGGAAATTCAAGAAAAAATCCGTGTCGCCGTATCCGTGTCGTGTCGTGTCCGTGTCGCCGTATCCGTGTCCGTGCATCATAGGTGCTAACAAAAAAGGAAAATAAGCAAACTGTACTATCCAAAAATTCTAAAACATAAAATATGATATTTTGATAAATATTAAGTACTTAGATTGGCCGGCTATCTCAAACTAGATAAATTAGTTACGCAAGCTAAGTTATTATTATTATTATTATTATTATTAGGAAAATACAATATAGCTATTATTGTTAATTATTATTATTATTATCCAATATTTATCAATACGTAAGGATAATCACGTTTTTAAGAATTATAAAGTTAATTACTTGCAAGTTTAGGAACCTGATCAGCAAACCTATAATCTACTACTGATTTGGTGGCGACGCCTAGACTAGTGACTCATCAGTCTCATTAAATGCCAAGGGAGAGAAAGAGAACCTTTTGCTTTATTAGATATATATATATATATAATATCAGGCTTTTAGTACGTAGAAAGAAACCGTAACCACATACTTACATACGTAGAATATATATATATATATATATATATATAAACTGATCTCTACTCAAAATTCCACTCCGTTATTCGTAGAGTTAGATGTTGATCCATGCGTATCCTCAAGATGTTCAGGTTACCATAAATTACGGAAGTATATTCTTAATTAATACAGGTTATAACTGAAGTCTTGATTTATGGTTTCCAAAGTGAAAATATATTGGGAATAATGACTATTATTATTAAGAAAATAAATTATTTGATACTTGTCACCAATAAGTAATTTTAAATTTATATAATAATTAGTAAATTGAAGAGGTCTCTTACGATAACCATATTACCAAATAAAATGTGTAAAATACTTACTCTGGATGTGTTCCCTCAAATTACCCCCTTTGATTTTTTCGAGCAGCAAAAAGTGCTCATTTCCATCACGGCATCGGCCAAAGCATCTTATGATATTCGGATGTTGAACTTTATGCAGGAATTTCGCTTCGGCCTGAATTAAATAAATCATTAGATACAAAATTAAATTTAATTAAAATTAATAATCAATTTACCTTAAAAGAATCTATGATATTTTGTTGGCTGATCGGGTCATGGTGCGTCTTTGATTTTTTGATCACAATGTCGACAGTGGATGAATACACACTTCCAAATTCGCCTTCACCAAGAAGGTGAAGTGGATTCCCCAGCATGTAAGATATAGCTTCCACCGTAAACTTGGGTAACTTGGGTATCTCGGGTACCTGGGGCATGTCCTATGGAAACAAGGCAGACAAATGATAAATATCAACTCAACTATTAACTCAACTAAACAACTAAAGATTCTACCCAGAAGTAAAAACTAAGAGCACCTTTACAACTGCAGATAACAATGCTTTAGTAAATTAAACCCCCAATTTATTCTGTTTACTTTACTTTGGGCATGAGCTTAATCACTAAGCCCGCATGTGAAATGTGCTATGAGTGGACAATTTAGGATCCCAAAATTGGATGTTTTAATTAACCCATTTCCTTTTGGTAAAATGAAGTTACCATGTTGTCCCCAGATTACCTTTAATTACCATATTCATCACCCATCCCATATTGCTTCTGAAAATTTTCTACCGGAGATAAAAAGATTGCACTGCATATTACCCTGCCAAATTTGTGTTTGGAGATTTCAACTCAAATCCCTAGATTTCCATCCATCTACATTTGGAGATTTCAACTCAAATTCGAATATTTCAAGGCAAATCAATTCAAATCTGGAAATTTCAACCCAAATCTTCCTTAAATAGTTATGAGCTTTTACTTTTCTATATTTTTCTTTGTCCCATTGAAACATTATTTTCTCCCACAGATTTCTTACACTAGTTTCCTTTCTTTTGTAGAATTTCATCTTCTTCCACAGTCCACTTTTCTGGCGAATAAATCTAGTTGTTCCTAGGGTTTTGTTTCCAGAAATTTATAGAAAAAAAAAATACAAAAATTGAAGAAAACAGTGCCGGATTAAAATTGCTGAAGATACAAGTAAAACTAATTTTTAACTTCAAAGTTGTGAAAGAATTGGTTGAAACAGTGATATAAATGAGACCTCAGTTTGGGTAAATGAAAATGGGTAAAGTTGGGGAAAGGACATGCCAAATGTGGGGGAATTTAAGGTGTTTTTAGGAATTTTAAGAACGATTGCACTACTGCAATTAGTCCTAAACTTCAAATTAATTACAGGGATTGCCATTGAAAGTCAATTTTCCCCAAGAAAAAAAAAAAATTGTCTCCCGCATCGTTCCAATTGTAGTCCCAGGTAAATTTCATACCTCATTGAAAAACAAAATATCAATCACTTCTCTTTCAACGGAAAAATCAACAAGAAGAACGTTGCACCTGCCATGAGTTGTTTGTAATTTTTTTTTTTTTTTTTGCTGCTTGAAGCTTACATAGAGGAAACTCAAAATAACATACAATATAGCAGTACAAAATTTGAACATGCAAATTTAGGCATATATAGGTACTGTAACTTTTGCTTCTTTGTTTCAATTTAGTGCAAGATTTGTGGCTTGCCAAGACGAACAGAAAAGGCAAAGCTCAGATAAAAAAAATCAAAAGGCTTGAATCTTTCCGATTGTAAGGTATTATAGTAAAATTCATTTAAACACATGTAAATCTACACTAAAAAGTAAACGCAACAGCTTAAAAACTAGCTGATATCCATGTTCAACTAAAAAAAGTAAACAAGTGGTTTTGGCACATAGTGTGTCTTCACTAACCTTTGAAAACATGACCTACAATATCTTTCTCTTTTTCGTTTCTTTAATCAGATACAAAAATGTCAATCACCACATTACATCTACGCATAGATAACATGACCTTCAATATCATTTGTCTAAAGTAAACAAGGCCTAAGGTGAAAGTAAACTAGAAGATTTTAGATAGCTAGATTGGTTCAAAACTCTCCTGAGTTATATCGAGTCTAGGGTTCAGTACCCACCTCCAACACATTTTTCATTTTCCTTACCAAAAGGCTAATTAAACATGTCCTAAAATGAAATGAAATGAAAGCATACCTCCTCCTCTTGGTGTTCCATTTTTGAATACGCGTTGCTGGAGAAAACTTCCTTCTGAGATATTGTTGCTTGAGAAAACTCCTTCTACAAATTCTGGTTTCCCTCTCTCTAGTTCAAGGAAAGTGGAGTGTAAAACTAGTCACTCCATAGTGATTTATGGAGAGAGTGGATGTTACTCAAGAATAGAAACCCTAAAACGGGTGGTAAAAGTGGCCCAACTCTTTACCCAAAAAGGGGACAAGGAAACAGGTTCTCTGCTTGGGGACAGATAAGGCTGAAACTGATAAGCCTGAACCTAATACTAGGATTCCTCTTGAGAACAAGGAAACAAAAGAAACAATTGGAAGCTTTTCAAACTATTTCCACCTTGGTGCAACGTCCAATCATAGAGCCCCACGCCATTCTGATAACACTGGGCCGGGAGAACCTCCAAAACTCTGAAACGGAAAATTTCGAACCCGCTCCATGCGAACTCAGTCACATACGGAACGCGACGGTCGTATCCAACCCGATATATGGCAGCCCAAAAGATAATAACTCAAATTTGGATCTAGCAGAGAAAGAAACAAACTCTCAAGTTTTTGTTCAAAATTTAGAACATGGAAGCAGCAGGACCAGCGTACCAACCACCGAAGGAGGGGAATGTGCTAATTCAGGAGAACATGATCACCCCAAAGTTAGATTTAAATATTATAAAATTTTATTTTGTTGAATTTACATGCATCTATATTTCTGAAATCATATTTAATGCGTATATGAAGTTGATTTTCAAATTAATAAATGAAACTTAAATATAATTTAGTGGTCGATATTTTCTATAAATTTTGATTTACTTTTTAATTCTAATAATATAGTTAAACGTTCATGATCATGACTTATGACTGAAATAAATAGTTATAACAAGACAAATATTTAATTATATATAATAATTAATTATCCATTATATTTATAAATAAAAGATTTTATTAAAACCTTTATGTAGGTGTGACTCCAAGTTTATTATTATTATTCATTTCGTCAAGTATATTGTCTTCCTCAATAGATGACATAACTATTATAATCATAATAAAGTTTGATGCCCGCATAAACACTTTAATCTTAATTATATATAGATCGGAATTTGATAAAATTCCTAATCCTAATCAAATTTTTTGAAATACTAGTGAGGTGAACGTACGTTGCACGTTTATTATTTAATTTTTTAAAATAAATTTAGCTATTATATTTATTGAACAAATTAAGATATTAAAAATATTTATTTTGATTAAATAATTATACACATACAAAAATATTTATATGAAATTTCTCTTTCAAATCATCTACGATAAGTAGAAATTCGAAGTAGAGAACATCCAAATAAATAAGCAATAAAAATATTTGAAATTTTGTTATTATATAAAAACATATATATTTAAGTGTATAGTAATTTGGCCAAATAATTCTAGCTTTTAAGTATAAGTAATAGTTTATAACTTTCAAATGTATTTAATAAAATGAAGAGACATGTAAAAATTATAGAACAAAACCTAAAAGATCACCCAATTTTGCCGGAGGAGCATCCTAAATGTAGTAATCATCTTGAAACTTATGACCTATTCTCATCAGTTTATCGGTCATCATGTTTCTTTTTCTAGAGATTTATTTAATTCAACTTTGGTATGGCCTTTGGAGTAAACTTTATCAATTAAATTACATTTCTCATTTGTTCCATTTCAATATCCTTCATTGTTATCCATTTCATGACCATCTTCGAATCAATGCCCACTTTAGTCATCGAAAAGTGTCTTTCCCAAGTTAGTGTTAATACTCCGCGTAAGCTCAATAACTCCACTATATTATTTAAACTCTACTAAGATCCATAGCATATCCTAACACCCATATTCAGCTGTCATCTAGAATGACGCCCCTGTCATCTCAAATGATTCCCCTGGTTATAAAAGCTCACCTCAGAGTTTAGTTTCACCAATCCTTTCTCGGGTTTATTCCACGATAACTCAGTGTATATTTTTCTTTTATCTGTATTTTTTGTCCACACTGATTAGTGTTGAGGTTTCATTAACTCTTTTATGTGACGAAGAGTGGAACTTCTAAGTTTCATAACATTTTGATAGCTCCATTGGTTCCATATTTTTCAAAGATTTTAAAGCGTCAAGATCAAGACAATCCACGCATGATAATCAGATAACATATTACTCTGAATTTTGTTATAAAAGCTCTCTTTGAGACCGTTCAACACTCGCATGCTATGGAAATTTCGTTCAGTTTGTGCATCAATAATCTTGTCTGACACCCGGAGTGCGAATGGACAACTTCTGAGCATGTGGTCCACATATTCATGTCCTATATAGCAGTGTGTACATACATCACTTTTTCTAAATTTTTTGTCATATTTCAGTACATTCATGAGCAAGCTATCATGTTAGCAAGCCACAAGAAAATCTTAAACTTTTGGGGACAAAGTAATTTTCAAATTCATTTCCAATTTTTCTTCCATGTCTCATCCGACACCATAAGTAGACTATAACCGATTTATAGGACAATTTGTCGTTAGTTTACTCAATCAAAACTCTCTTATCTCCATTATCATGCAATGCAATTAGGACATTAAGTATCTCATCCACCACCTCCTTAGGCAATAACATTTTCAACTTATGTAAGTTTCAGTTTTTATTTGTGCAATGGATTACATACCATCAGATTTTATCCTTCTCATGAATCTTGTCTCCAAAGATGTCCGCTAGTTTGCTTGTGATAACCATCTATCATTCCATAGAGACGTCCATTCAACTGGTTCTAACTATCCCCTTGCATGCTCGGGAAGCCATAAGTAGAAGCTTATGTTCAAGAATGAGAACATCCTAGCAGCAATAACCATCTTGAACCTTATGACCTATCCTCGCCAATTTATCCATCATCATGTTTCTTTCTCTCGAGATTTATTTAATCAAAGTTTCTCAAAATCTTTGGAGTAACCTTCGCCAATCAAATATTACATTTCTCATTAGTTGTTTTTGAGTATCCTTCATTGTTATTCATTTAACGACCGTCTCCAAATCAATCTCCACATTAATTTTTGAAAAGTATCTCTCCAAAGTTAGTTTTAATCCTTTACGTAAGTTCAATAACTTTGCTACATTATTGAAACTATACCAAGATTTATAACATATATATCCTAGCATTCATCTCCAATTGCCATCTCGAATGACGCCCCTGTTGGTGTAGTTATAAAAGTTTCAATCCGATTTTAGTTTTACCCATCACTTCTCGAATTTATTTCACGACAACTAAGTGCAGATTTTCTTTTGCCTGTGTTTTGTGTCCTTATTGATTATTACTAAGGTCGTAGATAACTTTTTTATGTGGCGAATAACAACATTTCTAAGCTTCATAACATTTTGATAGCTCCATCGGTTCCATGTTTTCCAAAAATTTTAGAGCATCAAGATCAACACAACCCACCCAGGATATTTTAGGAACATATTACTCAGTATTTTGCTACTAAAGCTCTCTTTGAGCCCATCTAGCACTCGCAAGTTTTCCCTAAATTTTCTATCATACTCCAATACATTTGTAAGCAAGCTATCATATTGGCAAAGCCACAGGAAAATCTTGAATTTTTGGGGTAAGGTAATTTTCAAATTCATTTAAAGTTTTTTCTTGCATGTCTCATCCAATGCCATAAGTAGAGTATAGTCATTTTATAGGAGAATTTATCTTTAGTTGACACAATTCATTCTCTCTTATCTCCATTATCATGCAACGCGTTAGGACACTAAGTACCTCATTCACCACCTCTTTGGACGGTGATGTTTTCAACTTATTTAGGTTTCAATTTTTATCTTTTCCAATGAGATTACATTCCATAAGATCTTTATCCTCCTCATGAATGTTATCTCCAAAGATGTCCGTCAGTTTGCCTTGTGATAACCATCTATCATTCCATAAAGATGTCCCTTCACCGTTCCCAATCCTCCATTTTCAAAATGGTTCCACCATCCAAGTGTTTTTAACTATCCCCTTCCATGCTCGGGAAACCCATAAGTCGCGGCTTATATTCGATCAAGAATGTTATTCCTTTTTAAATATTTTTTTGATTTATAACGCCATCTCCTTGTTAAGCATTCTTCATCCCGATTTAGCTAGCATCACTATATTTTCTTTTGATGGGCTTCTCTAAAACCCAATCCACATTCTTACTTCTTTGCAGTCACCTTCTTTCACTCTACAAGATGGGTTCATTCCTTGTTATATTAATCGCCTAAAGAAAGTTGTGCTTGAGTGGATCAAGTTTATCGTACATCTGATTAGGGAGCCACTTTGTGTGCATGTGGTTGATGGAGATCGAGATCGTGATGGACTTAATAAGTGTCATTCATCAATAAATATTTGTCATTTTGGCTTTCTATCCCAAGAGATGCTTTTCGACTCTATTAATCACAATCGGGAAATGCTCATTATAATTACAACTAAAGTTCATTTGCACCCCCCAAATAGTTCCTTAAGTTGTCTGTATTTTCCATGCCCAAAATTCTACTAACCTACTGTTTTAAATCATTTGTCGCATAAGGTGCAAACAACACATGTGATTTGCATAAGTTTAATTTGAGGCCCAACTCCTTGCAAAACGTCTAAACCACATTTTTAATGCACTTTGCTCCATCCACGATAGGTTTGACTCCCAATATTAAGTCGTCCGCAAAAGGCAAGTGTGAGATCATGTAAGAGCTTCTCTAATATACCATAATTGGCTTCCAGGTCCGGCCGAAATGGTCTTTTCAATTATATATGTAAGTTGTTCCATACATATTACAAACAAATAAAACGAACGTGATTACCTTATCTAATGCCACACATTCGTACAACCTCCGTTGGTTCACCATTCTATAGAATCTCCGATTGTATCCGCTACATTCTGCTCATAATGATATTGATGATTTTCGTCGGGAATTTGAAGAAAGTTAAAAGTCTTTTTAGAAATTCCACTGGGTTTTTTCGTACGCTGTTTCAATATTCAATTTCAGCACCATGCCCCTTTTTTATCGTTGGAGTGATGTAGCATTCGTAACACTTATTCAGGCATCAAAATATTATAATAGGTGCCTTGGTCGGGAATGAAGCTATTCTAGTTCGATCCCGCAATTTTTTTAATATACGGTTTAAACGAAGTATAATCATCTTGGTGATTATTTTGAGCAATATGTTGCACAACGTAATTGGATAAAACTCGTTTATTTTTGTCGAGCATTAATTTTTGAAATTAGACAAATAAACACCCGAGAATCTTTGTTGGTTGCTCATTCATTGTCTATTTTCAGAGCATTCATCTGATTCCTTCTTCTTCTCATTATGGCTGACAGATGAAAGAAACTTGTTTGTTTATCCCTAAATTTGAGCCAATTAATTCTCAACTCTTAAACCAAATAATCTCTTTTTGTTGCAATAGTTTATTATATTCTGCCCTCAATTCTTCCTCCAAATCATTTGAATATTTACCTTGTGTGTATCATGTATAATGCTTTAGAAATTCTTTGTATTTTTGTATTTTGTTTTTTGTTTTTTTTTTGCTTTTCGAGCACATTGAAAACTATTCAAGAACCATTGTTTCTAGGCAATGATCCCAAGTCAAAATGTCCTTCAAATTTTGATTCGATCAATAAGTTGTATATTGCTACTTTGGAGAATGTAAAAATAAATTGATAACTATTGGATCAATCTCATTTATATTAAATTAAAAAAAAATTCATATCGTTTCTTGAACTCACTCCAAATCTAACATATTGAATTTTTTAATCTAATCTTCAAAATTTTGTTGCCATTACGCTTTATTAATTCTCACATATATTTCTAAAGATATTTCACAGTCGTTCTTAATTTTGGTATGCATATGCATATACATTAAAATCAAGTAATCCTTTTTTTTAACCAACTATTCTTTATCTCTTTTTTATTTAATTTATCTCTTTTTTATATTCTCTTTGTCATTTGATCTTGCATTCTATTTTTTTATTTGTATTCTTCTAGTGAGTATTAATTTGAGCAATATGTTGCACAACGTAATGGGCTAAAACTCTTTTTTTTTTTTTTTTGTAGAGTGTTAATTTTTGAAATTAGACAAATACACACCTGATAATCTTTGTTGGTTGCTTATTCATTGTCTATTTTCAGAGCATTCATCTGATTCCTTCTTCTTCTCATTATAGCTGACAGATAAAAGAAACTTGTTTGTTTATCCCTAAATTTGAGCTAATTAATTCTCAACTCTTAAAGCCAAATAATCTCTTTTTGTTGCCATAGTTTGTTATATTCTGCCCTCAATTCTTCCTCCAAATCATTTGAATATTTACCTTGTTTGTCTCATGCATAATGCTTTAGAAATTCTTTGTATTTTTGTTTTATTTTTTTGCTTTTCGAGCATATTGAAAACTGTTCAAGAACCATTGTTTCTGAGCAATGATCCCAATTCAAAATGTCCTTCAAGTTTAGATTCGGCCAATAAGTTGTATATTGCTACTTTGGAGAATGTAAAAATAAATTGATAACTATTGGATCAATCTCATTTAGTTTAAATTAAAAAAAATTCCATATCTTTCTTGAACTGACAACCAATCTAACATCTTGAAATTTTTAATCTAATCTTCGAAATTTTGTTACCATTACGCTATATTAATTCTCGCATATATTTGTGAAGATATTTCAAGTCGTTCTTAATTTTGGTATGCATGTGCATATACATTAAAATCAAGTAATTCTTTTTTTTAAACCAACTATTCTTTATTTCTTTTTTATTTAATTTATCTCTTTTTTATATTCTCTTTGTCATTTGATCTTGCATTCTATTTTTTTATTTGTAATCTTCTAGTGAGTATTATTTCAGATTTATGTTTATTTTTTTTATAATTGATTTTATATATATAGTAGAAATAATTAAAAGAGTATGTTTATATAAATATTTAATCGAATATTGTAAAAATTATGTATAAAATTAGTTTATATCTTATTTTTATATGCACACATATTGAGTTTTCTTAGTATTCTTAATTTAAAGTAGCTTTGGTCTAAGAACCTACAATTCTAAATTGTAGAATTAAGAAACCAAAAACGCTATTCGTGTTTTGAAGTATTTAGTTTATATTTTATCATATAAACTAAAGGAAGATTATATGGTTAGTTGGATTTAGATAATTAAAATTATATTAGTGTTAGTTATAAAAATTATTACATTAGGATTAATTAATTTATTGAAAAATATTTTATGTAAATCATAAATTATATTATTTTGTTAATTAGATAAGTTTATAGAATTATAATATGATTATAATTTAAGATATGGATTTAGATAATTAGAACTATTTATATAATTAGACTTACATTATGATTGATTTATTGTAAGTTATTCTATGTAACTTATTTAAATAATATTTTATTTTACATAATTACAAAATTTTATAAAGTGAATCAATTTGTTGTTTTTCAATTCATTAGATATATCTTATTATAAAATTTTAAATTATAGGCCTCAAAATTAAAAAACAGGCAACTTATATTATAAAATTTGAATACAATTAATTAAAATTATAGAATTAAGAAACCAAAAACGCTATTCGTGCTTTGAAGTATTTAGTTTATATTTTATCATATAAACTAAAGGAAGATTATATGGTTAATTAAATTTAAATAATTAAAATTATATTAGTATTAGTTAATTAAAAATATTACATTAGGATTAATTAATTTATTAAAAAATATTTTATATAAATCATTAAATTATATTATTTTGTTAATTAGATAAATTTATAGAATTATAATATGATTATATTTTAAGAAAGTTTATTGATTTAGATAAATAGAACTATGAACTTATATAATTAGACTTACAGTATGCTTGATTTATTGAAAATTATTTTATGTAACTTATCTAAATAATATTTTATTTTACATAATTACAAAAATTTATTAAAATAAAGTGAATCAATTTGTTGTTTTTCAATTCATTAGATATATCTTATTATAACATTTTAAATTATAGGCCTTAAAATTAAAAAAATAGACAACTTATAATATAAAATTTGAATACAATTAATTAATATAGTAATATTAAAACAATCCTTGTTGAACTATATATCTTTTCTAGGTAAGTTGGAGAAATTTTACTTCTACAAAGAGTCCTATTTTATGTTAATATGTGCTTTTTAAATATAATTAATTAATAATCTATAACATGTATTTACATCATTATCCTTGACTAATAATTATTGAAGTAATTGTTGTGAGGATATTTTAGGCGATCCGTATTTTGTAAGAAACTATTCGTGCTTTTATAAGATATATAGATATAGAAATAGAGAAGGGATTTTTTTATTTTTTTTTAACTCACACGTCCTAAGTGGGATTCGAAACAGGACCTTACCCTAGAGAAGGAATTGAATTTAACCAAAGAAATTCTCAAATTCAAATCCTATCCTAATTATCAAAGACTAACCAACATGTCATATGATAATTTGATTAAAGAGAGGTAATATAACACTTTGTGTTAGAGAATTATTTATAATGAAATTCGAATTCGTGATCTATTTATTCATAAATATAAATATTTACTATATAATTATTTACTTGTCTCGATTAACAAGAACTTAGTTTAGAGCAAATAAATATAATTTAATCCAAATCTTTCATAAAGAATGAAATAGTTCTACATAATATAAGATCCATCAATACGGACAATAGTACATGGGACACCTTGAGACAATAAAAACATCTCAAAAAGAAAAATAGGTTCTGACAACTTAAATAGTTCACGCAAGAAAGAAATTAGGGAAATTCTGGAATAATGCACCCATCTAATTTTCAATTCAGCAGTTAATTTTTCTTTTGCATTTCTGTATTTTTTTAAAAAAAATTTTCAACATTTTTTGTCGTAAAAGAAATTCTTTCTTTAAAATTAATAAAAATAGTAGCGAGTACAAAAAATTATATAAGTAAGAAATTACATTTCGTAGATGTTATTATGCTTGAAAAATGAAAATAATTTATTTATATTATCTCAATTTTAAATTTATGTTTGATTCTTTCTGATGGGTTCAGAAGGTGAGGATCCGAATCCGATCACTTTACGATTTATAATTGTGGAGGAAACCGCAGGAGATTCGGCGGAGATGAGAAAGGGGGTTCTACCTGTTGGGACAAGCACAATAAAAGTCAGAAGGCCAAGCTGGGGGAACTGGGGGTGATACCCAGTTTGGCTCTCCGACGCTCAAGTCAGTTCAAGGTATGAAGGAGAATCGCAAGTTCAGTCACAGTTTTAGTGATGAAGAATGCTTACCAGTGTAGAAGATGACTTTAGCTATTTATAGTTGAGGGTCAAGGGCCCTTTGGTCATTTGCCTTAAGTGGTCCTGGCCGAATGTTGCCCTAACACGTGGCGCCATGAGAGAGAAACCTAGGAGGAATCTTCTGCAAAAACGGCCAAAAGTTGGTGCTGGCAACAGTGGCAGGTGCGCGGGCATGTACGATGTGTCAGAGAGCCATTTGGGTGGTTGGTAACGAGGGCTTAAGAGCGCGCTCGTGACAACCTGGAGTATTGGAAGCCAAGATATTCGCTGGGGGGAATGAAGGCTCCAGTTCAAGTGACGAGCCAAAGGGGAGGCCACTCTGAGGGAGTGTGACGCTCGAAGAGAGCTCCCTTGGCACGTGGGCGTGCCAATCATACAGTATGAAGGACGCTCGTGAGAGTGACAGCGCTCGTTGGGCTCAGCGCTCGTGCACTGATGGATGCAACCTTGGGGAGACAAATGTCATCATCTCGGTGATGCCACGTGTCCTATCGTGGGACGATCGTATTTTGACCCCATCACTTTCATTAATCATTAGATATTAATATATGGTATGCATTATAATTTAAAAGAGATTATGTGCATATTATAATTACAAATAAAATATAAAATATTAAAGTTAGTTTCATCTCTTTCATAAGTATTTTAAGCTTTTATCGTACTAATGTATTATCATATATAAAATGAGAATATCCTATATATTTGATGGGTTCGAAAAATTGCATTGGAGTTTTGAACTATGAGTATAGAATACCTGCAAAAATAACTATTAAATGAAAATAATCCTGCAAATTATGATTAACAAGCAAAAGAGGCGGTAAAAAAGAGATTAATATGGCGTAATAAAATAATACTGTTGATAGCAATAAATAGAGTAATTAAACACATAAACTAAATAATAAAAGAGATTAAACTATCGTTCTCAAGGTAAATTCATGAAAATAAACATTGAGAGAATTGAGAAAAAGAGGAGAAAGTATATTGTATTATTAAGGTGATTGATATTTATTACAATTTCTATTCTCATATTTAAAGATATATTTCTACTTTAGGGAAGTCGGGGAAAAATTGGAGTAGTTTAAGTTGAGTTCTAAATTAATAAAGATTTGGGAGAACTCTTACAAATGTGTAAAAAATTATCTCCCGATATGTGATCTGTGTAAAAGAAGAGATCGGTAAAAGGGCAAATATTTGATGTCCAAAAGTAATCCGTGGGCCCACCTAAAAACTTGGAGAAAAGTTAAAGACTTTCCTGTCAACGTCAACACGTCGCACTGGAGTATATGACGATAAATAGTTCACTTATTGCTCTGATGTTTGCTCAGAAGTCAGGATAATTACGGGTCTGCCCCGCTTGGATGAGGTTAGCCCTTAAGTAAACATGCAGACTCAACTATCTGTTGTTGTTTGATTGAAGTTACTTTGGCGATGTCTTCCTAGTTTATTATTATTATTATTATTCATGGTCAAGTACATCGCTTTCCTCAATAGATCTCATACACATTTTAATCCTAATAAAGTTTGATGCCCCCATAAATACTTCAATCTTAATTATATATAAACATAAATTTGATAACATTCCTAATCCTAATCAATTTTTTTTTGAAATAAATAGAAAAAGGAATTGAATTTAAAGGAATTATCAGATTCAAATTCTATTCTCAGATAATCAAAGACTAACCAACGTGTCATAGGAATATGATAATCTGATTGAAGAGAGGTAATACAACACTTTGTGTTAGAGAAAATGAATTTATTTTCATTCAAGTTCTCTATATGCTAACCTATAATTTGATAATTTAATTAAATTGAGATAATATATTAAGAACTTAGTTTAGAGAAAATCATTTAATTTAATCCACGTATTCTATATGCTACAATATTGATTAGAGAGTGATAATATAACAAGAACTTTTTTATTATTATTTAAAGAGGGTCATTGTTACTCCCCAACTATCCCTAATAAAACAAATATAAATATTTATTATATAATTATCTTAAATTTTTAATGTTTATAAATAATTATAATACAAAACAAACATATCTGAATTCAATAAAATTGACGGAGAGTCAAAAGTATTATCTTCTCATATTCACAAACTTATACAAGATATAATTTATTTTAATAAAACTAATTTTATAGTTATAACTAATTTTTTATTATAAGTAATTAAAATTATAATTTTTTCTACTTTGTCCAGTAAAGAGTTACCCTGTATAGCTAATTTATCTTCGGGGTTTTCTATGAATAGTATCTAGTTGAAAAAATTCTCTTTAACTTTCCATTTTTTAAAAAGTTCCAATTTACTCCCTAGATGACAAACCAAATTCCCTTTAACTCCCCATGGTTGTATAAAAATTCAAGAATCGCGTACCCGAACCCCGAAATCACGTACTTAAATGGCCAAATGATGTATTTGTAAAATTCAAGAATCGCTTACCCGAACCCCGAAATCACGTACTTAAATGGCCAAATGATGTATTTGCCCCCAAATACATCATTTGGCCATTTAAGTACGTGATTTCGGGGTTCGGGTACGCGATTCTTGAATTTTTATACAACCTTCCAAAAAAAACGGGAAGTAAAGAGGAACTTTGATTTTCATTTGGGGAGTTCAGAGGAACTTTTTTGAAAGTGGGGAGTAAAGAAGAATTTGAGTTCCTATGGGGAATTTTCGGGAATTTCCCGTTTATCTAATATGTCTAGTAAATAGTTACCCCCCGTATAGCTCCTAAATTAGATTATTTTAAGTGATTATTACCGTAATATATGCAACATTTATGTTAAACCTAGACATAAGAAAAAAGAAAAAGAAGTTACAAATATTAAAAAAAAAAATAGTACACATGTTCGGGGCATACGAGATACAGAGATAGGTCTTTTTTTCAAAAATGATATTAAAACTCATTTATTGTTAAAGAAATAATACTGCTTTTATATATCTTAAAATTTTGATAGGACTCGTGGATGAGATCCACAACTTCTAAATGAGGTTTCCTTTATTTGCCTTAGACTTTATCTTATTTATAAAGATGACCCCAAAATTTTCAAAATATTATAAATGGGTATATAAAGTATATTTTCATACATAATATCAAGAAAGTAAGCATAAACATTGAAATTAATCATGCTTTAAACATTGAAATTAATCATACTCTAAAATTCATCCTATAATTCATAAAACACGCAAATAATTTGTAAAAATTTTATTACCTCTCTTTATCTCCTTTCTCTTCTACAATTCTGATTTATTGATCCTCCAAGACTCGTCTTCTTTTCTCCTCGGTCAGCCCTTCTTGTTCCAAAAGTCCTCACAGCTTCATGCTCTCTCGGACATCAACTGGAAACAGACTTCAACCTCCAACGGAAAATCTCACTACGACTTGTAAGTTTCAACAAAAGGGTTGTAGAAATATACTGGAGTAAAAAGGTTTAATAAAACTCTTAACAAAGTATTTATCTCGTGAATATGAAAAGGAGAATCTTATTTCCTTCCAAAGAGGTTTATACAGACATCATATATTCTGAAAAAATGATTTATCTGGAAATACAACACTCAAACACTCAAAGACACTCAAACAATTTTACATATGACTTTCTGAATTCAAGACAAGGTGTCCATCACCATACAAGAGGACTCTATTTATAGGCTATATTCTTGCTACTGTTTGGCCTTGAAATTTTTATTTGGAATCCGTTGCTTTATCCTTCAACGATCCAGATCTTGCCGACACTTTTCTATGGTTGAGATTCTACCGACACTTTTATCTGCCACTTGATAAATAGAGTATGACGTCATGGCATTCGTCATTTCCTTGCTGATGTATGCGCTTACATCACTGATGGTTACAACCCATCATCTTGCAAGCTTCTTGTCTAGTTTCTGCAGTGTGGAAAAATTCATGTTTTTCAAACTTATTTATGAATTCCATTAAAAGAGGAGAGCTTATTTTTCATCCTTTGGTGAGTAGAATCCAATTTCCTTTACTCATCAGCGTTTCGAACTTATATTTGTTAGGAATAGTGCCCTAGAAAGCCGATTGTATATCCGCTTTGTTCTTTTCCTTATTGTAATCACAGACAATCTTTGAATGAAATAACGAATTGAGGCAACACTTCTTTATATGCTCTTGTTTGGTATGCGTTTACTTTAGCTGTGCATATATGAGAACTCCCCTAATCCTGATGACTTTAGGACTCTACCATTTAGGTGAAATGGTTCATGAAACGAGCACTATATCACATAAGTTATGATTAGTAAAATACTCCAAGCCGATGAGTCCTACAGACAATGGGAGTGTCAACCTGACTTCTCTAAGGCTTGCTTGTGGGATCACGCCCTTAAGAAGGACCACCTTGTTTCATGGAGGTGCAAAGTGTATAGTTGATACGTGCGTGATACATGAGAGTGCTTACTTTAATAAGTAAGTTCACTGAGGTGCCCCGTGTGAGAACATTCCTAAATGGGAAAGGAAGTTTCTATTTCAGGAAATGGAAACTTCCAGATTAGGAAATATCTCACGAGTCATTGATGTGATTAATTGATCCTTAGACTTGAGGTTCCTTGTCACTTTATGAGTTAACTCTGTAGTCTTAGGTATAAGCTGTAAAGGGTGTCGCCTTAGACAACTGATTCAAGGCTTATGCTGGGGCTGCACAAGTGATTCGTGAAAGTGAATGAGAATCAAGAAAGGACCTACACTTGCATTTGCAAGGTGATCTCTTATTGTGTAAGTCATTCATATGCCATATGGAGTCCTTGGCCAAGGCAGTGGATCAAGACATCAAGAAAAGGGTTTCTTGGATTGAGATCAAATAGATATAAAATGCACTTAGCTTTAAGACCAGATTATTAGGGTTCTGATTATTCCCTTGCCCTAGATCTTGGTTGAGAGATAGTAAGTAGGAGGATTGTATCTCACATGAATCAATGACTTAAAGGTTCTGTCGAATCCGAACATTCCAATTCAGCTAGGGGTTAAACACCTGTAGCTAGACTATGGTCGTTTAATCTGTGGACTGATTAATTAATTAGTGAATTAATTAATTAGGGTCACTGCTAATTGAATTGAGAACCTAGAGGGTCACACACAACAACTTGGTTACATGAGTTGAGGCTTTAAAATGATTAAACGAGTTAATCAGGCCAAAAGGGTTCCACACGTGTGAAGCCACACGTGTGGGTCACGTGAGTGACACGTGTCCTTGTGACACGTGTCACACACGTGAATATATATATATATATATTATATATATATATATATATTAAATAATTAATTAGTTAATTATTTAATAGACTTTGGTTTAATTTTGAATTAAAAGGAAAGTCTTATTTTGGAGAAAAATAATCTAGTTAATTAATTACGAATTAATTAATTAGATAAAAATAAGTTATTTATTTTATAATAAATAAAGTATAAAATTATCCAAAAATAGTTTGGATATTTTTAGCTCTCTTGAAAGTTGATTTGAATTAGAATTCAAAGTCAAAGTTGGAAATTACTTGGAGATCAAGTAATAGGAGAGAGGAACCAAAACCCTTGCCTATGAGGACAAGGATTTCGGCCGCCCCTCCCCTTTCCTATATATAGGGGAGCTCATGCTCCCCTTTAGAGCTAATTGGCAATTCTTTTGGTTCATGTGTTGAACACCTTCCTTTCTCCAAGATAAAAATAAAACCTAGGTTAAGCCTAAACACTAACTAGAGAACTAGCATCCTTACTAGTTAGATTATGATCAAGTTGGTGGACTTTCTCTAGAGACTTCAAGTTAGAAGTTTGAAGATTCGAGCTTTACCAAGGAGAGGGGATCAAGCCGCGAGAAGAGCATTCTTGGGTGGCTTGAAACGCTTCAAGAAAGAATAAAAGAAAAGTAAGTTTCTTAATTCCTTCGAATTTGGTTACACGATTGCGAGTCCAAGATCCTTTTGCTGGGAAAATTTTTAAATTCCGCTGTTTTCTGATTCGTGTTTTCCAACAATATTTGTACAGATTTTCTGCAACGCTGTGAATAGCCTTTATTCCCAATGCACGTCTTTGGACAATCCATTCTTTAGTAACTTGGATCTTCCTTAACGGTTTATTTCCCTGCTCAAGCCTTATGGTGTCAGAAAGGTGATCTGCAGTGATCATGAAGAATGCTTCATGCCATATATGCTTCTCTGGTTCTGGGGATATGGTGTAGAACTTGAGAATCACCTGCCGTCCTCTGGCAAATTTACTGATTTGAGCTTTTAAAGTATCATCAAATCTGGATATTTCTCTAAGGTCCTTACTTGGGTAGATTATATCAAGGAACCCAAAACAAGCATATCTATAAACTGCTTCTGGGCATGCTCCCATGATGCAGGTCAATCTTAGATATATATTTCAATCTTTATTTCCTTTGAAGAAGGCTCTCTTTCCAATTTTATTTCTATGATTGAGGGAGCTTTATTTTTGGCTTCTTCTTTATTTTTCTCGCCAGATGACTCAGTCTCATTTATTTTTATTGACTCAAATTTTTCAATATATTTTTCTAACCTTTGAGTCACTTTATTTACCTTTTCCAGATTTTCAGTTACCAAATCTATCAATGGAGGGAGATTTTTGTATAGATATTGTTCAAGAACCACAGTTCCTTCAAAGAGATCTTCAGCCATGTTGTTGATATATGAGATCTCTTCTTTTATTTCAGAAATATCAATTTTATCCTCCATCTGTAAAAGAGAGAAAGATTTATTAAATTTCTTTTCAAGATTTTCTATAAGTGATTTTTGGGAAATCACCACCCATTAACGAATTTGATTTTGTCTTTACCATCTACTGTTTGAGATGGACTAGATATATGCATACCCATATATTGGTCTTCTAAGTTTCTATAAGTGATTTTTGGGAAATTACCACCCATTAACGGATTTGATTTTGTCTTTACCATCTACCGTTCGAGATGGACTAGATATATGTAAACCCATATATTGGTCTTCATTCTGAATCAAAATCTATATTTCTGGATAAAAAGTCTGCTAAAAAATTATCAGTTCCTTTTATGGGAATGATTTTGAAATCATAGAGAGATAGGAAAACTTGCCATCTATGTAAACTTCTATAATTTGGTTCACTGGGCAATTTATTTTTCGCAAGACTTGGAACTTGAGTGTTATCCACATGAACAATGAAAGGTTTTTGGAGTAGGAAAAGTGAAAACTTTTTAATCCCATTTATTACTCCTAATAACTCCTTTTCATGTGTAATATAATTTATTTCTGCAGATTTAAAAGTAGCACTTGTATATCTACAAATCTCATTAAGATCTGTTTTCAAGATTGCAGCCCAATATAAATCAGACGCATCAGTTTGGAGAATTAAGTTATCATTTTTATCAGGAAGCCTTAATTCTGGAAGAGTTCTACATTCTTCCTTTAACTTTATGACAATCTCCGTATGTCTTGGAGCCCAACCTTCTGTATTATTTTTTCTTAATAACTTTCGTATTTCATGTCTTTTCTTAGCTAACTCAGGTATGAAACCTTCAGCATAATTAAGACATCCTAAAAATTTTTCTATTTGTTTTCTATTTTCTAATTTATCAGGAAATTCAACTATTTTCCTGGATATATGCGATTACAATTTTATACCTGCAGCACTCAGTTTTAATCCTAAAAACTCAATTTCTTTAGTTTCTATGACTGCTTTTCTTCAGTCAGGGCTATACCATTCTCTTTAAATAATTTAGCAAAGAGCAAAAGATGTTTTCTATGTTCATCTATAGTATTTGAACAAATAAGAATGTCATCTATATAAACAACCATGAATTTTCTATATTTGCTAAATATATCATCCATCTTTCTTTGGTATATTGATGGAGCATTTTTTAATCCAAATGGCATTACTAACCATTCATAGTGTCCTTGGGGGGCACTAAAGGCTGTATATTGAATGCTATTATTTTCCATTTTTACTTGCCAAAATCCGGATGTACAATCAAATTTTGAGTAATATGATTTATTCTTTACTAGGTCTATTAATACTTCTTTATTGGGTAATTGATAACTATCACCCTTAGTGAAATAATTTAATCTTTTATAATTTATTACCATTCTTGCTTTATTTCTTTTCTTTCCAGCTTCTTTCATTACCATGAATGCTGGACTAGAAAATGGGCTAAAACTTTTCCTAATTAATCGTTTATCTAAAAGTTCTTTAATTTGTTTTTTAAATTCATCTTCTTCACTTAAGGTATATCTCATGGGTCTTTCTTTAATTATTATATTATCTGTTAATTCTATTCTAGCTTTTGGGTAATCTTTTTTCCAAAAAGTCAATGGATGGTCACTATAATTTTCTTTTATCTTACTAGTAACTGTTTCTAAATTTATTCTTTTTATAACTATCTTATTTATTGGTATTTGTATTTTTTCATATATAGAGTGTCCACCACGCTTAGCTGGCTGAACTCTGAAAAGATGGTTTAATCGTGGTAATTTTAGCAAATGACCACACTTTGTTTTAAGTACAATAGAATATGCATTTTGCATATAATATTGAAATTGTTGTAGGAAATCATTTCCTAATAATATATCAACTTCTAGTTCATTATATTCATATATTCTAGGAACCATTATTATTTTACTTCCTAGGACAATATCAACATCTATTGCTGATCTGTGTATATCCTGTGATTTTCCAGTCACACCTTTTATCCTGATTTTTCCATCTTCTTTCCATTTATTAATCAAGAAGGTTTTGAAAATAGTTATTTCAGATCCAGTATCTATTAAAGCACAAGTTATTATTTCATTTTCAGGAGTTTCTCTTATTCCTACCTGAATGAAAACACTAACTGTAAAGTTATATCCTTTCATTTTATTCTTGGACAATATATGACTTTTTCTTCTATGCAGAGTGTTACTCCATCTTTTCCTATCTTATAATAATTACAACTATCTAGGAAAGCATTTCCTAAAATTATATCATAGGAACTTCCCGTCATATTTTCATCTAGATAACATTTAACAATTATTCTAGATTTATCAATATTTATTGGAATAGATATTTGCTGGTTACATGCAACTATCCTTCCTTCAAAGTTTTCATAGTAGAAACTCTCATTTAAGGTTTCTATCATTAACCCTTTATTTTTTATTTTAGCAAAGTGATTCGCACTTGCTCCTGTATCTATCAATATTTTTGGTTCTTTAATATATTCTTGACCATTAAAATATTCTCCTAAAATGATCATTGTTTTATTTACTGAGTTTTTATTTATACTTAAATTTCTGGTTATATGCATTCTTTGACTCCTTCTAGATATACTATTTTTTCCAAATTCTATTTGAGGAGTTTTACTAGAAGATCATTCTTCTATTAAAGGTTTATTTATGATTTCTAATTCATAATTTGTTATTTCTTTAGGGTCTTCAAGAAGAGGTAATTTCGTTGAAGCTATTTTCTTACATTATTCATCTATTTCTAAATGTGGTTTATCTTGATAAATTTTTCCATAGTTACTATTACTTAGAGCATATAATGCTCTATAGTAAATCGAGAAAGCTTTACTTTTATCTTTCAATCCTATATCTTTTATGAATTTGTAATGTAAACTTAATGTTTCATCTATATTATGATCATTTATATTCACCCTATATTTAGGATATAAATCAAATAATATTTGTTTATAACACAAATTTCCTTCTATAGTTCCTAGATGACTTCTCTTCGCATCTGTAAATCTCTGATCATGAAGAGAAAGTACTATAGGACTATCTATTCCTTCTCTAAACAATGATTTTACCAGGAATTGAACTCTTCCTAAATATATATATTGTATTTTACTTTTTTCCTTTTTATCTTTTATTTTATTCAAAGCTTGATTTATAGTATTTCTTGTTAACAAGTTAATCTTTACTTGCCCTGAAGTATGTTCAATGTTTATAGATTTTTCTACTTCATGGTAGTCATATATATTTATTTTCTTTATTTTTATAAGACTTGATATCCCTTTAAATATACTTTGGCTGGGATTTATAGCATTTAATTTTAGTTTTTTTTGTCTTATCTAAAGTTTCTTTATTGAAGGTAATGCGTTCTGCATATCCTTCTGGTCCTTCATAGATATCTATTTCTTCATTAGATAATTCTGTTATTTCAGAACTCATTCTGATTCAGTATCTAATTCTGAAGATATTTCATTTTCTGATAGATCTGATTCTTCCATATATATTTCTTTTCCAAAATAGTTTTCTATATCGGAAACTTCTTCAAGTTCATCTCTTATTTTTAAAAATTCAATTTCTATATTTTTAATATGTTTAGCTTTAGGTTTTGGACATTCGGGTGATTTATGACCTTCTTTTCCACAATTCCAACATTGACATTTAGTTAATTTTTTATTTCTTTCTTTATTAGATTTATTTTCATACTTATTTCTTTTGAAAAACTTTCTTCTAGGTTTTATATTTTTTCTTTGAAAATTTTTATATTTTTTATATTTCTTCTTATAAAATTTTCTTTTATTCCTTTTAGGGTATGTTTTCCTATTACTTCCCCATTGCGTAGGTAATTTTACTGTGTCACAACAGAGTTTAGTTATTCTTTTAGATTTTTTATATAATTGTTGTTCACTACATATTCTTTTAAGTTCTATTGTTAATACTTTTATTCTTCCTCCAAGACTTTTAGGATACATATTTTTCTTTTCATTCCATACTTTATTCATATGATTATTCCACGGATAAGGGAATTTAGTGTAAAACATATTTAGAATTATTTCTTGAGATTCTGTGCTATAGTATTGGGTATAATAATAATCTCTAAATTCACAAACATAATTTTTTATATTGCACATTGAGAGTATACTTAGGTTTATTAGATTACTTCTTGCTTCATCTTTTTCTCTTTCTATTTCTAATTCTTTATTAGTTATCCATGATTCACCTAAAAATTCATCAGATATATTTGCAACTATACTTTGTACTCCTGTTCTTATATCCATATCAAATCCAGTTTCCATTCCAACTTTCATTATTCCTTGTATATCAGGAGATACTCCTTCCCACCATTTAAGAACTATTCCATCAAACGTAGTTATAATATATTCACTCTTTTTACTAGCTCCCCAATATATATCATCCTGGGTTAATAAAAAGGCTATCATATCATTTTGCCACTTGACTATAGCTTTCCTATTATCTACTTGACAATCTAGGTTTAATTTACTTCCTTGGAGATTTATAGGTTCACTATATTGTTCAGTGGGTTGATATTTTGGATTATAAGATATATTCTTTTTACTTTGTTCTTTATTTCTCTTAGGTCTATAGTATGTTTTAGGGGAATTATCGTTAGAACTCATAGAGGATTCTGGAGTTTCATTAGTTACTGCTGAAGGTCCTCATGTTGTATTCATTCTAACTTCATATTCAACTATATCATCTAGATTTATTTTTTCAAATTCTTCTATTAAATCATTTACCTCATTCATTATTTTCAAAATTTTCTTCTAGTTTAGCTTCTTCTATAATTTCCTTTAATTTTGATTCTTCCTTTATTTTATTTTCTCTATCATCTTGTTCTTTTAATAATCTAGGGAGGTATATTGTATACATATATTCATAAAATGATTCAGGTTCATATTTCTTTTCTGTTGGTATAGTAACAATCTTAGTAGGTGTTTTTATTGTTTTTTCTATTTCTCTTTTCTTGTCTAATTTGGTCTTTTTAATATTGTCTTGGATAAGATTATTTATTTGTTTTATTTCAATTCTAATAACTTGGATTTCTGTATTTATATTTTTTATTTCAGATTTTAGTTTTACTAATTCTTCTAATAACGTATTTATAGCATTTGCAACCGATTCAATATGATTCATTATGGTGATGCGAGTTGCCAATCTGTATCATCGTAGGATTCATATCCTCCTTCTGTATATGTTTCATTTAAATTCCATTTATCTGAGCAAAAATTTAAATATATTAAAGCTGTATGTATTAATATTCCTATTATATAACTTTCTATTATTGGTTTTATGATTTTTTCCATTTTTACCAATTTTTTGTGGCTTCTTCCTTCTGTTTCCTTATTTTTTGTTTACACAGTTTAATTTTATTTTTTATTTCTTTATTTTCTTTCTTACTTTTATTTTCTCTTTTATATTCTTCTAATATGGTTTTTAATCTTAAAATATTATTTATGATGGGGTCAGAATACGATCGTCCCACGTTAGGACACGTGGCATCACCGAGATGATGACATCTGTCTCCCCAAGGCTGTACCCATTAGTGCACGAGCGCTAAGCGCAACGAGCGCAATCCTTCTTCATGAGTTAAGCCCAACGAGCGCTGTCACTCTCACGAGCGCCATTCACACTGTATGATTGGCGTGTCCACGTGCCAAGGGAGCCCTCTTCGAGCGTCACACTCCCTCAGAGTGGCCTCCCCTTTGGCTCGTCACTTGAACTGGAGCCTTCATTCCCCCCAGCGGATATCTTGGCTTCCAATACTCCAGGTTGTCACGAGCGCGCTCTTAAGCCCTCGTTACCAACCACCCAAATGGCTCTCTGACACAACGTACATGCCCGCGCACCTGCCACTGTTGCCAGCACCAACTTTTGGCCGCTTTTGCAGAAGATTCCTCCTAGGTTTCTCTCTCATGGCGCCACGTGTTAGGGCAACATTCGGCCAGGACCACTTGAGGCAAATGACCAAAGGGCCCTTGACCCTCAACTATAAATAGCTAAAGTCATCTTCTACACTGGTAAGCATTCTTCATCACTAAAACTGTGACTGAACTTACGTTTCTTCATACCTTGAACTGACTTGAGCGTCGGAGAGCCAAACTGGGTATCACCCCCAGTTCCCCCAGCTTGGCCTTCTGACTCTTATTGTGCTTGTCCCAACAGGTAGAACCCCCTTTCTCATCTCCGGCGAATCTCCGGCGGTTTCCTCCACAATTACAAATCGTAAAGTGATCGGATTCGGATCCTCACCTTCTGAACCCATCATTTTTGGCGCCGTCTGTGGGAAACCGTTTCTCTATCCCTTTCTTTCTTTTTGTTGGTAGAAGAGCAAGCACACTCTTACCCTTTCCAGTCATGGTCGCTACAAGGTCTGGAGCTGTGGGAGGAGGAGATAACGCCTCCCAGGATGCCAATATCATTATTCCCTCCACCGCTACTGGTGGAGCCCTGCCCCCTTCCGTCACCGTTGGTGGAGCACCTCCCGCCGCTGGAGTGACTCCGCAAGCAGAGTCTTCAATACTTCCACCTACACCGCCGACGCTGCCAGTTCCCGCCACCGCTGGGGGAGTCTCTCTCGCTGCTCCTCCGCAGCCTGCTCAGAACCCATGGTTCCATTCCCAGGTGAATCCCGGATTGCAGGGTTACGTGATGCCCCCACCTCGATATACCCTCACCCCGGCTGTTATGGTTCCGCCGGTCCAGCAGTATCATGCTGGTCAGATCCAGCTCCCGGTGGTGATCCCCAGGGAGATTGAAGGAGTGGAGTTACCTCCACTAACCACCCAGCAGTTGAGGGCTCTCTATGCCCAGTGTGAGGTTCAGGCGGCCCAGGGAGCATGGGAAAGGTTCCATTCCATGTACTTTCCCTCTGGGCAGGCCACTCAAGTTGCAGCCCCTTTGGCCGGACAACAAAATTTTCCCCTCAGAGAAGCCCAGGCTGTCCTGAGGGCACAACCGCCACCACCACCAGCCAGAGAAGTCCCCCAGCAGGAGGGCAACGAGCGTCCCTCCATGGGCAGGAATAAAGAGCCCACGGAACGAGTGAACGAGAATGAAGGGGACTCTCATGTCTCCAGAAGGGGCTCATGAGCCCCCAGGCACGGGGACAGACAAGGGGACGTGAATCCTGACATCCTCGCGGCTGTGCAAGACCAGCTACAGGGTTTAAAGGATATAGTGGGACAGCTCTCACGAGGGCGATCAACTCAGATCTCCCCTAGTCGGGATGAACGGGTTGACGCCAGAAGCGCCCGTACCAAGGACCCTCCATCAAAGGTCCCCCACCGCAAGGAGCCGGAGGAAAACTTCGGCACGTATGAGTACCACCCGTTGGCGAGGGGCTCGCCCCTCGTGGAGGAAGTTTTGATGGCCCAAGCAGGCATGGCCAAAATCCCCACTTCCATCAACCGATATGACGGGACGACTGATCCAGCTGAACACTTGGATCACTTTTTACATCTAATGCACCTCTACGAGCATTCCAGCAACTACTGGGCCAAAGTGTTTGTCACTTCCTTAGTGGGAATGGCTCAGGAGTGGTACAAGCGACTGCCGCCGCGCTCGATTCACTCATATGAAGAGCTGGCTCATGCTTTCCTCAACCACTTTAATTCTTTGAAAGCGCCAGTCACCGCACCTACCGCCCTTTACAACGTGGTGCAAGGCAGGAGCGAGTCTCTGCGCTCGTTCTTCGCCCGCTTCAACAAGGAAATCCTACAGGTGGAAAGGCCTTCTATGGATTTCTTGATCCCAGTGCTCTTTCAGGCTGTGGATCACAAGCAGTATGTGAGCAAGAAGTTTGCCGACGCCATTGTAGAAAGGAGGCCAGGGACCCTCATGGCCTTGAGAGAGGTTGCCGAGCCGTTCTTCGCGCTCGAGGACATGTATGGGACGAATGGTCCCCGGCATCACAGTCCAGCCAGGAACGAGCGACCCCATCACGAGCGGGGACGGGAGGTGGTAGTCAAGAAGGAGCGCCCTCAAGAGCGCAAGAGGTCGCCACCACCCCCTCGGCGATTCGAGCGGGTCCCGCTCACCAGGCCGAATTCAGAAGTCTACAACCTCTCCGATAAAAAGCTCTTCAAGAGACCCATCAAGATGAGGGAAACGGACTCGCTCAGGCGCTCGAGCAAATACTGCGCATTCCACAAGCAGAGGGGGCACGACACGGATGAGTGCCGACAGTTGGAAGCTGAGATTCAGAGGCTCGTCGCAGGGGGCCACCTGAAGGAATTCGTCCGGGTGCTCGAGCGTTACGATGAACGCTGCAACGAGCGCGCTGGAGGAAGGAGGAGGAGTCCGTCCCGATCGAAGAGCCCAAGGGGTAGAGGACCCCCTGAAAGCAGCAGCCGCCGGGACAATAAAGGAAAAGCCCCAGAGCAAGAAAACGAACCTTTCGCAGTCATAAATATGATTGCAGGAGGCTCGTCAGGAGGGGATTCCAACGCCTCTCGACGGAGGTATGTCCGGAGCTACAACCAACTCCCAGCAGTGCCTAAACCCATCTATGCCATCCAGAGTCCAAGCGCTCAACGGTCAAGAGAGAATGATGTAATAGGCTTCGATGATAGGGATTTAGAGCACATTGTAACACCCCATGGGGAGGGTATAACCTCCGATTGCCCCATGGTGGTTAGTGTAGATGTTCATAATCATGTTGTAAAAAGGGTGTTGGTGGATAGTGGAAGCTCTGTTAATGTTTTGCCTTATTCTACATTTTTAAAGATGAAGGCTGACCTTCCGCTCGAGCCTCTCAAAACAGCCCTCATTGGCTTTGGAGGCTCGGAAGTTGTCCCACGAGGGCAGATACGCTTAGCTACTTCATTCGGCCGAGCCCCTCAGCGCAAAACACTCTTGGTAACATACGCGGTGGTGGAGATTGACATCCCTTATAACATCATAATTGGGCGTCCTGCCCTCGTGGATTTCAAAGCCATCATCTCCACCTACCACCAGAAGATTAAATTCCCCACCCCCGAGGGTGTGGGAGAAGTACTGTGCAATGTGCAAGAGGCTTGGGAATGTTACATGCTGTCCCTCAGAAAGCCTAAAGCGGAGAAAACCTTCCAAATTGGTTCCACCAAGAAGTCAGTAGATTTCCCTAATCTAGATGAGGACGGCCCAGCACGGAAAAGGGCGAAATTGAACAAGAAGAAGAACAAAAAGAAAAGGGGAGACAACGTGGAGAATCCCCTCGAGAGTGCACCACCAGGGACCGTTGGTGGATCGTCCTCAGAAGGAGACGAGCCAGGAGAGGGTGAACCAGCACCCGGTGACCGTTTGACAGGAAAGAAGAGGGCGCTCGAACTTCCTCGCCCTGAGATAAGGATCGAACCCTCGGAGAAGTTCCTTACCATTGAGCTGGAACCCGGAAACAAGGATAAGACTACTCAGATAGGATCTAACCTCTCGGGGCCTTCTCAGATTATGATGATTGACTTCCTCAGGGAAAACAGTGATGTATTTGCGTGGAAAGCCTCCGACCTCACAGGGATTGACCCGAGCTTCATTGTCCATAGGCTTAATGTGGATCCCTCTTTCAAACCCATCAAGCAGAAAAAGCGGGATGTACATGGCTTTCGAAAGAAAGTCATTGAAGAGGAAGTTAATAAACTCCTGGAGGCTCAGTATATCGAGCCCATCTTGTACCCGGAATGGTTGTGTAATGTCGTTTTGGTGCCCAAGAGCGCGAATAAATGGCGCATGTGCAACGATTTCACTGATCTCAACAAGGCCTGCCCTAAAGATCCTTACCCGCTGCCCCGGATTGACCAATTGGTGGATTCGACCGCTGGTTGCGAGCTCATGAGCATGATGGACGCTTTCCAGGGATACTACCAGATCTTTATGGCCCCAGAAGACCGCCCCAAAACCTCGTTTGTTGTCCATCTGGGGGTATATTGCTTCTTAGTCATGCCTTTCGGACTCAAGAATGTCGGAGCTACGTATCAACGGCTCGTCAACAAGATGTTTGAAAAAGAAATTGGAAGGTCCATGGAGGTTTACGTGGATGATATGATTGTTAAAAGCGAGCGCCAGGACTCCCACTTGGAAGATCTCAAGCGCACTTTTTCAATCCTGCGTCAGTATGGGATGAAGTTGAACCCTTCGAAGTGCACCTTTGGAGTGCAAGGGGGAAAGTTCTTAGGGTACATGGTCAGTCAGAGGGGAATTGAGGCCAATCCAGAGAAAATCAAGGCCATATTGGAAATCCCCTCCCCTCGAAATTTGCGGGAAGTGCAAGTCCTAGTAGGAAAAATCATCTCGTTGAACAGGTTTATTTCGCGCTCGGCGGACAGGAACCTTCCCTTCTTCAAAATTTTGAGGAACGCACGTAACTTTGCTTGGACAGAAGAATGCGAAAGGGCGCTGCAAGATATGAAGGCTTACTTATCGAGCGCACCACTGCTGACTAAGCCCGTCGAAGGAGAGAGATTATTTATGTATCTTTCTGTTTCTTCTGAGGCCACAAGCGCTGTTCTGATCGCTGTACGGGAGCGGAAACACTTACCTGTCTATTATCTGAGCAAAACATTGCAAGGAGCCGAGAAGAAGTATTTGGAGATTGAGAAATTCGCGTTCGCTCTTATTAACGCCTCAAGAAGGCTAAGACCTTACTTTCAAGCGCACTCCATAACGGTTCTCACCGACCAACCCTTGAAGCAAGTGTTGTCCAAACCAGATGTGTCTGGAAGATTAATCAAATGGGCCATCGAATTGAGCCAATTCGACTTATGTTTCGAGCCCAGGACCGCGGTACAAGCTCAGGTTGTAGCTGACTTATTGGTCGAACGCTTTGGTTTAGAGCCCACCGTTACGAAGAATGAGGGGTTATGGGTACTGCACACAGATGGTTCCTCAACCTCTCAAGGGGGAGAAGTAGGAGTGGCCCTCAGAAACCCCGATGGGATTGAGTTGGACTTTGCAATCAAGCTGGATTTCCAAGTCACTAATAACGAAGCAGAATATGAAGCCCTCGTGCAAGGATTGAATATTGCTTTTCAGAATGGAGCCTCCAGAATCACCGCTTATGTGGATTCACAGTTAATTGCGAGCCAGATTGAAGGAACTTATGAGGCTCGAGAAACCACCATGGTACAGTACTTAAGTAAAGCCAGAGAAATCATTGGGAAGTTCAAGGAATTTCATCTACTTCAAGTGCCGCGAGGAGAAAACGAGCGTGCGGACGCTCTGTCAAAATTTGCATCAGCTTTAGAGGGCATTTCTGAACGTTCTGTTACGTTCCTTAGAACTGAGGAACCTTTGATCAAGGAAAGGGTCGCCACCGAGATAATCGCCATGATTGATCCAAACGAGCCCTGTTGGCTTGACGACATCGTCGTTTTCCTTAGGGATGGAATTCCCCCCACTGACAAGGTGGAAGCTAGGAAAGTCCGGAGTAAGGCCCCTCGTTTCGCTTTGGATCCCGAGGGGAGGTTATTCAAGAAATCATTCCAAGGACCCCCAATGAGATGCCTGAGGCCCTCGCAGGCGAAGGAGACGCTTGAACTCATCCACAATGGAAGCTGTGGGAATCATTCCGGAGGGCGTATCTTGGCAAAAAAGGTTCTGAGAAGTGGGTTTTATTGGCCCACAGTTCTCCAAGATGCCATTGAATTTTCGAGGAAGTGCCCTAAGTGCCAATTTCATTCAAATCTCCCTCAATTGCCAGCCGCACAGATGATCCCAATAGACGTCTCTTGGCCTTTTGACCAGTGGGGAATAGACATCGTGGGCCCCTTGCCCATGGCTGTAGGACAAAAGAAGTTTGTCATTTTAGCCGTCGACTACTTCACCAAGTGGGCCGAGGCCGAAGCCGTTTCAAAAATCACTTTCAGGGTTGTGAGGGACTTCATTTGGAAAAACATCATTTGCAGGTACGGCATCCCGAGGGTGCTTATCTCTGACAACGGATCCCAGTTCATAGCAGCCGACACACGAGAATGGTGCTCAGAGTTAGGGATCGAGCAGCGATTTACTTCTGTAGGTCACCCTCAAGCCAATGGGAAAGCAGAAGTTACCAATAGGATTATCTTGCAACATCTGAAAACCATGCTTGAGAGCAAGAAAAGTGAATGGGCTGAAGAGCTGCAAGGAGCGCTTTGGGCTTATCGCACCACTCCACGAGCGGCCACTGGAGAAACACCTTACGCGCTCGTTTATGGATCAGAAGCGATGATACCAGCGGAGATAGTAAATGAATCCGCTCGTGTCGGTTATTTCGAGCCTCATCTCAACGATGGCAACAGGAGCTTGGAGTTGGACTTGCTGGATGAAAGGAGAGACAAAGCCTGGGCTAAGATCCACCACTATAAAGCCTCTGTGGCCCAACAGTACAACAAGCGTGTGAGGGAAAGAACTTTCCAGTTGGGAGACTTGGTTTTGAAGAAAGTGGAAGTGTCCAGACACGTGGGGAAATTGGACCCCAATTGGGAAGGCCCATTCAAGGTCGTACAACTCAGAGCTAACAACACTTACACCCTGGAGACACTTCAAGGTAAGCGCTTGCCTCGCCCTTGGAACGCATGTAACCTCCGACGGTTTTATGTTTAAAAGCTCTTTGCGGAACATAGTGTAACAACCCTCTTTGTTGGGTTCCTCTGTACTTCCAATTGTGAGTAAGTTCCCGTATAACTTTTTCTTAATTGTTCTAGCATTATGTTTCTTTGATCGCTTGGTTGGATGAGACCCATGTCCCTCGTTTTCACGAGCGTGGTTGGCAATCCCCTAATTTATGTATGCTGATACTTCGCACGGGTTACGCTGGCCAGCACTCTACTCCGCTTGGGGGGACGCCCTCATAAGGATAGACTGGTTACGCTCATAACCAATTAAACGAGATGGGGAAAATCCTAGTAGGCCTTGGCCGTTTCTTACAACGCCTGGCGCTCGAAAGAGGGATCCCTTACAGACGTAACGTCACAAGTCCTGAACGAGATGGGGAAAATCCTAGTAGGCCTTGGCCGTTTCTTACAACGCCTTGCGCTCGAAAGTGGGATCCCTTGCAGACGGAACGTCACAAGTCTTGAACGAGGGCAATCTCACAATAAGACCCTCACGATCGCTCAAGACTTAGACAAATTTTCAAGGCTTATGACAAAGGCAAAAATTTATACAAGTCTTGAGTGGGGGGCAATCTCACAATAAGACCCTCACGATCGCTCAAGACTTAGACAAATTTTCAAGGCTTATGACAAAGGCAAAAATTTATACAAGTCTTGAGTGGGGGGCAATCTCACAATAAGACCCTCACGATCGCTCAAGACTTAAAACAAATTTTCAAGGCTTACGACAAAGGCAAAAATTTATACAAGTCTTGAGTGGGGGGCAATCTCACAATAAGACCCTCACGAGCGCTCAAGACTTAGGCAAATTTTCAAGATTTACAGAAGTTAACAAAATTTCTTAAAGTTCTAAAGGCTTATCAGAGAAATAGAACATCCACAGAAGTATGCTACACACAGTCTTATTATTACAAGATTTGTTCCAGCAAGCTCTAAGTATAAGTTCTGATTCATAAGTAAGCAAAGAAACAAAGTCATGAAAAATGGGATGTATATTCACTGCAAAATTACAAATTAAGGGCTCAAAGGCCTCTGAACACTGTTTCGGAAGAAAGAAAAGAGACAGAAAAGCAGGAAACTACATAAAGAATTTATACAAGAAAAGTCTCAGGCGGCTGGAGCAACGTCTTCATCAACGATCACCAGTATATTCTGGGCCACGGGGCTATGAACGGGGCCCTCAGGCTCTAGCGGTTGGGCTTGGAGATCGTCGGGCTCATTGGCGGCAGGAACGGGGACATTGGCACCCTCGGCAGCTGGGACAGGGGCATCCTCCACGATAAGCGCTTGGGGCTCATCTTCAGGGTCATCATTTTGAGCGGATTGAGCCGCCCCCCCTTCCCGATGGGCATCCGTGTACTCATCTTGGATTAGCTTAACCAAGAAGTCGTACTCCATCTCAGCAATGGCGTCCGCGGGGTCGTTGGGGTCCTCATCCACTTCCTCACAACGCTCATTGAACATGAGCCCCGTGCCCTCTGCTCCCTTCATGGCCGGATCAGTCAGCCCCTTATGGATGCCCTGCTCAACGGCTAAGTTGAAGGCATTCTGGGCCTCATCCAAGCAATGCAACGAGGCTGCAAAGTTGAAGGCCTTCGAATGGCAGAACCGGATAAGGGCCTCCTTGCTCGCACGTTCCAGACTCCGAGGCCACTCGCTCATGGTGTCGTTGAATTTCCTCTCGGCCTCCAGAGCCCTCGTCTTCCAGCTTTCCCGCTCGGTTTCCGCCTTCTTGCAGCGCTCGTTAGCCTGGGCCAACTGGTCGCTCAAGCCGCTTCGAGCGCTCTCCACCACCTGAAAATCCTCCTTCAGTTTTCCCAGCTCCTCCTCCGTTTTATTGTACAAATCCTTGAGGGATTCATACTTTGCAATCTCAGCGTCCAGCTCCGCTTGAATCTGAGCCGGATCGTTGGAACGAGCCATCTTCTTATACTTGGCTTTGCGGTCAGCATAGATGGAGGCTCGCATTTGCACATTTCGGAGCCGGGGAAGAACTTGCTGCATAAGTTGGAGGAAATGGAAGTGTTAGCCAAAAAATGCTAACTTACAGAAATTAGCAAAGAAAGCAAGGAGTGAAGACTTACGGAGATTAGTGCATGGGCCGCATCATAGGTCACTTTCTCCACAGATTCACTGTAGAGATGCCGGTGGTCCGCCGAGAATTGGGCCTTGTTGTAGAGATTCTCGGTGACAGCTTGAGCGAGCGTGCCAGGCCTCAGCAGAACTGGCCCACCCTGGGGGGCAGCTGTGTAGTCCCTGTCCCCTCGTCGGGAGAACTCCCATAAATGTTCCTCCTCTGAGGAGGAAGTTTCTCCCTCGCCCTTGGGGCCCTCGGCCACCTGCTTGCCCTTGCCTTTTATTGCCACTGAATCGGGCATCCTCTTCCTCTTACGGGAAGGCCTACTGGCGCTCGGTGGGGCCTCAGTTATTGCCAGGGTGGTTATTGGCCTCGTTTGTTCCGCAGTCATAGGGGGTTGAACGTCTTCCGCTCTCTCTGTATTCAACCGCCCCCTGGGTACTCTGTTAGCCAGTCTACTCTCCCCCCGGCCACGAGGAGGTTGAACCTCTGGATTAGCGCTCGAATTGGCGCCCTGGCTACCGCTACGAGCGTCCCCGCGATTGCTACGATTGCGAGAGCGCTGTTGCTCGCGCTGTTGGTCCCCTTGCTGGGCTTGATTCCTGTTGGCATGAGCGAAGCGTGCGGCTTGTCTGATTCCTCCTGCCATCTCTAATATCGCAACTCCTGCAAGAATGGAAATTTCGAGGGTTAGAAATCCTCAAACCATCTACTCAGATTGCAAGTTACAAGTACAGAAAAGCAGTTAGTATTCATTCCTATCTAAAGTTAGTGCCCTAAGAATCTAACCGTCTCTCTCTATATCACGAGCCGGAGGGTTGTCAAGGTAATAAGGGTCGTCGGAAAGACCACACAGGAACATGAGCTCCGTATCGTCTATCCAGTCCTTCGCCTGTATAAGGTGACCCTCGTCCCTTAAGGCCTCAGCTAAATACTTTGCCCAATCTCTGGGGAGGGCCGGCTCCAAACGGCTCTTCGCAACCGAGCCCCAATTTGCGGACACCCCAAAGCCCTCTTCTATGGGGGCCTTAACAAAGATGAACTTCTCCTTCCAATTGGGGCCATATGTGCTTGTGGGAGAGTTGATTAGCTTTGTACGAGCCTTTGCTTGAATATAGTAGAAGCCCGCCTCAGGAGACGAGCGTGACGAGCTAACTACTTGGAAAAGTGCATGAAAGTTTCACATAAAGGGCTCGTATCCAACACTCCTCATCAGAATCACGAAGCTTGTCAGCAGAGCCAAGCCGTTGGGCACTATTTGCGAAGGACAGAGGTTTAAGTCATTCAACAGGTGGGCCATTGGGATCGAAATGGGGAACCTCAGACCCCCTGAGCTGACCGAGGCCACGTACACCGCCATTTCCCCAGGAGGTGGATTATTAGCACGCTCGTGGTTTTCTGGGATTCTCCACGTATACCGCTCGTCCCAGTAAATGGGCGCCATCATCGTTTTCACTTCTCCCACGGTAACTGTGCTGGGAGTCTCATCGGGCGTGCGCTCGGTAGCCTGGTAGCCTGATCCTTCACCCTCGTTAGGCCCTTTGGATTTCTGGGATTTCTTGCTTTTTCCTTTATTACGGGCCCTTTCTGAAGGCCCTGTTATGGCTTCAGCCACTGGAAGTGGGTTCACAACGGCCACCGTCACGGTATGGCGGTGGGGGTGAGTGGCACTCTGAGTTATGGGGAGAGTAACCCCTTGCCTTTCTGCCTCCATTACTAGATTCATCTCCTCAAAGAGAGGATCCATTCCACCTGGGTTCCTATCCTCCATGGCCATCACTGCCGCCCCCAACTCCTCATCTCTAGGGGAATCGGGGGAAGAGGAACTCTCAGTGGCCATTTCATTGATTTCACGGGCGAATTCCTCAACATGTTGGTCAGCCATGGCAGAAGCTGAGATTTGGGAGAAATTCAGTCTCGGTTAGACAATGGGGTTTTCCTGGAAAGAGATTAGGGTTTCCTCAAGGAGAAAAATCTAAGGGGTTGTGAAATCCTAAAGTCTGAATCTAAAGTTAGCAGAGTTAGAAAATTACGCAGGAAGTTTACCTTGAAGGTTTCTGAGAAAATCTGGGAGAAAGGTTGAAGATGCTCTAAGAACTGGTGTGCGAGAGAATTCTTTTTGCAGAGGATGCTTGGAAGTTCAGAATGCGTAAAGAGTATCAAGATCTCAGGATCCCGTACTTATAGGGATGGGAGTTGGTACCTTTTTCGGCAATGAATTCAAAATGGTAATCATTTCCCGCCTAGGAAACTGCCCACTTTATGGAACCGTCACATGCTTCCCGATGCTCACGCGCCCCATGCGTGCCCGCATTTAATGCTCTGACGTTTCGAATACTCAAGAATAGTACAACGCTCAGTGCAGAAGCATTACGAGCGGTCAGTTGAAAAGACCGCATTAATGGCATAATCAGAGGAAAAATTGCTCAGCACGCCAAGTCCTATACGAGCGTTACATGCGAAAGATAGAACGTGTCAAAATTCTACAGTCCTTATCGCTAAGGACTACAGAATTGGGGGGCAAAATGATGGGGTCAGAATACGATCGTCCCACGTTAGGACACGTGGCATCACCGAGATGATGACATCTGTCTCCCCAAGGCTGCACCCATTAGTGCACGAGCGCTAAGCGCAACGAGCGCAATCCTTCTTCATGAGTTAAGCCCAACGAGCGCTGTCAC
Source organism: Lantana camara (assembly GCA_037501455.1). NCBI lineage: Eukaryota > Viridiplantae > Streptophyta > Magnoliopsida > Lamiales > Verbenaceae > Lantana > Lantana camara. The sequence goes on along the minus strand of CM074863.1, from coordinate 18,253,369 downwards.
TCTCACGAGCGCCATTCACACTGTATGATTGGCGTGTCCACGTGCCAAGGGAGCCCTCTTCGAGCGTCACACTCCCTCAGAGTGGCCTCCCCTTTGGCTCGTCACTTGAACTGGAGCCTTCATTCCCCCCAGCGGATATCTTGGCTTCCAATACTCCAGGTTGTCACGAGCACGCTCTTAAACCCTCGTTACCAACCACCCAAATGGCTCTCTGACACAACGTACATGCCCGCGCACCTGCCACTGTTGCCAGCACCAACTTTTGGCCGCTTTTGCAGAAGATTCCTCCTAGGTTTCTCTCTCATGGCGCCACGTGTTAGGGCAACATTCGGCCAGGACCACTTGAGGCAAATGACCAAAGGGCCCTTGACCCTCAACTATAAATAGCTAAAGTCATCTTCTACACTGGTAAGCATTCTTCATCACTAAAACTGTGACTGAACTTACGTTTCTTCATACCTTGAACTGACTTGAGCGTCGGAGAGCCAAAGTGGGTATCACCCCCAGTTCCCCCAGCTTGGCCTTCTGACTCTTATTGTGCTTGTCCCAACAGGTAGAACCCCCTTTCTCATCTCCGGCGAATCTCCGGCGGTTTCCTCCACAATTACAAATCGTAAAGTGATCGGATTCGGATCCTCACCTTCTGAACCCATCAATTTATATTATCAATCCATTTATTTAAATGGTTATCTTGATTAGGTTTTAATAATCTGACCATTTATATTGTCAAAAGATTTATATAGTAATTTCTATTTTTTTATGGTTATTCATTCTATCATAATAATATTTACTAGGATATTTTTTATATTGGTGTTTGTGCCATTTATACATTGAATCGAAATATTTTATAGATTCAATTATTTTCCTTTTATCAAATATTTTCATTTTATTTATTATTTATTTGGATTATATGGCTCTGATACCACGTAGACGCGGACTATATTTTGTATTTGGGTGATATTAAACATGATATTAAAGGTGATATTAAACATGATTATTTATAAATTAGATTATTGCCTTTTCAATATATTTTTGTCTTCTTATTTCAGAAGCTAACATTGCTTCATGAAACTCGATTTGTTTAATGATATGCTATTCTTCAATATTAAATAAATTATCTTTAATAATAGTTCTAATAAGTTGTAATTTTTCTTTCTCAATATTAATTCTAGCTCGTTGAAAATCTATACTTATTTGTATATTTTTTGTTAATTCACGAATCCTTTTATAATATTTACTCGGCATTTTTATACTTATAAATTGTCCCAAACAAAATCTAAGTAAAGACAAAATGATAATTCTTCAATTTTTAAAGGACGGATATATTGTAACTGTCTATATGCATTTAGAATATTAAAAACCATAGCTCTAAAGGTTTCGTTATTCATATTATTTATTTTACCAAATTAATTTTCTTGTTCATAAATTTGTTCTATGGCTATTATAATTTTATTTATAAAATTTATTTATTTTTTTTGTTTTTGCACAATCTGCATCACAGTCTATTTGGTTTATGTTATGCTTTTCTGTATGTTCTTTTCCTAATATTATCATTTTATCAGTTAAGAATCGTTTTGCGAAATGTCTAAAATGTTTATTAGATGTATCTTCATCAAAACATTTACAAAAATTGCATGCAAGGAGTAGTTCTCTACTAAAATCACCATCGGAATTATCATCCATGATATAGTATATAAGTTTTTTGATTTTAGGGGTTTATTTGATACTTTTAGAAAATATATAGGCCCTTTTATAAAAAGAGTTGGGTTGAAAATATAATTTTTAAAAAGTTACTGTATTATTACTATTCATGAATAGTAGGGAAAAATCCAAGGTTGAATGAATTTTTTGGAGTCGTGGTTGGCATCAACGACTTGTGTCATTTTATTAATTTGTATAAAAGAAATATTATTTTATTAACTTTTTTGAGGAAAAGTATTATTTTTGAAAATGGCTCTGCAGAGATACTGAAGAAAAGTAACAAATTCAAATTCTAAAGGAAAATTGGCAATTTAATTAGAAAAAGGTTGGGTGGGCCCTATACTTAGTTTCATTGAAGAATTTCAGAGGAAAGAGATTTGAATGGGCCCTATACCCAGATCATTCCAAGGAAGCGATCACGTTTTCTCTGTTTCAGAAATCACATCTCAGTGATTACGTTTGAGATCCCAAGAAATATACTAGGCAAAAATCAATTATGAACCAATACCTAATTAAGTTCTATAAGTTTATTTTTATTTTTTTAGTAATTGTGATCTTGTCCGTTTTGAAATTTGCAATTAAATCATGTAAATTCTAAAATCTTACAATTTATATCCAAATTCATATGCATGAATTCAAACCGAAATAGATTTTTTTGTTTTTTATTTGAACTGCTCTCAGGCAACAAACCGAGAGATCTCATTTGTTCTATATTGAAATAAGTACATAGAGATATTTGTGGGATCATAGTAGTCCATTGCGGTTTATCGACCAATAAATCTTTGAGATTCATCAATTTAACCATTCTTTTCTCTTGAAAATGCTTTCACCTTCTTATATGCTCCGCTGGACGACACAATCACACGATATTTTAGTTCAAATACATCTATATTTTTTTATTTAAATTTTCTTTTATTAGATACGTCACATGCGTAATAATTTTTTTATACAACTCAGATATTTTTATCATGTCATCCTGCCAAATCAATAAAGAAATGAGTCACATAGCCAATTCTGGTAACTAATAAACCTGCGAAAATCGAATATAACTTGTAAAATTTTAGAACTTACAGGAATTAATTATGAATTTCGTAAAAGACAAGTTTGACTACCAAAGACGAAGAAGAAAAAAAAAAAAAAAGTGGTTTCTCACAGATGGCGCCAAAAATGATGGTGTCTGAATATGGGGGTCAGATTCCAATCACTTTAGATTTGTTTGATGTGGGAAAACAAGAAGAAACTCGCCAGAAAGCTGAGGGGTTCAACATGCTAGGACAAACACCAAGAACAAACAATCAGAAGACCAAGCTGGGGGAGCTAGGGGTGATGTCCAGTTTGGCTCTCCGACGCTCAAGTCAAATGATGATATCAAAGAGAAGATGAAACAAGGTAATAGCAGAGTTTTAGTAAGTGAAGATCGCTTACAGTGGAAGGGGTAAAGTCCCTTATTTATAGTTGAGGGTCAAGGATCCTTTGATAATTTGGACCTTGTCGTCCTGACCTAAGTTTGCCCTAACACGTGGCGTAATGAGGAGAAACTTAGAAGGAATCTCCTGCAAAAGCTGGTGAAAATTAGTGTGGGCAACAATGGTAGGTATGCAGGTGTGTACGTAGTGTCAGAGGGCCGTTTTTAGAGTTGGAACGAGGGATAGGCGCACGCTCGTGCTTACCATGAGCCTAGTGGGCTTGCAGATGTAAAGGGGAACTGGAGCCCAGGGACTTGAGACTCTCGAGGGGGAGCATTCCCTTATTCACCCTTGAGAGAATGGTTCCCCGAGCGTGAGTGCATGTGGAGGCTTTGATGGTGAAACCATCTGACGCTCGGGGGATTGTTTTTTTCTTCAAGGATAGGATATCTTAGGGAGCGAGGGAAGGTACGCTTGAGGACACCCAGTTGCCACGCGGTTATTGATGACAGCACCATGTGTCAAAACCTGAGCTGAGCGTATTTCTGCCTCATCATAATGTATATATTATAATTTTTTCATCTATTTAAAAATTATTATGTATTTGTATTATAATAGGTCAAAGACTAGAATAAATTCTCATATTTTTCATAATTTTTTTTTGAAGGAATATTTTTCATAATTTTTATTATTGAATTAAAATTTTATGTTAATTTTTTTTTCCAAAAAAAAATATGTATTCAAACAACTAATTTGTCCACGGTACATATAATTGTACTCCCCAATTCAAAGCGCTAGTTTGAAAAAACATTATGCATTCTCAATTTGAATTTTTATAAATCCATATAGTTCGAATTGTGTAATTTTATTTATAAAACACTCTGTATTCAATCGCTTACACCCCTAAGCTAATTCTACAAAAGGGATCTATGTTGAAGCCAATTTTACAAATTCACCCCTTCCAAGATCAGTTAAAAACAAATGGTGCGGCCGTGTATATATATATATATATATATACTAGTCACGGTGGCACACCATACTTGCGTGCAAACTTATTCTCTAAAACAAAAAAACAAATATATGCAAAATTAACTTATTCTCTAAATACAAAAATAAAAATATGCAAAATTAACTTATTTTCCATAACACTGCAAAGTTCATGAAAAACACTGTCATTGTTAGGTACATTTATAAAACTCTAAATAAGTAATCAAAGAACTTCCAGAAAAAAGTAAACGATAGAATACTATATGGACTAAGCAAATTTATAAATTTTTATACATTAATACCTCATCTACACTATATATGAATTTTTATACATTAATACCTCACATAAACGATGCCGAGGCGGTAGTATCTGAGAGAAGTATTGGTATCTTTTATCAAAAAAAATTGAAAACTTTTGAAAGCAATCTCCATCAAGAAAAATTGCAAACAAATAAGGGGATGTCTAACAAAAGTTCAATCTGTACTGACCTTACGTGAGGTGTACTATATATTTTTTTAATAAAATTTTAATATTATGTAATTTTAATTATATATATACAATCACCCAACTTCTCTTTAATATTTTATTTTAAAAAAATCATTTATATTTTTAATTGACATTTTTAATAAATTTAGTAAGTTTTTTGAAATTAAAATTTATTTTGTTTAATTCCGGTCAATGTAAGCTATAATATGACATCCATTTTAACTATTTTTTTATTATTCTTTGTATTTTTTAAATATTTTTCATTTCATTTTTCAAATACACAACTACACATACACATATATGTTAAAAAATTAGATAAATAAAATTAAAATAGAATAATAATCAATAATTTTATTTTAAAATAATAATAAAATATTTTTTCCACACCCACCTTATGTGCGTAATATACTAAAATCATTAATAATTAATTTTTATTTTATCATCTATATATTTTTCTTAAAATTAAATTATTTATAGAACATTTGATAATTTTGTGTATCTTATTTGATTTAAAATATATAATTATTTTTTAATCATTTCAATTGTATACGTTTCAGATCATGTTCATCTATATTTTTTCTCTCCGTCTTTTTAGAACACGTTCCTTTAATTTTTTTTATTTTTATCAATCTTTTCTCTCTCCTAAATCAATTTTTTGTTCATTAAATTTTTTCTCTCTCTTAAATTTCATCTTTAACGTTTATTTATTTTCTTTATTTTAAACTAATCTTTTCTCTCTCTTGCAGAGTTGCAGTTTCTTTCTCCCTTCTAAACCCAATTTCCAAAAAAACCCCACCTCCTCTACAGAATCGGTCGACTACTTCCGACATTCATCTTCTTCACCAGTCGGACCTACTCTTCCTTTGTTGCACCCGCCTATCAGCGGCGGAGAAATCCTTGGCAGAGGCATTGAGACCACTCTTCGCCACAACCCCGTTCTTTCGCCTGATTGAACCCACGCCTTCAACTGTTGCAATTCTTGCTCGACGGCTGCATTAATTCCGACAGTAATGATATCCATCTCTTTTTCCTTCCCTATTTTGTTTTACAAGTCTCCCTTTTCTAATTTTTGTGAATTTTGTAGTTAGATTTATGCTTTGATGTGATCGCAAATGCCAAATAAGGTGTAGTCCAATTATTTACCCTAATTTCCTCTAAATTTGTTCGATTTTATTGTGAATCAATTTTATCATGTTGGTGTATTTTGGCCGAAAACAATTATTTCTAAGGCCTTTGAAGTGTGAATAGGGGTTATTACTTTGATAATGGATAGTATAAGTCCGCTCTATCGATTTGTTTTGTTTCTTAATTTGTGCTTGAACTTGCTGGATTTGAAAGTGAAATTCGATATTTGACCCACACCATCAATACCCGCTCGAAGATTTGCTTGCAACACATTTAAATTTGCAATATGCCTTTGATTTATGAGTACTTTTTTGCTGTAATTGTTGACATCTTTTAGGTGTTTTCTGCTTTCTGTCGATTGGTTTGCACACTATTATGAGAAATATATGTAATTTGAGTGTTCTTTTGAAATTTGTCAGTTTCAAATTATTACGTTAGTGTTTCACATTAGCGGAATTTGACTGAAATTGAACTCTTCTCAAACTCAAATTCGGGGGGAAAAAAGTATTCTCAAGGTTTTAGTCTTTCAAATCGGTAGAAGGAACTAGAGAGTTATTCTGAAAGGCCAAGCTATTGAATTCGCAATTTTTTTAACTTAAGTTCATAGCACTCTAGCTGACCGTTTCCATTTCTATGAAAATTCTTTTGTTTCTAAATTTGTAGAGAGACAAAGGGGAAGTCCACGGAACCAAACGAACTAATTCATCTGTGACTTTTAATTCATGGTGAGTTATCTTTTATTTGTTTGTACTTTAATTTTAAAATTTACTAAATCAATTGATTGCTAGATTCTGTTTTAAATTCATGTGTGAAAGGACCTTTAGAATTTGCTTTATTTCTTGGAAAGCTACTTCAATTCTTTGGTTCTTTTTCAGCAACCTTTGGTATATTAAATCTAGACCTCGATAGTTTAACAAATTTCACATAGACCCCCTCAACTTTATGCCGTCTTACCAATACCCCCTCCCATCCGATTTTTACATAGTACGTTAAAGTTACCATGCAATCTCTTGAAACTGCCACCGGGGGATTAAACGAAACTCATTTATTCTAGGGGAGGTTAAATGTAATTTTATTCATGTTTACCTGTATGGACCTCGAGTAAGAATCTGTGGCCTTTGTGATCCATCCTCTGCTAAGCTTTAGCTTTGTTTTACCAATATGAAATGAGTGTGCAAAATGTGAGGAATAATTTTGGCCGTTCATTTGGGAAATAACCAGCTATAAAATGCAACTTTATATATATATAAACTTATCTTATATAATTAACTAATTGCATGATGTACATGAACTTATCGCCACATCTACGAAGCAATAAAACTTACAAAAACCTATAATGTTTGAATGAAAATATATAATGTTTTAGACTATCTGATCTTTGTCTTATTTTATTGTTGTTTGTTGTAGGTTTTTCAAAGTGAAAATGATAAAGACATAGAAGGGAGGCCAAGTTGCATTCCTTCTGCTCCATTCAATGGAGAGAATGATACAACTTCAAGAGTGGATAGACGTACTTCATGTGGGTCAAATAGCAAGGGCCAAGGAATTAGACCATCATAAAGTGACAAAGTTAGAGTTTTACAATCCAGAGGAAGCTGACAGGTTTTATTCGAACTATGGTTGACAAAATGGATTTGATGTGAGAAGGTGCCACAAGAAGACAGTACGAGGTGTTGTAAGAAACGTCGAGTGGGTTTGCTCCAGAGCTGGATTTAGACAATCTCACAAACATCCAACTCAACTCAAGCGACAACCAAGAAGTGAAACAAGATGTGGATGTAAAGCTCGGTTTCGTATAGCCCACGATCAACATGATGATATTTATAGAGTTACGAATTTTGTACAGATTCACAACCATCCATTAGAGTCAGCAGAAACTGCTCACCGTCTTCGATGCAACAGGTAATATTATAGTTAATGAAATAATATATATTTTTTTTAATCTTAAAGCTGTCAAAGTAGTTATTATATTTATTAATGGTTAATAAATAATGTTGAACTTAATTGTATAATTATTAAAATATTATGTAGGTACATAAGAACATCTGAAAAGGATCTTTTAAGTGGAATGACAAGTTCTGGAATTAGCCCCTCAAATGCTATGAGTAATTTAGAATATATTGCAGGTGGTGTTGGAAAAATTGCATTTAGAAGAAAAGATGGATATAACTATCTTAACAAAGAACGTATGCGAATGATTAGAGAAGGGGATGTGAATACTGTTTTGGCTATGCTCGAGGGCATGAAATTTTTTGACAAAGACCTTTTTTTTTTAGTACACTGTAGATGAAGACCAAATGTTGTCAAGACTCTTTTGGATGGATGGGCTATCTCGGGCAGAATTTGATCTATTTGGTGACGTCCTTATATTTGATAATACGTACAAGATAAATGCATATCGTTTTCCACTCATTGTCTTGTCTGGTGTAAATAATCACTACAACACCTGTGTTTTTGGTGCTGCACTATTATATAACGAGACTGTAGAAACTTATCAGTGGTTGTTGCAAAACTTTCGCAATGCAATGGGAGGGAAAATGCCAATATCTGCATTGACTGACCAAGATGCAGCAATGGGCGCAGCGATTGAGATTGAGTTGCCCTTAGCAAAGCACAAAATTTGTAGTTGGCATTTAGAAAGAAGTGCAATGACAAATACACATATACCAGTGTTTACTAGTGAAATGGGATGACTTTTGAAAAAGAGGTGCTCCATTGAAGAGTTTCATACCTCTTGACGTAGCTTGATTGAGAAATATGGTTTAGATGAGCCCTCAATTCATTGTGTCTTTATCCATAGTTGCGTGATCTCCAAATGTTGGTTTATTTGAAACTTTGTCGTCTTTTTTATCAATCGGCAAACACCATCCAACAAATTCATCTAATGGGCAACAATAAAACAATTTCCCTCGATTTTCTGTAGTGTTAGCCACCTTGATAGTTGCATAGTTTTCTTTAGTGTTAGCAATCTTTGTCAAAAGTGGCAGTTGGAAATTTTCGTTAAAATTACACTAAGCCCCCTTATTAATAAATTAAATTACATACAACCCCAAGTGCAGATCGGACATAAATAATTAACCAAAATCATTTAAGGTAATTCAAAAATTATTTTGTTGACATCATCGCAATTTTAAAGGAATGCTAAATTTTTTTAGGGTTAAGTAAAATTAAATTTTTTTTAGAAGGATAGTATCTATCATTATATCTAATTTTGAGTACAAATTATAATTATCTTATTTTTGGGGATTAGACGTAATTACCCCTAAATAATACGTGCTTGAACGAACACCCTTTATATTGCGTAAATCGACACATAGTATGTGACCACTTTGTAAAGGGCATATTTTTTTCATAACATATTTGGCAGGGCTAAAAGCAAACAGGATGGCTAAAAATTACCGTCAAGAATCACACCCTCCACTCAATTAAAGGAAGCCATTTATGAATATAGAACTAATACATGAATACAAATACGATATGGCATAAATAGGGTAATACTAGTTTTTTCTTAAATTTATCACGTCATAAGCATCCGACACAAGTGTTAGACACAACACAACGTAGCAAAATGATATTCTTAGAATATCTGTGCATCATTGATGTAGAGAGAACTATTCATGAGAAACCAATTCAAGCAATGAAAAAAACATTGACTTCAGCATATACAAGAATTATGTACATGAAAATTGAAAACTATATATATACATGTATGTGCCATACTATAGATCACTGTGTGAAAAACTATTACTAGTTCAGGAAGACCATAACAATATATATGATTTTTCGGTCAGTTTTTGGCTTTTGTATAGTCAATAGCTTTGGAAAGCGCAGCTCTGCAGGGCCGGGACCTAATATGGTTTAGATGAGCATCCATGGGTTGTTGATATTTTTAAGAAAAGAGAGTTATGGAGTGAAGTGTAACATTGAAGTACAAAACTAATATGACTTACTTTTTAAATTGATATAATCCTATATTTTTCATCAATATAAAGATTATATGTATAATAATCAACTTATAATTTTTTCTAAATTTTTTATTTAAAAAAAAAAGCACATATAGGATAAATATAAAACTTATTCAATGCATGTGGTAAAATGAAGTTTACATTTTAAACTTGTTTGGAGAATAAATTGATTGTACTAATATAAATCAAGATTTCAAAAAAATATATATATATAAATCAAGATCAATTTTATAAATTCAGTTCAGTCGATATTATTTGACTCTACATGAAACTAATAATTTTCTATGTTTGTTTCATTGCTAAACACACATAATTGTATTTCAAATTTATAAAAAAATAAATTTCATTAGAAATTTAGTAATTATTTAGTAGAAACATAATTTATGAGAATCTAATAAAATTTTGGTATTTATCAGACTAGAGAAAATCAATTATAAGATGATATATTCACAAACAACATATTTGGGAGTTCCACTCTATACTGGGCGGAAAAAAGCTTCCCTTTTTGATGGAATGATTAGCAAGATCCGTGCAAGACTCCAAGGTTGGGAATCGAGCATCTTATCGTACGGAGGATGCCTACAGCTCATAAAATCTGTGATCTATTCTTTACAAATGCACCTCCTTCACGTGTTGGAACCGCCCAAATCTGTAATTGATACAATCAAACGTATCTGCAATAGATTTTTCTGGGGATCGGATACCGAAAACAAGCGCATACATTGGAATAGATGGGATAATGCATGCTTCCCTACCTCTGAAGGTGGGCTTGGCATACGTAAGATAGAAGATATGATCACGACGTGCAGTTGGAAGCTTTGGTGGCGGATGCGCACCCAACACAATCTTTGGTCCGAATTCATGATTTCAAAATATTGTAAGAATCAGCACCCTCTCATGGCGTCGGTGAAACCTGCACACTCATCTATTTGGCGCAGACTTTGTAATATCCGGGATAGCACCGACGGGAACATTGCATGGAATTTAGGGAATGGAGGGATATCTATGTTTTACGATTTATGGATGGAAGGGGGAAGAATTGCAGATTATATTCAAAGCCCCAATGAAACTGTCAAGGTTCGTGATTTTTGGAGAAATAGAGAGTGGGATGAGAACAAGATCAATAACGAAATTGGCCACCACTTGGGAAACTTGATAATAAACACTCCTATTGGCCACTTCATGGAGGACAGGCTTATTTGGCTACATGAAGCTTCTGGTAATTTCTCCTCTAAATCCGCTTGGGCAGCAATCCGTCAAACAAGAGAGACTTCCAACATCTGCAAGGCCATTTGGTCCACCAACCTCACTCCAACGATTCTCATTTTCGTTTGGAGACTGATGAACGGATGGCTGTCGGTTGACGTTCGGTTACAAAGAAAGGGGATTAACCTTGCTTCGAGATGTTGCTGCTGTGAGAATATTGAAACATTAGATCACCTTTTCCTCAGGTCGGAAAAACTCATACGGGTTTGGAATTTCTTTGGAAGCCGCTTCGGCTTGAACACTCCAGAAACGAGCGAGACGCACCAAGCTATAAATTTTTGGATTCGTTCTTCGCCATTTAGTGCTTCAAAGCACGTTAGAATTGTTACGCCTATTTTGATCCTTTGGTACACTTGGCTGGGAAGGAACAAGGCGAAACACGATAGGGGCATTTTCAATCCTGCTAACATAATTCATCGTGTTATTAAACATTTGTTTGACCTTCACAGGATTAATCGAATGGACCATTCCTGGTGGCGAGGAGACGCTCATGTTGCTGAAACTCTTGGAATACATGTCAAATCTCCATCTATAAGATACCCCAAGCTGGTCTACTGGCGGAGACCGATGCCGGGATGGCTCAAGTTGAACTCGGACGGCTCTTCGAGAGGAAATTCCAGGCCCTGCAGGTATAGGGGGCATAATAAGGAATGAATTTGGTGATCCTTTGGCAGCCTACAGTAAGGGGATTGGAGTTGAGACCAATGTTACTGCCGAATTAGAAGCCATGTTGGAGGGTATGAAGATAGCCTACGAGATTGGATGTCAGCACCTATGGATCGAAGTGGACGCTCGGATCATCATGAACATCATGGAGAGGGGATACGCAGGGAACCTTAAGGTGCAGCATATTATCTCGAAACTGAGATATTTAAGTGGAGAAATGACTGTAAAGTTCTCTCACATATACGGAGAAGGAAACCAAGTTGCGGACTGGAGTGCAAATAAGGGTTCCCTCTTTCAAGAGAACTGGAGCTTCCCGGAAAGCCCACTTTATCCGGAGCTTAGAGGATATCTTAGAAGTGGGAGCTCCCTTCAATCCAGATATGAATGAAACTGTGAGTCTTACACTTGATCTTGGTAAGGGCTGGAGGGTGCCCTTTTTGTCACAGCACAGGCATGGCGTTTACTTCCTTAAGTGCTTTTGGAGATTTTGCAGCCTTACAAGGCCTTATATGACCAACACGAAGAGGACAAATTTCTTGGGACGTGAGTGTTCGGCCTACTTCATGCACAACGCTCTTTTTGAGGATTTTGTTTTTGATTCTGAGCTAGCGAATCTCTGCAACCAAGCCTTCTGTGCCGTGGCTTGGGTCTTAGTTGCTTGCTTGGCTGTCGTTACAGTTGGGCTTGGCATTCGGTCCTCGAATGGGACCTGTGTGGTTAGATCTTTTCCTCCTGCGCTTTGCCCGAGGTTGTTCATGCCTCATATTGTTTTCGGGCATTTCTGTTATTTTTCCTTGATTGACTCTTGGATTATTGCTTTGTACTCTTTCTGGCTTTTCTGGTTATGCATGAGGGGGGGCCTCGTTAACCCTACGGTCCTTGACCGGTTCCTTTTTTTTTTTTTTTTTTTTTTTAAAAAACATATTTTACATGCATATTTTTAATTAATTTTTAATATTTATTTGGCGCAAAATTTTTAATATTAAAATACGTAGAACTTTCTAATTAAAGAAAATGATTGGAGAAAAAATAGGAGTTTAAAAGTTTTTTTAAAAATGATTATCAATTATAGATTATATTTTTTTAATAAATTATTAGAGATAAAGTAGAAGAATTATAGCAAATAATGTTTTAATTTAAAATAAATATATTAAATTAACATAGTTGGTTAGAGAAAAAATAGGAACTTCAACATGATGGTTTGGTTAGAGAAAAAATAGGAACTTCAACATGATGGTTGATTTAAAAATACATATTTTTAAATTAAATAAAATTAGTACAGAGAAGTACGGACCGACCTAACGTAAGTTCAGTACAAATCTAACCTAATAATAGACAACCCCAACAAATAATAGGAGAGAAAAAGAAGTAGGGGGCGTCTAAAGTGAGTTCAGTTTGTACTGACCTCACATGAGGTCGCCTTTGTACGATTGTACTTTATTATTAATTTAATTAATTTATATATATTTTTTAGAAAATATAGTAACGTATCCATAGAATCATCCATATTCTCTTTCATATTTTATTTGTAAAAGTTACTTATAATTTTAATGGATATCTTCAACAAATTAATAAATTTTTCAAATTTAAAATTTATTTTGTTCAAATCATGAGAGTATAAGCTATAATATGACATCCATTTTGCTTATATTTTATTGTCTTTTATATTTTTTAAAAATATTTTTATTCTTATTTTTAAAATATACAACTAGACCAATCTAAAATATATTAAAAGAAACCTTTTTCTGTTTAAACTACAAAATTATCTTCTAAATATCAATACAAATTCTACGTAACTAGTTACGAACCCGTGCCTAATTTTTGTAAAAATATAATAAAAAATCATTTAAAATATATTATTAAGATAGTAGCTATGATCAAATTTTTATTTAAAATATTTAAATAACATGTAAAAATATCAATTTATAAAGGAAATGCTACTAAAATTAGAGAGTAAAACTAAAATTATTGTAAATTATATAAAATAATAAAAAAAAATTATATTTAAAATCAAAAGTATATTTATTAAAATTAAAATAAATAAAAAAAAAACTCTCTAGAATTGTACAATACATTGCTACATAAAATAAAATATGTTACAAATTTTAAAAGGCTCTTACAAATAAATTTATATATGAAAAGATATATAAATATATCATGTCAAATCAAAATATATTATATTATTTGACAATTGTCAAAATTGAATATATTTTATTAAAATATAATAAAACTTTTCTATAGTGTATTACAATCAACTAATAAAAGAAAAAAGATACTAATTAATAAATATAAAAAAGAACTTTAATGAGCAAATGATGAATAAAAATATATTATAAAAATATGATTTTTAAAACATAAAAAATATCAAATATTACAAACTAAATTAATGATTTTAACATAATTACGATTTACATGGATATGGGGAGAGGTATGAAATTAGCAATAAGTACAATACCTTTAAATATCTGCAAATAATTAATTATCAAACTAATAAAACACTTGAAATCGAAAAAAAACTTACCTTAAAAAAGAAATGATCATGCATGAAATTTCGTCATGAAAAAAAAATTCATATATGGATATGAAAAAAAATATTACCTTTAACAAAAATGATCCTGCATAAAAAAGAGGATTTATATTATTATATATGGATCTGAAAAGAGGTAAGAAAATAAATTTTCTATTAGAATCTAAAAAACACGATTAGAATAACAGACGCTTGAAGGAATACAGAGATATATTTGGATAAATTAAGTGATTTGAATTTGAACAAATTTACCTTAAAGAAAAATGACTACATGAAAAGGAAAAAAAAAAAAAAAGTTCCACATATATATTTGATCCTATATGAAAAAGAAAATTTATATATATATATGAAAAGAGCTAATAAAATAAATTTTCAATTAGAACCGAAAAAAGAAAACTTTTGATTAGAATAAAACTTTCCTCAACAAAGAATGATCCTACACGTTACTTGATTAGAATAAATCTAGACGAAGAACAATCCTACATAAGAGAAAAAAATTATATGTAATTAGAATAAGACATGATCCTGAAAAAAAAAAAAAAATCAATTTATATGCAGATATGAAAAGAGCTAATAAAATAATTTTTCAATTAGAACCGAAAAAAGAAAACTTTTGATTAGAATAAAACTTACCTCAACAAAGAATGATCCTACATGAGACTTGATTAGAATAAATCTAGACGAAGAACGATCCTGCATAAGAGAAAAAAATCATATATAATTAGAATAAGACTTACTTGATGAAGAATCATCCGAAAGAAAAAAAAAATCATATATGAAGAGAAAAATAGTTGAGAATTGAGTATGATTAAACTTTAAATACTAATTCTTTAGGGTGTGTAATGTTACTAAAATTTTAAATTTGAGTATTTTTCGTAACAAATTTATCTAAAAGAATAGACATATATTTTAGATAAATTAAATAATTTGAATTTGAATTGATAAGTAAAATATCTATACAAAATCTTTAATTATTTTGGATAAAGATGATTTGTTACTACATTTTTTGCTTAATTTTGTTTTGGGAGGTGTAAGTTTTCATTTGAATCAATCGTTTAGAAAGATGAAGGTTTAAATTGATTCATAAAAGGGAGTGTTCTTCATATCTGTAATGAAGATTTATAAATACGAGGGAGTGACTTTATAAACGTGAGAGATATATGATATAGGGTTTCTTTATACACCTATATATATAGCACCATAATACTCTTATCCATTAGATATTTAATATTTTTTTAGATTGAAGTAGACTTAATATTAATAATTTCATTTTAAATTCAAATATTTCTTACTAACAGATTTTGGTTTATATGATAGAAGATTTGAAGATTTTTACGGTAGTTTTAATTTAAAGAGTCTTAAAATTTTGGATAATCATTAAATATTTAAAAATATTATTTATTTGCATAATATATTAAACCTTAATGAGATTTCTACCTAACTGCTTTAAGATTTATGTGATAACAAAATTTTAGATTTATGGTTATATTTAAAATTCAAATTATTCTATTGAGAAATAAACGAGAGAGTTAGATAACAGAATGCTTATATTTAAAATTCAAACTATTGTAAATAATAGAATTTGATAAACAAACATGGAGACTTATAAGTTCTGTAGTTTAAAATTTTGAAATCAACTACTACTTTAAATTTGAATTTTTTTAACTAATCTAAATCTCATTATATTGAATTAGATAAAACTTTTCTTACTAACCGATTTTGAGATTTATATGATAGAAGATTTTGAATTTTTTATGGTAATTTTAATTTAAAGAGTTATAAAATTTAATGAGATTTTTGTTTAACAATTTTGAGATTTCTTGCATAGAAAAATAAAATTTCATTGAGACTATCCACGTCAGTGTACACGTGGATAGCCAGGAGGGTTGTGAATTATATATATATAGATTATAAAATTAAGAGCATAATAGAAATTTATTATAAAATTTAGCAGTTTTCACGTCAAAATATGAATGCCCAAAATATTCCTATAATTAATCTATACTCTATTATTAAAAATCTAAATCGTAATCTCTTGGATCTGGTCTACTTATTTTCTTATTAATAATTGTCTATATTTGTTTAATTACTAAAGCTACAAAATTATATTTCAAATTTATAAAAAAATTAAGATTCATTAGAAATTTAGTATTTAATTACATGATAGTAAATTCAAAAAATTAGCATGCATATAAGAGAATTATAATGATTATATATTGATTGAAAAATAAATATGTTAAATTAAATTTGATAGTTAAAGATATATTTTTTTAATAAGTTGTAGTGGATAAAATAAGAGAATTATAATGATTATTGATTGAAAAATAAATATATTAAATTAAATTTGATAGTTAAAGAAAAAGCAGGAGTTTCAAGATAATTTTTGATTTAAAAATATATATATTTAAAATAAATTAAGTAATTTGATAGGTAGAGAAAAAGTAGGAGAAATTTGATAGTTAGAGGAAAAGTAGGGGATTTAACGTGATTTCTGATTTAAAAGAATATATTTTTAAAATAAATTAAATTAGTACAAACCAGTACAAACCTAACTTACGTGAGGTCAGTACAAAATCTACCTCATAATAGACAACCCCAAAGAAGTAGCGCTCCATCAAGAGAAATTGAAAAGAAATAAATGGAGAGAGAAAAAAGTGACTGAACTCATAAAGTATTGGAAAAGAAGATTTAAAGGAGATTCGTTGATCTATTCTTTTATCAGAGAAGAATATAAAAGTATGAAGAGAAATAAAAGTGATTTAAATTGAAAAGAAATTTCCATAAAAAAAAAAATGGCAAGAAAAAAAGAAATAATTCGGAAGTGGTTTGAGTCCCACATTCGGAGGAGAAGTTTTTAGTGGATGAAGTTGAAAAATTGATAAATTAAAGTTAGGGCGAGTTTACTTTGAGAGTTAGCAAACCGTCACGAGTGGGTTAAAAAATATAAAAATTCTGGGAATATAGCCAGAATTCTCATTTACTTTAATTAATAGACTTCCGATTAAATAGCCTTAAATTCTCACATTTTTACTTTTGTATTTTATAATCATTATCTTTCCAAGTTTGTCCTTATCTTGTTTCACTAAATAACTGCTATTGATATCCAAATAATTTATGATATTAAACTAAATAACAGATTAATTTACGTTTATCAATAACATCTCCCACGTACTTTACTTTTCTCATACAACAAAAATAAAATTAATGATGCTTAGCAATTAATAATAATAATCAATCATACCTAGCAATTAATAATAAAATTATAGATAATAGTAATTAACTATACTTAGCTATTAATAGTAATTAATTTTTCCATTTTTTGATACTTAACTATTAATAATAAAATTTTGTTAATGTTAAATAAATCAAAATATAATATGTTTGTAAAAGAAGAACTTGGTTTCTAGATATGAGGAAAAAACGGGGTATTTCAGTAAAAATACTCTCTCAGAAAAAACTAGTTATTTAGCGGCTACTTTTTATCAAGATTATATAATCAAGCTTTTCCCATTCTTATCCCGGGACTCCAAGAAAAGAATAGATTTCTTTTCTATTAAAGTAAAGCGTAGAATAAGGGTCTTTATTCTACCAAACTCATATATTGTTATAAAGTAAACTCGCCCTTAGGTGTATTTTCAAGTTAGTCCCTAATCTATTAATAATTGCCGCTCGTGGTACCCGCGAGCATAAATAATTTTGATATACATGTATATATGTTAACATACTTAGCAACATAATAATCTTTGTATAATGTATACATGTAAACATACCAAGCAGCATAATTCCATGAGAAGAAAAACAGACTTTATTCCCAGGAAGCTTGAAAAAGTGACATTCTAAATAAGCATAGAAATAACACATTATTATTATGGTATGGTATACTTTTTTTTTTGAAACATATTATTGTATTTTCAAATAGTTAATTTAAAATTCAAGCAATAATAAATACCTAAAATTTCTTAAATTCTCTAGCGAAGGGTTTCTGTAGCAACACCAATTCTAAGTCGGGATAGATAATACTATTCTAAATCATTCTAACTATCATCTAAGATAAAGAGTACTGTACTTTCAAAGATTTCCATTTCCCATCAAAGCATCATTTTTCGTCACCTTTTGCAATTTCTTCCTCAATATGGAGAAAGTGAAGTAGATCAGTTGGGAACGCATTTAATTGGGTCTTTATTAGACTTTAAACATCTCAAAAAGAAAATTAGGTTCTGACAACTTAAATAGTTCACGCAAGAAAGAAAGGGAAATTCTGGAATAAGGCACCCATCTATTTTTTAATTCAGCAGTTAATTTTTCTTTTGCATTTCTGTATATTTTTTTTTATTTTCTGTTCAACATTTTTTGTCGTAAAAGAAAAATTATATAAGTAAGAAAAACAGTAGCGAGTACCAAAAATTTTATATAAGTAAGAAATTACATTTTGTAGATGTTATTATGCTTGAAAAATGAACATAATTTATTTATATTATCTCAATTTAAATATATGTGTGATTCTTTCATTAATCATTAGATATTCATATATCTAAGCATTATAATTTAAAAGAGATTATGTTCATATTATAATTACAAATAAAATATAAAATATTAAAGTTAGTTTCATCTCTTTCATAAGTATTTTAAACTTTTAACTTACTAATGCATTATCGCATATAAAATAAGAATATCCTATCTATTTGATGCGTTCGAAAAATTGCACCAATCTATTTATACTAGAGTTTTGAACTATGAGTATAGAATATCTGCAAAAATATCTATTAAATGAAAATAATCCTACAAATTATGATTAAAAGATGGCGTAATAAAATAATAATGTTGATAGCAACAAATAGAGTAAATTAAACAGATAAACTAAATAATAAAAGAGATTAAACTATCGTCCTCAAGGCGGATTCGTGAAAATAAGCATCGAGAGAATTGAGAAAGAGAGGAGAGGTTACAATTTCTCTCTTTTTTATTTTCTGGACGCTCAAACAAAATTGAGATTTTATATGCTGATAATTTTGATTGAGGCAAGGTCAATCCTCATTGTTGGACGGAAAATTTGGTTTTTGGGAAGGATGATTGAATCAACGTTGAGAATCTTTATATGAATGCATGATCTAGTCACAAAAACATGGTCTATAATTCACATGGAGCTCGTTTACTTTCACTTAATCTGGCAAATAAAATTAATTAAGTTTTTCTGTCAAAATCTACTCAGTCCGTAGGATAGAGAAGATTTTGTTAGTTTTCTGTCACATGGCAAAATGCCGTGTTTGAGAAATTATGATTTTTATGGGCATGGGTCATTTACTTATTTGCCCAAAATTTTAATTTATTTACAAATTTTTACCATTATTATTTATTAATAGAGTAAAATTTAATTTAGCCCCTTGTGATATTCAAAATGTTTGAAATACCTCCTTGAAAGAAATTTATTTTAATCTAACCCCTCGTGATATCAAAAAAAATTCACACCGCCTCCCTAAGTAATTTTTAGTCTATATTTATATTTTTAAAACGAAAATGACCGCTTATATATTAATTAGATTTAAACTATTATTAATATTTTTGTATCGACCACATTTTATCTTGTTTAAATAATTGTATTTTATTCATTTTTGTTATTTAAAGTTGTTTTCAATTATTGTTGTTTAAAAATTTTTATTTGAAGTTGAATTAAGAGAAGAAAAGTTCAATTTTTTTTATTAATTGTTGTTAAAATTTCATATTTGAACATAAATTGAGCAGAAAAATATAAGTTTTATTGTTATTAAAGAAAAAATAAAAGTTCAAGAAAATTTAAAAAAATTGTTTCCATCCCAGTTAACCGAAAATAATAAGAAATAATAATAAACTAAAAATAAGATCGGAAAAAAAAGAAAAAAGTTTGAAAATTTTTATTTTGTACTAGGTGAAAAGGGGGGGGGGGGGGGGGGGGATCAAAATGAAGAAAAATAATAATTTAAAAAGAGAAAAAAAATTATATTAAAATAATAGAATATTTTAAATATTTTAACATCTAAATATGAGTTTCACTCTCAAATTTGGGGAGTGAAGTTCACATGCCACTACTAAGGAGGCTATTTGAAATTTATTTAAAATGACAAGGAGTCTAATTAGAATAAAATTAATATAAAGAGGTATTTCAAATATTTTGAATATTACAAGGGGGTAATTTAAATTTTACTCTTTATTAATAAGATAACTTTTTTCTATATATCTTATAAAAGCACGAATAGTTTCTTACAAAATACGGATCGCCTAAAATATCCTCACAATAATTACTTCAATAATTATTAGTCAAGGATAATGATGTAAATACATGTTATAGATTATTAATTAATTATATTTAAAAAGCACATATTAACATAAAATAGGACTCTTTGTAGAAGTAAAATTTCTCCAACTTACCTAGAAAAGATATATAGTTCAACAAGGATTGTTTTAATATTACTATATTAATTAATTGTATTCAAATTTTATATTATAAGTTGTCTATTTTTTTAATTTTAAGGCCTATAATTTAAAATGTTATAATAAGATATATCTAATGAATTGAAAAACAACAAATTGATTCACTTTATTTTAATAAATTTTTGTAATTATGTAAAATAAAATATTATTTAGATAAGTTACATAAAATAATTTTCAATAAATCAAGCATGATGTAAGTCTAATTATATAAGTCCATAGTTCTACTTATCTAAATCAATAAACTTTCTTAAAATATAATCATATTATAATTCTATAAATTTATCTAATTAACAAAATAATATAATTTAATGATTTATATAAAATATTTTTCAATAAATTAATTAATCATAATGTAATATTTTTAATTAACTAATACTAATATAATTTTAATTATTTAAATCTAATTAACCATATAATCTTCCTTTAGTTTATATGATAAAATATAAACTAAATACTTCAAAGCACGAATAGCGTTTTTGGTTTCTTAATTCTATAATTTTAATTAATTGTATTCAAATTTTATAATATAAGTTGCCTGTTTTTTAATTTTGAGGCCAATAATTTAAAATGTTATAATAAGATATATCTAATGAATTGAAAAACAACAAATTGATTCACTTT
Organism: Lantana camara; assembly: GCA_037501455.1. NCBI lineage: Eukaryota > Viridiplantae > Streptophyta > Magnoliopsida > Lamiales > Verbenaceae > Lantana > Lantana camara. The sequence goes on along the minus strand of CM074863.1, from coordinate 18,232,153 downwards.
ATAAAATTTTGTAATTATGTAAAGTAAAATATTATTTAAATAAGTTACATAGAATAACTTTCAATAAATCAGTCATAATGTAAGTCTAATTATATAAGTCCATAGTTCTAATTATCTAAATCCATATCTTAAATTATAATCATATTATAATTCTATAAACTTATCTAATTAACAAAATAATATAATTTATGATTTACATAAAATACTTTTCAATAAATTAATTAATCCTAATGTAATAATTTTTATAACTAATACTAATCTAATTTTAATTATCTAAATCCAACTAACCATATAATCTTCCTTTAGTTTATATGATAAAATATAAACTAAATACTTCAAAACACGAATAACGTTTTGGTTTCTTAATTCTACAATTTAGAATTGTAGGTTCTCAGACCAAAGTTACTTTAAATTAAGAATACTAAGAAAACCCAATATGTGTGCATATAAAAATAAGATATAAACTAATTTTATGCATAATTTTGACAATATTCGATTAAACATTTATATAAATATACTCTTTTAATTATTTCTACTATATATATAAAATCAATTATAAAAAAATAAACATAAATCTGAAATAATACTCACTAGAAGATTACAAATAAAAAAATAGAATGCAAGATCAAATGACAAAGAGAATATAAAAAAGAGATAAATTAAATAAAAAAGAAATAAAAAATAGTTGGTTTAAAAAAAAGAATTACTTGATTTTAATGTATATGCACATGCATACCAAAATTAAGAACGACTTGAAATATCTTCACAAATATATGCGAGAATTAATATAGCGTAATGGTAACAAAATTTCGAAGATTAGATTAAAAATTTCAAGATGTTAGATTGGTTGTCTTTCAAGAAAGATATGGAATTTTTTTTTAATTTAAACTAAATGAGATTGATCCAATAGTTACCAATTTATTTTTACATTCTCCAAAGTAGCAATATACAACTTATTGGCCGAATCTAAACTTGAAGGACATTTTGAATTGGGATCATTGCTCAGAAACAATGGTTCTTGAACAGTTTCCAATGTGCTCGAAAAGCAAAAAAAAAAATAAAACAAAAATACAAAGAATTTCTAAAGCATTATGCATGAGACAAACAAGGTAAATATTCAAATGATTTGGAAGAAGAATTGAGGGTCGAATATAACAAACTATGGCAACAAAAAGAGATTATTTGGTTTTAAGAATTGAGAATTAATTGACTCAAATTTAGGGATAAACAAATAAGTTTCTTTTATCTATCAGCCATAATGAGAAGAAGAAGGAATCAGATGAATGCTCTGAAAATAGACAATGAATAAGCAACCAACAAAGATTATCAGGTGTGTATTTGTCTAATTTCAAAAATTAACACTCTACAAAAAAAAAAAAAAAAAAAAAAAAAAAAAAAAAAAAACGAGTGTGCAACATATTGCTCAAATTAATACTCACTAGAAGAATACAAATAAAAAAATAGAATGCAAGATCAAATGACAAAGAGAATATAAAAAAGAGATAAATTAAATAAAAAAGAGATAAAGAATAGTTGGTTAAAAAAAAGAATTACTTGATTTTAATGTATATGCACATGCATACCAAAATTAAGAACGACTGTGAAATATCTTTAGAAATATATGTGAGAATTAATAAAGCGTAATGGTAACAAAATTTTAAAGATTAGACTAAAAATTTCAAGATGTTAGATTTGGTGTGAGTTCAAGAAACGATATGGAAATTTTTTTAATTTAATCTAAATGAGATTGATCCAATAGTTATCAATTTATTTTTACATTCTCCAAAGTAGCAATTTACAACTTATTGACCGAATCAAAATTTGAACAACATTTTGACTTGGGATCAATGCCAAGAAACAATGGTTCTTGAATACTTTTCAATGTGTTCGAAAAGAAAAAACAAAAAAACAAAAAAACAAAAAAACAAAAAAAACAAAACAAAAATACAAAGAATTTCTAAAGCATTATGCATGCTACACACAAGGTAAATATTCAAATGATTTGGAGGAAGAATTGAGGGCAAAATATAATAAACTATTGCAACAAAAAGAGATTATTTGGTTTAAGAGTTGAGAATTAATTGGCTCAAATTTAGGGATAAACAAACAAGTTTCTTTCATCTGTCAGCCATAATGAGAAGAAGAAGGAATCAGATGAATGCTCTGAAAATAGACAATGAATGAGCAACCAACAAAGATTATCGGGTGTTTATTTTTCTATTTCAAAAATTAATGCTCGACAAAAATAAACGAGTTTTAGCCAATTACGTTGTGCAGCATATTGCTCAAAATAATCACCAAGATGATTATACTTCGTTTAAACCGTATATTAAAAAAATTGCGGGATCGAACTAGAATAGCTTCATTCCCGACCAAGGCACCTATTACAATATTTTGATGCCTGAATAAGTGTTACGAATGCTACATCACTCCAACGATAAAAAAGGGGCATGGTGCTGAAATTGAATATTAAAACAACGTATGAAAAAACCCAGTGGAATTTCTAAAAGTCTATTATGAGCAGAATGTAGAGGATACGATCGGAGATTCTATAGAATGGTGAACCAACGGAGGTTGTACGGATGTGTGGCATTAGATAAGGTAATCACGTTCGTTTTATTTGTTTGTAATATGTATGGAACAACTTACATATATAATTGAAAAGACCATTTCGGCCGGACCTGGAAGCCAATTATGGTATATTAGAGAAGCTCTTACATGATCTCACACTTGCCTTTTGCGGACGACTTAATATTGGGAGTCAAACCTATCGTGGATGGAGCAAAGTGCATTAAAAATGTGGTTTAGACGTTTTGCAAGGAGTTGGGCCTCAAATTAAACTTATGCAAATTACATGTGTTGTTTGCACCTTATGCGACAAATGATTTAAAACAGTAGGTTAGTAGAATTTTGGGCATGGAAAATACAGACAACTTAAGGAACTATTTGGGGGGTGCAAATGAACTTTAGTTGTAATTATAATGAGCATTTCCCGATTGTGATTAATAGAGTCGAAAAGCATCTCTTGGGATAGAAAGCCAAAATGACAAATATTTATTGATGAATGACACTTATTAAGTCCATCACGATCTCGATCTCCATCAACCACATACACACAAAGTGGCTCCCTAATCAGATGTACGATAAACTTGATCCACTCAAGCACAACTTTCTTTAGGCGATTAATATAACAAGGAATGAACCCATCTTGTAGAGTGAAAGAAGGTGACTGCAAAGAAGTAAGAATGTGGATTGGGTTTTAGAGAAGCCCATCAAAAGAAAATATAGTGATGCTAGCTAAATCGGGATGAAGAATGCTTAACAAGGAGATGGCGTTATAAATCAAAAAAATATTTAAAAAGGAATAACATTCTTGATCGAATATAAGCCGCGACTTATGGGTTTCCCGAGCATGGAAGGGGATAGTTAAAAACACTTGGATGGTGGAACCATTTTGAAAATGGAGGATTGGGAACGGTGAAGGGACATCTTTATGGAATGATAGATGGTTATCACAAGGCAAACTGACGGACATCTTTGGAGATAACATTCATGAGGAGGATAAAGATCTTATGGAATGTAATCTCATTGGAAAAGATAAAAATTGAAACCTAAATAAGTTGAAAACATCACCGTCCAAAGAGGTGGTGAATGAGGTACTTAGTGTCCCAACGCGCTGCATAATAATGGAGATAAGAGAGAATGAATTGTGTCAACTAAAGATAAATTCTCCTATAAAATGACTATACTCTACTTATGGCTTCGGATGAGACATGCAAGAAAAAACTTTAAATGAATTTGAAAATTACCTTACCCCAAAAATTCAAGATTTACCTGTGGCTTTGCCAATATGATAGCTTGCTTACAAATGTATTGGAGTATGATAGAAAATTTAGGGAAAACTTACGAGTGTCGGATGGGCTCAAAGAGAGCTTTAGTAGCAAAATACTGAGTAATATGTTCCTAAAATATCCTGGGTGGGTTGTGTTGATCTTGACGCTCTAAAATTTTTGGAAAACATGGAACCGATAGAGCTATCAAAATGTTATGAAGTTTAGAAATGTTGTTATTCGCCACATAAAAGAGTTATCTACGACCTTAGTAATAATCAATAAGGAGACAAAACACAGGCAAAAGAAAATCTGCACTTAGTTGTCGTGAAATAAATTCGAGAAGTGATAGGTAAAACTAAAATCGGATTGAAGCTTTTATAACTACACCAACAGGGGCGTCATTCGAGATGGCAATTGGAGTTGAATGCTAGGATATATATGTTATGAATCTTGGTATAGTTTCAATAATGTAGCAAAGTTATTGAACTTACCTAAAGGATTAAAACTAACTTTGGAGAGATACTTTTCAAAAATTAATGTGGAGATTGATTTGGAGACAGTCGTTAAATGAATAACAATGAAAGATGCTCAAAAACAACTAATGAGAAATGTAATATTTGATTGGCGAAGGTTACTCCAAAAATTTTGAGAAACTTTGATTAAATAAATCTCGAGAGAAAGAAACATGATGATGGATAAATTGGCGAGGATAGGTCATAAGGTTCAAGATGGTTATTGCTGCTAGGATGTTCTCATTCTTGAACATAAGCTTCCACTTATGGCTTCCCGAGCATGCAAGGGGTTAGTTAGAACCAGTTGAATGGACGTCTCTATGGAATGATAGATGGTTATCACAAGCAAACTAGCGGACATCTTTGGAGATAAGATTCATGAGAAGGATAAAGATCTGATGGTATGTAATCCATTGCACAAATAAAAACTGAAATTTACATAAGTTGAAAACGTTATTGCCTAAGGAGGTGGTGGATGAGATACTTAATGTCCTAATTGCATTGCATGATAACGGAGATAAGAGAGTTTTGATTAGGTCAACTAACGACAAATTGTCCTATAAATCGGTTATAGTCTACTTATGGTGTCGGATGAGACATGGGAGAAAAATTGGAAATGAATTTGAAAATTACTTTGTCCCCAAAAGTTTAAGATTTTCTTGTGGTTTGCTAACATGATAGCTTGCTCATGAATGTACTGAAATATGACAGAAAATTTAGAAAAAGTGATGTATGTACACGTTGCTATATAGCGCATGAATATGTGAACCACATGCTCAGAAGTTGTCCATTCGCACTCCGGGTGTCAGACAAGATTATTGATGCACAAACTGAACGAAATTTCCATGGCATGCGAGTGTCGAACGGTCTCAAATAGAGCTTTTATAACAAAATTCAGAGTAATATGTTATCTGATTATCATACGTGGATTGTCTTGATCTTGACGCTTTAAAATCTTTGAAAAATATGGAACCAATGGAGCTATCAAAATGTTATGAAACTTAGAAGTTTGACTCTTCGTCACATAAAAGAGTTAATGAAACCTCAACACTAATCAGTGTGGACAAAAAATACAGATAAAAGAAAAATATGCACTGAGTTATCGTGGAATAAACCCGAGAAAGGATTGGTGAAACTAAATTATGAGGTGAGCTTTTATAACCAGGGGAATCATTTGAGATGACAGGGGCGTCATTCTAGATGACAACTGAATATGGGTGTTAGGATACGCTATGGATCTTAGTAAAGTTTAAATAATATAGTGGAGTTATTGAGCTTACGCGGAGTATTAACACTAACTTGGGAAAGACACTTTTCGATGACTAAAGTGGGTATTGATTTGAAGATGGTCACGAAATGGATAACAATGAAGGATATTAAAATGGAACAAATGAGAAATGTAATTTAATTGATAAAGTTTACTCCAAAGGTCATATGAAACTTGAATTAAATAAATCTCTAGAAAAAGAAACATGATGACCGATAAACTGATGAGAATAGGTCATAAGTTTCAAGATGATTACTACGTTTAGGATGCTCCACGGGCAAAATTGTGTGATCTTTTAGGTTTTGTTCTATAATTTTTACATGTCTCTTCATTTTATTAAATATATTTGAAAGTTATAAACTATTACTTATGCTTAAAAGCTAGAATTATTTGGCCAAATTACTATACACTTAAATATATATATTTTTATATAATAACAAAATTTTAAATATTTTTATTACTTATTTATTTGGATGTTCTCTACTTCGAATTTCTACTTACCGTAGATGATTTGAAAGAGAAATTTCATATAAATATTTTTGTATGTGTATATTTTATTTAATCAAAATAAATATTTTTAATATCTTAATTTGTTCAATAAATATAATAGCTAAATTTATTTTAAAAAATTAAATGATAAACACTAGTTTTAAAAAAAAGGAGTGATCATCGAGGACTCCACCTCATTTATTGAACCAAGCAAAGCTACAAAGGGAAATTAATAAAGACCATCCCTAATAGAAGCAAAAACCAAAGCCGACCATATAGAGGGTTGGTGGCCTCATGAAGCTCAACGACACAGAAGCACATCTCAACTTTAAGATAATCTAAGGCTTCATTTACTTCAATTGAAATTTTTTGGTTGGCTAAATTGTCTAGCCTTTTCCAAGCTTTACTTTGCTAGTCAAAATTTCTAGCAATTTCCCGGAGCCTCGGGTTTAGCTGAGAAAAGGCCATGGTAGATAGCCACCAAAAAATGGAGTTGCTAAATAAACTACTGGGGTTGGATTGACCCTTAATATTCTTGTTATTTACGGAATTGACCCTTGAATTTTGTGAAAAACATTTTCATTTCCCACCATATTTTTCATCGACTCCCGCCTCCTTCTATGTTTTCCCCAAATAATTGACCTCAAGTGTCTGGTTCTTTCATTTTGGTGTTCTAAGCGGGGCGCAAGGGTTTGCATAGATCGGCCAGGTACGTTTTGTCGCATATATTGTTTCCAATTTTGTTGATTCAGAAGCTTAATTTGAGCTAAAGGGTGCCGAGATGTGCGATTATATATACATATCTTAATTTGAGTAGTGATGGGTGGATTTATTGCGAAAATGTCGAGTTAATTATATACATCTTGGGCTTAAACCATCGGAAATAGCAAATAATTTGGAAATAGTTTAATTTGGAAATAGTTTGGGTCTTCATTCTGTGTACTCTTATCAATTTGTTTCAAGAATTCTTTTGGTATTCTTAGTTGCCTCTCAGCCTCTGTATGTGTGAGTGCTTGAATATCGACATAGAATTATGTATCTAATGTCTTCGTTTACTAAGATGTTGTCTACATTTTGGAGAGAAATGCTCCAATTGCAACAATATGGCTTTTTTGGCTTTTCCTTGACAAAAATGGAGAGGAAAGTTGCCATCTTTGTTCATAAGAGAGTGCAAGTTTTGTTTCATTTTGGGTGTTTATGTATGTATTTGAGATTGAAGTTTAATCTTTGGAATTTTCTGTTATTTGCCTACTGCCTGTCTATTACAGTGATTTAGAATGACTTTGGATCAAAAGATTAAAAGAGTGGTCAGAATTACATTACCTATTAATTGATATTGGATCATTGATTATGTTCTTTCTAGATGAGAATGATTTCCCAATGCTATCCCCACTACTTTCAGCATATGTTGATTGATTCGTGTTCCTGTTACCAAGGCTGTTTTGTTGTTGTAATATGCAAATCTTATGTTCTTTCTATTTTTGTTCCACATCCAAATTTTGTTGTTGGCATCCCAGGTGTTCGAATATGAGGCATCTTGTTAAGTTAGAATAAAGTCGAACCGCTAAACTACACCACTTTGGTGGTTATGAGTTATTTATTGATCTCCGAAAAATCATTACGCAATTTCAGCTTTGTTTCGTTACTCATGAAGGCATAACGGATTTTTATATAGCTTAAAACACAATCTCTGTATTGGACATGATAAAGTAAACTTGAGAGTGAGATCTCTGCTAGAATTCTGTAAAAGATCGAAAGATCAAATAACAAAGTTTTTCTTGTCCGTGATGTTGATTTTATTTCAACCCTTGTGTCTCAGCTTGTGATAATGGCGATACAACCTACTGTTGTTCTGAGAGCAGTGCTTGTGGGAGGGAAGCAGCCTTTGCTTAAATTGGAGGCGCGATGAAAGCCGCTGGCGGAGTAAAGCAGCGAGGGAATCGCCTACTTTTGATGCTATTGTGTAAATAGTTGAGATGGGATGGAAAACTTAAATAAAATGCACCGCATGTAAACCAAAGGATATTTTGGGTAAATCAACTCAAATCAATGGTTTATTGACATACAAAGTAAAGTGTTGTGTATGCTGGACTAATTAGCAAAGAACACAACCATTGAAGTAAAAAGAGGCACATGGTTATATAGCCAAAATAGTGAAAAATTATAAACCCCCGCTGATGGATAATAAAAAGTGAAGTAAACGCAGCCTTAACTCATTCTTGTAATCCTTAGTATCCTCAGTACTGTAGCTGTTCCTAAAGTAAGTAGTCACCACTTTACACCTCAGAGTGATATCACTATCATGCTCAATTCTCTTCCTGCCACCCTTGATATCAGAGGACATTTCTATATCATTCCAGTCACTCCAGATTAATTCTTTTCCACTTATCCTGCACGAATGATAGAGACAATGAGTTGAAGTAGCTGCCTTGCCGACTGCATCCCGTAACCTTCCCACCCCAATGGAATGGATTGACCTCACCTCAATCATACTCATTGGTGTGCCACATTGATGGTTCCTTTCGGGGATCCCCGGGTCCCAAATGGGGGAAGGTTTACCTGCAAATAAAGATGGGGAGGGGATATAGGTTAGCTTTCTCCTATGTTGATTGTCCAGCGGCTTGGAGTCAATATAATGATGGTTTGTGTTGAAAACTCTGTAGCTCAATTGGCTTTGGGCTCTCAATTTCTGGTACACTCCCTTAACATGATTTTACCTCTCATGAAAACGCTAATCTCCTCATAGAAAATATGACCTTTTGTACCAGTAGGCTTAGTTTTGGTAAAGACCAAACTAAAATCGCCTACTATATCCGTCAATTTCCAACAAGTGTCAACTAGCAAGGACTTATCCTTACAATACTTTTGGGTTGATCTGCGAAGATCAATATCCCAGGAAATCCAACCGTCAATTACTTTATCGTCGAGAAAACAATTCACGTCCATCTTGGTTCCAGGAATGTGAATTATCTGCAATACGTCCCTATCTCTTACCCCTGACTCAAGACCAAGAATGTTAACTGATCGATAATAGGTTAATTTAAAACCATATAAAGTTCGGGCATAAAGACGCCCAACTCTATCAGAGTAAAGCAAGTTTACTTACCTTATTATTCACCATCATTATCGCATTGAAGGGAGCCCCCATTGATCCAATTTCACTCTGTCAATAAGCTCGGGATACATTGGTCTATTGGGGAAAGACCAGCTTTCTTGAAGACGTGAGCCATTATTCGCCAAGCAATCTGCCGTTGAATTTCCCTCTCTATAGACATGGGAGATCCTAACATTCATCTTTGCCATGTGCTCCTTGCATTTCATAGTGTTGAATATGTAAGTCACCCACATAACCTCTTTTCAGTATGTTGATGATCACTTTGGCATCAACCTCAATCCAAAGATTAACACATCCCACCTTTAAGGCTTCTCTCATCCCTTTTGAGATTGCTGATATCTCCGCAACCATATTCGTTTCCTCTCCAATTCCCTCGAGGAAGGCATATATCACCTTACCCTCCCAATCTCGAATGATTCCTCCAATACCAACGGGGCCGGGATTCCCTCAGGAAGACCCATCCGTATTCATTTTGACCTATTCAGCTGGGGGTTTTATCCATGGGACAATTTTGGGAGCTGGGACCATTGGTTTATTGACGCAAACATAAAAAAACCTTGTTAAACCCACATCTCCCCTCCACCACTTGTAGTTATCTTATAATAATAAGATAACTTACCTTTCTCACAATAAGTTCGATTTTTTATTAGTGTAGATAATTGATAAGTTTGATAATTGATTAGATAGATTTTTTATTATTATAGATAATTGATGAGTTTGATAAGTTCGATTTTTTATTAGTATAGATAATTGATACGTTTGATAAGTTCAATTTTTTATTTACAATAAGTTCGATTTTTTATTTCCTTGCTCACAATAAGTTAGATTTTTATGTTTCATTTTATTGTTGAATGTTAGTTTTTTTTTTTATAATATTAATAAAAGAATTATATTTTTTAATATGATTGTATTGATGTTTATACTATGAATATTTTATATTTTGTTTACCTAACATTCAGAAAAATTTAAAATTAATAGCTAAGTATCAAAAAAATGGAAAATAAATAATCTACTATTAGTGGGTAAGTAAGTATCTGTAATTACTATTATCTATAACTTTTTATTAATTGATAAAAATTATTAATTACTATTATTTATAGAAATTAACTTAAAAATTGACACTGAATTAATGTAATCTGATTTTAAAATTGTTTAATAATAATTAATTATCATCAATTACTATTATTTGACAAAGAATACTTAAAAATTTAAACTACTGGCCGTGGAATTTAGAAGAAGGAGAAATGTATATGTACATGCCAATGATAGTTAAAAGAAGGAAAAATAAAAAAAATATATATTAAATGAGATTAGTATATGGCTATTTTGGTAAAATTACTATTTAAAGTAATTATTCACATGTTAAAGTAAACGACTAATTTAAGAAAACCTGATATTTATCTTTAAAGGTAAATCCTCATATTTATCTTTAAAGGTAAATAATAGATAATGTTCTATTAATACATTGAAAAAACCTCCATTATCCTATCTGTCCAAAACCTTTTCTGGAAAAGTAAACGAGCTCATGATCTTTTAGCATAGAGAATTCGACTGTTTTGAGGGGCAATCATATTAGGACAACAATAAATATTTTAAGAACAAATCAGTAGAAGCCAACAGGGAATGATCCAAATGGTTAATGGATTCATTCTTGAAGGTAAGATATCGAGTTCGAATCACACTTAGATATGCTGGTTAAAAAAACAAACAAGCCAGTAAAAATGCTGATCATGATCATGATCATGAAGTGCTGTTGGAATAAAAATATCGTTTATAGCTTGGAAACATCCCAACATGGTGGCGTGATTTGGAATGCTATGATAATTAGGGAAGTGTACTTGAATGTACTACTTTTCCACGTATTTGCCCGTTTGGATTTTGAACTTTTTGTTTATCTTCTTTCTGAACTTTCCTTTATAATTTGAGTTGCGTTTAGATATATGAAGGGGCGGGCCTCGTTTAAAAACCTCAACGAGCCAATTGTTGGTTCATTTTTTATTTAAAAAAAAAAAATTGAGATCTTATATTAATTAATTTTAATTTGTCATTAGACATTAAATATTTATTTATATTATTGAGAAAACATCCAATTTCTTTTCTTTTTTTTTAATGTCTTTCTTAGAATTCTAGTTTATGGTCGAAAAGAAAAAATTAGAAGGTTTTGCTTTGTTTTAATTTTAATTAATATTCTACTATTTTTTTTAAAAAAAATTGGAGATATTAATTCAAAGGCAAAAATGGAAAATTAGTTGTTGCCGAGGGAAAAGTAATAAAAAACAATTAAATCCCCTCTATAAAAATTAAAACCCTCATTTTATTTATTTTTGGTATGATTTTGATGAGAATTTGGTGAGATATTAATATTAGAAACGTGTAATAAAAATTAAAATTTTAAGAGGTGGATCTTGTAATCTTATTTTTAGGGAATTCAGTGTTAAAATTTTAAAAAAAATTAAAAAAAAAAAATCTAGGGTGTGATATGCATTTTTCCCTAAAATATTTTTGGTAGAATCATCCCAGTTGCCGTATACATAACAAAAGGAAAATATATCGTTACAAATTAAATAATAAAAATAGAAAAATGAGCAAAAGTTTAGGAAATTTTATTGCTGGAACTTGGCGGAGTTTGTACTCAAATTTTCATAGTACATAATACGAAATAAAGTGATCTATTTATAGGAGAAATCACATCAGCTAGTCATAAAGGTGTGGTCTCAAATAGTAATAAACTAGTAATGCATGGGTAAATAGAAAATAAGTGGATGACTGCATGGTTTGCCCATGCAAATCAGGGAAATTCTTGCATGAGCCGGGTGTGGCCCGAATTCCTACACCCGGCTCTAATACATGATTTAATTTTTTTTTTTTTAAATAATGTATTAGAGCCGGGTGTAGGAATTGGGGTCCACACCCGGCTCATGCAAGAATTTTCTTGCAAATCATTCCTTTTAACTATTCCTACAAGTTACAAATTTCACTTTTCAACATAAAAAAGTATTGTAACAATATAAAGTATAATGAACATTACGGACTCTATAAAATAAAAATAAAAAAGATCGAAGTGTAAACGAGATTATATTTTAAAATCAAAAAAAAAAAAAAAAAAAAAAAGCACCCAAAGAAAAATAAAATAAAAATAAAATGATATATTTTCCATCAAACACGAAAGAAAATGAGTCAGAAAACATTGTATAGAAAAGAGCAATTTACTAAAATATAGTATAACTATAAATAGCTAGTATAATTTTTTTTTTCTTATTTATATGTAGAAAACTGAATATTTGTAATTTTACATAACTAACTTATATTTACATAGGACGAATAATTTAAATTGTAGTTTCGAATTATAATTCTTTCTAATCAATAATATAAAAATAATAAATAATAAAAAATACTATACATAAGATTGTCTGCGACTCAAAACACCATCAGATTAACCGTCCTTTCATCAAAATTTTACTTAATTTTGCCGTTGTTACCATCTTACTAGTTTGAGAATCTTCTATCAGAGTTATTCGGACGATGTTACCAGAATTAACATTTATATTTTACATAATTATTATTTTTTTACGCGACACTCCAAGAATTCCTTCCTTGTGGCTCGCTATGTCTGTGAGGTGATACATTCTGTACGTTTCAACCTTATATTGTCTATTTGGTAATTTGAACTTCTAACCACCACAAAAAAACAGCCGATTTCCGGCAAAATTTCAGACGAAATTTTGGACGTTTTCGTCCGAAATCGAAGATTTCCGATCACTTTTAGACTATGATGCACGGATACGGACACGGCGATACGGACACGACACGGCACGGATATGGCGACACAGATTTTTTTTTTCGAATTTCCCACGTGAGGAGTGTCGGACACGAGTGTCTGACACGACACGCCACGACACGGCAAAATGATATTTTTAGAAGTGTCCGTGCATTATAGCTTTTAGACGAACTTCCGACGAACTAAAGTTCGTCTGAAAGACTGATAATGTGCTTAATTCCATATTTTTCGTATGTTTAATGGTTGCATTCTAGTGCATAATTGAGATATATATTGGTGTCGTGATGTATTTTCGTGTTTTTAGTGCAGTTGGGCCATTTTCTAATTTATTGGAGCTTTTAGGCTATTTTGTTACGTGGCTATGCGTGCAACTGAAGTCCAAGGAAATTCTCGGAAGGGAGCAGTGTTGATGATGATGATGGTGGCATTATTTGAGAAGGCTTGTTCAACTTCATAGTGCATGGGAATTTCACGAGCCATGCATGCATGAAGGAAACTAAACTGGAGATTGATGATTTGATTTTAATTATTTTGTGGGCCACAATGAATTGGGCTTATTCGTTGATGATGAAAGTGATCTAATGAGAATGGTCCACTTTGGTTATAATTGGAAAATGCCAATTTGGCATGGTTTTTATGATGGGCCGTATATTTGGGAATTTATGGGAAAGGGCCCAATTGTTGAAGAGCTTTGGAGATTAGTTGAGTAGGCCCTTTTTTTAATTGAAAACTTGGGTAGCAAGAATATTGAGTCCGATTAGGACTTGGACCTGGGAGAGAGATTGTGACCTTATTTTGCAGGCTATTTATTTACGCGACTGAGAAGCAGATCAAGAACAACTTTTCCCATACACTCTTGACGCAGCAGCAATTTGGGAAGATTTCGGGAGCAGCTGGACGCGGACTTCAAGATTCTTCCTCTCTTTTATTTTACTTTTAATTTATGCTTTTGATTTATTTTATGTTTTGGACATGATTTTCATGAGTAGCTAATTTTCATAGTACCTAGTTAGGAATTTACAATTTATGTTTTTGACATCGTGAGACCTAATTGGTTTTTATAATTCAATTTTATTTCAAGTATTTATTAATTCTCCGAGTGTCGTGTTTATTGTGATTTGTTTGCTTAGTGGTAGTGCACGATCATCTAAGGAGATTTAATTGCATATTGCTATTCTTGATTGCACGAAGTATACGTAATGCATGATAGATAATTAGTGGTACATTAACGAGAAGGATTGGTTGCAGTTCTCAACTCGTTAAGGGAGTTAATAATCAGACTTAAATTTTGTACGTGTCGTGACTAGGTTAATTTGGGCTAGTGTTTTCTTAATTCTTAATGCTGTTGACTCATTAAATCCTGTCGAGTGTCTCTAGGGGTTGTGAGTTGATTAGGGGATAACTGTCGAGTGTCTCTAGGTTATTCTATTATGTACGAGAAAACGAGGCGGAGTCGAGTGTCTCTATCTGCTATAGCTAGTCTATTTGAATAACTGAATTTATTCTTGCGTCTATGATCGATGTCCTAAACTGAATTGTGATTCCTAGCTAGGTATTGTCTCCCCACTGATTTATCAAAACATACTTTCAAGTTATCTATTGTTTCTCTAGTTTAATTTAATTGCTTTATTAGTTTAGTTTAATTAGTTTAGTTAAATCCAAAACCCCCCTTACTTTTACTTGTTAATTCTTGTGAGTTTCCTGTGATTAATTAGAATTATTTTCAACCAATCTCTATGGATTCGACCCGTTTGCACTATACTCTATTTTAGTTGTAAACCGGATTATAATTTATATTGACAGATTCGACTCCTATCAAATTTTGGTGACGTTGCCGGGGATTGGTGCTAATCGAAATTAATTCTTTTTATGAACAAGAGCATTCGTGGAGTTAACGAGCCGATTTTCGATCCTGAGATCGAAAGAACCATAAAATCGTTAAGGAAACAGACCAAAACACATAGGAAGTTGGTGGAAAAACCTGATCTGAACCAATCTGAAGAATCCATCACTGAGTCGGAACATCCAGAAGACGAACAGAAGGGTCTGACCGTAGAGTTTGACCGTACCTTAACGATGGCAGTAGCAGAACGTCGGACCATGGAAGATCTGGTGCGCCCCAATAACACCCAACAGCCCCTCTGTATCACTTTTCCAGAGGTGGGTGCTGGCTTCGAGCTAAAAACGGGAACAATTCACCTACTCCCCATCTTTCGCGGTCTGGAAAACGAAAACCCTCACCAACATCTGAGCAAGTTCCACACGGTTTGCTGCTCAACAAAGCCTCATGGAGTTACCGAAGACCAAATCAAACTCCGTGCCTTCCCGTTCTCCCTACAAGATGCAGCAGAAAAATGGTTGTACTCTCTACCTTCAGCAACCATTACTACTTGGCAGCAGATGCATGACAAATTCTTGGATAGGTTCTTCCCAGCTGAGCGATACCTGGATCTCCTTCAGGAGATAATCACCATTAAGCAAAAGGAGCATGAAGCCTTGTATGAGTATTGGGAGCGATACCGGAACTTGCTTGCAATGTGCCCGCATCACAACCTGCCAGAAAATTCAGTTGTTCATAACTTTTATAGAGGCCTGATGCCTGCCGACAAAAGGTAGTTGGATGCTTCGAGTGGTGGTTCCATTATGATCAAAACACCTGCAGAACTCACGGAACTAATTAGCAGAATCTCTAGGGCCTTACAAAAATACTATGCCAAGTCCGACATGACGAGACAGGTAAAAGAGGTAAATTCTTCCCAGTTTGAGGAACTTAAGAATATGATATCTATTTTAGTTTCTAACATGAGTGCAGGAACACCACAAGCGGCAACAGTTTGTCAACTATGTGCTAGCCCATCTCACCCGACAGATGCTTGCCCATCACTACAAGAGGGTACCTTAGAGGATGCGAATGCCGCTGGATTCCATCAACAAAACAACAACCCTTACTCTAATACATACAACCCCGGTCGCAAAGTTGAGGTGAATATTCCCTTGTTGGATGCAATCCAACAAATTCCCAGGTATGCCAAATTCCTCAAGGAGCTCTGCACAAATAAGAGGAAACTATTAGGCAATGAAAAGGTGAGTGTGGGGGAAAACATATCTGCAGTTCTACAAAAGAAACTTCCCCCCAAATGCTATGATCAAGGTATGTGTTCCATTCCGTGCAAGATTAGGAATTTAGGCATTAAAAAGGCGATGTGTGATTTAGGTGCAAGCATTAATGTTATGCCACTTTCTGTATATAATGCACTTAATCTTGGCCCCTTGAAAGGTACAGGTGTCATCATTCAGTTGGCGGATCGCTCTATTGTTTATCCAAAAGGTGTTCTAGAAGACGACCTCGTTCAAGTCAACGATTTAGCCTTCCCGGCTGATTTCTTCGTGTTGGACATGGAGGATAATTATTCTGAGAAATCCTCTGATATCCTTTTGGGTCGCCCCTTTTTGAGCACTGCTAATCCTAAAATAGATGTTAAAAAAGGCCTGTTGACTCTAGAATTCGATGGTGATATTGTGCAGTTTAATGTTTATGAGTCAAGTAAAGGTCTTAATAAATTTTCTAGTGTTTTTAGTATTGATGTGATAGAAAACCTTCCTAATGAGCTAAATAATGTAGAGAAACTAAGTCTTGATGGAAATTTTGAGAGTAAGCCAAAACATGTTGGGTTGTCGATTGATCCTTGTGGGATGGTTTTACCATTAGAGGCTTTTAAATTTATGAATAGGGATGTTCTGATACTTGATGTGCGTAATGCTATAACTGAATTAAATTCTTTTGTGTTTCAGGCACCTATTTTGAAATTCAAGAACTCTTTGAATAATCTGGAGTATGTGTTAGGAATAGTGCCCTAGAAAGCCGATTGTATATCCGTTTTGTGCTTTTCCTTATTGTAATCACAGACAATCTTTGAATGAAATAACGAATTGAGGCAACACTTCTTTATATGCTCTTGTTTGGTATGCGTTTACTTTAGCTGTGCATGTATGAGAACTCCCCTAATCCTGATGACTTTAGGACTCTACCATTTAGGTGAAATGGTTCATGAAACGAGCCCTATATCACATAAGTCATGATTAGTAAAATACTCCAAGCCGATGAGTCCTACAGACAGTGGGAGTGTCAACTTGACCCCTCTAAGGCTTGCTTGTGGGATCACGCCCTTAAGAAGGACCACCTTGTTTCATGGAGGTGCAAAGTGTATAGTTGATACGTACATGATACATGAGGGTGCTTACTTTAATAAGTAAGTTCACTGAGGTGCCCCGTGTGAGAACATTCCTAAATGGGAAAGGAAGTTTCTATTTCAGGAAATGGAAACTTCCAGATTAGGAAATATGTCACGAGTCATTGATGTGATTAATTGATCCTTAGACTTGAGGTTCCTTGTCACTTTATGAGTTAACTCTGTAGTCTTAGGTATAAGCTTTAAAGGGTGTCGCCTTAGACAACTGATTCAAGGCTTATGCTGGGGCTGCACAAGTGATTCGTGAAAGTGAATGAGAATCAAGAAAGGACCTACACTTGCATCTACAAGGTGATCTCTTATTGTGTAAGTTAATCATATGCCATATGGAGTCCTTGGCCAAGGCAGTAGATCAAGACATCAAGAAAAGGGTTTCTTGGATTGAGATCAAATGGATATGAAATGCACTTAGCTTTAAGACCGGATTATTACGGTTCTGATTATTTCCTTACCCTAGATCTTGGTTGAGAGATAGTAAGTAGGAGGATTGTATCTCACATGGATCAATGACTTAAAGGTTCTGTCGAATCCGAACATTCCAATTCAGCTAGGGGTTAAACACCTGTTGCTAGACTATGGTCGTTTAATCTGTGGACTGATTAATTAATTGGTGAATTAATTAATTAGGGTCACTGCTAATTGAATTGAGAACCTAGAGGGTCACACACAACAACTTGGTTACATGAGTTGAGGCTTTAAAATGATTAAACGAGTTAATCGGGCCAAGAGGGTTCCACACGTGTGAAATCACACGTATGGCTCACGTGAGTGACACGTGTCACACACGTGTGAATATATATATTATATATATATATGTATTAAATAATTAAATGTGTTAATTATTTAATAGACTTTGGTTTAATTTTGAATTAAAAAGAAAGTCTTATTTTGGAGAAAATAATCTAGTTAATTAATTACGAATTAATTAATTAGATAAAATAAGTTATTTGTTTTAAATAAATAAAGTATAAAATTATCCAAAAATAGTTTGGATATTTTTAGCTCTCTTAAAAGTTGACTTGAATTAGAATTCAAAGTCAAAGTTGGAAATTACTTGAAGATCAAGTAATAGGAGAGATGAACCAAAACCCTTGCCTATGAGGACAAGGATTTCGGCCGCCCCTCCCCTTTCCTATATATAGGGGAGCTCATGCTCCCCTTTAGAGCTAATTGACAATTCTTTTGGTTCATGTGTTGAACACCTTCCTTTCTCCAAGATAAAATAAAACCCTAGGTTAAGCCTAAACACTAACTAGAGAACTAGCATCCTTACTAGTTAGATTGTGATCAAGTTGGTGGACTTTCTCTAGAGACTTCAAGTTAGAAGTATGAAGATTCGAGCTTTACCAAGGAGAGGGGATCAAGCCGCGAGAAGAGCGTTCTTGGGTGACTTGAAACGCTTCAAGAAAGAACAAAAGAAAAGTAAGTTTCTTAATTCCTTCGAATTTGGTTACACGATTGCGAGTCCAAGATCCTTTTGTTGGGAAAATTTTTTAAATTCCGCTGCTTTCTGATTCGTGTTTTCCAACAGTATGCCTTCAAGGGGGGAGGAAAATATTCAGATTCAAAGCTGATACACGATGATTTCTGGAATGAGCAGTTTTTCGAGGTGTACGACTTTAAGGTTTGTTCATACCTTACCGTCACACTCTGGTATGCAGATATTCTCGACTACTTAACCACTATTTTCTTCAGATCTCACATATTTTTTGAGTCCAGGAACACAAGAGCCAAAGTGAGGGATCATGGAAATTTTTTTTATAAGTGGTTGACGAAGTCTGTGCTGAGAAAGTGTTGAATCATGTTGAGAACCTCTACGAATCATCATTCCCAATCTAGAGGGCGCAATGGATTAGAAGATTCATCACCATATAGTCGAGGGGATTTATATGGAGGTTCTATCTCCATTTGAGTGGATTGATGCTCTTGGTTGTCTTGCAGGCGCGCGTTGTTTGCCAAATTTTTCCTAATTGCTGTTGTTACACCGCTGATGTTTCTGTACAGGTTTGACCCCTAGGTGTGACCGTACCCTACGCTCATACTATTTTTGCCCGAAAAAAAAAAAAAAAAAAAAGCCCCCCAGATCTGCGCTTCAGGGAAGTCCTCTTTTCTCTCGATTTTTTTTTTTGCCTTGAGGACAATGCATGATTTAAGTGTGGGGGGAGGGATAAGCCTATTTACTGTTTGGCTTACGTGCTTAAATTCGAATTTTTTTTTTCCTGCGTCAACTGTTTTGACTTGTTGTTTACTTGAATTTGAGGATGTTAGAAATTGTGAATAATTTATTCCTGTTTTGAATGTGTTGGCTTAAGCTTGAGCCTTCAATTTTGATAGAACCTGATAGGCGATTGAATGCATGAAAGATTGTGTGAAGTTTGATTAATTAGCACTTTGTTATGCCCTTATTTTCTGCGCACTAATTGAATAGTTTATGTACTTTGCTTAGATAGGTTAGTTATGTTTTTCAATAAAGTTCTGAAAATTGACAAGAATACACTTTAACTCCCTTTGAGGCGAAATAGATTGGTTGACGAGTAATTCGGGAGATGACTTAGGCATTTGTTGTCGGTGTTTTTGGCCTTTTATTTGATTTACACTAAATAACATTGCCCGATTGACCCCGCAGAGCCTTAGTATTGTGCAAAATTTCTTTCTTAGCCACGTTACAAGCCTAATACACAATACGAATTTCCTACCCTTATCTTATTCGCACCTTGCTTACTCATTTTCTTTTCGGGATTATATTGTTGATGTCTAGACTCCTTTTCCTCGATTTGAAGTGCGAAAATTTCATTGTATTGAATAGAAAAAATTGTGAGAGTGATGAAAAAAAAAGTAAGAAGAAAAAAAAGAAGTCAAGAAGAAAAAAAAAAAGTGAGCAGAAAAATTGAGTTGAAAATAGAAGAAAAGCAAGAGTGAAAAGAAAGAAAAAGAGAGTTTGAGTCTTGTTGGAAATTCAATGAAGTGATAGGAATTGATTGAAGAAAAGGGAGTCTTTTGGGGAAGAACGAAGGGAAACACTTGGGATTTATTTAAAATGTGTAAGTTTGGTGTTTGAGCCGTTGATTTACTTTTTCCTACCTTGACCCAAGCCTACATTACAAGCTCGAAAGACCTTTCGATCCCGAGTTATTAGTTGATCAAATTAGTGGAGATTGGGGTGACGGTGCATTCGAAATTGATGATTGGTTCTTATGCGAAAAATATTAACTTATTTGTCTAATCTTTGTACATTTTCTTGTTCGATTCACACAACACACGAGGGTATGATTTTTGTACTAATTGGTTGAATTTTATGTGATTGAGTAATGTGTTTAATTTGCTAGATTCGTTTAGGCAAAAATTCAAGGTTCGCTTTGGTGAATATGTTTGATAGGAGTGATATTTCAATTGGTTTTTTTAATTTCCCTCGAGGACGAGTGAATGGACAAGTGTGGGGGAATTTGATAACGTGCTTAATTCCATATTTTTCGTATGTTTAATGGTTGCATTCTAGTGCATAATTGAGATATATATTGGTGCCGTGATGCATTTTCGTGTTTTTATTGTAGTTGGGTCATTTTCTAATTTATTGGAGCTTTTAGGCTATTTTGTTACGTGGCTATGCATGCAACTGAAGTCCAAGGAAATTCTCGGAAGGGAGCAGTGTTGATGATGATGATGGCGGCATTATTTGAGAAGGCTTGTTCAACTTCATAGTGCATGGGAATTTCACGAGCCATGCATGCATGAAGGAAACTAAACTGGAGATTGATGATTTGATTTTAATTATTTTGTGGGCCACAATGAATTGGGCTTATTCGTTGATGATGAAAGTGATCTAATGAGAATGGTCCACTTTGGTTATAATTGGAAAATGCCAATTTGGCATGGTTTTTGTGATGGGCCGTATGTTTGGGAATTTATGGGAAAGGGCCCAATTGTTGAAGAGCTTTGGAGATTAGATGAGTAGGCCCTTTTTTTAATTGAAAACTTGGGTAGCAAGAATATTGAGTCCGATTAGGACTTGGACCTGGGAGAGAGATTGTGACCTTATTTTGCAGGCTATTTATTTACGCGACTGAGAAGCAGATCAAGAACAACTTTTCCCATACACTCTTGACGCAGCAGCAATTTGGGAAGATTTCGGGAGCAGCTGGATGCGGACTTCAAGATTCTTCCTCTCTTTTATTTTACTTTTAATTTATGCTTTTGATTTATTTTATGTTTTGGACATGATTTTCATGAGTAGCTAATTTTCATAGTACCTAGTTAGGAATTTACAATTTATGTTTTTGACATCGTGAGACCGAATTGGTTTTTATAATTCAATTTTATTTCAAGTATTTATTAATTCTCCGAGTGTCGTGTTTATTCTGCTTTTTTTGCTTAATGGTAGTGCACGATCATCTAAGGAGATTTAATTGCATATTGCTATTCTTGATTGCATGAAGTATACGTAATGCATGATAGATAATTAGTGGTACATTAACGAGAAGGATTGGTTGCAGTTCTCAACTTGTTAAGGGAGTTAATAATCAGACTTAAATTTAGCACGTGTCGTGACTAGGTTAATTTGGGCTAGTGTTTTCTTAATTCTTAATGTTGTTGACTCATTAAATCCTGTCGTGTGTCTCTAGGGGTTGTGAGTTGATTAGGGGATAACTGTCGAGTGTCTCTAGGTTATTCTATTATGTACGAGAAAACGAGGCGGAGTCGAGTGTCTCTATCTGTTATAGCTAGTCTATTTGAATAACTGAATTTATTCTTGCGTCTATGATCGATGTCCTAAACTGAATTGTGATTCCTAGCTAGGTATTGTCTCCCCACTGATTTATCAAAACCTACTTTCAAGTTATCTATTGTTTCTCTAGTTTAATTTAATTGCTTTATTAGTTTAGTTTAATTAGTTTAGTTAAATCCAAAACCCCCCCTTACTTTTACTTGTTAATTCTTGTGAGTTTTCCTGTGATTAATTAGAATTATTTTCAACCAATCTCTGTGGATTCGACCCGTTTACACTATACTCTATTTTAGTTGTAAACCGGATTATAATTTATTTTGACAGATTCGACTCCTGTCAAATTTTGGTGCCATTGCCGGGGATTGGTGCTAATCGAAATTAATTCTTTTTATGAGCAGGAGCATTCGTGGAGTTAACGAGCCGATTTTCGATCCTGAGATCGAAAGAAACGTAAAATCGTTATGGAAACAGACCAAAACACGTAGGAAGCTGGTGGCAAAACCTGATCTGAACCAATCTGAAGAATCCATCACTGAGTCGGAACATCCAGAAGACGAACAGAAGGGTCTGACCGTAGAGTTTGACCGTACCTTAACGATGGCAGTAGCAGAACGTCGGACCATGGAAGATCTGGTGCGCCCCAATAACGCCCAACAACCCCTCTGTATCACTTTTCCAGAGGTGGGTGCTGGCTTCGAGCTAAAAACGGGAACAATTCACCTACTCCCCATCTTTCGCGGTCTGGAAAACGAAAACCCTCACCAACATCTGAGCAAGTTCCACACGGTTTGCTGCTCAACAAAGCCTCATGGAGTTACCGAAGACCAAATCAAACTCCGTGCCTTCCCGTTCTCCCTACAAGATGCAGCAGAAAAATGGTTTTACTCTCTACCTTCAGCAACCATTACTACTTGGCAGCAGATGCATGACAAATTCTTGGATAGGTTCTTCCCAGCTGAGCGATACCTGGATCTCCTTCAGGAGATAATCACCATTAAGCAAAAGGAGCATGAAGCCTTGTATGAGTATTGGGAGCGATACCGGAACTTGCTTGCAATGTGCCCGCATCACAACCTGCCAGAAAATTCAGTTGTTCATAACTTTTATAGAGGCCTGATGCCTGCCGACAAAAGGTAGTTGGATGCTTCGAGTGGTGGTTCCATTATGATCAAAACACCTGCAGAACTCACGGAACTAATTAGCAGAATCTCTAGGGCCTTACAAAAATACTATGCCAAGTCCGACATGACGAGACAGGTAAAAGAGGTAAATTCTTCCCAGTTTGAGGAACTTAAGAATATGATATCTGTTTTAGTTTCTAACATGAGTGCAGGAACACCACAAGCGGCAACAGTTTGTCAACTATGTGCTAGCCCATCTCACCCGACAGATGCTTGCCCATCACTACAAGAGGGTACCTTAGAGGATGCGAATGCCGCTGGATTCCATCAACAAAACAACAACCCTTACTCTAATACATACAAGCCCGGTCGCAAAGTTGAGGTGAATATTCCCTTGTTGGATGCAATCCAACAAATTCCCAGGTATGCCAAATTCCTCAAGGAGCTCTGCACAAATAAGAGGAAACTATTAGGCAATGAAAAGGTGAGTGTGGGGGAAAACATATCTGCAGTTCTACAAAAGAAACTTCCCCCCAAATGCTATGATCAAGGTATGTGTTCCATTCCGTGCAAGATTAGGAATTTAGGCATTAAAAAGGCGATGTGTGATTTAGGTGCAAGCATTAATGTTATGCCACTTTCTGTATATAATGCACTTAATCTTGGCCCCTTGAAAGGTACAGGTGTCATCATTCAGTTGGCGGATCGCTCTATTGTTTATCCAAAAGGTGTTCTAGAAGATGTCCTCGTTCAAGTCAACGATTTAGCCTTCCCGACTGATTTCTTCGTGTTGGACTTGGAGGATAATTATTCTGAGAAATCCTCTGATATCCTTTTGGGTCGCCCCTTTTTGAGCACTGCTAATCCTAAAATAGATGTTAAAAAAGGCCTGTTGACTCTAGAATTCGATGGTGATATTGTGCAGTTTAATGTTTATGAGTCAAGTAAAGGTCTTAATAAATTTTCTAGTGTTTTTAGTATTGATGTGATAGAAAACCTTCCTAATGAGCTAAATAATGTAGAGAAACTAAGTCTTGATGGAAATTTTGAGAGTAAGCCAAAACATGTTGGGTTGTCGATTGATCCTTGTGGGATGGTTTTACCATTAGAGGCTTTTAAATTTATGAATAGGGATGTTCTGATACTTGATGTGCGTAATGCTATAACTGAATTAAATTCTTTTGTGTTTCAGGCACCTATTTTGAAATTCAAGAACTCTTTGAATAATCTGGAGTATGTGTTAGGAATAGTGCCCTAGAAAGCCGATTGTATATCCGTTTTGTGCTTTTCCTTATTGTAATCACAGACAATCTTTGAATGAAATAACGAATTGAGGCAACACTTCTTTATATGCTCTTGTTTGGTATGCGTTTACTTTAGTTGTGCATGTATGAGAACTCCCCTAATCCTGATGACTTTAGGACTCTACCATTTAGGTGAAATGGTTCATGAAACGAGCCCTATATCACATAAGTCATGATTAGTAAAATACTCCAAGCCGATGAGTCCTACAGACAGTGGGAGTGTCAACTTGACTCCTCTAAGGCTTGCTTGTGGGATCACGCCCTTAAGAAGGACCACCTTGTTTCATGGAGGTGCAAAGTGTATAGTTGATACGTACGTGATACATGAGGGTGCTTACTTTAATAAGTAAGTTCATTGAGGTGCCCCGTGTGAGAACATTCCTAAATGGGAAAGGAAGTTTCTATTTCAGGAAATGGAAACCTCCAGATTAGGAAATATGTCACGAGTCATTGATGTGATTAATTGATCCTTAGACTTGAGGTTCCTTGTCACTTTATGAGTTAACTCTGTAGTCTTAGGTATAAGCTTTAAAGGGTGTCGCCTTAGACAACTGATTCAAGGCTTATGCTGGGGCTGCACAAGTGATTCGTGAAAGTGAATGAGAATCAAGAAAGGACCTACACTTGCATCTGCAAGGTGATCTCTTATTGTGTAAGTTAATCATATGCCATATGGAGTCCTTGGCCAAGGCAGTAGATCAAGACATCAAGAAAAGGGTTTCTTGGATTGAGATCAAATGGATATGAAATGCACTTAGCTTTAAGACCGGATTATTACGGTTCTGATTATTTCCTTACCCTAGATCTTGGTTGAGAGATAGTAAGTAGGAGGATTGTATCTCACATGGATCAATGACTTAAAGGTTCTGTCGAATCCGAACATTCCAATTCAGCTAGGGGTTAAACACCTGTTGCTAGACTATGGTCGTTTAATCTGTGGACTGATTAATTAATTGGTGAATTAATTAATTAGGGTCACTGCTAATTGAATTGAGAACCTAGAGGGTCACACACAACAACTTGGTTACATGAGTTGAGGCTTTAAAATGATTAAACGAGCTAATCGGGCCAAGAGGGTTCCACACGTGTGAAATCACACGTATGGCTCACGTGAGTGACACGTGTCACTGTGACACGTGTCACACACGTGTGAATATATATATTATATATATATGTATTAAATAATTAAATGTGTTAATTATTTAATAGACTTTGGTTTAATTTTGAATTAAAAAGAAAGTCTTATTTTGGAGTAAATAATCTAGTTAATTAATTACGAATTAATTAATTAGATAAAATAAGTTATTTGTTTTAAATAAATAAAGTATAAAATTATCCAAAAATAGTTTGGATATTTTTAGCTCTCTTAAAAGTTGACTTGAATTAGAATTCAAAGTCAAAGTTGGAAATTACTTGAAGATCAAGTAATAGGAGAGAGGAACCAAAACCCTTGCTTATGAGGACAAGGATTTCGGCCGCCCCTCCCCTTTCCTATATATAGGGGAGCTCATGCTCCCCTTTAGAGCTAATTGGCAATTCTTTTGGTTCATGTGTTGAACACCTTCCTTTCTCCAAGATAAAATAAAACCCTAGGTTAAGCCTAAACACTAACTAGAGAACTAGCATCCTTACTAGTTAGATTGTGATCAAGTTGGTGGACTTTCTCTAGAGACTTCAAGTTAGAAGTATGAAGATTCGAGCTTTACCAAGGAGAGGGGATCAAGCCGCGAGAAGAGCGTTTTTGGGTGACTTGAAACGCTTCAAGAAAGAACAAAAGAAAAGTAAGTTTCTTAATTCCTTCGAATTTGGTTACACGATTGCGAGTCCAAGATCCTTTTGTTGGGAAAATTTTTTAAATTCCGCTGCTTTCTGATTCGTGTTTTCCAACAGTATGCCTTCAAGGGGGGAGGAAAATATTCAGATTCAAAGCTGATACACGATGATTTCTGGAATGAGCAGTTTTTCGAGGTGTACGACTTTAAGGTTTGTTCATACCTTACCGTCACACTCTGGTATGCAGATATTCTCGACTACTTAACCACTATTTTCTTCAGATCTCACATATTTTTTGAGTCCAGGAACACAAGAGCCAAAGTGAGGGATCGTGGAAATTTTTTTTATAAGTGGTTGACGAAGTCTGTGCTGAGAAAGTGTTGAATCATGTTGAGAACCTCTACGAATCATCATTCCCAATCTAGAGGGCGCAATGGATTAGAAGATTCATCACCATATAGTCGAGGGGATTTATATGGAGGTTCTATCTCCATTTGAGTGGATTGATGCTCTTGGTTGTCTTGCAGGCGCGCGTTGTTTGCCAAATTTTTCCTAATTGCTGTTGTTACACTGCTGATGTTTCTGTACAGGTTTGACCCCTAGGTGTGACCGTACCCTACGCTCATACTATTTTTGCCGGAAAAAAAAAAAAGCCCCCCAGATCTGCGCTTCAGGGAAGTCCTCTTTTCTCTCGATTTTTTTTTTTGCCTTGAGGACAATGCATGATTTAAGTGTGGGGGGAGGGATAAGCCTATTTACTGTTTGGCTTACGTGCTTAAATTCGAATTTTTTTTTTCCTACGTCAACTGTTTTGACTTGTTGTTTACTTGAATTTGAGGATGTTAGAAATTGTGAATAATTTATTCCTGTTTTGAATGTGTTGGCTTAAGCTTGAGCCTTCAATTTTGCTAGAACCTGATAGGCGATTGAATGCATGAAAGATTGTGTGAAGTTTGATTAATTAGCACTTTGTTATGCCCTTATTTTCTGCGCACTAATTGAATAGTTTATGTACTTTGCTTAGATAGGTTAGTTATGTTTTTCAATAAAGTTCTGAAAATTGACAAGAATACACTTTAACTCCCTTTGAGGCGAAATAGATTGGTTGACGAGTAATTCGGGAGATGACTTAGGCATTTGTTGTCGGTGTTTTTGGCCTTTTATTTGATTTACACTAAATAACATTGCCCGATTGACCCCGCAGAGCCTTAGTATTGTGCAAAATTTCTTTCTTAGCCACGTTACAAGCCTAATACACAATACGAATTTCCTACCCTTATCTTATTCGCACCTTGCTTACTCATTTTCTTTTCGGGATTATATTGTTGATGTCTAGACTCCTTTTCCTCGATTTGAAGTGCGAAAATTTCATTGTATTGAATAGAAAAAATTGTGAGAGTGATGAAAAAAAAAGTAAGAAGAAAAAAAAGAAGTCAAGAAGAAAAAAAAAAGTGAGCAGAAAAATTGAGTTGAAAATAGAAGAAAAGCAAGAGTGAAAAGAAAGAAAAAGAGAGTTTGAGTCTTGTTGGAAATTCAATGAAGGGATAGGAATTGATTGAAGAAAAGGGAGTCTTTTGGGGAAGAACGAAGGGAAACACTTGGGATTTATTTAAAATGTGTAAGTTTGGTGTTTGAGCCGTTGATTTACTTTTTCCTACCTTGACCCAAGCCTACATTACAAGCTCGAAAGACCTTTCGATCCCGAGTTATTAGTTGATCAAATTAGTGGAGATTGGGGTGACGGTGCATTCGAAATTGATGATTGGTTCTTATGCGAAAAATATTAACTTATTTGTCTAATCTTTGTACATTTTCTTGTTCGATTCACACAACACACGAGGGTATGATTTTTGTACTAATTGGTTGAATTTTATGTGATTGAGTAATGTGTTTAATTTGCTAGATTCGTTTAGGCAAAAATTCAAGGTTCGCTTTGGTGAATATGTTTGATAGGAGTGATATTTCAATTGGTTTTTTTAATTTCCCTCGAGGACGAGTGAATGGACAAGTGTGGGGGAATTTGATAACGTGCTTAATTCCATATTTTTCGTATGTTTAATGGTTGCATTCTAGTGCATAATTGAGATATATATTGGTGCCGTGATGCATTTTCGTGTTTTTATTGCAGTTGGGTCATTTTCTAATTTATTGGAGCTTTTAGGCTATTTTGTTACGTGGCTATGCATGCAACTGAAGTCCAAGGAAATTCTCGGAAGGGAGCAGTGTTGATGATGATGATGGCGGCATTATTTGAGAAGGCTTGTTCAACTTCATAGTGCATGGGAATTTCACGAGCCATGCATGCATGAAGGAAACTAAACTGGAGATTGATGATTTGATTTTAATTATTTTGTGGGCCACAATGAATTGGGCTTATTCGTTGATGATGAAAGTGATCTAATGAGAATGGTCCACTTTGGTTATAATTGGAAAATGCCAATTTGGCATGGTTTTTGTGATGGGCCGTATGTTTGGGAATTTATGGGAAAGGGCCCAATTGTTGAAGAGCTTTGGAGATTAGTTGAGTAGGCCCTTTTTTTAATTGAAAACTTGGGTAGCAAGAATATTGAGTCCGATTAGGACTTGGACCTGGGAGAGAGATTGTGACCTTATTTTGCAGGCTATATATTTACGCGACTGAGAAGCAGATCAAGAACAACTTTTCCCATACACTCTTGACGCAGCAGCAATTTGGGAAGATTTCGGGAGCAGCTGGATGCGGACTTCAAGATTCTTCCTCTCTTTTATTTTACTTTTAATTTATGCTTTTGATTTATTTTATGTTTTGGACATGATTTTCATGAGTAGCTAATTTTCATTGTACCTAGTTAGGAATTTACAATTTATGTTTTTGACATCGTGAGACCTAATTGGTTTTTATAATTCAATTTTATTTCAAGTATTTATTAATTCTCCGAGTGTCGTGTTTATTGTGATTTGTTTGCTTAGTGGTAGTGCACGATCATCTAAGGAGATTTAATTGCATATTGCTATTCTTGATTGCACGAAGTATACGTAATGCATGATAGATAATTAGTGGTACATTAACGAGAAGGATTGGTTGCAGTTCTCAACTCGTTAAGGGAGTTAATAATCAGACTTAAATTTTGTACGTGTCGTGACTAGGTTAATTTGGGCTAGTGTTTTCTTAATTCTTAATGCTGTTGACTCATTAAATCCTGTCGAGTGTCTCTAGGGGTTGTGAGTTGATTAGGGGATAACTGTCGAGTGTCTCTAGGTTATTCTATTATGTACGAGAAAACGAGGCGGAGTCGAGTGTCTCTATCTGCTATAGCTAGTCTATTTGAATAACTGAATTTATTCTTGCGTCTATGATCGATGTCCTAAACTGAATTGTGATTCCTAGCTAAGTATTGTCTCCCCACTGATTTATCAAAACATACTTTCAAGTTATCTATTGTTTCTCTAGTTTAATTTAATTGCTTTATTAGTTTAGTTTAATTAGTTTAGTTAAATCCAAAACCCCCCTTACTTTTACTTGTTAATTCTTGTGAGTTTCCTGTGATTAATTAGAATTATTTTCAACCAATCTCTATGGATTCGACCCGTTTGCACTATACTCTATTTTAGTTGTAAACCGGATTATAATTTATATTGACAGATTCGACTCCTATCAAATTTTGGTGACGTTGCCGGGGATTGGTGCTAATCGAAATTAATTCTTTTTATGAACAAGAGCATTCGTGGAGTTAACGAGCCGATTTTCGATCCTGAGATCGAAAGAACCATAAAATCGTTAAGGAAACAGACCAAAACACATAGGAAGTTGGTGGAAAAACCTGATCTGAACCAATCTGAAGAATCCATCACTGAGTCGGAACATCCAGAAGACGAACAGAAGGGTCTGACCGTAGAGTTTGACCGTACCTTAACGATGGCAGTAGCAGAACGTCGGACCATGGAAGATCTGGTGCGCCCCAATAACACCCAACAGCCCCTCTGTATCACTTTTCCAGAGGTGGGTGCTGGCTTCGAGCTAAAAACGGGAACAATTCACCTACTCCCCATCTTTCGCAGTCTGGAAAACGAAAACCCTCACCAACATCTGAGCAAGTTCCACACGGTTTGCTGCTCAACAAAGCCTCATGGAGTTACCGAAGACCAAATCAAACTCCGTGCCTTCCCGTTCTCCCTACAAGATGCAGCAGAAAAATGGTTGTACTCTCTACCTTCAGCAACCATTACTACTTGGCAGCAGATGCATGACAAATTCTTGGATAGGTTCTTCCCAGCGGAGCGATACCTGGATCTCCTTCAGGAGATAATCACCATTAAGCAAAAGGAGCATGAAGCCTTGTATGAGTATTGGGAGCGATACCGGAACTTGCTTGCAATGTGCCCGCATCACAACCTGCCAGAAAATTCAGTTGTTCATAACTTTTATAGAGGCCTGATGCCTGCCGACAAAAGGTAGTTGGATGCTTCAAGTGGTGGTTCCATTATGATCAAAGCACCTGCAGAACTCACGGAACTAATTAGCAGAATCTCTAGGGCCTTACAAAAATACTATGCCAAGTCCGACATGACGAGACAGGTAAAAGAGGTAAATTCTTCCCAGTTTGAGGAACTTAAGAATATGATATCTGTTTTAGTTTCTAACATGAGTGCAGGAACACCACAAGCGGCAACAGTTTGTCAACTATGTGCTAGCCCATCTCACCCGACAGATGCTTACCCATCACTACAAGAGGGTACCTTAGAGGATGCGAATGCCGCTGGATTCCATCAACAAAACAACAACCCTTACTCTAATACATACAACCCCGGTCGCAAAGTTGAGGTGAATATTCCCTTGTTGGATGCAATCCAACAAATTCCCAGGTATGCCAAATTCCTCAAGGAGCTCTGCACAAATAAGAGGAAACTATTAGGCAATGAAAAGGTGAGTGTGGGGGAAAACATATCTGCAGTTCTACAAAAGAAACTTCCCCCCAAATGCTATGATCAAGGTATGTGTTCCATTCCGTGCAAGATTAGGAATTTAGGCATTAAAAAGGCGATGTGTGATTTAGGTGCAAGCATTAATGTTATGCCACTTTCTGTATATAATGCACTTAATCTTGGCCCCTTGAAAGGTACAGGTGTCATCATTCAGTTGGCGGATCGCTCTATTGTTTATCCAAAAGGTGTTCTAGAAGACGTCCTCGTTCAAGTCAACGATTTAGCCTTCCCGGCTGATTTCTTCGTGTTGGACATGGAGGATAATTATTCTGAGAAATCCTCTGATATCCTTTTGGGTCGCCCCTTTTTGAGCACTGCTAATCCTAAAATAGATGTTAAAAAAGGCCTGTTGACTCTAGAATTCGATGGTGATATTGTGCAGTTTAATGTTTATGAGTCAAGTAAAGGTCTTAATAAATTTTCTAGTGTTTTTAGTATTGATGTGATAGAAAACCTTCCTAATGAGCTAAATAATGTAGAGAAACTAAGTCTTGATGGAAATTTTGAGAGTAAGCCAAAACATGTTGGGTTGTCGATTGATCCTTGTGGGATGGTTTTACCATTAGAGGCTTTTAAATTTATGAATAGGGATGTTCTGATACTTGATGTGCGTAATGCTATAACTGAATTAAATTCTTTTGTGTTTCAGGCACCTATTTTGAAATTCAAGAACTCTTTGAATAATCTGGAGTATGTGTTAGGAATAGTGCCCTAGAAAGCCGATTGTATATCCGTTTTGTGCTTTTCCTTATTGTAATCACAGACAATCTTTGAATGAAATAACGAATTGAGGCAACACTTCTTTATATGCTCTTGTTTGGTATGCGTTTACTTTAGCTGTGCATGTATGAGAACTCCCCTAATCCTGATGACTTTAGGACTCTACCATTTAGGTGAAATGGTTCATGAAACGAGCCCTATATCACATAAGTCATGATTAGTAAAATACTCCAAGCCGATGAGTCCTACAGACAGTGGGAGTGTCAACTTGACTCCTCTAAGGCTTGCTTGTAGGATCACGCCCTTAAGAAGGACCACCTTGTTTCATGGAGGTGCAAAGTGTATAGTTGATACGTACGTGATACATGAGGGTGCTTACTTTAATAAGTAAGTTCACTGAGGTGCCCCGTGTGAGAACATTCCTAAATGGGAAAGGAAGTTTCTATTTCAGGAAATGGAAACTTCCAGATTAGGAAATATGTCACGAGTCATTGATGTGATTAATTGATCCTTAGACTTGAGGTTCCTTGTCACTTTATGAGTTAACTCTGTAATCTTAGGTATAAGCTTTAAAGGGTGTCGCCTTAGACAACTGATTCAAGGCTTATGCTGGGGCTGCACAAGTGATTCGTGAAAGTGAATGAGAATCAAGAAAGGACCTACACTTGCATCTGCAAGGTGATCTCTTATTGTGTAAGTTAATCATATGCCATATGGAGTCCTTGGCCAAGGCAGTAGATCAAGACATCAAGAAAAGGGTTTCTTGGATTGAGATCAAATGGATATGAAATGCACTTAGCTTTAAGACCGGATTATTACGGTTCTGATTATTTCCTTACCCTAGATCTTGGTTGAGAGATAGTAAGTAGGAGGATTGTATCTCACATGGATCAATGACTTAAAGGTTCTGTTGAATCCGAACATTCCAATTCAGCTAGGGGTTAAACACCTGTTGCTAGACTATGGTCGTTTAATCTGTGGACTGATTAATTAATTGGTGAATTAATTAATTAGGGTCACTGCTAATTGAATTGAGAACCTAGAGGGTCACACACAACAACTTGGTTACATGAGTTGAGGCTTTAAAATGATTAAACGAGTTAATCGGGCCAAGAGGGTTCCACACGTGTGAAATCACACGTATGGCTCACGTGAGTGACACGTGTCACTGTGACAAGTGTCACACACGTGTGAATATATATATTATATATATATATATTAAATAATTAAATGTGTTAATTATTTAATAGACTTTGGTTTAATTTTGAATTAAAAAGAAAGTCTTATTTTGGAGAAAATAATCTAGTTAATTAATTACGAATTAATTAATTAGATAAAATAAGTTATTTGTTTTAAATAAATAAAGTATAAAATTATCCAAAAATAGTTTGGATATTTTTAGCTCTCTTAAAAGTTGACTTGAATTAGAATTCAAAGTCAAAGTTGGAAATTACTTGAAGATCAAGTAATAGGAGAGAGGAACCAAAACCCTTGCCTATGAGGACAAGGATTTCGGCCGCCCCTCCCCTTTCCTATATATAGGGGAGCTCATGCTCCCCTTTAGAGCTAATTGGCAATTCTTTTGGTTCATGTGTTGAACACCTTCCTTTCTCCAAGATAAAATAAAACCCTAGGTTAAGCCTAAACACTAACTAGAGAACTAGCATCCTTACTAGTTAGATTGTGATCAAGTTGGTGGACTTTCTCTAGAGACTTCAAGTTAGAAGTATGAAGATTCGAGCTTTACCAAGGAGAGGGGATCAAGCCGCGAGAAGAGCGTTTTTGGGTGACTTGAAACGCTTCAAGAAAGAACAAAAGAAAAGTAAGTTTCTTATTTCCTTCGAATTTGGTTACACGATTGCGAGTCCAAGATCCTTTTGTTGGGAAAATTTTTTAAATTCCGTTGCTTTCTGATTCGTGTTTTCCAACAGTATGCCTTCAAGGGGGGAGGAAAATATTCAGATTCAAAGCTGATACACGATGATTTCTGGAATGAGCAGTTTTTCGAGGTGTACGACTTTAAGGTTTGTTCATACCTTACCGTCACACTCTGGTATGCAGATATTCTCGACTACTTAACCACTATTTTCTTCAGATCTCACATATTTTTTGAGTCCAGGAACACAAGAGCCAAAGTGAGGGATCGTGGAAATTTTTTTTATAAGTGGTTGACGAAGCCTGTGCTGAGAAAGTGTCGAATCATGTTGAGAAGCTCTACGAATCATCATTCCCAATCTAGAGGGCGCAATGGATTAGAAGATTCATCACCATATAGTCGAGGGGATTTATATGGAGGTTCTATCTCCATTTGAGTGGATTGATGCTCTTGGTTGTCTTGCAGGCGCGCGTTGTTTGCCAAATTTTTCCTAATTGCTGTTGTTACACTGCTGATGTTTCTGTACAGGTTTGACCCCTAGGTGTGACCGTACCCTACGCTCATACTATTTTTGCCGAAAAAAAAAAAAAAAAGCCCCCCAGATCTGCGCTTCAGGGAAGTCCTCTTTTCTCTCGATTTTTTTTTTTTGCCTTGAGGACAATGCATGATTTAAGTGTGGGGGGAGGGATAAGCCTATTTACTGTTTGACTTAAGTGCTTAAATTCGAATTTTTTTTTCCTGCGTCAACTGTTTTGACTTGTTGTTTACTTGAATTTGAGGATGTTAGAAATTGTGAATAATTTATTCCTGTTTTGAATGTGTTGGCTTAAGCTTGAGCCTTCAATTTTGCTAGAACCTGTTAGGCGATTGAATGCATGAAAGATTGTGTGAAGTTTGATTAATTAGCACTTTGTTATGCCCTTATTTTCTGCGCACTAATTGAATAGTTTATGTACTTTGCTTAGATAGGTTAGTTATGTTTTTCAATAAAGTTCTGAAAATTGACAAGAATACACTTTAACTCCCTTTGAGGCGAAATAGATTGGTTGACGAGTAATTCGGGAGATGACTTAGGCATTTGTTGTCGGTGTTTTTGGCCTTTTATTTGATTTACACTAAATAACATTGCCCGATTGACCCCGCAGAGCCTTAGTATTGTGCAAAATTTCTTTCTTAGCCACGTTACAAGCCTAATACACAATACGAATTTCCTACCCTTATCTTATTCGCACCTTGCTTACTCATTTTCTTTTCGGGATTATATTGTTGATGTCTAGACTCCTTTTCCTCGATTTGAAGTGCGAAAATTTCATTGTATTGAATAGAAAAAATTGTGAGAGTGATGAAAAAAAAAGTAAGAAGAAAAAAAAGAAGTCAAGAAGAAAAAAAAAAGTGAGCAGAAAAATTGAGTTGAAAATAGAAGAAAAGCAAGAGTGAAAAGACAGAAAAAGAGAGTTTGAGTCTTGTTGGAAATTCAATGAAGGGATAGGAATTGATTGAAGAAAAGGGAGTCTTTTGGGGAAGAACGAAGGGAAACACTTGGGATTTATTTAAAATGTGTAAGTTTGGTGTTTGAGCCGTTTATTTACTTTTTCCTACCTTGACCCAAGCCTACATTACAAGCTCGAAAGACCTTTCGATCCCGAGTTATTAGTTGATCAAATTAGTGGAGATTGGGGTGACGGTGCATTCGAAATTGATGATTGGTTCTTATGCGAAAAATATTAACTTATTTGTCTAATCTTTGTACATTTTCTTGTTCGATTCACACAACACACGAGAGTATGATTTTTGTACTAATTGGTTGAATTTTATGTGATTGAGTAATGTGTTTAATTTGCTAGATTCGTTTAGGCAAAAATTCAAGGTTCGCTTTGGTGAATATGTTTGATAGGAGTGATATTTCAATTGGTTTTTTTAATTTCCCTCGAGGACGAGTGAATGGACAAGTGTGGGGGAATTTGATAACGTGCTTAATTCCATATTTTTCGTATGTTTAATGGTTGCATTCTAGTGCATAATTGAGATATATATTGGTGCCGTGACGCATTTTCGTGTTTTTATTGCAGTTGTGTCATTTTCTAATTTATTGGAGCTTTTAGGCTATTTTGTTACGTGGCTATGCATGCAACTGAAGTCCAAGGAAATTCTCGGAAGGGAGCAGTGTTGATGATGATGATGGCGGCATTATTTGAGAAGGCTTGTTCAACTTCATAGTGCATGGGAATTTCACGAGCCATGCATGCATGAAGGAAACAAAACTGGAGATTGATGATTTGATTTTAATTATTTTGTGGGCCACAATGAATTGGGCTTGTTCGTTGATGATGGAAGTGATCTAATGAGAATGGCCCACTTTGGTTATAATTGGAAAAAGCCAATTTGGCATGGTTTTTGTGATGGGCCGTATG
Organism: Lantana camara; assembly: GCA_037501455.1. Taxonomy (NCBI): domain Eukaryota; kingdom Viridiplantae; phylum Streptophyta; class Magnoliopsida; order Lamiales; family Verbenaceae; genus Lantana; species Lantana camara. The sequence goes on along the minus strand of CM074863.1, from coordinate 18,196,019 downwards.
TTTGGGAATTTATGGGAAAGGGCCCATTTGTTGAAGAGCTTTGGAGATTAGTTGAGTAGGCCCTTTTTTTAATTGAAAACTTGGGCAGCAAGAATATTGAGTCCAATTAGGACTTGGACCTGGGAGAGAGATTGTGACCTTATTTTGCAGGCTATTTATTTACGCGACTGAGAAGCAGATCAAGAACAACTTTTCCCATACACTCTTGACGCAGCAGCAATTTGGGAAGATTTCGGGAGCAGCTGGATGTGGACTTCAAGATCCTTCCTCTCTTTTATTTTACTTTTAGTTTATGCTTTTGATTTATTTTATGTTTTGGACATGATTTTCATGAGTAGCTAATTTTCATAATACCTAGTTAGGAATTTACAATTTATATTTTTGACATCGTGAGACCTAATTGGTTTTTATAATTCAGTTTTATTTCAAGTATTTATTAATTCTCCGAGTGTCGTGTTTATTGTGATTTGTTTGCTTAGTGGTAGTGCACGATCATCTAAGGAGATTTAATTGCATATTGCTATTCTTGATTGCATGAAGTATACGTAATGCATGATAGATAATTAGTGGTACATTAACGAGAAGGATTGGTTGCAGTTCTCAACTTGTTAAGGGAGTTAATAATCAGACTTAAATTTAGCACGTGTCGTGACTAGGTTAATTTGGGCTAGTGTTTTCTTAATTCTTAATGTTGTTGACTCATTAAATCCTGTCGTGTGTCTCTAGGGGTTGTGAGTTGATTAGGGGATAACTGTCGAGTGTCTCTAGGTTATTCTATTATGTACGAGAAAACGAGGCGGAGTCGAGTGTCTCTATCTGTTATAGCTAGTCTATTTGAATAACTGAATTTATTCTTGCGTCTATGATCGATGTCCTAAACTGAATTGTGATTCCTAGCTAGGTATTGTCTCCCCACTGATTTATCTAAACCTACTTTCAAGTTATCTATTGTTTCTCTAGTTCAATTTAATTGCTTTATTAGTTTAGTTTAATTAGTTTAGTTAAATCCAAAACCCCCCCTTACTTTTACTTGTTAATTCTTGTGAGTTTTCCTGTGATTAATTAGAATTATTTTCAACCAATCTCTGTGGATTCGACCCGTTTACACTATACTCTATTTTAGTTGTAAACCGGATTATAATTTATTTTGACAGATTCGACTCCTGTCAAATTTTGGTGCCATTGCCGGGGATTGGTGCTAATCGAAATTAATTCTTTTTATGAACAGGAGCATTCGTGGAGTTAACGAGCCGATTTTCGATCCTGAGATCGAAAGAACCGTAAAATCGTTATGGAAACAGACCAAAACACGTAGGAAGCTGGTGGAAAAACCTGATCTGAACCAATCTGAAGAATCCATCACTGAGTCGGAACATCCAGAAGACGAACAGAAGGGTCTGACCGTAGAGTTTGACCGTACCTTAACGATGGCAGTAGCAGAACGTCGGACCATGGAAGATCTGGTGCGCCCCAATAACGCCCAACAACCCCTCTGTATCACTTTTCCAGAGGTGGGTGCTGGCTTCGAGCTAAAAACGGGAATAATTCACCTACTCCCCATCTTTCGCGGTCTGGAAAACGAAAACCCTCACCAACATCTGAGCAAGTTCCACACGGTTTGCTGCTCAACAAAGCCTCATGGAGTTACCGAAGACCAAATCAAACTCCGTGCCTTCCCGTTCTCCCTACAAGATGCAGCAGAAAAATGGTTGTACTCTCTACCTTCAGCAACCATTACTACTTGGCAGCAGATGCATGACAAATTCTTGGATAGGTTCTTCCCAGCTGAGCGATACCTGGATCTCCTTCAGGAGATAATCACCATTAAGCAAAAGGAGCATGAAGCCTTGTATGAGTATTGGGAGCGATACCGGAACTTGCTTGCAATGTGCCCGCATCACAACCTGCCAAAAAATTCAGTTGTTCATAACTTTTATAGAGGCCTGATGCCTGCCGACAAAAGGCAGTTGGATGCTTCGAGTGGTGGTTCCATTATGATCAAAACACTTGCAGAACTCACGGAACTAATTAGCAGAATCTCTAGGGCCTTACAAAAATACTATGCCAAGTCCGACATGACGAGACAGGTAAAAGAGGTAAATTCTTCCCAGTTTGAGGAACTTAAGAATATGATATCTGTTTTAGTTTCTAACATGAGTGCAGGAACACCACAAGCGGCAACAGTTTGTCAACTATGTGCTAGCCCATCTCACCCGACAGATGCTTGCCCATCACTACAAGAGGGTACCTTAGAGGATGCGAATGCCGCTGGATTCCATCAACAAAACAACAACCCTTACTCTAATACATACAAGCCCGGTCGCAAAGTTGAGGTGAATATTCCCTTGTTGGATGCAATCCAACAAATTCCCAGGTATGCCAAATTCCTCAAGGAGCTCTGCACAAATAAGAGGAAACTATTAGGCAATGAAAAGGTGAGTGTGGGGGAAAACATATCTGCAGTTCTACAAAAGAAACTTCCCCCCAAATGCTATGATCAAGGTATGTGTTCCATTCCGTGCAAGATTAGGAATTTAGGCATTAAAAAGGCGATGTGTGATTTAGGTGCAAGCATTAATGTTATGCCACTTTCTGTATATAATGCACTTAATCTTGGCCCCTTGAAAGGTACAGGTGTCATCATTCAGTTGGCGGATCGCTCTATTGTTTATCCAAAAGGTGTTCTAGAAGACGTCCTCGTTCAAGTCAACGATTTAGCCTTCCCGGCTGATTTCTTCGTGTTGGACATGGAGGATAATTATTCTGAGAAATCCTCTGATATCCTTTTGGGTCGCCCCTTTTTGAGCACTGCTAATCCTAAAATAGATGTTAAAAAAGGCCTGTTGACTCTAGAATTCGATGGTGATATTGTGCAGTTTAATGTTTATGAGTCAAGTAAAGGTCTTAATAAATTTTCTAGTGTTTTTAGTATTGATGTGATAGAAAACCTTCCTAATGAGCTAAATAATGTAGAGAAACTAAGTCTTGATGGAAATTTTGAGAGTAAGCCAAAACATGTTGGGTTGTCGATTGATCCTTGTGGGATGGTTTTACCATTAGAGGCTTTTAAATTTATGAATAGGGATGTTATGATACTTGATGTGCCTAATGCTATAACTGAATTAAATTCTTTTGTGTTTCAGGCACCTATTTTGAAATTCAAGAACTCTTTGAATAATCTGGAGTATGTGTTAGGAATAGTGCCCTAGAAAGCCGATTGTATATCCGTTTTGTGCTTTTCCTTATTGTAATCACAGACAATCTTTGAATGAAATAACGAATTGAGGCAACACTTCTTTATATGCTCTTGTTTGGTATGCGTTTACTTTAGTTGTGCATGTATGAGAACTCCCCTAATCCTGATGACTTTAGGACTCTACCATTTAGGTGAAATGGTTCATGAAACGAGCCCTATATCACATAAGTCATGATTAGTAAAATACTCCAAGCCGATGAGTCCTACAGACAGTGGGAGTGTCAACTTGACTCCTCTAAGGCTTGCTTGTGGGATCACGCCCTTAAGAAGGACCACCTTGTTTCATGGAGGTGCAAAGTGTATAGTTGATACGTACGTGATACATGAGGGTGCTTACTTTAATAAGTAAGTTCATTGAGGTGCCCCGTGTGAGAACATTCCTAAATGGGAAAGGAAGTTTCTATTTCAGGAAATGGAAACCTCCAGATTAGGAAATATGTCACGAGTCATTGATGTGATTAATTGATCCTTAGACTTGAGGTTCCTTGTCACTTTATGAGTTAACTCTGTAGTCTTAGGTATAAGCTTTAAAGGGTGTCGCCTTAGACAACTGATTCAAGGCTTATGCTGGGGCTGCACAAGTGATTCGTGAAAGTGAATGAGAATCAAGAAAGGACCTACACTTGCATCTGCAAGGTGATCTCTTATTGTGTAAGTTAATCATATGCCATATGGAGTCCTTGGCCAAGGCAGTAGATCAAGACATCAAGAAAAGGGTTTCTTGGATTGAGATCAAATGGATATGAAATGCACTTAGCTTTAAGACCGGATTATTACGGTTCTGATTATTTCCTTACCCTAGATCTTGGTTGAGAGATAGTAAGTAGGAGGATTGTATCTCACATGGATCAATGACTTAAAGGTTCTGTCGAATCCGAACATTCCAATTCAGCTAGGGGTTAAACACCTGTTGCTAGACTATGGTCGTTTAATCTGTGGACTGATTAATTAATTGGTGAATTAATTAATTAGGGTCACTGCTAATTGAATTGAGAACCTAGAGGGTCACACACAACAACTTGGTTACATGAGTTGAGGCTTTAAAATGATTAAACGAGCTAATCGGGCCAAGAGGGTTCCACACGTGTGAAATCACACGTATGGCTCACGTGAGTGACACGTGTCACTGTGACACGTGTCACACACGTGTGAATATATATATTATATATATATGTATTAAATAATTAAATGTGTTAATTATTTAATAGACTTTGGTTTAATTTTGAATTAAAAAGAAAGTCTTATTTTGGAGTAAATAATCTAGTTAATTAATTACGAATTAATTAATTAGATAAAATAAGTTATTTGTTTTAAATAAATAAAGTATAAAATTATCCAAAAATAGTTTGGATATTTTTAGCTCTCTTAAAAGTTGACTTGAATTAGAATTCAAAGTCAAAGTTGGAAATTACTTGAAGATCAAGTAATAGGAGAGAGGAACCAAAACCCTTGCCTATGAGGACAAGGATTTCGGCCGCCCCTCCCCTTTCCTATATATAGGGGAGCTCATGCTCCCCTTTAGAGCTAATTGGCAATTCTTTTGGTTCATGTGTTGAACACCTTCCTTTCTCCAAGATAAAATAAAACCCTAGGTTAAGCCTAAACACTAACTAGAGAACTAGCATCCTTACTAGTTAGATTGTGATCAAGTTGGTGGACTTTCTCTAGAGACTTCAAGTTAGAAGTATGAAGATTCGAGCTTTACCAAGGAGAGGGGATCAAGCCGCGAGAAGAGCGTTCTTGGGTGACTTGAAACGCTTCAAGAAAGAACAAAAGAAAAGTAAGTTTCTTAATTCCTTCGAATTTGGTTACACGATTGCGAGTCCAAGATCCTTTTGTTGGGAAAATTTTTTAAATTCCGTTGCTTTCTGATTCGTGTTTTCCAACAGTATGCCTTCAAGGGGGGAGGAAAATATTCAGATTCAAAGCTGATACACGATGATTTCTGGAATGAGCAGTTTTTCGAGGTGTACGACTTTAAGGTTTGTTCATACCTTACCGTCACACTCTGGTATGCAGATATTCTCGACTACTTAACCACTATTTTCTTCAGATCTCACATATTTTTTGAGTCCAGGAACACAAGAGCCAAAGTGAGGGATCGTGGAAATTTTTTTTATAAGTGGTTGACGAAGTCTGTGCTGAGAAAGTGTCGAATCATGTTGAGAACCTCTACGAATCATCATTCCCAATCTAGAGCGCGCAATGGATTAGAAGATTCATCACCATATAGTCGAGGGGATTTATATGGAGGTTCTATCTCCATTTGAGTGGATTGATGCTCTTGGTTGTCTTGCAGGCGCGCGTTGTTTGCCAAATTTTTCCTAATTGCTGTTGTTACACTGCTGATGTTTCTGTACAGGTTTGACCCCTAGGTGTGACCGTACCCTACGCTCATACTATTTTTGCCGGAAAAAAAAAAAAAAAGCCCCCCAGATCTGCGCTTCAGGGAAGTCCTCTTTTCTCTCGATTTTTTTTTTTTGCCTTGAGGACAATGCATGATTTAAGTGTGGGGGGAGGGATAAGCCTATTTACTGTTTGGCTTACGTGCTTAAATTCGAATTTTTTTTTTCCTGCGTCAACTGTTTTGACTTGTTGTTTACTTGAATTTGAGGATGTTAGAAATTGTGAATAATTTATTCCTGTTTTGAATGTGTTGGGTTAAGCTTGAGCCTTCAATTTTGCTAGAACCTGATAGGCGATTGAATGCATGAAAGATTGTGTGAAGTTTGATTAATTAGCACTTTGTTATGCCCTTATTTTCTGCGCACTAATTGAATAGTTTATGTACTTTGCTTAGATAGGTTAGTTATGTTTTTCAATAAAGTTCTGAAAATTGACAAGAATACACTTTAACTCCCTTTGAGGCGAAATAGATTGGTTGACGAGTAATTCGGGAGATGACTTAGGCATTTGTTGTCGGTGTTTTTGGCCTTTTATTTGATTTACACTAAATAACATTGCCCGATTGACCCCGCAGAGCCTTAGTATTGTGCAAAATTTCTTTCTTAGCCATGTTACAAGCCTAATACACAATACGAATTTCCTACCCTTATCTTATTCGCACCTTGCTTACTCATTTTCTTTTCGGGATTATATTGTTGATGTCTAGACTCCTTTTCCTCGATTTGAAGTGCGAAAATTTCATTGTATTGAATAGAAAAAATTGTGAGAGTGATGAAAAAAAAAGTAAGAAGAAAAAAAAGAAGTCAAGAAGAAAAAAAAAAGTGAGCAGAAAAATTAAGTTGAAAATAGAAGAAAAGCAAGAGTGAAAAGACAGAAAAAGAGAGTTTGAGTCTTGTTGGAAATTCAATGAAGGGATAGGAATTGATTGAAGAAAAGGGAGTCTTTTGGGGAAGAACGAAGGGAAACACTTGGGATTTATTTAAAATGTGTAAGTTTGGTGTTTGAGCCGTTTATTTACTTTTTCCTACCTTGACCCAAGCCTACATTACAAGCTCGAAAGACCTTTCGATCCCGAGTTATTAGTTGATCAAATTAGTGGAGATTGGGGTGACGGTGCATTCGAAATTGATGATTGGTTCTTATGCGAAAAATATTAACTTATTTGTCTAATCTTTGTACATTTTCTTGTTCGATTCACACAACACACGAGAGTATGATTTTTGTACTAATTGGTTGAATTTTATGTGATTGAGTAATGTGTTTAATTTGCTAGATTCGTTTAGGCAAAAATTCAAGGTTCGCTTTGGTGAATATGTTTGATAGGAGTGATATTTCAATTGGTTTTTTTAATTTCCCTCGAGGACGAGTGAATGGACAAGTGTGGGGGAATTTGATAACGTGCTTAATTTCATATTTTTCGTATGTTTAATGGTTGCATTCTAGTGCATAATTGAGATATATATTGGTGCCGTGACGCATTTTCGTGTTTTTATTGCAGTTGGGTCATTTTCTAATTTATTGGAGCTTTTAGGCTATTTTGTTACGTGGCTATGCATGCAACTGAAGTCCAAGGAAATTCTCGGAAGGGAGCAGTGTTGATGATGATGATGGCGGCATTATTTGAGAAGGCTTGTTCAACTTCATAGTGCATGGGAATTTCACGAGCCATGCATGCATGAAGGAAACAAAACTGGAGATTGATGATTTGATTTTAATTATTTTGTGGGCCACAATGAATTGGGCTTATTCGTTGATGATGAAAGTGATCTAATGAGAATGGTCCACTTTGGTTATAATTGGAAAATGCCAATTTGGCATGGTTTTTGTGATGGGCCGTATGTTTGGGAATTTATGGGAAAGGGCCCAATTGTTGAAGAGCTTTGGAGATTAGTTGAGTAGGCCCTTTTTTTAATTGAAAACTTGGATAGCAAGAATATTGAGTCCGATTAGGACTTGGACCTGGGAGAGAGATTGTGACCTTATTTTGCAGGCTATTTATTTACGCGACTGAGAAGCAGATCAAGAACAACTTTTCCCATACACTCTTGTCGCAGCAGCAATTTGGGAAGATTTCGGGAGCAGCTGGATGCGGACTTCAAGATTCTTCCTCTCTTTTATTTTACTTTTAGTTTATGCTTTTGATTTATTTTATGTTTTGGACATGATTTTCATGAGTAGCTAATTTTCATAGTACCTAATTAGGAATTTACAATTTATGTTTTTGACATCGTGAGACCTAATTGGTTTTTATAATTCAGTTTTCTTTCAAGTATTTATTAATTCTCCGAGTGTCGTGTTTATTGTGATTTTTTTGCTTAATGGTAGTGCACGATCATCTAAGGAGATTTAATTGCATATTGCTATTCTTGATTGCATGAAGTATACGTAATGCATGATAGATAATTAGTGGTACATTAACGAGAAGGATTGGTTGCAGTTCTCAACTTGTTAAGGGAGTTAATAATCAGACTTAAATTTAGCACGTGTCGTGACTAGGTTAATTTGGGCTAGTGTTTTCTTAATTCTTAATGTTGTTGACTCATTAAATCCTGTCGTGTGTCTCTAGGGGTTGTGAGTTGATTAGGGGATAACTGTCGAGTGTCTCTAGGTTATTCTATTATGTACGAGAAAACGAGGCGGAGTCGAGTGTCTCTATCTGTTATAGCTAGTCTATTTGAATAACTGAATTTATTCTTGCGTCTATGATCGATGTCCTAAACTGAATTGTGATTCCTAGCTAGGTATTGTCTCCCCACTGATTTATCAAAACCTACTTTCAAGTTATCTATTGTTTCTCTAGTTTAATTTAATTGCTTTATTAGTTTAGTTTAATTAGTTTAGTTAAATCCAAAACCCCCCCTTACTTTTACTTGTTAATTCTTGTGAGTTTTCCTGTGATTAATTAGAATTATTTTCAACCAATCTCTGTGGATTCGACCCGTTTACACTATACTCTATTTTAGTTGTAAACCGGATTATAATTTATTTTGACAGATTCGACTCCTGTCAAATTTTGGTGCCATTGCCGGGGATTGGTGCTAATCGAAATTAATTCTTTTTATGAACAGGAGCATTCGTGGAGTTAACGAGCCGATTTTCGATCCTGAGATCGAAAGAACCGTAAAATCGTTATGGAAACAGGCCAAAACACGTAGGAAGCTGGTGGAAAAACCTGATCTGAACCAATCTGAAGAATCCATCACTGAGTCGGAACATCCAGAAGACGAACAGAAGGGTCTGACCGTAGAGTTTGACCGTACCTTAACGATGGCAGTAGCAGAACGTCGGACCATGGAAGATCTGGTGCGCCCCAATAACGCCCAACAACCCCTCTGTATCACTTTTCCAGAGGTGGGTGCTGGCTTCGAGCTAAAAACGGGAACAATTCACCTACTCCCCATCTTTCGCGGTCTGGAAAACGAAAACCCTCACCAACATCTGAGCAAGTTCCACACGGTTTGCTGCTCAATAAAGCCTCATGGAGTTACCGAAGACCAAATCAAACTCCGTGCCTTCCCGTTCTCCCTACAAGATGCAGCAGAAAAATGGTTGTACTCTCTACCTTCAGCAACCATTACTACTTGGCAGCAGATGCATGACAAATTCTTGGATAGGTTCTTCCCAGCTGAGCGATACCTGGATCTCCTTCAGGAGATAATCACCATTAAGCAAAAGGAGCATGAAGCCTTGTATGAGTATTGGGAGCGATACCGGAACTTGCTTGCAATGTGCCCGCATCACAACCTGCCAGAAAATTCAGTTGTTCATAACTTTTATAGAGGCCTGATGCCTGCCGACAAAAGGTAGTTGGATGCTTCGAGTGGTGGTTCCATTATGATCAAAACACCTGCAGAACTCACGGAACTAATTAGCAGAATCTCTAGGGCCTTACAAAAATACTATGCCAAGTCCGACATGACGAGACAGGTAAAAGAGGTAAATTCTTCCCAGTTTGAGGAACTTAAGAATATGATATCTGTTTTAGTTTCTAACATGAGTGCAGGAACACCACAAGCGGCAACAGTTTGTCAACTATGTGCTAGCCCATCTCACCCGACAGATGCTTGCCCATCACTACAAGAGGGTACCTTAGAGGATGCGAATGCCGCTGGATTCCATCAACAAAACAACAACCCTTACTCTAATACATACAACCCCGGTCGCAAAGTTGAGGTGAATATTCCCTTGTTGGATGCAATCCAACAAATTCCCAGGTATGCCAAATTCCTCAAGGAGCTCTGCACAAATAAGAGGAAACTATTAGGCAATGAAAAGGTGAGTGTGGGGGAAAACATATCTGCAGTTCTACAAAAGAAACTTCCCCCCAAATGCTATGATCAAGGTATGTGTTCCATTCCGTGCAAGATTAGGAATTTAGGCATTAAAAAGGCGATGTGTGATTTAGGTGCAAGCATTAATGTTATGCCACTTTCTGTATATAATGCACTTAATCTTGGCCCCTTGAAAGGTACAGGTGTCATCATTCAGTTGGCGGATCGCTCTATTGTTTATCCAAAAGGTGTTCTAGAAGACGTCCTCGTTCAAGTCAACGATTTAGCCTTCCCGGCTGATTTCTTCGTGTTGGACATGGAGGATAATTATTCTGAGAAATCCTCTGATATCCTTTTGGGTCGCCCCTTTTTGAGCACTGCTAATCCTAAAATAGATGTTAAAAAAGGCCTGTTGACTCTAGAATTCGATGGTGATATTGTGCAGTTTAATGTTTATGAGTCAAGTAAAGGTCTTAATAAATTTTCTAGTGTTTTTAGTATTGATGTGATAGAAAACCTTCCTAATGAGCTAAATAATGTAGAGAAACTAAGTCTTGATGGAAATTTTGAGAGTAAGCCAAAACATGTTGGGTTGTCGATTGATCCTTGTGGGATGGTTTTACCATTAGAGGCTTTTAAATTTATGAATAGGGATGTTCTGATACTTGATGTGCCTAATGCTATAACTGAATTAAATTCTTTTGTGTTTCAGGCACCTATTTTGAAATTCAAGAACTCTTTGAATAATCTGGAGTATGTGTTAGGAATAGTGCCCTAGAAAGCCGATTGTATATCCGTTTTGTGCTTTTCCTTATTGTAATCACAGACAATCTTTGAATGAAATAACGAATTGAGGCAACACTTCTTTATATGCTCTTGTTTGGTATGCGTTTACTTTAGTTGTGCATGTATGAGAACTCCCCTAATCCTGATGACTTTAGGACTCTACCATTTAGGTGAAATGGTTCATGAAACGAGCCCTATATCACATAAGTCATGATTAGTAAAATACTCCAAGCCGATGAGTCCTACAGACAGTGGGAGTGTCAACTTGACTCCTCTAAGGCTTGCTTGTGGGATCACGCCCTTAAGAAGGACCACCTTGTTTCATGGAGGTGCAAAGTGTATAGTTGATACGTACGTGATACATGAGGGTGCTTACTTTAATAAGTAAGTTCATTGAGGTGCCCCGTGTGAGAACATTCCTAAATGGGAAAGGAAGTTTCTATTTCAGGAAATGGAAACCTCCAGATTAGGAAATATGTCACGAGTCATTGATGTGATTAATTGATCCTTAGACTTGAGGTTCCTTGTCACTTTATGAGTTAACTCTGTAGTATAAGCTTTAAAGGGTGTCGCCTTAGACAACTGATTCAAGGCTTATGCTGGGGCTGCACAAGTGATTCGTGAAAGTGAATGAGAATCAAGAAAGGACCTACACTTACATCTGCAAGGTGATCTCTTATTGTGTAAGTTAATCATATGCCATATGGAGTCCTTGGCCAAGGCAGTAGATCAAGACATCAAGAAAAGGGTTTCTTGGATTGAGATCAAATGGATATGAAATGCACTTAGCTTTAAGACCGGATTATTACGGTTCTGATTATTTCCTTACCCTAGATCTTGGTTGAGAGATAGTAAGTAGGAGGATTGTATCTCACATGGATCAATGACTTAAAGGTTCTGTCGAATCCGAACATTCCAATTCAGCTAGGGGTTAAACACCTGTTGCTAGACTATGGTCGTTTAATCTGTGGACTGATTAATTAATTGGTGAATTAATTAATTAGGGTCACTGCTAATTGAATTGAGAACCTAGAGGGTCACACACAACAACTTGGTTACATGAGTTGAGGCTTTAAAATGATTAAACGAGTTAATCGGGCCAAGAGGGTTCCACACGTGTGAAATCACACGTATGGCTCACGTGAGTGACACGTGTCACTGTGACACGTGTCACACACGTGTGAATATATATATTATATATATATGTATTAAATAATTAAATGTGTTAATTATTTAATAGACTTTGGTTTAATTTTGAATTAAAAAGAAAGTCTTATTTTGGAGTAAATAATCTAGTTAATTAATTACGAATTAATTAATTAGATAAAATAAGTTATTTGTTTTAAATAAATAAAGTATAAAATTATCCAAAAATAGTTTGGATATTTTTAGCTCTCTTAAAAGTTGACTTGAATTAGAATTCAAAGTCAAAGTTGGAAATTACTTGAAGATCAAGTAATAGGAGAGAGGAACCAAAACCCTTGCCTATGAGGACAAGGATTTCGGCCGCCCCTCCCCTTTCCTATATATAGGGGAGCTCATGCTCCCCTTTAGCGCTAATTGGCAATTCTTTTGGTTCATGTGTTGAACACCTTCCTTTCTCCAAGATAAAATAAAACCCTAGGTTAAGCCTAAACACTAACTAGAGAACTAGCATCCTTACTAGTTAGATTGTGATCAAGTTGGTGGACTTTCTCTAGAGACTTCAAGTTAGAAGTATGAAGATTCGAGCTTTACCAAGGAGAGGGGATCAAGCCGCGAGAAGAGCGTTCTTGGGTGACTTGAAACGCTTCAAGAAAGAACAAAAGAAAAGAAAGTTTCTTAATTCCTTCGAATTTGGTTACACGATTGCGAGTCCAAGATCCTTTTGTTGGGAAAATTTTTTAAATTCCGCTGCTTTCTGATTCGTGTTTTCCAACAGTATGCCTTCAAGGGGGGAGGAAAATATTCAGATTCAAAGCTGATACACGATGATTTCTGGAATGAGCAGTTTTTCGATGTGTACGACTTTAAGGTTTGTTCATACCTTACCGTCACACTCTGGTATGCAGATATTCTCGACTACTTAACCACTATTTTCTTCAGATCTCACATATTTTTTGAGTCCAGGAACACAAGAGCCAAAGTGAGGGATCGTGGAAATTTTTTTTATAAGTGGTTGACGAAGTCTGTGCTGAGAAAGTGTCGAATCATGTTGAGAACCTCTACGAATCATCATTCCCAATCTAGAGCGCGCAATGGATTAGAAGATTCATCACCATATAGTCGAGGGGATTTATATGGAGGTTCTATCTCCATTTGAGTGGATTGATGCTCTTGGTTGTCTTGCAGGCGCGCGTTGTTTGCCAAATTTTTCCTAATTGCTGTTGTTACACTGCTGATGTTTCTGTACAGGTTTGACCCCTAGGTGTGACCGTACCCTACGCTCATACTATTTTTGCCGGAAAAAAAAAAAAAAAGCCCCCCAGATCTGCGCTTCAGGGAAGTCCTCTTTTCTCTAGATTTTTTTTTTTTTGCCTTGAGGACAATGCATGATTTAAGTGTGGGGGGAGGGATAAGCCTATTTACTGTTTGGCTTACGTGCTTAAATTCGAATTTTTTTTTTCCTGCGTCAACTGTTTTGACTTGTTGTTTACTTGAATTTGAGGATGTTAGAAATTGTGAATAATTTATTCCTGTTTTGAATGTGTTGGGTTAAGCTTGAGCCTTCAATTTTGCTAGAACCTGATAGGCGATTGAATGCATGAAAGATTGTGTGAAGTTTGATTAATTAGCACTTTGTTATGCCCTTATTTTCTGCGCACTAATTGAATAGTTTATGTACTTTGCTTAGATAGGTTAGTTATGTTTTTCAATAAAGTTCTGAAAATTGACAAGAATACACTTTAACTCCCTTTGAGGCGAAATAGATTGGTTGACGAGTAATTCGGGAGATGACTTAGGCATTTGTTGTCGGTGTTTTTGGCCTTTTATTTGATTTACACTAAATAACATTGCCCGATTGACCCCGCAGAGCCTTAGTATTGTGCAAAATTTCTTTCTTAGCCACGTTACAAGCCTAATACACAATACGAATTTCCTACCCTTATCTTATTCGCACCTTGCTTACTCATTTTCTTTTCGGGATTATATTGTTGATGTCTAGACTCCTTTTTCTCGATTTGAAGTGCGAAAATTTCATTGTATTGAATAGAAAAAATTGTGAGAGTGATGAAAAAAAAAGTAAGAAGAAAAAAAAGAAGTCAAGAAGAAAAAAAAAAGTGAGCAGAAAAATTGAGTTGAAAATAGAAGAAAAGCAAGAGTGAAAAGAAAGAAAAAGAGAGTTTGAGTCTTGTTGGAAATTCAATGAAGGGATAGGAATTGATTGAAGAAAAGGGAGTCTTTTGGGGAAGAACGAAGGGAAACACTTGGGATTTATTTAAAATGTGTAAGTTTGGTGTTTGAGCCGTTGATTTACTTTTTCCTACCTTGACCCAAGCCTACATTACAAGCTCGAAAGACCTTTCGATCCCGAGTTATTAGTTGATCAAATTAGTGGAGATTGGGGTGACGGTGCATTCGAAATTGATGATTGGTTCTTATGCGAAAAATATTAACTTATTTGTCTAATCTTTGTACATTTTCTTGTTCGATTCACACAACACACGAGGGTATGATTTTTGTACTAATTGGTTGAATTTTATGTGATTGAGTAATGTGTTTAATTTGCTAGATTCGTTTAGGCAAAAATTCAAGGTTCGCTTTGGTGAATATGTTTGATAGGAGTGATATTTCAATTGGTTTTTTTAATTTCCCTCGAGGACGAGTGAATGGACAAGTGTGGGGGAATTTGATAACGTGCTTAATTCCATATTTTTCATATGTTTAATGGTTGCATTCTAGTGCATAATTGAGATATATATTGGTGCCGTGATGCATTTTCGTGTTTTTATTGCAGTTGGGTCATTTTCTAATTTATTGGAGCTTTTAGGCTATTTTGTTACGTGGCTATGCATGCAACTGAAGTCCAAGGAAATTCTCGGAAGGGAGCAGTGTTGATGATGATGATGGCGGCATTATTTGAGAAGGCTTGTTCAACTTCATAGTGCATGGGAATTTCACGAGCCATGCATGCATGAAGGAAACTAAACTGGAGATTGATGATTTGATTTTAATTATTTTGTGGGCCACAATGAATTGGGCTTATTCGTTGATGATGAAAGTGATCTAATGAGAATGGTCCACTTTGGTTATAATTGGAAAATGCCAATTTGGCATGGTTTTTGTGATGGGCCGTATGTTTGGGAATTTATGGGAAAGGGCCCAATTGTTGAAGAGCTTTGGATATTAGTTGAGTAGGCCCTTTTTTTAATTGAAAACTTGGGTAGCAAGAATATTGAGTCCGATTAGGACTTGGACCTGGGAGAGAGATTGTGACCTTATTTTGCAGGCTATTTATTTACGCGACTGAGAAGCAGATCAAGAACAACTTTTCCCATACACTCTTGACGCAGCAGCAATTTGGGAAGATTTCGGGAGCAGCTGGATGCGGACTTCAAGATTCTTCCTCTCTTTTATTTTACTTTTAATTTATGCTTTTGATTTATTTTATGTTTTGGACATGATTTTCATGAGTAGCTAATTTTCATAGTACCTAGTTAGGAATTTACAATTTATGTTTTTGACATCGTGAGACCTAATTGGTTTTTATAATTCAATTTTATTTCAAGTATTTATTAATTCTCCGAGTGTCGTGTTTATTGTGATTTGTTTGCTTAGTGGTAGTGCACGATCATCTAAGGAGATTTAATTGCATATTGCTATTCTTGATTGCACGAAGTATACGTAATGCATGATAGATAATTAGTGGTACATTAACGAGAAGGATTGGTTGCAGTTCTCAACTCGTTAAGGGAGTTAATAATCAGACTTAAATTTTGTACGTGTCGTGACTAGGTTAATTTGGGCTAGTGTTTTCTTAATTCTTAATGCTGTTGACTCATTAAATCCTGTCGAGTGTCTCTAGGGGTTGTGAGTTGATTAGGGGATAACTGTCGAGTGTCTCTAGGTTATTCTATTATGTACGAGAAAACGAGGCGGAGTCGAGTGTCTCTATCTGCTATAGCTAGTCTATTTGAATAACTGAATTTATTCTTGCGTCTATGATCGATGTCCTAAACTGAATTGTGATTCCTAGCTAGGTATTGTCTCCCCACTGATTTATCAAAACATACTTTCAAGTTATCTATTGTTTCTCTAGTTTAATTTAATTGCTTTATTAGTTTAGTTTAATTAGTTTAGTTAAATCCAAAACCCCCCTTACTTTTACTTGTTAATTCTTGTGAGTTTCCTGTGATTAATTAGAATTATTTTCAACCAATCTCTATGGATTCGACCCGTTTGCACTATACTCTATTTTAGTTGTAAACCGGATTATAATTTATATTGACAGATTCGACTCCTATCAAATTTTGGTGACGTTGCCGGGGATTGGTGCTAATCGAAATTAATTCTTTTTATGAAAAAGAGCATTCGTGGAGTTAACGAGCCGATTTTCGATCCTGAGATCGAAAGAACCATAAAATCGTTAAGGAAACAGACCAAAACACATAGGAAGTTGGTGGAAAAACCTGATCTGAACCAATCTGAAGAATCCATCACTGAGTCGGAACATCCAGAAGACGAACAGAAGGGTCTGACCGTAGAGTTTGACCGTACCTTAACGATGGCAGTAGCAGAACGTCGGACCATGGAAGATCTGGTGCGCCCCAATGACACCCAACAGCCCCTCTGTATCACTTTTCCAGAGGTGGGTGCTGGCTTCGAGCTAAAAACGGGAACAATTCACCTACTCCCCATCTTTCGCGGTCTGGAAAACGAAAACCCTCACCAACATCTGAGCAAGTTCCACACGGTCTGCTGCTCAACAAAGCCTCATGGAGTTACCGAAGACCAAATCAAACTCCGTGCCTTCCCGTTCTCCTTACAAGATGCAGCAGAAAAATGGTTGTACTCTCTACCTTCAGCAACCATTACTACTTGGCAGCAGATGCACGACAAATTCTTGGATAGGTTCTTCCCAGCTGAGCGATACCTGGATCTCCTTCAGGAGATAATCACCATTAAGAAAAAGGAGCATGAAGCCTTGCATGAGTATTGGGAGCGATACCGGAATTTGCTTGCAATGTGCCCGCATCACAACCTGCTAGAAAATTCAGTTGTTCATAACTTTTACAGAGGCCTGATGCCTGCCGACAAAAGGCAGTTGGATGCTTCGAGTGGTGGTTCCATTATGATCAAAACACCTGCAGAACTCATGGAACTAATTAGCAGAATCTCTAGGGCCTCACAAAAATACTATGCCAAGTCCGACATGACGAGACAAGTAAAAGAGGTAAATTCTTCCCAGTTTGAGGAACTTAAGAATATGATATCTGTTTTAGTTTCTAACATGAGTGCAGGAACACCACAAGCGGCAACAGTTTGTCAACTATGTGCTAGCCCATCTCACCCGACCGATGCTTGCCCATCACTACAAGAGGGTACCTTAGAGGATGCGAATGCCGCTGGATTCCATCAACGAAACAACAACCCTTACTCTAATACATACAACCCCGGTTGGAAAAATCATCCTAGCCTTAGCTACGCCCAAAAACCTCCACTAAACTTCCAGAGTTTCGTACCCAGACCCTCGCAGCCTCTGCAACAAAACTCACAACAAAACCTTAATCCCCAAGCTATCCGTTTCAACAACCTAGAGTCCACCGCTCAGAACCTAGGCTCTTCGGTTCAGAACCTAGGCTCTTCGGTTAAGAACATGGAAATCCAACTAGGGCAGATCGCTGCAGCCTTGAGTAGGATGCAGAACCAAGGTAAACTACCCTCGCAAACCGAAGATCCGAGGCATAATGTCAGCGCCGTCACGCTTCGAAGTGGTAAAGAACTGCCACCACCTCTGGATAAAGATCAGGGACGGAAATCTGGGTCCAAAGGCGATCAGACAGGTGGTGCGATTTCTAAGTATGACCATACCTTAGACTCACACCGCGACAGAGAGGCAAAACTTGTCGTGAAACCCAAACCCCTGGTGGTCCCGCCTCCATTCCCTCAACGTTTAGCAGAAATAAAGAAGCAGAAAGAAGAAAAGAGTATTCTCGACACGTTTCGCAAAATTGAGGTGAATATTCCCTTGTTGGATGCAATCCAACAAATTCCCAGGTATGCCAAATTCCTCAAGGAGCTCTGCACAAATAAGAGGAAACTATTAGGCAATGAAAAGGTGAGTGTGGGGGAAAACATATCTGCAGTTCTACAAAAGAAACTTCCCCCCAAATGCTATGATCAAGGTATGTGTTCCATTCCGTGCAAGATTAGGAATTTAGGCATTAAAAAGGCGATGTGTGATTTAGGTGCAAGCATTAATGTTATGCCACTTTCTGTATATAATGCACTTAATCTTGGCCCCTTGAAAGGTACAGGTGTCATCATTCAGTTGGCGGATCGCTCTATTGTTTATCCAAAAGGTGTTCTAGAAGACGTCCTCGTTCAAGTCAACGATTTAGCCTTCCCGGCTGATTTCTTCGTGTTGGACATGGAGGATAATTATTCTGAGAAATCCTCTGATATCCTTTTGGGTCGCCCCTTTTTGAGCACTGCTAATCCTAAAATAGATGTTAAAAAAGGCCTGTTGACTCTAGAATTCGATGGTGATATTGTGCAGTTTAATGTTTATGAGTCAAGTAAAGGTCTTAATAAATTTTCTAGTGTTTTTAGTATTGATGTGATAGAAAACCTTCCTAATGAGCTAAACAATGTAGAGGAACTAAGTCTTGATGGAAATTTTGAGAGTAAGCCAAAACATGTTGGGTTGTCGATTGATCCTTGTGGGATGGTTTTACCATTAGAGGCTTTTAAATTTATGAATAAGGATGTTCTGATACTTGATGTGCCTAATGCTATAACGGAATTAAATTCTTTTGTGTTTCAGGCACCTATTTTGAAATTCAAGAACTCTTTGAATAATCTGGAGTATGCCTTCAAGGGAGGAGGAAAATATTCAGATTCAAAGCTGATACATGATGATTTCTGGAATGAGCAGTTTTTCGAGGTGTACGACTTTAAGGTTTGGTCATACCTTACCGTCACACTCTGGTATGCAGATATTCTCGACTACTTAACCACTATTTTCTTCAGATCTCACATATTTTTTGAGTCCAGGAGCACAAGAGCCAAAGTGAGGGATCGTGGAAATTTTTTTTATAAGTGGTTGACGAAGTCTGTGCTGAGAAAGTGTCGAATCATGTTGAGAACCTCTACGAATCATCATTCCCAATCTAGAGGGCGCAATAGATTAGAAGATTCATCACCATATAGTCGAGGGGATTTATATGGAGGTTCTATCTCCATTTGAGTGGATTGATGCTCTTGGTTGTCTTGCAGGTGCGCGTTGTTTGCCAAATTTTTCCTAATTGCTGTTGTTACACTGCTAATGTTTCTGTACAGGTTTGACCCCTAGGTGTGACCGTACCCTACGCTCATACTATTTTTGCCGAAAAAAAAAAAAAAGCCCCCCAGATCTGCGCTTCAGGGATGTCCTCTTTTCTCTCGAATTTTTTTTTGCCTTGAGGACAATGCATGATTTAAGTGTGGGGGGAGGGATAAGCCTATTTACTGTTTGGCTTACGTGCTTAAATTCGATTTTTTTTTTCCTGCGTCAACTGTTTTGACTTGTTGTTTACTTGAATTTGAGGATGTTAGAAATTGTGAATAATTTATTCCTGTTTTGAATGTGTTGGCTTAAGCTTGAGCCTTCAATTTTGCTAGAACCTGTTAGGCGATTGAATGCATGAAAAATTGTGTGAAGTTTGATTAATTAGCACTTTGTTATGCCCTTATTTTCTGCGCGCTAATTGAACAGTTTATGTACTTTGCTTAGATAGGTTAGTTATGGTTTTCAATAAAGTTCTGAAAATTGACAAGAATACACTTTAACTCCCTTTGAGGCGAAATAGATTGGTTGACGAGTAATTCGGGAGATGCCTTAGGCATGTGTTGTCGGTGTTTTTGGCCTTTTATTTGATTTACACTAAATAACATTGCCCGATTGACCCCGCAGAGCCTTAGTATTGTGCAAAATTTCTTTCTTAGCCACGTTACAAGCCTAATACACAATACGAATTTCCTACCCTTATCTTATTCGCACCTTGCTTACTCATTTTCTTTTCGGGATTATATTGTTGATGTCTAGACTCCTTTTCCTCGATTTGAAGTGCGAAAATTTCATTGTATTGAATAGAAAAAATTGTGAGAGTGATGAAAAAAAAAGTAAGAAGAAAAAAAAGAAGTCAAGAAGAAAAAAAAAGTGAGCAGAAAATTTGAGTTGAAAATAGAAGAAAAGCAAGAGTGAAAAGAAAGAAAAAGAGAGTTTGAGTCTTGTTGGATATTCAATGAAGGGCTAGGAATTGATTGAAGAAAAGGGAGTCTTTTGGGGAAGAACGAAGGGAAACACTTGGGATTTATTTAAAATGTGTAAGTTTGGTGTTTGAGCCGTTGATTTACTTTTTCCTACCTTGACCCAAGCCTACATTACAAGCTCGAAAGACCTTTCGATCCCGAGTTATTAGTTGATCAAATTAGTGGAGATTGGGGTGACGGTGCATTCGAAATTGATGATTGGTTCTTATGCGAAAAATATTAACTTATTTGTCTATTCTTTCTACATTTCCTTGTTCGATTCACACTACACACGAGGGTATGATTTTTGTACTAATTGGTTGAATTTTATGTGATTGAGTAATGTGTTTAATTTGCTAGATTCGTTTAGGCAAAATTCAAGGTTCGCTTTGGTGAATATATTTGATAGGAGTGATGTTTCAATTGGTTTTTTTAATTTCCCTCGAGGACGAGTGAATGGACAAGTGTGGGGGAATTTGATAACGTGCTTAATTCCATATTTTTCGTATGTTTAATGGTTGCATTCTAGTACATAATTGAGATATATATTGGTGCCGTGATGTATTTTCGTGTTTTTATTGCAGTTGGGCCATTTTCTAATTTATTGGAGCTTTTAGGCTATTTTGTTACGTGGCTATGCGTGCAAATGAAGTCCAAGGAAATTCTCGGAAGGGAGCAGTGTTGATGATTTGATTTTAATTATTTTGTGGGCCACAATGAATTGGGCTTGTTCGTTGATGATGGAAGTGATCTAATGAGAATGGCCCACTTTGGTTATAATTGGAAAAAGCCAATTTGGCATGGTTTTTGTGATGGGCCGTATGTTTGGGAATTTATGGGAAAGGGCCCATTTGTTGAAGAGCTTTGGAGATTAGTTGAGTAGGCCCTTTTTTTAATTGAAAACTTGGGCAGCAAGAATATTGAGTCCAATTAGGACTTGGACCTGGGAGAGAGATTGTGACCTTATTTTGCAGGCTATTTATTTACGCGACTGAGAAGCAGATCAAGAACAACTTTTCCCATACACTCTTGACGCAGCAGCAATTTGGGAAGATTTCGGGAGCAGCTGGATGTGGACTTCAAGATCCTTCCTCTCTTTTATTTTACTTTTAGTTTATGCTTTTGATTTATTTTATGTTTTGGACATGATTTTCATGAGTAGCTAATTTTCATAATACCTAGTTAGGAATTTACAATTTATATTTTTGACATCGTGAGACCTAATTGGTTTTTATAATTCAGTTTTATTTCAAGTATTTATTAATTCTCCGAGTGTCGTGTTTATTGTGATTTGTTTGCTTAGTGGTAGTGCACGATCATCTAAGGAGATTTAATTGCATATTGCTATTCTTGATTGCATGAAGTATACGTAATGCATGATAGATAATTAGTGGTACATTAACGAGAAGGATTGGTTGCAGTTCTCAACTTGTTAAGGGAGTTAATAATCAGACTTAAATTTAGCACGTGTCGTGACTAGGTTAATTTGGGCTAGTGTTTTCTTAATTCTTAATGTTGTTGACTCATTAAATCCTGTCGTGTGTCTCTAGGGGTTGTGAGTTGATTAGGGGATAACTGTCGAGTGTCTCTAGGTTATTCTATTATGTACGAGAAAACGAGGCGGAGTCGAGTGTCTCTATCTGTTATAGCTAGTCTATTTGAATAACTGAATTTATTCTTGCGTCTATGATCGATGTCCTAAACTGAATTGTGATTCCTAGCTAGGTATTGTCTCCCCACTGATTTATCTAAACCTACTTTCAAGTTATCTATTGTTTCTCTAGTTCAATTTAATTGCTTTATTAGTTTAGTTTAATTAGTTTAGTTAAATCCAAAACCCCCCCTTACTTTTACTTGTTAATTCTTGTGAGTTTTCCTGTGATTAATTAGAATTATTTTCAACCAATCTCTGTGGATTCGACCCGTTTACACTATACTCTATTTTAGTTGTAAACCGGATTATAATTTATTTTGACAGATTCGACTCCTGTCAAATTTTGGTGCCATTGCCGGGGATTGGTGCTAATCGAAATTAATTCTTTTTATGAACAGGAGCATTCGTGGAGTTAACGAGCCGATTTTCGATCCTGAGATCGAAAGAACCGTAAAATCGTTATGGAAACAGACCAAAACACGTAGGAAGCTGGTGGAAAAACCTGATCTGAACCAATCTGAAGAATCCATCACTGAGTCGGAACATCCAGAAGACGAACAGAAGGGTCTGACCGTAGAGTTTGACCGTACCTTAACGATGGCAGTAGCAGAACGTCGGACCATGGAAGATCTGGTGCGCCCCAATAACGCCCAACAACCCCTCTGTATCACTTTTCCAGAGGTGGGTGCTGGCTTCGAGCTAAAAACGGGAATAATTCACCTACTCCCCATCTTTCGCGGTCTGGAAAACGAAAACCCTCACCAACATCTGAGCAAGTTCCACACGGTTTGCTGCTCAACAAAGCCTCATGGAGTTACCGAAGACCAAATCAAACTCCGTGCCTTCCCGTTCTCCCTACAAGATGCAGCAGAAAAATGGTTGTACTCTCTACCTTCAGCAACCATTACTACTTGGCAGCAGATGCATGACAAATTCTTGGATAGGTTCTTCCCAGCTGAGCGATACCTGGATCTCCTTCAGGAGATAATCACCATTAAGCAAAAGGAGCATGAAGCCTTGTATGAGTATTGGGAGCGATACCGGAACTTGCTTGCAATGTGCCCGCATCACAACCTGCCAAAAAATTCAGTTGTTCATAACTTTTATAGAGGCCTGATGCCTGCCGACAAAAGGCAGTTGGATGCTTCGAGTGGTGGTTCCATTATGATCAAAACACCTGCAGAACTCACGGAACTAATTAGCAGAATCTCTAGGGCCTTACAAAAATACTATGCCAAGTCCGACATGACGAGACAGGTAAAAGAGGTAAATTCTTCCCAGTTTGAGGAACTTAAGAATATGATATCTGTTTTAGTTTCTAACATGAGTGCAGGAACACCACAAGCGGCAACAGTTTGTCAACTATGTGCTAGCCCATCTCACCCGACAGATGCTTGCCCATCACTACAAGAGGGTACCTTAGAGGATGCGAATGCCGCTGGATTCCATCAACAAAACAACAACCCTTACTCTAATACATACAACCCCGGTCGCAAAGTTGAGGTGAATATTCCCTTGTTGGATGCAATCCAACAAATTCCCAGGTATGCCAAATTCCTCAAGGAGCTCTGCACAAATAAGAGGAAAC
The DNA here is from genome assembly GCA_037501455.1 of Lantana camara. Taxonomy (NCBI): domain Eukaryota; kingdom Viridiplantae; phylum Streptophyta; class Magnoliopsida; order Lamiales; family Verbenaceae; genus Lantana; species Lantana camara. The sequence continues at coordinate 18,172,626 of CM074863.1, read as the reverse complement.
TATTAGGCAATGAAAAGGTGAGTGTGGGGGAAAACATATCTGCAGTTCTACAAAAGAAACTTCCCCCCAAATGCTATGATCAAGGTATGTGTTCCATTCCGTGCAAGATTAGGAATTTAGGCATTAAAAAGGCGATGTGTGATTTAGGTGCAAGCATTAATGTTATGCCACTTTCTGTATATAATGCACTTAATCTTGGCCCCTTGAAAGGTACAGGTGTCATCATTCAGTTGGCGGATCGCTCTATTGTTTATCCAAAAGGTGTTCTAGAAGACGTCCTCGTTCAAGTCAACGATTTAGCCTTCCCGACTGATTTCTTCGTGTTGGACATGGAGGATAATTATTCTGAGAAATCCTCTGATATCCTTTTGGGTCGCCCCTTTTTGAGCACTGCTAATCCTAAAATAGATGTTAAAAAAGGCCTGTTGACTCTAGAATTCGATGGTGATATTGTGCAGTTTAATGTTTATGAGTCAAGTAAAGGTCTTAATAAATTTTCTAGTGTTTTTAGTATTGATGTGATAGAAAACCTTCCTAATGAGCTAAATAATGTAGAGAAACTAAGTCTTGATGGAAATTTTGAGAGTAAGCCAAAACATGTTGGGTTGTCGATTGATCCTTGTGGGATGGTTTTACCATTAGAGGCTTTTAAATTTATGAATAGGGATGTTCTGATACTTGATGTGCCTAATGCTATAACTGAATTAAATTCTTTTGTGTTTCAGGCACCTATTTTGAAATTCAAGAACTCTTTGAATAATCTGGAGTATGTGTTAGGAATAGTGCCCTAGAAAGCCGATTGTATATCCGTTTTGTGCTTTTCCTTATTGTAATCACAGACAATCTTTGAATGAAATAACGAATTGAGGCAACACTTCTTTATATGCTCTTGTTTGGTATGCGTTTACTTTAGCTGTGCATGTATGAGAACTCCCCTAATCCTGATGACTTTAGGACTCTACCATTTAGGTAAAATGGTTCATGAAACGAGCCCTATATCACATAAGTCATGATTAGTAAAATACTCCAAGCCGATGAGTCCTACAGACAGTGGGAGTGTCAACTTGACTCCTCTAAGGCTTGCTTGTGGGATCACGCCCTTAAGAAGGACCACCTTGTTTCATGGAGGTGCAAAGTGTATAGTTGATACGTACGTGATACATGAGGGTGCTTACTTTAATAAGTAAGTTCACTGAGGTGCCCCGTGTGAGAACATTCCTAAATGGGAAAGGAAGTTTCTATTTCAGGAAATGGAAACTTCCAGATTAGGAAATATATCACGAGTCATTGATGTGATTAATTGATCCTTAGACTTGAGGTTCCTTGTCACTTTATGAGTTAACTCTGTAGTCTTAGGTATAAGCTTTAAAGGGTGTCGCCTTAGACAACTGATTCAAGGCTTATGCTGGGGCTGCACAAGTGATTCGTGAAAGTGAATGAGAATCAACAAAGGACCTACACTTGCATCTGCAAGGTGATCTCTTATTGTGTAAGTTAATCATATGCCATATGGAGTCCTTGGCCAAGCCAGTAGATCAAGACATCAAGAAAAGGGTTTCTTGGATTGAGATCAAATGGATATGAAATGCACTTAGCTTTAAGATCGGATTATTACGGTTCTGATTATTTCCTTACCCTAGATCTTGGTTGAGAGATAGTAAGTAGGAGGATTGTATCTCACATGGATCAATGACTTAAAGGTTCTGTCGAATCCGAACATTCCAATTCAGCTAGGGGTTAAACACCTGTTGCTAGACTATGGTCGTTTAATCTGTGGACTGATTAATTAATTAGTGAATTAATTAATTAGGGTCACTGCTAATTGAATTGAGAACCTAGAGGGTCACACACAACAACTTGGTTACATGAGTTGAGGCTTTAAAATGATTAAACGAGTTAATCGGGCCAAGAGGGTTCCACACGTGTGAAATCACACGTATGGCTCACGTGAGTGACACGTGTCACTGTGACACGTGTCACACACGTGTGAATATATATATTATATATATATGTATTAAATAATTAAATGTGTTAATTATTTAATAGACTTTGGTTTAATTTTGAATTAAAAAGAAAGTCTTATTTTGGAGAAAATAATCTAGTTAATTAATTACGAATTAATTAATTAGATAAAATAAGTTATTTGTTTTAAATAAATAAAGTATAAAATTATCCAAAAATAGTTTGGATATTTTTAGCTCTCTTAAAAGTTGACTTGAATTAGAATTCAAAGTCAAAGTTGGAAATTACTTGAAGATCAAGTAATAGGAGAGAGGAACCAAAACCCTTGCCTATGAGGACAAGGATTTCGGCCGCCCCTCCCCTTTCCTATATATAGGGAAGCTCATGCTCCCCTTTAGAGCTAATTGACAATTCTTTTGGTTCATGTGTTGAACACCTTCCTTTCTCCAAGATAAAATAAAACCCTAGGTTAAGCCTAAACACTAACTAGAGAACTAGCATTCTTACTAGTTAGATTGTGATCAAGTTGGTGGACTTTCTTTAGAGACTTCAAGTTAGAAGTATGAAGATTCGAGCTTTACCAAGAAGAGGGGATCAAGCCGCGAGAAGAGCGTTCTTGGGTGACTTGAAACGCTTCAAGAAAGAACAAAAGAAAAGTAAGTTTCTTAATTCCTTCGAATTTGGTTACACGATTGCGAGTCCAAGATCCTTTTGTTGGGAAATTTTTTTAAATTCCGCTGCTTTCTGATTCGTGTTTTCCAACAGTATGCCTTCAAGGGGGGAGGAAAATATTCAGATTCAAAGCTGATACACGATGATTTCTGGAATGAGCAGTTTTTCGAGGTGTACGACTTTAAGGTTTGTTCATACCTTACCATCACACTCTGGTATGCAGATATTCTCGACTACTTAACCACTATTTTCTTCAGATCTCACATATTTTTTGAGTCCAGGAACACAAGAGCCAAAGTGAGGGATCGTGGAAAATTTTTTTATAAGTGGTTGACGAAGTCTGTGCTGAGAAAGTGTCGAATCATGTTGAGAACCTCTACGAATCATCATTCCCAATCTAGAGGGCGCAATGGATTAGAAGATTCATCACCATATAGTCGAGGGGATTTATATGGAGGTTCTATCTCCATTTGAGTGGATTGATGCTCTTGGTTGTCTTGCAGGCGCGCGTTGTTTGCCAAATTTTTCCTAATTGCTGTTGTTACACTGCTGATGTTTCTGTACAGGTTTGACCCCTAGGTGTGACCGTACCCTACGCTCATACTATTTTTGCCGGAAAAAAAAAAAAAAAAAGCCCCCCAGATCTGCGCTTCAGGGAAGTCCTCTTTTCTCTCGATTTTTTTTTTTGCCTTGAGGACAATGCATGATTTAAGTGTGGGGGGAGGGATAAGCCTATTTACTGTTTGACTTACGTGCTTAAATTCGAAATTTTTTTTTCCTGCGTCAACTGTTTTGACTTGTTGTTTACTTGAATTTGAGGATGTTAGAAATTGTGAATAATTTATTCCTGTTTTGAATGTATTGGCTTAAGCTTGAGCCTTCAATTTTGCTAGAACCTGTTAGGCGATTGAATGCATGAAAGATTGTGTGAAGTTTGATTAATTAGCACTTTGTTATGCCCTTATTTTCTGCGCACTAATTGAATAGTTTATGTACTTTGCTTAGATAGGTTAGTTATGTTTTTCAATAAAGTTCTGAAAATTGACAAGAATACACTTTAACTCCCTTTGAGGCGAAATAGATTGGTTGACGAGTAATTCGGGAGATGACTTAGGCATTTGTTGTCGGTGTTTTTGGCCTTTTATTTGATTTACACTAAATAACATTGCCCGATTGACCCCGCAGAGCCTTAGTATTGTGCAAAATTTCTTTCTTAGCCACGTTACAAGCCTAATACACAATACGAATTTCCTACCCTTATCTTATTCGCACCTTGCTTACTCATTTTCTTTTCGGGATTATATTGTTGATGTCTAGACTCCTTTTCCTCGATTTGAAGTGCGAAAATTTCATTGTATTGAATAGAAAAAATTGTGAGAGTGATGAAAAAAAAAGTAAGAAGAAAAAAAAGAAGTCAAGAAGAAAAAAAAAGTGAGCAGAAAAATTGAGTTGAAAATAGAAGAAAAGCAAGAGTGAAAAGAAAGAAAAAGAGAGTTTGAGTCTTGTTGGATATTCAATGAAGGGCTAGGAATTGATTGAAGAAAAGGGAGTCTTTTGGAGAAGAACGAAGGGAAACACTTGGGATTTATTTAAAATGTGTAAGTTTGGTGTTTGAGCCGTTGATTTACTTTTTCCTACCTTGACCCAAGCCTACATTACAAGCTCGAAAGACCTTTCGATCCCGAGTTATTAGTTGATCAAATTAGTGGAGATTGGGGTGACGGTGCATTCGAAATTGATGATTGGTTCTTATGCGAAAAATATTAACTTATTTGTCTAATCTTTGTACATTTTCTTGTTCGATTCACACAACACACGAGGGTATGATTTTTATACTAATTGGTTGAATTTTATGTGATTGAGTAATGTGTTTAATTTGCTAGATTCGTTTAGGCAAAAATTCAAGGTTCGCTTTGGTGAATATGTTTGATAGGAGTGATATTTCAATTGGTTTTTTTAATTTCCCTCGAGGACGAGTGAATGGACAAGTGTGGGGGAATTTGATAACGTGCTTAATTCCATATTTTTCGTATGTTTAATGGTTGCATTCTAGTGCATAATTGAGATATATATTGGTGCCGTGACGCATTTTCGTGTTTTTATTGCAGTTGGGTCATTTTCTAATTTATTGGAGCTTTTAGGCTATTTTGTTACGTGGCTATGCATGCAACTGAAGTCCAAGGAAATTCTCGGAAGGGAGCAGTGTTGATGATGATGATGGCGGCATTATTTGAGAAGGCTTGTTCAACTTCATAGTGCATGGGAATTTCACGAGCCATGCATGCATGAAGGAAACTAAACTGGAGATTGATGATTTGATTTTAATTATTTTGTGGGCCACAATGAATTGGGCTTATTCATTGATGATGAAAGTGATCTAATGAGAATGGTCCACTTTGGTTATAATTGGAAAAAGCCAATTTGGCATGGTTTTTGTGATGGGCCGTATGTTTGGGAATTTATGGGAAAGGGCCCAATTGTTGAAGAGCTTTGGAGATTAGTTGAGTAGGCCCTTTTTTTAATTGAAAACTTGGATAGCAAGAATATTGAGTCCGATTAGGACTTGGACCTGGGAGAGAGATTGTAACCTTATTTTGCAGGCTATTTATTTACGCGACTGAGAAGCAGATCAAGAACAACTTTTCCCATACACTCTTGTCGCAGCAGCAATTTGGGAAGATTTCGGGAGCAGCTGGATGCGGACTTCAAGATTCTTCCTCTCTTTTATTTTACTTTTAGTTTATGCTTTTGATTTATTTTATGTTTTGGACATGATTTTCATGAGTAGCTAATTTTCATAGTACCTAGTTAGGAATTTACAATTTATGTTTTTGACATCGTGAGACCTAATTGGTTTTTATAATTTAATTTTATTTCAAGTATTTATTAATTCTCCGAGTGTCGTGTTTATTGTGATTTGTTTGCTTAGTGCTAGTGCACGATCATCTAAGGAGATTTAATTGCATATTGCTATTCTTGATTGCATGAAGTATACGTAATGCATGATAGATAATTAGTGGTACATTAACGAGAAGGATTGGTTGCAGTTCTCAACTTGTTAAGGGAGTTAATAATCAGACTTAAATTTAGCACGGGTCGTGACTAGGTTAATTTGGGCTAGTGTTTTCTTAATTCCTAATGCTGTTGACTCATTAAATCCTGTCGAGTGTCTCTAGGGGTTGTGAGTTGATTAGGGAATAACCGTCGAGTGTCTCTAGGTTATTCTATTATGTACGAGAAAACGAGGCGGAGTCGAGTGTCTCTATCTGCTATAGCTAGTCTATTTGAATAACTGAATTTATTCTTGCGTCTATGATCGATGTCCTAAACTGAATTGTGATTCCTAGCTAGGTATTGTCTCCCCACTGATTTATCAAAACCTACTTTCAAGTTATCTATTGTTTCTCTAGTTTAATTTAATTGCTTTATTAGTTTAGTTTAATTAGTTTAGTTAAATCCAAAACCCCCCTTACTTTTACTTTTTAATTCTTGTGAGTTTTCCTGTGATTAATTAGAATTATTTTCAACCAATCTCTGTGGATTCGACCCGTTTGCTCTATACTGTATTTTAGTTGTAAACCGGATTATAATTTATTTTGAAGGATTCGACATCTGTCAAAGACCCTCATCGCAGATAAATACAGACGAAATTTCTGACAAACAATTTTTCAGACGAAACTTTTTCTCGCCCGAAACCAATAAATTTCCGGCGAAATTGCGAGGAAATTTCCGACAAAGAGATAAAGGCCAAATTTTCATCGGCTAACTTTTAAGACGAAATTACGACGAATTTTCCGACCAAAACAAATTGGTCAAATTTTTATCGAATATTTTCCGACGAATTTGCGGCCAAAATATGTCGTCTGAATTCCTTTTCCGACGAAAAATATCATTTCCGACAAAAAATGTGTTATTTCAAACGAATTTTAATATATTTCAGACGATTTTCAGACCAATATTTGCAAATTTACTGAAAATTCTGAAATTTTTTCAGACGAATTTCGTCGTAAATTTCATATTATCGTTTATTTTTTAATTTTTTTTTTCCGAAAATTCGACCGGGTTTTTCGGCAATTATATATCCCAAAATAAAATAACAAAAAGCTTGAAATTCGACAATAATGTGTAAAACGCCAACAATAAATTAAAAATTCAACCATGTCCATAAATCCAACAATATTGTAAAAACAAATCCAACTATGAAATTCGGTAAAATCTGTCGAATTACAACATCTTCAAGTACTATTACATAGATCCATATGTTGCAAACCCTACGTAAAATACGTCAACACTAGATATAAAGCGAAAATTTCTGTCCACCATATGAAAATTTACCTAGTGTTGCTACATTACCACTTAAGCCATTTTAGGTGCCCGATCTGTTAAAAAGAAAAAACATTAAACCTACGTCACATTTCTTGAAGACACGTAAATGCATGAATATATAAGATTCACCATTTCTTGAAATCCATCACAGATGTTTTTCAGCCCTTCTTATCACAGAACAGCCGTTCTTGGTAATGTTTGTCCATCAATTCAAAGTTAATAAAATGTTTAAAATAAAATCATTTTGATTGACCAATTAATTAGTGAATTCATGTATCATTATCCTCTAACCACATGGAATATTTACTTGATAACTGAATAAGAATCAACTAACAGAAATTAAATACTTACTTTGATTGTCAATAAAGAGAGAGTTTCCCCTTCTTTTTCTGTGCAATTGCATAATCATATTGCTCCCTTGTGGCTTCATCTTTCAAAATCTGAACAGTGAAAAAGAAGTCAGTTTGAATAAGATGCAAGGTACCCAATCTCAAATTTCACTTTTTTATCATCTCAATTTATCTATCAGAATAACCAAATTCACCTATACATGCGTAGAAAGGAAATGATACTACAAAATCTTCAAATTCATTTACAGATAATACAAATACAATTTCCTAAAAGGGGCCCTGAATAAGTTCAACCATCGACATAAATAAAATCACAAATGTACCTCATAAGCATTTGCAATTTTCACAAACAACTTCTTCGATTCTGGATCAGGATTTTTATCTGGATGACTACATCAGACATAAAAATTAGGATAATGTCGACCAAAATTCATACATTACACCAGAACCAACAGAAAGAGACTCACTGCTTAAGCGACAGCTTGTAGTAGGCTTTCTTAATCTCAGAGGGATTGGCACTTTGAGAAACCCTGCGGAATTTTCGCCACAAACCTTGAGCTGATAGCTGCAAATCACAACCCAACCAAACAAAAATATGAAGAGGCAGACAAGAATATTGTATCGAGTCAAATGCATCATAGTTTCAGCCACCCAAGAAGTTCGAAATACTTCAATATAAACAAACTATAACAATTTTAAACAGCATCTCCCAAGTCATCCTAGTAACTTATTCCAAATTTCCTTCACACACTCACAATAACTTAAAAACATCCCAAAATATAGCTCATACGCTTACTCAAAAGCCAAATTCAAACATCACACTTCATCATGGTAGCACATATTATCAGATAAGAACACTATAACTAACGTTAAAGTTTAAACCTTTCCCACAAATACCTGAGTTAAATTTCTACACATAAAAGGATCACAAACCGAAAACTCTACGTCATAAACCCAAGTAAGAAGACAACATACAACCATTATAATCAAGACATCAAAACACCATTAAATGCGCCAATTGACCAATAAACCAAACATTCATAACTCACTTCCCAAACTGCTGGCAATATCTCTTGCTCTCCCCTTCAAGCACCACCGCGCTCACATTAGCACACCTCAAACAAACCCGATGCCTCCTATGATACCCCTTAAGCTCGCTAATACCCGCCTCACACCCCGGCTCCTGACACCACGCCGGAGCCCCGCTGCCAACCCTCACAACCCGCGTCTGGCATGATCTTTACCCCCCTGAGACCAGAAATTCAAATCATATGTGGATGCATTCAACTGATATCTGAGAAATAATAGCAGAAAAAGTTAAAGTATATTACAGTATCCTACTGTCTAATCACCTGGCCTCGTGTTCTGAATTGACCATTTGGTAGAAGAAGGTTGATGTTGTTGCTGCCGATATAATCTTGAGCCATGCCTATTATTGTACCAGCAAGACTCTGCTCCCCATGATGGTAAGCCGAATGCTCTGACAAATAACCCGAGAATTGAGCAACTTTCGCTTCCTTAATAAAATTCCTCTTAAAAGAACAGAATAGGATCTTTCTTTGACTAGGTTTCAATCCATCAATCATTGAGGGGATTGATCTCTGAACATCAGCCATTGAGAAGAATATAAGTTCCTTATGGACAAAGTCACTATACTTGACATGCTCGGCTACATCACCCAGGTAAGTGCCAGGCTGAGAAATAGGAAACAAAATACATTATCAGAAAATACAGCATTAGAGTGTTCAAGTAATCAGATTCTAATTATGGAACGCTCATCTACTCGCAAGTCCCAAAGTTACCATGTAATAGTTGAAGAATGAGCCATTATTCTGGACAAATCTAGCCACTACAAAAGCCATGTCTTCAGTTGGTCGGTGAGGAACCGGGCCACCAAATTGTGAAGTTTAAGTTATTACCAGCCAGTCCAGGCTTCAGTCCACATTTTCGGTTTATTGGGCCTGTTAGGACGGAAGCCTTCACAGTAGAAACCGTTACATGTATCTATATGTAAGAATGAAATAATGAATTACTACAGATACTTTATAACAGGAAATGGAGCAAACCTGTATTCCATAAAAGCTCTTAGCTAACAACTAATTCAAAACATCACCATCATAACTTGTTTATATTATATACTAATTTCTCACTTTGTTTCATTATACTTTGAATTACTTAAGCTATTAGTCATTCTCTCTATTATAAGGGAAAAAAATTATTACCTGTCAATTAATCAAGAATCTGAATTAAATTTCGAGTTCAAAACACACAAGAAACATACAAAAATCGTTACATTTTTTTCGTAAAGGATTAATAGTTTAGAGGGTATACGAGGCATCTAATATAGTCGAGAGATGTAACGTGTGTTATAAACCAAAAAAGACAACAAAATGGAGGTCCATACCCCCCTTATCTCACTCCACCCCACCCCACTCGCCTACCAAAAAGGGTAAGTAGAAAATGAAACAAAGCAAAAAACATTGAAAAAGACTTTGGAAACATAGAAAATTCATACAATTGGATCAGGAGCGGTTTCTTGTTTGCACATGATCCATGGAACACCAGTATTAAGCCCCACAACCATTTTTGCAGCCCATGCAGAGTAGGCTTTACCAGGAGCACCAATTTCCCACTCTACTGGTCCATATTCATTCTCTATCTGCAACATCCTCATTCACAAGATTGATTAAATATATGAAGAAAAAAAGTTGACAAATTTGGGATAAAATTAGATAAGTTCATAAAAAAAAGACTAGTTTTCAACCTGAGACATGATTATTGGCCCTTCTTGAGGCTCAAAGAGTTTTTCTGACTTCATCATACTGACTATTTTTTGGACAAATCCTTGCATAGCCACCTTCATAGTCAACCAGTAACCACCCAACCATCAATTGAAAACGAAGAAATTCACAAAATTTAACTCGCATACTCAATAAACTATATAAACGTAATCAAACCTTGAAAGGCTGATTTTCTGTTCTGAATTCCATTCCTGGTACATATTTTAGCCAAACTGGGAATCAGAAAACAGAGGATATACAATCAGTCATCATGAAACCTCAAGATAAATACAATTTCATTAATTTCATTAAATACGTGGGCTGCAAATCCCCACGTAGAGAGACGCCGGAGTCGCCGCCGCCGTCAGTTCCTCCTAATTAACAAAAAAACAGAAAAAAAACGCAACAGTAACAACAAAATTTTTCGCAAAATCTGCGTGATTAATCAGGCGTTATCTGGTAAAATTAGATCGGATGTTGGAATGGAATGAAGATGAATCGGGAGTGATGAGAGATGCGGGATTGAAACCTAGGAGAGAAACTATGGCGACTTTGGAGAGGCGGGATTGAGAGATTTGGGGATTTCCAGAGGCGGGCTTTGGGGACTACACTGAAATTTCGTTTAAAGGGTGCTAAAATATGCCTATGATTTCGGGGAGAGAATTAGGCCCCAAGGGACGCCCCCGTCTTTTTTTTTTAGGGATATAACCCTCAATTTCTTTTTCCTTTTTCTTTCCCTAATATTTTTTAATGTGGCATCTTTACATACTAATCAAGTTGCAATTAACTAGTTTTGTAAAAGGAAAAAACTTTAAGGGCCCTTTGGCAAATAAAATAAATTTATAAGTTATAACAAAATCAAAAACCCTAAATCTAACATTTTTCCTTCCTTTCCTCTTCATCTCTTATCCGGTCGATTTTCTTCGCCGACATCCCCCAGATCTGTCTCTCTTTGTTCGCCTCATCTGAATATATTTCCTTTCTCCTCTTGTCGCCGTCGCCGCTGCTTTGGAAAGCATTTTATTGATCTTGCCAAACTTTAAATAATAATGGTGGTATTGATGGTTCGGTGTTTGTATCTTAACACCGAATCATCAATATCAACTGTATTATTTATTCTAGTTTGAAGACAACAATAACACATAGAGAAATGAAGTTGAAGAAATTGAAATTGAACCGACAAAATCAGGTTGTAATCTATTATTTAACAGAACTTACAATGTAGATCAGCTTCTTGAGTAAATTCGAGTGCGCGATTCCATTAATCGAGCATGCGATTCAAGTTATTGAAAAAAATCTATTTATCACTAAATTCAATGAATGGCGTGCTGTGATTAGATTCATTTAAGTGTGCTATAGCTCTCACCGACCTGTGCATAGACTGTCTCAAGTCTGCCCATTGAACGGACATATTGGGAATGCAAAGATCCGTGAGAGCTAAAACACATATAAATCAATAAAAATAATCTACCGTACGAGATATGTTGTGAGGATGAGCTTGGTAATTGGACTATTTGAAGAAAGAATTGGGGCTGCATGCATTCAATTAAGTTAGTTAACAATGCATTAATTATTTTGACGATTGGTTGACAATGCATTCAATACTATGACGATTGATTTGGCAATGCAATCAATCTAGCTATTCATGAAATCAATTGCGTGATTAGTAAAAAAATAAATCAAATAAATAACTCGAAATAAATCACGCAAGCGATTCTTCATCTATGTCAAATTTAGGGTGTAGGGTAAAAAAAAAAAAAAATAACTCGATATAGATGAAGAATCGCTTGCGGGATTCATTAAATCGCTTGCGTGATGATGAATTCGATTATATCAAATTTAGGGTTTAGGGTAAAAATAAATCAAAATAATATTTAAATAAAATAAATAACAATATATAAATGAAGAATCGCTTGCGTGATTTATTTGGAATTGGGTTTTTTACAGGAAAAACTAGGGCTACATGAATTCAGTATTTTTCGGTTCGTAAGTGGAATTCGATTATATCAAATTTAGGGTGTAGTGTGAAATCAAAAAAAAAAATAACTCGATATAGATGAAGAATCGCTTGCGGGATTCATTAAACCGGTTGCGCGATGATGAATTCGATTATATCAAATTTAGGGTAAAAATAAATCAAAATAATATTTAAATAAAATAAATAACAAGATATAACTGAAGAATCGCTTGCACGATTTATTTGGAATTGGGTTTTTTTACAGGAAAAACTAGGGCTATATGCATTCAGTATTTTTCGGTTCGTAAGTGGAAAATGCATTCGATTAGATCAAATTTAGGGTGTAGGGTAAAATTAAAAAATAAAATTAACTCGATATAGATGAAGAATCGCTTGCGGGATTCATTAAATCGGTTGTGCGATGATGAATTCAATTATATCAAATTTAGGATTTAGGGTAAAAATAAATCAAAATAATATTTAAATAAAATAAATAACAAGATATAACTGAAGAATCGCTTGCGCGATTTATTTGGAATTGGGTTTTTTTACAGGAAAAACCAGGGCTACATGCATTCAGTATTTTTCGGTTCTTGAGTGGAAAATGCATTCGATTAGATCAAATTTAGGGTATAGGGTAAAATTAAAAAAAAAATAATTGGATGTAGGCACAAAATCAAATGAGCGATTCATTAAATCGAGTCCGCGATTCACTTAAAAAAATAAGTAATCCCATTTAGCTCAAAAATCGAGGGAGCGATTCTATAAATCGAGTGAGCGATTCATTTAAAAAATAAATAATTGGATATAGGCACAAAATCAAAGAGCGATTCATTAAATCGAGTGCGCGATTTATTTGGGAACTAAATTATTTATATGAACAATTAGGGATATATGCATTCAATTATTTCTGAATTAATTCAAATCATAAACACATAAATACAAATTTCAACATTTTAATTTTTTTCTGTAAATTAAATAAAATAATGAACATGTAAATACAAATTTCAACATTTTTTTTCTTTTTGCTGCTATAGATTATTAGATAGTATACTATATCAGCATCACCATCACGTATTTGAAGTTGACCCAGACCACAGGAGTGGGGCTTGAAGTCGAGCATCTAAGGATTGGGCTTCATGAGCAACGTACAATTGTTAATACAACAGTAAGATACGTATTGAGCTTCATGAACCCCAATCCTTAAACGCTAGAACTCCAAGCTCCAAAACGGTGATTTGTTTACGTCGTCTGCACATCTTTAATGGGCCGTATTTGATTGAAATAGCGTTTGAGCCAGAACAGGAGTGGAGCTTGAAGATGAAATATCGAGGATTATATTAAGATCATTCATGAAGCCCAATCCTCGACATTTCATCTCCAAGCTCAACTCCAAAACTAGTGGTTTGCTTTCGCGTTCGTCTGCCTCTGTTGAAGAAGAAGAAGAAAGAAAGAAGGGGAGAGAGAAAGCGACTAGGGTTTTGCTTGAAGGAAGGTGCGACTGGTAATTGGAGTATTTATAGAAAAATTTAGGGCTACATGCATTAAATTAAAAAAATAAATAATCCCATTTGCGTGATTCATTATATCTCTCGCGCGATACATTTAATCGCTCAAGCGATTTAATTATTACGATTAAATAATTAAAAAAATTATTTCGATTTAGAAGAAGAATCAATAGCGCGCGATCGATTAATTACTGAAAATAAATAAATAATATTTAAATAAAATAAATAACTAGAAGTAGATGAAGAATCGCTTGCGTGATTTATTAGGGAATTGTACATTTTATAGGAAAAAAATTAGGGCTACATGCATTCAACATTATTCGGTTCGTACTTTGCAGATGCATTTGACTATATCAAATTTTTAGGGTGTAGGGTAAAAATAAATCAAATAAATATTTAAATCAGATAAATAACTATATGTAGATGAATCGCTTGCGCGATTAATTAAATTTTTAGGGTAAAAATAAATCTATAAATATTTAAATCAAATAAATAACTAGATGTAGATGAAGAATAGCGCGCGCGATTCATTAAGGAATTGGACATAAATATTATGAATACATACTGTGGAACTTAAATATTGTATTTATCAACTCCAAAAAATATTTTGAATGCTAAACGTAACCTTAAAAAAGAGGTATTATCGTCATCCAGAATTTCCATCGGTTCCTCACGCATGAGAAGCTCAATGTAATATAAGGAATAGAGTCCACAATCGCCACTGAAAAAAAAAAATAATAGAAATTAAATAAAAATATAATAAAAAACTTTTAAGTTAGTAAATTTTATATGTACCTTCGTTTATTTTTTGGACACGGAGCAAGTTGCAACTTCCACATGTGGTTGAGGCTGTCACCTAAATGCTTGAACTTTCCTGTGTGGGCCAACAATTTGGGAAAGAAAACACACAGATGGTTCAAAGCAATTTGGTAATTCCTGTGGTCAAGGGAACCATCACCGCTGTCGTAAACTTTGATGACTCCCTCTTGGGGCAAAATCTCAATGGCCACCTAATGGGAATTTCCTACGTTGACTACGCCAAAAAATTTATTAGCTCCTTCCCATGCACGGCCATGCAAAAATGGTAGAAAACCAGTTGTATACGCCAGAACAGTGTCCTCCTTCCACTTGATGGGATTATTCCAGATCCTACGCATCACATCAAATAAATGCGAGGCAGTACGGAGGTCTTCTTTGGGTTCTTTCACAGACCTTGCACCCTTGGTACTCTTGGCAGCAACCCTAACTCCAGCTTTGGCACCCCTCAGAGCATTGGCAGCAGTATTTGGCTTATTTGTAATTATGATATTGCCATCTTCACCAATACCAATTGAATCTTCCTCTGTAATGAGCCCCCTTGATAGATAATAATTCGTTTTAAGATGTTGGAAGAAAGTCTCATCGAGAACCAAACAATCCTGAGCATATTGATCTGGGAGTCCTTTTTGTTTAAGCCTTATATTGGCCAAACACTCTTCCAAATGCTGCAACGAGTGAACCAAAATAATAACAATAAAAACAAGGATCATACATGTATTGACTAACATAAACTATATAAGAAATTTACGTCGGATATCAACCATTTCCCATTTCTGATGATGGTTAGGAAGAATTCCGCGCCAAAATCCTGACTTTGTCTAGGAATTCGGTCTCCCGGCTTTGCACTAAGAACCCAGTTGTATAAGTAGCTAGAACCAGATTTGTCCGTATTTTTGGATAACCATCTGTTGTCAGATTGAGAGATGGTTTTTGCGGTTTGCGGACAAGGCAGTTGGGGCTGAGTCGTTAAAGCCGGTGTTGCTTCTTTAGCCTTGACTCTAGCTCTGGCTCTAGCTGTGCAAATCCTCTTAAGTTGCTGCGTATACGGCGACAGGAGGTATGTGGGCCTTCTTTTATTTCTCTTTGGTCTTTGACGTTTAGACCCTTCAACCTCCTGCACCATTACACTACGGCCTGCTTGGTCTTGCTTTTCCTTCCCCAAATGCTACCATATTTTCTCAACAGTTGCCTTCACAGATTCAGAATTAGCTTCAGCTTGGTCTTGTTTTTCCTTCTCCAAATGCAGCCATATTTTCTCAACAGTTGCATTCAAAGATCCAGAATTAGCTTCAGCTTGGTCTTGTTTTTCCTTCTCCAAATGCAGCCATATTTTCTCAACAGTTGCATTCAAAGATTCAAAATTAGCTTCAGTTTGGTCTTGTTTTTCCTTCTCCAAATGCAGCCATATTTTCTCAACAGTTGCATTCAAATATTCAGAATTAGCTTCCGCTTTCTGGATAAACTGTTGAATTTCAAAAGGTATTTGCAATGCAGTAGCAGGTGATGTGGCATTTGGGGGTAGGGTGTCAGGTGCTGTGGCAGTTGGGGGTGCGGTTCCCCAATCAATTGTAGCGGCAGGTGGTGATGTAGTTGGATGTGATGATGAGGGCAACCAATCCATGTTAGAATTCATGAGATTATCATCTTCTTGGACTGGAGGGGCATTTGTTCTCGGGGGCAATTCATCCCCAATGATCAAACGGGTGCACCCTTTTGAACATTGATGTAGATAATCAATGGGTGCATCCTCTTCTTCTAAACTTGTTTGTTCATGAAGGTCCCTGATATAACTTATATTCTTTTCACTGCTGGAGGGAAACAAAAATGGATGTACCTGATCCTGTTACATCAAAAAATAATAAATGTTAAAGATATTCAGTGATCCATGCCAAAGAAAATTATATAAATTTTGTTCAAACCTCAGGTCCATGGTTATTTATCTTTTGCTGCAGTTCTTCAATATCAATTGGGTTCCCTCTACTGTGCAGCCATCTGAACATCCTGGGGAATGACAGTTTGGACATGTGGGAATCTTCAGGGACTAGCCCGCCCCCATAAGAACTTGCTATCGTTGGACACATTTCGTAAGCCCACGCCTAAAAGGAACAAACAGCAAAAAAGATGTATTATAGATTTTGTTTCGTTAAAATCGCGTGAGCGATTCAACAAATCGCGTGAGCGATTTAACTGAATAAGAAAATTGAATTGCAGAGAAATATGATGATCATAATCACCTGTCAGGCCCATGGAAAACCTGAAACATGATAGGTCTTCACTTTAGAGTCATCTTCTGTAGGGGGCAGCCATTTAGCAATATCCTTTTCCCTTTTTTTTTATTGATGCCATTGTCACATTGAATGACAATAGTCCCCAAGGATATGAATAAAAAAAATCTAAATCACTGGCAAAACAAATATAATCCCTATTTACAACTCTTCCTTTTTCAATACCCAGCAAAATGTTTTGTACAAAAAGCACATGGGCTATCTTCAAACGATCCTCCACCGTAATCTTTTTATTGAATAATAACTTTTCAAATTCAGTATCCTTCACTTTGGATTTCCATTTCTTTTGGAGGATCCTCTTAAGAAAATCCTCAGCATTATTTATAACACTCAACTCATCAGCTCTATTGGGCATCTTACCAGCACCACAATAAAGCCCAGTGACAAGAGCAAACTCCCTTAAGCCAAACCTAACTGGCTTTTGTCCTATCAAGACCCACAACTCATGTTTTTTCTTGGTGGGTAGGGAGTATATCATAAGATAATGAAGCGGTCGAAGGCAGTTCTTGGGTATATTTTCTAAATACTCATTCGAAATTTATTTCGTTCTTTTCAAGGAATTCTTTTACTGGGGAAAGACGCTCCCATGATGACCGGACTGTGATCCTCACAGTTGTAGAGAAGAAGTACCTTTCCCAGAAAGGGCGCATGTTGAATTTTGAAAAATCAATGCTCCGGGTGACCTCTTCTTCATATCCTACCCGTAACTCCTCGTCATCATCCTCCGCATCATCAAATAACCCCGTCATACCCATATTGTTCGAATGCCTTCGCTTACTCCTATTTTCCCGTATGTAGAAGGTCCCTTCTGCAGATTCTTCATCTCCAGTTTGTTCATCATCTCTAAACTCCTGAAATGTATCAAAATACCGTTTGTAAATAGAAAATATTTGAAATATATAAAAGGAGCCATTTTTATCGCGTACGCGACTCAATCAATCGATTAAGCGACTAAGAGATTTTTTCGAAATAAACAACCAAAAATACAGTATATAAACAAGAGAACATAGTATCAAGTCCAGAACAAAAATGGAAAACAAAAAACAAAGAACCATTATGCTGTATTCGGCCTCTTGGGATATCTGCATGGGATCAATAGTGTCTTCTCCTTCCCTTACGGGGCTTTGGTTTGCTCCTGCTTATGACATCTTGTTTGGTTGATCGAAAAATGTGATAATACTCTGAATACGGGAGAGAAAATGGATGAAAACCCTAGTTCTTTTGCTGGTGAGGAAGATGAAGAAGAAGAAGGAGAACAATCCTGTCCTTTTACCTTTTTCCTCTTTCTCGCTAAAGTTGCTTATAACTGTTATCAAATTAATTAATGACGTGATTGGTTTGACTCATGTGGTGATATATATATTAAATATAAATAACTGTTAGACAAAAAAAAACTTAATAAAATATACACAATGTTCGTCGCCTTATCCGACATGTATATTACAAGAGCGATATTTTTTTTTTAAATTATTATTTTCGAGTATTTGATTATTTAAATAAAGTTGTTAGCTAGGGACTAACAAAATAATATAAAACCATGATAAGTGTGACCTAGATTAAGAATCGCTTGAGCGATTTAATAATTTTTGTAGCCAAATTCAAGTTCCATGATGTGTGTAATGGCCAACAACCTTAGGAGACATGAATCAAATTTGTAATGGGATCATTGTATAATTGGTTATGCCCAAGCTTGATTTGAATGTATCAATCACAATGTTTTCTACATGGTAACAAAGATGATGTTAAGATTTATT
Organism: Lantana camara; assembly: GCA_037501455.1. Classification (NCBI taxonomy): domain Eukaryota; kingdom Viridiplantae; phylum Streptophyta; class Magnoliopsida; order Lamiales; family Verbenaceae; genus Lantana; species Lantana camara. The sequence goes on along the minus strand of CM074863.1, from coordinate 18,154,213 downwards.
TGGGATTATGACTTAGCTTTGCAATACATCATACCCCACGGAGAAGAATCATGATGGGGGTCACATCATACGCAAAAGAAACATGCTAGGGGACTAACAAAATAATAAAAAACAATAATAAGTGTGACCTAGATTAAGAATCGCCTAAGCGATTCATCAAGTCGCGTGAGCGATTTCATAATTTTTGTGGCCAAATTCAAGTTCCATGATGTGTGTAATGGCCAACAACCTTAGGAGACATGAATCAAATTTGTAATGGGATCATTGTATAATTGGTTATGCCGAAACTTGATTTGAATGTATTAATCACAATGTTTTCTACATGGTAACAAAGATAACGTTAAGATTTGTTTGGGATTATGATTTAGGTTTGCAATACATCATACCCCACGGAGAAGAATCACGATGGGGCTCATATCATACATAAACGAAACATGCTATGGGACTAACAAAATAATATAAAACAATAATAAGTACGATCTAGATTAAGAATCGGCTGAGCGATTTATCAAGTCGCATGAGCGATTTAATAATTTTGTGGCCAAATTCAAGTTCCATGATGTGTGTAATGGCCAATAACCTTAAGTGACTTGAATCAAATTTGTAATGGGATCATTTTATAATTGGTTTTGCCCAAGCTTGATTTGAATGTATCAATCACAATGTTTTCTGCATGGTAACAAAGATGATGTTAAGATTTCTTTGGGATTATGACTTAGGTTTGCAATACATCATACCCCACGAAGAAGAATCACGATGGGGCTCATATCATATGCAAAAGAAACATGCTAGGGGACTAACAAAATAATATAAAACAATAATAAGTGCGACCTAGATAAAGAATCACCTGAGCGAATCATCAAGTCGCGTGAGCGATTTAATAATTTTTGTGATCAAATTCAAGTTCCATGATGTGTGTAATGGCCAACAACCTTAGAAGACATGAATCAAATTTGTAATGGCATCATTGTATAATTGGTAATGCCCAAGCTTGATTTGAATGTATCAATCACAATGTTTTCTACATGGTAACAAAGATGATGTTAAGATTTGTTTGTGATTATGACTTAGGTTTGCAAGACATCATACCCCACGGAGAAGAATCACGATGGGTCTCAGATCATACGTAAAAGAAACATGCTAGGGGACTAACAAAATAATATAAAACAATAATAAGTGCGATCTAGATTAAGAATCGGCTGAGCGATTCATTAAGTCGCGTGAGCGATTTAATAATTTTTGAGGCCAAATTCAAGTTCCATGATGTGTGTAATGGCCGACAACCTTAGGAGACTTGAATCAAATTTGTAATGGGATCAATGTATAATTGGTTATACCCAAGCTTGATTTGAATGTATCAATCACAATGTTTTCTACAAGGTAACAAAGATGCCGTTAAGATTTGTTTGGGATTATGACTTAGGTTTGCAATACATCATACCCCACGAAGAAGAATCACGATGGGGCTCATATCATACGCAAAAGAAACATGCTAGGGGACAAACAAAATAATATAAAACAATAATAAGTGCGATCTAGATTAAGAATCGCCTGAGCGATTCATCAAGTCGCGTGAGCGATTTAATAATTTTTGAAGCCAAATTCAAGTTCCATGATGTGTGTAATGGCCGACAACCTTAGGAGACTTGAATCAAATTTGTAATGGGATCAATGTATAATTGGTTATGCCCAAGCTTGATTTGAATGTATCAATCACAATGTTTTCTACATGGTAACAAAGATGACGTTAAGTTTTGTTTGAGATTATGACTTAGGTTTGCAATACATCATACCCCACGGAGAAGAATCACGATGGGGCTCATATCATTCGCGAAAGAAATATGCTAGGGGACTAACAAAATAATATAAAATAATAATAAGTGCGATCTAGATTAAGAATCGCCTGAGCGATTCATCAAGTCGCTTGAGCGGTTTAATAATTTTTGTGGCCAAATTCAAGTTCCATGATGTGTGTCATTACACCAACAACCTTAGGAGACTTGAATCAAATTTGTAATGGGATCATTGTATAATTGGTTATGCCCGAGCTTGATTTGAATGTATCAATCACAATGTTTTCTACATGGTAACAAAGATGGCGTTAAGATTTGTTTGGGATTATGACTTAGGTTTGCAATACCTCATACCCCACGGAGAAGAATCACGATGGGGCTCATATCATACGCATAAGCAACATGCTAATGGACTAACAAAATAATATAAAACGATAATAAGTGCGATCTAGATTAAGAATCGGCTGAGCGATTCGTCAAGTCGCGTGAGCGATTTAATAATTTTTGAGGCCAAATTCAAGTTCCATGATGTGTGTAATGGCCGACAACCTTAGGAGACTTGAATCAAATTTGTAATGGGATCAATGTATAATTGGTTATGCCCAAGCTTGATTTGAATGTATCAATCACAATGTTTTCTACATGGTAACAAAGATGACGTTAAGTTTTGTTTGAGATTATGACTTAGGTTTGCAATACATCATACCCCACGGAGAAGAATCTCGATGGGGCTCATATCATATGCAAAAGAAAATTCTAGGGGACTAACAAAATAATATAAAACAATAATAAGTGCGATCTAGATTAAGAATCGCCTGAGCGATTCATTAACTCGCGTGAGCGGTTTCATAATTTTTGTGGCCAAATTCAAGTTCCATGATGTGTGTAATGGCCAACAACCTTAGGAGACTTGAATCAAATTTGTAATGGGATCATTGTATAATTGGTTATGCCCGAACTTGATTTGAATGTATCAATCACAATGTTTTCTACATGGTAACAAATATGACGTTAAGATTTGTTTGGGATTGTGACTTAGGTTTGCAATATATCATACCCCACGGAGAAGAATTACGATAGGGCTTATATCATTTGCGAAAGAAACATGCTAGGGGACTAACAAAATAATATAAAACAATAATAAGTACGATCTAGATTAAGAATCGCCTGAGCGATTCATCAAGTCGCGTGACCGATTTAATAATTTTTGTGGCCAAATTCAAGTTCCATGATGTGTGTAATGGCCAACAACCTTAGGAGACTTGAATCAAATTTGTAATGGGATCATTGTATAAGTGGTTATGCCCAAGCTTGATTTGAATGTATCAATCACAATGTTTTCTACATGGTAACAAAGATGACGTTAAGATTTGTTCGGGATTATGACTTAGGTTTGCAATACATCATACCCCACGGAGAAGAATCACGATGGGGCTCATATCATACGCAAAAGAAACATGCTAGGGGACTATCAAAATAATATAAAACAATAATAAGTGCGATCTAGATTAAGAATCGCCTGAGCGATTCATCAAGTCGAGTGAGCGATTTAATAATTTTTGTGGCCAAATTCAAGTTCCATGATGTGTGTAATGGCCAACAACCTTAGGAGACTTGAATCAAATTTGTAATGGGATCATTGTATAAGTGGTTATGCCCACTCTTGATTTGAATGTATCAATCACAATGTTTTCTACATGGTAACAAAGATGACGTTAAGATTTGTTTGGGATTATGACTTAGGTTTGCAATACATCATACCCCACGGAGAAGAATCACGATGGGGCTCATATCATACGCAAAAGAAACATGCTAGGGGACTATCAAAATAATATAAAACAATAATAAGTGTGATCTAGATTAAGAATCGCCTGAGCGATTCATCAAGTCGCGTGAGCGATTTAATAATTTTTGTGGCTAAATTCAAGTTCCATGATGTGTGTAATGCCCAACAACGTTAGGATACTTGAATCAAATTTGTAATGGGATCATTGTATAATTGGTTATGCCCGAGCTTGATTTGAATGTATCAATCACAATGTTTTCTACATGGTCACAAATATGACGTTAAGATTTGTTTGGGATTATGACTTAGGTTTGCAATACATCGCACCCCACGGAGAAGAATCACGATGGGGCTCATATCATACGCGAAACAAACATGCTAGGGGACTAACAAAATAATACAAAACAATAATAAGTGCGATCTATATTAAGAATCGGCTGAGCGATTCATCAAGTCGCGTGAGCGATTTAATAATTTTGTGGCCAAATTCAAGTTCCATGATGTGTGTAACGGCCAACAACCTTAGGAGACTTGAATCAAATTTGTTATGGGATCATTGTATAAGTGGTTATGCCCAAGCTTGATTTTAATGTATCAATCACAATGTTTTCTACATGGTAACAAAGATGACGTTAAAATTTGTTTGGGATTATGACTTAGGTTTGCAATACATCATACACCACGGAGAAGAATCACGATGGGGCTCATATCATACGCGAAAGAAACATGCTAGGGGATTAACAAAATAAAATAAAACAATAATAAGTGCGATCTAGATTAAGAATCGGCGGAGCGATTTGTCAAGTCGCGTGAGCGATTTAATAATTTTTGTGGCCAAATTCAAGTTCCATGATGTGTGTAATGAATGGCCAACAACCTTAGGAGACATGAATCAAATTTGTAATGGGATCATTGTATAATTGGTTATGCCCAAGCTTGATTTGAATGTATCAATCGCAATGTTTTCTACATGGTAACAAAGATGACGTTAAGATTTGATTGAGATTATGACTTAGGTTTGCAATACATCATACCCCACGGAAAAGAATCACGATGGGGCTCATATAACACATAAAAGAAACATGCTAGGGGACAAACAAAATAATATAAAACAATAATAAGTGCGATCTTGATTAAGAATCGGTTGAGCGATTCATCAAGTCGCGTGAGCGATTTAATAACTTTGTGGCCAAATTTAAGTTCCATGATGCATGTAATGGCCGACAACCTTAGGAGACTTGAATCAAATTTGTAATGAGATAATTGTATAATTGGTTATGCCCGAGCTTGATTTGAATGTATCAATCACAATGATTTCTACATGGTAACAAATATGACGTTAAGATATGTTTGGGATTATGACTTAGGTTTGCAATACATCAAACCCCACGGAGAAGAATCACGATGGGGCTCATATCATACGCAAAAGAAACATGCTAGGGGACTAACAAAATAATATGAAACAATAATAAGTGTGATCTAGATTAAGAATCGGCTGAGCGATTTATCAAGTCGCATGAGCGATTTAATAATTTTGTGGCCAAATTCAAGTTCCATGATGTGTGTAATGGCCAACAACCTTAGGAGACATGAATCAAATTTGTAATGGGATCATTGTATAATTGGTTATGCCCAAACTTGATTTGAATGTATCAATCACAATGTTTTATACATGGTAACAAAGATGATGTTAAGATTTGTTTGGGATTATGACTTAGGTCTGCAATACATCATATCCCATGGAGAAGAATCACGATGGGGCTCATATCATACGCAAGAGAAACATGCTAAGGGACTATCAAAATAATATAAAACAATAATAAGTGCGATCTAGATTAAGAATCGCCTGAGCGATTCATTAACTCGCACGAGCGATTTAATAATTTTTGTGGCCAAATTCAAGTTCCATGATGTGTGTAATGACCAACAACCTTAGGAGACTTGAATCAAATTTGTAATGGGATCATTGTATAATTGGTTATACCCAAGCTTGATTTGAATGTATCAATCACAATGTTTTCTACATGGTAACAAACATGACGTTAAGTTTTGTTTGAGATTATGACTTAGGTTTGCAATATATCATACCCCATGGAGAAGAATCTCGATGGGGCTCATATCATACGCAAAAGAAACATGCTAGGGGACTAACAAAATAATATAAAACAATAATAAGTGCGATCTAGATTAAGAATCGCCTGAGCGATTCATTAACTCGCGTGAGCGGTTTAATAATTTTTGTGGCCAAATTCAAGTTCCATGATGTGTGTAATGACCAACAACCTTAGGAGACTTGAATCAAATTTGTAATTGGATGATGTTAAGATTTGTTTCGGATTATGACTTAGATTTGCAATATATCATACCCCACGGAGAAGAATCACGATGGGGCTCATATCATTCGCGAAAGAAACATGCTAGGGGACTAACAAAATAATATAAAACAATAATAAGTACCATCTAGATTAAGAATTGCCTGAGCGATTCATCAAGTCGCGTGAGCGATTTAATAATTTTTGTGGCCAAATTCAAGTTCCATGATGTGTGTAATAGCCAACAACCTTAGGAGACTTGAATCAAATTTGTAATGGGATCATTGTATAAGTGGTTATGCCCAAGCTTGATTTCATTGTATCAATCACAATGTTTTCTACATGGTAACAAAGATGACGTTAAGATTTATTTGGGATTATGACTTAGGTTTGCAATACATCATACCCCACGGAGAAGAATCACGATGGGGCTCATATCATACGCACAAGAAACATGCTAGGGGACTATCAAAATAATATAAAACAATAATAAGTGCGATCAAGATTAAGAATCGCCTGAGAGATTCATCAAGTCGCGTGAGCGATTTAATAATTTTGTGGCCAAATTCAAGTTCCATGATGTGTGTAATGGCCAACAACCTTAGGAGACTTGAATCAAATTTGTAATGGGATCATTGTATAATTGGTTATGCCCAAGCTTGATTTGAATGTATCAATCACAATGTTTTATACATGGTAACATAGATGATGTTAAGATTTGTTTGGAATTATGACTTAGGTTTGCAGTACATCATATCCCATGGAGAAGAATCACGATGGGGCTCATATCATACGCAAGAGAAACATGCTAAGGGACTATCAAAATAATATAAAACAATAATAAGTGCGATCTAGATTAAGAATCGCCTGAGCGATTCATTAACTCGCGTGAGCGATTTAATAATTTTTGTGGCCAAATTCAAGTTCCATGATGTGTGTAATGGCCAACAACCTTAGGAGACTTGAATCAAATTTGTAATGGGATCATTGTATAATTGGTTATACCCGAGCTTGATTTGAATGTATCAATCACAATGTTTTCTACATGGTAACAAAGATGACGTTAAGTTTTGTTTGAGATTATGACTTAGGTTTGCAATACATCATACCCCATGGCGAAGAATCTCGATGGGGCTCATATCATACGCAAAAGAAACATGCTAGGGGACTAACAAAATAATATAAAATAATAATAAGTGCGATCTAGATTAAGAATCGCCTGAGCGATTCATCAAGTCGCGTGAGCGGTTTAATAATTTTTGTGGCCAAATTCAAGTTCCATGATGTATGTAATGACCAACAACCTTAGGAGACTTGAATCAAATTTGTAATTGGATGATGTTAAGATTTGTTTTGGATTATGACTTAGATTTACAATATATCATACCCCACGGAGAAGAATCACGATGGGGCTCATATCATTCGCGAAAGAAACATGCTAGGGGACTAACAAAATAATATAAAACAATAATAAGTACCATCTAGATTAAGAATTGCCTGAGCGATTCATCAAGTCGCGTGAGCGATTTAATAATTTTTGTGGCCAAATTCAAGTTCCATGATGTGTGTAATGGCCAACAAACTTAGGAGACTTGAATCAAATTTGTAATGGGATCATTGTATAATTGGTTATGCCCAAGCTTGATTTGAATGTATCAATCACAATGTTTTCTACATGGTAACAAATATAACGTTAAGATTTGTTTGGGATTATGACTTAGGTTTGCAATACATCATACCCCACGAGAAGAATCACGATGGGGCTCGTATCATACGCAAAAGAAACATGCTAGGGGACTATCAAAATAATAAAAAACAATAATAAGTGCGATCTAGATTAAGAATCGGCTGAGCAATTTATCAAGTCGCGTGAGCGATTTAATAATTTTGTGGCCAAATTCAAGTTCCATGATGTGTGTAATCGCCAACAACCTTAGGAGACTTGAATCAAATTTGTAATGGGATCATTGTATAATTGGTTATGCCCAAGCTTGATTTGAATGTATCAATCACAATGTTTTCTAAATGTTAACAAAGATGACGTTAAGATTTATTTGGGATTATGACTTAGGTTTGCAATACATCATACCCCACGGTGAAGAATCACGAAGGGGCTCATATCATACGTAAAAGAAACATGCTAGGGGACTATCAAAATAATAAAAAACAATAATAAGTGCGATCTAGATTAAGAATCGCCTGAGCGATTCATCAAGTCACTTGAGCGGTTTAATAATTTTTGTGGCCAAATTCAAGTTCCATGATGTGTGTAATGACCAACAACCTTAGGAGACTTGAATCAAATTTGTAATGGGATCATTATATAATGGGTTATGCCCAAGCTAGATTTGAATGTATCAATCACAATGTTTTCTACATGGTAACAAATATGACGTTAAGATTTGTTTGGGATTATGACTTAGGTTTGCAATACATCATACCCCACGGAGAAGAATCACGATGGCGCTCATATCATACGCAAAAGAAACATGCTAGGGGACAAACAAAATAATATAAAACAATAATAAGTGCGATCTAGATTAAGAATCAACTGAGCGATTCATTAACTCGCGTGAGCGGTTTAATAATTTTTGTGGCCAAATTCTAGTTCCATGATGTGTGTAATGACCAACAACCTTAGGAGACTTGAATCAAATTTGTAATTGGATGATGTTAAGATTTGTTTGGGATTATGACTTAGGTTTGCAATACATCATACCCCACGGAGAAGAATCACGATGGGGCTCATATCATTCGCGAAAGAAACATGCTAGGGGACTAACAAAATAATATAAAACAATAATAAGTACCATCTAGATTAAGAATTGCCAGAGCGATTCATCAAGTCGCGTGAGCGATTTAATAATTTTTGTGGCCAAATTCAAGTTCCATGATGTGTGTAATGACTGACAACCTTAGGAGACTTGAATCAAATTTGTAATGGGATCATTGTGTAATTGGTTATGTCCAAGCTTGATGTGAATGTATCAATCACCATCTTTTCTACATGGTAACAAAGATGACGTTAAGATTTATTTGGGATTATGACTTAGGTTTGCAATACATCATACCCCACGGAGAAGAATCACGATGGGGCTCATATCATACGCAGAAACATGCTAGGGGACTATCAAAATAATATAAAACAATAATAAGTGCGATCTAGATTAAGAATCGCCTGAGCGATTCATCAAGTCGCGTGTGCGGTTTAATAATTTTTGTGGCCAAATTGAAGTTCCATGATGTGTGTAATAACCAACAACCTTAGGAGACTTGAATCAAATTTGTAATGGGATCATTGTATAATTGGTTATGCCCAAGCTTGATTTGAATGTATCAATCACAATGTTTTCTACATGGTAACAAATATGACGTTAAGATTTGTTTGGGATTATGACTTAGGTTTGCAATACATCATACCCCACGGAGAAGAATCACGATGGGGCTCGTATCATACGTAAAAGAAACATGCTAGGGGACTATCAAAATAATATAAAACAATAATAAGTGCGATCTAGATTAAGAATCGGCTGAGCGATTTATCAAGTCGCGTGAGCGATTTAATTATTTTGTGGCCAAATTCATGTTCCATGATGTGTGTAATGGCCAACAACCTTAGGAGACTTGAATCAAATTTGTAATGGGATCATTGTATAATTGGTTTTGCCCGAGCTTGATTTGAATGTATCAATCACAATGTTATCTACATGGTAACAAATATGACGTTAAGATTTGTTTGGGATTATGACTTAGGTTTGCAATACATCATACCCCACGGAGAAGAATCACGATGGGGCTCATATCATACGCGAAAGAAACATGCTAGGGGACTAACAAAATAAAATAAAACAATAAAAAGTACGGTCTAGATTAAGAATCGGCTGAGCTATTTGTTAAGTCGCGTGATCGATTTAATAATTTTGTGGCCAAATTCAAGTTCCATGATGTGTGCAATGGCCAACAACCTTAGGAGACTTGAATCAAATTTGTAATGGGATCATTGTATAAGTGGTTATGCCCATGCTTGATTTGAATGTATCAATCACAACGATTTCTACATGGTAACAAAGATGACGTTAAGATTTGTTTGGGATTATGAATTAGGTTTGCAATACATATTACCCCACGGAGAAGAATCACGAAGGGGCATATATCATACGCAAAAGAAACATGCTAGGGGACTATCAAAATAATATAATACAATAATAAGTACGATCTAGATTAAGAATCGCCTGAACGATTCATCATGTCGCGTGAACGATTTAATAATTTTTGTGGCCAAATTCAAGTTCCATGATGTGTATAATGGCCAACAACCTTAGGAGACTTGAATCAAATTTGTAATGGGATCATTGTATAATTGGTTATGCCCAAGCTTGATTTGAATGTATCAATTACAATGTTTTCTACATGGTAACAAATATGACGTTAAGATTTGTTTGGGATTATGACTTAGGTTTGCAATACATCATACCCCACGGAGAAGAATCACCATGGGGCTCATATCATACGCGAAAGAAACATGCTAGGGTACTAACAAAATAATATAAAACAATAATAAGTGCGATCTAGATTAAGAATCGCCTGAGCGATTCCTTAACTCGCGTAAGCGGTTTAATAATTTTTGTGGCCAAATTCAAGTTCCATGATGTGTGTAATGGCCAACAACCTTAGGAGACTTGAATCAAATTTGTAATGGTATCATTGTATAATTGGTTATGCCCGAGCTTGATTTGAATGTATCAATCACAATGTTTTCTACATGGTAACAAATATGACGTTAAGATTTGTTTGGGATTATGACTTAGGTTTGCAATACATCGTAGCCCACGGAGAAGAATCTCGACGGGGCTCATATCATACGCAAAAGAAACATGCTCGGGGACTAACAAAATAATATAAAACAATAATAAGTACCATCTAGATTAAGAATTGCCTGAGCGATTCATCAAGTCGCGTGAGCGATTTAATAATTTTTGTGGCCAAATTCAAGTTCCATGATGTGTGTAATGGCCAACAACCTTAGGAGACTTGAATCAAATTTGTAATGGGATCATTGTATAATTGGTTATGCCCGAGCTTGATTTGAATGTATCAATCACAATGTTTTCTACATGGTAACAAATATGACGTTAAGATTTGCTTGGGATTATGACTTAGGTTTGCAATACATCATACCCCACGGAGAAGAATCACGATGGGGCTCATATCATTCGCGAAAGAAACATGCTAGGGGACTAACAAAATAAAATAAAACAATAATAAGTACGATCTAGATTAAGAATCGGCTGAGCGATTTGTCAAGTCGCGTGATCGATTTAATAATTTTGTGGCCAAATTCAAGTTCCATGATGTGTGTAATGGCCAACAACCTTAGGAGACTTGAATCAAATTTGTAATGGGATCATTGTATAATTGGTTATGCCCGAGCTTGATTTGAATGTATCAATCACAATGTTTTCTACATGGTAACAAATATGACGTTAAGATTTGTTTGGGATTATGACTTAGGTTTGCAATACATCATACACCACGGAGAAGAATCACGATGGGGCTCATATCATACGCGAAAGAAACATGCTAGGGGACTAACAAAATAATATAAAACAATAATAAGTACGATCTAGATTAAGAATCGCCTGAGCGATTCATCAAGTCGCATGAGCGATTTAATAATTTTGTGGCCAAATTCAAGTTCCATGATGTGTGTAATGGCCAACAACCTTAGGAGACTTGAATCAAATTTGTAATGGGATCATTGTATAATTGGTTATGCCCGAGCTTGATTTGAATGTATCAATCACAATGTTTTCTACATGGTAACAAATATGACTTTAAGATTTGCTTGGGATTATGACTTAGGTTTGCAATACATCATACCCCACGGAGAAGAATCACGATGGGGCTTATATCATACGCGAAAGAAACATGCTAGGGGACTAACAAAATAATATAAAACAATAATAAGTGCGATTTATATTAAGAATCGCCTGAGCGATTCATTAACTCGCGTAAGCGGTTTAATAATTTTTGTGGCCAAATTCAAGTTCCATGATGTGTGTAATGGCCAACAACCTTAGGAGACTTGAATCAAATTTGTAATGGGATCATTGTATAATTGGTTATGCCCGAGCTTGATTTGAATGTATCAATCACAATGTTTTCTACATGGTAACAAATATGACGTTAAGATTTGCTTGGGATTATGACTTAGGTTTGCAATACATCATACCCCACGGAGAAGAATCACGACGGGGCTCTTATCATACGCGAAAGAAACATGCTAGGGGACTAACAAAATAATATAAAACAATAATAAGTGCGATCTAGATTAAGAATCGCCTGAGCGATTCATCAAATCGCATGAGCGATTTAATAATTTTTGTGGCCAAATTCAAGTTCCATGATGTGTATAATGGCCAACAACCTTAGGAGACTTGAATCAAATTTGTAATGGGATCATTGTATAATTGGTTATGCCCAAGCTTGATTTGAATGTATCAATCACAATGTTTTCTACATGGTAACAAATATGACGTTAAGATTTGTTTGGGATTATGACTTAGGTTTGCAATACATCATACCCCACGGAGAAGAATCACCATGGGGCTCATATCATACGCGAAAGAAACATGCTAGGGTACTAACAAAATAATATAAAACAATAATAAGTGCGATCTAGATTAAGAATCGCCTGAGCGATTCATCAAGTCGCATGAGCGATTTAATAATTTTGTGGCCAAATTCAAGTTCCATGATGTGTGTAATGGCCAACAACCTTAGGAGACTTGAATCAAATTTGTAATGGTATCATTGTATAATTGGTTATGCCCGAGCTTGATTTGAATGTATCAATCACAATGTTTTCTACATGGTAACAAATATGACGTTAAGATTTGTTTGGGATTATGACTTAGGTTTGCAATACATCGTAGCCCACGGAGAAGAATCTCGACGGGGCTCATATCATACGCAAAAGAAACATGTTAGGGGACTAACAAAATAATGTAAAACAATAATAAGTACCATCTAGATTAAGAATTGCCTGAGCGATTCATCAAGTCGCGTGAGCGATTTAATAATTTTTGTGGCCAAATTCAAGTTCCATGATGTGTGTAATGGCCAACAACCTTAGGAGACTTGAATCAAATTTGTAATGGGATCATTGTATAATTGGTTATGCCCGAGCTTGATTTGAATGTATCAATCACAATGTTTTCTACATGGTAACAAAAATGACGTTAAGATTTGCTTGGGATTATGACTTAGGTTTGCAATACATCATACCGCACGGAGAAGAATCACGATGGGGCTCATATCATACGCGAAAGAAACATGCTAGGGGACTAACAAAATAAAATAAAACAATAATAAGTACGATCTAGATTAAGAATCGGCTGAGCGATTTGTCAAGTCGCGTGATCGATTTAATAATTTTGTGGCCAAATTCAAGTTCCATGATGTGTGTAATGGCCAACAAGCTTAGGAGACTTGAATCAAATTTGTAATGGGATCATTGTATAATTGGTTATGCCCGAGCTTGATTTGAATGTATCAATCACAATGTTTTCTACATGGTAACAAATATGACGTTAAGATTTGTTTGGGATTATGACTTAGGTTTGCAATACATCATACCCCACGGAGAAGAATCACGATGGGGCTCATATCATACGCGAAAGAAACATGCTAGGGGACTAACAAAATAATATAAAACAATAATAAGTACGATCTAGATTAAGAATCGCCTGAGCGATTCATCAAGTCGCATGAGCGATTTAATAATTTTGTGGCCAAATTCAAGTTCCATGATGTGTGTAATGGCCAACAACCTTAGGAGACTTGAATCAAATTTGTAATGGGATCATTGTATAATTGGTTATGCCCGAGCTTGATTTGAATGTATCAATCACAATGTTTTCTACATGGTAACAAATATGACTTTAAGATTTGCTTGGGATTATGACTTAGGTTTGCAATACATCATACCCCACGGAGAAGAATCACGATGGGGCTTATATCATACGCGAAAGAAACATGCTAGGGGACTAACAAAATAATATAAAACAATAATAAGTGCGATTTATATTAAGAATCGCCTGAGCGATTCATTAACTCGCGTAAGCGGTTTAATAATTTTTGTGGCCAAATTCAAGTTCCATGATGTGTGTAATGGCCAACAACCTTAGGAGACTTGAATCAAATTTGTAATGGGATCATTGTATAATTGGTTATGCCCGAGCTTGGTTTGAATGTATCAATCACAATGTTTTCTACATGGTAACAAATATGACGTTAAGATTTGCTTGGGATTATGACTTAGGTTTGCAATACATCATACCCCACGGAGAAGAATCACGACGGGGCTCTTATCATACGCGAAAGAAACATGCTAGGGGACTAACAAAATAATATAAAACAATAATAAGTGCGATCTAGAATAAGAATCGCCTGAGCGAATCATCAAGTCGCATGAGCGATTTAATAATTTTTGTGGCCAAATTCAAGTTCCATGATGTGTATAATGGCCAACAACCTTAGGAGACTTGAATCAAATTTGTAATGGGATCATTGTATAATTGGTTATGCCCAAGCTTGATTTGAATGTATCAATCACAATGTTTTCTACATGGTAACAAATATGACGTTAAGATTTGTTTGGGATTATGACTTAGGTTTGCAATACATCATACCCCACGGAGAAGAATCACCATGGGGCTCATATCATACGCGAAAGAAACATGCTAGGGTACTAACAAAATAATATAAAACAATAATAAGTGCGATCTAGATTAAGAATCGCCTGAGCGATTCATCAAGTCGCATGAGCGATTTAATAATTTTGTGGCCAAATTCAAGTTCCATGATGTGTGTAATGGCCAACAACCTAAGGAGACTTGAATCAAATTTGTAATGGGATCATTGTATAATTGTTTATGCCCGAGCTTGATTTGAATGTATCAATCACAATGTTTTCTACATGGTAACAAATATGACGTTAAGATTTGTTTGGGATTATGACTTAGGTTTGCAATACATTGTAGCCCACGGAGAAGAATCTCGATGGGGCTCATATCATACGCAAAAGAAACATGCTAGGGGACTAACAAAATAATATAAAACAATAATAAGTGCGATCTAGATTAAGAATCGACTGAGCGATTCATTAACTCGCGTGAGCGGTTTAATAATTTTTGTGGCCAAATTCAAGTTCCATGATGTGTGTAATGACCAACAACCTTAGGAGAATTGAATCAAATTTGTAATTGGATGATGTTAAGATTTGTTAGGGATTATGACTTAGATTTGCAATATATCATACCCCACGGAGAAGAATCACAATGGGGCTTATATCATTCGCGAAAGAAACATGCTCGGGGACTAACAAAATAATATAAAATAATAATAAGTACCATCTAGATTAAGAATTGCCTGAGCGATTCATCAAGTCGCGTGAGCGATTTAATAATTTTTGTGGCCAAATTCAAGTTCCATGATGTGTGTAATGGCCAACAACCTTAGGAGACTTGAATCAAATTTGTAATGGGATCATTGTATAATTGGTTATGCCCGAGCTTGATTTGAATGTATCAATCACAATGTTTTCTACATGGTAACAAATATGACGTTAAGATTTGCTTGGGATTATGACTTAGGTTTGCATTACATCATACCCCACGGAGAAGAATCACGATGGGGCTCATATCATACGCGAAAGAAACATGCTAGGGGACTAACAAAATAAAATAAAACAATAATAAGTGCGATCTAGATTAAGAATCGGCTGAGCGATTTGTCAAGTCGCGTGATCGATTTAATAATTTTGTGGCCAAATTCAAGTTCCATGATGTGTGTAATGGCCAACAACCTTAGGAGACTTGAATCAAATTTGTAATGGGATCATTGTATAATTGGTTATGCCCGAGCTTGATTTGAATGTATCAATCACAATGTTTTCTACATGGTAACAAATATGACGTTAAGATTTGTTTGGGATTATGACTTAGGTTTGCAATACATCATACCCCACGGAGAAGAAATCACGATGGGGCTCATATCATACGCGAAAGAAACATGCTAGGGGACTAACAAAATTATATAAAACAATAATAAGTACGATCTAGATTAAGAATCGCTTGAGCGATTCATCAAGTCGCATGAGCGATTTAATAATTTTGTGGTCAAATTCAAGTTCCATGATGTGTGTAATGGCCAACAACCTTAGGAGACTTGAATCAAATTTGTAATGGGATCATTGTATAATTGGTTATGCCCGAGCTTGATTTGAATGTATCAATCACAATGTTTTCTACATGGTAACAAATATGACGTTAAGATTTGCTTGGGATTATGACTTAGGTTTGCAATACATCATACCCCACGGAGAAGAATCACGATGGGGCTTATATCATACCCGAAAGAAACATGCTTGGGGACTAACAAAATAATATAAAACAATAATAAGTGCGATCTAGATTAAGAATCGCCTGAGCGATTCATTAACTCGCGTAAGCGGTTTAATAATTTTTGTGGCCAAATTCAAGTTCCATGATGTGTGTAATGGCCAACAACCTTAGGAGACTTGAATCAAATTTGTAATGGGATCATTGTATAATTGGTTATGCCCGAGCTTGATTTGAATGTATCAATCACAATGTTTTCTACATGGTAACAAATATGACGTTAAGATTTGCTTGGGATTATGACTTAGGTTTGCAATACATCATACCCCACGAGAAGAATCACTATGGGGCTCATATCATACGCAAAAGAAACATGCTAGGGCACTAACAAAATAATATAAAACAATAATATGTGCGGCCTAGATTAAGAATCGCCTGAGCGATTCATCAAGTCGCGTTAGGGATTTAATAATTTTTGTGGCCAAATTCAAGTTCCATGATGTGTGTAATGGCCAACAACCTTAGGAGACATGAATCAAATTTGTAATGGGATCATTGTATAATTGGTTATGCCCAAGCTTGATTTGAATGTATCAATCACAATGTTTTCAACGTGGTAACAAAGATGACGTTAAGATTTGTCTGGGATTATGACTTAGGTTTGCAATACATCATACCCCTCGGAGAAGAATCACGACGGGGCTCATATAATACATAAAAGAAACATGCTAGGGGACTAACAAAATAATATAAAACAATAATAAGTGCGATCTAGATTAAGAATCGCCTGAACGATTCATCAAGTCGCGTGAGCGATTTAATAATTTTTTTGGCCAAATTCAAGTTCCATGATGTGTGTAATGGCCAACAACCTTAGGAGACATGAATCAAATTTGTAATGGGATCATTGTATAATTGGTTATGCCCAAGCTTGATTTGAATGTATCAATCACAATGTTTTCTACATGGTAACAAATATGACATTAAGATATGTTTGGGATTATGACTTAGTTTTACAATACATCGTACCCCGCGGAGAAGAATCACGATGGGGATCATATAATACATAAAAGAAACATGCTAGGGGACTAACAAAATAATATAAAATAATAATAAGTGCGATCTAGATTAAGAATCGGCTGAGCGATTTATCAGGTCGCGTGAGCGATTTAATAATTTTGTGGCCAAATTCAAGTTCCATGATATGTGTAATGGCCGACAACCTAAGGAGGCTTGAATCAAATTTGTAATGGGATCATTGTGTAATTGGTTATGCCCAAGCTTGATTTGAATGTATCAATCCCAATGTTTTCTACATGCTAACAAATATGACGTTAAAATTTGTTTGGGATTATGACTTAGGTTTGCAAAACATCATACCCCACGGAAAAGAATCACGATGGGGCTCATGTCATACGTAAAAGAAACATGCTAGGGGACTAACAAAATAATATAAAACAATAATAAGTGCGATCAAGATTAAAAATCGCCTGAGCGATTCATCAAGTCGCGTGAGCGATTTAATAATTTTTGTGGTCAAATTCAAGTTCCATGATGTGTGTAATGGCCAACAACCTTAGGAGACATGAATCAAATTTGTAATGGGATCATTGTATAATTGGTTATGCCTAAGCTTGATTTGAATGTATCAATCACAATGTTTTCTACATGGTAACAAAGATGACGTTAAGATTTGTTTGGGATTATGACTTAGGTTTGCAATACATCATACCCCACGGAGAAGAATCACGATGGGGCTCATATCATACATAAAAGAAACATGCTAGGGGACTAACAAAATAATATAAAATAATAATAAGTGCGATCTAGATTAAGAATCGGCTGAGCGATTTATCAAGTCGCGTGAGCGATTTAATAATTTTTGAGGCTAACTTCAAATTTGTAATGGGATCATTGTATAATTGGTTATGCCCAAGCTTGATTTGAATGTATCAATCACCATGTTTTCTACATGGTAACAAAGATGACGTTAAGATTTGTTTGGGATTATGACTTAGGTCTGCAATACATCATACCCCACGGAGAAGAATCACGATGGGGCTCATATCATACGCAAAAGAAACATGCTAGGGGACTATCAAAATAAAATAAAACAATAATAAGTGCGATCTAGATTAAGAATCGCCGGAGTGATTCATCAAGTTGCGTGAGCGATTTATTAATTTTTGTGGCCAAATTCAAGTTCCATGATGTGTGTAATGTCCAACAACCTTAGGAGACTTGAATCAAATTTGTAATGGGATCATTGTATAAGTGGTTATGCCCAAGCTTGATTTGAATGTATCAATCACCATGTTTTCTACATGGTAACAAAGATGATGTTAAGATTTGTTTGGGATTATGACTTAGGTTTGCAATACATCAGACCCCACGGAGAAGAATCACGATGGGGCTTATATCATACCCGAAAGAAACATGCTTGGGGACTAACAAAATAATATAAAACAATAATAAGTGCGATCTAGATTAAGAATCGCCTGAGCGATTCATTAACTCGCGTAAGCGGTTTAATAATTTTTGTGGCCAAATTCAAGTTCCATGATGTGTGTAATGGCCAACAACCTTAGGAGACTTGAATCAAATTTGTAATGGGATCATTGTATAATTGGTTATGCCCGAGCTTGATTTGAATGTATCAATCACAATGTTTTCTACATGGTAACAAATATGACGTTAAGATTTGCTTGGGATTATGACTTAGGTTTGCAATACATCATACCCCACGAGAAGAATCACTATGGGGCTCATATCATACGCAAAAGAAACATGCTAGGGCACTAACAAAATAATATAAAACAATAATATGTGCGGCCTAGATTAAGAATCGCCTGAGCGATTCATCAAGTCGCGTTAGGGATTTAATAATTTTTGTGGCCAAATTCAAGTTCCATGATGTGTGTAATGGCCAACAACCTTAGGAGACATGAATCAAATTTGTAATGGGATCATTGTATAATTGGTTATGCCCAAGCTTGATTTGAATGTATCAATCACAATGTTTTCAACGTGGTAACATAGATGACGTTAAGATTTGTCTGGGATTATGACTTAGGTTTGCAATACATCATACCCCTCGGAGAAGAATCACGACGGGGCTCATATAATACATAAAAGAAACATGCTAGGGGACTAACAAAATAATATAAAACAATAATAAGTGCGATCTAGATTAAGAATCGCCTGAACGATTCATCAAGTCGCGTGAGCGATTTAATAATTTTTTTGGCCAAATTCAAGTTCCATGATGTGTGTAATGGCCAACAACCTTAGGAGACATGAATCAAATTTGTAATGGGATCATTGTATAATTGGTTATGCCCAAGCTTGATTTGAATGTATCAATCACAATGTTTTCTACATGGTAACAAATATGACATTAAGATATGTTTGGGATTATGACTTAGTTTTACAATACATCGTACCCCGCGGAGAAGAATCGCGATGGGGCTCATATAATACATAAAAGAAACATGCTAGGGGACTAACAAAATAATATAAAATAATAATAAGTGCGATCTAGATTAAGAATCGGCTGAGCGATTTATCAGGTCGCATGAGCGATTTAATAATTTTGTGGCCAAATTCAAGTTCCATGATATGTGTAATGGCCGACAACCTAAGGAGGCTTGAATCAAATTTGTAATGGGATCATTGTATAATTGGTTATGCCCAAGCTTGATTTGAATGTATCAATCACAATGTTTTCTACATGGTAACAAATATGACGTTAAGATTTGTTTGGGATTATGACTTAGGTTTGAAATACATCATACCCCACGGAAAAGAATCACTATTGGGCTCATATAATACATAAAAGAAACATGCTAGGGGACTAACAAAATAATATAAAACAATAATAAGTGCGATCTAGATTAAGAATCGGTTGAGCGATTCATCAAGTCTCGTGAGCGATTTAATAATTTTGTGGCCAAATTCAAGTTCCATGATCTGTGTAATGGCCGACAACCTTAGGAGACTTGAATCAAATTTGTAATGGGATCATTGTGTAATTGGTTATGCCCAAGCTTGATTTGAATGTATCAATCCCAATGTTTTCTACATGCTAACAAATATGACGTTAAAATTTGTTTGGGATTATGACTTAGGTTTGCAAAACATCATACCCCACGAAAAAGAATCACGATGGGGCTCATGTCATACGTAAAAGAAACATGCTAGGGGACTAACAAAATAATATAAAACAATAATAAGTGCGATCAAGATTAAAAATCGCCTGAGCGATTCATCAAGTCGCGTGAGCGATTTAATAATTTTTGTGGTCAAATTCAAGTTCCATGATGTGTGTAATGGCCAACAACCTTAGGAGACATGAATCAAATTTGTAATGGGATCATTGTATAATTGGTTATGCCTAAGCTTGATTTGAATGTATCAATCACAATGTTTTCTACATGGTAACAAAGATGACGTTAAGATTTGTTTGGGATTATGACTTAGGTTTGCAATACATCATACCCCACGGAGAAGAATCACGATGGGGCTCATATCATACATAAAAGAAACATGCTAGGGGACTAACAAAATAATATAAAATAATAATAAGTGCGATCTAGATTAAGAATCGGCTGAGCGATTTATCAAGTCGCGTGAGCGATTTAATAATTTTTGAGGCTAAATTCAAATTTGTAATGGGATCATTGTATAATTGGTTATGCCCAAGCTTGATTTGAATGTATCAATCACCATGTTTTCTACATGGTAACAAAGATGACGTTAAGATTTGTTTGGGATTATGACTTAGGTCTGCAATACATCATACCCCACGGAGAAGAATCACGATGGGGCTCATATCATACGCAAAAGAAACATGCTAGGGGACTATCAAAATAAAATAAAACAATAATAAGTGCGATCTAGATTAAGAATCGCCGGAGTGATTCATCAAGTTGCGTGAGCGATTTATTAATTTTTGTGGCCAAATTCAAGTTCCATGATGTGTGTAATGGCCAACAACCTTAGGAGACTTGAATCAAATTTGTAATGGGATCATTGTATAAGTGGTTATGCCCAAGCTTGATTTGAATGTATCAATCACAATGTTTTCTACATGGTAACAAAGATGATGTTAAGATTTGTTTGGGATTATGACTTAGGTTTGCAATACATCAGACCCCACGGAGAAGAATCACGATGGGGCTCATATCATACGCAAAAGAAACTTGCTAGGGGACTAACAAAATAGTATAAAACAATAATAAGTGCGACCTAGATTAAGAATCGCCTGAGCGATTCATCCAGTCGCTGGAGCGATTTAATAATTTTTGTGGCCAAATTCAAGTTCCATGATGTGTGCAATGGCCAACGACCTTAGGAGACATTTATCAAAATTGTAATGGGATCATTGTATAATTGGTTATGCCCAAGCTTGATTTGAATGTATCAATCAAAATGTTTTCTACATGGCAACAAAGATGAAGTTAAGATTTGTTTGGGATTATGACTTAGGTTTGAAATACATCATACCCCACGGAAAGGAATCACGATTGGGCTCATATAATACATAAAAGAAACATGCTAGGGGACTAACAAAATAATATAAAACAATAATAAGTGCGATCTAGATTAAGAATCGGTTGAGCGATTCATCAAGTCTCGTGAGCGATTTAATAATTTTGTGGCCAAATTCAAGTTCCATGATCTGTGTAATGGCCGACAACCTTAGGAGACTTGAATCAAATTTGTAATGGGATCATTGTGTAATTGGTTATGCCCAAGCTTGATTTGAATGTATCAATCCCAATGTTTTCTACATGCTAACAAATATGACGTTAAAATTTGTTTGGGATTATGACTTAGGTTTGCAAAACATAATACCCCACGGAAAAGAATCACGATGGGGCTCATGTCATACGTAAAAGAAACATGCTAGGGGACTAACAAAATAATATAAAACAATAATAAGTGCGATCAAGATTAAGAATCGCCTGAGCGATTCATCAAGTCGCGTGAGCGATTTAATAATTTTTGTGGCCAAATTCAAGTTCCATGATGTGTGTAATGGCCAACAACCTTAGGAGACATGAATCAAATTTGTAATGGGATCATTGTATAATTGGTTATGCCTAAGCTTGATTTGAATGTATCAATCACAATGTTTTCTACATGGTAACAAAGATGACGTTAAGATTTGTTTGGGATTATGACTTAGGTTTCCAATACATCATACCCCACGGAGAAGAATCACGATGGGGCTCATATCATACATAAAAGAAACATGGTAAGGGACTAACAAAATAATATAAAATAATAATAAGTGCGATCTAGATTAAGAATCGGCTGAGCGATTTATCAAGTCGCGTGAGCGATTTAATAATTTTTTAGGCTAAATTCAAATTTGTAATGGGATCATTGTATAATTGGTTATGCCCAAGCTTGATTTGAATGTATCAATCACCATGTTTTCTACATGGTAACAAAGATGACGTTAAGATTTCTTTGGGATTATGACTTAGGTTTGCAATACATCATACCACACGGAGAAGAATCACGATGGGGCTCATATCATACGCAAAAGAAACATGCTAGGGGACTATCAAAATAATATAAAACAATAATAAGTGCGATCTAGATTAATAATCGCCGCAGCGATTCATCCAGTCGCGTGAGCGATTTAATAATTTTTGTGGCCAAATTCAAGTTCCATGATGTGTGTAATGGCCAACAACCTTAGGAGACTTTAATCAAATTTGTAATGGGATCATTACATAAGTGGTTATGCCCAAGCTTGATTTGAATGTATCAATCACAATGTTTTCTACATGGTAACAAAGATGATGTTAAGATTTGTTTGGGATTACGACTTAGGTTTGCAATGCATCAGACCCCACGGAGAAGAATCACGATGGGGCTCATATCATACGCAAAAGAAACATGCTAGGGGACTAACAAAATAGTATAAAACAATAATAAGTGCGACCTAGATTAAGAATCGCCTGAGCGATTCATCCAGTCGCTTGAGCGATTTAATATTTTTTGTGGCCAAATTCAAGTTCCATGATGTGTGCAATGGCCAACAACCTTAGGAGACATGTATCAAAATTGTAATGGGATCATTGTATAATTGGTTATGCCCAAGCTTGATTTGAATGTATCAATCAAAATGTTTTCTACATGGCAACAAAGATGACGTTAAGATTTGTTTGGGATTACGACTTAGGTTTGAAATACATCATACCCCACGGAAAAGAATCACGATTGGGCTCATATAATACATAAAAGAAACATGCTAGGGGACTAACAAAATAATATAAAACAATAATAAGTGCGATGTAGATTAAGAATCGGTTGAGCGATTCATCAAGTCTCGTGAGCGATTTAATAATTTTGTGGCCAAATTCAAGTTCCATGATCTGTGTAATGGCCGACAACCTTAGGAGACTTGAATCAAATTTGTAATGGGATCATTGTGTAATTGGTTATGCCCAAGCTTGATTTGAATGTATCAATCCCAATGTTTTCTACATGGTAACAAATATGACGTTAAAATTTGTTTGGGATTATGACTTAGGTTTGCAAAACATCATACCCCACGGAAAAGAATCACGATGGGGCTCATATCATACGTAAAAGAAACACGCTAGGGGACTAACAAAATAATATAAAACAATAATAAGTGCGATCTAGATTAAGAATCGCCTGAGCGATTCATCCAGTCGCGTGAGCGATTTAATAATTTTTGTGGCCAAATTCAAGTTCCATGATGTGTGTAATGACCAACAACCTTAGGAGACATGAATCAAATTTGTAATGGGATCATTGTATAATTGGTTATGCCCAAGCTTGATTTGAATGTATCAATCACAATGTGTTCTACATGGTAACAAAGATGACGTTAAGATTTGTTTGGGATTATGACTTAGGTTTGCAATACATCATACCCCACGGAAAAGAATCACGATGGGGCTCATGTAATACTTAAAAGAAACATGCTAGGGGACTAACAAAATAATATAAAACAATAATAAGTGCGATCTAGATTTAGAATTGGTTGAGCGATTCATCAAGTCTCCTGAGCGATTTAATAATTTTTGTGGCCAAATTCAAGTTCCATGATATGTGTAATGACCAACAACCTTAGGAGACTTCAATCAAATTTGTAATGGGATCATTGTATAATTGGTTATGCCCGAGCTTGATTTGAATGTATCAATCACAATGTTTTCTACATGGTAACAAAGATGATGTTAAGATTTGTTTGGGATTATGAGTTAGGTTTGCAATACATCATACCCCACGGAGAAGAATCACGATGGGGCTCATATCATACGCTAAAGAAACATGCTAGGGGACTAACAAAATAATATAAAATAATAATAAGTGCAATCTAGATTAAGAATCGCCTGAGCGATTCATCAAGTCGCGTGAGCGATTTAATAATTTTTTTGGCCAAATTCAAGTTCCATGATGTGTGTAATGGCCAACAACCTTAGGAGACTTGAATCAAATTTGTAATGGGATCATTGTATAATCAATTTAATAAATTTTGTGGCCAAAATCAAACTTAACTGAAGAATCGATTGGTCGATTCCTTAAATCAGTTGAGCGATTTAGTAACTTAAATGATTACAATATAAATTTCCAAATGCCAATCATTAAGACAAGCTACATTATGGATTTCCATATACAAATCAATAAAAATACTGCTAAAAACAATAAATTGACTATTATCAACTTGTTCACAATATTTTGTTCTCTTTCTTGTGGAATGAGTGGTGTCCTCCTGCTTGAGACTTCACCTTCATCGTTCTGTGGCTCTTCTATTGGATTACACCATTGAGAAAAGCCATGCAAATTGCAACAATAAAATAATCTTCCCCTGTTGGAATTATCTGCTCTATCAACCACCTTGATTGCAGCCCACTGATCGCAATCCATGCATTTCTCCTTTCTATATCTAAGAGAACTTTTGCGTGTAAAAGTTGAGCTATTTGAACTTGCCATGATCTTTAAATTCCTTAATGATAATCAGAAGAATTATATAGTGATCCCCTCCAACGACTATAATTAGGATAAACAGTGTATAACGCCTATAATATTTTGTAATATTATCATCTTCCAGGGGCTCTTTTGCAAACTCACAAATTTACGCACTCCAATCGACGCTCGAGCCCCTCCTACTCAAATATAAATTTGTTTTGTTTCCTTTTGCCAAACCCTAATTCACTTTTTTCTCTTCCATCCTCTTATCTTGAATATTTTCGCCGCCGTCTCCAATCCAAAGGAACAATCTTTCGCAGATCTGTAAGAGTCTGCCCTATTAGTTTGAATTGTTCTTGAAAATTATCATGTTTGTTGTATGATTTCCTCCATACAGTAGCAATCAATAGATGTTTCTTTGTTTGGTCCATGTAGTGTTTACTCGTTGTAGATGAACTATACGATGGGTAGTACAGGAGAAAGTTTTGAGATGCTTTGTGCGTCCTGTGCATAACAATTGGAAAGAAACCGTGGAAAATGCAATTGGAGATTTATTACAGATTTAAAATCTATAATAAATATTCAATTGCATTTTCTTAAATCTGTAATAAATCTTTAATTGCATTTTCCACGGTTTCTTTCCATTGTTATGAACAGCCTGCACAAAGCTCTCAAAGCTCTCTCTTGTATTGCACGTTGCATAGTTCTTCTACAATGTCTAATGATCTATTGCAAGGTCAAACAAAGAAATCTATTGATTGTTACTGTTTGGCAACAAGTCCTACGGAAATGACGATTTTCATGAACATTTCAATCAAATACGGCAGATTTTGTGATTAAGGAGAAAAACCGATAGATCTGTTAATATTTATATGTTAATAAACCCCCCTTGGCTGAAGAATCGGTTGCGCGATTCATTAAATTCAGTGAGCGATTCACTAAATCATGAGCGCGATAATTTAAAAAATAAATTAATGGACCAAGCTGAGTGGTTTTAAAGTGTCTTAAATCGAATTAAATTCCAAATTTTATTATATTATAATATATTAATTGAATTAATAAAATTATTCAAATTAACAATCTGGGATCATATTATACAAAAAACAAGCAATTAAGACGAGTTAGCGATTCAGTAAATCTTGGGCGCGATTAATTAAAAAAAGAAATATGTCCAATTGGTTGAAGAATCGCTTGCGGGATTAATTAGGTGGCGTAAGCGATTCATTAAATCGAGTGTGCGATTCAATAAATCTTGTGCGCGATTAATTAAAAAGAGAGATATGCCACTTGGCTGAAAAATCGCTTGCGCGATTAATTAAGTCAAGTGCGCGATTCATTAAATCTTGTTCGCGATTAATTAAAAAAAGAAATGTGCCCAATTGGCAGAAGAATAGCTTGGGCGATTAATTAGGTCGCGTAAGCGGTTCATTAAATCGAGTGTGCGATTCAATAAATCTTGTGCACGATTAATTAAAAAGAGAAATATGCCACTTGGCTGAAGAATCGCTTGCGCGATTAATTAAGTCGAGTGCGCGATTCAGTAAATCTTGTTCGCGATTAATTAAAAAAAAATGTGCCCAATTGGTAGAAGAATAGCTTGGGCGATTAATTAGGTCGCGTAAGCGATTCATTAAATCGAGTGTGCGATTCAATAAATCTTGTGCGCGATTAATTAAAAAGAGAAATATGCCACTTGGCTGAAGAATCGCTTACGTGATTAATTAAGTCGAGTGCGCTATTCATTAAATCTTGTTCACGATTAATTAAAAAAAAAAGAAATGTGCCCAATTGGCTGAAGAATCGCTTGCGCAATTAATTAGATCGCGTAAACGATTCATTAAATCGAGTGTGCGATTCAATAAATCATCTGCGCGATTAATTAAGAAATAAATATGTATTATACAATTTATTTATCTATATGACATTCTGATCACATGTAGTCTTTTTGTGACCTTTTCCTCCACACTTTGATTAGGTATTGTACCTTTTTCTTCCCTCAGAAGGTGCCCGGAATCTAGTCATCCTTTTTCTTCCAACACGCACCTTCAGTGGAGGTGGCAGTACTTATTTTATACCTATATCTTCAGGCAATTCCCACTGTAACTCTAGAGGTGTAGGAAATATTGTCTCAGAATATACAAGTATGTAGTACTCAACAGTGTAAAATTGGGAGCATAGGTAATATATTCTTTGTCCAAACCCTATTGGGTTTTGCTCCCTTAACGCCGATAATGCATGGGGGCAGGGGATGTTATCCATCTGGAAGACACCACATGTGCACGTCATATTGTTCAAGTTAACCATAACCTCTGCTCCAAATCAGCGAACAGAAAATTCATGAGCATTGAACTGTTGTGCAATGCATCCTTTAGATTTCTCCAGATTACTCCGCAGAAGTTTCTCTTTTGATGGCACCAGTACTGTACTGCAGTTGATCATGTCCGTTCTCCGGGTGTGGAACCAATCAGCCAATATTCTTATGATAGACTCAAACAGAGCAGCGATAGGATACTCCCTTTCAAATCGAATCCTAGAATTAACAGACTCGGCGATGTTGCTAGTCAGAACATCATACATGTTTGTTTTAGAATGCACCCTGCTCCATAACTCAAAACCAACCTCATCCTTCAAGTACTCTACAGCACGTTTGTGAATACGTTCAATCTCTTTGTAGTGCTCCATGAAATCTTCGACGGTGTATGCTTTAACTGCCCTAAAAAATGGCTCAAGGATTGCACTTTTTTTAAAACGTTGTCTCAAGTTCTCCGACAAGTGTTTCGAACAAAATTCATGATGAGCCTTAGGATAAATCTTAGCAACCGCATTTTTAATGGAGACATGTCTATCCGATATTATACAGAATCATCACTATCCGGTGCTATCCTTTTTAAATTTATAAAAAACCAATCCCATGATACATTATTTTCGGAATCAACCACTGCCCATGCAATTGGATAGGTATGGTTCTCACTATCTTGTGTAATAGCCAATAGGAGAGTACCATCATATTTACCGGTTAAGAAACAACCATCAACGGCTAACACCTTACGCATGTACGTAAAACCCCGTATGCATGGGCCGAAGGCAACAAAAAAATGAAGAAACTTGTTTTCGTTGTTAAGAACCAATTCAGTGATGCTTCCTTGATTCTTAACAGTTAGCATATAACGATATGCATCTATAATTGCATATTCATGCTCAGGTGATCCCCTGACAATATTTTTTGCATGTATTCTGCCCATCCAACATTTCCAGTAACTAACCTTGGCCCCCAATTGAGCTTCGACGTACTTTTTAATTTCGCCTAGTGTGGGACCTTTCTTGTCAAAAAACAATGGCTTCACTAAGTCCCCAATCAATTTTGCGGTTGCCTGTTGATGAGTGGTAGTTGCTTCTTCCAACCCACAAGTGTGAATCCAGTTATACTTTCTGAGGATAAATCTGTCAGAATTAACATATTTAACACACCGTAACCACCACTTGCAATCCTGGGAATAACATCCCAGAACAAGAAGGGACTTTGTAGATTTTATCGTTCGTAATTGGAAGCTTCCCTTACATGCAACTAGGTTGATCTTCATGATGGCATCTTCTTTGTTTATAAACTCTTCATCATCATTAAAACCTGAGCCATCATCTCATGTATGACTTTTAATCCTGGCCTCTGGATTATCATAACATATAATGGCTTCATCCTCATTAATACATTGATTGGACACTTCTTCCTCGATTACATTTTCAGAAGAATTTTGAAGATCTTCATTACAACGATCTACCATTTCTTCGTTTATAGCAAGGGTGTTATCGGAAAGATTGAAATCTTGATCGTTGATATCAGGGAGACTGAAGTCTTCATACTGATGCTGGTATTGATCTTTATCCTGAGAAGTAAACCCGGTTGTACCAACATGTTCGGATTCTGTTTGACTCTCCTTCCTATCCAAGGAAACCTTCAAAACGGGCCTCCAACCTTGAGGAGAGATATCGGCAAAATAAACTTGTAGGTCGTGATCAGACTTTATTTCAGTTGGATAACAGGTTGGAGGTGCACTTGTAAGAAAATATTTCACGTGCACATCATCATGGGAGCAAGTAAGTCCTGATTGTTCTATAAGATCACTTATCAGCATTTGGAATGTAGTCTGATTGCTCACAAGAATAGCAGAAGTTTGCTTGATGTCCGCAATCCAATTCAAACACGTAGTTTCTTCTCCCCACACTCCAAATTCAAATCTAATAACAAATTTTGACATAACCCAGTCGTCGTTCCTTTACAACATTAAAAAAAAAAAAATTAACCATGCATGCAGTACAAAACTGAAAAACAAAAAATTTGATCGCGTGATCGATTCCTCAAAATCGCGTGCGTGATTTCTCAAAATCGCATGAGCGATTTTGAGAAATCGGGCAAGCGATTAATAAAATCAAGTGCGCGATCACGTTGTATTGTCATTATATTGGCGTCCAAAATAGGTTAGAGAATGTACTACATTAAACCCAGATAGATAGTGTTAAGAAAAAACTCAGTTAAATCATTCAGTGAAAACGCAGTTCAACAAATAGGTTTGAGAAAAAATTCAAATGAATCGCATGAGCGATTTTGAGAAATCACGCAAGCGATTAATAAAATCGAGTGCGCGATCACTTTGTATTGGCGTTATATTGGCGTTCAAAACAGGTTAGGGAATGTGTTGCATTAAACCCAGATAGATGGGGTTCAGAAAAAACTCAGTTCAATCATTCAGTGAAAACGCAGTTCAAAAAATAGGGTTCAGAAAAAATTCAAACGAACCGAAACCTTTCAATACCTTTGATTGTTGTTGTTTGCCATTGTACGTGTAATCAGAGAGAGGTGGGTGATACTTAGGGTTTTTGAAGAATCAAACGAACATTGCACAGCACTTCGATCGGAGAAGAAATATCAGAAAAATAGGGTTTTCGTCGCACATACAAGAAGGAGAGAGAAATTGAGAGAATTGGTTGAATTTGATTTGGGGTCAGATTCTAATTTTGTATAAATTTTGGGGCCAAAAAGAGTCTGCAAAATCTTGACGTGGCAACTATTTAATTAAACTGAGTAATTAATTAAGAGCTAATCAAGCAAAGGGTTATATAACCAATTCTTTTGAAACTAGGGGTTACATAACTAAAAAAAGACTTGGGCGTCCCTTTTAACCGAATCCCCCTGATTTCAGGCGAAATCTTAGTCTGAGTTTCGTCGCTGTTCTTAAATAATTTTAGACCAACTTTTTTCGCTTGAGTTTCGTCTGAGATCTTAGACGAATTTCAGACCACTTTCGTCTGAGTAATAACTTACGAAATCAATTTAAATTTTCGGACGAAATTTTTTTTTTAAATCATGTATTAGAGCCGGGTGTAGGAATTGGGGCCCACACCCGGCTCATGCAAGAATTTTCCTACAAATCATTCCTTTTAACTATTCCTACACGTTACAAATTTCACTTTTCAACATAAAAAAGTATTGTAACAATATAAAGTATAATGAACATTACGGACTCTATAAAAAACAAAAACAAAAGATCGAAATGTAAACGAGATTATATTTAAAAAAAAAAAAATATAGCACCCAAAGAAAAATAAAATAAAAATAAAATGATATATTTTCCATCAAACACCAAAGAAAATGTCAGAAAACATTGTACAGAAAAGAGCAATTTACTAAAATATAGTATAATTATAGATAGCTAGTATAATTTTTTTTCTTATTTATATGTAAAAAACTGAATATTTGTAATTTTACATAACTAACTTATATTTACATAGAAAGAATAATTTAAATTGTAGTTTCGAATTATAATTCTTTTTAATCAATAATATAAAAATAATAAATAATAAAAAATACTATACATAAGATTGTGTTCGACTCAAAACACCATCAGATTAACCGTCCTTTCATCAAAATTTTACTTAATTTTGCAGTTGTTACCATCTTACTAGTTTGAGAATCTTCTATCAGAGTTATTCGGACGATGTTACCAGAATTAACATTTCTATTTTACATAATTATTATTTTTTTACGCGACACTCCTAGAATTCCTTCCTTGCTTGCTATGTCTGTGAGGTGATACATTCTGTACGTTTCAACCTTATATTGTCTATTTGGTAATTTGAACTTCTAACCTTACCCATATATTATGAACTTTAGATAAGATGGGTACAACCCCTGACACATAAATATAAACTAATACTTCTGTTTGTTCAACTTATTGAAAAAAAAAAAAAAAAAAAGGAAAAAAAGGACTTGAAACAACACTATAAGCTTCTCTTGTTCCAAAAGGTTGAATCGCCCACTTTAGGCGCCCCTCCTAAGTGACCCTACACCAGTAGGAGAGGAGGTAAATCACGGTGACTCACGGCCCCACAAGGTAGGAGACCGGTCTCTGGTGACCACAAGGGGCTACCCAACACATTGGATGGATAAAACCCCCACAACTGCGCCTGCCAGAGTTTGATCCTGGGTCCTTGTTCCCCGGATAAAACACTATAGGCTTCTCTAGGAGTGTTCGAAAAGAAAAGGGTAAATGTGAAGCAAAATGGATAGATTAGCGCATCACTATGATGCACAGATACGGATATGGCGATACGGACACGACACGACACGACACGGATACGGCGATATAGATTTTTTCTTGAATTTTCCACGTGATAAGTGTCGGAGACGGTATCCGACACGAGTGTCCGACACGACACGACACGACACGACAAAATTATATTTTTAGGAGTGTCCGTGCATCATAGGCGCACCATGTACAGCCAACAATAAAAGCGAAATGTAAATATATGCATGAATTTGTATATAATAATCACATTTATTTATCTAAAACCCTTTTCGCGTCCCTTTTTTTTTTTTTTTTTTTTCTTGTCTTGGGGTCAGTGCATACAATTACCTATCGGAGGACTTCCAACTAGAATGTACCCAAAATGAAAATATTTTAGAGTTAAAAGGGCAAACATGCCATCATAAAAAGTAAAATCCTAAAATGCGAGTTTGGTGGAGTTAATATCCCGATTTTACATTTTTTTCTCTTATCCATTCCATTCCATGATTCATTCGTATATATCATAAGTCCTAATAGAGTTTAGGATAATAATGTCCAAAACTTAATTGAACTACAAACAGTTTTGTCTGAAAATTAGAGCCAACAGACTTATTTAATTTAAATCAAAGATTTGATTGAGGCTAAAATGGACCTTATTATCGACACCAATTGAATTTCTGCTTAATTTTCATAAAATTGAGCTTCAATTCTTCAGATTCTTGATGATCTCCTTTGCAGCTGGACGTTCATTGCTAGCACTTGATGTGCAGAGAAATGCCAACTTCGTCATTGTACAAGCATCAAACTCATCAAAACCAATTGTACTTTGAATTTCAAAATAGAGATTAGCTAATGAACATTTTGAATGATCATGCATACATGATTGTGATATATTTTTTTCATAAATTTTTTCAAGCACACCCAAATACTGAAATGATCCCATATTGGGTTCTTCAACATGACAAACAAAGTGTTTGCGTATAAGCTCAAACACCATGACACCAAATGCAAACACATCATTCCTTTCGGTCCACATCCCTGTCAAGGATGTTCAATGAATTATCAGATAGAGAGGAAAGGATTACGTTTTACGAAAAATAGGATATGGAATCAAACTTACTTGAATCAACAAACTCTTGATCAATATAGCGACGAGATCCAAGATAGTTTCGGTGATCAAGATCCAACGGTTTGTCCCCGAGAACACCCCCAGTAATTCCAATAAAGTTAAACAATACGGGATTGTAGTTCTGTAAGAAAATTTTGGACTTAGAAATCATTTAATATAGTAATAGAAAGGATTGCTTGTAGTTATAAAATATAAGCACCTTGTCAACCATAACATGGGCTGAAGAAAAATCACGAATCAAATATTGAGGTCGATAACCATGAAAGAATTGGAGGAGCTCCGCCAGACCAACAGCCACTTTAATTCTATTACTCCAAAGGAATATCACTAGCAACATAGAAAACAACACTAGGGAGAGGTTAATTAGAAGCAATGGTTGACAAATATATATTGAAGGAAACTAAAGTTTACTGGAATAACATGTAGACAACAAGAATTTTAAGCGGAAAAAAGTTATACCTGCATCAAACAAGTTTTCTAGCACATCCCATGACTCGAGATCATAAACAACACCCAAACGTCTTGTAGTAACTTCACAGCAATATCCAATCAACTTGGGCAGGTTAGGACACGAAGAAATGTGTTATGATGATATAACAAGCTGATTTCTTCCTGACAGAAAATGTAATAGTTACATAAGAGTCATCTCAAGTATCGAATGTTATCCTTATTGGCTTATCCATGTTTTGAGATCAATTTGGACATATAAATTGGGTGATTTTAGATGATATAATTTTCAAATAAATGCGCTCACTTCAAAAATATCAATGTTGCGATCCCAAGAATGTTGAGAATGGCCATCACGAGACCCTGGTTCCTCGATTACCGAGACCTTAACGGTAACCGTACGAGCTTGAAAGCCTTTCTTCCAACCCGATATAATCTTACCTCTGTAGAAGACATTGTGAACGGTAAATGTAACCTCTGTAGAGCTCACAACGTTGTGAGCGGTAAATGTAGCTTTTTTTGCTAAAATTGTTCGTCAAAGTTTCTAAGTCGCTGTATTCAAATTTCTCCAAATTATCCATTGTATCTCTGTGTGGGTGGTGCACCACTAACATGGCAACATAAACAAAGAGGAACTCAGAGATCTTGATTTCAGTAAAATCCTCATCGCAGTGTGTGATTATGACCGGAGGGCATGAAAAGATGGAGAAATTAGTGGAGGAGCTTGAGAATTTATCAGATGAATGACTTTTTAAAATAATCTTTTTGATAATATATGAGACGAGAAAATAGTGGAGGCAAACTCGGATTAATGTTAGTTATACAATATGTATTATTATAATGTGTCCATCCTTTTCTTATATTATAATTTATACAATCATATGATTTGGACAACTTCTTATTATAACATAAATTATTATAAATTAATTTATTTTTGTAAAGCACCAATAAAACTTCACGAAATAATTGATCAAAGTATATATAGTTATTACATAAACTAACCTTCCAAATAACATCGGAGTATAGTTTTTATATTTTGATATTGAAGCTTATTTTCGTTGTAAATTATCACTACCTATCTATATGATTTTTGTAAACCATCATTCTCATCCTATTCTAAAGGGTTTTTGGCGCCTAAATACCCCACATGTGATGTTAATATATTTTTAATTAATAAAATAAATTAGTCCTTCCATATATATATTTTTAATACCCGAGTTGCCTCCGTTATTTTCTCATCTCGTATATCATGACATAATTACTTAGAAAAACTATTCTTCTGTCAACCATAGTCCCCTATTTTGTCCCATCTCTACCTCATCTTTCTCGTTCTCATAGTGACACCGTGCGGTAAGAATTTTATTTCATCTCGTATATCATGACATAATTACTTAGAAAAACTATTCTTCTGTCAACCATAGTCCCCTATTTTGTCCCATCTCTACCTCATCTTTCTCGTTCTCATAGTGACACCGTGCGGTAAGAATTTTATTTTGTCTGAGTTGTTTAAAGATTATTAATTGATGTTGTTGAATATGTTGTGCATATATATAATTAATTGTTGGAGAATTAATATATATATGATTAATTGTTGGAGGATTAATCAATAATTATGCAAAGGCATATCAAAGGTTGTTTGGAAAATGTGCATTGGTTATTGTGTCCCACATTGGAAAAATAACACTAAGCAGACAGCTTTATATATTATAATGTTGTATGTGTTATTAAATTATGGGACCCAAGAGAGGACTAATGGGCTCACACGCGGTGCTGTGCACCGCGTACGGGCTCGGGCGAGCCCGAACCCAGAGCCTTACTTTTTGAGCCAGAGTCGGCGTGATTTAGTCCAAAATTCAAATTACGAACCAATGTCCAAATACATCCGCTGAGGAATGTCTAGGTACATCCGAATCTGATTCAACAGTCAGATTCGTTGAGGGATGTAACAGTCAGAGTCGGCCTGATTTAGTCCAAAATTCAAATTACGAACCAATGTCCAAGTACATCCGCTGAGGGATGTCTAGGTACATCCGAATCTGATTCAACAGTCAAATCGGTTGAGGGATGTAACAGTCAGGTAGTGGGCATTAAAAGGGGTGTAATTCAGGCCATTAACACCTGAATTTGACCTATTCAAATTCCCACTTTTAATCCTGTCAAACTCCTGACACCTATAAATAGACAATCCAACACCTGAAAATTACACAGCAAAACTCACCTGAATTCTGGCAAACTGCTATTGTCTGAATTCATATTTTACCAGCTTGACATATATCCTAAAAGTAAATCGTCTGCAACCTTTAGCAAACTCAGAGAGTAGGGGCGATTAACACTTTAAGGACAGGGACTACCCGTGTCATTCTGATCCCATTTCTCCCATTTTCTCAACAATCTTAAAGTGTTAATCTGTGTGACGATGGAATCAGAATCCTTCCGCATCATGAACCAGCAGAAATTGGATCGCTTCGATGGAAACAATTTCAGCCGCTGGCAAGACAAGATGAAGTTCCTGCTTACTGTTTTGAAGCTAGCCTATGTTCTGGATCCCAGCCTGCCACCAATTCCAGAAAATCCTCCTGCTCCCCAGCAGCCTGTTGATTTGGATCCACCAACCCCTGAAGTAGGTAGTGCTCCTCCTGCCAATCCTCCGACAATAGGAGTTGCTGCTCCTCCCAACACTGCAGTAACAGGTCCTTCCAGGAATGCTATGCAGATCCACCAAGAGATTGTGGAGAGTCTTCAACAGCAAAGGAGGAAAAGGGCTGAAGATGAAGAGTTGGCTCGTGGTCACATCCTCAACACGCTTTCTGACAGGCTGTATGATCTATACACAAACGTGAAGTCGCCTAGAGAGCTTTGGGAGGCCTTGGAATACAAATACAAGGCTGAGGAAGAAGGTACTAACAAATATTTAGTTTCTAAATATTTGGATTTCAAGATGGTTGACAACAAACCGATTCTGGAGCAAGTGCATGAGCTCCAATTAATCGTTAACAAACTCAGAATGGTTAAAATTGTCCTTCCAGAGACATTCCAGGTTGGTGCAATCATTGCAAAACTTCCTCCAGCCTGGAAAGATTATGCAAAGCGTTTGATGCATAAATCTGAGGATTTGCCCTTGGAACAAATTCAAAAACATCTGCGTATTGAAGAGGAGGCTCGGAAACGCGATGAAAAGAATTTGGTTCAAGGACAATCGAGTGTGAACTTTGTTGAATCTAGAAATTCTTCTAAAAAAACATTTTGGTGTTAAAAAGAATTCTGGACAATTTAAGAAAACCATACAGATTCCTAAACCTTCTAATGTTAGTAACAAAAGAAAAGGCAAGTGTCATGTTGGTGGAGAAACAGGACATTATGCGAGAGAATGCCCACAACGGAAGAGTGGATCCGGAGTTGCAAATATGGTTGAGGAGAACCTAGTTGCCATGGTGACTGATCTTAGCCTCGATGTGGCTATGATTTCTGAAATCAACATGGCAAGTGAACTTTCTGGCTGGTGGTTAGATTCTGGAGCTACCGTTCACATTTGCAAAGATCGAAGGCTTTTCAAGACCTTTGAAGAAACTATTGGGCAAGAGGTTCAGATGGGAAACAACTCCAAAGCCAGTGTTGGAGGCAAAGGATCTGTCGAGCTCAACTTTACCTCCGGAAAGAAATTAACTTTGATTAATGTCTTGTTTGTACCAGATGTTAGGAAAAGTTTAATTTCTGTTGATTTGTTAGATAAGAAAGGTTTTAAGATTTCTGTTGAATCTGGCAAAGTCATCATCATGAAAAATGTTGAATTTGTTGGAAAAGGCTATGCTTGTAATGGGATGTATAAGATGACTATCAATAATATGAATTCTATTTCTGCTTACATGATTTCTTCAATTTCTTTATGGCATAGTTAATTAGGACATATTAGTGCAAAGAATTTGAAAAATATGCATGCAATGGGATTAATTGATATTGGTAAAACCGAACTTGATAAGTGTGAAATATGTGCAAAATCAAAAATTGTAAGAAAGCCTTTTCCAAGTCTTAAAAGAGAATCACAAATATTAGATTTAATTCATACTGATATTTGTGAGTTAAATGGAATTTTAACTAGAGGTGGTAAAAGGTATTTTATTACTTTTATTGATGATGCTAGTCGTTTTTGCTATGTGTATTTGTTAAGAACTAAAGATGAAGCTCTTAGTTCTTTTGTGAAATACAAATCAGAAGTAGAAACCCAACTTGAGAAGAAGATTAAGGTTCTACGTTCTGATCGAGGCATGGAATATTGTTTGAATGCTTTTAATACACTTTGCGAAGAAAGTGGTATCATACATCAAACAACTGCCGGTTAGACACCCCAGCAGAACGGTGTAGTTGAAAGGAAAAATCTTACCTTTCTGGATATGATAAATTGCATGTTAAATCATGCAAATTTACCTCACAACTTGTGGGGTGAAGCCCTTCTGTCTGCGTGCCATATTCTAAATAGGATGCCTAGTACTGTTGTGAAGTCTAGTCCCTATGAAATATGGAAAGGCAGAAAACCCAACATAAGTTATTTCAAATTGTGGGGGTGTGTGGCTTACTTTCGGGTTCTTGATCCTAAAAGGACTAAGTTAGGGGCTAGAGCTATTAAAAGTGTATTCGTTGGATATGCTCTTAATAATAAGGCCTATAGACTTCTTGATTTGGAGTCTAACGTTATAACTGAATCCAGGGACGTGGAATTCTTCGAAAGTACGTTTTCAAAAGATGTTGGAAACGAATCTGTGTCACCCCAAATTGAGCCTAGAGGTCCTATAAGGTCGGTTGTGGAAAACGATGTTCCTAAACAACAAGTTGAGCCTAGAAGGAGTACTAGAGCAAGAAAAGAGAAAAGTTTGGATAAAGACTTTATCTCTTCTGATGCTTTATTATTCTTGGTGGAGGGGGACCAAGATAATAAAGTGGTAAGTGAAATATCGTTTGTATTTTCACTTGAGACGGATCCTAAAACATTTTCAGAAGCTATGGCTTCTCGAGGTGCTTCCTTTTGGAAGAAAGCTGTAAACGATGAAATGGATTCGATCTTGGGTAATAATACTTGGGTATTAGCAGACTTACCTCGTGGTTTTAAACCCATTGGGTGCAAGTGGGTATTTAGAAGAAAACGAAACACTGATGGCACTATCTCAGCTTTTAAAGCTAGATTAGTTACCAAAGGGTTTAGACAAGTAGAAGGGATTGACTACTTTAACACTTATGCACCGGTGGCTCGAGTTGCTTCCATTAGAATTCTTTTTGTCTTAGCCTCTCTTTACGATCTGTTTGTTCATCAAATGGACGTAAAGACAGCATTTTTAAATGGAAATTTAAAAGAAGAAATCTATATGGAACAACCTGAGGGTTTTGTAGCACCGGGAACAGAAAACAAAGTGTGTAAATTAGTCAAATCTCTGTATGGTCTAAAACAAGCACCAAAACAGTGGCACGAGAAGTTTGACACTGCTATCTTGAAATTCGGATTCAAGTATAACAGTGCTGATAGGTGCATTTATTCCAAAAGTACGGCTGACTATATGGTGATAGTCTGTCTATATGTCGATGATATGTTGATCATCGGGACGAATATGATTGGAGTAAACGAGACTGAAAGGTATCTATCCTCGGTCTTTAAGATGAAAGACTTAGGTGAAGTAGATACTATTTTAGGCATTAAAGTTAAAAAACATAGTGGGGGTTTTTCACTAAACCAATCTCATTATATTGAGAAAGTTCTGACTAAGTTTAATCACCTCGAGATCAAGGAGGTGAATACCCCGTTTGACAATGGACTGAAACTTAAAGAAAATACTGGTAGAGCTATTGCACAGCTTGAGTATGCAAGTGCTATTGGTAGCCTTATGTACGCAATGCATTGCACTAGACCAGATATTTCTTTTGTAGTTTCAAAACTTAGCAGATACACTAGCAGTCACAATGCTAATCATTGGAAAGCTATTAGTAGGGTACTTGGGTACCTTAAGAGAACTATTAGCTTTGGTTTGTTCTATAACAAATTCCCTAGTGTGTTGGAAGGGTACTCAGACGCGAGTTGGATAACTAGCGTGGGAGATAATAAATCCACAAGTGGGTGGGTTTTCACTCTTGCCGGTGGGGCTGTTTCTTGGGCAAGCAAGAAACAGACAATAATTTCTCACTCTACCATGGAATCTGAGTTCATAGCTTTGGCACAAGCTGGACAAGAGGCTGATTGGATTAGAAATATGTTGTTAGACATAGATCTATGGCCGAGTCCAATGCCTCCAATTTCGTTGTATTGTGACAGCGAAGCTACGCTTACAAAAGCGTATAGTGGTACCTATAATGGTAAGTCTAGACATATTGGTCTTAGACATGCATTTGTGAGACAATTGATACAAGATGGTATCATAACAATTGTCTATGTGAGGTCAAATAAGAATTTGGTTGATCCATTTACTAAGCCTCTGACGAGAGACTTAGTAGCTACAACTACTAGAGATATGGGACTTAAACCACCCGAACCATAAGTGATGGTAACCCTACCTATAATCTAGGTTACCCCTGGTTATAGGTTCAAAGGGAAAAACAAGTCACGAGTTGGTTAGAGCTATCAAAGTGGTCTCATATGTAGTAAAAGATAGCTCAGTGAGTTGCAAAGTGACAAGGTTGAGCTATGCTCTTAACAAAATGCTGCACTAATGCAACTAGTGCTCGAGAAACATTTTGCCTATATGAACAAGAAGTGAAGCCGCTTCTTATAGAGAGTTGTGGTTTACTCTCTTAAAGGT
This sequence comes from Lantana camara, assembly GCA_037501455.1. Lineage (NCBI taxonomy): Eukaryota > Viridiplantae > Streptophyta > Magnoliopsida > Lamiales > Verbenaceae > Lantana > Lantana camara. Next base: position 18,114,049 of record CM074863.1, on the reverse strand, counting down.
TCATGAAATGGGATATAGCGTATGGCTTTATAAGCACAAAGTAGTGGAGTGCTTGCTGTATGAGAAAGAAAACATGTGTGTGATAACTCCAGTTGCATCACGAAGGAGTTGAGGTTCAATCTACGGACACCGTCAACTTCGATGCAGTTTTGAGTTATTTACACTAAGGGAAGGTTCAATATTCGTCACACCTTCCTTTAGGCATGTGATCTTTGACAAAATCTTCAGGGACTTGTCTGGCAAAAGAGTAGTTTTCCAAACAAGTGGGGGATTGTTGAATATGTTGTGCATATATATAATTAATTGTTGGAGAATTAATATATATATGATTAATTGTTGGAGGATTAACCAATAATTATGCAAAGGCATATCAAAGGTTGTTTGGAAAATGTGCATTGGTTATTGTGTCCCACATTGGAAAAATAACACTAAGCAAACAGCTTTATATATTATAATGCTGTATATGTTATTAAATTATGGGACCCAAGAGAGGACTAATGGGCTCACTCGTGGTGCAGTGCACGGCCCGCGCATGCGCACGCGCGCACGGGCTCGCTAGGAGCTTGGAGCTTTGAGCTTTGAGCTTTGAGCCTCGCCTCCGAGCCCAGAGCCTTACTTTTTGAGCCAGAGTCAGCCTGATTTAGTCCAAAATTCAAATTACGAACCAATGTCCAAGTACATCCGCTGAGGGATGTCTAGGTACATCCGAATCTGATTCAACAATCAGATCCGTTGAGGGATGTAACAGTCAGGTAGTGGGCATTAAAAGGGGTGTAATTCAGGCCATTAACACCTGAATTTGACCTATTCAAATTCCCACATTTAATCCTGCCAAACTCCTGACACCTATAAATAGACAATCCAACACCTGAAAATTACACAGCAAAACTCACCTGAATTCTGGCAAATTGCTATTGTCTGAATTCATATTTTACCAGCTTAACATATATCCTAAAAGTAAATCGTCTGCAACCTTTAGCAAACTCAGAGAGTAGGGGCGATTAACACTTTAAGGATAAGGACTACCCGTGTCATTCTGATCTCATTTCTCCCATTTTCTCAACAGATGTGTCTTTATAAAGTTTGTACCCTTCATAGGTAGTTTACGTCGATATTGGTTTTTCTTTCTTTCTTTCTTAAAATGAGATGAAATTGACAGTTCTCTTTTTCATTTACCGAAATCAAGATATTCGAGTGACTTCTGTGCCGGGATCTTCTTCCTATAATAAATTAATTGGTCAAATGTGTGCAGCGAAGCCCTTTGGTTTTTTTTTTTTTTTCTAATATATATTATCCATTCTTTTGGTTCTTCGTTTGAGTATTATTACCTTTGAGGCTTTCACATTTTCTATGATGGAATATTGTGAACCTATATTCCAGTATTGTGAATCAATATATTCATTTGCACTTCTAGTTTATCAGTTCCTAGATGCATCTTGGTACTTCAACACCTTAATATATTAGAAAATGCACATAATCCATAATTTTTATTGGATGCAATTCTGATCCGATTCGAATTAATAAAAAAAGTGCCAAATAAATTTGAATTTAAGTGAGGCAAAATGACATGAGACATCTACTTTATTGGGCAAAAATTATTACCCGTAAGATGGTTCATGGTAGGAGCCTTTAGTCGAACTGATTCAAGTATCATTCCTCCCTCTAGGCTCTAGGTAATGAATTAGAAAATTGTCTAAAGCATATTCAAGGTAAATAATTTTCTCATGATTTCTTTCAATTTGTTTTGCTTGTAAAGAAATGAGTGCTGAGAAATGAAATGTTCTTTTCATGGTGTTTGTCAGTGGAAGCAAATATGAGTAAGGGATTGAAGGTATTTAGCTACAAGGATTTGGAAACTTTCACGGATAACTTTAGCGAGGTAAATTACATTTATCATGCACAATACTACAAACTCTATCGAGGAAAACTTACGGAGGGTTCCGATGTCACTGTCAAAGTTTGGGTTGAAAAAATGTTAATGCATGAAAATGAGTTTTCCCGGCATTCTTGTGGCAAATCACGTGAAGACTGAAGATTATGAATATATTCTGCGTTCTTGGAATTTGTGCTCCAAAAAATGTGATGATTCTAAACTTCTTCGGTTGTCTTGGATTAGAAATGCTAAAGATTTTGAAGTGTTACTTTCTGATTTTGATCTATAAGATTAATTCAACAACGTATATAATTGTCTTACAGTTATTACAGACCACCATTGTATTCATTCCAGGACGAAATCAACTTGTTGTGTTATCATAACAACGCAGTTCATCCGTCCCATTACTTGCCCAAGTTGATTGGATTTTGCCGTGAAGATGCTGATCGCCATTTTGGTGTTGTTTATGATCTTAAGTCACTTGATGTGCTGGAATATCTTTTTGATAAAGGTACGACATTTACTTTTTATTCCAAAAAATATTGCATTTTGAGTCCAATATTTATTGTAATGTGGCACAATTTCGCCATATCCAACAATAGAGACATGTCATCTGGCATGTGGTCAGAGGGATCTGGGACCCATAGAGGAGCTCTATGCTCAGGAAATAACGATAGGGAATCCTAATATATAGTCAGGACTAAAATTGGAATCGAATCAGACGATACATATATCGACGCAAAATGCAATATTGCCTTTATTGAACTAGTTTAAACTTTTAAGAAAATATTGAAAAAAGAGATATCTAATGTCAATAGAGAGATTCAAATGGCATCAAAGAATGAAGGTGGCTTTTGGTCTTGCAAAGCTCACTGAAGAATTGCATTGTACTCAACCTCGATATCTGATTCGTGACTTATTTACTGCTAATATCATGCTTGACCAGGTAATAACGGAGCAACCATATTTTCTTTGACATGTTGATTGCTTTGGTTTTTCTAATTCTGCTTTTACTTGTAGGAATTCAATCCTATATTATTCAACTTTCTGGGGCTTACTGGTGGTAGAGTTCTCACTGATAAGAAGATAAAAATGAGTTTACAGAAACAAAAGAGTTTTGGATCCATTAGATACTATGACGAAAAACTTTTTTATGGAAGTGAGTTAATTTCTTTATCTACTTTTTGTATGAATATTTTTGTCATATTTGAACTTAAATGGCAAGAGTTTCAAGTTTCTTAGGGACAACATTCATTTCGGTTTTGTGATGATAGTTTGGATGACTTTGATAGGCAAATGGAGTGAGAGTGCAGACGTATATGCATTTGGTAATATATTATTAGAGCTTATGCGCAAAGTTAGTGTTGCTGGTCGGCTCGGGATAACTAGAGACAACTATGAAGATCTATCTAAGCCTCATTGGCTGACGAGACTTTTGAAATAGAAGAGGGATTTTATGTGAAAGATGCTTGCAAAGCGGACTGCATTGGCGATTCAGTGCGTACAACTACCTGCAAGAAAGCGTCCTAATGCAACAGAGATTGTCGAGAAGCTCAAGAAGCTCAATATTGTGAAAAAAATGAGATCATTGGACATGAATCCTTAGGAGTTTGATGGGGAAAAGTTTAATTTTGGTATGATATAAAGAGTGTTACTAGAGTACTGCTATTCCGATTCAATTTAATTTTAATTAGTCCCAAAATTTTTGAAAAGGCAAAATTATAAAAATTGTCCTATAATTTTTACCTTCTTCAATTATTTTTTTTTATTTTGGATGTGACTTGACGGATGATTGTGTAATGTCTCGTTAATTATGCTAAAAAATAAAAAAATATATCCAACAAGGTATGGCATTATTATAAAATATTCATTATATATAAAAAAAAAGGGATAATATTAAATTTATTCAGCTAAAAACGGTTTCGATCTATTAGACTCTCCATCTCTCTTCTTTCTTTTCCTCATTTTATTATTTATTTATTTTTCAACCACACTCACAAGTCACAACATTGTTTTTTTATTTATTTGTTAATTTATTTTTCTCTCTCACCTCACTCCAACTTTTCCATTGTATTTTTGTTTCTATTTTTCTTATGTTTTTTAATTTCTAATTCAACTGTCATTTTTTTTAGTAATTAGATAATATCATTTTTATATTATAAATTTATAATTATTAAAAAATAATTATAAAATAAATATTGAAATGAAATTTTTTATTTAATATATATTTAAATAAGTAAATTTTTTTTTAGTGAAGTTAATTTCATTTAATATAGTTCGAACTTATTAACTAAAATAATTAGGTAAGTCTAGTAGCACCTAATTTTGTGTTTAGTAGCATTTAGTATTCCCATACTAAGTGTTTGTGTTTTCTAATTTTGTGTTTGGTATGTGCACATGTAACTAGGGTTGTCAACGGGTCGGATTCGGTCCGGATCAGGGGATTCCAGATCCGAATCCGACAAGAGGATCCGACAACCGGATCCGAATCCGAATCCTATAGGATTCGGATTCATTCATTTTGAATCCATGCATAATCGGATCGGACTATATCCGATTAAAAATCCGACCCGATTAGCAATAAAATTTAATTTTTTTATTTAACAAATTTAATATAAAGAATAAATATAATTGCATAATATTAATAAATAATTATTATTTAATGGATTATTTGATGATTTTATTTATATTTGTTTAAAATAAGTTAGTTTAAACTTATTAATAAAGGAAAATATAATATATTAAACCTCCGTTCCTAATGGCCAGCGGAAGTTCAGCGCACCCCTCCCTCTCAACGGAGGAGTCCGACCAACTCCGGCGTAGCAAAAAGAAGATAAGGACGGCAGAGGACGCCGGGTTAGACTCGGATCTGGAGGAGCACCAGCGGACGGGGAGTGCACCACAGGTGAAGTCCTACCTTTCGACTCTGGTAGGGCAAAAGGAGCCAGAACATAAGAAATTTGAGGAGGCTACCATGTTGGACATGGACAAGATCAAAATCATCGCCCCAACCACGGAGTTCCCGTATCCGAAGGTGGTTATTGAGGATGATTATCGGAAAGCCCTCCAAGAACCGTGGAAAGACTCGCTAATACTAAAGCTATTGGGGCGGACGGTAAATACGAATCTTTTGTCTACACGAATCAATAGTATGTGGCGATTGCAAGGAGCATATGAATTGATTGATCTCGGGCACAGTTGCTTTATCCTCAAACTCCATGATAGGGACAAGGCAACGTTCATACTGACGGAGGGGCCTTGGGTCATTGCGGGCCATTATTTGGTCGTTCGGAAGTGGCAGCCACAATTCCAAGCGTCGAAAGATAAAGTCCGGACTGCCATAACTTGGGTACGTATTCCAGAGCTTTCGGTTGAGTATTATAGGGAGGAGATGTTGTATCATACAGCTGCAGGTCTGGGGGTACCCATCAAAATTGACAAGAAAACGTACTATGGAGAGAAAGGGAGATTCGCCAGGGTTTGCGTCCAATTAGATCTGGACCAGCCATTGAGATGGGGAATTGAGGTGGATGGTACGTTACTCCCGGTGGTCTACGAAAACCTACCATCAATTTGCTTCGCTTGTGGTCGCGTTGGGCACCGAGAGTCAGAGTGCATGGCAAAGCAATATTATGAAAGAGCCAAGGAGACTGGGGAGAGCATTCCGAGTCAGTCCCGAGAGCTGGTGGTTGCAGAAGCGGGCAACAGAAAGGCGCATAAGAACGGGGATAGGGGGCATGAAGAGGTGTTGCCGGGTTATGGCCCGTGGATAATGGTAGAGAAGCGGCGGCCGATGAAACAAGGAGGAGGGGTGAGCGGAAAACATGGGGAAAAGGAGAACCGCAACCCCCCGCATCCAAACCGTTACGATATCCTTGCCAAAGATACCTCTGTAACGGAGGAAAATAGCAAAAGAGGAGGAGATAAGAGAGTCTTTCCGGACTGGAATCCCACAAAATCCGGTTTTAATAAAGGGAAGGATGTTCAATCAAGCAAGAATTCTAAGCAGACAGGTAACACAACCAGAACAAAGTACGTGAGGAAAAAGGCTGATAATTTGGGAAAGGATATCCCAAAAGATACAGAAATAACTATCGCGGATAAATCTCTAGAAACGGGGACGGATAAGCATAAACAGAAGAAGATTCTACAGCGAAAACCCCTTGCAGACGTAGAAATAAACACCTTCTCAGAAATTCACACAGAGAACCAGAATGGCCCATTTCAATTCGGACGAAGAGATGATGGAGATAGATTGGATAGAAGAGTATCTAGAGGAGTCGTTGATGATCGAGACGTACGATCTGACAATAGATTGGGCTCGGCATTTGACAGTGACACCACTATTTTGGCAATTACGGGTGGGAATGGAAGTCAATGTGCATGGGAACCCGGCGCGTCGGATGTGCACTTTGTCGATCGAGCTGACGAAACAGGAGATAGAGAGACAATGCTTGTTGACACTATTTCTATGGTAGCAGATGATCATGGAGGTGTCGGGGACCTCGATTAAGAACCCCGCCACACTTCCTGATATTGTGATTAATCCGATGAAGATAATTTCATGGAATTGTAAAGGGACCGGGAATGCGGAATTCAGGAGGAACTTCCTGGAGATCACGCGGGAGCAACATCCGGATGTGGTATTTCTGCTAGAGATTAAAGTTAACGAGGAAAGGGCGACTCAGATCGCTACCAGCCTGGGTTTCCCTAACTTGTGTATAGCTCCAACTCTCGGTCGGGAGGGGGGGATTTGGATGCTTTGGGATAACAATAATATACAAATGGAGATCCTCCAGGTCAGCCATCAAGCCATTCACGCAATTATTGGCCCCAGAAGTCATTCCGAATGGCTATGCTCGGGAATTTATGCTAGTCCTATTCTTAATAGGCGAGATGAGCTTTGGAGAGACCTCAAGCACTTGAGTGAAGAATGGACGCTACCCTGGCTACTCATTGGAGATTTTAATGATATCATGGGTCCGAGTGAGAAGAGAGGGGGGCGGAAAGTGAACTGGAATCGGTGTCTAGACTTTAAAGAGCAGGTGGACAACTGTAATCTGATGGATATCGGGGCTCTAGGGCCGCGCTACACTTGGAGTGGTACAGTTCGTGGGGGCGAAAGAGTGGAGGAACGGTTGGACAGAGTTCTAGTTAATCCAGAATGGCGACTCCTATTTCCAGAAGGGGCTGCATTTGTGCTTCCTCGCACTCATTCGGACCACCATCCTATAGTGACCTTCTGCTTTGGTATTTCTCGGCCTCCAAAAAATCGACCTTTTCGGTTTGAGGCGGCTTGGAACGAGCACCCGGGATGTCGCAGGATTATTGAAGAATCGTGGGACAAGGAGCAGCAGATACAAAATAAACTTGCACGTCTTCCAGACTTGTTGAAGCGGTGGAACTTCAGCACCTTTGGAAACATTTTTCACAGAAAACGCTCGATAAAGTCCCGGTTGAATGGTATTCGATGGCTGGATCGCAATAGTTTACACCCAAATTTACTGGAACTTGAGAAGCAACTTATCGTGGAGTACAATGATATAATCAAACAAGAAGAAATTCTCTGGTTCCAGAAGTCCAGAGTGAATTGGCTCAAGTTTGGAGATCGTAATACTCGTTTTTTCCATATCTCTACTGTTACTCGCAGAAGAAGAAATAAAATCAATGCTCTGAAGGTTAATGGAGATTGGGAAACTACCGATGATCGGTTGCGGAGTCACGTTCGGGACTTTTTCGTGAAAGTCTTTAGTAAGGGAGGTGGGGAAACTGGCGTGCAACTGGGACGTAGTCCATTGCAACGCACCCTCACCCAGCAATGGAAGGAGTTACTCTCCAAGCGGGCGCTTAGTTCGGAGGTACATAGGGTGGTGAAGTCTATGGATTCGTTTAAAGCACCCGGGCCAGACGGTTTCCAAGCGTTCTTCTACCAAACATATTGGGACATTGTGGGAGATTCAGTCACGGATTTTGTGAATGAATGTTTCGATCGGGGCAAATTTCCGGAGGGGCTGGGGCGAGCGTTTATTTGCTTGATCCCCAAAGTTCCACAGCCGGAGAGTATTAATCAGTTCCGTCCCATAGCTTTGTGCAATGTGCTGTTGAAGATCGTGACTAAATTGCTTGTGACGCGTTTTAAACCTTTTCTCTCGAGCATTGTTAGTCCGAACCAGAACAGTTTTATCCCGGGAAGGAGTACGCACGATAACATCTTGGTCCTGCAAGAGATCCTTCACACACTTCATCGTTCTAAAGACAAGGCAGGAAGGATGGTATTGAAATTGGATCTCGAGAAGGCCTATGATAAAATTAAATGGGAATTCGTACGAGAAACTCTGGAATTCTTTGAATTTTCTCAGGAAATTGTTCAACTTATTATGAGTGGAGTTGAGTGCATCCGTCCGGAAATCTTATGGAACGGAGAACCTACGGAAGGGATTCAACCGGAGTACGGTATCCGACAGGGGGATCCGTTGTCGTCGTACCTGTTTGTGCTTTGTATGGAGCGCCTTACCTATCTCATTGAAGAGGCGGTCTCAACGGGTGATTGGAAGCCGGTTACAGCAAGTAAAAAGGGGACACCTATCTCTCATTTACTTTTCGCGGATGATATTGTCCTAGGAGCCAGAGCCACGGTTAAGGGGCCAGGTTGCATTAAAGGGGTGATCGACAAGTTTTGTGGGGCGTCAGGTTTAAAACTGAATTACCAAAAGTCTCAAGTATGGTTTGCCCCTTGTGTTCCATTGGATGTTAGAAATAATATCTGTTCGAAACTTGGGATCCCTGGAACTGAGAACTTGGGACGGTACTTGGGGGTGAATTTGGTACATGGGCGTCCTCGTCGGGAACTACTTGCTTCGGTGATTGAGAAGGTGGAGAGCAAACTCACGGGGTGGAAGGCGAAGAACCTTAGTTTGGCTGGTAGAGCAACACTCATACAATCGATAATGAATTCCATACCAGTCTACCATATGCAAACAACTTGGTTTCCAAACTCGGTTTGTGACAAACTGGATCGTTTAAATCGCTCCTTCCTTTGGTCTACAGATACGAGTAAGAAACGCACTCACCTTGTTCGTTGGGCTAAGGTGGTTAAGAGCAAAGAGGCAGGGGGTCTGGGTTTAAAGGAGGCGCGTAAGATGAATATTGCACTTCTTGCGAAGGTGGGTTGGCGTCTGACGAGAGAGGATAATAGCACGTGGAGCAGGTTATTTAGGGAGAAATACTTGAAAGAGGATGACATTATGGAGTACGAACCTAAGGCTACGGCGTCGCGAACTTGGAGGGGCATAGTTAAAAGCCTTCGGAGTGTGGAGCATGGTAGCCGTTGGCGGATTAGAACGGGAGAGAATGTTTGGTTATGGGATGACCGGTGGTTGACATCGGAGACACTTCTCGACCGGCTGGGTAGTAGCATAGCTCAGGACGACGCTGATAAGGTGGTCGGGGACATCATTAACGCGAGCGGGCAATGGGATTTCAATAATATAAAAACGGCTCTGCCGCAGGAGATTATAGAGGAAATCCGAGAGAAGCCCCTCCTAGATAACGCAGGGAATGATAAATTGGTATGGATGGGAACGGCCAATGGAAGATTTACGGTCAGGTCTGCATATGACCTGCTGAAATCGCCAGAGCAGAGTCAGGACAAAGGTTGGAACAAAATTTGGAGGCTGTCGTGTCCCCAGAAAATTAAGTTCTTTCTATGGCTCTGCAAACATGATAGCCTCATGACTAATGCCTTAAAGTTTGATCGAAAATTTGGGATTTCAGAGCAATGTCACCGCTGTCATGATAGTAGAGAGGATAGTGCGCATGTGCTGTTCAAATGCCCAGCGACAGCGAAGGTATGGGAGCTGGTGGTTAACCAGAAAAACTGGTTGCGCGTCTGTAACTTGGTTCAGGGATAATGGATGGATAGACTTGGCGGTGCTGCACTAGAGCACAAACTCAATGTTGAGTGGCCTTGGTGGAGTGTGGCTCTGGCTACTATTTGGAGTATATGGAAAGCACGAAACAAGCATGAATATCAGCACGCAAATGAACCTCGAAACGTTACGTTAAATAGCATCAAGAGTTTGGCAGCAGACATGACGCTGAGCAGGGAAAGAATTTGAAGGATGTCCACTTCTAATCGGGATATGCTTTGTTGGGAGAAGCCTGAACATGGTTGGGTTAAATTAAATTCTGATGGAAGCATGCACGCTTCCACAATGAAGGCAGCAGCGGGAGGGTTGATAAGAGATGCTGATGGACGTTGGATTATAGGATATGCTTTGAATTTGGGGAGGTTATCTATTAATCTGGCAGAATTATTGGGTCTTCGAAAAGGGTTGATGCTGGCTTGGGAGCGGCGGTTCCCTAGAATCGAGATTGAGATGGACTCCGAATTGGTGGTTAATTGGGTTTTGGGTGGGGATGTTGAGGATCACCCCTTGAGGAATATCATTATGGATTGTCGATGCCTTCTTCATAAGCCTTGGGAAGCCAGAATCAAACACATTTATCGTGAGAAGAACGGCAGTGCGGATAAGTTGGCTAGGTTGGGGCACAATATCAACACTGATTGTGTTGTTTAGGACTCTCCTCCGGTTGAGTTTGAGTAGTGTTTGTTCTGTTTCTTTAGGCCCCGGTCTGGGCTTCTTTGTGGACCAAAAAAAAAAAATAAAGGAAAATATATACTTTTAGAGTAAATAATTCAAATTTTATTGTTGTTTAAAGTGATAATTATGTGAAAATTATAATTTTAGTCATTTTACTTAATATTATGTACTAGTAAATAATTTATTTTAATTAAATATTATATATATAATCGGATTCGGATTCTAAACGGATCAGATTCGTTAATTCTATATTCGCTCCATTCATTTCGGATAACGAATATTTATAATCGGGTATGATGCATCGGATATTTTTATCGGACGAATATGCTAAAATTCGGATCGGATTCGGACCGGATTTGAATTAAAATCCGACCCATTGACAGCCCTACATGTAACTAGTACTAACTCCTTAGTTTCCTAATCTACCCTTACGATATATGGAAGGGGGTTCAGAGTAGCTAGGCTGGTCTTCTAGTAATTTGGTTTTATCGGCTGGTGTGTAGTTTGTAAAGGTATGAGCTTTGCACCTCACCCCAAGTGAAAGGTTGGCCACTATTAATTTGCAATCAGATACATGTAATCATATTATCTGCCCACTTATACATGCAATCTGTTAATTTGCTACAAGCCACTATTTGAGAAAGGCAATATTTCCATTCACAACCATTTATAATGTGCTAAAACAAAACAAACATAGCGAATCCAAAATCCGATCAACTTGAAACGCACATGGTTAGTTCTACATCAGAAATCATACATACAAAAATAAAGTACCCACAAACTTCTAAACATGTCTAGTAATACCATCACCTATTAATGTTCTGAGTGCAGAGTGAAACTATTTGAGGAAATGCATCAAGCTCATCACGAATGTGCTACGAACGTTAACTGGCATCCCGTAGAATGCCCTCGGATCTCCGTTGTTATTGACTAAGTGGTGTGTAGCCCACATTACGGCCTCCTTGCTTGGAATTCTATCCATAATCCTCACTGGGTATACAAAATTATCTGTATCACCAGACTCCAGAAGCACAAGCCATAATCCTCACTGGGTATACAAAATTATCTGCATCTCCAGAAGCACAAGCCATAATCCTCCTATACAGCAACACAAACTTCAGAGGCCTATCCAATTCCAACCTATGAAATAGCCTTGTATCCTTCCTTTTCAAGGATTTCAGCAGTGGAAATATCCCAGTTTTAACTATCCTGCCGTTCTTCTGTAGACCCAAATGGTAATCGTCGGTGCATGATACCCATTAGGAATAAAGAAAAGTATACACAAAGAAAATAAATAAGTAAGGAAACAAGAGAAATCATGTTGAAATTGAATTTCAACACTCATAATGAAACAAAAAAAGGTCAATAATCCAACACAAACAATGATTTGCCAACTTAAGTAGTCTCTTATACCATGACTTTCTTACCATCAAGTGGATATAGGTTGGTTTTATGAATTTCACAAGGCGTAGATAGTGAGCGATCATCAAAACTGCATTTATCGGATTCATTAGACCATTAACGACTATTGCTACGTCTCGAAGCGCATCAACATCTAAACCAAAATCAATTTCATCTAATATAGCCAACTCTGCTCCAAGAACCCGTAGAGATGAGCTTTAAGCACATGTTCTGTTCAAGAATTCACCAGCAAAAGGAAATACCAGTTCTGCCGATAAAGATAAGGGCTTAAAACTTGTTTATCAGTCTAAACAGACCAATTAACATCAGAAATTGCAATCATTCATCAGAGATCAGGTGCTACAGGATGATAATGCTCAAATACCTTACCCTTGTGTTAGGATCCATAACAACTGAGTCTTACAGATCTGCGAATTCAATCCCACTACTCAACATTAAAATTCAAAAGACTCAAGAGGTTTCATAAAGGGTGAAACCGTAGTTGTTTAAGGGATAGGTTTGCAGAGTCCCATCAAGCATACATACTGTACCTCATGAAACATAAATCAAAAGCAATCTGCAATTTACCATTCCCAACCAGAAATACGTATCACACAACATTAGGGAAGTGGGTACCCTAGAAAAAGACTTCGTAACTACCAACACACCAGCAGTGGAAATCGGCATACACACCTCTGTAACAACAAGAAAGTATTTCAAGATGGCGCCGTATTACTTTTACCTGCTCACGGCGTGGAATGCATCTTACAGCTGGAACAGCGCAAAGTTCCTGCAATTCACGCCACAATCGTTAAGGCCCCTGAGGCAAAGATCTTCAACTAGAACTTGAATTGCGCTGAAAACACTTTCGAGATGCATATCTATTCTTTCTCCCTCACTCGCCTTGTTGATGTAAGAAATTGCTCAGATATCCCGAACCCCAGCACAGTGTTACATTCGAGATTACTTGGGTAATTATTAGAAAGGGAAAAATTCTACAGTAGCTGAGCAACTTGAGTCCACAATCAGCACGAGTTATCGACTAAAATGAGAGAGGAGCAGCAAGAGGACTTAATGCGTGAACAGTTCCGGGAATAAGCGGGCCAGATACTAAGTTGACCGGCCCATATCACCTAATATTCAATACCGGAAAATTAAGGGTTATTGCATATTTGCTTGTATCTATATGGGCTAGTACCCATACCAAACATGAAACACCTCCCTATCATATTAAATGGGATAGCTTAAGCCTCAAACCAATGGCGTTGGTCTCTTGAATTTTAAGATTTGTTTCTTTTTGTATTTGCTTTTTCCACCACTCTTTTACAAAATGTTGTTTCCTATTTATTTCTTAACTTCTTTTCTTTTTCACAATATTAATATGAAAAATTAATTTCATATATATTTAAATAAGGGATTTTTTTTTTAAGAACCCTCCATTTGACCAAAGAATCTTAGTTTACTTTCCAATTTAAATAAATTTTTAGTTTACTCCCTAAGCTGATATCTCATTTTTTTATAAATTACCTATTAATATAAATTGTCTATTTCAACCTTAATTATTTTAATATGAAGCACTTAAATTTGAATTTATATCTAAATGTTAAAAAATTATTGTGTTACGCAACCGTTAATGGTTGAATGAAGAACTTTTATGTTAAGTTGAAATATTTATTTATGCATTTGTGGAACCTTATTTAAAATTTGAAAAATTATTGTGTTATTTAGCAATAACTACTTAAATAAAGAATTTTATTCTAACTATGAATGAAGTATCTAAAATTGTATTTATATAAATATATTTAAATTTTGAGAAATTATGGTGTTATGCATCATAAAATAACTTACTGAAGTACTTATCTCCTAATATAAAGTATTAATATTTAAATTTGTAGAATCATATCTAAGTATTGAAAAACTATTATGTTGGGACAATTAGATGTTAAGAACTTTTATCATAATATAAAAGATGATTAAATAAAGAACAATTAAGTCATTCTGAAATAATTAGAAAGTTAAGAAAAAATCAAATATTAAAATAGGTAGTTAATTAAAAAGAAATTTTGGTGTGGCAATTTATATTCAAAATTCAAATACCGGGAGATAATTCTAAATTTTTGTTTAAATAATTATAACTTTTTTATTTGCAGATGAATATAGTGCTTCGGAAATCGGAATTTACTAATATTAATTAAATTACTGAGAGATTCTTTAATATCCTTTGTTTGTTCTTTGTAAACTTTAGTCTTTCAAAATTAAAAGTTGAAACCCTAGGCCCAGATCCCCACCGCAGCGCCCGTCTGAATTGCCGTCACCATCAGCCACAACGCCGCCTTGCGCCACCACCGCTTCTCCATAACCACTCGTCTCCACCGGAGGACTACGTCGCATACAAACGAGGGTAGAAAATTCGTCAGAAAACAGGATGAAGCCTGTGGTGGGAATGGTGGTTTCGAATAAAATGCAGAAATCGGTGGTGGTGGCGGTGGACCGGCTCTTCCACCACAAGCTCTACAACCGCTACGTCAAACGAACCTCCAAATTCATGGCTCATGACGAGCAGAATCAGTGCAACATTGGCGATCGCGTATGTACTCATCTGATCATCTATCCTCTTGTCTCTGAAGCGTTCATTTGAAAGTGACATTTGTTTTCCTGGTTTCGGTTACAGGTGAGGTTGGACCCATCTCGGCCTCTCAGCAAACACAAACATTGGATTGTGGCCGAAATTCTTAAGAAAGCGAGGATATATGTGCCGCCTTCTAAGGAAGTTTCCCCTGATTCCACAACCAAGGCCTTCTGAGGTGAGGTGATTATACAAATTCTGTTACTCTTTTCTTCTTGCATTTTCTAATATTTTCCTGGAAATTTATACTCTATAGATAAGGAAACCTCAGAAGGGAGTTAGATTATTTGCGTTTTGGATTTGGCTTAGCTGATACAACTATAAATTGTCTAATGAGGATTGTCTGTTATGTTCAGTGTAATTCGTGGAATGATCAAAGTATAATAAAAGTAGAGGTGAAGTACACATGAAATTACTACTTTATAGATAACTGGATAATTAGCTACCATAAGAAAATGGCATTCTGGCTATAAATTGGTGCTAAAAATTGTTGGTTTTGCCCTACAAAAAGTCATCCCACAAGGTGTCCTGTGCTCTTCACGCTTTCAGCTCGTCAGATTTGCTCAATATTATTCCTTATTCTATATTTGATTTGATGATGATGTTACATATTGAATTTCAGCATTTGGCGGGCTAGAATCAGTACCTGTCTAGGATGCGTAAACTTATTGGATCTGAAGTATGTATGTCTACATATGTTGGGTTGGGAATTATACTTTGGCAACAAGTATTCTTGGCTTACTTTACATTTTCTACCACATAGACATCCTTGGTTGTACAGATTTTCATGAATGAACTTATTGCTTTTATATTCTATAAAGAGTAGTGTGTTATTTTGTCAAATGAGTGTGCCAAGATAAATTACAGCTCCTCATTTTCCTGAACTAGATAAGTGGTTTATGAAGTTTAAAGTTGTTTGGAAGAATACAACAGGACATGTGAGAGTGTTTAACAGGGACAAAGCGGAATGCATTTACTTGTAACTTATCTTTCCAATTTTTTGTCAATTCTCAGTGGTGTCCCAAAATTATTCACATTTTGTTAACTTGATGGAAAAAGATGATGCTACCATTTTCTTGGTATTACTTTCTTAAATAACATGTCTATCTTTTTGTTGTTGGGTTTTTGTTTTACTTCTTTTCGGTCAACTAATTCTGACTTCCAATTTACTTTCGCATGTACCTTGCTGTATATGCATGCACTGATTCAGCCTATGAGGGGTGGATATTAAACTGATCTACTGTCAGAGTGTCAGTTATGAACGTATCTGCTGTTTGTTGAAATTGCTTGGAAAAGTTTAACCACCATTTGTCATATTGGGCTCAATGTGCTATGCTGAAACAGTCATTACCGTATCACTCTTGATCGTAAAAAATTAACTGGGATCCCTTTAAACAGAGGAAATATTATGAATTATAAAATATTAGCAACGCACTTTGTTCCTTTGACCCTGAAATTCAATTTATTGATATGCTAGTAAAAAGTGCTAAGTCTATTAGGAATTAGGATGTAGGGTGATGTTGGATCTATATACTTCCCAAATGGTGTAAATTTTACCCTTGATCCTTGCGTATTCTATCGCTAGTTCCATCATGGCTTTATACTCTTTGATCAGATGAATGATGCGATTTCAGTCAAATGATCTAATTGCATTTGTTTGTGTTCCAGATGACCGACTGCTGCAGTTCCTTTTGACTCAATCCAATGCCATAGAACATAAGCACTACATGAAGAAGGATACTTTTGGTTTGGTATCGTAAGGATACATTCCCTGTGTAGTAGGTGGACCTTTGCGAAGTCTCATAGAATCTTTAGCCGTTTTGCTTGGGTTTGAACTGTTCCTGAGTTCGTTCTACATTATTAGGAAACTTGATATTAGTTGTTTCTGGTAGTCGTAAACTATGATCCGGTGCTGTCTTGCTACTCAGATTGATTTCATCTGGTTTCAAGGAATGCTAGATAAGAGATTATGTGCTCCATGGTTTGGTGTTATTACTGGAATGGAAGAATGCTGGTTTTGAAGTGAATATTGAAATCATTGAACTTTAGTTGATGTATATACTTTTAGGCTGAGTGATACAAAGGTGCGCGTGCGCTGTTATACACATAACCTCAATCATTTTTTC
Source organism: Lantana camara (assembly GCA_037501455.1). NCBI lineage: Eukaryota > Viridiplantae > Streptophyta > Magnoliopsida > Lamiales > Verbenaceae > Lantana > Lantana camara. Next base: position 18,097,420 of record CM074863.1, on the reverse strand, counting down.
TTAATTGATTAACTTACTTATTTCTTTTTGACTAAATTAAAAATTTTGTTACATATCTGATAAGCTTCGCCAAATGTTATAAAACATTATAGAAAAATATGATTTGAAGAGGAAATGCTTATGATATCAATAAAATAATGGTTCACCTAGAAGAGAAGTCATTTCTGGTGATAAGGGTTCCCCATTTTTCAGTATACACAAGATAAATGACATTAATAAGCTTTTCAACGCCATATTGTGTTACTCAAAAGAAAAATGCATGAGAGAGAATAGAACTTGAATGATGCTCAAAACATTTTTGTATATGATTATGCTAAACTTTGCTAAAACTACTATTCTTCCTCAAGTGCTTCTCCTTCATGTATCTCCTAACTTCTTCCACCCCAAGCCAATTATCAGATTCAGCATATACATTACTCAGCAAAGTATGATTGCCTGCGTTGTCAGGTTCGATTCTGACGAGTGTATTTGCAAGTGATTCTGCAATATCCAATCTTCCATGAAGCTTACAAGCAGAAACCAAAGAAGTTAGAATTCTGGGGGTCGGTCTCATTGGCATTCTACGAACAACATCATAAGCAGCTTGTAGCCTCCCTGCCCTTCCAAGAAGGTCAATATAGCAAGCATAATGTTCGACACTCAAATAAACATTAGTATCTCTTGATGCTTGATTAAAAATCACTTCACCTTCATATATAAGACCAGCATGATTGCAGGTGGATAAAACTGCAAGATAAATTAGGCCATCAGGCTTTACTCCACTCCCTTGCATTTCATCGAACACCCTCAAAGCTTCACCTGCATGCCCGTAGAGTCCATACGCACTGATGAGAGAACTCCAAGAAACGCAATCTTTGGTTGGCATTTTATCGAAAACTTGAAGAGAGTCTTTAAGGCTGCCACATTTTGAATACATATTAATAAGGGCATTTTGGATGAACAAGTTGGCACCCAAGCCTGATTTCAAGGAGTAGCCATGAATCCCACAGCCATCAATTACGGATAATAAACTAGTACATGCAGAAATCATTGCCAATAGGGTAACACTATTGGGTCGAATTCCCTCCTTCTGCATTTCATTAAATAGCCTAATGGCTTCTCTGGCATAATATTTGCTCTTTGAATAGCCTGCAATCATGGAACTCCACATAACAATCTCCTTCTTCATAGACCTGTCAAATATACGCCTGGAAATCTGCAATCCACCCTCACATTCACAGTACATGTGCAGAAGTGCTGATGAGAACTGAGGTTCCAAATCATAACCATGCCGGACGGCATAACCATGAATCTGTTTTCCATGTTTTAGTGAGCTTAATCCAACACAAGCTGGTAAAACACCAACTAATGTGACCCTGTTTGGTTTAACACATTCGGACTGCATTTCTCGTATGCAATGAAATGCTCGGGCATAATCATGATATCCCATGCATCCACAGATCATAGCAGTCCATGATACCTCATTTTTCTCAATGATTGTATCAAAAACACGAAATGCGTTATCTGGATCACGAAACCTCCAGTAAAAATCCACTAACGCTGTGGCCACAAAAGATGAATACTCCATCCTCTCGTCCAGGAAAAAAAGAGCATGCATCCCTCTTCCGAATCTCCAATTCTCACTTTTAATGCATGTCGACAAACAACTGGCGACTAACTCCGGCTTGGGCACAAAACCATTTACATACATCTCCCTGAACATCCTCAGTGCCTCGTAGAGGAACCCATTTTGCGTGAAGCAATTTATCATGGAAGTCCAAGAAATACCGTCTCGGTCAGGCATTTCCTCGAACACTTTAAGCGCACTTTCCGTGTCCGAGAACTTAGCGTACATGGCGAGGACAGAATTCGATATCGTAAATTCTGAATCGAACCCATTCTTCAGCACGTTACAGTGAATCTGCAGGCCCAGAATTTGGTGGGATTGAGAATGAGCGCAAGCTTTAGCGATCGATGGAACAATGAATGCTGTGTTCGTGTTTAACTGGGAAGGATGGATTTCTTGAGCATAGAATGTAAGAGCTTGGTCATATAACCCCTGAGAGACGAGATGTTTAACATCGGAGTCGAGAAATTTAATGGCGCCTGAAGAAGTTGATATGCTACGCGTAGCTAAAAGACGAAGCATTTAACATGTTTGTTATAACTCAAAAGTCTTGCAGCTTAGTCATGGGATTACTGACATTTGCCCATATATTTAAATATATACTTGCAAGTTATTAATATGAATAAGAAGATAAAGACCTGTATTTTGCAAGCATCAAATGAATATTATGTACATTTAATAATGCAAATAATAAATTGTTTACTCTATAAATAAATTGTACCTCCATCGAATTCTATAACATATAATTTTAAAAACTAAATAAGTATTTTTTTTTTTATTTGTACCTTCTATTTTTATTTTTATTTTTTCTTTGGCAAAAGACTAAGATTAGAGAGTCACAAGTAGTTTGAAAATCATCCTCCGACAAGCACAATAAAATCCTCACTATGTGTGTCGAAAATAACCGTTCCCCTCACCTTTGTGACTCATATGTGTGAGAGCGTCCGTACAAGCATTGACACTTATCAGTTATCACGTGAGAATTTGCTCTTCGTAATGAGAGCCACAAGGCAAAACACTCTTGGATTTCAAGGTACTCTGCCACAGTGATAGAGACATCCCCAAATTGCATGCAAAATAAAAAAACCAGTAGTTGTCCGTTTCGCGAACAAGACCCCTACGGCCGCTGGTGTGTCCTTCTGATTTGTAGCTTCTATCTGATTTTACATTTCCTAAATTATTATTTAGTCTTATAACAATTTGAATAATATTCAGGTCCCCTACAAAAGCCGCTTGCAAACATTGGTCATGTGGTATTGTAACTAAAGAAAAAGGAAAAAAAAAAAAAAAAAGGAATTCTCAAAGTTAACCGAAGTTGCATAGTAAGGATTTCCTTTTTAACACCTATTGGGACAAATTTCTAATTAACGCTACCATCCGAATTGATATACAAATGTTAACTCTAAAACTATTTCTTGAATATTAAAAATGTTGTTAGCATGGGGATGGAAAGGATTAGTTCGAACTTCAAACTGAAATCGTGTAGTACAATGAGGAAAATGCACCCTTTGATGTTCAATTCTGTTAAGTGGGTGTTTAATAGCCTAAATTACCCTATTTTATCCGTAGTGTGCCGTATTCATATCCTACATGGTAGGTTTAAACCAATATCTATACAATTATATTGGAGCGATCAGTTGACACAAATATGGTTCAGTCTTCTTACTAGGTTAAGCGCAGATCAAGCTTATTGAATTTGACATTTCAGGTCCAAATATAATTTTCAATTTATTTATAGTTGAGTTAACCTGAGCTCGTCTTCCAACCGGAGCTTCAAGCAAGCGAAACAGTACATGACCTAAGGACTAAGACACCCTGTTCACTTCCTATAATCAGTGTCAACAACACCCTTTTCATCCTCTGCAAACTGCTGAGATAGGATATCTTAAACAATCAAATCGTCTTACTTATCATCCTCAACCACTAAACAATCAGGCAAATTCCTTCCACTCGTCTCAAATGGAGAAAACAATACGCAAAGGGCGCAGACGAGTATCATAACCTGGAAAAGAATAACAGCATACGCTTGCTGACAGCCATTTACCAACACAATTGCCACGAGAGGGCACACCATTCCTCCGATCCTCCCAATTCCAGTTGCTATTCCAACAGCAGATGACCTTATATTTGTTGGATATATCTGTAATCGACACATAAACGAAAATTCATACAAGATAGGACAACGACAAATCAAAAAGATATTTGGGATGCCATCTTGGGCAAAATTAATATTTTCGTAGCAATGAATAAAGAAAACACATACCTCTGGGGCATAAATACTTGCAACAATAAAAGTTGCTGAAATGAAAGTGCGAGTTCCAAACAATAAACCCGTTGTTATAATCTCATTCTGATGGATCAACAAGGGTAGAAGTAGCAGTGCAGATACCACGAACATGATTACCATGCAAAGCTTGCGACCAATTTTGTCCACAATAAAGCCTGCTATGATCATTCCAGGAACCTCTGGAAGAAATTTGATCATCAGCGGAACCAAATATATGAAAGAAAACTAATAATTCATAAGTATATTTATAGTCATAGTGGCATACCCCGAGTTTTTACCTAATTACAGAAACTTAAGGTTGAGAAATTACAAAAAAACTTCCCTGGCACACCCTGTCGTTTGGCCTAATGCATACTTATAGTCATAAATTCTTTAACAGGGGAAGTTTGTGTAATTATGCACATCTTAGGGTATGTCACTGTAATAATGTAATTATCCATAATAAATAACGCCATCCAACTTCTTAAAACACCTTACCTGCCAAACTGGTAACAAATACATCTGTATAGAGGCTTGTGCTTTCACTCTGCTTTGAATGCAATTTGTTTCCTGTGCATTTACTTTGATCACTGCTAAGCTCCGAGGTCAGCAATATAATGCCATAATATGCAAATGTATTGCCAAAGAATAATACCCATAGCAGAAGGTTTGTTCTAATTAATTCTCTCGAAAAGAGTACAAACAAAGGAGAAGAATTGGCATTCTGGTTATATGTTTTTTCAATTTCCGGGGAGAGCAGATGAGAATTTTGTGATTCAAACTCATTACTACGATCCTGCTCTTGATAAAAAACAAGCTTTCCAGGTGGGAGTGTTGTTCCATTGAGCGATGCTGCTGTTTCAAGAATATTATGAGCCTCTATAGTCCTTCCTTTCATGCAAAGATATCTTGGAGACTCTGGTGTGACACCGTAGAGGAAAAGTACAATGAAAGTAGGTCCGGAAGAGAGTGCAATCAACCATCTCCAGCCAAAATTGGGCATGATAATCTGTGAAAAAAAAAACAATCACCTGATGATAGTTGGTATTGAATGACTGCTTCATTGAAAAGGCTTAAGGTTTTAGAGAAGAGACTAGTTAAACACTTTTTCCATAGACAGGAGTTGGCGTATGAACCCAGTCCCTCTATTTGGCCCGACTTTGATACCATGTCAACGGGGTGTTTGCAATAACTTTCTACTTTTCGATAAGTTAAGCAAAATTTAAAGTTTTAACAAGTTAGGAGTTGTAAATGTTACGACTGTTTGGACAAAAAATTGAGACACACTTTTAGTTAATAGAAAAAAGAACCTAAAAGATGAATAACACCCAAAGTGTTTTTGGTTTATTCTAATTTCTCTTAAGCACAAGTGCAGAACCAACAACACAAGATACTCAATTTTGCTTTTTCTAAACGTTCCTTGAATGACTTATCTCATTTAAGAGCTTATGTTGTTAGTGAATATTTCTCTAACGGACACCACATCTTATCATCAAACAATACAATGAAGAAAAACGCGATGACATACCCATGCAAGGGCAGCTTCAAATATAGTTCCAACTGTCCAGAAACTTGAAAAGACAATCATCCAAGCACCTCTGTTAGGTGCAGGGACGAATTCCAAAAACCAGGAGGTAAATATATGCATGCCCCCTAGACCAACACCAGTAATGCAGCGAAGTATTATCAAAAGCACATAATTTGGTGAGAAAGCACTTAATAAACCAGCAATAGCAGTAATAGCAGTCACAGCTAGGATGCCCTTCCTGCAAAATTAGAAAAGAACACGAAGCGGAAACTTGTAATAGCAAACAATTGGCTAAATAAAGAGATGAGAGAAATTCAAAGACCTACTTCCTTCCATAATTATCAGAAACGACGCCCCATAAATACGCTCCAACCAACATGCCAGCAAAGACCACAGTTGAAATGAAGCTTTTCTGACCAGAAGACAAATTCCACTCAGATTGAACCGCTGATCCTATGAATGAGAGAATCATCATCCCCATAGCTTCAGCAATCCAACCCAGTCCTCCATAGGCAAGCAAAAGACCGTGGTATTTACCGAAGCCAATAGAATCGAGTGCTTCGTCTAGTGTGTAGGAAGTATCAGAATCTCCCATCTGGAAACATGTCGTATGAAATGCACAGTGAATAAACACATGTATTCAAACAAATTATCTAAATTCTAAGGCAACAATTAATATTCAAAAATGTTTTATTTCTCCAACAGGAAATCTTAAACCCTCGAAGCATCACTAGTTTTCTGCTAATTGACATAATTTTAACCAGAACAACTGTAGCAGAACTTCTCACCGTTGTTTTGTACTATAGATATTGAATGTGCCTCTATTCCAACTTCAGTCTGGCACTTGAATGCCTCCAACAATCATGGGAGTAACCAAACTGTGACAACCAAAATACAGAAAATTCAGTAAAGAAAAATGAGCAAAAAAACACAGACACGCCAAAGAAATCAATTACACAACTACGACGCAAGGATACTCCGAAATCCGAATTTTTTTCAGACAACCCTTCTGGTTCCCAACCCATCCCATCCCGAACAACAAAAGTAAACATTATCTGAGATTGAAATGGTCGATTGAAACACATAGATAAACAAATTCATGATTTCAGGAGTGTATGAGCAGGATTTCATGAATGATTATAAAGTAGAAGAAAGAGGAGAATGATTGGTGAGGTTGTTACCGAAACGGTGCTCCATTCGTGGTCGGGCGCCGTAAAGTTGGAAATGAACCAACTGAATTGAAGTGGTTTGTTTGTTTACGTGCAGATTCTTTCCTCCTAAGTCCTAATGCTCAAATAGCGTGCTGGTATGGTGTACTAGTACTATGGTAGGACCACCGTGACCGAATTGATTTAAGAATTCCAACAACATCATATTTATATGTTTTATTTGGTTATACACTAAATTTAATGTGATAATATGTTATATACCGTGACTATAGCAAATTTTTTATATTTAAATATTTTATTATAGAAAACTCAAATTTTATTAAAAATTTCCTATTTGTTTTGGGTCCCCTTTGTTGGACGGCCTAGAGGCTGGAACCCTTCTTTTATAATGGATGAGTGACGTTATTGATTATTTGATTGTTGTCTAATTCACAGTTTCACACTGTCATTTTGCTACTCAATTCAATTGGATTATTATTAATTATTTTTTATTATATTCACAAGTTCAATGTTTATTTGAGTGGGCTATGAGTCTTTGATAGATACTGACGTGGCACGTACCCGCTGTCGATCCAAGCCAATCACCTTGCCCCACGTGCATGATCGGAGGTCAATTCTCACTCGGAGATCACCCTTCGACCGTCCCACTCAGAGGCTCATTTACCCCGCGAGAATTACCGTACAGGAATATCGACCTAACTGTTCGAACCAACCGAACCGTTTCGATCGACCCCAAATCTCCGATCGACCAGCGCACTATTCCACTAGCGTAGTGGCCGACCGAGCATTTAATGCACAGCCTTAATGGGGCACCTGTCAGCTCCCCGCGCCACCACGTCGAGGCGGTAATTTCTCTTTCCTCTCTGTATAAATACCCCCTCCTCATTTATTACACGGTAAGTTTTTTCACCTAACACTTTTCACCACTCAGTCTTTTCGGTCATCTTTATCGATCTTGACTTGAGCGTCGGAGTGCCAACCCGGGTCTCACACCCATCTCCCCCGAGTTGGCCTCGGAGCTCACGTTTGTCGACCTTTGCAGAATTCGAGCAGTCAGGCGGCCGTTTCCCCCATCAACAAATAGAGTGACCGCGTCGGATCTCTCGATCTATCATCAAGCGGAGATTTTGGCACGATCATTTGGCGCCGTCTGTGGGAAGCGCAACAACAAGCCATCGAACATGACTACTCGCAATATCACCAGCAATCGCCTATTCGACGAGAACGGTCGGGAAGTCTTCCCTCAAATACCTCTGCAAGTCGCTGTTCCCACCACCATCTCGCCACAGCTAATCTACTCGACGCCCGAGATAGATAAGTACTTAAAAGCTTGTCGAGATGAGGCTATAGCGGCTGCTGCGGAAGGAAGAGAGCCCCGGATGCCAGAATGCCCGCAAACTCGCCCGGTGGAGATTATTCAACCCCAGATGAATCATCCTGGGTATGTACATCCGGCGCAATACCAACCACCTGTCACATATTGGGCTGGAATTGGGCAAAATGTACAACCTCAACTTCAGCATCAACCACCATTGCCCGCACAAGGGAGTGCTCAGAGGCCAATTCAAGATCGGTTATCATTTCAACCCGAGGATGAGGTCGACTCTAGAACCCCAACGGACACCAGAATACATCGGGGTGGCAGTCGGCGTGAGGCGGACGTATCACAACAGAGATCTAGATCGTCTCATCCTAGTGGGAGAAATAGCGGTCGTAGACTGTCTGGATCCCAAAGAGAACGAAGCCCCACTCAACGTGACTCACCCCCACATGAATCGACGGGAGTCTTCAACCGACTCGGACCACACGGTCGGGTTAATCAGATCAGGAGATCGAACAGGGGTCGTATCGTGAGGTCGAATGACCTTCGAAACCAGATACCTCCGCTTTCCGGTCGACAGGATAACCGACAGAGGAACGAAAGTCAAGGATCATTCAGCCGTTCGCCCCACCGATCACACTCCGTTAGGCGTGAACGCTCTAGATCACCCCGTCGCACACCATCGGGCCCAAGGCATGTCCGCCCATGGAGGTATCGCAGTGAGAGAGAAGCTCAGTCTCCATTTTGTGACTCGATCATAGAGTCCACTACCGATGAGAAGATCCCCACCGGACTACCCACATATAACGGATCGACTGACCCGGAAAAGCATGTGTCACGCCTCGAAATGCAGCTCAGCATGTTTGGACACTCTCCTAATATCTGGGCTAAGATCTTTGTTACAACTCTGGATGGCCCCGCTCTTGAATGGTTTTCGAGGCTCCCTCCTCGATCGATAACCTCCTACAAGACACTCGTCGACCGATTCAAAGCTCAATTCTCTTCCATGAAGGGAGATAAGCTTCCACCAACCTACCTATACACCATTAAACAGGCTCCTAATGAATCGCTTCGAGATTTCTTCACTCGTTTCTCGCAAGCTGTGGTCAAAATAGAAGAACCGAGCATCGACCTTTTGAGACCTATTGTTCACAAGGCACTGGTCAACATCGAAGCCGCTCGGTACATCTTCTTACAGAAACCAAGGAATTTGGCCGACATCCAAGCAGCCGCTTGCGATTGGATGCAACTCGAAGAATTGGAGAGTTCTCAAAGGAGCCCGGTACCCAGTCGAAAGGCAGATATCCATCGGCCAATTAGACAAGACGCGCGACCTAAGCCAGAGGGACCGACAGGGCCTACCACTCGCAAGCATTACACCCAGCTGACGCGCCCGCTAGATGAAATCTACAATGTTATCGATCCTGCCCTACTGAAAAAGCCTAAGCCGATGCGGGACACTCCTAAGAACCGAGAGAGCAATAAATTTTGTAACTTTCACCAGCAAAAAGGTCACAACACTTCTGAATGTAATGCTTTACGAGATGAGGTCGAACGACTGATCAAAGGAGGCCTCCTCCAGGAGTTCGTGAAAAAAATGGATGACCATGCTCGGAACCGGGATCACCCCGACAGGTCGCCTCCCAAACAACGGCTGGCTAAGCCTCCAACAGAACGAGACCCTCATAACCGACCATGCCTCGGTCGGATTGATATGATTTCAGGAGGACCTTCAGGTGGAGATTCAAGGTCCGCTCGGAAAAAGACGCGACGGACCGCTGCTCAAGGATTCTGTAATCCCCGAGAAGTGATGCATATTCGGCCAGAAGACGCCTGGGTCAACAAAGATATAGTGTTTAATGAGAATGATGTAATTGATCTACCGGGACGCTCGAGCGAAACACCTAGTTGTCCTATGGTTGTCACGCTCGACGTCGCCAATTTTGCTGTATCTCGCACTTTAATGGATAATGGAAGCTCGAGCAATATTATCCTTTATTCGACTCTTGTTCGCATGAATTTACACGATGAATTGCTTCTAGATCCCATTCGAACCCCTCTCACAGGATTCGGAGGTGCAGAAGTGTACACCAAGGGTCGAGTACGGCTAATCACATCCATGGGCACTTTGCCCCGACGGGCGACACGCGAGATCGAATATCTTGTCGTCGAAATGCCCTCTGCATATAATATTATCTTTGGTCGACCGGGACTCATCGATTTTCGAGCATTTATATCCACTTACCATCAAATGATCAAGCTACCCACTCCGGCCGGAGTCGGTGAATTAAGGTGCGACATACCAACCACCTGGAGTTGCTACTCTATCTCGTTAGACAAACCCAAACCTTCTTCGGAGAAGCACGTCCCTCTGTTAATCGATGATCCCATCATCGAGGATGAATTCGTGGACCCGGGAACCATCGACCCCGAGAATTCACGGAAAATGAGTTCTTCCCATGCGGCGAAAAGAAAGAAGCAGGAAGACAAAAAGCTCGAGCCCACAGAAGAACTCGAAGAGATTCAACTAATCCCGGAGCAAACAGAAAAAATCACTCATATTGGCGCTGGTCGAAAGGGAAAAGAACAGTGCATGCTCATTCAGTTCCTGCATGACAATCTCGACGTTTTCGCGTGGAGTGCTTCTGATCTAGTGGGAGTGGACAGGAAAGTGATCGAACACCACTTGAATGTTGATCCCTCCTACAAGCCAGTCAAGCAAAAGCTACGCTCTCAAAGTGACTCCCGAAATGCCATCATCGAGGCTGAAGTCAACAAACTCCTGGACGCCCAGTATATCATGCCGATCCAATACATCGAATGGCTGTGCAATGTCGTCCTCGTACCCAAACCAGGAGGAAAATGGCGAATGTGTAATGACTTCACTGACTTGAACAAGGCGTGCCCGATGGATCCCTATCCGTTACCTCGAATCGACCAACTGGTCGACTCCACGGCCGGATGCGAGCGATTGAGCAAGATGGACGCCTTTCAAGGATACTACCAAATCTTCATGGCCCTCGAGGATCAGCCCAAAACCGCTTTCATAGTCTTCAATGGCATTTACTGCTTCAAAGTTATGCCGTTCGGACTCAAAAATGCGGGTGCTACGTACCATAGAATGATGAACAAAGTTTTCGAGTCTGAGATCGGGGATACCATCGAAGTATACGTCGACGATATGCTAGTCAAAAGTGAAAAAGCCGCCGACCATCTGGGCCACTTGAAAAGAGCTTTCAACCTCCTTCGAAAGTACAACTTAAAACTCAACCCTGCTAAATGCACCTTTGGGGTCGACGGTGGTAAGTTCCTCGGATATATGGTCAGCCAGAGAGGGATCGAGGCCAACCCCGCAAAGATAAAAGCTATCCAACTTTTGTCGGTCCCCAACTCGATCCGTGACGTACAGAGACTGGTGGGTCGGATCATATCCCTTAACCGCTTTATAGCCCGATCGTCGGAAAAGAACTTGCCCTTTTTCAAAATCTTGCGCGACATCAAGAATTTCGAATGGACTCCAGAGTGCAACCAAGCTCTTGAAGACCTAAAAAAATACCTCACCTCCCCTCCTCTGCTTGCGAAACCCATCGACGGGGAAACCTTATATCTGTATCTAGTCGTGTCAAACGAGACCATCAGCTCGGTACTTGTCACCATTCGAGATCGGAAACATCTCCCCGTGTATTACGTAAGTAAGGTTCTCCATGGCCCGGAGATACGCTATCTCGAGATCGAAAAGTTTGCTCTCGCAGTAGTCCATGCTTCCCGTAAACTCCGACCCTACTTCCAAGCGCATCCCATCGTAGTCCTCACCGATCAGCCGTTGAAGACCGTCATGGACAAACCAGAAGTCTCAGGTCGACTCACGAAGTGGACAATCGAGCTCGGATAATTCGAGGTAACATATCGACCCCGGGTGGCATACCAGGCACAGATCTTAGCCGATTTCTTGGTTGAGAAAGGCCCGCACTCAACGGTAAAGGGTGACCCAACCGTTTGGACCCTTTCAGTCGATGGCTCCTCAACCGCTTCCGGGGGGGGTGCCGGGGTATCCCTAGTCAGCACAAATGGCCAACAGGTCGAATACGCCATCGCCCTCGAGTATCCTGCAACAAACAATGAGGCTGAGTACGAAGCTCTTTTAGCGGGTTTGAGAATTGCGAAAATGCAGAACATAAAAAAACTTCGAGCTTTAACCGACTCACAACTGGTTGCTAGCCAAGTCAAGAGCGAATACGAAGCTCGAGAGGAGTCTATGATCAGATATCTCGCCTTGGCCAAAAGGGCAATCAGTGAATTTGATGGATTCGAAATCTCCCAAATTCCTCGAGAGGAAAATGGTCGAGCCGACGCCCTTTCTAGATTTGCCAGTGGTTCGCTCGGCACCCAGGATCGGACCATCACCTTTATGACCTTGTCAACTCGGTCGATAGATCACACTCCACCCGAAGTCAACTCTATCGATGCGACTGAGCCGTGTTGGCTCGATAACATCGTCTTGTATCTTCAAAATGGCATCTTACCCGAAGATTTGACCGAAGCAAGGAGACTCAAGCAACGCGCGTTGAGCTATACGCTGGACCAGGAGGGTCGTCTGTACAAACGTTCATTCATCGGTCCAACTAAACGGTGCCTCCGACCATCCCAGGGTCGAGAAGTTTTAGCCGAAATCCATGAGGGATCCTGTGGGAATCACGCCGGGGGGCTGTCTCTAGCCCTAAAGGTATCTCGATCTGGATTCTTCTGGCCTAACCTACGCAAGGATGTACTCGAATTTGTGAGGAAATGTGATCGCTGCCAGAGGCATGCCAATTTGACCCATCAGCACCCCGCACACATGATTCCGATCGAGTCATGCTGGCCCTTTGAGCAATGGGGAATCGACATAATTGGACCCTTTCCGATATCAACTCGACAAAGGCAGTTCATCATTGTGGCGATCGATTATTTTTCTAAATGGGTCGAGGCTTTGGCAGTCGCAAAGATTACTTTCCACTCCTTACAGGATTTCCTCTGGAAGCACATCATCACTAGATTTGGAGTACCTCGAGTCATAGTATGCGATAATGGACCACAATTCCGAAGTTCAAGATTTAGGGCCTATTGCTCCGACTTTAAGATCGATCAAAGATTCACTTCAGTCGGACATCCCCAGGCCAACGGTCAGGTCGAAGTCACCAATCGAACCATCATACAGAATCTGTGTACGCGCCTCGAAGCAAAGAAGAGGCATTGGGTCGATGAACTTGATGGCGTCCTTTGGGCATATCGAACCACCCCCCGAATCCCCACGGGACAAACACCTTTCGCCATGGTATATGGCTCGGAGGCCGTGATTCCGGCTGAGGTTATACATCAATCTCCCCGAGTGGCTCACTTCCAGCTTGGTCGGAATAATGAACTAAGGGCTTTCGATCTTGACACGATAAACGAAACTCGAGAAAAAGGAAACATGAAGATGCAGCAATATCGAGCCACGACTGCTCGGGCATACAATAGAAACCTACGACCTCTCCACTTTCAAGTCGGGGATTTGGTCCTCAAAAAGGTTGAAGTTACTAAGCACGTAGGAAAGCTCGATGCTAACTGGGAAGGACCCTACCGTGTAGCCGAAATAGGCAAAAATTGGGCATATCATCTCGAGGATCTCGATGGGCTACCGTTACCTCGATCATGGAATGCTCACAACTTGAAGAAATATTACTTGTGATTAATCGGTGTAATTTCTTTTGGTCAATTAAACACAATATGTAAATTTTCTGGTCGAATTAATCGATAGAACATCCTTCTGCCTTTTTAACAATCATGTTATTCGACGCACGTACTAATTTCTGGTATACTTCGAAAGATTAAAGCAGCTTGCCTTGACATCTTCTCGATCATTATTTTCGATTAACATAAAAAGTTAAACGCCAAAAGCTCGAGAAAACACGTATAAAACCCAGAAGAAAACTTGCATAATGTATTTAAAACAGGAAAGTTTACATCGATCACAATTCTTCGATCATGACCTTACAAATTTGGATTTTACAAATGGGAGCAACAAACGCTCGGATTCCTACCTATTTACACATGAATCCCGAGCCAACAACTACTAAAGTCCGACCCCAATAGTCGGAACTTTGAAAATTGGATTCCCCTTGACCAAAGACCTCAGAGTGCGAAGATAGGGCTAGTCCATTCTCTCCGACTCAATCCTCGACCGCTCAGGATCTGGTCCCTTCCTCGATTGGAACGATGGCCCCCTCCCCAAAATACTCGGGGCACATATCTTTAGGGTTGAAGGAAGCATCGAGATCGAGCTCTTCTGTAGCTACGTTATCTGGTTCCCCCGCCGCTCTAGATCGAGCCAACTTCACGGCGAAACCAAACTCGTCATTGTCCCAGTTTGGCTCGGGAGTAGGAGGTCGGGTGACCGGTTCAACTGGACGAGGATCATCTTGATATAGGCCGACCTTTTCCTGATCATAGTCGAGCGGAAGATACTTAGCCGCTTGCACTTGAGCCAAGCACAAATTAAAACCCTCCTCGACGTCCTTAAAGCTCGCGATCGACACGGCCTTCTCGTAAGCCTTAGACTTCATGAATCTGTAAACGCCTCGACGCTCGAGGTCGTTCACGGATTCAGCAAGGCCCCTTTTGCATCGCTCCAGAGCTAGCTTGGCGCCTTTCCTCTCTCCCTCCATCAAGCCGCGGGTTCTCGCTTCGGCCTCTTCCTGGATCGACCTCGCCACCCGATCCTCCGTCACCTTCAGCTTTTTCTCGACCTCCGAGAGATTTGTTATGGCATCCAAGAGATCGTGGTCGAGTTTTTCCTTGTCCTTGATGGCCTCGGCCAGCTTCTTATCCTTCTCCTCCAGCTCGAGCCTCATCGTCTCAACCTGCAGCTCGGCTTTCGTCCTCAACTGCCAATGAACCCATCCTCTCCGAGCCACTTGAAAGAAGTCCTGGCCCAACTGCAAAACATCATTGATCATCAGAAACTTCGACCATACACAGAAAATAATTTCTACAGGCACTTACAGCAAAATATTTCTGGACCCAAGACGCCTCGATCTCGTCGTCGGAGAGCGCCATCCTTTCTTTATGATCGACCGTTGTCTGGATCGAACTGTAAAGAGCTCCGAGTGCCTGGTAGTCTTTCGGGGCAGTTCCGACCCGTCTGGGCTCGCCTCTCTCGTTGACACTTGCAAGGCCGCACGGGAAATGGGGTTCCTCGAGGATCGGGTAGTCGAAGAACAATTTCTTCTCTTCTTCGCTCGATTTCCACGGCACCGCGCTCGAGGATCCTGCGCCGGGCCTTCGCACCCCCGCCAAAATGCTAGCCACGTTTCGGGGCACTATTGCCCCTCGACCCTGGTTCGGAGGGGTCGAGTAGGCTTCGACCTGGACCTCTACAATCGGCCCCAGCGCCGGTGGCATGGGGAGCAAGGGGCTCTTCTCTCGACCTCTATTCTTATCGGCCCCGACCCCAGACTTCGCCTGGCCCTTGGTTTTTTGCTTTTTTACCTGGGGGGCTCCATGGTCCTCGACCCCCGATGGGGTTCGCCCCCTCTTCTCGGGAGCGTCATTGGTCCTCATCGCAAGAACCTCAGGCAGAGCCTCGATCGTCACATCGGTCGATGCAGCAGTCTCCGCTTGGGTGGGAGGGGGCATTTTCTTCTTCTCGGCCGCCTTCTTCAGCTCGGCCATCTCCTTCCTTCTTGCATTCAAAGCAGCCGACATGATGTATTGCTCTGCACAGAAAAGGCACTTGATTATGAAAATAACCAAACAAGGAGAAAAACAACAACAAACAAATGGTCGAGACGCCTCGAGGGATTCGTTCGGAATACCAGGGTCGAAATGCTTTCTAACTCCCGGCGCGAGCCCCAGCTCGATTAGTGATTGCGGAGCAACCATGTCCTCCGACTCCACACTTCCCATCCTCCTCAGGGTCGCCATCAAAGTGTTTGGCCAACCCGGATGCCCCCTCGGAAGGTCCGACCGGGAAACCCAGCTCCATCCCGGATATTTTAGGCCGGGCCAACCCTTTTCACTCTCGATGAAAACAAATCTCTGCTTCCATCCCTTGCCGTTCGACGAAGTGGGCGACCTAACGATCCGATAATTACTCTTCGATTGCAGTTGGATATACCCCGGGCCAGACTTCGAGGTCTCGGTCGTCAATCCGGCTTGGAAGATCTCGGAAATGCAGTAAACGTTGACCTTCATTCCCAAGCATCTCAACAAAGCCCTCAATCCGTTTACCATGGCGTAAGAATTGGGCATCAACTGCAATGGACTAATCCTAAGGGTGTTAAAGAAGTAAACCATCTCCTCGGGAATGGGCACCCTAAACCCATTTTTGACCGCCAAGTAGTTGATCGCGATACCGTTGGGCGGCGGGTCGGTCATGCGATCTCCTGACCGGGGCCTTATCACTCGATAACCCCCATACTCCGGAGCCCCCCCCCAAACAACCATTTCTGGACCTCTCCCAGTTTGTCCTCGGATATCGAACAGGTAATGGCTCAAGGGTCATTCTGTAGCCAACCCTCTGGCTCTAAATTCTCCACCTCCTCGTCCTCTTCTTCCTCCTCTAGTCGACCTGAAGTCGACGTCACCTCTCCTGGCTCCCGAGGTACTACCACCTCTGTCGTCTCATCCTCGGACAAAGGCTCCGAAACCTCTACGACCTCGACGAACTCATCCCTCCCCTGAGGATTCGTTGACCTAGTCTCCACGCTCTCTCCAGAATCCGAGGTCGAACTCGACCCAGATGTGTCCGAACTCGACCTCTCACTCGCGGTCGCCACTCCCTCCCCTCTGGGGCCGATCTCCGCTCGATTTGTTGACATCCTACAGGACAAAAACCTCGTTTTTATGGTGTAGCTCGGATACGAACAAATCGAGGGAGAGGAAGCCTTCGAAGAGGGAAGTGGTACACCTCTCCCTCGAAGCAATCGGAAACAAAATAAAAAGCACAGAGAAAGAAAATTGAACAACAGATCGGAAATATTACCTTTTTGTTTTCCGAAGATTCGAACAGTCCTCTTCTAAAGCGAGCGACCCCGAAATTCGACACACAAAGGACTCTTTATCGATCGAGAATGGCTCGAAACTCTCTTCAATTCTCTTTCGCAAAAGTAACAAATGGATTTACAGAGGGAACTATTTATAGAGATAAAAAATGGGCGGGAATCGAGAAGATGAAACGGCGTGATGATTGCAGCGGGTCCCACTCTTGGGATCTGAAACGCCACTGCCACATCAGCCCTAGCAGATGACGTTTCGGGGGGCTTATGACGTGGCACGTACCCGCTGTCGATCCAAGCCAATCACCTTGCCCCACGTGCATGATTGGAGGTCAATTCTCACTCGGAGATCACCCTTCGACCGTCCCACTCAGAGGCTCATTTACCCCGCGAGAATTACCGCACAGGAATATCGACCTAACTGTTCGAACCAACCGAACCGTTTCGATCGACCCCAAATCTCCGATCGACCAGCGCACTATTCCACTAGCGTAGTGGCCGACCGAGCATTTAATGCACAGCCTTAATGGGGCACCTGTCAGCTCCCCGCGCCACCACGTCGAGGCGGTAATTTCTCTTTCCTCTCTGTATAAATACCCCCTCCTCATTTATTGCACGGTAAGTTTTTCCACCTAACACTTTTCACCACTTAGTCTTTTCGGTCATCTTTATCGATCTTGACTTGAGCGTCGGAGTGCCAACCCGGGTCTCACACCCATCTCCCCCGAGTTGGCCTCGGAGCTCACGTTTGTCGACCTTTGCAGAATTCGAGCAGTCAGGCGGCCGTTTCCCCCATCAACAAATAGAGTGACCGCGTCGGATCTCTCGATCTATCATCAAGCGGAGATTTTGGCACGATCAGATACCTCAAAAAGAAAACCTTTGTTATATATTATCTAAGAAAAATTCTTGTATACATCGGTTGTGATCGGTTGTATACACCTCCTATTTCTAAAGGGGGAAAAAAATATTTATTTTTGATTTTTTTTCTATTATTTATTTTTTTAAAATAAAAAATAGAAAGCGTATACATTGGAGCCTACACCCATCCGATGCATAGAAGAATTTCCCTATTACAGTATAACCTCGATAAATTAATACTGTTGGGATTGTCAAATTTTATTAATTTAGCGAGACATTAATTAATCGTATAAATTAATAATTATTAATTTATAAATTATATATTTTTTGGGTTCATATTATGAATCTACCTAGGTGTACGTGAAAACTAATTTGTACATTGACTATGAATTATGCATACTTAACCAAATTCATGTATTTTTGCTGATACATTTTCAATATTTTATGTATATCTTAATAAAATATATAAATCTACTTAGTTATTAATGTAGTTACATGTACCTACATTCATTAAAATGTATAAATCCACTCAATTATTAATGTAGTTACACGTACATACATTAACTAAGTTACTATATAAATAGATATATTATGCAAGTCTTCAAATCGAAAAACAAAAAAAAATGGCTTCTCATCTCAAAGGTGTTAAAAAATCAACCATGACTGATGGTATGCGTAGAGAACTGTGTGAGTATAAACAACAAAATCCAGCATGCACTCAAAAACAATTGCAACAATGGGTGTTAGAGAAGTTTAATTTGCAAGTGAGTCAAGCCACAATATCAAACACGATCAAGAGCTCAGCAGAGTATCTATCAGCAGTCGACATTCCAAAAGATGAGGCTAAAAGACATAAAGCTGCCAAATTTCCAGAATTAGAGAAGGCTCTCTTCAAGTGGTTTATTCATTACCAAGAGCGTGTTAATATGAATGGGAAACTAATTGTAACGAAGGAAAAAGAGCTTCTAAAAAAGATATATCCCACCGATACACCTGATTTTCATTTTTGTCAAGGCTGGCTAGAGCGTTTCAAATCAAGACACAGTATCTAGCAATATCTTCGTTTTGGAGAAAGTGGATCGGTTAATATGGAGGCCGTGGAGAGCAATTTACAATCCATCAGAGAGAAACTTGATCAGTTTGCTAAGAAAGATGTTTTCAATATGGATGAAACTGGATTGTTCTTTAGGCTACAACCAGATCATTCTCTTGCAACGAAGCAACTTGAAGGTGAGAAACAAGATAAAGAAAGACTTACAGTTGTTATTTGCTGTAATGAGGATGGTTCTGAGAAAATTCCTTTATGGATCATTGGGAAGTATTTAAAACCACGTTGTTTCAAGAATGTGAATTTGGGAAGCATGGATTGTGAATATCGAGCCAATAAAAGAGCATGGATGACTGGGATTCTATTCCAAGAATATGTTCAACAACTTGATGCAAAAATGGATGGCAGGAAAATTCTTTTAATTGTTGATAATTGTTCTGCTCATCCAAAAAATGTCGAAGGTTTGAGAAATGTTGAATTGTTTTTTTTACCACCTAACACAACATCAAAGATTCAGCCTTGTGATGCAGGGATCATAAGAGCTTTTAAGATGCATTATCGTAGGCGATTTTATCGAAATCTTTTGGAGGGTTATGAAATTGGGATCTCAAATCCAAAAAAGATTAATGTTTTAGATGCAATGAATCTTGCAATCTCGGCATGGAAAATGGATGTCAACTCAAGTACAATTGCAAATTGTTTTAAGCATTGTAAACTTAGGTTGTTAGATGATGAATCCTCGGAAAATCAAGAACAGATGAATAATGATGGCTTACAACAATTGCAGAATCTAATCAATGGATTGAAGTATCAAAATGCAATGAATGCTGAAGATGTTTTGAATTATCCGGGAGAAAATGATACGAGTTTTGAGCTACCAACGGATGAACAAATAATTGAGAGTGTTATAGAAACACATCAAGAAGATGAAGTGGAAGATGATAGTGTGGAATTAGAACAAGTTTCGCGCAAAGATGCTCTGAAAGCAACAATCACCTTACATCACTTCCTTTTGCAATATGAGAAGACTACACCTGATATTCTTAATGCAATAAGAAGGGTTAGAGATGAGATTCAAGGTGATACTGATTTCAAGAAAAAACAAACAACATTATATTCATATTTTCAGAAACCTGTTTAGTTTACTTATGTATTATGTATGAAATATTTTGATACAGATAAATTATTAATTTATATATCAAATGGGACATATATGAAATTTTTTTTTTTTTGTATTATCTTATAAATTTAGCGAATTATTAATTTACCACGTTGATCCCGACTCGAGACCGAAGAAAATTATTATTTTAGCGAGGTTATTAATTTATCGAGATTATACTGTATCTAGTGGGTAAAGTCCTTATTTCCCTGCCCTTTCCTCATTTTTGAGCCAATAAAAAGCAAATTATACGAGAGAAGGACATATTAATATATATACATATATATTTTTTGGCTAAATAAAAAGATCAAAATTCCATTGTTATTTAACCTATTGGAGCCTTACACATCTATAGGGCCTTGGAGTTGCACCAAACTTTCACCCTATCAACGTAAAAACATAGAAATGACTAAATGAGCATGTATCTTAACTAAAATGTCCATTTCTTTTAAAGTAAACTAGTTCTTTATCTTTTTGTATCCCCAAAATCCCTTTTTGTGGCCTTTCGGGATTGCCACCCTGGACTATCCTGGGAGCTCGCTTGCTTGAATACACGAGTAGGGGTGTTCATTCGGTAATACCGAACCGAACCGAACCGAAATTTCGGTTAACCGAAATTTCGGTACACATTTTTGGAGAACCGAATACCGAACCGAACTTCTCGGTTCGGTTCGGTAAAAACCGAAATTATTTCGATTCGGTTCGGTAAAAAACCGTTCTATCGAAATTTTATATAAAAAAATAAAATCTGGAAAAAAAAATAAAAAAACATATATTATATCATATATATTATATAATATATTAAAAGTATTATATATATATATATATATTATGTATGGGTAATAATCTGACTAATATATATAAATATAATATGTATTATATATATATTTATATATTATATATAATATTTTATATATATATATATAATATTTCGGTATTCGGTACGGTTCGGTATACCGTATCGGAATACCGATATCGAACCGAATACCGAAATTTTAAAAAAACAATAACCGAATACCGAACCGAAATTTCGGTTCGGTAATCGGTACCGACCGAAATTTCGGTTTCGGTCGGTTTTACCGAATTGTGCACACCCCTATACACGAGCTAGCGAACTCGATTACCTACCTCTATCCGTGAGCCTGGCCATGTGTCTTACGAGGTGAGGCCATCATTTCTATTTTATAATCGAGTACTTATTTTACAAATATATAGGAAAAGGCAACTTTTTTTTTTATTTTTTTACACACGCACAATCAGGGAGATTCGAACTCGGAACATTAACCTAGAGAATGAACCACTGGCGGAGCCACATTCAACAGAGGGGGTGCAATTGACCCCCCTCAACTTCCTTTATTTATTTAATTTTTTTTATATATATATTATTATATATAGATATATGTATATAATGTTAGAGATTTTTCATTATCGATCCCTCATCAAAGTTAAAATTAATACTAGTGAGGATCAATATAATAAATTATTAGTAATTGAGACTACACAAATAATATATGAGTTATATGCACCAAACTCCCTTGTGTTATTCGAAATGGGTATAAAGTGTTATACAAAATCTCATAAAAAATCTTGTGTTTTTCTTAATTTTGTATAGAAAACCTTATGACCGGTAATTGCGTTATATACTCCGATTCTGCAAATTTTCTTTACAGAAATGTTGTTTTTGTATTTTTATGCACGATCTCTTAATTTCTATAATTTCAATTTTGCCTCAATATTCACAAAAATTTTCGAATAGGTTCTAAAATAATTTATTTTAATATGTAACTTTTTATCCATTAATTTCTCTTTCCTTTCACCAAATTAATATGTATATTTTCTACCAAATTTTTATTTATGTCTTTCCTTTCATGTTTTGCTTCCCGATAAGAACTTTTGTGATATTTATATTCTTCATTTATTTCTTATATATATATATATATATATATATATCGTTGTCAATATTTTCTTTTATATTTTATTATATTTCTTTACAATTTTTATTTACAAATATTTTTTGTCTAATTTTTATTTTTATTTTCGATAAAAACCGTTTTTGGTATCTTGGACTCTTCTTTTTTCTACCTCTCCACTCAAACTTTTTTCTTTTCTACCATTGTTTTGTCTTTTAAATTTTTACTTTATTTATTTTACTATTGTTCGTATTATCTCTAAACTTTCTTTTTTCTCACATTTTGATAAATTTTTTCTTTTAATAATTTTTATATATTCTTATTATTATTTTTTGGCTAATATGATATTATATATCAAATTCATTTATCATAATTCAGTAATTATTTAACTTTTATTAATATAAAATTTTTTAATTTTAATTTACTTTAATAATATTTTTTATTTCTTGCACACACATCGATTGTGCATCATTACTAGTTTTTATTAAACACAAGATCTTTTATGCTAATTTTTGAAACATAGGTTTATCTTGCATTTTCGGTATTTTACAAGGTTTTCTATATATATGCGGAAAAGTCTGATATGACCCACCTGAATTAAATTTCTGGCTCCGCCACCGGAATGAACCCGTTGATAAATAGAAAAAGGTAACTTGAAATGGTGAACCAATTTTCATAAAATGGAAAACTAAGCCAAGCTTAGCCCATGTAATTATTCAGTGTTGGTAACAATGTCTGTGAGTCCTCTTCCCTTAGTCTCAGATGGGAAAAACAGGACACAAACTCCAGAAATAAGTATAACTGTCCCAAACATAATAACTGCAAGTGTTTGATGGCATCCTCTCACAAGTCCTACTGCTACCAAAGGGCATATCATTCCTCCAATTCTTCCCACAGATGTTGCAAGCCCAGAACCAGTCGCCCTTAAATAAGTTGGATAAACCTACAAGTGGAAGAAAAAATATTAACAAAAGATCGAATTATTAGGCAATAGTTTCGGAGAATTTATGATCGTTCACCTCCTTTGCGTAGATGGTCAAGGAGGAAAAAGCAGCAAAAAGCAGCATGCGCGCGCCAAATAATAGTGTCGTAGTCACGACCCCGTTTTGTTGGAACGACAATGGTAGGATGAGAACTAATGCCAACATTGTCAGGGTCACCATTGTGCGCTTCCGGCCTAGCCTCTCGATGAAAACTGTTGCTATGATGAGCCCGGGAATTTCTTGGAGATGATAGAAATGGCATTATATCAGTACATGACTTGAAATGAGAAGATGTGACGAATGAATATTCAGAATGTTACCTGCTGAACTTGTGATCAGAACATTACGGTATAGGCTTGTGTCCTCGGCGTTTATGTTACGCAAAGTGCTTGGTCCGCAAGCTTTTCCTTCACTGCTCATTGCTGAGATCATCAGTACAATTCCATAAAATGCAAATGTGAATCCCAAATGCAGCAGCAGGAGTAGAATAGTTGTCAATCTTAAATCAGGTGAAAAGAGTTTGATCATGGATTTAAGGCATGTTTGCAAAGTATTAGTGCTCTTTCTTGTTGGGGCTAGAAGAGGAGTTTCTTCGGAAGGAGAGTTCTCTTCGTCATCGAGAAGTTTCCTTCTTTGGTCAGAGACGAGAATGCCTTCAGGAAGTTCTTTTTGGTTGAATAAAGCTACTTTGTTCAAAATGGCGAGTGCTTCGTCTGTTTTGCCTCGGGTAAATAGGTATCGGGGAGATTCTGGTGCAAAACTAGAGACGATCACCACCAATAGAGATGGTATAGAAGTCAGAGCCAGTAGCCATCTCCAACCCAATCTTGGCATGACAATCTGCACAATGATGAAAAAACTGATGAGAATCTGCTTGATGAACATAAAATTGGGATAATTAAAACGGCATACCCTTGAAATTGGACCTAATTACATAAACTTCTCCTGAGATTTCAGAAATTACAAAAACCTCCCCTGTCAAAGAATATAATATTATATCCGGCTCTACCCTATTTTGCCATTCATACTTACTGATCAATATTTGGTTTTAAGTTCATAACTATAATTGCATGTGTTAGACCAACTATCTCGGTAGATCAAGGGAAGTTCATGTAATTAGGCTAAACCTGGGGTAATCTCAGTTTAATTGTCCCTTAAATATCAACATGCTTAAATGGGCCAATCACTCCGTCCTCCCTAACTATCTGAAATTACACTAACTTCCCCTCTCTGTTTTAAATTTGCAAGCTTTTCTACACTTTTCGGGTGGAGATTTGATCAAATTTGACAAAATTATGAAGAATAAGATGATAAATCCATGTATCATCAAAATATACAAGAACAAATATAAATTTAATTCAACTTTGAACCCTGTTTAACAACTATATGGGATAACCAACAAAACCGGGTAACCATTACGCAGATATAAGTTGTAAAAGACGTGCGTGTGATACCATGGAAGGAAGTATGTGTAATTTTAACAACATTCCACCACACATACCCAAGCAAGCGACGCCTCGGACAATTCTCCAAGTATCCAGAAAACCAACATACTAAGCGACCAAGCCCCTCTATTAGCACTCGGAATGAACTCCAAAAACCACGAACCGAAAACATGTCCACCCGCCACGCCAAATCCGAGCAGACAACGAAGCAATAAAAGCGATACATAATCCGGCGAAAAAGCACTTAAAAGCCCAGCTCCAGCTATTACCACAAGTACACCTTGCATTCCGATCCTGTCAAGTGTCAAGTAAGTCAGGCAATCATTTTCAAAACAGATACATACACAGTTTTAAACTAATTACAGTTACCTCCTTCCATAGAAATCCGAGACAAATCCCCAGAAAATTGCCCCAAAAAGCATCCCACCAAAGACAACACTGGAAAGCAGGCTCTCTTCGGTGGGAGAAAGTGACCATTCAGATTTAAGCGCTGGACCAATGAAGGAGAGCAGATTCATCTCTACTGCTTCAGAGAACCAACTGATTCCAGCATAAACCAGAGCCAGATATTGGAAAGTCCCAAATCCCAAAGTGGAAAGGGCTTCATCTAATGTGAATCCCAGCCTCTCGTCCCCCATCTCAGGACCAATCAAACTGTTAAGGAAACCTTAATTGTATCATTTTCATGTAAAGTAATGACTAAGATCGGCAGCAGATTGCAGACAACCTTTTAGATGTCTTATCTACTACAGCAAGAAAATCGATTGAAGAGACAGACACAAGTTTGTAAGTATACCTTCAAGAGAGAGCTGCAAGATTTTCATCAAAATGCAGAGAGACAAGTAGTCTTCTCTCGCCTTTCTGTTTCACACTAAAAATATACGCTGAGCTCACATTGTTTGGGAATTCGGACGAAAAAAAAAGACAGACATGAGGGGTTGAGACTTGAGATGAGAGCGTAGTATATTAAATAGAAGAAAACCTCACAGTGTCTTTGATCAGTTTATGAAAAAACAAAAAACAAAAATTGAACAGACTCATGTAT
The DNA here is from genome assembly GCA_037501455.1 of Lantana camara. NCBI lineage: Eukaryota > Viridiplantae > Streptophyta > Magnoliopsida > Lamiales > Verbenaceae > Lantana > Lantana camara. The sequence continues at coordinate 18,072,062 of CM074863.1, read as the reverse complement.
CATGGGACCACACCAGACAACGTTGTCAAATTAAAGATATAAGTTTCACATATTACAATTTGATCCTTATAATCATTTTATTACATTTTAGTCCCTTTTAATTATAAATTTCATCAAATCAGTTTTTTGTTAAATTTAGGGTGATATCATATATTTTAAAACTTGAATTTTCCATTTTATCCCTGCTTTGAGTTTAGGATAAATTTGGTGTAAAAAAATCAACTATTAAGGTAGGGGTAAAATAAGAAATTCAATTCTTAAAATCTATGAAGACACCCTAAGTTTAATGAAAAATTAATTTGATATAATATATAATTTTCAGAAGGGGCTAAAATATAGTAAAATGACTAATTGGGATCTAATTGTAATATTCAAAATTTTAAAGGGTAATAATTGTAATTAATGGAAAGATATAGAATGGCAAGCTTTGTTATTACTTACTCAGCAGGGAGTCAGAACCTGTCAACATGATTCACGTGCAAATGGGACACTATTTTCGTTGTTTTCTTGCAAGTTGGAGATATGTATAGATTAAATTTAATAGATATGAATCTCATTTTAAGATATGCTGATGTAACGATTTCTCTTCTTATATCATAAAAATCTTTATTTAATTATTCTGTCTTAGTCTTCAACTTATTCAATTTCTAAATCTACCCCCATTATATAGAGCTTAATATGCAAAGTATGTATAACTCTACTATCATCTAATGATACTTTTATTTGTGCCTAAACAATTGGCCGATTAATTAAGGATTGTGCGGAGAGTGTAATTTGTAAAGTACCGAGTAGTTTATTATTTAATTGATAGGAGACAGTAAATAGAGCATGCACACGTGTGTTCGTCTTTACCAAGTTGAGCTCACTTTCTTGCATGGAACTCCAAGCTCGATCAAATTGAAGCAAGATTAATTATATTTTACACCCCTTACAATATCAAAACCTTATATTTACCCCTTGAGACTTTAGCGCGGGATACACAACGGTGATGAATTTTATTAATTCATTTTGTTTGTGTATGAAACACAATTTTTAGTGTTTCTCATCAGCCGAACTAAAAACCTGCGGGTGAATCTTCAAGTCTTCAACCTTGAATTTTCAGTAATCCATCTTCATCTTTCTTCTTTAATTTTTATATTGGTGAAGATCAAAGGATTCCAACATTTTGATTCATCATTCCTCCGGTGTCGGTAACAGTGTCTGCTAACGCTCTTCCCTTGGTCTCGAATGGGAAAACCAGGACACAGATTCCAGAAACGAGTATAATTACTGCAAACATAGTAACTGCAAGTGCTGGATGGCATCCTCTCACCAATCCTACGGCCACCAAAGGGCATACCATTCCACCAACTCTTGAGCCAGAGGTTGCAACTGCGATGCCAGTTGCCCTTGCAGAAGTCGGATAAACCTAAAAAACAGGTGTTACAAAAACAAAGTTAAACGTTAGAGATCATATATGGCTTGTTTGGACCTAAAACATTGATTATACATAGGCCTAAATATATATGACCCAACCTCTTTGGCGTAGATATTCAAAATGTTCCACGCGGCAGAGAGGAACATACGGCTGCTGACTAGTAAAGATAGAGTCACAGTTCCACTTTGATGAGAAAGCAATGGTAGGATGGCAACTATAGATAGAATTGTAAGTATTTCCATAGAAGGCTTGCGGCCTAACCTATCCACAAGAACCATGCCAAAAAGATACCCGGGAAGTTCTGCAAGAATTAATACGGTCAACTTTGTATTTGCTCAAACTTACTAATGGGAGAAAAAAGGGAAAATTTATTGGCATGACATATAGTTTGATCTAGTTACATAAACGGTTCGCTGAGGTTTAATTGTTTAAAGAATTACAAAAACTTTGCCCGACATATCCTAATATTTGACCTAGTCACGTATTTAGAATCACATTGATCAGTAAGCGTAAAGGGCAAAGTAGGATATTCATAAAAATAAAATAAAATCAAGATGATGTCATCAAAATTTATCAATCCAGAAGTAATATAAATTCTTTGACAGGGGAGGTTTTTGTAATTTGTCAAACCACATGAAAGTTTGTTTAATTAGGCCAAACCTCAAGGTATTTTAGTGTATTTATCGTTGAAAACAAAAGCATTCAACTTAGTAAGTTTACAAGTGCCAGATGCTAATAAATTTGATTTGGACAAGAATATGTTATGCTAGAGCGACGTACCTGCTAAACATGTAATGAAAGTATTAGCATAGAGGCTATTGTTTTGGACACTTTTAGGAAGGATACTTAAGGAGGTGCTGCAATCACTTTGTTCACTGCTCAATGCAGAGATCAGCAACTGGATCCCATAGTATGTAAATGTGTACACAAAACTCAAGACCCACACAAGAATAGTGGTCCGTACTAAGTCTGGTGAAAAGAGATGGCACAGAGATGTGAGGCAATTTTCAAGAATATTGGTTTTCTTGTTTTCGCATGAGGAGAGCAACGGAGTTTCATCCAATGGAGAATTTTCTTCATCTGGATGTATTATTTGATTGTGGGAGACAAGATTAATGCCACTTGGAAGCTTCTTTCTGTTGATTTGTGCTATTTTTTCCAAAACTGCAATAGCTTCGTCGTTCCTGCCTTTCGTAAGTAAGTACCTTGGAGACTCTGGTGCGAAAGTAGAGAGGAGAAGTGCTACTAATGATGGCAAAGAAGACAAACCAAGCAACCATCTCCAACCCAAACTTGGCATCATAATCTGTTGTGACAGGAATTTGGACAGAGTTGGAGAACTTATCAAAAAGGATAACCAGACGGAACATACCCAGAGGCTTGACATAATTACACAAATTTCCCCTGAATTTTCAGAAATTACATAAACTTCCCTTGTAAAAGAATTTGTATTACATCTCGACATATTGAGACGATCAGATTCTTGCTATATATATATTGAGACGTGCTCTATTATTCCCTTGAGGCGTTGAAACTTACTCACCTCAGGCATATTAAGGTAAGCTTTTGTAATTTCTCAAACCTCAATGAAGTTTCAGTAAAAAACCAAACCGCAGGTATGTATACGTAACTATCCATATCTAACAATTCTTTTCCATATTTGTGTCGAGCTTTGAGGAAATTATCAACTTAAATAGGAGTCCATTACACCCAACTACGAATGCATTCGAACATTCCTTCACGACTCATGTGGAATACTAAAAGAGGAAATTTGCCGGAGAAAGCTAATCAAAAAAATTGATCATAGGTTCGATATTGAGAGTAGTTGGGGTTGAAAAAGTGAAAAAAATAAAAGAACACGTACCCAAGCAATTGCAGTCTCCAAAAGTTCCCCAACCACCCAAGAAACGGACAGAACAAGCATCCAAATACCTCTGTTGGACTTCGGTAAGAACTCCACAAACCACGATGAAAATATTTGAGCACCGGAAGCACCAAATCCCAGAAAAAATCGAAAGAGGAGCAGTGTTTTGTAATCGGGCGAAAATACACATGCAAATCCAGCTCCAAACATCACCAAAGCCACACCTCTCATGCCCATCCTGCTCGACACAGAAACATAGAATAAATTTCATCAATATGATTCTGGAACTTGGTATGTATGGCGACATACCTTCTTCCATAAGCATCTGCTACAAAACCCCAGAAATACAGTCCAGTAAGCATTCCACCAAAAACAGCAGTTGATAGAAAGCTCTCTTGACTGGGAGAAAGTGACCATTCAGATTTCAAGGCGGGGCCTATGAAGGAGAGGAGCGTGATTTCCATGGCATCTGAGACCCAACCGATTCCTGCATAAATCAGCGCAAACCCTTGGAAAGCTCCAAATCCCAGGGCTGAAAGTGCTTCATCTACTGTGCATCCATGGCGTTGTTCTTGTTCGTCTCCCATCTTCGGATTTCGCCTATAAACAGTAGTGATTTACTGATTTACAGTTTCTTCCTGCAACCAAGTAAGGAAATGGGAAAGTTGCTGCACCTGTTGCCATGAGAAAGGCCTGTTTTGAAAACGAAGTGGGGATCATAATGATTGTGACATAATTTTCTATTCGACATGCATGATGGAAATAATTTCTTTCAATTTTCTATTCTATATATTCTAATCTGAGCTTCAAATGATTCCCTCCAATTTTGTAATTTTGTAGGGGTAGGATATGAATAAAATATTTACAAATAGTTACTTTAATAATGGAATGACCTTGTTGTTTAGCATCTTTTTCTTGTGTTCATTTCGTTAGTGTTAGGTAATATCGACCAATCACTATTTTAATAAATATATTTTGTATTACATATTATAAAATTATAAAATAGATTTATAATCCAAATATTGGAAGAAAATTAATCTTTTTTCATGCAATATATAGCGAAATCTATAAATTTAAAATGCAATTGATAACTTTGTTTACCTAAATTTGCAACAATAAAGGGCCCCGAGGGGCCAATTAATTCAAATCAACTAAAACACTGTTTAACGCATACAAAGAAATATTAGAATAATTAATATAGGATTAGTTATATTTTACACCCCTTATAATATCAAGACCTTATATTTACCCCTTGAGAGTTGAGGGTGAGAGATACGATGGACATTTCAATTTTCTTATTTTAATTTCTTTGTGCATAAACCTCAATTTTTTGTGTTTCTCGCCCACCTATAAACTCGTGATAATTCTTCAAAGGCTTCAACCATGAATTTTCAGTAATCGTTGGACAATTTGATAATTCTGCAGACCACTTATCTTGCATATATGATATATACACACATTTATCCAGTAATCCATCTTAATCTTTCTTCTTTTTATATTGGTGAAGATCAAACAATTCCAACATTTTGATTCATCATTCCTTCGGTGTCAGTAACAGTGTCTGGTAACGCTCTTCCCTTGGTCTCGAACGGGAAAACCAGAACACAGATTCCAGAAATGAGTATAATTACTGCAAACAAAGTAACTGCAAGTGTTGGATGGCATCCTCTCACCAATCCTACGGCCACCAAAGGACATACCATTCCACCAGATCTTCCGACAGAGTTTGCAAGTCCGAAGCCACTTGCCCTTGCAGAAGTCGGATAAACCTGAAAACAGCATATACAAAAGCTAAGTTAAACGTTAGAGATCATATACCCCTTGTCAGGAACTAAAATATTGATCATACATAGGCCTATATATATATGATCCAACCTCTTTGGCGTAGATATTCAAAATGGTCCATGCTGCAGAGAGGAACATACGGCTGCCGACTAATAAAGCTATAGTCAGAGTTCCACTTTGATGGGAAAGCAATGGTAGGATGGCAATCATGGAAAGAATTGTCCGTGTTTCCATAGAAAGCTTGCGGCCGAACCTATCCACAAGAACCATGCCAAAAAGATACCCGGGAAGTTCTGCTAGAATTAATATGGTCAACTTTGTATTGGCGCAAACTTACTATTGGGGAAAAATGGATAATTTTACTGGAATACCGTATACTTTAACCTAAATGCACAAACTTTCGCTAAGGCTTAAAAAGTTACAAATACTTTGCCCAACATAATATTTGGTGAGATGCATGCTATTTATAGCCATGTATTTAAAATCTGATTAATGAGCAAGTGTTGAGGGGAAAAGTAGGATATTCATTAAAAAAATAGAAATGAAGCCATCGAAATCCAGATGTAATATGAACTCTTTGACAGGGGAGGATTATGTAATTTCTCAAAACACAGGGAAAGGTTTTGTAATTAGGCCAAACCTCAAGGTATGTCGGTGTAATTATCCCTTAATAAAAAAAGTAGTCAACTTTGTAGTTTCACAAGTGTCAAATGTTGATCTTTGATGTGGACAAGAATATGTTATACTAGAGCGACATACCTGCTAAACATGTGATGAAAGTATTAACGTAGAGGTCATCGTTTTGTACACTTTTAGGAAGAATACTTAAGGAGATGTTGCAATCACTTTGTTTGCTGCTCAACGCAGAGATCAGCAACTGGATCCCATAGTATGTAAATGTGTACACAAAAAGCAAGACCCATACAAGAATAGTGGTTCGTAATAAATCTCGTGAAAACAGTTGAATCAGAGGTTTGAGGCAATTTTCCAGAATATTGGTTTTCTTGTTTTCGCTCGAGCAGAGCAGAGGGGTTTCATCTGGATGCATTACTTGATTATGGGAGACAAGATCAATGCCAGTTGGGAGTTCTTTTCTGTTGATTTGGGCTATTATTTCCAAAACTGCAATAGCTTCGTCTTTCCTGCCTTTCATGAGTAAGTACCTTGGAGACTCTGGTGCAAAAGGAGAGAGGAGAGGGGCTATTAATGATGGCAAAGAAGACAAAGCAAGCAACCATCTCCAACCCAAACTTGGCATAACAATCTGTGTGACAGGAGTTTCGACAGAAGTTGTGAGATTCCACAGCCAAATTGACTTAAAAGTGAAAACATGTCAAAAAGGAGAATTGCATAAATTTCCCCTGAAGTCTGGTAAATTACAAAAACTTCCCTTATAAAAGAATCTGAATTACATAAATTTCCCCTGAAGTCTGATAAATTACAAAAACTTCCCTTATAAAAGAATCTGAATTACATAAATTTCCCCTGAAGTCTGATAAATTACAAAAACTTCCCCTTATAAAAGAATCTGTATTACATTTGGATCCATATATTTTGAGATGTCATCTATTTTCATTTATAAATACCCTATTAAGCTCTTGACACTTACTCGTCAATATTTGATTTCAGACTCACGACTATAATAGCATGCTATTCCCAAACATCAGGCGTTATTATTTTATTTTTTTGTGTGTGTAATTTCTCAACCCTCAATGAAGTTTCAGTAATTAGACCAAGGCCTAACAACTCTTTTTTCACATTTGTGTTGAGCTTTGAGGAAATGATCGACTGAAATAGGAGTCCGTCACACCCGACTATGAGTACACTGAGATATTCCTTCACAACTCACATGGAATACCAAATTAGGAATTTTGCAGCAGAATCAAAGCTAATTATCAAACGTAAGCATAGTCAAATTCACGTACCCAAGCAATTGCAGTCTTCAAAAGTTCCCCAACAATCCTGGACACGGACATAACAAGCATCCAAACACCTCTGTTGGACTTGGGCAATAACTCCACAAACCATGATGAAAATACATGACCACCCGAAGCACCAAATCCCAGAAAAAATCGAAGGACGACAAGTGTTTTGTAATTGGGCGAAAATACACTTAAAAATCCAGCTCCGAACATCACCAACGCCACACCTCCCATACCCATCCTGTTGTACACATAAGCATAGTAATTTCAATTACAAAGATTCTAGAACTTGGAGAAAATACCTTCTTCCATAAGCATCAGCCACGAAACCCCAGAAATAAGCTCCAATAAGCATTCCACCAAAAACAGCAGTCGATAGAAAGCTCTCTTGAGTCGGAGAAAGTGACCACTCGGATTTCAGCGCGGGGCCTATGAAGGAGAGGAGAGTGGTTTCCACGGCATCTGAAAACCAACCGATTCCTGCAAAAATCATCGCAAGCCCTTGGAAAGTTCCAAATCCCAGAGCTGAAAGTGCTTCATCTACTGTGCATCCATGGCGTTGTTCGTCTCCCATCTTCGGAGATCACCACCTGTAAAGTGATTTACAGTTTCTTCCAGCAGCCAAGTAAGGAAATCGGAAAGTTGCTGCACCTGTTGCCATTAGAAAAGGTCAGTTTTGAAAACGAAGTGGGGATCATAGTCATTGTGACATATTTTTCTATTCGACATGGATGATGAATGCATTTTGGAAGGATGATGGAAATGATTCTTTCAATTTTCTATTCAATATATTCGCTACAAATGATTCCCTCCAACTTTGTAATTTTGGAGCCGGTAGGTGTAGTATAAGAAAAAAAATTTACAATAGTTTAATTTGGATTATTAAACGAGTGAGTTGTTTAGTCACTTCTTTTTTTTGTGTGTGTAATTCTTTGGTGTTGGGTAATATTTTTAAGGGCAAAATATAAATTTTCCCACCCAAACTTTGTGCGTTTTTGTAATTCATCATCCCAATACTAAATTCTTTTTCTGGATATTTTTGGTAAAAATACAACTGACGTGCATGTTTTATGAACATGCCACGTGTCATGTTTTTTAGCAAAAACCAACCAAAAAAAAAAAGTTTAGATGGTGATATGTTACAAATATTTGATGGCGGTTTGCAATGAAAGTATGTTGGGATGGTAAATTGCAAAAAATGCACAAAATTCCAATGACAAAAAATCTTTATTCCTATTTTTAAATTTTAAGAATTTTTTTCCCAACTTTTAAATATTATTCATTTTAATGCTCGGTTTGAAATTTTGGTGGAATCTTCCGACCACCTTGTGTGACTCCCCGTTTTCTCGACAAGTCAGGTATGACGTCACAAGTTGATTTAGACCAAGTGTTATGTGATTTAATTATGTTTTAAGTGTTAATCGAATGTTTAATTTATTTAATTTCATGAATCAGTTACTATCACATGACTTACGTGCCCTAATCACTTAATTGTCCTTATTTGTTACTTTCTAAAATTTAAGGACTAAATTGAATAATAAAAGTATCGGGCTTAATTGCGACTTAACTAAAAGGTTATGGATGAAACTAATAACAACATAAATACAAGGACTGAGCAAACCTTGATCGATCGACTACCCTTTTTCCCTTTTCTAAAAAAAAAAAAGACTACCCTTTTTAGTTTTTCCTAATTCGGAAATTGTAACGTCCAGAACCGTATTTATTTCTGTTATTAAACTAGTTAAATTTATCCGAAAACTAACCAATCCAGTTCAAGTAAAAATTATCTCGTTGGCCCCACTTTTATTTTCTCTTATCCTTCTCTTCCCTCCCCCAACCGATATTTCACTCTCCCTTCCTTCTTCGCCGGACACCATCGCCGGATTTCCCGCCACCGAACCACCGTCAATCGGAAGGTCGGCGGAAATGATTCTTCCAATTTTCTACTCTATATTTTCTGTGCCGATTCCTGAGCTATTATGATTCCTCCAATTATGTAATTTTGGAGGTGTGCGGTAGAATGAAATATTCATTTTATTTTGATAAGTAGTTGGGAACTAATAATAATTTTTCTATCCATATTTATTAAAAAGAATTGATTGCGAGATTTTGTTGTTTAGGAAGCAAATAAAATAACAACGTTCACAAGGTTTTAGGCCGGATTTGTCCAAGTAATTAAAGTTTTTTTTTTTCAGGATAATGTCCCGAATTCGAATTTGTGTGTAAATTTTTTTTTAAAAAAAACATTAACAAGTTTTTAAACTTAAATAAGCAAAATCTTAATTCCTTGACCAACAGGATTGTGAGAGAGCCAAACAGGATTTACTCCCTAAATTAAGGGATGTGTACTTATTTCTTTTCTATAGACATCGAATGTTTTTTTAGTAGTATTTATGTATCTCAAATTTAATTTGTTTGTTTATAGAACTCAATTTTTTGTGCTTCTCACACAAACTAAAAACCTGTGATAATTCTGCAAGACTTCAACCTTGAATTTTCAGTAATCATCAGTGTTGGACAGTTTCACAATTCTGCAGACCACTTATTTTTGCATATATATACACACATTTATTCAGTGATCCATCTTCATCTTTCTTCTTTTTATATCGGTGAAAATCAAACAATTCCAACATTTTGATTCATCATTCCTCCGGTGTCGGTAACAGTGTCCGCTAACGCTCTTCCCTTGGTCTCGAATGGGAAAACCAGGACACAGATTCCAGAAATGAGTATAATTACAGCAAACAAAGTAACTGCAAGTGTTGGATGGCATCCTCTCACCAATCCTACGGCCACCAAAGGACATACCATTCCACCAGATCTTCCGACAGAGTTTGCAAGTCCAAAGCCACTTGCCCTTGTGGAAGTCGGATAAACCTCAAAACAGGATATACAAAAGCAAATTTAATCATTAGAGATCATATATCCCTTGACTGCAACTAAAATATTGATTATGCATAGGCCTAAATATTAATGAACCAACCTCTTTGGCGTACATATTCAGAATGGTAGATGCTGCAGAGAGGAACATACGGCTGCTGACTAGTAAAGATATAGTCACATTTCCACTTTGATGGCAAAGCAATGGTAAGATGGCAATCATAGATAGAATTGTCAGTATTTCCATAGAAAACTTGCGGCCTAACCTATCCACAAGAACCATTCCAAAAAGATACCCGGGAAGTTCTGCAAGATTTAATACGGTCAACTTTGTATTGGCTCAAACTTACTAACAGGAAAAAGGGATAATTTTACTGGTATAACCTGTAGTTTGACCTCATTACATAAACTTTTGCTAGGTTTACAAAATTACAAACACTTCGCCCGACATATCCTAAATATTTGGCCAAACACATGCTATTTATAGTTAAAGTCATATCGGTAAGTGTCAAGGGCAACGGAGGTTATTCATTAAAAAGATTAGGGATGAAGTCAATTCATCTCCAGGGGAGGTTTTCATAATTTCTTAAAACCACGAGAAAGTTTGTGTAATTAGGCCAAACCTCAAAGTATGTCAGTGAAAAAAGGCATTCAACTTAGTAAGTTTACAAGTGTCAAATGCAAATCATTTAATTTGGACACGAATATGTTATACTAGAGCAAAGTACCTGCTAAACATGCGATGAAAGTATTAAGATAGAGGCTGTCGTTTTGGACGCTTTTAGGAAGTATACTTAAGGAGATGCTGCAATCACTTTGTTCGCTGCTCAATGCAGAGATCAGCAACTGGATCCCATAGTATGTAAATGTGTACACAAAACTCAAGACCCACACAAGAATAGTGGTCCGCAATAAATCTGGTGAAAATAGTTGGCACAGGTATTTGAGGCAATTTTCAAGAATATTGGTTTTCTTGTTTTCACACGAAGAGAGCAGAGGAGTTTCATCCAACGGAAAATTTCCTTCATCTGGACACATTATTTGATTGTGGGAGACAAGATAAAAGTCGCTTGGGAGTTTCTTTCTGTTGGTTTGTGCTATTTTTTCCAAAACTGCAATTGCTTCATCGGTTCTGCCTTTCAAATGTAAGTACCTTGGTGACTCTGGTGCAGAAGTAGAGAGGAGAAGGGCTACTAATGATGGCAAAGAAGACAATGCCAACAACCATCTCCAACCCAAGCTTGGCATAATAATCTGTGTGAAGGAATTTCGACAGAGTTGTGAGATTCTGCAATCAATTTGACTTAAAAGTAGAAAACATGTCAAAATGGATACTTCCATTAAACATACCCAAAGGTTTGACCTAATTACAGAAACCCCCCTGAATTTTGAGAAATTACATAAACTTCCCCTATAAAGGAAGTTGTATTATCTTGGCCAAACCTATATTATGGTAAGATTTTGTAATTTCTCAAAACCTCAAGAACATTTCAGTAATCAAGCCAAAGGTCCGGCTATGTCAGTGTGATTATCAATGTCAAATATCATTACATTTGCGCAGAACTTCGAGGAAACGACAGACTTAACTAGCGGAGTTCATTACACCCAACTACGAATGCATTCAAACATTCCTTCACATGTCATGTTGAATACTAAACTAGGAACATTGCAGCAGAAACGAAAGCTAATCAAATATAAGCGTACTCAAATTCACATACCCAAGCAGTTGCAGTCTCCAAAAGTTCCCCAACAATCCATGAAACAGACATAACAAGCATCCAAGCACCTCTATTCGACTTCGGCAATAACTCCACAAACCACGTCGAAAATACATGAGCTCCCGAAGCACCAAATCCCAGAAAAAAACGAAGGACGACCAGTGTCGTGTAATTGGGCGAAAACACACTTAAAAATCCAGCTCCATACATCACCAACGACACACCTCTCATGGCCATCCTGTTCTACAAAGAAACATAGAATAAATTCCAACAATTTGACTCAGAATTTTATATTTTCCGGCGAAATACCTTCTTCCAAAAGCATCTGCGACGAAACCCCAGAAATAAGCTCCAATAAGCATTCCACCAAAAACAACAGTGGATAGAAAGCTCTCTTGAGTCGGAGATAGTGACCATTCAGATCTCAGCGCGGGGCCTATGAAGGAGAGGAGAGTGATTTCGGCGGCGTCTGAAAACCAACCGATTCCTGCAACAATCATCGCCAGCCCTTGGAAAGTTCCAAATCCCAGGGCTGAAAGTGCTTCATCCACTGTGAACCCATGGCGCTGTTCATCTCCCATCTTCGGATTACTCTTGCTGTAGAAGTTTGGAAGTGGGTAAATTGCTGCACCTATCGCCATTTAGAAACGCCAAATTGGAAAACGAAGTAGGACCATGACATGCAAATTTTCTATAAGACATGGATAATGATTGGAAGGATGACGGAAATGATTCTCCAATTTTGAAGGTTGGACTTTGGAGGTGAATGACAGAAATAATATTCAGTTACAGTGTCAAAATATTCTATTTATTTTTATTTAAAAAAAAAAGGATTTTTACCTCTAACCCCATATAAAAGATTGTATCTATACTATCTATACTATTATATTAAGCGAGAGACCGTCATGGACTCTAAAAATATTTTCTTTTTTATTTATTTATTAACTTTTCTTTTCATCCGACTTTTTATCTCATGCACATTTTCTTAACTTCTCTTTTTTGTCTCATTATTTCTCTTTTCTTTCTCATCGCTTGCTTTCTTTTTATTTTCTTTTTTATATAATTTTTATTACTTTTCACTTATATTTTAAAATTTCATAATTATTAATATAATATTATCTTATAGTACTTATTCATTTATTTATTAGTGATTATATTAAAAATACTTATAGAATATATATATAATACAAAAACTAATTTTAATATATTTATATAATAATTATTTTTTTTATTTGCACATACGTAGAATGTGCAAAATTGCTAGTAATTATAATTCATGCCTACTTAGATGATAATATTACAAATTCCATGTTAAGAGTTTAAAGGTTCAAAAATAACAGATTGCTTTATTCCATGTTTAGTTGATTTTATGAATAAATTGACCATTTTATCCATAACATTTTTTAAAAAAATTAGAAAAACCAAAAAAAAATATATATATATTTATTCGTTAAATATTCAAATTAAATTTAATTTAAAGCTACTTAAATATTGAATTATTAATTTTTAATTATTTTAATTTTAGTTCTTAAAATTTTTAATTAAGGATATAAAGATCTTTTTATCTATTAATTGATCTAAATTTTAAAGAAGTGAGACTATATGTAATTTTCATAACTTATAGAAGTATAAACTGTAATTATGTAATTTCGTAGGGGGATTATATAGGAAAAAACTCTAAAAAAATGATTATGAGATTTTGTTCTTTAGGAAGCAAAAGAACGATGTTAATAAGTTTTTAGAGACAAGCAACAGATAAACCACCTGCGAAAACAAAGATCATGCATTTAAATTCTAAATTTTTATCGGAGGTGATTGAAAAACTAACAAGAAACGTCTTTAAAAGAATAAAAAAACATTAAACAAATTTTTGGTGACATCATCACTTATAAATTCTATTATGTCAATCGAGAAATTTTAAAGTGACCGTTTTGTCCTTTAGACACTTGAACTAATAGAAATAGTTTATTTATAAAATAGTTTGAGTTAGTTGAGTTGCACACTAATTTTCTACCATTTACTTAAGTTACACACTAAGCTACCTAACTCACAAATATTTATCAATCATTTCCAATTACATAGTATTCTAATACTTTAAAGAATCTTATATTATAAAAAAAAAATTTATTTAATCATTCTGTCTTAATCTTCAAGTTTATTGGATTTCTAAATCTACCACCAATTATTATATTTATATGTGCATGTATATATACACTCGCTTAGCTACGTCAGGGTCCAGTTGGGCGTTGGCACTTGCCCCCTCCCAAATTATAGAATATGGCGTGTATATATGCACGTTCCTATAACTCTAATTTAGTGACACTTAATTAAATATTTGGTCTAACTACCCTAAAAAAAAATTTGGTGAGAGACAAGAATTGTGCCAATATTATAATTGATAAAGTATTAATTAAGAAAATATTTATTTTTGGTTTATTATTTAATTGGTTTTAATATGATTATGTTAAAATTTTATTAAATACTCAATTCAATTTAGTTACTACAATAAATTATTCTAATTAATTAACAACTCATTTTATAATTGTTAAATAACATAATGTATTCTTATATGTTTTTAAAGTTTACCAATAGTATAGGACTCTTAGGATATTCTAATAAATAATAACTAAGTAGTTTATCAATCGACCGTAAACAAAGAACCCTCGAGCAAGCGCATGTGTTCGTTTTTAGTAAGTTGAGCTCACTTTCTTGCATGGAATTCCAAGCTCCACCGAATTGAAGCAAGGTTACTTATAGAGAAAATTATATCTAACTAACTTTTAGTTTAACCTAATTATAACTAAGTCTTTATTCTTTGGATACTTACCCTATAATCTCTATATTTTATATTTCGTTTGAGATTCTTGACGTCTATTAGGGTTTTATTAGGTTAGTCAATTATCATTCATAAATTGCTTTTGAATTTATTACAAATACATCCATTCGATTTCTTTTTAATAACAAAAGGATCGCTATATTTTTTGGAATTTGGAAAGGAAAATTGATCAACCAAACGGACGTAAGGGACGTCAAATGGAACATAAAATTGAGGGACTACGTGGTAAATACCTAAAGAATAGGAATTTTGTTATAATTAGGTCAAATTTGAGGGTAGTTGGAAATCATTTTTCCTTGATCATATTTTACACTCCTTACAACATCAAAACCTTATATTTACCCATTGAAGGCGGGATATTCAATAGCCATGAATTGATTTATTTTAGGGCAAATTACATCCTACTACCCTCACGATAGACGAAATTACAAATCAAGACGTCTAGTTTGAAAAATTACATATTAGTCCCTAACCTTTATGCTCCGTTTGAGGTCCCTCCATTCCGTTAGGGTTCCGTCAAATTTGACCCCTGTGATGACCAAAATACCCTCGGGATTGTTTTGTAATATACATAAAAGTGAGGGTTCGTTTTGTTAAAATATTTGACCCCATGGACTATTTTGTTATATATTAAATGTTAAGGGATCGATTTGTTAATATTTATAAATTTTAAGGATTATTATGTACATTTTTATGTATATTACAAAATAATCCCCCCGAGGGTATTTTGGTCATCATAGGTGTCAAATTTGACGGAACCCTAACGGAATGGAGGGACCTCAAACGGAGCATAAAGGTTAGGGACTAATATGTAATTTTTTAAACTAGACGTCCTGATTTGTAATTTAGCCTATCGTGAGGGTAGTTGGATGTAATTTCCCCTTTATTTTATTTGTATATCCGAACTAAAAACCTACGGTAATTCTTCAACTCTTTAACCTTGGATTTGTGTAAGAGAATTTGATAATTCTGCAGATCACTTATCTTGCATATATGCACGCATACACACATTTGTCCAATGATCCATCTTCATCTTTCTTCTTTTTTATGATGGTGAAGATCAAACAATTCCAACATTTTAATTCATCATTCCTCCGGCGTCGGTAACAGTGTCCGCTATCGCTCTACCCTTGATCTCTAACGGGAAAACCAGGACACAGATTCCAGAAATGAGTATAATTACTGCAAACATAGTAACTGCAAGTGCTGGATGGCAGCCTCTCACCAATCCTACGGCCACCAAAGGGCATACCATTCCACCAACTCTTGAACCAGAGGTTGCAAGTCCGAAGCCACTTGCCCTTGCAGAAGTCGGATAAACCTGAAAACAGGATATATATATATATATATATATATATATATATATACAAAAGCAAAGTAAAATATATCCCATGAGAGGAACTAAAATATTGAATGCACATAGGCCTAAATATGTATGATCCAACCTCTTTCGCATAGATATTCAAAATGATCCACGCTGCAGCGAGGAACATACGGCTGCCGACTAATAAAGCTATAGTCAGAGTTGCACTTTGATGGGAAAGCAATGGTAGGATCGCAGTCATAGACAGAATTGTCAGTATTTCCAGGGGCGGAGCCAGTGTAGGCCAAGGGGGGGCTTAAGCCCCGCTCCTGGCCCCCACCCCCAATAATTTTTATTTTTTTTTATATACCCATAGCCCCTAATTTATAAACCAACCCAATTTAAAAACATAATTATAAATTTATACAACCCCTCTCTAAAATTAAAAATCTACACATACTTGTCCCAAACTCCAATTGTAAATTCATTCCTTTATTTCTTAGTTTTGACAGGTAAGCTTCCTTTTAATTTTTCCAGCTTTAATTTGTGTAAATTTTGAAGATTTTGATGAAATGGGTTACATCTTAGTTTTTCATTTTTGTGAAATAGTTATTTCTATGAATTCTTATTGAATGTTTAGCTTTGCATACTTATAAAATGTTTAAATTTTATATGTTTGTTGAGAGTGCTAACTGGTGATTTTTTTTTTTTAATTGACATCATAGTTTGTAATCAATGTATCGGTATTTTAGCAAAAGATCGAAGAATTCTATTGAATCATAAGTTCGATTGCCAACCAAAAAAGAATCGATATTGATAGTGTAGAATTTAATTCTAAAGACATAATTAGTGATTGGGATACGAATTTTCAGCCCCGGCTGCCGAGACATCCTGAATCCGCCCCTGAGTATTTCCATCTATGATGCACGGACACTCCTAAAAATATCATTTTGCCGTGTCGTGTCGTGTCGGACACCCGTGTCCGACACCGTGTCCGACACTCCTCACGTGGGAAATTCAAGAAAAAATCCGTGTCGCCGTATCCGTGTCGTGTCGTGTCCGTGTCGCCGTATCCGTGTCCGTGCATCATAGATTTCCATAGAAAGCTTGCGGCCGAACCTATCCACAAGAACCATGCCAAAAAGATACCCGGGAAGTTCTGCAAGTAATAATATGGTCAACTTTGTATTGGCGCAAACTTACTATTGGGGAAAAAGGGATAATTTTACTGGAATACCGTATACTTTAACCCAAATGCACAAACTTTCGCTAAGGCTTAAAAAGTTACAAATACTTTGCCCAACATAATGTTTGTTGAGATGCATGCTATTTATAGCCATGTATTTGAAATCTGATTAATGAGCAAGTGTTGAGGGAAAAGTAGGATATTCATTAAAAAAATAGAAATGATGCCATCGAAATCCAGCTGTAATATGAACTCTTTGACAGGGGAAGATTATGTAATTTCTCAAAACACAGGGAAAGGTTTTGTAATTAGGCCAAACCTCAAGGTATGTAGGTGTAATTATCCCTTAATAAAAAAAAGTAGTCAATTTTGTAGTTTCGCAAGTGTCAAATGTTGATCTTTGATGTGGACAAGAATATGTTATGCTAGAGCGACATACCTGCTAAACATGTGATGAAAGTATTAACATAGAGGCTATCGTTTTGTACACTTTTAGGAAGGATACTTAAGGACATGCTGCAATTACTTTGTTCGCTGCTCAACGCAGAGATCAGCAACTGGATCCCATAGTATGTAAATGTGTACACAAAAAGCAAGACCCATGTAAGAATAGTGGTTCGTAAAAAATCTGGTGAAAAGAGTTGAATCAGAGGTTTGAGGCAATTTTCAAGAATATAGGTTTTCTTGTTTACGCTCGAGGAGAGCAGAGGGGTTTCATCTGGATGCATTGCTTGATTGTGGGAGACAAGATCAATGCCAGTTGGGCGTTTCTTTCTGTTGATTTGTGTTTGTTTACACAAATTTTCGTTGGAATGTGCAATAAATGAATGCAAAATACAAGAAAATAGCGAAACATGAAATTTATTGATTTAATGTAAAAAAGTGTTACAATCTCTGTAAAATCCTCTGATTCTTCTCTACGGATTGATTCGAGGGCTTGATGCTTAATCTCGAATCGGATGTAGAATTTGGGTTGGAGGTGTGGGATCGTTGCACGGGCTCGGAGACTCAAGAGCTTGGATGCTTTATCTTCGATTTGAAAACTTGGGGATTGATTTAGAGGACTTGATAATTTAAGCCTTGAAGAAGTGTCGAATGTTTATGGCGGCAGCACTTCGTCGTGGCAAGAACTCAAGAACTTGAGAGCTTTTTTCCTTTGATTTGATTTGTTGATAATGTCCTCTCGATGGTCTGATTTGTGAGCTCCGGTGTTTTATTTATAGGCACGTGTTGGACTCGCTTCACTTCATGGGCTTGGACTTAAGAGCCCATTTGATTAATCCAAAATAATAATTTATACTTATTATTTTAGATCAGATCATAATAAAGCCCAAATTTGATATGGACTTAAATTAAAATAATTAACTAATAGCCAATTTTGTTGGGCCATTAATTAATTATTTATCGTCGAATTTTCGGTGTCAACAGATGCCCCCACTTCAAGGTTCGGCGAGGAGCATTCCGAGAATTTACGAAAGCCGGGACTTGAAGTAGTTGATTTTCCTTTTCCTTCTTTCTCATTCTTGTAGGTGAATGGTGAAAAACAAGTTGAGGAGATGGGTCGCCGAAAGATCGAGACCCCCTGATCGGCCGCAAGAGAAGTCCAAGATACTTTGACTCCGGTATAGAAATGGAACGAACCATCACTTCACGAGATAAGAATTTATTGTGACATCCAAAAGATCTTGAATTTGCTGGAAACTCTGACAAGAGACTTAGGTGTTGAAAGAGTTGCAGCCACCATATGGAGAGTTTAGACAAAATTATACAACTTCGTCATTTTTTGTATTCCTTTGGATCATTTTTGATGTAAAAGTACACCATTTGTGGAATAAAATTGTTCTTTCATATCTTTTTGTGCCTCTTTCTTTTTATGCATTCGTTCGCCATTCTTCGTTTTGATGTTGATCTTGAATGACTCCAATGCATGCCCCTAGTGTTGGAATTTCACGCACTTATCAAAACTCACGAACAATTTGGATTTGTTTGAAGATATGACTGCACTTGAAAATTTAGTATTCAAGTTGCCTACGTACCCCAAAAAAGAGGATCAAGTCATGACGTAGTTCAAAGTTTTTTTTTTTTTTTTTTTGTCACAGTTTATACTCATGCGAACAAGGAGTAACGTGCAGTTTAGGCTCGTACGTCAAGGAGCAAACTCCTTCATTTTGGTTAACCTTTGTGGGAATTTGGCTTTCGGATGTTGATGCGCAACTTGGCTTTATCCGTCAATTTGTTGGTTTTGTTTGGAGACACATCTTCGGCTTCTCCAAGAAAGGTAGGTGGAAAGAACTGTCCAAGAGCTGCATGGCCTGACTTACAGGTTATTTCTGATTTCTTCTGACTTGATCGAGAATTCTTCGAACTTCTTGGGGGATTTCGTCTATGGATCTTGGGCAATTGCAGTCTCCAAAAGTTCCCCAACAATCCAGGACAGGGACATAACAAGCATCCAAACACCTCTGTTGGACTTGCGCAATAACTCCACAAACCACGATGAAAATACAGGTTTAGTATATGCTAGGTTAGAATCCACTAGTCACTAGGTCATTCATGTCAAATTTTGACACTTGTCACTTTCTCTCTCTTTTTTATTTTTTATGCATATTTCGTGTTTTGTTTAGTTTTTTCTTGTTTTATCTTTTCTATTTCGTTAAATTATTATTTTTAAAAAAATATATTATTTATCTAAATTATGACATGTATAAAAAAATTTAATTATTTATATTATTTTTTTATTTAATAAATGATTGTATATGAAGAACTAATTTTTTTTTTGTATCTACAAATTAATTTTACTTTCAAAATATATTTATTTTATATTTTTAACGACTCAAATTAGTTGAATTCATGATAATTATTTTTTAAAATAATTAATAATATTTCATAATTGAATAATATGTTAAGAGAAAATAAATTTTATGTAATCCACATATAATATGTTCAAGGAGTAGTGATTTTATAAGTAAGGAATTTTTTTAAAAATAATATAAAAAAAAAAGAAATATAAATAATTAAATTTTATTTTATACATATCATAATTGAAAAATAAATAGGATTATTTATTTTGTAAGGAATAACGAAATGAGAAAAAAAAGAAAAAAACTAAACAAAACAAGAAATATACATAAAAAATAAAGAAAAGAAAGAAAGTAATAAGTATCAAAATTTGAGAGAAATGACCTACTGGCTCCTTACCTAGCATATACTAAACCAAAAATACATGACCGCCCGAAGCACCAAATCCTAGCAAAAATCGAAGGACGACAAGTGTTTTGTAATCAGGCGAAAATACACTTAAAAATCCAGCTCCAAACATCACCAAAGCCACACCTCTCATACCCATCCTGTTCCACAAAGGAAAATAGAATAAATTCCAATAATACAATTCTAGAACTTCACATCCACGGCCAAATACCTTCTTTCATAAGCATCTGCTACGAAACCCCAGAAATAAGCTCCAATAAGCATTCCACCAAAAACAGCAGTCGATAGAAAGCTCTCTTGAGTCGGAGAAAGTGACCACTCAGATCTCAGAGCGGGTCCTATGAAGGAGAGGAGAGTGATCTCCATGGCATCTGAAAACCAACCGATTCCTGCATAAATCAGCGCAAACCCTTGGAAAGCACCAAATCCCAGGGCTGAAAGTGATTCATCTACTGTGCATCCATGGCGTTGTTCTTGTTCGTCTCCCATCTTCGGAGATCACCACCTGTAAAGTGATTTACAGTTTCTTCCAGCAGCCAAGTAAGGAAATGGGAAAGTTGCTGCACCTGTTGTTGCCATTAGAAAAGGTCAGTTTTGAAAACGAAGTGGGGATCATAGTCATTGTGACATATTTTTCTATTCGACATGGATGATGAATGCATTTTGGAAGGATAATGGAAATGATTCTTTCAATTTTCTATTCAATATATTCTAATCCTGAGACCTGAGCTACAATAGTTTAATTTGGATTATTAAATGATTTAGTTGTTGAGTAACTTCTTGTTGTGTACTTCGTTAGTGTTGGGAAATATTTTTAGAGCTCCTTTACTTTTCTAGTTGGCTAACCATTGCCAATGGGTTGCTTATGATTTTTTTCTTGGTTATATAAACATGTGCCCTCTTTACTTTGATTGAAAAACATTGCTTTTAAATACACTAGATTGTTGGACTCTTTACATTGTTGGTTTTTAAACAAGATTAAAGGTATACATTTATAATTTTGTCCGCACATTGGGAACTGAACAATGTTGTCCTATATTGGCAAGTATGTAATTTTTCTTTGAAAAGCAAGGACAAAGTTGTCAATTCGTTTTATCCAATTCAACTAGCTTATTTAGCCATAATTTTTTTAATGGGTATATAACCCATTATTTCACATTGTTAACCTGGGGCTCCGGTTTTAGGCCCTAATAATTAAATAGTGAAGTAAAAGGTTGGTAAACCCCTGAAGCATACCCAAATCGCTATTTTCCACTGAAGTAAAGGAGCTCTTAAGGGGAAAATAATTTTTTCCCATCCAAGCTTTGTACGTTTTTGTAATTTATCATCCCAATAAATTTCCGTTGTAAATTATCATTCAGTATTTGCATTTCATCTAAACTTGATTTTTGGTGTTTTTGATAAAAATACGTGTATGCCCTATGAACAAGCCATGTATCGTGTTTTTTTAGCCAAAATCAACAACAACAAAAAAAAAAAAATTAGATGATCGTATGTTACAAATGCAAATATTTTGATACCGCTTTGCAATGAAAGCTTGTTAGGATGGTAAATTGCAAAAATGTGCAAAGTTCCAATGACAAAATCTTTGTTCCTTTTTAAGGGGTAAAACTTTTCTTCACCCTAACATTTTGGTATTTTGTATTTTAGTACTCAATTTTTAAATTTTAAGAATTTTTACCCAACTTTTCAATATCATTCATTTTAATGCTCGGTTTGAAAATTTGGTGGAATCTTCCGACCACCTTGTGTGACACCTCGTTTTCACGACAAGTCAAGTATGACATCACGAGTTGGTTTAGACTGAGTGTATGTGATTTAATTGTATTTTAAGTTTTAATCGAATGTTTAATTTATTTAATTTTGTGAATTAATTACTATTACGTGCTCTAATCGCTTAATTGTCCTTATTTCTCACTTTCTAAAATTTAAGGATTAAATTGAATAATAAAAGTATCGGGCTTAATTGCAACTTAACTAAAAGGTTGTGGATGAAACTAGTAATAATGTAAATACAAGGGCTGATGTGCATATCTTTCACCCGAGCACTCATTTGCATTCCCAAACCCCTAAACCTTGATCCTCGTATTTGTACGAATCCATTGACTACCCTTTTTCCTAATTCGGAAAGTGTAACCTCCGGAACCGTATTTATTTCTATTATTAAACCAGCTAAATTTATTCGAAATCTAACCGATCCAGTTCAAGCAGAAAATATCCCGTGTGGCCCCCCTTTAATTTCTCTCCTCCTTCTCTTCCCTCCCATTTCACTCTCTCTTTCTTCTTCTCTCCCATTTCTTCCTCCCAAATCCACCACCACCACCACGCCATCCCGGATTTCCGGTCACCGAACCACCATCAATCGGAAGGTTGACGGAAATGATTCTTCCAATTTTCTGCTCTATATTTTCTATGAGCTATTATATATGATTCCTACAATTGTGTAATTTTGAAGGTGTGCGGCAGAATAAAATTTTCATTTTATTTTGATACGTAGTTGGAATTAATAATAATTTTATTATTTTTAAAAAATTCTATCTATATTTATTAAAAAGAATTGATTGCGAGATTTTGTTGTTTAGGAAGCAAATAACAACGTTCACAAGGTTTTAGGCCCGATTTGTCCAACTAATTAAAGTATTTATTTTTCAGAACAATGTCCCAAATTCAAATCATAATTTGGTGTGTGCGTAAATTTAAAAAAAAAAAAAAAACATTAACAAGTTTTTAAACTTAAATAAGCAAAATCTTAATTCCTTGACCCAAGAGGATTGTGAGAGAGCCAGAGAGGATTTACTCCCTAAATTAAGGGATGTGTACTTATTTCTTTTCTATAGACATCGAATGTTTTTTTAGTAGTATTTATGTATCTCAAATTTAATTTGTTTGTTTATAGAACTCAACTTTTTGTGCTTCTCACACAAACTAAAAACCTGTGATAATTCTTCAAGACTTCAACCGTGAATTTTCAGTAATCATCAGTGTTGGACAATTTCACAATGCTGCAGACCACTTATTTTTGCATATATACAAACACATTTATGCAGTGATCCATCTTCATCTTTCTTCTTTTTATATCGGTGAAGATCAAACAATTCCAACATTTTGATTCATCAGTCCTCCGGTGTCGGTAACAGTGTCTGCTAACGCTCTTCCCTTGGTCTCGAACGGGAAAACCAGGACACAGATTCCAGAAATGAGTATAATTACTGCAAACAAAGTAACTGCAAGTGTTGGATGGCATCCTCTCACCAATCCTACGGCCACCAAAGGACACACCATTCCACCAGCTCTTCCGACAGAGTTTGCAAGTCCAAAGCCACTTGCCCTTGTGGAAGTCGGATAAACCTGAAAACAGGATATACAAAAGCAAATTTAATCGTTAGAGATCATATATCCCTTGACTGCAACTAAAATATTGATTGTGCATAGGCCTAAATATTAATGAACCAACCTCTTTGGCGTACATATTCAGAATGCTAAATGCTGCAGAGAGGAACATACGGCTGCTGACTAGTAAAGATATAGTCACATTTCCACTTTGATGGCAAAGCAATGGTAGGATGGCAATCATAGATAGAATTGTCAGTATTTCCATAGAAAACTTGCGGCCTAACCTATCCACAAGAACCATTCCAAAAAGATGCCCAGGAAGTTCTGCAAGATTTAATACGGTCAACTTTGTATTGGCTCAAACTTACTAACAGGGAAAAAGTGGGATAATTTTACTGGTATAACCTGTAGTTTGACCTAATTACATAAACTTTTGCTAGGTTTACAAAATTACAAACACTTCGCCCGACATATACTAATATTTGGTC
The DNA here is from genome assembly GCA_037501455.1 of Lantana camara. Classification (NCBI taxonomy): domain Eukaryota; kingdom Viridiplantae; phylum Streptophyta; class Magnoliopsida; order Lamiales; family Verbenaceae; genus Lantana; species Lantana camara. The sequence continues at coordinate 18,048,123 of CM074863.1, read as the reverse complement.
AAACACATGCTATTTATAGTTAAAGTCATATTGATCGGTAAATGTCAAGGGCAGAGGTTTTAAATTAAAAAGATTAGTGATGAATTCAATTCATCAATCCATATGTAATATAAATTCTTTTATAGGGGAGGTTTTCGTAATTTCTTAAAACGACGAGAAAGTTAGTGTAATTAGGCAAAAAAAAGGCATTCAACTTAGTAAGTTTACAAGTGCCAAATGCAAATCATTTAATTTGGACACGAATATGTTATACTAGAGCAAAGTACCTGCTAAAAATGTGATGAAAGTATTAAGATAGAGGCTGTCGTTTTGGACGCTTTTAGGAAGTATACTTAAGGAGATTCTGCAATCACTTTGTTCGCTGCTCAATGCAGAGATCAGCAACTGGATCCCATAGTATGTAAATGTGTACACAAAACTCAAGACCCACAGAAGAATAGTGGTCCGCAATAAATCTGGCGAAAATAGTTGGCAAAGAGATTTGAGGCAATTATCAAGAATATTGGCTTTCTTGTTTTCACACGAGGAGAGCAGAGGAGTTTCATGCAACGGAAAATTTCCTTCATCTGGACACATTATTTGATTGTGGGAGACAAGATTAAAGTCGCTTGGGAGTTTCTTTCTGTTGGTTTGTGCTATTTTTTCCAAGACCGCAATAGCTTCGTCGGTCCTGCCTTTCATATGTAAGTACCTTGGCGACTCTGGTGCCAAAGTAGACAGGAGAACGGGTACTAATGATGGCAAAGAAGACAATGCCAACAACCATCTCCAACCCAAGCTTGGCATAATAATCTGTGTGAAGGAATTTCGACAGAGTTGTGAGATTCTGCGACTTAAAAGTAGAAAACATGTCAAAATGGATACTTCCATTAAACATACCCAAAGGTTTGACCTAATTACAGAAACCTCCCCTGAATTTGAGAAATTACATAAACTTCCCCTGTAAAGGAAATTGTATCATCTTGGCCAAATCTATATTATGGTAAGCTTTTGTAATTTCTCAAAACCTCAAGAACATTTCAGTAATCAAGCCAAAGGTCCAGCCCGGCTATGTCAGTGTGATTATCAATGCCAAATATCATTACATTTGCGCAGAACTTTGAGGAAACGACAGACTTAACTAGCGGAGTTCAATAATCATTACACCCAACTACGAATGCATTCAAACATTCCTTCACATGTCATGTTGAATATTAAATTAGGAACTTTGCAGCAGAAACGAAAGCTAATCAAATATAAGCGTACTCAAATTCACATACCCAAGCAATTGCAGTCTCCAAAAGTTCTCCAACAATCCATGAAACAGACATAACAAGCATCCAAGCACCTCTGTTCGACTTGGGCAATAACTCCACAAACCACGTCGAAAATACATGAGCTCCCGAAGCACCAAATCCCAGAAAAAAACGAAGGACGACCAGTGTCGTGTAATTGGGCGAAAACACACTTAAAAATCCAGCTCCATACATCACCAGCGCCACACCTCTCATGGCCATCCTGTTGTACAAAGAAACATACAATAAGTTCCAACCATTTGACTCAGAATTTTATATTTTCGGGCGAAATACCTTCTTCCATAAGCATCTGCTACGAAACCCCAGAAATAAGCTCCAATAAGCATTCCACCAAAAACAACACTTGATAGAAAGCTCTCTTGAGTCGGAGAAAGTGACCACTCAGATCTCAGCGCGGGGCCTATGAAGGAGAGGAGAGTGATTTCGGCGGCATCTGAAAACAAAGCGATTCCTGCAACAATCATCGCCAGCCCTTGGAAAGTCCCAAATCCCAGGTATGAAAGTGTTTCATCCACTGTGAATCCATGGCGCTCTTCATCTCCCATCTTCGGATTACACCTTCTTGCTGTAGAAGTTTGAAAATGGGTAAATTGCTGCACCTATCGCCATTTAGAAACGCCAAATTGGAAAACGAAGTAGGACCATTGTGGTTGTGACATACAAATTTTCTCTCAGGCATGGATGATGATTGGAAGGATGGCGGAAAAATGATTCCTCCGATTTTGAAGTTTGGACTTTGGAGGTGAATGACAGAAATAATTTCCAGTTACAGTGTCAAAATATTCTATTTATTTTTATTTTTAAAAAATCATTTTTGACACCTGTCCCCTTATAAGATTCTATAATTAGAATTCACACGTGTAACTGTAACCGAAACTGTCCCCTTAGGACCAACAAAAAAAAAAAAAAAAAAAAGAATTCACACGTGTTCAGATGAAAATATTACAAATCCACGTTAAGAGTTTCAAAAATTAGAAATGGCTTCCCTCCATTAGGATTTAGTTGATTTTATAAATAAATTAAATATTTTACTAACAACTTAATTTTTTTTTAAATTAAAAAACCAAAAAAATATTTATTCATTAGATATTTAAACTAAATTTAATTTAAAATTACTTTTAACATTGAATTAATTGTTTTAAATATTTTAGTTTTAGTTTTTAAAATTTTAAATTAAGGATATAAAGGTTATTTTGTCTATTAATTGATCTAAATTTCAAAGAAGTGAAGTTATATGTAATTTTCTTTTCTTTTCTTTTTTTTTTGGTCAGTTATATATGTAATTTTCACAACTTATAGAAGTAGAATTTTTAATATTTTCATTTAAGTGGATATGTATTGTAATTATGTAATCTCATAGGGCGAATATACGGGAAAAAACTCTAAAAAAATGATTGTGAGATTTTGTTGTTTGGGAAGCAAAAGAAGACATTAACAAATTTTTAGGGACAAGTAGCAAATAAAACACTGAACATAATTTAAATTCTAAAATTTTATCGGAGGTAGTTAAAAAACTAACAACAATCCTCTTTAAAAAAATAAAAAACATTAACAAATTTTTGGGTGGAATTATCACTTACAAATTCTATTATGTCAATGGAGAAATTTTAAAGTGATCGTTTTGCTCCTTTAGACACTTAACTACTAGAAATAGTTTTACCTTATAAGAATAGATTGAGTTGTTGAGTTGCACACTAATTTCTAGTATTTACTTAATTATGATCTTGTGTAAGATTCTTATCCCAGACCAAGTACAATAAAGATCTGTAATTTAACTTAGGAGTAGTATACTTATCTAATTAGTTTGGGTTATGAAAATATACAAATTTGTGGAGCAAATTATATTTTTATCCTATATAATTAAGCCTTTTGTAATCTTAGTTTCATATCTTTGAAATTAGACATATTTAGTGTCATTATTTTCAAATAGTCGCAATTCTAATCCCATCCGTCAAATAATTGATTGAAAAATGTATTTTTTCTATTAAGTGCATTTTCAGGGGAAAAATTACTGTTCATTAGGTTGTTTTTCGTGGGGTTTGCTTATTAATACCCAATTTTGGCATCTGAATCGACTTTGAAACATTACTCCGAATCACTCTCTCTAAGGTAATATAGTATTAAAATGAGTTATTAATAAACGAACTCCCACAAAAAACAACTTAATGAACAATAACTTTTTCCCCAAATTGTACTTAAACGGTAAAAAAAATACATTTTCCATCGATTATTTGACGGATGGATTAGAATTGTAACTTTTTGAATATAATAAAACTAATTGTGTCTAATTTACAAAAGACATAATCCTATGAGAACAAAAATGTAATTTAATCTACGATAAACAGTACAATCTACAAGAATTGATTTTTTAACTGTTTTCAAATTTGAGTCTTAAAAAAGGGCCAGCAAGGAATTTCCGACCCATAAAAGTAAGTTGTAAATTATGTAGTAAAAGTGTAAAATAATGAAAATTATGCGGTTAATTTAATAAGTGCGGAGCAAGCCCAGATAAACACTACCAATCTCACTCACTCGTATTTATCAATCACATCCAATTACATAGCATTCTAATACTTTTAAGAAACTTATATTATAAAAGTCTTTATTTAACCATTCCGTCTTAATCTTCAAGTTTATTGGATTTCTAAATCTACCCTCAATTATTATATTTATTTATATGTGCATGTATATATACACTCGTTTATCTACGTCTAAGGGGCAGGGTCCAGTTGGGCGTTGGCCCTTCCCAAATTATAGAATTTGGCGTTTATATGCACGTTCCTATAACTCTAATCTAGTTATACTTTATTATATATTTGCCGTCTAACTACCCTAAAACATTGGTGAGAGGCAAGAATTGTGCGAATATTATAATTGATAAAGTATTAATTAAGAAAATATTTATTCCCTGATTTATTATCTAGTTAGATTTAATATGATTATGTTAAAATTTTATTAAACATCCAATTTAATTTGTTTATTACAATAAATTATCTTAGTCAATTAACAAATCCTTTTAGGAGTTGTTAAATAGTATAGTACATTCTTATATTTTCTTGAGTTCGCCAATAGCATAGTATTCTTATAATATTTTAATAAACATAAAAATTAGTGTATTAAATAACTAATGCATCTATTTTTAAGAGGCTTTTGCAGCAATAATAATTAAACTCTAATTAGTTTAATAAAGTAATGTCCTTTGCAATTGTTTTAATTTTTTGCTAGGAGTCGTGGAAGAGTCCGGCGACTTTAGGAAATATTTTTGTTTTTATTTATATACTTTATATTAATTAAAAAGTGATCCCAAACTTTTAAAATATTTTAAATAGGTATATAAAGAATATTTTTATTCATCGTATCAAGAAAGTATGCATAAATATTGAAATTAATCATGCTTCAATAATATAAGTACTCTAAAATTCATCCTATAATTCATAAAACATACAAATAATTTGTAAAAATTTTATTACCTCTCTTTATCTCCTTCCTCTTCTACAATTCTGATTTATTGATCCTTTAAGACTCGTCTTCGTTTCTCCTCAGTTAGTCCTTCTTGTTCCAAAAGTCCTCACAGCTTCTCGCTTTCACGGACATCGATTGGAAACAGACTTCAACCTCCAACGGAAACCCTCACTACGGCTTATCAGGTTCAATAAAAGGTTTGTAGAAATATACTGGAGCAAAAAGGTATAATAAAACTCTTAACAAAGTATTTATCTCGTGTTTATGAAAGGGAGAATTTTATTTCCTTCAAAAGAGGTTTATACAAACATGATATATTCTGAAAAGAGGATTTATTCGGGAAATACAACACTCAAAGCTCAAAAGACTAAAAGACTCAAAGATAATTTTACATATGACTTTCTGATTTCAAGGTAAGGTGTTTATCACCCTACAAGAGGACTCTATTTATAGGTTATATTCTTGCTACTGTTTGGACTTGAAATTTTTATTTGGAATCCGCTGTTTTATCCTTCAACGATCCAGATCTTGCCGACACTTTTCTATGGTTGAGATTCTGCCGACACTTTTATCTGTCACTTGATAAATGGAGTATGACATCATGGCATTCGTCATTTTCTTACTGATGTATGTGCTTACATCACTGATGGTTACAACCCATCATCTTGCAAGCTTCTTGTCTAGTCTCTGCAATGCAGAAAAATTCATGTTTTTCAAATTTATTTATGAATTCCATTAAAAGAGGAGAGCTTGTTTTTTCTCCTTTGGTGAGTAGAATCCAATTTCCTTTACTCATCAGCGTTTCGAACTTATATTTGTACAGATTTTCTGCAACGCTGTGAATAGCTTTTATTCCCAAGGTACGCCTTTGGACAATCCATTCTTTAGTAACTTGGATCTTCCTTAAAGGTTTATTTCCTTGCTCAATCTTTATGGTGTCAGAAAGGTGGCCTGCAGTAATCATGAAGAAGGCTTCATGCCATATATGCTTCTCCGGTTCTGGAGATATAGTGTAGAACTTGAGAACCACTTGCCTTCCTCTGGCAAATTTACTGATTTGAGATTTTAGGGTATCATCAAATCTAAAAATTTTCCTGAGATCTTTACTTGGGTATATTATATCAAGGAACCCAAAACTAGCATATCTATAAACTGCTTCGGGACATGCTCCCATTATCCAGGTCAATCTTGGATATATGTTCTTTCATTTGGAGAAAAATATGGTATCTGTATTCTTCATGCTATATACTTCATCTACTGTATGAACATATAAATGTTCCCATTCAGTGCTAGGAACATATTTTTCTATTTCAATCTTTATTGTCTTTAGAGAAGACTCCTTTTCTAGTTTTATTTCGATGACTGAGGAAACTTTATTCTTGGCTTCTTCTTTATTTTTCTCACAAGATGACTCAGCCTCATCTATTTTTATTGACTCAAATTTTGCAATTTATTTTTCTAACTTTTGACTCACTTTATTTACCTTCTCCAGGTTTTCAGTTACCAAATCTATCAATGGAGGGAGATTTTTATACATATATTGTTCTAGAAGAACAGTTTCTTCATAGAGATCTTCTGCCATACTGTTGATATATGAGATCTCTTTTTTTATTTCAGAAATGTCAATTTTATCTTCCATCTGTAAAAGAGAGAGAAATTTTTTTTTATTAAAATTCTTTTCAAAATTTCTATGAGTGATTTTTGGAAATCACCGCCCATCAACGGATTTGACTTTGTCTTTACTATCTACCGTTTGGGATGGACTACATATATGCCTACCCATATATTGGTCTTCTAAAGTTATATAAGTGATTTTTGGGAAATCACCACCCATTAACGGATTTGATTTTATCTTTACCATCTACCGTTTGAGATGGACTAGATATATGTATACCCATATATTGGCCTTCATTTTGAATCAAAGTCTATATTTTTGGATAAAAATTCTGCTAGAAAATTATCAGTTCCTTTTATGGGAATGATTTTGAAATTATAAAGGAATAAGAAAACTTGCCACCTATGTAACCTTCTATAATTTGGTTCACTGAGTAGTTTATTGTTCGCAAGACTTGGAACTTGAGTGTTATCAACATGAACAATGAAAGATTTTTGGAGTAGAAAAAGTGAAATTTTTTTTATACCATTTATTACTCCTAGCAATTCTTTTTCGTGTGTAGTGTAGTTTATTTCTGCTGATTTAAAAGTACCACTTATATATCTGCAGATCTCATTGAGATCTGTTTTCAAGATTACAGTCCAATATAAATCAGAGGCATCAGTTTGAATAATTAAGTTATCTTTTTTATCAGGAAGCCTTAATTCTGGAAGAGTCTTACATTCTTCCTTTAATTTTATGACAATTTCTGTATGTTTTGGCGTCCAACCTTTTGTATTTTTTTTTTAATAACTTTTGTATTTCATGTCTTTTCTTAGCTAACTCAGGTATGAAACCTTCAACATAATTAAGACATCCTAAAAAGTTTTCTATTTATTTTCTATTTTCTAATTTATCAGGAAACTCACTAATCTTCCTAGATATATGAGGTTGTAATTTTATACCTGCAGCACTTAGTTTTAATCCTAAGAACTCAATTTCTTTAGTTTCTATTACTGCTTTTCTTTCAGATAGAGCAATACCATTTTCTTTACATAATTTAGCAAAGAGTAGAAGATGTTTTCTATGTTCTTCTATGGTATTTGAACAAATAAGAATATCATCTATATATACAACCATAAATTCTCTATATTTGCTAAATATATCGTCCTTCTTTCTTTGATATATCGATGGAGCATTTTTTAATCCAAATGACATTACTAATCATTCATAATGTCCTTGAGGGGCACTGAAAGCTATATATTGGATGTTATCATCTTCCATTTTTACTTGCCAAAATCCAGATGTACAATCAAATTTTGAGTAATAGGATTTATTCTTTATTAGGTCTATTAATACTTCTTTATTAGGTAATTGGTAACTATCACCTTAGTGAAATGATTTAATCTTTTATAATTTATTACCATTCTTGCTTTATTTCTTTTCTTTTCAGCTTCTTTCATTACCATGAATGCTGGACTAGAAAAAGGACTAAAACTTTTCCGAATCAAACCTTTATCTAATAGTTCTTTAATTTGTTTTCTAAATTCATCTTCTTCATTTAAGGTATATCTCATAGTCCTTTCTTTAATTATTATATTATCTGTTAATTCTATTCTAGTTTTAGGGTAATCTTTTTTCCAAAAAGCAAATGGATGGCCACTATAGTTTTCTTTTATTTTGCTAGTAACCGTTTCTAAGTTTAATCTTTTTATAACTATTTTATTTATTGGTATTTTTATTTTTTCATATATGGAGTGTCCACCACGCTTAGCTGGCTGAACTCTGAAAGGATGGTTCAGTCTTGGTAGTTTTAACAAATGATCACACTTTGTTTTAAGTACAATAGAATATGCATTTTGCATATAATATTGAAATTATTGTAGGAAATCATTTCCTAATAATATATCATCTTCTAGTTCATTATATTCATATATTCTAGGGACCGTTATTATTTTACTTCCTAGGACAATATCAACATCTATTGCTGATCTGTGTATATCCTGTGATTTTTCAGTCACACCTTTTATTCTGATTTTCCCATCTTCTTTTCATTTATTAATCAAGAATGTTTTGAAAATAGTTATTTCAGATCCAGTATCTATTAAAGCACAAGTTATTATTTCGTTTTCAGGAGTTTCTCTTAATCCTACCTGAATGAAAACACTACTGTAAAGTTATATCCTTTCATTTTATTCTTGGACAATATATGACTTTGTCTTCTATACAGAGTGTTACTCCATCTTTTTCTATCTTATAGTAATTACAACTATCTAGGAAAGCATTTCCTAAAATTATGTCATAGGAACTTCCGGTCATATTTTCATCTAGATAACATTTAACAATTATTCTAGATTTATCAATATTTATTGGGATAGATATTTGTTGGTTACATGCAACTATCTTTCCTTCAAAGTTTTCATAATAGAAACTCTCATTCAAGGTTTCTATCATTAACCCTTTATTTTTTATTTTAGCAAAGTGATTTGCACTTGCTCCTGTATCTATCAATATTTTTGGTTCTTTAACATATTTTTGACCATTAACATATTCTCCTAAAATGATCATTGTTTTATTTACTGAATTTTTGTTTATACTTAAAGTTCCGGTTATATTCATTTTTTGATTTCTTCTAGCTATACTATTTTTTCCAAATTCTATTTGAGGAGTTTTACTAGAAGATCCTTCTTCTATCAAAGGTTTATTTATGATTTCTAATTCATAATTTGTTATTTCTTTTAGGTCTTCAAGTAGAGGTAATTTAGCTGAAGTTATTTCTCTACATTCTTCATCTATTTCTAAATGTGGTTTATCTTGATAAATTTTCCCATAATTACTATTACTTAAAACATATAATGCTCTATAGTAAATAGAGAAAGCTTTACTTTTATCTTTCAATCCTATATCTTTTATGAATTTGTAGTGTAAACTTAATGTTTCATCTATATTATGATCATTTATATTCACACTATATTTAGGATATAGATCAAAAAGTATTTGTTTATAACACAAATTCCCTTCTATTGTTCCTAGATGACTTCTCTTTGCATCTGTAAATCTTTGATCATGAAGAGAAAGTACGATAGGACTATCTATTCCTTCTCTAAACAATGATTTTATCAGGAATTGAACTCTTCCTAAAAATATATATTGTATTTTACTTTTTTTCTTTTTTATCTTTTATTTTGTTCAAAGCTTGGTTTATAGTAGCTTTTGTTAACAAGTTAATCTTAACTTGCCCTGAAGTATGTTCAACATTTATGGATTTTTCTACTTCATGGTAGTCATATATATTTATTTTCTTTCTTTTTATAAGACTTGATATTCCTTTGAAAATACTTTGGCTAGGATTTGTAGCATTTAATTTGAGTTTCTTTATCTTATCTAAAGTTTCTTTATTGAAGGTAATGCGTTCTGCATATCCTTCTGGTCCTTCATAAATATCTATTTCTTCATCAGATAATTCTGTTATTTCAGAACTCATTCTCATTCAGTATCTAATTCTGAAGATATTTCATTTTCTGATATATCAGATTCTTCTATATATATTTCTTTTCCAAAATAATTTTCTATATCAGAAACTTCTTCAAGTTCATCTCTTATTTCTAAAAATTCTATTTCTATATTTTTAATATGTTTAGCTTTAGATTTTGGAAATTCGGGTGATTTATGACCTTCTTCTCCACAATTCCAACTTTGACATTAGTTAATTTTTTATTTCTTTCCTTATTAGATTTATTTCCATATTTATTTCTCTTAAAATACTTTCTTCTAGGTTTTATATTTTTTCTTTGAAAATTTTTATATTTTTTATATTTCTTCTTATAAATTTTTTTTTTTACTCCTTTTAGGATATGTTTTTCTGTTACTTCCCCATTGTGTAGGTAATTCTATTGTATCACAACAGAGTCTAGTTATTCTTTTAGATTTTTTTATATAACTAGTGAAACGAACGTGCGTTGCACGTTTAACCTTTTGTTTATTTAAATAAGGTTGGTTATTATATTTATTAAATAAATTAAGGTACTAAAAATATTCACATCATTTTTTTTTTCTCCCGATACGTGTTTAATCCAAGTTTTCCAAAGTTCGTGGAGTATATTTCACTAATAAAAAATTAAATTTTTCATGGGTGTTTTTCAATATCCTCCGTCATCCATTTCACCACCATGTACGAATCAATCTCTACATTATTCTTTGAGAAGTGCCCTCTTCCAAGCTAATGTCAAATCCCTCATGTAAACCCAATAACTTTGCCACATTTATTAAATCTTTACGAAGATTCATAGTGTATCCTAGCACTCATCTTTCGTTGTCATCTTGAATGACCTCCCTAACCGAATCCCTTATCAAATTTATTCCACGACTACTCAACGAATATTTTATTTTGATTGTGTCTTTTGTCCTCACTGATTAGTATTGAGGCATCAGATAACTCTTTTATGTGGCGAAAAATGACGCTCTAGACTTCACAATATTCTGATAGCTCCACCAGTTTCGTGCTTTCTAAAAATTTCAAAGCGTCAAAATTAAGACAATTCACTCTAAACATTCTGGTAATACGCCGTTTTGAATTTTGCTATTAAAGCTCTCTTTGAGCTCGTTCGACCCTCACAATCCACGAAGATCAGTCTATGCATTAACAATCTTTTCCCACACCCAGAGTGCCAACAGATGACTTCTTGACACGCGGTCCAGATCTTCACATCCTGTGCAACATGTATATACATTACATCCCCCAAAATTCCAGTCATACTTCAGTACATTTATGAGCAAGCTATTATGTTGGCAAAACCACAAGAAAATTTTGAACTTCTGGGTCAAGGTGATTTTCAAGTCCATCTCCGATTTTCACATATGCCTCATCCTCCATAAACAGACTATAGACCGTTTTATAGGAAAATTTATTGTTAATGTGACGCCCCGTTTTCTCGAAGGGCGTTCTTACGACATCAACAAGTAAGTCTCTACACTTATGTGTGTTTAATTTAAGAGTTCTTGAATTATGTGATTTAATGTAAATCTAATTTAATATGTGTTCATTCGAATTATTCTAAGATTAATTGCAACTTGATTAATTACGCGCCTATTTAACCCTAACTATCTAATTTGATTTAATTCAAATTTATTCCATGAAATAATTGTCAAGTTGATTTCAAATTCATCATGTTACTTAACTTGTTTAATTTCGGTTTACTTGAATTCCTTGAGATTAATTGTCAATCATGTGTTTACAAAGTGCCGCTAAATTATACGAAAAGTTTCTAAAATTAAATTGAATTAAACTCTAATTGATAAATCTCTATTTCACTTTTATTTGTAAAATTAATTCGGATCTTGATTGTTTATTCGTAACTTTACCAATTTTATTTACGATTAATTGTACGCGATATTTATCTTTGCTACGCGATAAGGATACCCGGTTGTTTATAGCTTGTGCACAAGACACATTTCTCCCAATCCCTTTTCTCTCTCTCTCTCCTCTCCCACTTTCTCTCTCCCGCGGGTTACTATCGCGGTTTCGGTTACGAGCCCATAACTCGATCGTTTCTCGACGGAATTCAACAAACGAATAGTCCATTTCGATTATCTCGGCGAGACCGACGTAAGAGTACCAATTTCATGGCCTAAAGATGAACGGTGGCGGAGTTATGGCCGGATTTCAGTAGCAGCGGCGGAGCTGTCAGACCGCCGCCACTTCGCCGGCGTTTCGGGGCGTTTTCCGGCCATTTCCTTGGTACACGCGCCTTGTACCCAGAAAGTAGACTTCCAGGCGCTTCGGTTGACGTCGGATTCGTGGCAATCGGAGCAGCTACGGATTTGCACGCGCCGCCCAAAGCTCGCGGCGTCAGTGCGAGTTACTGTAGCGGCGGCGGCAGAAACTTCGGCGGCCAACGGGGGCCTTTTCCGGCCATCTTTTGGTCTCGGGCTCTTCACGAAAGTTGTTCGGAACGACGAGAACTAGTGACCTGTGATCAGGCGACTCCAGATTCGGTGGTTTGGCGGCGGATCGGCGGCGGCAAAGTGGCGGTGCAACGGCGGCACTAGCTCCGAGGATTTTTCCGGAAAGCTACCTTAGGGCTTTCGAAGAGCTCATCATGGGTAAGTCAACACCTCTTTCGGATCGCATTTTGGTTCACCGGTTTGGAAGTAATTTGAGTTTGAAGATTTAGGGTTTTCGTGCTCTTAGATTTCAGATCTAGGACAATCGGCTTCGAATTTCCAGAAATTGATTGAGGATTCAGAACTGGCACGAAGACTTCATTCAGGAATGATTTTTCGGGATTTTTCCGGCGACTTTTGACGGCGGCCCGTCGGCGGTCCGGCCAAATTCCGGTAGCTACAGTGGTGTCGTTCCGGCGGCGTTTGGTCAGAATGTTCGTCTCGTTGTGGTGAGTTCAACGCCACTTTCCGTTCGTTAATTGGACACTCGGTTTATTTATTACGAATTATTTTGCGTAATTGTGATTATTTGAATTAATTGTTTTAAGTGCAAATAAATTGGTTATTGTTGGTTTGTTGATCGAGATGTATTCCAATCGTATATGAAAACATGTATTGAATGGATTGTGATATGCATGAATGTTTCGATTTACAATTTGAATCCCGATGTGATGAATTTATGATATGTGTTTAGATATGAAGGGGTGTTAGTGTAATATTTATGAAACTATGAATGTGACTTGAGCTTGTGTACCAAACATTTTGTGAAGTTGTAAAGTATGACTTTAAGTGAATTAAATGCACTCTTTATTTGTATCAAGCATGCCATCTACGTACAACAACTTTGTATGTTTATATAATCAAGTTGCTCTTACTTATGGACTTTATAACTCGACATGAACTTGATGCTTAATTCAAATATTATAATTGAACCCGGTGACATTGGATGATTTAATATGCATTTTGTGAATACATTGACTTCCTAAATTGATCTTGCATCTTTGGATATGGAATTGCATGATGGTTGCTTGTAAATATGATCTTGTCGAGCATTGATATGCCTTGAATGACCACGACACCTTATCCAAGCACAACATGAACACTTATGCATAATCACGATCATGTTGAGCAACGCCGTGCGTCTTGTTTGGTTCATATAGAGTCTAAGTCTGGGTTTCTGTATGTCTTATCACAGAGTTTGGTGGTGCCGGTGGGCCTGAGGTTTAGAGTGTTTGGCCCTTCACACTCTCAGACTATACTTTCACGAGGTGAGGTTTAGGATTTTGTATAGTTACACGACCTATGGCCTTAATATGCTGATTTCAACCCTTGCATGCGAGTATATCTATTATAAATACGTATGTGTTGGATATGATATGTTTATGACCTTCTGAATCAACTCTGTTTGGAAAATTAAATATGAAAGCATATGTAAGCTACTTTGGGAAAACAGTTGTGTTGTGATTATGTAGCGAGATTGCCATGAAAGATTGGCGTATGTGATCCGTTGTGATCTGTTCTGTTGTGATCCGTTGTGATCTGTTCTGTTGTGATCCGTTGTGATCTGTGTGTGGATCGATCCTGGTGAGCTGGTACGAGTGGAGACCGGTACGGCATAGGGCCGTCGGATAAGCCACTGTGCTAGTTTCCATTTGAGATATCATTGCGCGACCTTAGGGTGATGAGGGAGGCGTGATATCTTGAGCCTTCGGCCAAGGCCGGGGAGGACTCTTGTGGGTTCGCAACCCCTTGAGGGTGAGTCTATTTTAGACGGTTTATTCTCGATGGTATGGGGACGGTACATCTCCTCCATCATTGGTGTAGAGGTTGGATTGATTTTGATTTATGTTATGAGGAGTTGAGGTTGGAAGCTCGTACTCGCCGAGCAGTTGATTATGTTATGTTATGTTATGGAATTATGAATCGGGATAGAGTCTTTCTGGAAAATGATTTCCAAACTTATATCTATATCTTATTTGGGTTCTTTCAAAATGTTTTGGTATGTAACACCTACTCCCGGTTCATGAATCCATCCTTTTATTCTGTGCTATGCTCCTTATATATATATTGTGGGTGTGCGTTAGCCCCCTCACTCGGTCAAGTTGACTGACCCCTCATTTACACTTTTAGTTGCAGGTTGTTGGCGTTTGCTAGGCGGAAGTGAGTCTTTTGTGTTGCACTTCGTCGATCTAGTCTTTCCTTTTGCATTTATCCTCTCATACACTTTACTTATGCTTTGACTTGTAGACTTGAGATTATACTTTACTATTCGGTTGCCCTGCGTGACACTCTCATTCGGCCCCTGGTGGCACTTGATGATTATTACTTTATGTTGATATTCGGGACTAGGGATTTATGCTAGTTGAACCCGTCACCTGCTTTGCATGTTTTGTTTAAAATGCTTCCGCTATCTTTTGTTATTGGTTTTAATTGCTTCCGCACTCTGAGTTTGTCGAGTTAGATCCGCCTAGCCTAGTGTGTGAGTTTGTCTCCCGTTCGCTATGATTCGGATTCGGGCATGGACTTTCTATTTCATGACCGGGTCGGGGTCCTAGTGCGGGGGATGTGGCATCCTCCGTTTGGGGTGTTACAGTTAACCGACCCAATACAGAGTTTCTAATCTCCATTATCATGCAGCGCAATTGGGACGCTAAGAATCTTAGTCATCTCTTTCTTGGGCAGTACTATTTTCAGCTTATTAAGGTTCTAGTTTTTATCCGTGCCAATGAAACTACATACCATAATTAAGTTCTTTATCCTTTTCATTAACGTTATCTGCAATGATTTTGGTGAGTTTTTCTTGTGATAATCATCTATCATTCCATAAAGACACCTATTCCATAAATGGTTCCACCATCTGAGTGCTTCAATCAATCCCCTTCCATGTTCGAGAAGCTATGAGTTGAGGCCCGTGTCCAATGACACATAAGGTGCGAACAATACATGTGATTTGCTGAAGTTCAATTTGAGGCTTGAAGTCTTGCAAAACACCTCAACCACACAACGGATGCACATCGCTCCATCCATAGTAGATTTGCAAATCAAGTGAGAGATGTGAGGGTCTTTCTAACATACCATAATTGACTTTCAATGTTCGATTGAAATAGCCTTCTCAATCATATGTGAAATGCCCCAACCATACTTTAAATACATTTTGTTCCATCTATAGTAGTTTTAGCTCCTAATATTATATTGTTCGTAAAAAGCAAGTGTGAGATGTGATCTCTGACATACCTTAATTAGCTTCTAGTGTCCGGCTAAAATATCCTTCTAAATCATATACGTAAGTTGTTTCATGTAGAGTACAAATAAATAAGGTGATTTTTGTATGGAATTTGAAGAAAGTTAGATTTTCTTTAGAACATTTCACTGAGCTTTGTTGTATCCTTTTCAAGATTAAATTTCGGCACTATCCCTTTTTTTTTTCTTTCTTTGGAGTGATGTATCATTCATAACACTTTTTGAAGCATCAAGATATTATAATGGGTATCTCGATCGAGAAAAACACTATTCTTGTTTGGGCTCACAATTTCTTTGATATACGGCTTAAACGGGTTATAATAATATTCGTGATCATTTTGAGCAATACGTTACACAACGTAATGGGCCGAATCTCATTTAAATTTTTGGAGAATTAACTTTCAAAATCAGATAAATAAACGTCTGATAAGCCTTCTTGGGAATTGATATCTCTCTATGCAATTATTGATGAATTTCACCACCGCGTCTCTTACTATATCCTAATAGGTTTGAAAAAAGTAGGCTCGAAATAATAGGTGATGTGGGGATTATAATGGATAGCGCTTTGTACTGGTGCATGCCACCTTATCGTTGGTGCAAGCGAATACCAACACTCATCACCTTTTCGATAGTATATCTACTGAATAGTTTGGTGTAGTACTCCCAAATGTGTGCTTTAGTTGGTCATTATTGGTTACTCATTCATTGAGAGATGAAAGAAATGTTTATATTTATCCCTAAATTGGAGTCAATTAATTCTCAAGTCTTAAAACTAAATAATCTCTTCTTCTTGTAATAGTTAGTTACATTTTGTCATCAATTATTTCTCCAAATCTTTCGAATATTTACATTAATTTCTCATACATAATGCTCTAGAAATTTTTTATAAATTTATTTTTTTTTCGCTTTTTCGCACACATTGAAAACTGTTCAATGATCATTGTTCTAGAGCAATGACCCAAAGTCCTATATTTAACACTTTGTCATGTCCTTTATAGATATATTTGTAAATTTCACAATTGTCACTCTAAGAAAATCCCGATGTTTGTGACACCCCGACTCACAGTCAGTACAGGTAAATTATGTGATTTAATATTATTTACGTTTTAAATTAATTGTATATGAATTTTATGAATTTATTTGAATAAATGTCGTATGTGAATTACTTGTTTTAATTGAGTTGGCCTTGTGTGAACCCGTAATTGTTGAACCGAACCAACTTGAACCAGAACACCTTGAACCGAACTAGTGAACCGGACCGGTCCAGCCTTAAAGGCTGAACCATTTTTCTCCTTCTTCATTTCACGTTACAGCAGCAACTCTTGTCCAAGGAAGCCAAAAACCCCAAGTTGATCATCCAACCTTCTCAAGTCAATATCTCCCTCATTTCTTCGTCTTTCCTCGAACTCAAGTATGTTTCGGTTTCCCCTCGTCGTGCCCGTCATTTCTATGGTTTAATTTCTGAGTTTGGAGTGAGTTTTATGTGCCTTGGCTTCCCTACGTGAATAGTAAGGGTTTGGCTAAAAACTTGAATATGTGCTCTTTGCTTGTTATTCTTGATCTCTAGCTTCATATATGAGTTGTGTATGTATGTCACATTTATTGCATTTAATCCTTTGGTAGTTGAGCATTTATCGATGATCATGATTTTTGCTTGATTCTTGCATCCTTTGATTATACCTTTTAATTCCGTTTTCCTTGAGTTATTTGAGTGTTATTATGTCAAGCATGATTTATGTGAATTAATTGTGCATTTTGAGAAGTTGTGGCAACTTTTTGGTATTTGATTTTGGCCATTTTGGCTAAAAAATGAAGCTCCCTGCTTCTGTAATGTCTGTTTCTGCTCCAGCTTTTCGAACCAGGCCGGAACGGCCGTTCCCGTCCCAGTTATAAACTGGGAACGGCCCTTCCGGGCCATTTACTGTTCATTGTCGAAAGTGGGAACGGCCGTTCCCAGTTTGCACTGGGAATGGGAAGGGCCGTTCCCATCCATGGCCAAAATCATTTTTTAGTTCAACCTTACAGACGCGTTGGGAGAGTTCGGGATTTTTGGGGAACGGCCCTTCCCGTCCCCAGTACAAACTGGGAACGGCCGTTCCCATCCTCCAGAAACTTTTAGCAAGGGCAGGAACGGTCGTTCCCTACAGTGAAAGGGTCGTTCCCACCCCTTCCCGAGACCTGGGAGCTGCCACTGCTTCTTTTTACTTCAATTATGCAATTTTATGACTTTATTTGCTTTTCTTTTGCATACGAATCGTTATAACTCGGTTTTTATTGCATAATAAATTGTAAATAATTATGTTGTGCTATAGTTTGTGAATTATATGACCTAATTGTAATATTTTATATGTGATCATGAATCATGCATTGTGTCGAGCGTCCTATTTGGGTTCATATAGAGTCTAAGTCTTGGGCGTTCGTGTTTTCTTTTCAGAGGAGGTTCCAGTTGACGAGCCCGAGGCGTAGGTTGTTCACGTCTGCTCGCTTTTTGTCACGCACAAGGTGAGGTTTAGGACTTTTGTTTAGCTAAGCGACCTAAAGCCTTATGTGATGTTTTCATGTCGCGCATGTGACTATATATTATATATATATAGTTATGTATGTGTTGATTAGTATATGTTTATGACTTTGTGAACATTCTTGTTTTAGAAAGATACTATATAAGCATATATAAGCTAGGTTTTGGAAAAGGCTTTACCATTCCGTTAGCGAGATTGCCATGAAAGATTTGGCATATGTTATGATATGTGTTTGTGGATCCAAGGAGCTACGGGTAAGGAACCCTCGGGACGGTTCGGGCCGTCGAGGTTCGGCCTGTGCGTAGTCTCCATCCGATATATCACATGCGACTCCGGGAGCTAGGGAAGGTGTGATATTTCGATGCCTTCGGTGTAAAAACCGGGGAGGGCACGATGTGGGGTCGCTACCCCTCGTGAGTCTGTATATGTATGGATGGTTAGGGCCGCCGGTGGCTCTTCCATCATTGGTGTAGAGGTGGGTGTGTGATTTCTGTTTTGTTTGTTCTGAGGAGTAAAGGTTGGAAGCTCGTTCTCGCCGAGCATTATGTTATGTTGTGTTATGTTTGGGAAGTATGAATCGGGATAGTGTTTGTGAAAAGATCTTTTAAAGTATATGTATTTGTTTTGGAAAGTTTTAGCTTGTAAAACCTATTCTGGTTCATATCTCCACCCCTTTTCTTTGTGCTCTGCTTTATATATATAGGGTGTGGGTGTGCGTTAGCCCCCTCACTCAGTCAGTTGACTGACCCTCGTTTACTCTTTTAGTTGCAGGTTTTGGGAGCGTGAGCTAGGCGGAGAAGTGTGTCTTCTTTATGCACTTATCGGTCTAGATCTCGTTAGGTGCATCTACATATTTGGACTTTATTATTTTGTATTTGTATAGTTGACTTGTAAGTACTATTTTTGCTCGAGCCGTGATGGCTTTTGTACAGGTTGAAGTGTTGGTACCTATATGTAAATACTATATGGATAGGTGTGGGTTGGTACCTATACGTATATATGTGATGATCGTTTACTTGTTGCTTTTATTTATTCGCTTCCGCATACTCTGATTTGGTATTGTTTAGCTCCGCCTAGCCTAGAGGGTGTGTTTGGTCTCCCGTTCGCTATGATTCGGATTCGGGTACGGACATTCCATTTCGTATTCGGGTTTGGATTATGGTGCGGGGGATGTGGCCCTACGTGTGGGTGCTACAATGTTAATGTGAGAATTATAACTTAATAAGAGATATGGATTATCAGGTACTACAAATTGGTTATAAAGTTGTTTATTGCGATCTTGGACCATCAGTGCGATTCTTCTCCTTCCACAGATCGGATATCCATCTTTACCTTGCGTTCTGTTTTCATAATATGAACATGAGTAATGATATTTACATTCTCCATCCATCATATAAAAATTATTTAAGTTATTTCATCTACATGATTTATGCACCATGTGTTTTATAACTCACTCATAAAGTTGGGGATTCTTTTCCTAATAAAAAAATTTTACACAAAAAATTGATCAAGTTGATTGTGTGCTATAATTTTATATTTTAACCAAAAAACTATCAAAATATGAGCATATGACAATCATTTCTTTTGAAACTTGATTGTATGAATATGTCCAACCACATTTTCAGAAATCTCCTTACTGAATAAGTGATATTTTAAATTTTGTAACTTTTCTCAAAAAATTTGTGACGTCTTTCAAATCATGATCACTAAATGATACAATTAACAACTGATAATTGAGTGACATCATTATTGAATCAAAATATTATTTGGGTTTGTCCTTAATTTGGTATGTGCATCAATATACATCAAAATCAACTATTCTTTCTTTTAACTAACTATTTTTTATCTCTTTTTAATTCTCTATTTCCTATTGATCTTGCATTCCATTTTTTTTTTTTATATTTCTCTAACGAACATTATTTAAGATTTATATTAATATTTTACTATTTATTATATATATATATATGGTAGAAATAATTAAAAGAGTAAATTAATACAAAAAACTCAAGGAATGTTTAATTGAACACCATAAAAATAATTTATAAAATTAAATTATATCTTATTTTTACATGCACACATATTAAGTTTTCTTAGAATTCTTAATTTAAAGTAACTTTGGTCTGACGATCTGCAATTCTAAATTGTGGTATATATTAAATGCAAGAAATCAGAAACCCTATTTATACTATTTAATATATATAGACTATGTTAATTATCCTATCTAAATAACATTTACACATTTAATTTATATTTTTTTATATAAACTAATGAAATATTATATTGTTAATTATATTTAGATAATTATAATTATATTAATATTAGTTAATTGAAAATTATTTTATATAAATTATTCAATTATATTATTTTGATAATTAGATACGTTTATAAAATTATAATATGATTATAATTAAAGAAAGTTTATGAACTTAGATAATTAGAATTATGGATTTATATAATTAGAATTACATTAGGATTGATTTATTGAAACTTATCTTATTTAACTCATTCAATTTATATCATATTTTATTTTAATTAATTATCAAATTTTATTAAAATTATAAAATGAATTAATTTAATGTTTTCCAATTCGTTAGATATATCTTATTATAATATTTTAAATTATAGAGTTTTAAATTAAAAAATAGACAACTTATATTATAAGTTTTGAATACAATTAACTAATATATTAATAGGGTTAATTACAGATACCTCCCACGGGAGTATTAGAAACTATAACTTGTGATCCTCTTAGTCAAACAATTACACATACACCCATTAAGGAGTTTGAAAATTACACAAAACACCCATGAATTAAGGTTCTTTTAAATATTTTATGACATCATCAAAATTTTAACTTGATTTCCTTATTTTGACCCTTCATTAATTAGTATATATTTGAATTAATATTGAAATTTTAAATTTAATAAATTAAATCATTAATTAATATAAAATAATATGATTTTGTTATTTTAAATATTAAATTATATATATAGAAAATCTAAATTTAATGGGTTAAATATAATATTAGAAAACGTAATATATATATATATATATAAAGTGACAATATATAATTAATATATATATAATAATGTAATATTTATATATGTTATATATCATACATATTACATATCAGTGCGTATGAATATATATTTTTTTTTTTGGCGTGTTATATATATATGTATGAATGAATATATGTATTGCCGTGCGGTGGTGGTGTAATTAATATATATATATATATATATATACATAAATATTACTTTATTATATATATTTATTATATATTATAACTCTATATAACATCATTTTCTAAATATTATATTTAACCCATTAAATTCATATTTATTATATATAATTTAATATTTGAAATGATAAATCATATCATCTCATATTAATTAATGATTTAATTTATTAAATTTAGATTTTTAATACCAATCTAGATATAGTTAGGAATAATTATTAAAATAAAAATTGTTATACTAAATGAATGGGTAAAATAGGAAAATCAAGTAAAAGTTTGATGATGTTATCAAAAATTTAAAAGAACCCTAATTTATGGGTATTTTGTGTAACTTTCAAACTCCTCAATGGGTGTATATGTAATTGTTTGACTAAGAGGGTCACAAGTTGTAATTTCTAATACTCCCATGGGGTCTATATGTAATTAACCCTATATTAATATTAAAACAGTCCTTGTTAAACTATATATATATTTTTTAAGTTAAAAAAGTTTTAATTCTACCAAGAGTCCTATTATAAGTTAATAAGTACTTTTTAAATATAGTTAAATTAATAATTTATAATATGTAATTACATAGTTATCCCTAACTAATAGTTATTCATATAATTATTATGAGGGTATTTTAGGCGATCCATATTTTGTAAGAAACAACTCGCACTTTTATAATATACATAGATTGTTGTTCACTACATATTCTTTTAAGTTCTGATGTTAAAACTTTTATTCTTCCTCCTAGATTTTGAGGATACATATCTTTCTTTTCTCTCCATACTTTATTCATGTGATTATTCCAGGGATAAGGAAGTTTAGTGTAAAACATATTTAACATTATTTCTTGAGATTCTGTACTATAATATTTGGTATAATAATAATCCCTAAATTCACATACATAATTTTTATATTGCACATTGAGAATATACTTAGGTTTATTAGATTACTTCTTGCTTCATCTTTTTCTCTTTCTATTTTTAATTATTTATTAGCTATCCATGATTCACCTAAAAATTCATCAGATATATTTGCAACTATACTTTATACTCTTGTTCTTATATCTATATCAAATCCAGTTTCCATTCCGACTTTCATTATTCCTTGTACATCAGGAGATACTCCTTCCCACTATTTAAGAACTATTCCATCAAACGTAATTATAATATATTCACTCTTCTTACTAGCTCCCCAATATATATTATCTTGGGTTAATAAGAAGGCTATCATATCGTTTTACCACTTTACTATAGCTTTTCTATTATCTACTTGACAATTTAGATTTAATTTACTCCCTTGGAGATTTGTAGGTTCACTATATTGTTCAGTAGGTTGATATTTTGGATTATAAGATATATTCTTCTTACTCTGTTCTTTATTTCTCTTTGGTCTATAATATGTTTTAGGATAATTGTCGTTAGAACCCATTGAGGATTCTGGAGTTTCATTAGTTACTCCTGAAGGTCCTCCGGTTATATTCATTCTAACTTCATATTCAACTAGATCATCTAGATTTATTTTTTCAAATTCTTATATTAAATCATTTACTTTATTCATTGTTCTCAGTATTTCCTTCTAGTTTAGTTTCTTCTATAATTTCCTTTAATTTTGATTCTTCCTTAATTTTATTTTCTCTATCATCTTGTTCTTTTAATAATATAGGAAGGTATTTTGTATACATATATTCATCAAATGATCCAGGTTCATATTTTTTTTCTGTTGGTATAGTAACAATCTTTGTAGGTGTTTTTATTGTTCTTTCTATTTCTTTTTTCTTATCCAATTTTGTCTTTTTAATATTATCTTGAATAAGGTTATTTAATTTTTTTATTTCAATTCTAATAACAATTGGATTTCTGTATTTATATTCTTTATTTCAGATTTTAATTTTGCTAATTCTTCCAATAATGTATTTATAGCATTTGCAACTGATTCAATATGATTCATTATGGTGAAGCGAGTTGCCAATCTGTATCATCGTAGGATTCATATCCTCCTTCTATATATGTTTCATTTAAATTCCATTTATCCGAACAAAATTTTAAATATATCAAAGTTGTATGTAATATTATTCCTATTATATAACTTTCTATTATTGTATTTATAATTTTTCCATTTTTGCCAATTTTTCGTGGCTTCTTCCTTTTGTTTTCTTATTTTTTGTTTACACAATTTTATTTTATTTTTTATTTCTTTATTTTCTTTATTACTTTTAATTTCTCTTTTATATTCTTCTAGTATTGTTCTTAATCTTAAAATGTTATTTATATTATTAATCCATTTGTTTAAATGGGTTACTAGATTAGTTTTTAATAATCTTACCATTTATATTGTCAAAAGATTTATATAGTGATCTCTATCTTTTTTATGGTTATTCATTCTATCATAATAATATTCATTAGGATATTTGTTATAATGATCTTTATAGCATTGATACATTGAGTCAAAATATTTTATTGATTCAATTATTTTTCTTTTATCAAATATTTTCATTTTATTTATTATTTATTTGGATTGTATGACTCTGATACCACTTAGACGATATATTTTGTATTTTGGTGATATTAAACATGATATTAAAGGTGATATTAAAAATGATTATTTATAAATTAGATTACTGCCTTTTCAATATATTTTTGTCTTCTTATTTCAGAAGCTAACATTGCTTCATGAAACTCTATTTGTTTAATGATATGATATTCTTCAATATTAAATAAATTATCTTTATTAATAGTTCTAATAAGTTGTAATTTTTCTTTCTCAATATTAATTCTAGCTTGTTGAAAATCTATACTCACTTGTATATTTTTTGTTAATTCAAGAATCCTTTTATAATATTTACTCGATATTTTTATGCTTATAAATTATGCCAAACAAAATCTAATTAAAAGCAAAATGATAATTCTTCAATTGTTAAAGGACGGATATATTGTAACTGTCTATATGCATCTAAAATATTAAAAATCATAGCTATAAATGTTTCTTTATTCATATTATTCATTTGCTCAGTTTAATTTTCTTGTTCATAAATTTGTTCTATGGCTATTATAATTTTATTTATAAAATCTAATTTTTTATTTGTTTTTGCACAATCTGCATCACAGTCTATTTGGTTTATATTATACTTTTATGTATGCTCTTTTCCTAGCATTCTCATTCTATCAGTTAAGAATCGTTTTACAAAATGCCTAAAATGTTTATTAGATGTATCTTCATCAAAACATTTACAAAAATTACATGCAAGGAGTAGTTCTCTACTAAAATCACTATCGGAATTATCATCCATGCATGATATAGTATATAAGTTTTTTTATTTTAGGGGTTTATTTGATATTTTTAGAAAATATATAAGCTTTTTTATAAAAAGAGTTGGGTTGAAAATATAATTTTTAGAAAGTTGTTGTACTATTACTATTCATGAAAAGTAGGAAAAAACCCAAAGTTGAATGAAATTTTTGGAGTCGTGGTTCCCATCGATTTATGATACTTTATTAAAGTCATGAAAAGCAATGGTATTTTCTTAACTTTTTCTAGAAAAAATGGTATTTATGAAAAAGTCTCCTATTTTTAATAAAGTAAATTATCTCTAAGTAGTTTATTAAATGATATGAAACCGTAAACAAAGAACCCTCGAGCAAGCGAATGTGCTCATTTTTAGTAAGTTGAGCTCACTTTCTTGCATGGAATTCCAAGCTCGACCGAATTGAAGCAAGGTTAATTATAGGGAGAATTATATCCAATTAATTTTAGATTTGACCTAATTACAATTAAATTTATATTCTTTGAATGTTTACCGTATTGTCCCTACACTTTACATTCTGTTTGAAATTCCTGAAGTCTGTTAGCCGTTAGGGTTCATTAGATTAGTTAATTATCATTCTCAAATTGCCTCTAAATTTATTATAAATGCATCTCTATGGTTTCTTTTTGATAACAAAAGGATCCCTATACTTTTTAGATTTTGATAAGGACAATTGATTAACCTAACGGACGTGAGAGACCTCAATCAGAATGTAAAATTTAGAGATTACATGTTAAGTACCTAATGAATAGGAATCTGGTTGTATTTAGGTCAAATTTGAGGGTAGTTGAAAATCATTTTTCCTTAATCATATTTCACACCCCTTACAATATCAAAACCTTATATTTACCAATTGAAGGCGGGATATTCAATAGCCATGAACTGATTTATTTTATTTGTATATCCGAACTAAAAACCTGCGGTAATTCTTCAACTCTTCAACCTTGGATTTGTGTAAGAGAATTTGATAATTATGCAGATCACTTATCTTGCATATATACACACATTTATCCAATGTTCCATCTTCATCTTTCTTCTTTTTTATGATGGTGAAGATCAAACAATTCCAACATTTTGATTCATCATTCCTCCGATGTCGGTAACAGTGTCTGCTAACGCTCTTCCCTTGGTCTCGAACGGGAAAACCAGGACACAGATTCCAGAAATGAGTATAATTACTGCAAACATAGTAACTGCGAGTGCTGGATGGCATCCTCTCACCAATCCTACGGCCACCAAAGGGCATACCATTCCACCAGCTCTTCCGATAGAGTTTGCAAGTCCGAAGCCACTTCCCCTTGCAGAAGTCGGATAAACCTGAAAACAGGATATATATACAAAAGCAAAATAAAATATATCCCATGAGAGGAACTAAAATATTGAATGCACATAGGCCTAAATATGTATGATCCAACCTCTTTCGCATAGATATTCAAAATGATCCATGCTGCAGCGAGGAACATACGGCTGCTGACTAGTAAAGAAATAGTCAGAGTTCCACTTTGAAGGGAAAGCAATGGTAGGATGGCAATCATAGATAGAATTGTCAGTATTTCCATAGAAAACTTGCGGCCTAACCTATCCACAAGAACCATGCCAAAAACATATCCGAGAAGTTCTGCAAGAATTAATACAGTCAACTTTGTATTAGCTCAAACTTACTAATGAGAAAAAAAAAAGGGATAATTTTACTGGCATAACCTGTAGCTATGTTTTAAAACCCGGACCGGAAAGCCGACCGGTCACCGGTCGAAAACCGGCCAGAAAACCGGACCGCTTCTCGGGCCAGTTGGCCTAGATTTTCCTTTTTTTAAAAAAAAAAAAACCTCTAATCCCAAAATAATTGGGATAATTGGGTTTTGAACCCTTGACCCAAAGGGGCCAAACATATATGCTCAAACCAATTGTGCTGCTAATGTAATTGGCAATATTTTTCTCAACAAAGTATTTACTAACTTTCTGACTCACATAAGAAAATATTAATTACAACTATAAGTATTATATACGGAGTATGAATTAAATTTAAATATAGATAATATGCAGTATTTTATTTTTTATAATATACATTTATAAAAATATAAATGTATGTGTGATATTTTTTTTATTTTTTCCATAATAAATAATATGATATTTGTTAAATCTATCTTTAGCTAAATTGTTTGTAAATTTATAATTTGAAAACTTATGATCGGAGAATGTTATTTAAAAATTAATGAGTAGTTGTTAGTGACTTAAAATTTTATTTATTTTTTTAATATTATCAACTTATTTTGTTATTTTTAATTAATATTCATAATATTATATAAATATATATAATTAAATATAATTATTACGTAATTATGACGTCACACCGGTTCGACCAGCTCGAACCATTAAAACCAATAACCAGTAAGGCTCCCGGTTCGACGTCCAATCCGGGTTTTAAAACATAGACCTGTAGTTTCACCTAATTATATAAACTTTCGCTAAGGTTTAAAAAATTACATAAACTTTGCCTGACATATCCTAACATTTGGTCAAACGCATGCTTTTCAATAGCTATGTATAGAAAATCATATTGATTAGTGAGTGTCAATGGCAAAGGAGGATATTCATTAAAAAGATAGAGATGAAGTTAATTCATCAATCTATATGTAACATAAATTCTTTACGGGGGTGGGTTTTGTAATTTCTAAAACCAGGGGAAAGTTTGTGTAATTAGGCCAAACATCAAGGTATGTCGGTGTATTTATCCCTCACAAAAAAAACAAGGCATTCAACTTAGTAAGTTTACAAGTGACAGATGCTAGTATATTTGATTTGGACAAGAATATGTTATGCTAGAGCGACGTACCTGCTAAATATGTGATGAAAGTATTAGCATAGAGGCTATTGTTTTGGACACTTTTAGGAAGGATACTTAAGGAGGTGCTGCAATCACTTTGTTCGCTGCTCAATGCAGAGATCAGCAACTGGATCCCATAGTATGTAAATGTGTACACAAAACTCAAGACCCACACAAGAATAGTGGTCCGCAATAAATCTGGTGAAAAGACCTGGCACAGAGATTTGAGGCAATTTTCAAGAATATTGGTTTTATTGTTTTCGCATGAGGAGAGCAACGGAGTTTCATCCAATGGAGAATTTTCTTCATCTGGATGTATTATTTGATTGTGGGAGACAAGATTAATGCCACTTGGAAGCTTCTTTCTGTTGATTTGTGCTATTTTTTCCAAAACTGCAATAGCTTCGTTGTTCCTGCCTTTCGTAAGTAAGTACCTTGGAGACTCCGGTGCCAAAATAGAGAGGAGAAGGGCTACTAATGATGGCAAAGAAGATAAAGCCAGCAACCATCTCCAACCCAAACTTGGCATAATAATCTGTGTGAAAGGAATTTCGACAGAGCTTTGAGATTCCGCAACCAAATGGACTTAAATGTAGAAAACATGTCAAAATAGATAATTACACTGAACATGCCCAAAGGGTTTAACCTAATTACACAAACTTCCTCTGAAGTTCGAGAAATTACATAAACTCCCCTTGTAAAGGAATTTGTATTATATCTCGACACTATTTTCAATTGTAAATACCCTATTATGCTCTCGACACTTGCTCGTTAATATTTGATTTCAAATTTATGACTATAATAGCATGTGTTGGCTAAACTTCAGATTATCGAATGCTTTTGTAATTTCCCAAAACCTCAAGAACATCTCAGTAATCAGGCCCAAGGTCGGGCTATGTCAGTGTAATCATCCATATCAAATATCATTCCATTTCTCCAACAAATTCATCTTCACATTTGTCTAGAGCTCAGAGGAAATGATCAACTTAAACAGAGGAGTTCATCACACCCAACTATGAATGCATTCAAACTTATATTAGGAACTTTGCAGCAGAAACGAAGCTAATCAAATGTAAGCGTAGTCAAATTCACGTACCCAAGCAATTGCAGTTTCCAAAAGTTCCCCAACGACCCAGGAAACAGACATAACAAGCATCCAAATACCTCTCTTGGACTTTGGTAAGAACTCCAGAAACCACGATGAAAATATATGAGCACCCGAAGCACCAAATCCTAGCAAAAATCGAAGGACCACAAGTGTTCTGTAATCGGGGGAAAATACGCATAAAATCCCAGCTCCGTACATCGCCAAGGCCACACCTCTCATGGTCATCCTGTTCCACAAAGAAACATAGAATGAATTTCAACAGTATAATCCTAGAACTTCATATCTATGGCGAAATACCTTCTTCCATAAGCATCCGCAACGAAACCCCAGAAATAGGCTCCGCTAAGCATTCCACCAAAAACAGCAGTTGATAGAAAGCTCTCTTGAGTCGGAGAAAGTGACCACTCAGATCTCAGCGCTGGGCCTATGAAGGAGAGGAGAGTGATTTCGGCGGCATCTGAAAACCAACCGATTCCTGCAACAACCATCACCAGCCCTTGGAAAGTCCCAAAACCCAGGGTTGAAAGTGCTTCATCCACTGTGAATCCATGGCGCTGTTCATCTCCCATCTTCGGATTACGCCTTCTTGCTGTAGAAGTTTGGAAGTGGGAAAATCGCTGCACCTATTGCCATTTAGAAAGGCCAAATTGGAAAACGAAGTAGGACCATGACATACAAATTTTCTATCAGACATGGATGATGATTGGAAGGATGACGGAAATGATTCCTCCAATTTTCTTTTCTATAATCTATATTATCGATCTATTTCCCTCCAATTTTGTAATGTTGGAGGTGTCATTGTCAAAATATGACTATTTGTTTTATAAAAAGGAAAAGGAAAAAAGTTTTTTTTTATCCGAAATTTATCTCTTGTTCAATTTATCATCCCAATTTCGTTTCAAATTATCGTTCAATTTTTACATTTATAATATACCACCATCTAAACTCTTTTTTGATAATTTTGATGAAAATACAACTGACTTATATATTATATAAATATATTATATGTCATATTTTTTAACCAAAATCATAAAAAAAAAATTTAATAACGATATATTATAAATATAAAAATCGAATGACTATTTACAATAAAAATTTATTGGAATGATAAATTACATAAAAAAATATAAAAAATGATTGCGTGATTTTGTTGTTAGGACTTCGGAAGCAAAGAATGACTCATACTTTTTGACTTTTGAGCAAGTTTTGGTAGTGCAGCGCTAGTAAATTCTATTATATTAAACAGTCAAATTTTAAAGTTAATGATTTGGCCTCTTAGAGACTTAGAAATAATTTATTTTAATAGAATATGAATATATGATATGATATAATCCTACCTGTTTATATGACATTATTCAAATACGATATGTGACTATTATGCTCAATTGGATAAAATTTTAATATCCAATCATAAGCTCGAATAAGTTAATCTACCCGTCTTTAGTAAATGTAAGTTTTTCCACCCTTTGGTTGGAGGAAGTACTCGATGATCCTATTTGACCTCTCTTTACCCTCTGAGTGGCCCTGTGATAACTCACAATTCTTAGAAATAATGACCGATCACACATTAAATATATTGTGGTAATGGAATAGTTGGTGATTGGAACACTTCCCATGAACACCACCACACCAAGGCCAAGGGTACAAATACCTCATTCATTTATTTGGACAATAAATAACATTAATTGCACTCACTCTCGATCTCTTTTATTTGACTCATTATAAATAATGTACTTAACCTTGTTTATCCCAAAAAACTAGTTGTTAAAAGAAAAGTGGTCATAATATTATATATTAAACTCCATATTTTTTTATTATTTGATGTGGGATACTTGACATAAAATTCTTCAATTAACTTTACCCAGCAAAATTTAGTCGGAGCCTAAAAGGACTATTAATAAATGTAGATAACAAAAATATTCATTTTTAGCAAGTTGAGCTCACTTCCCTTGCATGGAAGTCCAAGCTCGACTAAATTGAAGCAAGATTAATTATATTTTACACCCCTTATAATATTAAAACCTTATATTTATCCCTTGAGAGTTGAGGGCCGGGTGAGAGATACAATGGTCATTCCAATTTTGTAAATTTAATTTGTTTGGGTAAAAAGCTCAATTTTTTTGTGTTTCTCACCCAAACTAAATATCCAAGTTAATTCTTCAAGACTTCAGCCTCAGTAATCATCAGTGTTAGACAATTTCACAATTCTGCAGACCACTTATCTTGCACACATTTATCCGGTGATCCACCAAAAACAGCAGTTGATAGAAAGCTCTCTTGACTCGGAGAAAGTGACCACTCAGATTTCAGCGCTGGGCCTATGAAGGAGAGGAGAGTCATTTCCATGGCATCTGAAAACAAACCGATTCCTGCAAAAATCATCGCAAGCCTTTGGAAAGTTCCAAATCCCAGAGTTGAAAGTGCTTCATCTACTGTGAATCCATGGCGCTGTTCATCTCCCATCTTCGGATTTCGCCTTCTTGCTGCAGAAGTATGGAAATGGAAAAATGGCTACACTGCACCAGTGGCCATTAGATAGGCTAAATTTGAATATTTGACAAAGAAGTAGGGACCATTTGTGATTGTCAGATATTTTGTATTGGACATGGATGATGATTGATGATGGAAATGATTCCTCCAATTTGGCAATTTTGGAAGTGTATTAATATAGAAATAATATTTAGTGCCAAAATATAACTAATTATTTTTAGGGTTAATTACACCTAGCCCCCCATATTAGATGGGGTAATTACAATCCGCCACCATTTTTAGATTAAATTGCAGACACCACCCTTCCTGAAATAAGAAATTACATTCAACCCCCATTTTCGTTTAAAAGTTGCTGATGTCAGCAAAATTTTTAATGAAAACCCGAAAATACCCTTCGTTGACTTTGGTCAAAAAAAAATTTCCCATATTGTTCTTGGGGTTAATTGTAATTAACTATACTAAGATGGGGTTAATTGTAATTAACTATACTAATATAGGGGTTAAGTGTAATATTTTTAATAAAATTTCTTAATTTTCATTTTTGGACAAAATATAATCGTTATAACGGCTATATTCCTCTTTGAACTACAATTAATTATACACTTCGTTCATATTTTATTTGATTTTATATATTTAGTTTGATTTGTAAAACTCGTACATGTTTTCTTTAAATTAAATAAGTCTTATTTTTTTTAATACATTATCTTAATTTATTTAAAATAGTATTTTTACGGAATTTAGTATTTTATAATAGAAACTTACCGGTAACGACATTTGAACTAATTCTAAAATATAAAAACTATAATTTGTATTATGCAATCAAAGATGCAAATTGTTCTCACTAAATTAAAAAATTATAAATTAACTCAAACCGAATCAAATCTAACTAAAAAGGTTCAGTATTGAAAGTTTTACTAATTATATATCTTTATGAGGAAAATTTTTATATTTGCAAGAAATTTTTAATACATATATTATAAATCAAAAGTTCGTAATTTTAATTTATAATTAATTATTATTTAATAATTATTATTAATTAATTTATATCTATATAAAAAATAATTTAACTAAATTAATATATTTTTTTATTAAGCTAAGTAAATAAAAAAATTCAATAATAAAGTCCCCACAATTAATTATGTTTCTAATTATTATTTAATCATAACTAATTGATCCTTATGTTTTACCTTAACAGTGATAATAAAATAAATATTTAATTCATATTAATAAATTATAGTTGAAAGAGGAATATAGTCGTTATAAATGTTATAATTTGTCCAAAAATGACAATTGGAATTCTTTTTAGAAAATATTACACTTAACCCCCATATTAGTATAGTTAATTACAGTTAACCCCCAAGGGTAGCATGGTAACAAAAAAATTTGACCTAAGTCAACGGAGGGTATTTTCGGGTTTTTATTAAAAAAGTTGCTGACGTCATCAACTTTTAAACGAAAATGGGGGTTGAATGTAATTTTTTATTTCCTAAAAGGTGGTGTCTGTAATTTAATCTAAAAATGGTGGTGGATTATAATTACCCCATTTAATATGGGGGTTAGGTGTAATTAATCCTTATTTTTAAACAAATGAGGGAGATTTTGTCGTTCAGTGACGAAGAACAACATTCTTGTATGACGTCACGCTTGTGAATTCTATCGGAAATAGTTTACTTAATTAGAAAATGGGTTGGTAGTATTTAACACTTTATTCTACTTTGTGCTTTGTGGTGGTGCCTACATTTTGGTATGGATAAGGGCATTACAAAGTTACGATTATGAATTCATTAACTATTTGGATTAATTTTAGTTGGCCAAGGATTATGCTTAGTTGATAGGCGTTGTCTTTCCAATTAAAAAAAGACTCCTTCCCACTTCGTGACTCCTCCAAAATTTTCATTTTTCGCCCTCACAAATTAATTCGATTTGCATGGCCAAACCCAATGAATGGAGCACGAATTACACCAACTACCACTAAAGTTTGATAAAATTAAACTAAAAATGAAATCCGGCATACCACATCCTTTTTCTTCATATGATAAGGCCCTGTGTCAATAATAGTTATTTCTAATAACATAGATGCATTTTTTTTTTTTATTTTAAGCCAGACATCAAAGGAAAATATTATTAAAAATCAAGAAGAAGAATAATAAAAATACAAGAATAACAGAAAAATTAAGGCAAGTCAAAGCCGCAATTCCAACAATTTTGTGAGTTATTATATTAGCATCAGGTCTACTAAAAGAAACAGACTCCTTGAAATTGAAGTTCCGCAGTCGCCTTTTCTCCGGAATAAGAAGAACAAATTACTTGGCCTACAGTACATAACTCGCCCAAAAATTTCCTCGGAGAATCACTGAAAATAATAAAAAAACTAACTAAACTTCCATAAGGAACAGATAAAACTTTCATTTGAAAGACATGAAAGAAAACATAACGTAAAAGAAAAAAAAAGACGCAATCCATTGATTGCAGCGGATTTCGATGGAACAAATCTGAGAAGTTGACGGTGGAATAGAGTTGAGTCAATCCGGCGCCGTATCGAAACTTCAATTGATTACTTTTGTTTTGAGTAAATTGTTAAAAACTACCTTGTGTTAGGCGAAAAGAGTAGAAAAAACCCCGACATATGGAATATCATCCAAACAACCCTGTGTTTTGTAAAAATTTGCAAAAAAAACCCTGAGCGCGTTGTGTGTGACACACGTGCGTTGACTGCGTGTAGTAATTGGTTTTTTTGGGGTAAAATATCTATAATGCCCTTAATGATTCATATATAAAATATAATATATATATACATATATATATATATGTATGTCTGTGTGTGCGTCTGTGTTGGGGAGCTCCGGCGGCTGTTGGTCGGGGAAGGAGAAGGGCCGGCGGCAGCTGTTGGTCGGGAAAGGAGAAGAGTGAGTGGCCGCCGCCGCCGGCGAATCAGGAGAAGGAGAAGAGTGGGGCGGCGGCCGCGACTGTAAATCGGGGAAGGAGAAGGGGGTCGGCGGCGGCGGTTCGTGGGAGGAGAAGGGCGGCGGTTATTTGGTGTTGGGCGGGGAAGGAAGAGAGTGGTGGGGCGGGGAGAGGCTGAGGGGAAGGAGATGGCTGGTGGGTCTGCGCAGGTGAATGGGGAAGAAGAAGAGGAGGGAGGCGGGGGGGGGGGGGGGGGGGGGGGCGGTGAATGTTTTTAATATTAAATATTTTATATACATATATATATATATAAATAATATATTTTTTAATGAAAATATATAAACAATTATCTATGTATATTTTTATTTATTAATAATATTTTTAAATATTAGAAATACATTATACATATATAATATAATATATAAATATAAAATATTGTATATTGTATATTGTATTATGTATATATTTATTTAGTATATATATGTATAAGTAATTGTATATATATATATATATAAATAATATATTTTTTAATGAAAATATATAAATAATATCGATGTATATTTTTATTTATTAATAATATTTTTAAATAATAGAAGTACATTATACACATATAATATAATATATAAATATAAAATATTTGTATTATGTATATATTTATTTAGTATATATATATATATATATATATATATATATATATATATATATATATAATATGTTTTAAGGAAAATATATAAATAATATCTATGTATATTTTTATTTATTAATAATATTTTTAAAAATAATTATTCATTTATATCTATATTTTAATATATATTTAAAACTGTTAAAAATGATTTTTAATATTTATATATTTTTTATTTGTTAATATAATATGCATATATTAAATATGTATATTTTAAAAATAATATAGTTATAATATTTTATGATTTATTCTATACATTAAATATTTACATTTTTAATATTATTTTAATATATAAAGTAAGGGTATTTTAGGGTTATCACATTTTACATTTGACCAAATGAGTTCGAGGGGCGGTGTGTAAAATTTAAAATAACGCAGGGTTTTTTTAATTAATTTTTATAACTGAGGGTCTTTTCTGCAAAATGAAACTAACACAGGGGGTTAGGTACAGTTAACTCCTTTTGTTTTGAGTTTGAATCACAGATGCACTTTTTTTTAAGAAAACTAAAAACAAAAATACACCAAAACTCAAGAATAGCCGGCGTAAATCAACCATAAGTACATTAAACCTCAAATAAGCTCGTAATAATACTACGATTTCTAATTACAAAACAATTTATGCCTCACAGTTACAATGGTTACAGTGAAAATAAGAAGGGAATAATTCTATTTACGAAGAAGAAGGAAATGTTGCATTTTCAATGCTTTGTTTTTATCTTAAATATAAGGAAAAAAATCTTGAAGGATAATGGTAAAGATCATTATCTATACTATTACGTAAAAATCTTGAGGTATAACCGACTGTGAAAAAAAATTATTAATTATACTATTGTATAAAAATCTTGATGTATAACCAATTGGGAAAGATCATTATCCCCTTCAAAAAAAAAGAAAAAACAAAAACAAAAAAAAATATACTATCATATAAAAAAAGTTAAAGGTATAACCAACTGCGGAAAAAGATATCTAAAAACTTTTTGGTTAGACTCTTTATTTTTCCGTCCTTAGACTTTTGAATTTATTTTTTTTTCCCTATATCAAAATAACTGTTTAATCTCGAGAGGTATTTTATCTCTTATTCTCTTTTAACTTTTCTTTTTCTCTTACACTACTTTAATTTTTTTCTTTTAATATTTTTTAGTTTTTTATTTTAATTATTATTTTGATTAATATGACATTATGAAATTTATTTATGATAATTTAATAATTATATTAAAAATTATTATAAAAAATATATATTAATATAAATTTTTTAATTTTAATATTTTTAAATATTAATATAGAGCACGCATAAATATGCGCATGCAAATATTAAAATTAAAATTATTTACATATATATTAAATTAAAAATTTTATATAAATATTTATTTTGCAATTATTTTAATATAATTATAAACTTAGAAAATAATATAAAATAAAAATTAAAAATATGGGGCAAGAAAATAAATATATAATAAAGAAAATGGAAATAAGGTGAGAGGAAAGGGAAAAAGAAATGTTAAGAAATAAATACAAAATAAGAGGTTAAAAGTGTGATAAAAAAAAGAAAAACAAAATAATTTTAGAGTCAAGAGACCAAAGAGTAAGCTGAGAGAAAAATAAAAGAAAGTTAAGAGATAAATACATGATAACACGTATAGAGAATGATAAAAAAAAAAATACAAAAAAAATAATAATTTTAGAATCCAAGAGACCAAAAAAGTTAGCCTAGGATCACTCACTTAATATAATAACTATGCACACTCATTGCAAGTAAATTAATAATTATTATTTAGGTATATATTAAATTGAATTCTTCATGTTAACATTGTAGTGATTGTCTTTAGTATAATCATAATTTATGATAAATAAATTGAATAAAAATATAATAAAATGATATCACAATAGTATAAATTGATAGTTAAAATAGAAATTTAAAAATATCGGGAAAAAAATAAAGAAAATATAATAAAAAATTAGAATGAGCTTAGAAAAAAAAAAAAAAAAAGAGATAAATTAAAAGACAATATTGTGTGAGAGTAGTGGAAAAAAAGCAAATGAAAAAGAAAAAAAAATTTAGAATAAAGAAAAAACGGTTAATGAAGTAGTGGAACAAAGACAATATTTTTATAGATAGCATAGAATATAGATATAGATTAACAACCATTAAGTTGTTGCAAGCATCAGAGCCTATCTATTTACAGCAACAATATCAGTCAGCTTTCTTCCCTTTGTTTCAATAGGGAAGAAGAGCACACTAATTCCAGACAAGATTATTACGAACTCGAATAAACTTATTGCAGAAACTGTGTGGCAACCAGAAACCAAATCCACAGCTACAAGAGGACACAGCATGCCTGCTATTCTTCCCACTGCAGTTGCAACACCAACTCCTGTTGTCCTCACTGATGTTGGATAAAACTGAACACGACATAAAACTCTTCAATTAACTTTTCCCCAGCAAAATTTAATCGAAGCTGAATAGGACTATTAATAAACGCAGATAAAAAAATATGTGCAGGAGAACAATTTAAAAAGTTAACCAAAATCTGAATCATAAACATCATTTAACTATGCGCAAATAAGTTACAAGGGAGGTAGGTGTAATTCTGAAACCAAGATGTTATATATATATATATTCATTTGTAGCTCGGGTTGGTTTCTAGCACACAGAGAGAGAGAGAGAGAGAGATGGGATATTTATGCTACTGTATGTTGTGATAAATTGGGGGGGTTTGTCAAAACTTCTGCTTTGGGAGAAGTATAAACTAAAGTTGAAGTTGTAAAAGTGGTTAGTTTTTGGAGAACTAGTTAAAAAGTTAGAAAAAAGGGAGTTGAGTGTTTGGAAAA
Organism: Lantana camara; assembly: GCA_037501455.1. NCBI lineage: Eukaryota > Viridiplantae > Streptophyta > Magnoliopsida > Lamiales > Verbenaceae > Lantana > Lantana camara. Next base: position 18,010,706 of record CM074863.1, on the reverse strand, counting down.
AAAGTTGAGGAGCGTTTCTATTACACTAAACAAATTTTCATATATTCACAAAAATAACCTAAAAAATGGAAGTTGGTCTTTAGATGCTTCTAGCTTATTTCGGCTTAAAATGAGCCAAAATTGGTTTTTCACACAAAGTGCTTAATAAAGCAAACAATGTGGAAGTGCTTCTTTGTACCTCTGGACAGTAAACACCAGCCACTGTATAGTTGCCGATTATGCACATGCGGGCCCCAAATAACAGAGAAGTGGTTATCACTTCAGATTGTTGAAACACCAGTGGCAAAAGAAATATGAACCCAAATGAATACATAACCACCATTGAAATCCTACGACCGATTTTGTCCACAAGAACGGCTGATAGAATAAGCCCGGGAAGCTCTATCAAAACATCAACAATTGGACAAAAAAAAAAAAAACAATCAGATTATGCATGTAAATTAAGAGGATGATATTAAAAAAGGAAATGAAGAAAAGAAAATGGCTGAATGTACCTGCAATACTAGTGATAAATACATTTCTGTAGAGGCTAGAATCAGCCAACAACATATTAGAGTGAGAAACAATTGTCCTGCATTTACTTTGCCCACTGCTCAATTCCGAGGTCATCAACACAATGCCGTAATATGAAAATGAATTTCCGAAGTAGACAACCCACAATAGAATGGTTGTTTTTATTAAACTTGGTGACAAAAGTGTGAACAATGATGAGAATCCTTGTTTAGGACTATTATTTGTGTTTATTTTGACCAGTAGTAATGGGACATCTTCTGAAGTAGTGAATTCCTCATGAACATCACTTGTTTGATCAGAAACGAGCGAGCCAGGAGGAAGCTTTGTTTTGTTGATTGCAGCCATTTTCTTCAAGAGATTATGTGCATCAGTTATCTTACCATTCAGGCATAGATACCTTGGAGATTCTATTGTGAGGAAATATAAGATAAATGCTGCAAAACAGGGTGCTGATGATAGTGCAAGAAGCCACCTCCATCCCAGGGTCGGAATAATGCTCTGAGGATAAAGAAAAATTAGTGGATAACATGAATATATCACAAGACATGCCAAAAGCAAAACATAAGATACTCCAAATGTATGTAACTCATACATACAACTTGAAGGAATTCAAATAGTTTTTTCAAAACATTCAAGTTTAGCTTAAAAAAGATAATTTATTAGTAAGGAATGTAAAAAAGACTTGAGTAACAAAAATTATCCTGAAGCAGTAATCAAGTATCTTTGCTTTAGAAAGTTCACCACGTGCTTTAAACATTTCTTCAGAAAAAACGTATGCTAGTTCAGTGAGATACATGCGGAGCCTTTCGGATGTCATCAATTATTTTATAAAAGACGATCCCCCTAGGCTTGGTAGAAATAATCTCTTTTTATAGCTCAGATCAAGCAATAGAAGAAAATACGAAGGCTATAAGCACTTTTGACAATGGCTCCAATGAATCGAGGAGTGAACACATCAGTTACGTTACATGTAACAATTTATCAATGGTTTCCATCTTCTTAATTGATAATTGGTCGAGTTAATAAGAGGCAAGCAGCACGAACACAGATGTCACCGGAAGAAACAAAAATAGAAATCTATAAATACTTCTCACCGTGACAAGAAAATGTAAAATAATCAAGATAGAAATACTGCATTTAAGACAAGGATACTAATTCCTTTCCACCTTAATAAGATCACGACAGCCTTCACCTTTAGAAGCTAATATACAAACAAGAGTTCGTCAATAATGATTTCCTAGTGAACAACTTTAAAGCATACCCATGCTAATGCGGCCTCAAGTATTGTACCAACTGTCCAGAAAGTTGAAAAGACAACCATCCAAATCCCTCGATTTTGCACGGGCACAAACTCAAGAAACCAGGATGAGTACACAGGTCCACCACCAAGACCAATGCCCGCCACCATACGGAATATGACCAGTGAAATATAATTTGGAGAGAACGCACTAAGCAAAGCAAATATTGCTGTAACTAAAGCAACACTTAGAAGACCTATCCTGATCATCAGAAATATTGTTGAATAAGTCAACTATAGTTTTTCTAAAGCTTCAAATAAACATCTAAGAGTATGAAAGATTAGCTAAAAGTCCATTAATAATGATTCTACTTCAGAAACAGCAATCGAAAGACTTGCCTTCTTCCATAATTGTCGGATATGAGTCCCCACGAATAAGCTCCTATAAGCATGCCAGCAAAAACCACAGTGGTTATCAAGCTTTCTTGCCCAGATGAAAGCTCCCATTCAGCTTTAATGGAGGGTCCTATAAAAGATAGTATCATAATTTCCATAGCCTCAGCCATGGTTCCAAGCGCTGCATATGCCAGCACGAGAACTTGAAATTTTCCAAAACCCACCATGGAAAGTGCTTCATCCAGGGTGTAAACAAGATCCATATCATCATTATCCACCAACTGTCAATCCCAGTCCAAGAAATCGAAGAGCAAGACAGAACATGCATTATTTGAAGCAAGAATGGTTTTTCAAAGGGTAAAAATAGTTCTCCTCTCAGGCAAATGAAAACCCATTCCAATTCTCTTCAAAATTCAAACAAATTAAGAAAACAGAAAACGCCCTTTTCAATTCTTCCCTTATTTTCTCATATTCAGGTATCAGCAGCATCAAAGTCTTCAGCAGATTGCAGGAAATAACCCCATCACAAAACTATTGGCGGCCTACCATGTATATCCCAAAGACTGTAAGCAAAAATTCAGAGTAAAGAAGTTGTAATTACCTCACCACTCATGACGGCGGCGTTGTATCAGCTTGAGTTGATTAATCTTGAATCTTGGGCAGCAAACATCAGCAGGTGGAGTACCAAGTGGTGGATCGAAGCTATACAGATATGTAATGTGCGTCAACTGATTGCATCCTCTTTTAGGATTACAAATTTACAATTTATTTCCAGGTGAGAAGAGCAATTCCACACGCAGGTTCCCTCTCTCTCTCTCTACATGTCGCTGTACTTGCAGTTGCAGCAGTCAGCAGATGATGTTTACGCTCTTGGCTTAGGCCATCGCCTTTTTAAGAACTGTACAAATCCTCATTTAAATGGTCAAGTCAAAAGGTCTCATTTCTCATGCCTATTACACGCAGCACAAATATCCGATACGATGACAAATACGGGGATACGAATATTTTTTTTAGTTTTTTAACTGGATACCATACAATATAATATAACAAAATGATATTTTTATAAATATTCGTACATCATAAATCATATTTGATAAAACAATAATCATCAAAACAAAATTTTCCTATGTTTTTTCTGGGGAGATCGCAGGAAAATATAAATATTTTTTAAATTATTATATTGTGTTTAAAGATATTATATCAGACATACATTCATTTGTATAATTCGGAAATGAATTGTTGGGTATAATTATTAAGCAATAAATAGGAGTATGTTGCTGTCAATCGTTTTCGATTTCTTATTTCAATTATTCAGTTTTACTCACCTATCCACCAAGGTTAATACTGTAAGAAAAAATATTTAAAATTTTCATATCATGATTGTTTTTCATTTTAATTTTAACCATTTGTTATGAATACCTTATCAATCAATATCTGTGATTGAAATAAAAAATAAAATATAAAATATAAAATTGAAATAAAAGATGCAAGGAGGAAAAAGCAATTTTCAAGCACCCAACTTTTTATATGATACCAGGCCACTGCCCACCACTTTCTTAGAAAAGTTAGTTGCTTATTTCACATATTGAAGTTGAACTTTTGGGTACAGAATCTAATTCTCAAAAGGAATGGTTATCTATGTTTTGACTTTAATTGGTTTGATGCCATTGGATAGTCGGGAATTGGGATTAGAAACGAGAGATGCTTATAATTTTGGACGGTAAATTTTGATAATAAGACTAATGTAACAACAGATTTACAGTAAACTTTGTTTACCTCAAAACACCACTATACATATATTATATATACCTTCTCAATATGCTCCCAACTCACTGTGAAAAAAATATTTTTTCCACTCATTTAAAACTACAAAAATGTATTCTCCTTTGCATAAGTTAGTGTAGGATTGAGGATTCTTTTAGCTCGGAATGTTGCCATTAATTTTTACCAAACCTAATAAATATAAACTCATTGATTCTTGTTGAACTCGGAGTCCAAATTTGGACTCGTCTAATTCGTTTAGCATTCGTCTACACTCCCATGCTTCACAGTTCACACATGTTGCATGGAAATTTATCCACACGAGTCTGTGGAATTACCACATATTACACATGAAAAGATGAACTTTAATGATACAATTTTCTCTTTTTTCATGAGTACCTTACTTTTCTTTACATACTTACCGATCGACATTTGACACGAAACTCTAAAGATAATAGCATGCGACATACAACAAGCGTCGGGTGTGTTTGCACAACTTTTTTGTAATTTATCTAATCTCACAAGATCGAGCTTGTGTAATTATATCGAACCTGTATGGCCGTATCTAGTCTACTTATCCTTTCAAGTTACATATTTATGTTGTCTGCAGCAACAGTATCATTGAGCTCTCTTCCTTTGGTTTCAAGTGGGAAGAGCAGCACTCCAATTCCTGAAAGAATTATTATAACCTCAAACAAGATTATTGCAGCCATTTGATGGCAACCAGATACCAAGTCCACAGCCACAAGAGGAGATAGCATGCCTGCTATTCTTCCCACTGCAGCGGCAACACCAACTCCTGTTGTTCTCACCGATGTTGGATATATCTGCTTAGTATAACAGAACCGAAATTAGTATCCATGGATTGATTCTGGTAAAACATTGTTGTGTTCGTTCGAATAATGTTGCAGAGGATGTACCCCGAGTTGCAGAATTATACTCTATAGAAGAAAACACTAGTCTTTACAATAGGAGAAGTTTTTGAGAAATCTTTAGCTGCTAAGGAACAATTTGTCTTGAAGAATAAAAGATTTACCTCTGGACAGTAAACACCTGCCAATGTATAGTTGCCTATGATGCACATGCGGGCTCCAAACAACAGAGATGTGGTCAGGAATTCATGTTGATAAAATACGAGGGGTAGAAGAAATGCGAAGCCAAATACATACATAACCAACATCGAAATTTTCCGGCCAATTTTGTCCACAAGAACTGCTCCTAAAATCACCCCCGGAAGCTCTGTAAACACACCAAATATATATGTTAATGGTATAATTACACTGAGATACCCTGAAGTATGGCCTAACTACACAAACCTTTCTTCAGGTTTGAGAATTACGGAAACATCCCCTGGGCTTTAACTATTGTTAGAAAACTTGACAGAAACAGTCACTTAAACGTTATGCCCTTGCCATTTTTGTCAAAAATTAAAAGTTTGACAAATAACTATCAAGGGAAGATAAGGATTTTCAAAAAAAATTGAGATGATGTCATCAAAACACGGCCATCCACTTAACGGATGTTATATAAAATCTCTTAAAGGGATGTTTCCATAATTTCCCACACCTCAGGAGGAAGTTTGTATGATTTACGCAGACGACGGGTCATGTCTTATGCAGTTATGCTATGTTAATTAAACCAACCAAGTAAACTGGGAAAGAGAACGAAAAACAACTTATGCACAAAATCTACCTGCCAAGCTAGTGACAAATGCATTTCTGTAGAGGCTAGAATCTGACAACTGGTTTAAATGCAGAACAACTTCACCACATTTATTCTGACCACTGCTCAACTCTGATGTCATCAACACAACACCATAATATACAAATGAATTTCCAAAGTAGACAGCCCAGATGAGAAACGTGCTCTTTGCTAAACTCGGGGAGAAAAGTGTGAATAACCGCGAGAAGCTCACTTTAGCAAAACTGGTTTCGGTTTTCCTAGTGGATAGTAATGGGGAATCTTCTGAAGCAATGGATTTCTCATCCAGTTCTTTCGTTTGATCAGCAACAAGCATACCAGAAGGAAGTTGTTTTTGGTTGATTGTGGCCATTTTCCTCAAAACTTGATCTGCATCAGTGATCTTGCCGATGAGGCAAAGATATCTTGGAGATTCTACTGTAGGAAAATACAAGACAAATGTTGCGAGACAGGGTAATGATGATATTGCCAGAAGCCACCTCCATCCCAATCTTGGCATAACAATCTGAGGAAACAATGATGATAAAGATAGTTCCAAATACAGCAGAATGTTTGTGTTATATTATGAAATGATGAAAGGATATACCCATGCCAATAGAGCCTCAAGTATTGTTCCAGTTGTCCTGAGCATAGCAAAGATAATCATCCAAACGCCACGGTTTTGAACGGGCAAAAACTCAAGAAACCAGGATGAGTACACAGTTCCACCACCCAACCCAATGCCGACTATCATACGGAGCAGAACTAATGAAATGTAATTTGAAGAGAAGGCACTAAGAAAGGCAGATATGCTGGTTACTACAGCAACTGTTAGAAGACCCATCCTGGTGACCAGAAATATCTTGAGATAATAATTTTGAATACTGGTTAAATAAATGAGCTTTTTGCAGGAGGATCACTTGTGATATGCTTAATGAATGCAAAAAACCTCGTTTTATAATATGTCTTGAGGAAAAGTCAATGAAATAAAAAATGCAGCATGATGAAAGATGAACCTGAAGAGCCCCGAACGCATGTTTGATGTACACACACTGAAAGTGCAGTAAAAGATTCATTTTCTCATCATATTTGAACAACAAAAGACAGTTCTACTCTTAATAAAATTTTGCCCAAATTTCAAATGGAGTTGCACAGAAAAACTTTGCAGATCTGACTTCCAAACACATAAAGAGTTGTAATTTTTGAGATTTCACTATCATATGTGACAACTCTGGAACCTTTTGCAAAGCTCGAATTTTCTCATCACAGTTTCGTCAAGCTAATTAGGCATCGCAAACGGTTTTTGGTGCAATAAACTCTTAAATAAACAACAAAAATAGGAAAAGAGAAGCTCAAAGGCCTGCCTTCTTCCATAGTTGTCACATATGATGCCCCATGAATATGCTCCGATGAGCATTCCAGCAAACACAGCAGTGGTTATGAAGCTTTCTTGGTGAGATGAAAGATCCCAAAGAGCTTTGAAAGAAGGTCCAATAAAAGATAGTATCATCAGCTCCATTGAATCAGCCATTGCCCCAAGCCCAGCATAAGCCAGCACCAGAACTTGGAATCTGCCAAATCCCACCATTGCCAGAGCTTCATCCATCGTGTAATCAACCCCCATACCACTATTGTAAGTAGTATCATCCATCACCTGCCAAGCCAAACCCAAGATTTCAAAAGCACTATAATGGATATGCAATTTGCAGCACAATCAGAAAATCAAGAGAGAATCTATAACCGCTTCACCCCCACCCCCACCCCCACCCCCACCCCCATGAAATTTCCTCAAGTAATCATCTCTTTCTTGGCAATTTACTCATACCCATCCACTCTAAATCCCCGTCACACATCATTTGCATCTCCAAATTCTCGTAACAGAAAGGGTTTTCATTTCTACAAATTCAAGCTATTGTGCATTGACGGGAAAACATTGATCGTGAGAAGAGGTAAAATGGAATGGATGGAAGTAGCTAACATTACCTGTGTGTTGATAATGGCTGCTGTGTTCGTCGCCGTCAGTTGGAGTAGTGATCGACAAAGTTCAAAGTTCAGGCAACCTCAAAACCATTTAATCATTTATTCATTTGAATAAATTATCATTCATAATTCATCGCAGTAAGCAGATGATGTCTATTCATATGTGTCTACGTCTTCCTTTCTATTATTTTAAGAATACCATTGCAAACAATGTCTCCTCATATTTGGGGCAACGGCTCTTACAGGAATAAAAAAATATAACTTTTTTATTCACCTATTAGAGTCGGATGTAGGGATTGGGCCCCACACCCGGCTCATCCAAGAATTTTCCTCATATTTGTGATGTGTCTACATTTTTGTATAAAAAAAGATATGCGTCTAGATCTCCCTTTATATAATTGTAAGCTCTAATGGAGGGATATTCATCTAGACGTGTTCATTATATTTAAATTTATAAGTTATAGTGGAAGAATATCATTTATGGAGTATTCTTCCTACCATTATAATTTATTGTAATGATATACAGGATCTAACGCATTATGAAGAAAACGGCATTTGTCTTCATCCATAAATGTATATGTTTTTTCTTATTTGGGGACACAATCTCCCAACTCAAATATAGCAATTTGGTGTTCTAACAATAGAGATTCATGAACCTCAAAAATATGTTTGATTTGGATACTCATCATCTAAAGGAAGGAGTTGGGAATTTAAAATTAGAAATTTGATTGATAAAGTAGTTGAGATGGTTTAGGAGAACTTAATTTGTATATCTATTATAATAAATGTATTGACTTGTGAGACCTATTTTTGTGTGAGTACATTTATTATCGGTGCATTGAATTCAAGAATTTCGAAACCTGTAAAATACGAGCTCTAATTTGATTGAAACTTGAGTGTAAAGCCATGAGAGATCCGATGCATTAAATGCAAATCTTCTATGCTTTCCGAAATAGGTTATGTTGGGGTTTCTCCATCCTTATAACAAACCCTTACAAATCATTTAGCTCATCTATTTATGTCAGAGGTTATTCAATTTATTGTTCTCCAAAGATAAACTAATCATATGGAGACTCTATTATCCACGTATTATGTATCGAAAAGTTCACATTGACGTCACAGATGAATCGAACACCAGATCATGTCAAATATAATTAAAACTAATTAAATAAAATTGATAGCCATTACAAAATAAAATGAGTAAATAAGAAATGATACAAGTGGTTTTCAATTACAATTATTTATTAGGACAAATCATTAATGGTGTTTCCACGCTTGTCATCACATCTCCATCATAATAAATATAATGCAATGGCTGGGCAGAAAAATCACTCTCCAGCAACATGAACATGAGTCTGGAGATTGATTTGACACAATATGAATTCGCCACAAACCCTACCTTTAAAAACTCAATTTCTAAATCTAATTACTAAATAAATATCTCGACTTGGGTCTCTAAGTGCCAAAAACAAAATTTTACATCGACAAATTAGAGGGTCAATGACCGATCTCAACCACTAAACTATGTTAAAATCTAGATTTTGTTCCAATTAAACAACGAACTATCATGCATAAATATGAATACAACGATACAATATAAAATTTTCCCCGAATTTATCATGTGAAAAATGTGAATTGGACATTAAGCTTTAGAAGAAGCCCAAAACAACTTGATCCAAGCTGTGATGAGTTTGGGCTTTGTTGGGCCTCCAACCAGAGCCAGATAGAGAATTCCGAAAAGCACCTAAAATTATTTCTTTATTACATGTAAGTGATGTAAGTGTTTGTTAACATTAATTTAATCAAAGAAATCTCAATCTCACGAATTTCGAGTAAAGCCAGTCAAAATTGCACCACAGATCTTGGAAACGGCTGCGATTGCCTGCACCCACCGCGAACCTTCGCGAATCCTTCTAACCTTAATCCTCCGTTTTGGTTTGATTTTCTTGATTTCGACTGCCAAAGTTCCCTCAAATCCATATCTTTCTTCGTTGATTCCCCGCATTATCTCTAGCTTGTCGATCCGTACAACAGGTTGCAAAGATGGAGGGAGGTGCGGCGGCGGTATCGGCTGAGAAGGCGGGGGAATCCGTTTCGTATACGTACTGGGTTCGGGATGTGAGCCGTGATGCCGCGCCTTTGCCCGTTCCCAAGAGGATTGACCAGGTGGAATGCAATCAACCTAACCAAACTCACCTTGGCTCCGCCTGGAATCGGGTATGCATTTTGGGAAGAGTAATTGTATAAAGTTGGCTTTTTCGTATTCGGAATAGGCATGGTTTTGTTCTACTTGTTCTGTTTGGAGTGGTTTTAAGGTTGCCTTTAGTTTGAACTCTGTTGAAATTGATCGGATGTGGTTAGACTCCTCAGAGGATGCAGAATGGTAGATAATTGGATTCAAATAGTATGTCGAGCATTACTTTTGTGCAGAATTATGAAGAAATGTCATTGTGGGATGATGTGAAGGAGTATGTTTGTTGTATATTTTCATTTAGCAATTGAACTTTGGAAAATAAAGATGTTAATGGGAAAGTGATTGCCTCTGTATGTTTAGAGGCAAAGTTGACTTCTCTGAGCTTTGTAGATTATGCAGAATCAAAGTGATGACTGATTAAGCTTTGTGTGTATGAAATGCAATCCCTCTAAAATTGTGGTTTTAAATAGTCTAATTTCTGTATAGACCATTAACTCAGGTGCAGTTGTTTATGGTGAGAAGCTCAGTGTATTCATTTTGTACTTTATTGTTATATTGCTAAACTTGATTTGCTTTTTTGCAGGCAGGAACATGGGAGGAAAAAAATTTAAATAAATGGGCAACAGATAGAATTAAGGTTTGGACTTTTGAAATCTTCGCAAACATGTTTTGGTTGATTGCTGCGATCTTTGAATCTCATTCTAGCACCGGTATAAATTTACACTGTTGATGTTGCTAGTTGAGTTAGGGTGAATGACTAGAGAGTCAATAATATAAATTGAAAAGGAAAATAGTTGTACATGTCATTGTGATGGTTGATGGGAAGAGCCAATTTGATACATGTTGATGTTTAGTTCTATAAACTGAGGCGTGAGCTTTGTGATGAATTAACTTTTTTCGGATGAAAAAAATCTAAGATGTGCTGCCATTGGTAGATTCTGAGTCAAGTATATGCATCTAGAGCCTCTGTCATAAACCCCTTTCCAACATGTTTGTGCATGATGACATCTATCCTTTGTCAATATTTATTCACACTGATCACTGACAACATCCTTTTTTGTTTTCAATTTTCTTCTTTCCCTTTGTGTGTGTGTGTGTGTGTGTGTTGATTTCAGGAGTTGCTTCCTTCCATGAAGTCCCTGGAATTTTCCGGTGGCAAGGCGGAAATAACTGAAGTCACAAGATGCTCTGGAGATGTGAGTATTTTGTACACGTGCTCTAATTGAATTGGTCAAAATAAGTTTTTTCCAATCAAAGATGTTTATTTCATGGGTACATTCAATCAAAATTTCTTGTAATCTGTGAAAATGAGCTGTATAATTTTGATGCAGGCATTCTTGGTTACCGTTCGAAACAAAAAACGCGTCGGTTATACCTACGAGCTAACACTTAAAGTGAAAGGTAACATCTTTCAAGAACCTGAGATATTTTCTTCGTTTTTTCCTGTGTCTCCATATTTATCTTCTATTATAAAATTCATTATGAAAATTAGGAGAGTGGGATATCGGAGGTGAGAAAAAGAAGATTAAATGCCACATAGATCTACCCGAGTTTTCCTTTGGCGAGCTGGATGACTTACAGGTATATCATAAAATTCAGGACATGTTGCTTATTTCGCTTAGTTATTTTGCTTATATAAGTACGTGTATGCATATATATATATATATAGGTTTTTCAGGGGATATCACACCATTAAACCTCTGGAAACTCATTTGAGGCGATTGGTGTTTAATTTTTGCAGATTCAAGTAAAACTTAGTGAAGACAAGGATGTTCAACCACAAGATAAGCAGCGTATTATCCACGATTTGAGATTATTCTTGCAGCCGCTTCGCGAGAAATTGCTTCAGTTCGAGGAGGAACTCAAAGCTAGGTAGGGATGAAACTTTACACAGTCCCATATTGTTCTCCTCCATCATAAACTGTTTCCATTGTACCAACTGTAAACTGTAGTTTGAATTATACACTTCTCTTGAGTTGATCACACAATAGACAGCTTGGTGTTTAAGATTCTTGTAATGGACAATAATTGAGATTAAGATTTACTTAAATGGAGTGGTTGGTGATAGTGTTTGGTCTTCCAATGTCTGCTGTTGTCTATGTGGGAGGTAATGTCCTTTTAGACAGGATACTATGACATTTGCTTGCTGTAGCAGTTTGTCATTTTTAATGTATTGTTTGTACGGGCCAAGATTTGAGTTCCACGTACTATATATTGAGGGAAAGCATGTGTAACACGATATGGTGATTCTAATGCCATGATAGATTGGCTTGAGGTCTAATTCTAAGATTTAATTCAACTAAGAATTTTTTTTTATAATTCTGAATGTTTTTCTATCTTATTTAAATTTTAGGGTTTTTCTTTATTTTGGGTAATTAATGTATTCATAATTATTCATATTCTTTTTGGAAGGATGGACTTCCGATAATTATCGGACATTGTGCTAGATACTTTTTTCCGAAGATTTTGTGAAGTATGACATTCTTATTTTTGAATGTTCGTAATGAAAACTCAGGATGCTTCGTATCATTTGCAAAATTCAATGATTTTACGGAATTGAGTAGTTATAATATACGAATACGAATATGGCGACATGAATATGAGCAAATGCGGTAATTACAAATGGATCTACTATGTATATTTTGGGATAATTAATAAAACATCCCTGATATAACATCAAAGTTTTCCTAAATTCCCCTATTGGTTTTTTACATGTTTTAAGGATCAATTATCCATCAAAGTTTTCCTAAACCCCCCCAATTCTAACAAAAATACCAAAATGTCCTTGATAAAATATGAAAAATTACTACCATACCACTTTCTTTTTCTTCCCCATTTTTCTTCTTTCTTCATTTTTTTTTTCTCTTGAAAAATCGCAGCATTCCGGCGACCTCCCGGCACCGTCTCCGGTCACTTTTCCAGAAATGGGAGCTACATGCTTTTATTTATTTCGACGACGTGACTTCATTGGTGTAACCTCGTCTAATGAAAATGGCCGGAGAAGGTGCCGGAGACACCGCCGGAAACCTGCAAATTTCAATAGAAAATGGGTTTTCCGTCCGGCGACATTTTCTGACGAAAATGGTATGGATCTCGAAGTTCTCGACATGGTCATATGGTGAACATATTGTAAGTTACGGATTCGATTTTCGTTAAGCGGTTTGGGAGTTATCGTCATTTCTTTTTTAGATCTAAAATTTTTAGATTTGAAATTGGGGACAAATGACTTCGAATTTTGAAAAACTAATCAAAGATATGAAACGAGGACGAGGAGTACGTTCCCGATGAATTTTTCGGGAATTTTTGGACCACCTCCGGCGAGCTTGAAGGAGGAAGGAGATGATGGAGAAGATGGGGTGTGAAGGAAGCAAAAAGGGTGTGGAAAAAATAAACAAATAGGGACAAAATAGATTTTTTAGGTGATTAGGGGGTTTAGAAAAAATATGTTGTGTATTGAGAATCCTAAATGTATAAAATTTCGATCGGGGAGTTTAAGAAAAATATTAAGGATACTTGGTTGTTATAAAAAATTGCCCTCTATATTTTTATATCAGAATTCCCATACTTTATAAGATTGACATTTGCAAATTTTTAATTATGAATGTAAGGCGGTAAAAGTAAAGTGTTAGGAATTTAAAAGTCATTGGTAATATTTGAAGGATTATTTTATAGTTACTGCTAAATTCAGAAATAATCAAGTAATTCGCCCCAAATAAATTTCCTCGAGAGAAACAATCATAGCTTGATGAACAAGTGATGAAATTGAAACCTACTCTTATGACTCTAGGAAGAAATGAAGAATAAAAAAATGTGGTGAAAACTACTCTGTTGACTATGTTGAATTGCATTATTGGGATATGCTAGTATGTGATCGATTAATTGTGAACAATTAAAATTTAAATTGCCCGATCCAAGCAAAGTAGAAATTTATACTTCTGGAAAAATCGAATAATTGAGAAATATGTTGGTATAATATTGGATCTCTCTAACTCAAAAGCAACATGATTGAGATTAGAACTTGCAAGGATAGAGTCGGGATAAAGTAGCGAGTGGGGTTGGTCGAGTTGTATGTGCGCCTCTTATTGTTTGTGGTTTTGAATTTTCTTTTCAGAGTCATACGATCTTATTTTTATGTTGCAAAATTTTGATACATAGTTAAGTCCACTTAAAACCATATATATTTTTCCTAAAATTTGTGGACATACAAGTCATGTGGCAGTGGAATGAATTGATCGTCAGTCAAGTTGTGCTTGTGTCTTCATAAATAGACTATTGGTGTATTGTCCCAAACACGTTTGTAATATGAATTATTGCTATCATTTTGTGTTGTGTCCCATCCGACTGCGATGTACTGCCTAATGCCATGCTAGAAAACGAGCTACATATAAAACAATAAACCATGCGATGTACTGCCTAATGCCATGCTAGAAAACGAGCTACATATAAAACAATAAACCAAGCAATTAAATTAGGCAAACAAGCAACATATATAACAATAATGAATAAACCAAGCAATTAAATTAGGCCATCTAAGTCTCAACTCTTAACATCTATCATACACCTAATATGATAAGAATATGGTAATATATATATTTTTTTTTCAAAATTTTTCATATGCTATATATATATCAATTGATATGTGTATTCGACATAATATGATAAAATAAAATAATATTTTTAAAATTATCATTACGGTAAGACTTAGGTTACACAAATAACCAAAGTTTATAGGTGGATTTGGTTGTGATTATGGGCAAGTTAGTTATAATTAATACATTATCTTCTCGGCTCGATAATAGAGAGATGCCTATTTATGATTAAAAACAAACAAAAAAACCATCAATTCTGAATATATTTACTTGGGGTTAATTCATCTCAGTGAACTTTCCAGTTTTGCAGGTTATTATTCAATATATTTCCGAACTACCAATATACCTACCCGAACAAATTTATAATATATTTTCAGAAAATTTTAGCCCAAATTCAGGACGGTCAAACTTAATAAATTAAAAGGATAAGTGTATTATACTTGTCATTTAATTTGTCACTCTCTAAATTTTTCACCAACTATACGATAAGTGTAAAATATTTGCCTCCTCGTTATGCCGATTTGGTCAAGCCAAACTCGAGGTAGAATTATCCTATATTTTTTAGTCCTTTTCCCTTGTCAAATTATGCCTCCTATTCTTATATTACATTAGTATTTGCAAACTCTAATAATAAACACTTATAAGATAAGTATTTATTTTCAACTGTTTTGGAGTGTTTGGAACACCCGCTTCTGCAGAATCTAGAAACAGCCCAGGACATGTTTCTGAACTCTGCTTATAGGTTTATTCAGTTTTCGTTAATTAAATTTCATTTTAGACAATAACATCCTTATTAAAATATTAATATTCCTTAATTAACTTTTTTATATATGTATATAGAACTCTATAGTTTATATTATTATTATTATTATTTTTTTTTTTTTTATTTTCCTACAGATAATTTTCAAAATTTAATTAAAAGTCTGATAAAAAATCTATAATTACTAAGTAATTTTTTTTATAAATTTATTTTTCTCTTTTTCTTAATTCTTATGAATTTATTTATTTTTAAATCATTTTATTTTATTTTTTTTCATTATCTATTTTTTTCACATGCATTTTATTTATTATACATACTTATCTTATATAATTTTAAATTATTATTTATATTAATATATTATTTAAATCATATTAAATTGCTCAAAATAATTTAAAAAATTAGAGGTAAATTAGTAACTTAATAAAAAATAAAAGTAATTCTCAATTTTTCTCTGAAAATATTTGATCCGGCTCGAAAATGGTTTAGCTGAGTTGGAGGTCTGAATGGCAATCTCGGGTCGATCAGTCAAGAATTTGTAGACGTGGGCTCTTTAATCGATCTGAAAACACTCGAAACACACGTGAGCTCAAAGGCCAAATTGGGGACTTGGGGTTGGACCCAAGTTTGGCACTCCGACGCTCAAGTCAGTGGAAGGTTTTTAGAGAGAGAATTAAATGCTGAGAAGCGAAATAAATGCTCTTAAATTGCTTACCAACTACTGTTCAAGACTTGGTATTTATAGTCAGGAGCAATTAACACACTAGTGCGTGTACCGCGGCTATGTATTAAATGCTCTGCAGTCGATCGGGTCGTTTGTCGGACGCCTGAGCGGGTGCCTTGGGGTCGGGTGTACTTTGTTTCCCTTTTCGGCGTAGACATGTATCGGGTGCATTAAATGCACTGTAGCGCGTCTGGCCGTGGCGAACTGGGGAGTTACACGTGTCCCGACAAAGATGCTTTATGGCATCTTGTCGCCAGGTGACGTAGGAGTCCGACCCGAGAGGTCGAGATCAGGCGGGTCGTAATGAAGCATGTCCGTAACGGGGGACCCATTAGTGGGATCGAGTTCGACCCCAGCCCTTGTGCGGGACAAGGACGGACGGTTCGTTGAGGACCATGAGATCGGATCGATCCCTTGAGGGGCAAGAGGGATCAAGATCGATCCGTTGTGATAAAAGGGGGCGGGTCGTCCCCAAGAGGGGAGAGGTCGGATCGACCACCAAGAGACCGGATCAAGATCGACTCGTGATGCAGAGGGGCCACGGGGATTGAGCATGATTTTTCCCAAGGCGAAGGGGATCGAACTCGATCCATCATGGCCAAGGGGATCGAGATCGATCCGCTCGTGGTCATGGGATCGAGATCGATCCGCTAGTGGGCAAGGGGTCGAAGTCGATCCGCTGGCGGCCACGGGATCGTAATCGATCCGTTCGTGGCGACCTCCTCGAAATCGATCCGTCAAGGTAATGGGTCAGGTTCGATCCGTCAATTCCGCCAGGCATAGGGAACTGGGTCCGCTTGAGGTGGCGAGATACCCACGTGGCTTCCTCTAGGGCGTGCCACGTGGCTCGGCCATTTTATGCAATATCAGAGGCCCCCCAAATTACCGGCGTGAATTTTCGCGGGGGTAATTTTTATCGCTTCGGTGATAGCCTTCCGTCTTGGTAAGTCAAGTTCGGTCGGTGGGGCATTAAAGACACCATCGTTTTGCGCATCGAGGAAAAGCAACGCGGTCTCCCGTGGGCGATAATGGCATCGTTTTCCGATTCGAGAAAAGCAATGCGGCCCTCTAGGTGTGACAGCGGCCTCGTTTCGCGTATCGAGGGGAGAGGTGGCTCGGTCTCCTAGGCGCATTGATGGCCAAGGTGCGCACTTCGAGAGGTCACTCTTCTCCTCCTATAAATAAGAGGGCACCTCCTATCTCATTTCACACATTTCTTCTTACAAAATTCGATCCGCTTCTCTCTCTCTCTTGTCTTCCGATCGAGAATTAGGCGAGGCATAGGGAGTTCGTCTTCAAGCCCAACAAAGGTAATTTTCGGCGTTTATCTCCATCTTCTCCTTCTTTGCGGGAAACATATCCAGAGCGCCTTATATGTGCGTAGTCTCCTATGAGAGCGAGGTGGAGGAGCCGTTCACCCCCTCCGCGGGTTGCTCCGGTTCGTCGGGTGGGGTACCGCCACTACCCAACACGGATTTCGGGTCATTTTTCGATTCTTCAGACGAGATACGGATCCGGGAATTCCGGGCAAGCCTCGGCCGGGCTTCGTCCTCGAGACCCCGGCGCCGGATCGAGGAAGCAGAGGAAGGTGAGGAAGAGGAAGAGGAAGAGGGGCCGGAGGAAGGTACTTCCGGCCGTCCCCGGGGGCGATCCGAGCATGTCTACCGTACTCTGTCCGACGTTGCCAAGAGAACGTCGACGTTGCCGGCCAAAGAGTTTCGGGAAGTTCGCAATTGGTGCAGCGGGATGCCCGAGGGGGTTATGGCGCGGTTACCTTTAGAAGGGGAGACGGTAGGGGCTCCGCAATCCAAACACGCTTTCGGCCTGTACCATGCGACAATGAAGTACGGATTCCGATTTCCGACCCACCCGTTGGTGTCAACTTTCCTCGACCGGGTGAATCTGTGTCCGGCTCAGCTCGTGCCGAACTCCTACGCTTTGATGTATAGTGCGATCATCATTATAAAGTGTTTGGGGTTCGAGCCCCGATTTGAGGATCTTGGAGAGTTTTTTCTGCTTGTCAACTCTCCCAAGTCTGGGGTCGGTTACTATTACCTCCAGGCCAGGTCGGGTCGGAAACTTGTTGACATCCCGGTCACCTCTCATGGGCTTGGTTGGAAGGAAAAAATTTTCTTCATCGATTGCTCCATGCCTCTTCCTTTCCGTTCGACCTGGACCACCACGGAACCTAAAAAGCTCCCGACAAGGAAAAGCGCTTGGCTTCACAAGAAGCGTGTTTTCGAGCTCCTGACCAACCTGGGTCCCCTCGATCCTGATTACTTGACGAGGACGGGACACTTGGTCGAGGCGGGTTTGGTCCCGGGGACGAGGTTGCGGAATTTCCACTTCGGTGAGCCTCCGCCTCAGGCCGGACCCGCCCGATCGGGTCACGTGCCAAACGTTCCGTCACGGGTCGAGTTCGATCCGCCATACATGATCGATTTTGATCCGTCGGGGTCGGCTCGAATGGATTCGTTCGAACCGATCGGGGTCGGATCGAATGGATCCGTTTGAGCCGGATCGTGTTTGAACTCTTGCTTTTATATATACTCATATTCGGCGCCCTTCTTTTTCAAGGTACTAATCGATCCCTTTCTGCAGGTCTGCATATCTTAGCCATGAGCCGCGCGGAAAGGGTGAGGCGGACGATGAAGCTGAAAGAGGGCGAGTCGATCCCGCGGGATGAACGGGAAAGGATTGACCACGCTATAGCTGCGATCCACGGAGCTCTGCCGGAAGCTCAAGCCGCGGCCCAACAACCCCGTCGAAGGGTCCCCCCGAACCCTCAGTCCATGGAAGATGTCCAAGAGCCGGGGCAGGCCTCGGATGTGGTCGAACCCGATCCTGAGGACCCCGATCAAGTAATAAATTTGGACCACTTAGACCTTTATTTCAACTTCGACGAAAATCTTTATGACCTGACTCTTCCTCAGGAGGAACAGCTGGAGTCTAACAGGCGCCTGAGAAAAAGGAAGAAGAAGGTGACTGTGGAAGAGGTGCCGATCGAAATCGAGGGGGATTCCAGCGGATCGGATATTGAGAGTAAGTTGCTGAACTTCAAACAGACTCCACCACCCCAATGGCCTAGTGAACTTGAGAGAGTCCGGGAGGATGGATCGATTCGGAACCTTGGCGTCGGGCACCCCGATATCAGCTTGTTGTCCTCACTTTTCAACACCGCTTGTGTAGTCGACGAACAACGCGTGATTCATAAGGAGCCGGTCGATCACCAGAGGTATAGGGTCAGCAAGGCTATCTTTGGCGTAAGTGCTTCCTCATATCTCTTCCACTTTATTTAGTTCGAAATCGATCCGACCCCAATGAGGTCGGTATCGATCCGACGCAGACGTCGGATCCAGTTGATCCGTCGCGTCGGGTCATTTATTCTTGCGTATTCTTGTTTTTGGCTGAGCCATGACAATTCTCGTATCTGTGAACAGGATATCCTCCCAACTGTCATCAGTTTGTCCCAGAAGGCGGAGGTTTATCAAGAAGAGGTGGCCAAGTACAAGGAGAAGTACAGGGCTGCCAAGGCCATGCTGAGGTCAGCCAAGGCGGAGAAGGTTGCTGAGCTACAGGAACGGCTGGACGAGTTGATGAGCCTTAGGGAGGAAGAGGCCCAAACGCGTGCCGCGCGTGCCGCTGAGTTGCAGAGCGCCCTCGATCGGATGGAGGACTTGGAGAAAGTCCTGCAGGCTCGTGAAACCGAACTCAATGAGATCCGGGCTGAAACCAAGGAGAAGGTCCAACAGGCGGAAGCGGTGTCCCGAGCGGCCGCATTGGCGGAAGGACAGGCCAAGATCGACGCCTTGGTGGAGTCTTTTCGGAAGGCTAAGGGCCCGATCGAGCAGTACGCAGTTCGTGAGTTTATGGAAGGTCCGGCCTTCGACGAGGCGAACACGGTCATGGCCGCGATCGACATGGAGGCTGGCTTTAAGATTGCGCGTAATCAGCTCAAGGCTCAGGGCCTGATTCCGGTCTCCTTCGACGAGTCTTCCATCGGCCTAGACAAACCCGATCCGTATCCCGACCCGTTGGATGAAGACGGCGAACCTCCTGTTGACATTGATTGGCGCCACCACAAGTACGGGTTTGCCGTTGACATGGCCTACGCCAAGAGGGATAAGAGGGATCCCGTCTACGAGCTTCCTCCTCCGGTCGATATGGAGAGCTTCCTACCGCCGACCCGACGCAATCGAAAGAAGTCCTCGGGCCGTACGGGCGCCTCGGGTTCATCTCCTTCTTAGCCTTGGTTGTTTCATGTATTTTCATTTATTTTTAAGACCATTTTCATTTGACCCAGCGGTCGGGGATGTCGCCGCGTGAACATTTTGTCGCTTCATTCTCACGCTTTATTTTCCACTACAATGTTCTTCGGATTTCATGTATGGGGAGGTGGGTCGTGATCGACCCCTTTGCGTAATCGGATCAAGTTTGATCCCAGGTTACGTGTCGGATCGAGTTCGACCTCGTTCGTTGTTACGGATCGAGGTCGATCCGTTCTTGATGGGGTCTGAGTTCGATCCCCTTATCCTTGACGGATCGATTTTGATCCCTCTTGGTGGATCGATTTCGATCCGATCATGAATGGAGGGGTCAATTTCGATCCCCACTTGTATGGGTTTCGAATTTGGGATTCCCCTGTCTCAAGGATTTTTTCCTTCGTTAGTCCCGTTCTCGTCGGGTCGTTGAACGACCTCGTTGGACTTGGGGATTTGTAAGTACGACAAAATAACCAAACAAATACATGATAGCATGATCGTGGATCGAATGCCAAATAAATATACATTATATAAAAACGACTGTTGACTTTCATCGAAAAGATCGGATTCGATCCATAGATGGGATCGGGACCGGGCTTTGAACGGGCTCCGGTTCGATCGACTATACAAGATAGGTGTTTTTATACATAAAACTTCTTCAGGTTGTGCGCGTTCCAGGGTCTTGGCAGGGGCACTCCGGCCATATCTTCGAGCTGATACGCCATGTTCTTGCCTACTTTCGTAACCCGGTAGGGACCTTCCCAATTGGGTTCGAGTTTTCCCACATGCTGGAGGACCTCTACTTTCTTCAATACTAGATCTCCGATCTGGAATGTACGGGGTCTGACGTGTTTGTTGTACGAACGGGTCACGGCCGCCTTGTATTGTTTAATCTTCTGGTATGCGCGTTCGCGCTTTTCCTCAATCAGATCCAAGTCAGCGGACCGATTTTCGTTGTTCCTATCGAGCTGGTATTGACTGACGCGGGCCGTTTCGTGTAGTAATTCCGATGGGATCACTGCCTCCGACCCGTATACCAGAGAGTAGGGGGTTTGGCCCGTCGCCGTTCTGGGGGTCGTTCGATAGGCCCAGAGGACCCCGTCGAGTTCGTCCGCCCACGCCCCCAGCTTGGCATCGAGACGGGTCTTCAAATTTTGAATGATGATCCGGTTGGTGACTTCGGCTTGGCCGTTCGTTTGAGGGTGGCCGACGGTGGTGAACCTGAGGTCGATTCCGATATCCCGACAGTAGCTTTTGGTGTTCTCGCTTCGGAACTGGGGCCCATTGTCACAGATGAGAACCCTCGGGACTCCAAAGCGGCAGATTATACTCTTCCAGAGGAAATTTCTTATCACCGCGTCAGTTATCTTTGGGACTGCTTCGGCTTCGACCCATTTTGAAAAGTACTCGACGGCTACTATGGCGAAGCGTTTTTGCCGAGGGGCCAGGGGGAAAGGACCAATAATATCGATCCCCCATTGATCAAAGGGCCATGAGACATCGATCGCGATCATGGTTGCGGGGTGCGTGTGTATGAGGTTGCCGTGTTTTTGGCACTTGGGGCATTTCATTGAGTGCAGCTTTGCATCTCGGATTAGGGTCGGCCAGAAATACCCGCTTCTTAAGATCTTTTTAGCTAGGGCTCGACCCCCTGAGTGGTTCCCGCAGTTCCCTTCGTGGACTTCTTCTAACACATCCTTGGCCTGACTTGGGCGGAGGCACCTTAGCGGTGGACCTGTGAATGATTTCTTGAACAATCTCCCTTCGCGGTCCAGTAGGTATAGCAGCGAGCGGTATTTCATCCTCCTCGCCTCTAACCGGCTTTGAGGTAGTGTCCCGTCCTTTAGGTAGGAGACCAAACTGTCCATCCAACATGGCTCCTCCGGGTCGATCGCCGCGATATCGATCCGATCTGGGTCGATGACCCGGCCGGGTGAGATGTGAAATGAGATGGTTCCGTCCCGGGTGCCCTGAAGGCCGTTCGCGAGTTTGGACAACGCGTCCGCTCGGGTGTTTTCTTCACGGGGGACTTGCTCGATCCGAAATTCTTTGAATTTTGAGGCCAACTCTTTAACCATCTTGAGATAATCCGCCATCGATTCTTCCCTTGCTTCATACGTGCCGTTGACCTGACCCGCGACAAGCTGGGAGTCGGTCACGACGGCCAATCGGTCGACCCGATGTTCTGCAGCGAACTTTAGTCCTGCGATGAGTGCCTCGTATTCTGCTTCGTTATTGGTGGCCTTGAAGTCTAGGCGGACGGCAAGATCGAACTGTGTACCATCCGAACTGATTAGTGATATCCCCACCCCTCCCCCCTTGGAGGTCGATGAGCCGTCAACGTACATTGTCCAACTCAAGGGATCGGGGGCGTTCTTTGGGGGCTTCGTGTTCTTTTCGACTAAAAAGTCAGCTAGAACCTGAGCTTGTTGGGCGAGACGAGGTTGGAAAGTGATGTCATGCTCGCTTAGCTCCACCGCCCATTTCATCATTCGACCCGAGACATCGGGTTTGGACAAGACTTGTCTAAGGGGTTGGTCGGTTAGCACCACAATCGGGTGCGCCTGGAAATAGGGTCGTAATTTCCGAGCCGCGTGTGTCAACGCGAAGACAAACTTTTCGATCTCAAGATAGTTTCGCTCTGCCCCGTGTAGGATTTTACTCAGGTAATAGATGGGCATGTGTTTTCGATCCCTAATTGCGACGAGGACCGAACTAAAAGTTTCGTTGGAAAGGGAGAGATAGAGGTACAAGGTCTCCCCTTCGTTGGGCTTGGCCAACAACGGTGGAGATGCCAGGTACTCTTTAAGTTGCTCAAAGGCTCTATCACACTCCTCATTCCATTCGAACTTTTTTAGGTTTCGTAATATTTTGAAGAAGGGCAGGTTCCGTTCGGATGATCGGGATATGAACCGATTTAGGGAAATGATCCGGCCGACCAAAGATTGGACTTGGCTTATGCAGTCGGGTCGAGGTATGACCTGGATTGCCTTGATTTTGGCCGGGTTCGCTTCGATCCCCCGCTGGCTAACCATATAGCCGAGGAATTTTCCCCCTTCGACCCCAAATGTGCATTTGTCCGGGTTAAGCTTCATACCGTACCCCCTGAGGATCTCAAACACTCGACCCAGGTGGTCGAGATGATCACACGCCTGTTTGCTCTTCACGATCATATCATCCACGTAGACTTCCATCGTCTTCCCGATCTCTTCCTTAAACATCTTGTTCACCAACCTCTGGTAGGTCGCTCCGGCGTTTTTGAGCCCGAACGGCATTACCTTAAAACAATAAATGCCCTTGATGGTTATAAAAGCGGTGTGGGGTTGATCTTCGGGTGCCATGGAGATCTGATAGTATCCCTGAAAGGCGTCCATCATGCTCAGCATTTCACAACCAGCTGTCGAATCGACGAGCTGATCGATCCGTGGGAGCGGGTAAGGGTCCTTTGGGCACGCCTTATTTAGATCCGTGAAATCGTTACACATTCTCCATTTACCCCCCGTCTTCTGTACCAAGACAACATTACATAGCCAATCGACATATTGGGCTGGGGTCACATAACCCGCATCGAGCAACTTATTGACCTCGGCCTCGATGATCTCGTTTCTTTCTTTGCTTTGCGTTCTCAGCTTCTGTTTTATGGGTCTGTGAGTGGGATCGAGACCGAGGCGATGGCAGATCACCTTCGGGTCGATCCCCACAAGATCCTTCGCAGTCCACGCAAACACGTCCGCATTTTCTTGGAGGAACTCAATCATCATCATCTCGTGGTGGGGGTTCATGTTGGCCCCGATCTTCGTTGATTTGTTGCTGTCGTTCGGGTCGAGGGGAATGTGTTTCAAAGAGTCAGATGGCTCGATCCGACCCACTGCTTTCCTCTTTTGGGCTACGCGTGATCCTTCGGCGTCTAACTTGGGTGCAGCGAGATCGAGATCCGAGCTCGTGTAAGTCTGGAGATCAAGGCATTCGCTCGCGTCTTTTTCCTTGTCTTTTGGTTCCTTAAGGGTAATCGCATAACAAGCCCAGCTGTCTGGGACGTCACATTCCACTTCCCCGACCCCGTTAGGGGTTGGCATTTTCAACTTCTGGTGGTAGGTGGAGATTATGGCTCTGAATTGAATGAGGCCGGGTCGGCCAAAAATCATGTTGTAAGCGAGGAGCATGTTTACCACAACGTACTCGACCTCTTGGGTAACTCGATGAGGCGATGTTCCCATCGAAGTGAGCAGTTTGATGCGCCCAAGCGGGACAACCTGGGATCCTCCGAAGCCGGACAGAGGCGTTCGGATCGGATCTAATTTCAAGTTATGCAGTTTCATTTTTACAAGCGTAGAGTAAAGGATAATGTTCGTGCTACTTCCATTGTCAACAAGGCATTTGGTTACATTGTAATTAGCCACTCCCAAGGTCACCACCATCGGACAACTAGGCGTTTCGCCCTCCCGATGTGGGCCAGAGTGGCTGTCATTTTCGCTAAAGCTAACCTCTTGCCTCTCCCACTCTCTGCTTTGCTCGATCTGGAGGACCTCCTCACGCGGTCCGTTGTATTCTCGAGCCGCCCTTCGGATGTTCTTCTTCCTGGCCGCGTTGGAATCACCTCCTTCGTGCCCCCCGGCGATCATGTAGATTGTGCCGTTAGTCGGGGGATTGTCCTCAGTTCTTTCGAGGGGCGGCTTTCCGGACCTTCTGGACGGGGATCGGGATCGAGATCGATCCCGAGGCTGATCTTGGCTCCGACCAGCCTTCTCAGTGTAGTGATCGATCTTGCGAACGAAGTCCTTCAGGTGCCCTCCTCGGATGAGTCTTTCGATCTCGTCGCGGAGGGCGTTGCATTCCTCGGTGGTGTGACCCCATTGCTGATGGTATCCGTAATACTTCCCCGATTTCTGGGCTTTGGGGCCTTCCCGGATGGTCTTGGGCTTGTTCAAGAGTTTTTTGTCCATGACCGTGAAGATCTGTTGGACGGTCGTATTGAGGGGGATGTAGTTCCTCCGATCGATTTGGGCCGGCGGATCGATTTTTCCCTTCGATTTTTTCTGCTCGAACCCCTTTCGGGTCGCGGTTGAGATCGACCCATAGTGATGACTTTCTGGAGTGGGCAATGGAGCGGGCCCGTGGGCTAACGCCATTTCCTCGACCCGCATGAAACCATGGGCGAGGTCTTGGATTTCAGTCAAGTTCTTGGGTCCGGCCCTGACTATCTCATCCGCCCAGAGACGGTTGCGCAGTGCTCGATGGACGACCGGAAGCAGGGTGTCCATCGTCGGGTCCTCGACCCGAACCACTTCCCTCGAGAATCGGGTGAAGAAATCTCGAAGGGATTCCCCCTTTTCTTGTCGGAGGTTGTTGAGGTAAGAAGGAGGCAGTTTTTCCCCTGCCATGGAGGAGAAGTGAGCAAGGAACCGATCAGTAAAATGATTGTAGGTTCGAATGCATCGCGGCGGTAGGCGGATGAACCAGTCCTGCGCCGGGCCCGTTAGAGTGGTAACAAATATTTTGGCCCAAATTTGTTGTGGGTGGGCGTGCAGCAACATCCTGTTTTCAAAAGCGGTAACGTGTTTCTCGGGATCGGTCGTCCCGTTGTAGAGCGGCAATCCCGAGGGGATTCGATCTCCGTCGCAGGTTGTACGGAGAATGTCTTCAGAAAATGGGGAGGCTTCCTCCCTGTCGGATCGATAGTGGAGGGGTCGGCGGCCCAACCCCGCGCGCAGATCGACCTGCCTCTGGGAGACCACTGATCCTTGGTCTCCCAGGCGGTCTTGCACTCGCCTGCGGGGCGGATCGACACATCGATCCGGGTCGTTCTCCTTACGGGCGGCAGCGATTCTAGCTGTCTGATCGCGGGCCGATCGAGTGGGTATCCGGGCCCGTAAATCGTCATACTCTTCATGGTCGTCATCGATCGCCCGTTTGCCGCGACTCGCGCGGCTAGGATGTTCCGAGTCCCCATGTCCCTCCGAAGGGACCTGTTTGCTCCCTCCCGCCGGTGGTGGAGGAGGTGCGAACCCTTGGACTGGTACCAGGCCTGCGCCCGTCTGGGGGGGAAGGCCCCAGATCACCTGAGCAGGTCCGCCGTTGAGCGGCTGGAGGTAGTAGGGGACAGCAGACCCGTAAGTCTGTGCCGCTGGTCCCAGCCCACTGGCTATTACTGGGCTGGGGATAGTAGCAGGGCTCGCCCTTGGCAGCTCAGGGCGCCTCGGTTCCCGGCCCTCTACCTGGGCCAATTCAATCTCCACCCTCCATTGATCGAGGAAGGTGTCAAGGTCGGCCTGCGTAATGGCGACCCTCGGCGCGGCCTCGGGTTGAGGCATGATCACACTGGCGCTGGGACCAGCGATCCCGGCGGCGGGGGGAGCAGTGGGGAGATGACCAAGCGGCGCGTTGGTATCGTGCCTGCCTTTGGTGACCTCCTCCAAGTCCTCCTCCTGTCGGGTCTTCCTTGTGTTCACCATGATTGCAAGAAAAAAGTGTGTTTTACTCAAGATCGAGATAGAGAGTAGTGTAGTTTCCCACAGACGGCGCCAAACTGATCCGGCTCGAAAATGGTTTAGCTGAGTTGGAGGTCTGAATGGCAATCTCGGGTCGATCAGTCAAGAATTTGTAGACGTGGGCTCTTTAATCGATCTGAAAACACTCGAAACACACGTGAGCTCAAAGGCCAAATTGGGGACTTGGGGTTGGACCCAAGTTTGGCACTCCGACGCTCAAGTCAGTGGAAGGTTATTAGAGAGAGAATTAAATGCTGAGAAGCGAAATAAATGCTCTTAAATTGCTTACCAACTACTGTTCAAGACTTGGTATTTATAGTCAGGAGCAATTAACACACTAGTGCGTGTACCGCGGCTATGTATTAAATGCTCTGCAGTCGATCGGGTCGTTTGTCGGACGCCTGAGCGGGTGCCTTGGGGTCGGGTGTACTTTGTTTCCCTTTTCGGCGTAGACATGTATCGGGTGCATTAAATGCACTGTAGCGCGTCTGGCCGTGGCGAACTGGGGAGTTACACGTGTCCCGACAAAGATGCTTTATGGCATCTTGTCGCCAGGTGACGTAGGAGTCCGACCCGAGAGGTCGAGATCAGGCGGGTCGTAATGAAGCATGTCCGTAACGGGGGACCCATTAGTGGGATCGAGTTCGACCCCAGCCCTTGTGCGGGACAAGGACGGACGGTTCGTTGAGGACCATGAGATCGGATCGATCCCTTGAGGGGCAAGAGGGATCAAGATCGATCCGTTGTGATAAAAGGGGGCGGGTCGTCCCCAAGAGGGGAGAGGTCGGATCGACCACCAAGAGACCGGATCAAGATCGACTCGTGATGCAGAGGGGCCACGGGGATTGAGCATGATTTTTCCCAAGGCGAAGGGGATCGAACTCGATCCATCATGGCCAAGGGGATCGAGATCGATCCGCTCGTGGTCATGGGATCGAGATCGATCCGCTAGTGGGCAAGGGGTCGAAGTCGATCCGCTGGCGGCCACGGGATCGTAATCGATCCATTCGTGGCGACCTCCTCGAAATTGATCCGTCAAGGTAATGGGTCAGGTTTGATCCGTCAATTCCGCCAGGCATAGGGAACTGGGTCCGCTTGAGGTGGCGAGATGCCCACGTGGCTTCCTCTAGGGCGTGCCACGTGGCTCGGCCATTTTATGCAATATCAATATTATTTTTTTATTTTTCACTTTTTTTTTTTAAACACTCTGCTACTACTGCAAAATAACTTTCATTTCTATTTTTACTTATATAGTAAAGTTTACAAACACCCTCTACGAGGGTCAAGTTATAGTAATCTCTTTGAATCTACTCAGATAAATTAATAAGTTTCTTTAATTAGACTTTTCATGCGGTCCCATCTTAAACCTATGGAAAAGGTCAATAATTTGGATAAGTGATTCCATATGTGTATTGGTTACAAATATGTTGTATCAATCATTTTATCGCTTGGTAATGCATCATGTTCCATGATTACATCAAACACTTCACACATAGTAATAGATTTAAAATTCTACCAAAAAAAAAAAAAAAAAGTAATAGATTTAAAATAAAATTTTATATTTTTGTACTGATATTAATATTATATGTATCCATAATCATAATCAGCTATTGTATCCACAGTTTCTTCTAAACTCTGAATCTCTCAACATGTCTCATTTCATTGGCTAATCTAATAGAAAATTGACATCCATTTCATACAATAATTGAAATCATTAATCATAGATGTACGAGTATATCTAAATTATTACCAAAGCCTTAATTAATATACATTAATTTGTTGATTAAATGGTACTGCTTCATAAACAGACAAAATTTGATAGTACCGATAATATTAACTTATAGTAGTTTTTTTACAATAAGTGACAAAGATTAGATGGTATTTGGATGAAATTTTAAGATATCTAAGAGCTTATGAGGCATCGAGAACCTTATAATTAAGCTCTCGTGAAGTGTTTAATAAAATTTTGATTAAATAATTTACAAAAATAAAATGTTAAGGAGTTTAATTATAAATTTCTTTTATATAAGACGAAAAACACCAACTTATTTTGACATTTTAATACATTTTTTAAACTACATTAACCACGCAATTATAGTTATATATTTTTGCTATTTGTGGGCATCAAAATGCCAAAATATAATATCTAACTATATGTCGTCTAATATTTTTATAATGTCTTACATCATACATAATGTTGCTTGTTTCATTTCACAGGCAAAAGATCAGACTCGAGGGTTGAAGCTGGGTACTCCGGCAGTTAAATCAATATAGATCAAGAATTGAATAGTGATTTATATCTAATTACCTTGCATTTAAACTTAATTACAATATAATTTATTTAAATTAAAAAATTATATTTTAATCTTTGTAAATTTTGTTTGGATTGAGGGTTCTAACGAAATTTGTAAAAGTATATATATGCTCTTAACAGTTGTATGAGTTTTACATTGATGACAAAAATTATAAAATTATCCCTAGAGGTTACAGTTTACAAATATAAATAAAACGATCTCTTCAAATTATGAATTTAATAACAAATCAAGTGTATTTGTGGAATAACATAATGGGACCCTAAATAGACTTCAGATATCATAAACGATTCTT
This sequence comes from Lantana camara, assembly GCA_037501455.1. Classification (NCBI taxonomy): domain Eukaryota; kingdom Viridiplantae; phylum Streptophyta; class Magnoliopsida; order Lamiales; family Verbenaceae; genus Lantana; species Lantana camara. Next base: position 17,981,518 of record CM074863.1, on the reverse strand, counting down.
AAAATTAGGGACTAAAATATAATTTTTAAATTTAGATAATCGACATTGTAATTAAGTTTGAATATAGGGCAATCAAATATAATTATTTTCATATTATATACATAAGTTAACTTTTGTGTTTTACGGTTTTACTAAATTCAATTCATGAATAAACCAAATATTAAAAAATTTACATAATGCTTTGTGGATATGATACAATATTATAGCCTGTCAACTGAGTGGTTGATCAAGCAAAAACTAAGTGGGTGGGTAAGCAAAGACTTCTCACAAAAGTGTTTTTGACTTCTAACTTATATTTTTCTTAAACATAAATTGTTTTTTCAAAGACGAGTCCATTAAAAAATAAGTTATGTCCAACCTTGTACCTATCAAACATAATAATTTTTTTTCTCATATTTTCAATATTTATCAACACATGCACATCACGTATATATATATATATATATATATATATAAATATATATATATGTATATAATATGGTTATTTACACATGATTATCATATATTTATATTTAATTACAACGCAATTTATCATTATCAAAAAATTATAATTTATTCTCTTTAAATCTTGTTTGGTTTGATGTCCCTTAACGAAATTTATAAAAGTACATTTATATCCCTAATAGTTTATGAGTGTTACATTGAATATATAACTAAAATTACAAAGTCATCTCTAAATTTGCAAATATAAATAAAACGATTCATAAAAATTATAAGTTAACAATAAATCATGGCTATTTTGGGAATGACATAACGAAACCCTAGGGATCACAAACGTTTCTCAAATTTAAAAATTAAAATGTAATTTCCTGATGATGATAAATTAGGTTGATGGGATGTAATTATTTCTATATACATGTGTGTTAAATAAGTCATAAAAGACACACCTAAGAGTGTAGATTTAACTACTTTATTTTTGGTGTCCGCCAATACCGTGTAAGTGCGTTTAGTGAATAAAATAAAATAATCTCTTCGCTAATTAATCAACCAATAAAATGTTTTAATAGTCAATGCCGAACTTTGAGATTATTAAAACATTTTATTGGTTGATATATGTAATCTCTTCGCCTTAATTAAATAGTAAAATTGTAATTTGTCATAAATTACTGACCACCAGCTACCAATTAATAAATAAGTGTACATCTTTATCTCAAATTTACTCACACTAACACGCCTCACTAAAATACATTATATATTATAATCTATTAATCTGCATGCATAGTTGCATACCTGAACTTCCTTATAGTTTTGCTCTGTCTACACCCAATCCTCCCCCTCCTCTTCTCTCTAACATGGATTCCTACGATTTTCCGGTGACGGTGAAGCGGTGTGAGGTGGTGACGGCGGTGCTGCCGCTGCAGGAGCACTGGTTACCGATGTCAAACCTCGATCTGCTCCTCCCCCCTCTTGACTTTGGCATTTTCTTTTGTTACAAAAATGGAGATTATTTGTCGCCGGAAAACATGGTGGCCGTGCTTAAGAAGGCGTTAGCTCTAGCGCTAGCGGTGTTCTTCCCTTTGGCCGGAGAAATCGTGCAGAACTGCCACGGCGAGCCGGAGATTCTCTGCAACAACGGTGGGGTGGATTTTACACATGCTTATGCTGATGTAGAGTTGAAGGACATTGATCTTCACTTACCAGATGAATCTGTTCACGGGAAACTTGTTCCTGTCAAGATGCATGGTGTGGTCGCTGTCCAGGTAACGTACAAATTATGAAGATGGTGTTTATTTGGGAACATATCAATTTTAGTCGCTCTTTGGGTATTAATGAAGGAAGGATGTGTTCTCAAAGATGATAATAACTCGTATATAAATCGTGTTAATAATTAATTCTCATTCTATATAGTTGTGTCCACTAATATGCTATAAAGAAAAGAATTATGTGAGCAAAATGTCAATTTTTTTATTCACTTTTGTTAAAAAAACTAAGGGGGATTTTATTGAGTATCCCATTTCAAAAAAAAAATAAGTGAAATAAAACTATACCAAACAATCACGAACATAAAAATTAGAAAAATAAATACAGAAATACTATAGATGGAGACGTATCTACCCAACCCAAGATTCAATTCAACACGTGGATAAGGATAAAGTCGAAAACCCAAATCAACAAACTAAGGTGAAAACATATGAGTTTGCGGGGATTTGAAGCCAACAGAACTATTAGCTCGTAGAGATAATAACAACTATGACGATAGATATAAAAAATTTGGTAAGATTATAACAACTCCAACAGGACCACACTTCAGATGACTCGGTCGAATATTGACACATCTCTTTAGAGAAATGATTAATTAGTAGCACAGTTTCCCAAATCACGAAAAACATCACCAATTGTTAATTTTACCTTAAACTCAAACTTTTCATCCACGATATCTAATGATCCCTGATTTTTTTTCTAACATCTCAGTAGCTAACTCTAATTTTAATTTTTTAGTACTATTTCTCTTCTTTTCCACCCTAATTGTCAGTAGAGTTATTTTCTATGATCAACTAATACTAATTTTAACATTATTAACATGTAGTATTGCATCTCGTATTAGATACGTAGTACTTGATAAATCTTAAAAAAATATTAATTTATCATCGTAAAAGTATATGTTCAGCTTAATTCAAACTAGTTGATATAGTGAGACGTGTCAAACAAATATTAACCACGAGGTATATATATTTTATGCGTATTTACTCAATTTGTGCTTTGTATATTTTGTAAAATGTTTAGGTCCGTTAACCCCTTTAATTCATTTAAAAAAGGCCAAATTATTATTATTATTATTTTCTTCTTTCTAGACCAGATTCCTTTTATGGTGCTGCAAATATGTTCATGCAAATATGATGTAATTCCAATTTTAGTTCTGTTTCGTTCGAACTCTGAAGTCTGAAGAACCTAATGCTGTATTCAATTTTTTAACACATTTATTCCTTAATTAAAACATTAAATTGTTCGGTTGTAACACCTGTTGTCCCTTAAGCTAATAGGTTCATTATTCAGTATAATATCTCGGGTTCAAATCCCACTTAAGGGTGTGTGTTAAAAGACGAAAAAAAAGGTTTAACACACTAAATGTGTTACCTACAGAAAACTAAATCTATTAAAGTGGATTATATTAAGGGAGAGAGACAAATGTGGTGTCATGAACTTTTGATTTTTATTTCATATTTATTTATTTTTATTCACCGTTATAATATTGTTAATTCTTTTTCTCTCCTCTAACTCCTCTCTTCTCTCACCTTAATTTAATACTTTTTTCTAATAAACTTTTTAATATTTATTTTATCTTTTTTCCTCATACTTTATAAGCTATATTTTAATATTATTTTTATTAATATAATATGTCACATTTATTTATATAATTTAGTAGTTATATTAAAAATAATAATAAAAAATATATTAATATGAAAATTTTAATTTCAATAAAATTAAATAATAATAATAATTTCTTTGTACACGTATAGAGTGTGCAGAAAATTACTAGTATGTATTAATTGACGACCAAATATGGCAAATTCAAAAGCTCATATGGTTGAAATTGATGGAACTATGTATATTCCTAGATATTGACACTACTTGCTACTACTTAAAATTTAGGGTTATATTAGTTTAATCAAATTTTGGTTACATACCTTTTCATTTACACTAATAATATTTTTCTAATTAATTTCCGTCTAAGATTTTTGTGGTTCCATGTCATAAATTATAACAATTATTGGGTTTGACTAACCCCAATATAGCTCTACCTGAACTTTAATGATTAGAATGTGATTGAAAATGATTTGATAATTGAAGAATTTTCCAAACCCCTATTAGGTTTGGTATCTATACTATTATATATTTGAAAACGACGTTTGACTTTTTGACTTTATTGTGCATTTTGATGATGTGTAATTTTGTAGTTTTTTTGAGATTTTTAATTAAATATAAAATATGTGATTAGTTGATCTTTATTTTATAATAAAAATAAATAGTAATTAAGGGAAATAATTATGTTTGACAATATTTTTTTAATATACTTTCTATGTATGAATTTCTTTTTAAATTATACATATTTTTATCAATATAAATAAATGTCGTAATTAATGAGATATAAGTTAAGAAAGATTGAATTGATAACTTTCATATATTAAGACATCCACCCAATAATTGTGGTGATATTTAATACTATTATTAATTAGGGTTAAAGAAATTAATAAAGAGAAATTAAAACAAAAATCTTTATTTTGTATATTATTTTATTTTGAAAATAATATTACTAACGAAAATAATTTTTTATTTAATTGTATTTATTCAATCTTATATTTTGAATTAATTAATTTTAAAATATCAATTCGATTCTATTTTGTACCCGACATAAAAGAATGAAGCTAAACATTGGCAAAGAGACGGATAAGAAACGAAAATTGCAAAGCGTATACATCTTTAAGCCTTTAATGCTTGATTGCTTGGCAATACTTGATCATTTTTAGTTGTTGTAACTAAATATTTTATGTGAAAATGTTGTAATTATGATTACATGACACACCTTAATGTTTTAGGCAATACTTGATCGTTTTGATCTTCTGGGCACATATATATATATATATATATATATATATATATATATATATATATGTGAGAATTTAGGTTTTCTCAATTTTTATTTAAATATGTAAATTCGATTTTGAGTTTTTTATTCTTTAAGGCATTAAAACTCAATAACTTTGAGGGGTTTTTTTTTTTCATAAATAATTAAATATTTATGTAAGTTTAATTCTAATCAAAATTCTAATTTTTAAAATTAAAAAAAAAAATTTAATTGATAAATAAGAGTTTTGCTTTAAATATAAATTATTTTTCCTAAATTTTTTATATAACTCCCTCCATTAATGGCTCCTTGATTTCCTCACTTAAATTCAAAATTTTATGTAAATTAATCTTTCTTAATATGTTTTGCTTTCTTCTTTTAAATTATCTTTTCTGCAAGAAAATTTTAAAACCTAAATTGTGGTGCCATTTTTGTATATACAAGGTTCAACTTTTGTTTCTTTCTTCTAATTTTTCTGTTGAGATTCATTAATTTTCTTTTTTTTCATATAAAATGCCCCATTGATTTGTACATTAATATAGGAGTCTGGCCGAAATCAAGTGAAGATTTAGACACTCCCTCGAATCTGCAAATTAGATTGACGAAATATGCTGAATTTTTTTTTTTTACTTTTCACTCATAAATCCATTGTTGAGTGTTTTTTTTCGATCTCTCATGCACGAAATTTATATTTTAATTGTGCTTATATATTTTTTTTGATCATATTTATTTAGCACTATATAACTTCTTTAATCATGTCAGATAATATAATTTAAGTTTTTAGAAAATTTCATATTTTTAGTTTTTTTTTTTTATTTATTTTACTTTATTTATAAAGTATTATTTGCTTATTGCTTTTTTATTTTAAATTTTTTAGTACTTAGATACGTATTTCTTTTTCTATTTTTAAATTGACAAAATTTTTATAACTATTTTTTATTTATGTAATTGAGTCGTTCTTTTACCATTATTTTATTTTTTTTTGAAAATTTAAATTTATAAAATAATTTGAATAATAGTTTAGCACAATTTTTATATTATTTTGGCGACTCTTTAAATCAAGATGTATTATTATTGTTCTTTGTTCCTTCATAAATTTATTATCTATTTATCTTTTCATTTTTAGGATTTTAATCATCGATAATATTTTATATAATCCATATATTGATTCATTTTCATTTAAATTATTTTGTTGTTGATTTATTCCAATAGTCTATGACCAAATATATACATTGGTGTTTTCTAATAATATATTTTAGTTTATTATTATTATTATTATTGATGTGGTAATCTTTACCTATATGTTTTTACTAATCTTTCTTTTATATTTTTATTTTATTTTTAAAATTCTTTATTATATTTTCATATTTTTATATTAAATTGGAATGACTTGAGTTTGCTTGATTCTAATAATTATATTTTTTTATTGTTTTTGCAAATTATTAAGTTAATTATTTATATTTTATTTTTACATAAATTTAAACTTTTGGTTCGAAGATCAATCTTAATATTTCTTAACCAATTACCAAATCTATTAGTAATATAACTTTGCTTTTTCTATTTTTTTTATTATTTCAATCTTAATTTATTTGTGAAATACTTGATAATTTATGTCATGATTTATTTTTTATCATTATTTTATATTCAAGGTTCATTTATTTACTTGAGTTTTGATTTTTTAGTAATTTATTTATATATTTTTATTATATTTAAAGAATTTATTAGAGTTTCAATACCTATAGTTGTGTGAGACATTCTTTCAGAATCTTCTTTTTAGAGTTTCAATGACTACATGCCTTTTTTTTTTTTTTTTATCATGTCATAACTATATGATATATCTACCTTTTTTGAATTCATAGGATGTTTTGGAAAAAAAAAAAAATCATTTATTGTTGATGCTAGCTAAATTAAATTTTTGGTATAGTTAGTCGCCAATTTAATATTTATTATTTGTAAACCACATTAATACAAAAGTCATTTATATATTAGAAAAGATAATAATGTTTTTAATAAATTTGTGCATAGCACAGGATGAGATGCTAGAATTTTAACATATATATACTATTCTAATATCTAAATTATTTTTTTTTTCCCACATATTTTAACCTATCTACTTAGAATATGATATTTATCTGATTTTTATTTATTTATTATTTATAATAAGAAAACGCTTAACTTAGTATACAATTTATAATTAAGTATATTAAAGTAATAGAATTTAATTTTAATAGTAATTCATTTATTATTTATAAAAAATATTTATTGCATAGATTTATGATTTAATTATTCTTTTTAAAATTATTTTAATTTACAAAGTTCATACAAGTATTGTAAATTATACCGTACATTAATACCGTGCATCGCACGGGGGATACGCTAGTACTAATTTATTTGCTAACATGAACTTGCCCACAAAATCAAAATATATTTCATAATGGATGGTTTTCTCCCATGGACCATATTCTTATGGATTATAACAAAACAAGGCACCTGTGAATTTGTAGATGAAGGATTTGAATTTTATTGGGGATAGTTAGGAAACCATTATTGATAATTATTATTATTATTTTTTTAAAGTGAAAAAAAGTGGTATGTTGTTCTCATAGTACTATCTCAATTGGGTAAATATATTATAATTTATATATGATTGAATATCTTGTTTAAATTTTTTGACAAATTAAATAATGAGTAAAAGACACTCTAATTCTTTACACTATTACAGCGGTATTAAGTTTGAAATAAGATTATATAAATATGCACGTTTCTTTCCAATTTATTCAACTTCTTAATTCATTTTTCATTTTAAAAGCATGGTTCCATTTCAATATTAATGGATATACTTCAACAGAACTTCAGAAAATATATAAGCATTAAAATAAATATTAGCTGCATCACATTACTATTGTTAACATTAATCAGAATTTAAAAAAAAAAGATTAATTATAATCCGAAATTTTTCGTGGATATTTGAAAAATAAATTAAATTAAATCTCTTGATAAAAAGTTAATCATCACGGCGCATGCAGGTGACGGAGCTGAAATGCGGCGGACTGTTCGTCGGCTGCACTTTCGACCACCGTGCGGCGGACGCCTACACGGCCAACATGTTCCTCACGGCTTGGGCGCAAATGGCCCGATCGGAGCCTTTCACCCGCCTCCCCTCATTCCGCCGCTCACAGTTAAACCCCCGCCACCCGCCGCAACCGGATAAATCTCTCGAGAAACACTACACGCAGCTACTCTCTATGCCGCCGTCCCCCTCCGCCGCCGATCAGAACCACCCCACGAGCAGAATCTACCGCATTAAATCCGACGAAATCGATCGCCTCCAGTCCCAAGCCAGTTATAACGGCACGCGGCGAAGCAAAATCGAGGCCTTCAGCGCATTCCTCTGGAAATCCATAGCAGCCGCCGCCGGCGCTCGCGGCGGCGATCACACCAAGACGGTGAAATTCGGAGTGGTGGTCGACGGAAGAATGCGGCTGAGCGACGAGACGACGTCGCTGGAACGCTACTTCGGGAACGTTCTCTCGATTCCGCACACGGAAGCGAGCGTGGGTGAGCTCCAAACGACGTCGCTCAAGGGGGTGGCGGACATGGTTCATGAATGTATAGCGACGGCATCGACGGCGGAGCATTTCCTGGCGCTGATAGATTGGGTGGAGGTGCTGCGGCCGAAGGCGGCGGTGGTGAAGGTGTACTGCAAAGATGAAAACGCTGAGGCGGCGGTTGTGGTGTCGTCGGGTCAGAGATTTCCGGTTCGGGAGCTGGATTTCGGGTGGGGCGGGCCGGATTTCGGGTCGTACCATTTCCCATGGGGCGGTGAGTGCGGGTATGTGATGCCGATGCCGAGTGCTTGTGGGAATGGAGACTGGATTGTTTACATGCATCTCATGAGAAATCATCTCGATTTGATTGAGTCATGTGCACCTCACGTGTTCAAGCCATTTACATTGCGTCCTTAAAGGTTAATGTTCTTTATTTTATTTTTTATGGGGGTTATCTTGTTAAAGTGATGGTGTTTATTACGTGATTTCAACAATTTGTTGATGAATAATGTTATTTCTATTGATTCACTAATAATTATACTTAAGACAGAAGTTTATGCTTTTGTCCCTTTACTTTGCATTTATTTTACGTTGTTACTATTTGAAGATATGTCATTTAATTTACGTTGTTATTGTTCAAAAATAATAAAATGACAAGTATTTGACACCACTATCCAATACCGCATATTATGGTAAAATAATAATGTCATTGCATTAGATATATAAAGTTTTACTATCGCAATAAATATTTATGATCCACTGATATGAATACGAACCGATATTAATAAAATGATATACATAAGAGGTGTCAAATACAAAAATCCAATACAATTCGATAAAATAATATATTTAGAGATATCGTGACTAGTGAGTACCAACAATATATACCTACTTGTAGAGAAACATAGAGGTCTGAAAGGAAATACTTCCTTAACAATTAACAAAGTCTAGTTTTTGCAGTCTAAGAAATCCGTTATTTCCCTCCAAGTAAATCAAACTCCCTTTCCACTAATCACAACAATCCCCTACTCCATATATATATATATATCTAAGCCCCCATTCCCCTTGTATCTAATCATCTACAAATCAAAATCACCCGTAGATCAAATTTCCAAGAAACCTGGAAATTAGCTAGCCAAAAACAGCAGTTTACCAATACAAATCCTCTTAAACCAATCATTAATTAAAAACCAAAAAACAAAAAGAAAAAGACTAACAACTCAGGTGTACAACCCAAATTTCACAGTAACATTTTCAACCTTGAGCCACTCTTCACCCTGCAAGAAAGGACCAACAGTGAAGTTCATAGCCTGTTCCCTCTCAATGCTCTTATGATACCCTTCCCATTTCACTCTCCCGTCGGTGTTGGCCCCCGCCCCTTTGTTGTTGAACTCCGCGTAATAAAGCGTTTTCAGCGCAAAATCTCCGCTCCATTCCATCCACCCCTCCGGCTGCAACAAATCCCCGATCTGAGTCTCCATGATAACGGTCCTCGAGAACTCCTTCCACGGCCTCCCCAGGTAGGTCTTGAATTTCGACTTCTCTGGCTCGAGCTTGTCATCTGCCAAGATGTGGGAGTTTTGTATGACGATGCCGGTGGTTTCGCGCTTGTCAACGCGGCCTTGAGCCGTGACGATGTTCTGTTGATTTTCCATTGGTTTTCTGACGTAGATCATGCAGTTCTGGAAAACGGCTGCAGCGTCACCAAAGATGAAGTCCACGGTGCCGGTGATGTAGCAGCTCCGGTAGAACTGACGATGGGTTTGCGCGTAGAGAGTGTCTTGATAGCCCTCCATTCTGCAGTTGATGAAGATGGAACGGTCGGATTGGACTCGGAGGGCAACGGCTTGGTGCTTTTCGGGGCCGGCCGTGTTTCTGAACCCCATTGATTGGCACATGAATCCCTCACCCAGAGCAGCTGAGAAAACATTAACAAATTTGGTTGGAATCTAATGATCATTGTTCAGAATTTTGTTCCATTAATTAAGGTACAAAGATTTGGTGGTGGTTGAAGTACCAAAAGTTGCAGTCTGAAATGTTGGCACTCCATCAACATAATTCTTATTTCCGGTGACGACGCTTTTCTGTGATCCGTCGCCGTACATGGTGACGTTTACCATGGTCTTGTTGATCACCACATTCTCTTCATAGATTCCTTCTTTAACATAAATAATGTATCTGCATTGCCAAGAATTCGGACCATAATGTGAAAATGAGAAAACTATATGACAAAAATCAGAGAATCAAGATAAAGAAGCCATTTTCCCATCCCACTTTATACTTAAAACCTTGTGCCAAAAAAGTTTTTATTTTCAACCTCGTCCGGTTTCTTAGAATTCTGATTCTGTCCCAAATTTTCGAATTCAATCTCGCCCCATCTTTGAAAATCTTGTTCTTACCCAAGAACTTCAAATCTAATCCGAAATAGGCTGTTCGTTGTCAATATTTACAAAGAAACAGAGAAATCAAGAATGAAGTTACCGAAAAACAGAGCCATACTCATACCTTCCCTCATACTTCTTAGGCATTGCCTTCAACGCTTCATTAATGGAACTAAAATTCCCACTTCCATCTTTGGCCACGGTAATATTCGGCGTATATTGCGCTGCCACATTTCCCCTCAACATCCTCCGATTCTCCCGACTCATCCACTCCGGAAACCCGGCCCGATAAAGCTTCCTCCCTGCATCCCCCCCAGCTCCTTTAACCATGGAGATCAACGAGCTCGACTGCGAAACTACAGCGAGCGCATTACTCCCCAGCTCATTCGCATTCTTCAACAACTTCTGCATTTCATCCTTCTCCGTGCCGTCGGGGAAGCCATCCACACAGGTTTGCTGATAAGACATGACTGCACTCAACCAGTTGTCAATATCAGGCCTTCTTGATGACATCGCCGCCATGTCCGACACCTGCACCGTAGAAATTGAGCTGTTCAATTCCTCCGTGGCGTCTGCCAGCAACAGCAGACAATCCTCAAGAGCAGCCTTTTTCAATGGATCATCGTACTTCAAATTCCCGACTTCTTTCACAGCTTTGTCGATCTCCTCGGACGTGACGGAGAACGAAGCTTTGAGGAGATCCTTGGGTTGTGGTGACGGGTTTTCCCCGACCGCTTTCGTTAGGCTGCTTTCGCATATCTTCTGGTAATCGGTGCCGGCACAGAGGTTCTTGACAGCCTTTCCTGATGTTTTGATTTCCTTTTTAGGGGCGTCGGCGGTGGCGGCAGCAGATTGGGCAGGGGTGGGGGTGGATTTCGGCGGTGCCGGGGCTGGTGTTGATTTCTTAGAGTTTTCCGTCTTGTTCTTCATGTAGAAGTAGATGCCGATGCCGGCGCCGACCAATAGGAGGATAACGACGACGACGGAGACGATGATGGTGATTCTCTTCTTGAAGTTTATCTGTTTCCGCAGCTGCACGCGCTCTTGAATTTGGTCGAAATCCTGGAACGCCATTGCATGCAGAACTATATATGATCACAGGTTTTTTTTTTTTTTTTTTTTTTTGAATTTTTAATTTTTTATCACTGCCTTGGCTGTCTCGATGGATTAAGCCAAGGCAGGATTTTGTATTGGTTGGTTTGGTTTTTGTAAAATAAGTAACGATGTGTGTATGTTTTTATTGGTTGTGTAGGAATGAAGTGGAATTGGAGTCTCATGATGGTTTGCAAGTGCCGTCTGGAGTAGAGACATTTCAGGGCCTCTCACTAATAACTTCGATTCTGTTAAATTTGTTTGATAATCTCACACTTATTTCCGCCAATTTTGTTCTCCTCCATATCGTCCTCGAAATGTGGAGGCTGGATTAGATTACATTTTTGGACATTAATATTCATGGCTTTTCTTCATGAAATTGTGCGTCAATGATTTGGTCAAAATCGCTAGATTCTACCTACGTGACTTTCCAAGTAATTAGTAATCCACCCACCAAATTTTGGCATGATATCGATTATCTCATGACTCATCTATACAATTGATGCATGAATGAGTTAAATGCAAGGGAACAAATAATATATATAACACCATTCTATAAACAATCAACTAGAAAATTCATCTCGTCGCCCCAAGTTAACATGCAAAATCGAATTCAAACCCCATCGTCATAAGGAAACGACGTTGAATCCAGCCACTCCTCACCCTCAATAAACTCCGACACCGTAAAATTCGACGCGTCGTAATAATCCATCACATGAAAACCGGGCCACGAAACCCGATTATGCGTACCCGCCCCAGGCCCGGAATTCTCATACTCCCCATAATACAACGTGTCCAAACCCTGATCCCCGTCCCAATTAGTCCACCCCTCCGGCTCAATGAAATCATCAATATACGACTCCATAACCACCGTCCTCGAGTAATTCTTCCACGGCCTTCCCAAGTAGCTCCGAACAGTATCGGAGTTATTGTACAAATCATCCATGGCTAGGATCGTGCAATTCTGCAAGGAAAAGCCGGTGTCCTCATCGGGGGTGTCGCGGGACTGGGCCGTGACGACCGTTAACTGCCCCGGCATCGGCAATCTGGAGACGATGTTGCTGCCCTGAAAGATGGCCGCCGCGTTCCCAAAGACGTAGTCGATGGTTCCGTAAATGTCGCACTCGCGGTAGAACTGTCGGAAGGAATGGGCATAAAGAGTGTCTTGGTAGCCGGTGACCGTGCAGCGGTAGACTGCGGCTAAGTCTGCACTAATGCGGAGGGCAACAGCCTGGTGCTTCTCTGGCCCTGCTGTGTTCTCGAACGTTATGTCACGGGCCAGGAATCCGTCTCCCGAGACAGCTGAAATGTTTGTATATTGCAATTATCCATAAGAATAAAATCACAATTAATTGTGTTGACTCTAGATAACATTCTTTGGGTCTAGTTTAAGAACAAACAAGCGTCTTAATAATAATTTTAACTACTTTGTTATTAGGTTTAATTACAATGAAATCTATCCTTCTAATTTATATTTTGTTAGTAGTCTCTCCATTGCATTAGGGCTCCATCATGATTGAGCCCTGTAATCTCAAAAATACTCTTTTCACAATTTTTGAAACAGGGAATTTCCGAAAAATCCCCAAATGGAGACTCAAATATTTATTTACTCCCCATTTTCAAAATTGTTCTTCTTCACTCCTCAGACGAAAATCAAAAGTTTCATTTACTCCCCATTTTTTGTAAACGTGGTATAAAAATTCAAGAATCACGTACTTAAATCCCCAAATATTGTATATTTTTCACAATATGATGTATATACTACATATTGCGAAAAATATACAATATTTGGGGATTTAAGTATGTGATTCTTAAATTTTTATACCACGTTTACAAAAAATGGGGAGTAAACGAAACTTTTGATTTTTAATTATTTGGGAAGTGAAGAGGAACTTTTGACAAAATGGGGAGTAAACAAAAAAAATTTCAACTCATGGGTACTATTCAAAAAAAAAAAAAACCTTTTTGAAATTACCAAAATACCCTTATATGAAATATTTGAAAAATATTACAAAAACATCTATGCTTATTACATACTCCAACAAAACGACTCTTTCAATTTCAAAAATTGCAAAAATAATTAAAAGTATTTTCGGAATCACAGTGCAAAATCATAGCGAAACCCTAACGGAATGGAAGGGGCTACTAACGGAACATAAATTAGAAGGACTACATTGTAATTTTCTAATAAAAATAAATTGTATTGTAATTAAGTCTAATAACAGGGTAATTAGATGTAAGTATCCCATGATTTTATTACTAATAGTAATGGTGGTATGTATAGGAGTAATATCCTAGTATTCTGATGCATTCGATACAGATATAGTGATACGAATACGATAATATGGACACGATATGAAATGGATATGACGACGGTATGAATTTTTTATTGAATTTTTTACGTGAAGTGTTCGGGCATATGTCCCAGTATTATTACGAATCGTGCTAGAAACATGCTTGGAACTGAATAAAATCCACTCATTATATTTCACATAATTAATATGGTGCCTTAATAGTTTGAGTTGGCAGTTGGTATATGGTAATCCCAACTGGTCTACCAACCGGAATATGATATTGTTACTGTTAATCATCGTGGTACGAAAATGCTCAACTAATTAATATTACTACTAATAATAAGATAACTTATTTCACACAATTCATGCGATTAATATTTGTCCTTTTCTTTATTATGAGTCAAATTGGATTACAGATAATATAATCACCTTCAATATTCCACCATATATTCTCCTGAGTTTTGCAAGGCCACAAAAATATATTCCAATCCAATATTATTATCAAGAGCTATCAAAATGTTAAACTTAATTAATATGCTAATCAGACAATATTTATGTAACTATCTCAGTTAAACTTTATTAATAATCCTAAGGGAATTTCCGCAGCCAACACCAATTAGTCACATTCCTAGCTAATTATTAAATAAAACCTTACAAATATTTAATTAGCATTTAAACCCCCATATATATATACCATAAAATGTGCAGTAAAACTCCATTTCTTTTTAAGAAACAAAAATCTTAAATGTAGAGATTGTATTTTAACCCCGGGTAGAGATTAATTTGACCAAACTAATATAACCAGAAATTAATTATTTTATTTGGCTGATCAGTTCGAATCCAATTTGAATTAAAATTTTCAACCCATTTAAAAAGAAGCGGATAATTCCTCAAAAATCCCCAAGTGTAAACTGAATTTCCTTTTCACTCCCCCATTTTGAAAAAGTTCCTGTTAACTCCCCAATTGAAAAACAAAATTTCTTTTCACTCCCCAAGGTTGTATAATAATTCAGGAATTGCGTACAATTTTTAGGGAATTGCGTATAAAAATCCCGGAATCTCGTATATACGAGATTCCGGGATTTTTATACGCAATTCCCTAAAAAATGTACGCAATTCCTAAAGACAATGTACGAACATGTACTATTTATGGGGACCTAAAAGGAATTTTGTTTTTCAATTGGGGATTGAATGAGAACTTTTTCAAAACTGGGAACCTAAAAGAAATTTTTTCAACTTTTTGGTACTATTCAAATATTTTCCCTTTAAGAAGTTACCCTGAGCCTGAGAACAATAGAAAACATAATGGAAGAAGTAAAATTACCGTTTTATCCTTAGCAGAACATTTTGAAAAATAAAAATAAAAGCCTTAAAATAATAGATCAGAAAATCCCACTAAAAATTTGCGAGCTAGATATTTTATAGATTTTTTAGTCCTGACTCCTGTTTGGGAAAATATAGATTTCCAATGCTAATTACGAATTTAATACTTTAATTTATCTTTAAAAATAAAACATTATCTTTTCTTTGTCCATAGAGTTATTTAGGGTAAATAGTAAAAAAAAAAATTTTAAATATTTACCTACTGTAGCAGATCTGAAAGTGGTCCAACCATCACCCACGCTTCTGTTCCCGCTTATCACAGTAACATCACTGCCATCCCCAATCAACACAATGTTGGGTTTATTGCTCGGAATCACCACGTTTTCTTCATAAACCCCTTCTCTGATGTATATAAACACTCTGTCCGCACTCTTATTCGGCGCAAAATTAATCGCTTCCGTAACCGTCGTGAAATTCCCGCTCCCATCCGCCGCCACCGTCAGCACCTCGCCCGAATCGTCATCGTCGCCGGAGCTCTCCAATATCCTCCGCGCTTTTCTCGACATCCACTGCGGAAACCCCAGCAGCCGCCTGTTACCGCCGCCGCCGCGCGCCGGCGAACTCGGCTTCGACAGCATTGAAAGCGAGTTGCTCACGTGCTTGTAAGTCTCAGCCATGGAATTAACCAGAGACGTTTTCGTAGGTCCGGAGGCCGAATCCAACCCCTCTAAGCACGTGATCTTGTTTGTAAGAGCGGCGCTGAGAAATGCTCTGGCGTCGGCGAGTTTTCTGGAATTGGGCGAGTTGCTGCTGAATCGGGACATGGATTTTCTGAGGGAGGAGAGTGTGATTTGGTGCAGTTCCTGGCAGTCCTGCAGGGTTCCCCTCTGTTTCTCGACGAGATTGGCATTGGAGAAGAGATTGGTGAGGTTTGCCCCTGCGGAGAGGGCGTTTTGCAGGGTTTGGCGAAGGAAGTTGAGAATGTTGGGGGAGATGTTGATGGAAATGGAGAGCTTAAGGGAGGTGAAACATGCGTCTGGGTAGGGGGTGGATTTGCAGACCGATTTGATTGCAGAAAGATGTGGTTGTAAGGAATTGGTTGAATTTGAAGCAGAGCTGAGAGCACAAGTTGTGGTGGAGAGGAAGAGAGAAGAGAGCAGCAGAAATGTTTTCAGAATGGGGATGCCCATTGCAACTTGCGGGACAGGGAATAATATCTCACGAATCCGGCTTAATTTGTTCTATTTATAAGTAATTACAACCTGTGGATTTTATTTATTTATTGAACAAGGAACAACAGCTACGGGTTAAACTTTAAAGTATAGTAAAAAATATATTTCACCGATAATTCTAACCTAAGCCTGATTCAGTTAAACTGATATAATAAGGGACGATTATTTTATTCTCCTGTGTTGTTAGTCGAAAATTTAGGAAAAGTGACAAATTAAATCACCCTTAATTAGAATTTTTCATATTTTACGGGTAAGAATGTGATAATTATTAAATTAGGATGATCATAGCTCCCAAGTCAAATTAGGTCGTTTGGTGGTAAAATTAAGAGTTACATTGATATGTGACCGACAAATACTTGGAAAACGGGTTGACTGAACCACTTATACAGTAGAATTTTTGGAGACTTGGATCATCATAGGCTCATAGCCCCAATTTGGGGTTAGAAAACCGGTTACTTACGTGACTTGTTAAAACCCGATCAATATTTCCTGTGAAAATTAAAATACCATTTCAGTCACAATATTATTAAATATATCTTAGTTAATTATATTTAAACTAAAATTTATGAATTTAAGTTTTGTTTTGTATACATTGATCCCGTTATAATCTAATATTAACTTATAATCGTTCAAGTCTTGGTAGACTTCAACTCCATTCGACTTAAATATGACAAAATGCACATTGAACTAACCAGAAAGCTGTCTTTTGATATAGATACTGTGGTAGCAGAGGCAGTAATTCAATGGAAATGGAAACAACAAACAAGAGAGGTAATGGAGAAAGATTTATGAACATAAAGTATGAACTTGTCATGTGTGCTCCTTTTGGTCTAATTCGCATTAAAATACAGATGGTGACTCTAACAGTGAGTTTGCTTAATGTGGTAGGCGCCCATATCTTCATAATGCATGCCAAATAAGAAAAAGATAGAAAATCCCAAAACTTGATGATAAATATAGCTAGGCAAGAGACAAAAACCATATTAATCTTGAAATAATATGAAATTTTGACGAATTCTAAGAATAATATTTCATAATTGACGTGCTCTAATACACCAATAATTCTAAAAAATGTTATTTTATCATATCGTGTCGTGTTGGATATTGTAGAGGATCATTATTATAAAAAATTTGTATCGTATTGGGAAATGTATATCATAGTTTGACATGTATATATGGATATTATTTTTTGGGGAACCGACCATGGGCCATGAGCTTCCGCATCACAATGTCTATAGATTGATTGGCAGCAATACTTGAAAAACCATATAAGTAAAGCGGTGCAATTAATAATGACAAGATTTAAATTATTTGTTTTCAAGATTCACGAGATGGATTCAGACATTCAGTGCACATAAATTTAAGCTTGGAAAATGACAATTTTGGAAAATACTTAGTAGATAAAGTAAACAATTAAATTAAACATGGTGCGGCATTGGGTTGCATGTGAAAATCAGTTGTTTTATTAGGTAAAAGTTGGGGAATTTTTCTTGCTAAACATATTTCTGCATATAAACTGCCAATCTTTTTAGTATTATTAAGTGTGCTAGAACCCAAAAAAAAAAAAAGTGTTCTGCTTTCTTATCACAAACGTCGGTCATCATTAGCAGTCTGAATAGAATTTCTTTTTGTCCTAATCGCTCCTATACAGTTTTAATATCCTAGATACTGAGTAGCAGTACTAATTATGTACATTTTTCCCATTTAATTTATTTTATTTTCGGAGTCATTAATTATATATTTGGATGAATGTTACATCAAATAATTCTCATTTCGAGTTTCAAATGTTTTTGGCCAAATTACACTGCGGCTGAGTTTAGGGGTAATTGTACTAGTTTTTCTGATATTATTACTTACACTGGGTTATTATTGTACTATTGTAATTTTTGTAGATATTTGTGAAGTAAAAATAAAATGTCGGGAGTCGGGATTTTTGTATTATTAACGTACCAAATAAAATAAAAACATACCAAATAAACTAATTTGTAATTACATTTAACCCTCTTCCATGTTTTTCAATCATGAAAACAAATATTTTTAAAAATATTCTGTGCAACATAAATGATAATATGGTTCGTGGGAATGCTGCGAAATCGACCTTTATAGAGTGGATCAGAGTGCCGATACAAAATGGCTGGAACGGTGTTTCGATCCCCGATGTTACTGCGGTGGAAATCCAACCGGAATGGAATTATTTATAAAGAATGGGATGGAACGGCCCGTCATCTGTACGTTTGCAAAAAGTATTGTCAAACTTTCTCTGCCAGCTTTGATGTTCTTGTTCCTGTTTTTACTCCAAACATTGCGCAGCTTTTACTTTTGTTTTCTGAGCTCTTGTATTTTGTTTTTTCACCCCTCGTTCAAAAGCTCAATAATTCTTGCCTCAATTATTCATTTTTATTTTCCTAAATTTCTTTTTTCACTCTATATATATTTCCTCTTCTTTAGTCACTACCATTTCCTCTATTTGTCTCATCCCCCCTCTCTCTCTCTCTCTCCTATGCAACAAGACTATTGCAAGATCATTTTCGTTCAAAATTTAGATTAGCTAGTTTTTTGTCAAGTATATTACAACCAAAGAGTACATGTATACCAATATGTAGATACGATATATGGACACAAATATGTAGTTATGAATACGAGACAGAATATTTTTTTTTTTTTTTTTTAATTTATCACTTTTGAGTATCACATATGGAATTCAACAAAAATGTTCAAACCATATGATAAAATAATATATTTAAAAATATCCGTACATTATATATAAATGATCCCGAACAAGGAGCGAAGAATGAAGTGTGTTGTGGTGATGTCCGAATTTTCACTTATAATAGTTCCTGGAATCCATAGGGTCAATAAATGTGTCATGGCCCCTCACCCGAACTCGAGGTAACTTATTACAGAGGCAACCAGTTCCCCGTCATCGGACGGGGCTTTCAGCTCCCCTAACCCACACTAGGGCCTTGACTTCGGTTCCAATTTCAGAGACGGGCCCTTTTGCGACTCAAAACAACCAGTACATTTTCTGGCTCGTACCGGTTCAAACGGGCTGGGGGCTACAATGACCAACCTGTCGATCTTGAATCGCGATTGGGCCTCCCAAGACCGGAGATAGAAAGGGACGAATTGAAGCGCGGAGAGATTTTTGACCAAGTCTACTTCATGCTGTGAAAGATAAATATTTACGTGATGGAAATACAATCAATGAATGAATGGCGACTGGAGAGTATTTAAACAAAAATGAGGAGGAAATAAATTCAAACCAAAAGATTGGAAGTACACATATGTCACGTTCAAAGCATGAATAATAACAAAGAAAAACGCGTGGAATCAAATCCTTTGCTTCTCTTTTTCCCCACTGAACTACTGAAGTCGATGTAAAAATCCTTGTCTTTTTACAAAATGACATTTTTCTTTTATTGACAGAAAAGATACGTTAACATACATACGAGGGCAAAACCAACAATATTTTGCATTAAAATGAAGATGATTTGAATTGGTCAAGTAGAGTATATATGAATGGACTGTGACTCTGTGAATTCTTAATATTAGTTAATTACTTGGATTCTTTCTAATGTGAAAACTAGGATAAGGTATATTTGGATTTCTTGTGGGTGATTCTATATATCTACACATAAATTTTTATTGGTTTTAAAAATTACACTTTCATTTTTATAGTTTATTAAAAGATTACAAGCACCTCCTTCGTTAAACTTGATTAGGGATTTAAATATAATCGGTAATGTGTGATGATTAAGGCCAATGGTGTTTTATTTAAAAGAAGAACGATATTAATAAATTAAGTACTATTGCAAAATTGGGGGATTGAAAATACAAAAACTTAAAGTTTGTACGAGAAAATTTTTATTTTATTAATAACTGTAAGAAGTTGTAATCTATTAATACGTTTTTTTTAATTAGTTGTAGCGTTTTTGTAGGTATGGGAACGTCACCGTTTTGTGTAGCTGTGCTAGTTAAGAGTTTGCTAATTTAGGGGCTTCTTTTCTGCGCTTGTCTTCCGCTTCTTTATAGAGCTATTCCTGTATATATAGAGATCCTCTGTAATCCTTTTTCTAGTGAGATAAATAATACAGTTTCCCATACCTAAATATTGTTTTTGGGGTTTTTGTTCATGGTATCAGAGCGACGTCAACATAAACCAAAAGGGCCAACACATCATCCCCAGAATTCTTAACAAATAGGCAATGATCATTCTCGGATTGAATAAAACCATAGGTAATCAATTTGGAGGTAAATTCAACATTCCACTCACGGGAGGCTTGCTTGAGCCCGTACAAAGACTTCACAAGTTTACAAACCTTACCAGCAGGAGCATTAGTGTAACCTTCCGGAGGCAACATATAGACGTCCTCATGCAAGAATCCATGTAAAAAGGCGTTATTGATATCCAATTGATGAATAGCCCATGAATTTGATGTTGCATAAGCAAGAAGAAGGCGAACAGTAACGAGCTTCGCCACTGGAGAGAAAGAATCAACATAGTCCACCCCTTCAATTTGATTATATCCTTTAGCCACTAAGCGCGCCTTATACCGTTCCACGGTGCCATCCGGGAGATATTTAATCTTATAAACCCAATTCGACCCAATAGGACGTTTTCCAGGCGGGAGATCATCAAATATCCAAGTGTTATTGTCCTCCAGTGCACGCAATTCAACCTCCATTGCCTTCACCCACTTTGGATCTGAACACGCTTGTTTATAACTTACAGGTTCCTGCACTTTTGATACATTGGCCAAAAATTCCATGTATTGTGAACTTGGGGTTTCTATGTAGTGATGGAGCAGGTAGGGCTCTCCTGTAGAAACCGTAGGACGAGTCCCACTAGGAGTTGATGGAGTAGCAAGAGTGACTGTAGAGACGTAATGATCGAGCCAAGCAGGTTGACGTTTGGACCGGGTACTATGCCGGATGATAGGAGGGGGATGAGATGAAGTATCAGAATGTGGTGGAGATGGAATATGTACAGAAGAAGTAGGAATAGGAGTGGGTTCAAGATTGAGGGCTGGAGAGGGATCAGGAAGTTCATGTACTAATGGAAGAGGAGTGGAATCATGAGAATTAGTGGTGTATGGAAAAGTATCTTCATGGAAAACAACATCACGTGAGATAATAATTTTGTGAGTGTCTAGATTATAGGTTTTGTATGCCTTGAATCCAGGAGAAAAACCCAAAAAAATGCATTTAAAAGCACGTTGGGCAAATTTATCTTTCTTGGGGAGTGTATTTGTCACATAGCACAAACACCCGAATGTCTTAATAGCGGAATAATCTGGTGGTTTCCCATGGAGCATTTCAAATGGGGTTTTCCAATCAAGTAGAGGAGTTGGTAAGCGGTTAAGAATATGAGTTGCCATTAATATAGATTCCCCCCAAAATTTAGTAGGTAATTTGGACTGAAATAACAAAGAACGGGCAATTTGTAGTATATGTTTGTGTTTACGCTCAACTCGCCCATTTTGTTGTGGGGTGTAAGGAGTGGAATGTTGATGAATGATGCCAAGAGAGGATAAAAGAGATTGGAATTCGGTGTTGGTAAATTCAGTTCCATTATCCGATCGAAGAATCTTCACAGAAGTGTTGAATTGGTTTTGAATGTGAGAGAGAAATTGTTTAGTGGTGGAATAAACATCAGTTTTATGTTGGAGAAGGAAAGTCCAAGTGGTGCGAGTGTAATCATCAAGTATTGTGAGAAAATAGTGGGCATTGGAAAGGGACGGTTGTGGATACGGACCCCAAACATCTATATGAATTAAGTTAAATGGTGTATGAGATTCAGAAGAACTAATGGGAAATGTTAAACGTTGTTGTTTAGCAAGAGGGCAAATATCACAAGGAGAAGAATCAGACACATTATTATTCAAGAAAGGTAAATGCTTGAGTACAGAGAGTGGGGCATGCCCAAGTCTATTGTGCCAAGTTTTAGCAGAATCAAAAGCTACAAAGGAATGTGAACTGTTACATTGTTGATCACTGAATGATAATGGCTCATGAGGATTACATTGTAGGAAAGAAGCTATGAAAGAAGGATCAAAATGGCTTGAATGAGTCACATACAATCTTCCTTGTACTCTTCCAACTCCTAGTGGTTGTCGTGTCCTAAGGTCCTGTAGAAGGCAAAAAGTAGGATAAAAGACAAATCTAATTAGAGATGCCTTTGCCAGTTTATTCACAGAAAGTAAATTATATTTAAAGGATGGTATCAGAGCGCCAGGCTTTTGTCTTTCTCATTGGAATGCTGCTGTCCACGTGCTTCGCTATCTCAAACACACCTCTTCTCAAGGGTTTTTCTTCCCTTCGACTTGCGACTTGCAGCTTTGTGCACATTATGATGCCGACTGGGCTGCATGCAGTGATACTCGCCGTTCTGTTACGGGTTTTTGCATCTTTCTTGGTTCATCGCTCATTTCTTGGAAATCCAAGAAACAAGCCACCGTTTCTCGGTCTACAGCAGAGGCCGAGTATCGTAGCATGGCCTCGACCGTCTGCGAATTGAAATGGATATCTTTTCTGCTCTCCGCTTCACTGTGATAATCAAGCTGCTCTACGTATTGCTTCAAATCCGGTTTTCCATGAGCGAACAAAGCACATTGACATCGATTGTCACCTTGTTCGCCATGAGCTGAAGAAAGGCTTCATCACTCCTCTCCATGTTACCTCTCTTGAACAGCTTGCAGATTTATTTACGAAATTGCTGGCACTTCCCCAATTTTCTGCATTGATGTCCAAGTTGAATCTGGTGCATTTTTCCCCACCTTCAACTTGAGGGCGGGCTGTAAGAAGTTGTAATTTATTAATACGTTTCTTTTAATTAGTTGTAGCGTTTTTGTAGGTATGGGAACGTCACCGTTTTGTGTAGTTGTGCTAGTTAAGAGTTTGCTAATTTAGGGGCTTCTTTTCTGCGCTTGTCTTCCCCTTCTTTATAGAGCTATTCCTGTATATATAGAGATCCTCTGTAATCCTTTTTCTAGTGAGATAAATAATACAGTTTCCCATACCTAAATATTGTTTTTGGGGTTTTTGTTCAATAACAATTAACAACACAGTATATATAAAATAGGGCAAAGAAATTGGGGGCCGCTATCCCTGCCAGTTATGGTACCTCCAACAGCGAACTCATATGAAACTATCAAGATTATCAAATTTTATTAAAATTGCAATAGAATCATCATCTAGCATCCAAAATTGTGCGACTCAAAGTGCTATCAAGATTACCACCTTATATTATATATATCTTAGAAATTGAAAGAAAATATATACCACATTTTGAGCTGGAAAATTACTAAAATTTGTGAGCATGTATAGAATTAATATCATCAATATATATACAGTTTGGAAAAAGAAAAATGACGATTCCATTAATTACAAAACCAACAATAAGAATTACATGTCCATTTAAATTATCCCTCAAAAACAAAATCCATCTCTACAATGTCATGCAGATTCTGATACTTCTCCTTAGCTCTCACACAAACGAAAATTTGAAAATATTAGATATAATTAAAAGAAAAAATCAAATCTTACTCAACCAAACCTGCTGTGTACTTCACCCCGGTAGAGGGCAACCACGAATTCCCTATAATAAACTGAGCCACAGTGAATTCATTCGCTTGAGCCGAATCATTAAGAACACGGTAACCGGGCCACTTAACACGGGCCCCCAGTCCGGCTCCCGGCCCGTAATTCATATACTCGGCGTAAAACAGAGTATCCAATGCGAAGTTGCCGTTCCATTCCAACCACCCCTCCGGCCTAATAGCATTGGTAATGTATGATTGCATGATAACGGTCCGGGAATACAGTTTCCAAGGCCTTCCAAGATACGTCGGAATGGAATCCAATGAAGCTAGAACGTCGGGCTCGGCTGAGATGTTGCAAAACTGTATCGAAAAGCCCGTATCTTCGAGGGCTTCCTTCCGGCCCTGAGCTGTGATGGTGTTCTTTTGGTTTGGAAGCCCTTTTCGGGCCAGAATCTCACAGGTTTGGAATACGACCTTTCCATCACCGAATATGAAATCTATTGTGCCAGTGATTTTGCATTCCCGGTAAAATTGGCGAAGGGAATGGGCATATAGTGTGTCTTGGTACCCCCTTATTGCACAACGGTACAACACGGATAGGTCGGAGTCGGACCGGAATGCTACGGCTTGATGCTTTTCCGGGCCGGCTGTGTTTTCGAACGTTATATCCCGGGCTATGAATCCTTTCCCTTTAGTAGCTATATCATAAGAGAACGAGTATTTTAATTTATACTTATCGTGCGATCATTAGAAATCTTAACAAAGCAACAAACTTCATAGCAAGCCTAATTTAAATACATGCTTAACTTTCGTATAATGTAAATAATAAGGTGAATTTCTAAATTTGGTGTCTTTTTTTTAGGGATATTGTACTTTTGGGTGTATTGCAACTTTTGGGTTTTTCGCTTTTTGAAAAAGGGGTTTCACTGTTATTTTTTAAGTGAATAGTAATTCTGTTTTTTTAAAAAACGGATTAAATTGTTTTTTTAAAAAAGTGAAATCACTATTCACTTAAAAAAATAACAGTTATTCCGCTTTTTCAAAAAATAAAAAATCCAAAGTTACAATACGCCTAAAAAATACACCAAAAATATAATATCCTTTAAAAAGGACACCAAAATTAGAAAAAAAAAACCTAAATAATGTTACTAACAAATGATATCCTCGGAAATCACCAGTTCTGAGGCTGACAACTAAAAAAGTAAAAAGTGGACATGACTTGAATATGAAACAAAATAAAAAACAAGAAACATGGAGCCCATTAGGATTTAGGAGATGCATGTGAGTAGAGCACTCAAAAGCTATCTTCATGCAATAATTCTGTGTTTCTTTTTGCAATCTTGGGAATATTGAAATGGATAGAATCATGCTCAAAAAAAAAAAAAAAAAAAAAAAGGATAGAATCATGACCCTAAGATCAAGAATTATAGGTATTATACATGTTATATTTATAACACGTAAAAGGTTCGTATGCACCTAATAACGGCCAACATGTCACGAGCCATGCTTATAGGGACACTAAAAACATACTATGGTGGGATGCACATAAACATGTTCCAATATCTTATCTCAAACATTAAATGGGATCCAAGATTTATGTACGTAAAGCAAGAATGTCACAACTTCATGCAATTAAATTTACCCAATCCTAAAGAGATTCTTCTTTAATGCAAATGGTACTTTATGATTTTAATATTACAACAACTATGTAAGTAGTATGAGGATGTTTTGACTTCTTATATGATCTGATGTTAAATTTTCTTTTTTGATGTAAAATCTTATCTTATGAAAAATCGCAAAACTACTAATACATCTAGATTTTTACACGAAAAACAAATTTTCTAGTGTCTCATCGTAATTTTTTACACTCAGAAATATCTTTTTCGCAAATGTCCTAACGGTGAGGGTAGTAGTTGGTGAAATCGGACATTTAACTTAGGTGTAATTTAAATAACTTGAAAGATGAATATATTCTTACCGAATGTTGCAGAGCGGTAAGTGGTCCAGCCATCAATGAAGTTGCGATTACCGGAAATAACTGTAACATCCATGCCATCTCCAATCATCATTATGTTCTGTTTCTTCTTCCCGATCTCCACATATTCCCTGTACACACCTTTCTTTATGTAAATCACATATCTTTTGCTGCTGTACTCCGGCGCAGCCCGAATAGCCTCCTCGATGCTAGTGAAATTCCCCGTGCCATCGGCTGCAACCACCACGTCTGCAGCCACGCCGGTGGCGGCTTGGAGTAGTTTCCGGTCGTGGGGTTTCAACCAATCCGGAAATTCATCGCTGCCGCTTAAGAGTTTTCTGCCACCGGAACGGGCGGGGGAGCCTCCTTTGGAGGGGGTGATGGAATTTGGTTTTACCATGGAAAGAAGATTGTGGACTAATGAGGTGATTTTGTCTAGGCTGCCGGAAACCAAAGCCTTGGCAATACTGTTTACGCCATCAAAGCCGTCTTTGCAAGTTTCTTGGTTGATGAGTGCAGCACTAAGCCATGCTTTCATGTCTGCAGTCGCATCCCCAGTGCCATTACCTTTCCCTGTATCAATTAATCCAAGTTTTCATTACTTCATCAATTTTACATTTACAAATTCATGCATATGTTAAAAGTTGGTGGGGGCGGCTACCCCCTTATGTTTTCGACCGTGAATTCTCGTCTTAATTTCAAATACTGGGTTTTTTTTGTAATTTATAAAGCATTCTTTGTCAAAGAATGACATTAATTACAATTCTACTCTGTTGGCTTCAGCCCATTTTGCTCATTCAACTTTCTCCATTTTCCAATTAAAGATATGAGACACTTGATCAATAATTACTGCTAAACTTACGTAAGTTTGAACTTCAATAAATTGAGAAAAAAGAAAAGAAAAAAATACCATTAGGATTCTGAGAAGCAGAGAGGGTCCAGCTCAGCTGGTCGATAGAAGAGTCCAAGAGATCAAGGCAATCGGCAACGGCATTACCCAGCCGGAAATTGCCCAGGCCACCGGAGAATTTGGAGACGGTGGTGATGACATGCCCGATGACGCCCATGGTAGTCCTCACCACCGCCGCAAACTCCGAGGCCGGAACCCTCAGACATTCGGCCTCGCGGAACTCGCAATTCCCGCCATTAATGAAGCAGAAAAGTATGAGGAGAAGCAGAAATTTCAGGTGATTATTAGAAGCCGCCATCTGATTTTGGATAGAAACAGGGAAATGGCATATACGTTGCAGGATTAATTGAGCTTTGGCCGGAGAAAATCTGAAGTAGGAAGGCAAACTAAATGAAGTGGAGAACAGAATCTTACAAAGGGAGTAAATTGCATGAAGGTAATAAATAGGGGTGAGGCAATTAGGAGGCAGGTAAGAGCATTAATTAACTAATTAATCAACAATCAACTTCTACATACTGCTTTGCTCACTGTTCGGGTCGGATATATATAGAAATCTCAATACACATAAGAGCTATTCTCTTTCAATAATCATATTTTATTAGTATATTTTTGTAAGTTAGGGAGAATTACTACATGTATTTTGACCTAATTACAACGTAATCCATCATTATCGAGAAATTATATTTTAGTCCCTAACTTTGAGAACCATTTGTGATCCCTTGGGTTCTATTATATATGTCATTCCAAAAATACCCCTAATTTGTTGTTAAAGTTATATTTTGTAGGGATCGTTTTGTTATTTTTATAAACTTTAGGGATGATTTTGTTATTTTGGTCATATATTCAATGTAACACTCATAAAACCATCAGGAGCATAAGTATACTTTTATAAATTCCGTTAAGAACCTCAGACCAAATAAGATTTATAGGGACTAAAATGTAATTTCTCGATAATAATTAACTGCATTATAATTAGATCTAAATGCAGGATAGTTAGATGTAATTCTCCCTTTAAGTTATGCTCAGTAGATTTGAAAATAATGTTCTTGTCCAATAATAACTATCTTTCATTCAAGTTCCAACAAATATAAAGTTATGAGCAGGTAAAGTCTATGAAAAAAATTGAAAATATCATTCATCCGACTAGCAGAATATGGAATAACACGGGAAAAATGTTGGAAAGATTTTACGTGCAAATTTATGGTAGTGTATGTATAATTTTGTTTTAATGTTTTAATAAAGGCATATCTATGTATCCTAAGTTTGTATAGAGTTCACAATAGAAGTTTATTTGAGTACAGGAATTAGCATATTAGTTGACTAGAAATTAAATGAGATCAAGCATACAAGTAATTTTGTGGTATTACTATTACACATACTCACTAAAGAATTTGTATTATTAATTATAGTCAATTGTAGAATTTTCCAACCTAATATTAAATGGAAAATCAGGATCAAAGAGACAAAGACATTAGGAGTTGCATCACATAAAAGTAAATTCCGTGCACAAAACTCCACACGTATTCAGGATATTGCTGCCACCTGCAAATTAAATGTCAAATATTTTGGCGGTGAAGAGAGAGGGGTAGAGTCTCTCCCATAGAGATTTGTATTCCAATCGGTTATGTACGAATACGAATATAATACAATATAAATATATTAATTTAAATTTTTTTAAAAATTTTATTATGAGGAGTGTTTTGTTGAACACGATATTAATTATAAATATTTAATCACAATAGGACACCAAAAAAAATATATTTTTAAAAATAATAATTTATAAGAAATTGCAATAGAGTAGAATCTGAAACCGCGCGCATATTGGGAGTGAGTGCGTATGCATGCCTTTACCCAAATCTGTTTTTTTCTTTTGCTCCTTTACAGCTACCTCTTTCCTATTTCCTTCATCTTTAAGCACTCTAATATTTAATTATCATATTTATTATAATCTCTTTTCTTCTCCTTTTTCTTTTTTGGGGTTCAATTAAATGGAAAATGTTGGTAGGAAAATTGATTTTCGATTCATAGGGTACTTTGGCTAAACTTATTTCAAAGAATTTCATAAATTCTTGCATCGTATAATAAGATGTTTGATTTTGTTTTTAAATTAAGATAATAAAGTGCTTGGATAATAGAAAATTTATGAACTTATAAAAGATCTGCAATAATATATTTTAATTAGTATTTTTTGAGTAATGAAATATGTTAAGATATTAAAAGCATAAGTTGGTGCTATCCAACTTAATTATTTTGAATAAGTTTATGGCTCCTAACATTTTATTTTAAGAGCTAATTATAACAATAAAAATTTATCATCGTATGCCTTAAAATGTTTTATAAACTTTTAAACAGCTTATAAGTTGTTTTAATAAGGTTCGCTAAGCACCCTATCATGAATTCTTGCAAATTCTTATGCTTTTAAATTTTAATGAAGTCGAATAAAAGTTAAAGTTTTTTTTTTCTTTTCTACAATAAAAGTTAAAGTTGCAATAAAAATAGTAAAATTTAGAAGGAAAAAAGTTTAAAGGGAAAGGGAAAACAAAACAATTGAGTGTTAAAAAATTATGTTGAAAAAATACTTAAAATAAATTTTAGTTATTTATAAAAATAGTTTGCGAATTAGAATAAGTCGTCAAAAGCTATTCTAAATTGTTACGTTTCTAAATACTAGATAACTTATGTCTAAAATTTGAAGTCATGCTTAGTCATTACCATTGATGTATCATTTAATTCTTACCGACACAAAACTAGAATATTTTTTCATGATAAATTTCGCTTTACCTTCCCATATAACAATTTTTCACATGGAAAAAGTATTTAATTATGTCACTTTATAGATATTTGACCAATATTTGAAACTTTATTTCAATATCTATTTTTATCAAAAAAGACAAAATATATTAAAATTTTCTATGATTTTTCTTCTCCGTGACTTCACTTTATGGCGCTGAATTACCGGTAAGCCTTGATTGAACCGGACCTTTTGGACTGTGGTACAGATATCGGTGTCTCAAAATATACCAATAAATCTTTTTTTTTAATTTATTACTTTTTCTTTTTTCTTTTTTGGCAATTTTGTGATAAATTTACAATGTAGTTGACGATTTAAAAATGCAAACAATAAACTCCTCTGTTACTATTCTCAGCGATACCACATGTTAAGTAGGGAGATTCATTTCTCTGATATATATATATTTTTTTTATCTAATTGTAGGTATGAAACAGTACAAGGAGATACATGAATGACGGCTATAACGCATAAAAATTGGAAGCTTTTCGTGTTTTTAATTTTTTTGTATAGTGTTTTGGCTTGAAAGATATCTTTTTTTCATGTACAGTATATAGTTATGTACGTATGTTATAATTGTATTTTAGTTATATTTATAATTTCTTTGTATATTTAAATGAAATATTGTATTTGGATTTTGAATTATAGTGGAATATAAAGTTTATTAATAATGTCAACTCCATATTCGTTGGTGACTTATGCGATTCATAAATGAATTTTGTGGTTCATTGTGTAAGATGCAGTAAAATTTTAAAACATGTAAATGCATTTCAAAGTGTAGTTTGAATTTTCTGTTGCTACACTTCAAAACGTAGATAAGTATAATTTATGTTACTACAGTTAAAACTATAGTATGGACTCTTACTATACCAATCGTTGTTACACTTAAAAAAACTGTAGCAAGAAATCTACTCTCCCTACACTTCAAAGCGTATGGATACTGGATAGCGTATTTTTTTCTGTAGTGGTCTATTGGATAATATTCAATGGATGCTCCAAAACATTTATATGTAAATTTATTTATTTATTGATTATTTCCTTTTTTTAAGCAAAACACACGTAATAATATCTACCTATGTGGATTCTATCTGATCACCCAGAATTAATGCTTAAAATAAAACCAAACACATCACATGGCCATAGTAGCTTGGCAGCCAATTAATTTAGTAGTTCTAACATATAATTACTAGGTTATTACTTATTAGTAGGCAAATGTAGCATGGCATTGAGGGTAATTCTAATTTGAGTTTGGGTCGACCAAATCAATATAATGAGGGAGTGATATTTGATATTGATCGTGTGGATGATGGAAAATTTAGAAAGAGTGACCAATTTGGTTGGTTAGGATCTGGCCAAGTCGAGTTTGGGTTGAAATTTTTTTAGGATCGACATAAGTGAAGAGCATAAATATATAATTCTAAATATATTTTTTAAATATTGTTTTTTTTTTTTTTTGGTCTGGTTTTAAATATTGTTTTGTTATAGCATAACATGTTGAAACATCATGTGAGAATTTATATTAGTGTATACGCATCATATCATTTAATATTTGTGTATATATTATATCGTCTTTGTTTCGAAATTATAGGGGATTGCAATACCATATATAATTCAAGCATTAACTAAATAAAAGTTGAAAATGAAAATGATTTGATAAGAAAAGGGGGAGGGATAAGGCGAAACATTTATAGTCGCATTCCAAAGTAAACAATATACAAATTACCCCAAAAATGGTTAAAGAAAAAGGGCCCATATAACGCGTTTCAACGCCTTCGCTTTTTCATGGACCAACACCATGTATTGGCCGTAAGCGTGTTTCTAATTACCAATATTCTTCTTTCTTTTGCTTTCCTTTTTTCTTAGTTCCATATTCCTCCTTTTAGTTTTAGGCCAAACACTTTTGCTCCAATTATTGTTGCATCTTTTTTATGCCATCCCCATAATTTCAGCAATTTAATATATTTACTTTAATATATTGAATAATATCATTTTCACTTAAATATGAAATATTATGTTTATAGAGAAATTCAAATTCCGTAATTTATATATCTTAATCTGCATGGGCCGCACGGCTTTGGGGTAGGTAAATTTCATTACGTATAACATGCACATGGTGCACTTTTCCCACAATATCCTTTTGTATTGTGTTTAATTTTATTTTTATTTTACTTTTGTCAATTAATGGTATCTATTCTTTTTCTTTTTTTTTTTTTTTTTTTGACAATATTAATGGTATCTATTCTTTTTGTTAGGTAAATTGGATGAAGTGTTGTCCCCTGGTGAAGACAATGACGGGGCCGCCCCCTAAATTTTGTTTTTTTTTAAATTTTTGTATGTATATATTTGATATATTTATGTTTTTGTCCTTTAAATTTTTGATATTTTAATTTTTTGTCCTCTAATGAAAAATTTTGTCCTTTATTTTTTATATTTTAAATTTTCAACCCCCCAGACATTAAATCCTGGCTACCTTAGGGTGAAGATTTGGGAGCCTCGCTGGACATGTATTCAAAATTGGAATTCCAGCGAGTTATATTACATTACAAGTCCATTTTGAAGTTGTAAATGGGCTTGTCAGTTATTGAAAGCCCATGACCTACCAAAGTACACAATTTTGTATGACATGTTAAACTGCCAACAGGCCCATTTATACTAAAGTAAAGCTTTTCTTATAGTTTAATTAGCAGGTAGATTAGGTGGCATAATGACAGTATCCTAGTGGTGTATTATCCTTTTTAAGTTACATATTTATCATTAATCTGCTGCAGCAACAGTGTCATTGAGCTGTCTTCCTTTGGTTTGAAGTGGGAAAGAGCAGCAGCACACCAATTCCTGAAACAATTATCATGCTCTAACCTCAAAGCAAGGCTATTGCAACCATTTGGTGGCAACCAGAAACCAAGTCCACAGCCACAAGAGGAGATACCAATACCATGCCTGCTATTCCTGAAGCAATAGATTCCTCATTCAGTTCTTTGATTTGATCAGCAACAAGCATACCAGAAGGAAGTTGCTTTTCTAACCAAAACTTACACCATTATTGATGTTCTTGATCCACCTTGAGCTACATTCTGTTTCTAAAAGTATCAATATCTTTTGTTAATTTTATCACTATGAAGCTATGGTGAACAACATTGTACCATTATGGTAAGAGTTGGAACTTTTTACCAAATTGGAAGATTCCTGATGTGTATAACCGACCCTTCGAAACAGTTTCCAGATTTTCAAGAATCCTTCACTTGTTTAATATATCTGGTTTGAAAGACATAAAAGGAACAAGATTATTATATCTTAAAGATCAAACAATAAAGTTCATACTAAACCTCAATAGGTAGAGGACAAGAGAGAGATCTCTACATCAGTTTTCCTTCTGTGCTTCTCTTTCTAATTGTTTCCCTATTTCTCTAAGCAAGTCCAATTTCCCAGTTTTTATCCAATGACACAGCTTCTCAATGTTCGTTATCCTTTTCTCCAATCCTAATATTAACTCATCTGTGCTGCTTTTCACTGAACTTGGATTAACTTCAGTATTTGGACCACGTTCTTGCAACTGATTGTTGCTAAATCTTCCACTGCTAGAAACTTCAGCTCCTGTTTCCTTAATTCCAGCACCGGATACGTGTTCTTTCACAGAACTATGCTTTCGAGCAAAGCCAGGAGGAGGAGAGTCACTGCCATCATTCGCTGATATACTATTCCCCTTCAGACACTTGGAACTGCCCCCTTTGGATGAGACAAACTCAGCACGATCATTAGCAGTTGAAGACAAAGGTTTTCCAGATAAGTTGTTATGTTTTCGGGCAAAACCAGGAGGAGGAGAGTCACTGCCATCATTCGCTGATATACTTTTCCCCTTCAGACAATTGGGAGTGCCCCCTTCGGATAAGACAACCTCAGCACGATCATTAGCAGTTGAAGACAAAGGTTTTCCAGATAAGTTGTTATGCTTTCGAGCAAAACCAGGAGGAGGAGAGACACTGCGATTATTCGTTGATATATTTTTCCTGTTCAGACACTTCGAACTGCCCTTTTCGGAAGAGACAACCTCGGACCTGCTACGTCTAACTTGACTTGGATCGACACCGGTATTCCAACTACATTCAGCTCCGATACGGTTTTCCTCCCGACCATGTTCTGCACGTTGGTTCGTTAGTCCCGTTTCCTTAATCCTGACACCCGGCTCGGATTCTTTCACTGGAGAAAAACCAGGAGATGGAGAAACACGAGCAATGTGATCCCACCTCTTCCTTAGTTTTGAACTCTTACAGCTCCTCTTTTCAGAAGAGCCCTGTCTAATTTCAGGCATTTGTTGAGGAACATTCTGGCCAAGGTTGAGTTTTTTCCACCATTTCAGGTACCTAGCGGTGACACGAGGCTCAGAAAGGCGAGGCGGTATGTACAGCCTAGTGTCTGTAACGGGCCGGGAATAGTCACTCCAAGAAACCTCGGGATTAGAATCGACACGTTCGACATGGCCCGGGATATCTTGATCCAAGCCGAACTGCATGGCCACACGGTGGGGCAGATACTGCTCTCTGCATTTTGATTCAATGCCAATAAGCTCACTCGGTCTCAAGCATCTTACAAGCTTCTGTAAATCATCATCCGAATCAGGCCTTATCAAGGCCCGGTATTCCTTATCCTGGTAAATAACTCCATGGAAGTTGCTCAAGGGCTTTAGATAAGGCCGCCATTGAAAATCCTCTGCTGCAGAGTTTATTTCATGCATCACATCCACAACACCCGAGTTCTTCAATTCGTGCCAACGGGCCAACCTCGGTTTGTCATGTCCGATGGGTTTAGGAAAAGGCCTGAGGGATGGAAACCTCTCCCAAATCCAGGCCTGAACAAGTGCCAATGGAGCTGAAACTGAAATTTCAGCGACACTTTTTTGGGATTCTTTCTTTGGTGCTTCTCTTGCTGAAGCAATGGCAACTTTCAACAGCGTTAAGCTCTTGTAAATGGAAGCAAGAACGGCAGGTGCAAGCGCGATGCGAGTCCCTTCAGCCAGACGAACGGCGATGGGCAACACGATTTGGCTCACTACATCGCGCGAGATGGGAAAGACAAACCTGAAAATTAACCAATGTTAAAGTAATTATCAGTACTTCATATATGTTATTTAATGATATTACATTTCAACCCAATGATGTCTGTTATTCAGCTAAATGAAACGAAAGCAAAACCTGGAAAGCCAATAAGCAAGGAAAGCTTCATGTTCGATCTCACTCTCACTGTCCATGAATATGTCCATCCATGTTCCTTGGAGAGCTTTCTTAGACTTGCTCTTGTTAATTTCTGATCTCGCGTCCTGTAGTTTCTTCAGGACTTCATCGATTTCTCCATTTACAGGCTGTTTAGAAACAAATTCGCCCAAAACAGAGTAACCACCCAGAACCATCACATCCTCCAACGTAATCGTCGCTTCTCCCCACGTAAACACGAATGAGTTTGTATCGGGACACCACTTCCTGAAAAACCCAAAAATCAAATCGTTGTTTCGTTGAATCTCATACGTTGAACTCACGATTGCATCGGAAATCCCAGCTTCTTCCCACGTCGAGTGGTGTAAAGACTTCATCCGATCAACCCACATTTTCCATTTCTCTAGGCTCCGGAATGCAAATTTCCATCCCAGAAAATTTACATTGAAAGGTAAATCTTTGTATTTCATTTCAGAGCCAGGGTCGGAGCTCGAAAATTCCGGCGGCACAGCGGCGGCGGATGCGGCTGAGGGTGTGAGAATATGAACTGTTCTGAAACACTCGTCGCCACCTGTTGGAGACACCGTCAACTCACTTCGCTCTTCCATTACCGCCATTGATGGAGATTGAACTCCTGAGAAGACAGAAGGTCAGATTTTGCGTTTCTCTGGGGAGTTGTGACTTTTAGACTCTTCAGCTTCTCCGAATTTAAAGAAATTTACCTCACTTCGTAGTTCGTACAAATAGTTTTCAGTTTACACTTTACACCCTAAAAGTAAGTAATTATAACAATGCCTCCCAATAATTTTTTTAAAATGAACATTTCCCGATCGTCTATTTCTTTATGATTTTTAAGCTATTACTTAAGTATTTCTCTTTGTATTTTATATCCGCTTCTTTTGAGTTTTAATTTCTTTTTTCAACCTTTTTTACTTTCAAATTTGTATGTCCGTATCTTGTATTGTTTTTTGAGAAATTTGTATATATGTATCTTGTACTGTTTTCTAAGAAATTTGTATATTTGTATCTTGTATGTGTTTGTCTCATAGACAGCTGTGAGATTTTGTCATGTACTGTTTTCTGAGAAATTGTTTTCTTAGAAATTTGTACATTTGTATCATGTCATGTACATTTATCTATTTTCTAAAAATTTGGTACATTTTTGTATCTTGTATATAGTTGTGCGTACTTGTTTCATAAACAGTTGAAATATATTTGTATCTTGTACGTATTTGTCTCATAGACAGCTGTGAAATTTTGAACTATGATCAAACTAATATATATCTTTCTTCTTAATTAATAGCTTATATAAAGTAAAATCCTAATTGTTGAATTTTTAGAAAGATCTCAATAAACAACTTTAAAAATATAAGACAATAACTAATTTATATTATTAGGATTATCTTAAAATATAAACTTACTAAGAAAATTATAAAAGGAAAATAAAATCACTATAAATATACACCAAAGTAGTTGATAGTATAATAAGGGTTCTAATCACAAGTAAATCCCGAATTACAGGTTGGTCTTGAAATTTGATAATTATAATAAGGGTTAATCTTGGTCTTAGAATTTGTTTGATTTTATTGCCTAATTCATGTTGGTCTTAGAATTTGATAATTATAATAAGGGTTAATCACGATCCCCAATTGCACGTTGGTCTTAGAATTTGTCTGATTTTTATTGCCTGATCCCTTTTAATTTCTTCGTCTTCGTCTGTAGGGTAGAAATTTGTACGCCTCTATTCTTTTTCGACGTCTATAACTCTAAAGCTGTTCTGGTAAAAATTTATAAATCTGTATCCGTAAAACGATTCTCTCGTATAAATTTGTATATCCCTAGAGTTGTTTTTGTGAGATTTTTAGTTACTATATATCTTTATTCTTATTTAGTAGTTTAGATAAAGTAAAATTCTAATAGTTAAATTATCGCAATAAAAAATATAAGATGAAGACTAATTTACACTATTAAAATTCTTGTAAAACGTAAATTTATTAAGAAAATACAATTATTATAAATGTAAACGATGACATGAATCCCACAAAATCAAAATAAATCAAGCAACATGCATGCATATGATTTTAAGAAGACATGATTTAAAAAAAATAAAAAATTAAATAAACATTAAAACCTCACGTTAATAATAATTAAAATAAAACTAAATTTTCTTTTCAAAAGAAAAACAAAACTAATTTTTTAATTGGTAATGGGCCAACAAAAAATATTGATAAAAATTATGTGGTAAAACAATTATTGATAAGATTTGCGGGAAATTCCCGAAAAATCCCTATATGGGAACTCAAATTTCTCTTTACTCCCCATTTTCAAAAAAGTATATCTGAACTCCCCAGATGAAAATCAAAGTTCCTCTTTACTCCCTGTTTTTTTGAAAAGTTGTATAAAAATTCAAGAATCGCGTACTCGAACCCCGAAACCACGTACTTAAATGCCCAAATTATGTATTTGCCCGGCCCTCACAGCCCGGCCCGGAACGAGCGACCTCATCACGAGCGGGGAAGGGATGGGGCCGTCAAGAAAGAGCGCCCTCAAGAGCGCAGGAGGTCGCCACCACCCCCTCGTCGATTCGAGCGCATTCCGCTCACTAGGCCTAATTCAGAAGTCTACAATCTCTCCGATAAGAAGCTCTTCAAAAGGCCCATCAAAATGAGAGAAACAGACTCACTCAGGCGCTCGAACAAATACTGCGCCTTCCACAAGCAGAGAGGGCACGACACGGACGAGTGCCGCCAGTTGGAGGCTGAAATCCAAAGGCTCGTTGCAGGGGGCCATCTGAAAGAATTTGTCCGGGTGCTCGAGCGCTACGATGAACAATGCAACGAGCGCTCTGGAAGGAGAAGAAGGAGTCCTTCCCGGTCAAAGAGCCCAAGGGGCAGGGGACCCCCTGAAAGCAGCAACCGTCGAGGCCATAAAGGCAAAGCCCCTGAGCAAGAAAACGAGCCCTTCGCAGTCATAAATATGATTGCAGGAGGCTCATCAGGAGGGGATTCAAACGCCTCCCGACGGAGGTACGTTCGGAGCTACAACCAACGCCCATCAGTGCCCAAGCCTATCTACGCCATCCAGAGATCAAGCGCTCAAAGATCAAGAGAAAATGATGTAATAGGCTTTGATGATAGGGATCTAGAACATATTGTAACGCCCCATGGGGAGGGTGTAACCTCAGATTGCCCCATGGTGGTTAGTTTAGATGTTCATAACCATGTTGTAAAAAGGGTATTGGTAGATAGTGGAAGCTCCGTTAATGTTTTGCCTTACTCTACATTCTTGAAAATGAAGGTTGATCTCCCGCTCGAGCCTCTCAAAACAGCCCTCATTGGCTTTGGAGGCTCAGAAGTGGTCCCACGAGGGCAAATACGTCTGGCTACATCATTCGGCCGAGCCCCTCAACGTAAAACACTCTTGGTGACGTACGCGGTGGTGGAGATTGGCATCCCTTACAACATCATAATTGGGCGCCCAGCCCTCGTGGATTTCAAAGCCATCATCTCCACTTACCACCAGAAGATTAAATTCCCTACTTCCGAGGGTGTGGGAGAAGTGCTGTGCAATGTGCGAGAGGCTTGGGAATGTTACATGCTGTCCCTCAGAAAGCCAAAAGCGGAGAAAACCTTCCAGATTGGTTCCACCAAGAAGTCAGTAGATTTCCCCAACTTGGATGAGGATAGCCCAGCACGGAAAAGGGCAAAATTGAATAAGAAGAAGAATAAAAAGAAGAGGGGAGACAACGGGGAGAATCCCCTCGAAAATGTTCCCCCAGGGGCCGTTGGTGGATCATCCTCAGAGGGAGACGAGCCGGTAGAGAATGAACCAGCATCTGGCGATCGTTTGACAGGAAAGAAGAGGGCGCTCGAACTTCCTCGCCCTGAGGTAAGGATCGAGCCCTCGGAAAAGTTCCTTACCATTGAGCTGGAGCCTGGAAACAAAGATAAGACTACACAGATAGGCTCGAATCTCTCAGGGCCTTCTCAGATCATGATGATTGATTTTCTAAGGGAGAATAAGGATGTATTTGCGTGGAAAGCCTCTGATCTCACAGGAATTGACCCGAGCGTCATTGTCCATAGGCTTAATGTAGATCCCTCTTTCAAGCCCATCAAGCAGAAAAAACGGGATGTACATGGCTTTCGGAAAAAAGTCATTGAAGAGGAAGTTAATAAACTCTTGGAGGCTCAATATATCGAGCCCATCTTGTACCCGGAGTGGTTGTGCAACGTCGTCTTGGTGCCCAAGAGCGCAAATAAATGGCGCATGTGCAATGATTTCACTGATCTCAACAAGGCTTGCCCTAAAGATCCTTACCCGCTGCCCCGGATTGATCAATTGGTGGATTCGACCGCCGGCTGCGAGCTCATGAGCATGATGGACGCTTTCCAGGGGTATTACCAGATCTTTATGGCTCCAGAAGATCGCCCCAAGACATCGTTTGTTGTCCATCTGGGGGTGTATTGCTTCCTAGTCATGCCCTTTGGACTTAAGAACGCCGGAGCTACCTATCAACGGCTCGTCAACAAGATGTTTGAAAGTGAAATTGGGAGGTCCATGGAGGTCTATGTGGACGATATGATTGTCAAAAGCGAGCGCCAGGACTCCCACTTGGAAGATCTTAAGCGCACCTTTTCAATCCTGCGACAATATGGAATGAAGCTGAACCCCTCGAAGTGCACCTTTGGAGTACAAGGGGGAAAGTTCTTGGGATACATGGTCAGTCAAAGGGGAATTGAGGCCAATCCGGAGAAGATCAAGGCCATCTTGGAAATTCCTTCCCCTCGAAATTTGCGGGAAGTGCAGGTCCTAGTAGGCAAAATCATCTCATTAAACAGGTTTATTTCGCGCTCGGCGGACAGGAACCTTCCCTTCTTCAAAATTTTGAGGAACGCACGTAACTTTGCTTGGACAGAGGAATGTGAAAAGGCGCTACAGGATATGAAAGCTTATTTATCGAGCGCGCCACTGCTGACCAAGCCCGTCGAAGGCGAGAGGTTGTTCATGTATCTTTCCGTTTCTCCTGAAGCCACGAGCGCGGTTCTAATCGCTGTGCGGGACCGGAAACACTTGCCCGTTTATTATCTAAGCAAAACATTGCAAGGAGCTGAGAAGAAATATTTGGAGATTGAGAAATTTGCGTTCGCTCTTATTAACGCCTCAAGAAGGCTAAGGCCTTACTTTCAAGCGCACTCCATAACAGTTCTCACCGACCAACCCTTGAAGCAAGTGTTGTCCAAGCCGGACGTATCTGGCAGATTAATCAAGGGGGCCATCGAATTGAGCCAATTTGACCTATGCTTCGAGCCCAGGACCGCGATACAGGCTCAGGTTGTGGCGGATCTGTTGGTTGAACGTTTTGGCTTCGAGCCCACCATTGCAGAGAATGAGGGGTTATGGGTACTGCACACAGATGGTTCCTCAACCTCTCAGGGGGGAGGAATAGGAGTGGCCCTCAGAAACCCCGATGGGATTGAACTGGACTTTGCAATCAAGCTGGACTTCCAAGTCACTAATAATGAAGCAGAGTATGAAGCCCTCGTGCAAGGGTTGAACATTGCTTTTCAGAATGGAGCCTCCAGAATCACTGCCTATGTAGATTCACAATTAATAGCGAGCCAGATTGAAGGAACTTATGAGGCTCGAGAAACCACCATGATACAGTACTTAAATAAAGCCAGAGAAATCATTGGGAAGTTCAAGGAATTTCATTTACTTCAGGTGCCGCGAGGAGAAAACGAGCGTGCGGACGCTCTGTCAAAGTTTGCTTCAGCTTTAGAAGGCACTTCCAAACGTTCTGTTACGTTCCTTAGAACTGAGGAACCTTTGATCAAGGAAAGGGTCGCCACCGAGATGATCGGCATGATTGATCCAAATGAGCCCTGTTGGCTTGACGACATCATCATTTTCCTGAGGGATGGAATCGCTCCAACTGACAAGGTGGAAGCCAGGAAAGTCAGGAATAAGGCCCCTCGTTTCGCTCTGGATCCCGAGGGGAGATTGTTCAAAAAATCATTTCAAGGACCCCCGATGAGATGCCTAAGGCCCTCACAAGCGAAGGAGACGCTCGAGCTCATACACAATGGAAGTTGCGGGAATCATTCCGGAGGGCGTATCTTAGCGAAGAAGATTCTGAGAAGTGGGTTTTATTGGCCTACAGTTCTCCAAGATGCCATTGAATTTTCAAGGAAGTGCCCCAAATGCCAGTTTCATTCAAATATCCCCCAATTGCCAGCCGCACAGATGATCCCAATAGACGTCTCTTGGCCTTTTGACCAGTGGGGAATAGACATTGTGGGCCCCTTGCCCATGGCTGCGGGACAAAGGAAGTTTGTCATTTTAGCCGTCGATTACTTCACCAAGTGGGCCGAGGCTGAAGCCGTTGCAAAAATCACTTTCAAGGTTGTAAGGGACTTTATTTGGAAGAACATCATTTGCAGGTACGGAATACCGAGGGTGCTCATATCTGACAATGGATCCCAGTTCATAGCAGCTGACACACGAGAGTGGTGTTCTGAGTTGGGGATAGAACAGCGATTTACCTCTGTAGGACATCCACAATCTAATGGACAAGCAGAAGTTACCAATAGGATCATCTTGCAACATCTGAAAACCATGCTTGAGAGCAAGAAAAGTGAATGGGCTGAGGAGTTGCAAGGAGCGCTTTGGGCTTATCGCACCACCCCACGAGCGGCCACTGGAGAAACTCCTTACGCGCTCGTGTATGGATCAGAAGCAATGATACCGGCGGAGATAGTGAATGAATCCGCTCGTGTCGGCTATTTCAAGCCTCAGCTCAACGATGGCAACAGGAGTTTGGAGTTAGACTTACTGGATGAAAGGAGAGACCGAGCGTGGGCTAAGATCCACCACTATAAAGCCTCTGTGGCCCAGCAGTACAACAAGCGTGTGAGGGAAAGAACTTTCCAGTTGGGAGATTTGGTCTTGAAGAAAGTGGAAGTATCCAGGCACGTGGGCAAGTTGGACCCCAATTGGGAAGGCCCATTCAAGGTCATACAACTCAGAGCTAACAACACTTACACCCTGGAGACACTTCAAGGTGAGCGCTTGCCTCGCCCTTGGAATGCATGTAACCTCCGGCGGTTTTATGTTTAAAAGCTCTTTGCAAACTCTGATGTAACAACCCTCTCTGACGGGTTCTATGTACTTCCAATCACAAGTAAAAGGTAACATAATCCTTTTAATTTCATTAACCTTCCTGTTTCTTTGGTTGCTTGAATGGATAAGTCCCACGTCCCTCGTCTTCGCGAGCGTGGTTGGCGACCCATTCCAATATGAATGCTGTTATCTCTTATGGGTTACGCTGGCCAGCAATCTACTCCGCATGGGGGGACGCCCTCATAAGGATAGACTGGTTACGCTCAAAACCAATTAGGCAAGATGGAAGGGGATCACGAAGAAAATCCTAGTAGGCCTTGGCTGTTTCTTACAACGCCTTGCGCTCGAAAACGGGATCTCCTACAAGAACGCATCCTAGTAGGCCTTGGCTGTTTCTTATAACGCCTTGCGCTCGAAAACGGGATCTCCTACAAGAACGCATCCTAGTAGGCCTTGGTTGTTTCTTAAAACGCCTTGCGCTCGAAAACGGGATATACCACAAAAAAAAAAGTCCTAGTAGGCCTTGGTCGTTTCTTAAA
This sequence comes from Lantana camara, assembly GCA_037501455.1. NCBI lineage: Eukaryota > Viridiplantae > Streptophyta > Magnoliopsida > Lamiales > Verbenaceae > Lantana > Lantana camara. The sequence goes on along the minus strand of CM074863.1, from coordinate 17,939,005 downwards.
ACGCCTTGCGCTCGAAAATGGGATTTCCTGCAGAACCAAGAAAACGACAAGAGCCAAAGCGCTCGAACGATGGTCTCAGAATCAAAAAGGAATTGCACAAGTCTTGAACGAGGGCAACCACTCAGTAAGACCCTCGCGAATACTCAAGACCTAGCAAAGTCCCCCAAGGGCGGGAAGAACGTTACAAGTCTTGAACGAGGGCAACCACTCAGTAAGACCCTCGCACGCACTAAAGGCTTGGCCAAACTCTCCCCAAGGTAAAAGTTTATACAAGTCTTGAGCGTAGGGGCAATCTCACAGTAAGACCCTCACGATCGCTCAAGACTTAGGCAAACTTTCAAGATAAATTTTCAAAAGGAAAAGTTTATGCAAATCTTGAGCGTAGGGGCAATCTCACAGTAAGACCCTCACGACCGCTCAAGACTTAGACAAATTTTCAAAAGGAAAAGTTTATGCAAATCTTGAGCGTAGGGGCAATCTCACAGTAAGACCCTCACGACCGCTCAAGACTTAAACAAATTTCAAGATAAATTTACAAAGGCAGAAATTTATACAAGTCTTGAGTGGGGGGGGCAATCTCACAATAAGACCCTCACGATCGCTCAAGACTTAGACAAATTTTCATTGCATCAAAGGAATAAAGCATTCACAGGAGTATACTACACAGTCTTATTATATGATTCATAAAGGAAATGAAGAACAAAGGCATGGAAAACGGAATCTTTATTCATTGAAAAAGGGAATTATTACAAAGCAAAAGGGCTCAAAGGCCCATGAAATTCTATTACAAGAAATAGCAGAAAATCTGAAAAATACAGAGAACTAATGGAGGAAAAGCTTCAAGCGGCTGGGGCTATATCTTCATCAACAATCACCAAAATGTTTTGAGCCACGGGGCCTTGGACTGGGCCCTCAGGCTCTTGCTGTTGAGCTTGGGGATTGTTGGGCTCATCTGCGCCGGCACCAGGAGCGTTGGCATTTTCAGCGGCTTGAACTGGGGCTTCTTCTATGATGGGCGCTTGAGGCTCGTCTTCGGGATCATCAGATGGACCCGCACCCCTTTCCCTGTGGGCATCGGTGTACTCATCCTGGATCAGTTTCACCAGGAAGTCATACTCCATTTCCGCTATGCTGTCCGCGGGGTCGTTTGGATCCTCATCTGCCTCCTCACAGCGCTCATTAAACATGAGCCCCGTACCTTCAGCACCCTTCATCGCCGGATCTGTCAGACCTTTGTGGATGCCCTGATCCACTGCCAGGTTGAAGGCATTTTGAGCCTCGTCCAAGCAGTGTAACGAGGCCGCGAAGTTGAAAGCTTTGGAATGACAGAACTTGATCAACGCCTCCTTGGTCGCACGCTCTAAGCTCCGAGGCCACTCGCTAACAGTATCATTAAACTTGCGCTCGGCCTCCAGAGCCCTTGTTCTCCAGCTCTCCCTCTCTGCCTCAGCCTTCTGGCGCCGCTCGTTGGCCTGTGCCAGTTCGTTGCCCAAACGGATTCGAGCGCCATCAACCGCTACAAAATCCTCCTTAAGCTTCCCCAATTCCTCCTCCGTTGTTTCGAACAAGCCCTTGAGGGACTCGTACTTGGCGATTTCCGCATCTAGCTCCGATTGGATATGAGCCGGATCATTCGAGCGGGCCATCTTCTTGTACTTGGCCTTCCGGTCGGCGTAGATGGAGGCTCGCATTTGTACATTCCGGAGCCGGGGAAGAACTTGCTGCGTAAACGAGGGGAAAAGTGTTAGCCAGGAAAATGGTGATTTACAGAAAAGAAGGATGCAAAGAATGAAGACTTACGGAAATGAGGGCGTGGGCTGCATCGAACGTCACTTTCTCTACAGACTCACTGTAGAGATGCCTGTGGTCTGCCGAGAATTGAGCCCGGCTGAACAAATCCTGGGTAAGACTAAGGGCGACCGAGCCCGGCCTCAGCAAAACCGGCCCGCCGTCGGGGGCGCCAGTAAAGTCTCTGTCCCCTCGACGGGGGAACTCCCACATGTGTTCTTCCTCTGAAGAGGAAGTGTCCCCCTCGCCCCTTGGGCCCTCGACAACTTGCTTCCCTTTGCCCTTGATTGCGGCAGAATCGGGCATTCTCTTCCTCTTGCGGGAAGGTCTATTTGCGCTCGAGCTCGGAGGAGCCTCAGTAATCGCCAGAGTGGTTACTGGCCTCGTTGGTTCTGCAGAAATGGGGGGTTGAACATCATCTGCTCTCTCTGATCGCCCCCTGGTCTCCCTCGGGACCAATCTACGTTCCCCTCGGCCACGAGGGGGCTGTACCTCAGGGTTGGCGCTTGAACTCGCGCCGCCACGAGCGTCCCCGCGGTTGTTACGGTTACGGGGTCGCTGTTGTTCACGCTGCTGATCCCCTTGAGGGGCTTGATTCCTCTGAGCATTGGCGAAACGAGCCGCTTGTCTAATTCCACCGGCCATTTTTAAGATAGCGGCTCCTGCAAAAATGAAAGTACGAGGGTTATAAATCCTTGGACAAGAATTGTTAAGTGCAAATTACAAGTACAAGGAAAGCAGTTAGTATTCATTCCTATCTAAAGTTAGTGCCCTAAGAATCTAACCATCTCTCTCTATGTCACGAGCCGGAGGGTTGTCAAGGAAATAGGGATTGTCAGTGAGGCCACACAGGAACATGAGCTCCTCGTCATCTATCCAATCCTTTGCTTGAATAAGATGGCCCTCGTCCCTCAGAGTGGCTGCCAGGTTTTTGGCCCAATCTTTGGGGAGTATGGGTTGCAGCCGGCTTTTGGCAAACGAGCTCCAATGGGTGACCACCCCAAAGCCTTCTTCTGTTGGGGCCTTAACGAAAATAAATTTCTCCTTCCAGTTGGGGCCATAAGTGCTCGAGGGCGAGTTAATCAACTTCATGTGGGCCTTCGCTTGGACGTAGTAGAAGCCGGCCTCGGGGGATGAGCGGGAGGAACTGACCACCTGGAAAAGGGCGTTGAAGTTCCGCGAGTAGGGCTCGTAGCCCGTGATTCTCATCAGGATTATGAAGCAGGTCAGGAGGGCCAAGCCGTTGGGCACTATTTGGGATGGACACAAGCCCAGGTCATTCAGCAAGTGGGCCATTGAGACCGAGATAGGGAACCTCAAGCCCCCTGATCTCACGGTGTCCACATATACTGCCATTTCTCCGGGGGGTGGATTATTGGCGCGCTCGTGGTTTTCTGGAATTCTCCACGAGTAGCGCTCGTCCCAGTAAATGGGGGCCATCATCGTCTTTACATCTCCCACGGTGGCAGTGCTGGGAGTTTCATCAGGCGTGCGCTCGGTAGCCTGATAGCCTGAGCCCTCCCCCTCGTTGGGTCCTTTGGATTTTTGGGCTTTCTTACTTTTGCCCTTGTCACGGGCCCTTTCTGAAGGCCCAGTTACGGCTTCCGCCACTGGAAGCGGGTTTGCAACCGCCACGGTCACTCTATGGCGGTGGGGATGTGTGGCACTTTGAGTTATGGGGAGGGTGACTCCTTGTCTAGTGACTCCTTGTCTTTCTGCCTCCATCACCAGATCCATCTCCTCAAAGAGAGGATCCGTTCCTCCTGGATTTCTATCCTCCGCGACCATTACTGCCGCCCCCAACTCCTCATCTCTGGGGGAATCCGGGGAGGAAGAACTCTCCGTGGCCATCTCTTGGATTTCACGGGCAAACTCTTCAACGTGTTGGTCGGCCATGGCAGAAACGGAGGTTTTGGAAGTTTTTCTTGGAAGGAGATTAGGGTTCAGAAAGGCGAGAATCTGAGAAGGTTATGAAATCCTAAAGTCCGAAGTCTACGGTTAGCAAAGTTAGCAAGTTACAGTGGAGATTTACCTTGAAAGTTTTGGAGAGAACTGGAGAAAGGTTGAAGACGCTGGAGATGTGAGAGAATTTTTCTTGCAAAGGGTGCTTGAAAGTTCTGAATGCGTAAAGAGTGTGGAGATTTCAGAATCCCGTATTTATAGGGATGGAAGTTGGTACCGTTTTCGGCAATAAATTCAAAATGGCAATCATTTCCCGCCTAGGAAACCGCCCACTTTATGGAACCGGCACATGCTTCCCAATGCTCACGCGCCCCACGCGCACCCGCATTTAATGCTCTGACGTTTCAAGGGCTTCAGGATAGTACCAACATTTAATGCGGAGGATTTGCAATCGGTCAGTTGAAAAGACCGCATTGATGGCACCATCAGAGGAAAAATTGCTCAACACGCCAAGCTTTACACGAGCGCTATGAACAAGAGATAGAGCGTGTCAAAATTCTACAGTCCTTATCAATAAGGACTACAGAATTGGGGGGCAAAATGATGGGGTCAAAATACGATCGTCCCACATTAAGACACGTGGCATCACCGAGATGATGACATCTGTCTCCCCAAGGCTGCACCATTAATTCACGAGCGCTGAACCCAACGAGCGCAGATCTTCTTCAGGAGTTTAGCCCAACGAGCGCTATCACTCCCACGAGCGTCCTACACACTAAACGATGGGGACGCCCACGTGCCAAGGGAGCCCTCTTCGAGCGTCACACTCCCTCAGAGTGGCCCCTCCTTTGGCTCGTCACTTAAGCTGGAGCCTTCATCCCCCCCCCAACGGATATCTTGGCCTCCAATACTCTAGGTTGTCACGAGCGCGCTGTCAAGCCCTCGTTACCAACCACCCACATGGCTCTCTGACACAACGTACATGCCCGCGCACCTGCCACTGTTGCTAGCACTAACTTTTGGGCCGCTTTTGCAGAAGATTCCTCCTAGGTTTCTCTCTCACAGCGCCACGTGTTAGGGCAACATTCGGCCAGGACCACTTGAGGCAAATGACCAAAGGGCCCTTGACCCTCAACTATAAATAACCCAAGTCATCTTCTACACTGTAAGCATTCTTTAAGCTTTCTTCATCACTGCAACTGTGACTGAACTTACCTCTCTTCATACACTGAACTGACTTGAGCGTCGGAGAGCCAAACTGGGTATCACCCCCAGTTCCCCCAGCTTGGCCATCTGACTTTTCTTGTGCTTGTCCCAACAGGTTGAACTCACTTTCTCATTTCCGGCGAAGCTCCGGTGGTTTCCTCCACAAATATAAATTGTAAAGTGATCGGATTCGGACCCATCACATATATAAATAAAAAATTATTATTATATAGATATATTAAAATTATAGCATAGGATATATAGTATCATATTAGTAATTAAAAAAATAAAAATATAAGTGAAAAGTAATAAATATTATATAAAAAAATTAAAGTAAGGAGAGGAAAAAAAGTTAAAAAATGGTTGCCCGATTGAAGTTGTGAAATAAATAAATAATGCAAAATATAAAATAGGATGAAAAAGATTAATAAATAAATAAATAAGAAAATATTTTTAGATTTTGAGATATCAAATTTTTTAGTTTCTTGTCATAGTATAGTAGAGATTATGACATGTATTAGAAATAAATAAATAAAAATAAAATAGTGATGCGTACTTCGGAATTGGGAAGCCCAAGATCCTTCTCTGATAATAGATTACTTTAGAGAATATGGATCCGTTGTGGGCTGTGACCCAATGATAATCAAGCCCACTAAAGGAGATGAATTATTTACTAAAAGGCCATTATTTAATAAGTTATATTTTTTCGTACGTTCGAAATAAAATAATTATAATATATATTAAAACCCAAAGTTTTAAGAAATAAATACGTTTTTATTTATCTTCACCCTTCCATTTTTATTTTCTTACATTTATCAATTAGTATTATTACCCTTTAATTCTTTTTTTTTTTGGTCAGCATTACCCTTAAATTCTGCAGCAGCCCAAAATCCCCAATTAAACCTTCTCCAAAGTGATTGTAATATGTAACTTTTATCAAAAAAGTTATTATAGGAAAATCAATTAAAATTCTGATTCAGATTTTCGGACATCTTTACTTTGTTGGTATAAATGAAATGAGATAAAAGATAATCGGATTAGTAATGAAACATAGCAATTTATGATGTGTGGATACAATATAATACAAACTCAATGATATGATTTTATTTTGCAATAATTTAAGACATGACACATAACACGATTATATTACATACAAATAAATATATTATATATTAATTAACTTACGTAGAATAAAATTAATAATTTACATAAAATTAATATAATGCCTGGTTCAGTAAATTTATACAATTCTATTTTTCTTAAAAAACTATAATTCTAAAACTTTAGAAAAAAAAAAATGTTTCTTGTGTACTTTCGGCATTGAGACCATACCACTGGCGTGTCAACAATATTTTCTGGGCTTCTGGCTGTGTTGGGTTATTTTTTTAAAAGGCAAATTATTGAACAATAAGGTAACAATGTTATCCTAAACCCCTAATTTGAAATCTAACTATTTTACATCCCCAATACATTACATATTTTTTCAAAACCCATTAAATCGCGTAAAATTATCAAATTATCCCTGCTAAAATTGAATAATCACAATCCATACCAACCATCAAACTCCCTGCTTCATCGGCGGGAATTTCACATTCTTCACCATCTCCCACCACCGCTGAACGCCGCACACCACCGCCGACAAGTGTAGAAGAAGTAATTGGAAAGTCAACGGCTGACACACCCACGTTAGTTGAGAAACCCCTACAAGCTACCAACCACTCCCCCACGACGCACACTCGGGTTTAGCTCGTCGCTTGAAATGGTAAGGTCTGAGAGGAAGGTACGTCGCACCCAACCTGTCGAAGTTAGTTTTCTTCCATAAATGGTCAGAAATTCAAAATTTTGCCATCCTATTCCAGTTTCTACTTGGTCATTGATGATTTTAACTCAACAAGTAAGGTTTCAGTAGTTTGTTAAATAATGAATATTGAATCGATTTTTATTCGATAGATGGTTCGCTCAATGTCGACGACGCCTTTGATGATTGTTCCTTCCCCTGCTGAAACAAGCAGGGGGAAGAGAAAAAGATCAGAGGTAAACATCCATGAGGTTGATGAGGGCCTGCTTTCGAAGAAGCGAGTGTTTTCGATTTTGCATCAGTGCGTGTTCGAAAGATTCAGTGAGTTTATCTCTAAAATCCGTGACCAAATGTCTCCTGGTCAACTCGATGCAGTTAAGAAATCGTCGTTTGGTTATTTTCTGGAAGCGTCTGTTCAAAATGTGAGCATTAACAGAGTTGGGTTCTTGCTTGAGCTACAACTGCAGCACCAATACATTTAAATTTGGAAGTCAAGAAGTTTTATTTTGTGAGAAGGAATTCAGCATTGTTATTGGTATGCGGCATTCCGATCATCCTGTCGTGGTATTGGGCAAGAGTAAATCCAATACCTTGATCAAGCATTTTTGCAATAAGGAAAACAATGTCTCCCGAACTAACATTGAGAGTAAACTGCACAAATTCGTCGGAAGGACTGATGACGATGGCATTGACGATTTTGTACGGATGTACATTTTATACGTTTTTAATTGTTTGTTGTTCCCGTGTAGCAGTGTACGTGTGCCTACTGCGTTTATTTGGTATGTTGATGATTTGTCCAGGATTGGACAATATGCGTAGGGCACGGCGGCTCATATGTTTTTTATCCAAGGTATCAAGAAACATGTTGTGGATAAATATGATTTCTCGATAGGTGTACTATGGGTTTGTTGGTAAGTTGTTGGCTTGGTTTTGTAGATTGTGTCATTTATACCTATATATACACGTACTTAAGTTATTGTTTATGTCAGGCATGGTTTCATGAAAGAATTTAGAAGTTTGGCATCTCGAGAAGGTTGGCATCATTCCCTTGGTTGTTCAAATGAAAGGGGAGTGCACTGCCTAATACGAAAGAGAATGCAAAGAAGGCACTGGAAAGTATTTACCGATCAGATGTAAGTCCGTAATCTTTCAAATTTAAACAAATATGCATATTTTATTCAACTGATTTGTAACAAAGTCTGTTGATTTAAATATACGCAAATTGTTCTCTTACGAGAGGCTAGCAAAATGGAGAGAAGTCTGTCCAGAGCAGAGGAAGAAGTTTTTGTTGACGAAGGGGTTTGTGCGGAAGAGACACCTGAATGTGTCTATCAATGAGTTCAAACGGTTTGTGTGAAAGAGGCACCTGAATGTGTCGATGTAGGAGTTCAAGTTGATTTGATTGAGGATGGGGAAGGTGATCAGGATGGCGAAGGTGATAGTGATTCCGGATGAGATGAGGTTAGATCGAATCAGAAAAATGATGTCAGGGAGCATGTGGGAGAAAGAGTGAGAAAATATTCCATACAATATTTAATATTACAATCTCTTTTGTTTATGCGTGTGTTTTTGATTTGTCATTGGATACTTATGTATTAGGTTGTGTTTGCTGGAGCTCACGTGGACAGTAAGCCTAAGGAGGCCCCAGGCTGTGAGGTGGTCACTGAGGAGCAACGGACTAGGGCATTTAACTTGATTATGAGCTACACGGAGGCGCAAAAGTAAGTGTTTTTACAAAATTCAATGAGTTTAGTTGACAGAAGCGTGTTGATTGTTTTATTATAATCTTTTGCAGCCATGATGTTGTGTATACAAGTGAGTCGAGTTTTGTCTTTGTGTACGATCTACGAGATCTAATTTTGGGGAAAGAGACTAATGACAACGTTATTCTGTCCTATTACGACCTGCTAACAAGTCCTGGTTACCTTGTGCCCAAATTCCACGATGTACATTTTGTCAACCCTCATGTGTCAGCTGAGTTTGTGACGAAATTGAAGGACAGCGCCATAGGAAAGACAAAGAAGAAGACTGTCCCTTATATTGTCCCATCTGCAATCAACGAGTTCATGACGCACCGGGTGAAAAGTGACTACGGCATGACCCTGAACGATGTGTTTCAACCGTTATGTTCTCATGTCGTTATGTTATTTCCCTCTATAATGACAAATTCTCACTGGCATATGTTGGTGTATGAGACCGAGCACAAACGTTTCAGTCACTACAACTCAATGCATACAGAAGAAGTTGCCACCAATGTCGCAGTATACTCAGATTTCCTCTGGAAGTTGTGTATTAAGAACAATGTTGTCAGGATTTCCAAAGAGAGGGAATTGGTGCGGACACTAATGAGAATTCAGGATAAGGGGGGCAGTGATTGTGGCATATTAATGTGTCTGTATAATGAGATGCTTGTTCGAGAGACTGACGAGTTCAAGGCATATGCCGAGACGTGCAGCATCGCCGAATACCGCTTTAAGTTAGCGAATGTTTTTATAGGAAAACAATCTGGTTCATCTGTATAATTGAAACTATAATTGGATTGGTATTTATTTTTTGATATCTTTTACCAATTTTAGTGTCCAAAAAATACGTAATTGGATGGGTGCTATGTCCAGTGAAAGGGAAATAATGCGTAATTAGATGGGTGCTTGTCCAGTGAAACTGTAATAATGCGTAACTGTAATAAATCTTGAGTATCATTATTGTAATGTTGTGGATAATCAATAAATCAATAAAGTATCCACAACATATAATGGTACTTTATTGATTTATCCACAACATTATCCATTACAATAATGATACTCAAGGTTTATTGATTATCCATTACATGTTGTGGGTACTTTATTGATTTATTGATTATCCACAACATTATAATAATGATACTAAAGATTTATTGATTATCCACAACATTATAATAATGATACTCAAGATTTATTGATTACTATCCATTACATGTTGTGGGTACTTTATTGATTTATTGATTATCCACAACATTACAATAATGATACTCAAGATTTATTGATTATCCATTACATGTTGTGGGTACTTTATTGATTATCCACAACATTACAATAATGATACTCAAAGTACCCATCCAATTACGCATTATTACAATTTCACTGGACAAAACACCTATCCAATTACGCATTATTACCCTTTCACTGGACAAAGCACCCATTCAATTAAACATTATTACCATTTCACTGGACAAAGCACACCCATTCAATTACGTATTATTTCCCTTTCACTGGACAAAACACCCATTCAATTACGCATTATTACCGTTTCACTGAACAAAACACCCATCCAATTATGCATTATTACAGTTTCACTGGAAAAAACACCCATTCAATTACGCATTATTATAGTTTAACTGGACATAGCACCCATCCAATTACGCATTATTTAAAGAACAGTCATTTACACCATAGAATAAAAAATACAAAGACAAAATAGACCTCTTCCAAAGACAGAGCATCCTGCCAGGTCCATCAGCAACCCAAACTGTCATGCATCCACCGAAATCTCAGCCAATCTTCAATTTCTATGCGAAAATAAATCATATAAACGTGATTAGAATCCTGAATTCAACAACATACCTAACAACATACAAACAGTCAATTTGACACAGGTCCCCTGCATGTTCCCTTGTTATGCCCAGGCCTTTTACCTGATGAGCATATTGTAACAGTTTTGACGACCTGCGATGGGAACCTAGTCCTCTTCGGTCGACCAGGCTGGGGCCTCACATCGGGAGGCCTGATCTGAACCTCGACATTTGAGTCCATTTCAGCATTTGGTACAGGGAAAATAATGTTCTCATATACTTTTTTATACGTTTCAATTGAATAGGCATCATCACAAAAATCGTATACCGACCACCTTTTCTTGTCAATGCACGCACAAGCATGCTTGCAGGGGAGCTTTAAGACCTGCCAGTAATTACAAGAACATTCCCGCTTGCCAAGGTCAACTGTGTGTCGGAATTCCCCTTCATTCACTTCAAATGTCACTGAGTTGGCTCGCACAACATCCAAGCTCCTCCCTACTTCAAATTCAGTCTTGACCATCACCTCTATATCCATACAAAGGTGCGTTTGCCATTCATGACTTTGCTCCCCTCTATTGCACATCCTTCACCCAACTGTTCCAACACTCTGCAATGTTGTTGTTGATAATACCAAATCGATTACTGGTAAATAATGAATTGACCCAACTTTCAGGAGAGGAGTTATTTATGAAATCTACGGCTAAATGCATTGCTTTAAGGATTTTGTTGATGTGCAGGGAGTACTCGGCCCTAGTAGGAGCATATGCTGCTGCATTGGATACATTGGTCCAATGTTTTTTGTTCAGTTTGGGATAATGCTTCCTAAGAACATGCGATAATGACAACCAGCAGCCACTTTATTATCAAGAAAAGGAGCAAACATATCAACTCATCACACTAATTAGTAAACAAATACCTGAGTTCTGAAGTTATCCACCAAATGTCCGAGGCAGAAGGCATGTTGGGAGCTTGGAAATACCCGTGGCACATGTGTAACAAGTCCCAGGTGCCTGTCGGAGAAGAATGTGTACTGTTTAAAATCACAAAGCACAGGCTGACTTTCAAGAGCATGTCTCAACTTTTGGCAAAACCATTCCCAATTCTCATCATTCTCTGAGTCAACGACAGCGTATGCTATTGTAAACAACTGATTATTCCCATCCTTTGTTGTCGCACAAAGCAAATGACCTTTGAATTTGCTCTTGATATGAGTGCCATCAAGGAAAACTATTTTCCCACATCCTCTAAGAAATCCTACCAAACAAGCATTCAAAACCATAAACAAGCGGTTAAACCTGTTATCCGGTTGTTTTGTCTACAAATCACAGATGCTGCCGGGATTCGATCATTTCACAGCATCTACATACCAATGGAGTCGGTTATAGGACCCAACATCAGAACCGTGGATTTCATGCGATGTTATCTCCTTCCCCATCCACGTAGTATGGTATGGAATTTCCACATTGTGCTCCTTCTGGATATAAGAAACTATATCTTTCGGTCTGTATTTAGGATTTTCCTGGATATGAGCCTTCATTACACTCGCATCCCAATTTGAATCAGCATTGGGGTGTGACCTTTTATTCGTAACAGTTTCCAAACCACAAACATGGTCAAGATTTAACTTTCTTATGGCAAACTCACCATCTCTCCTACAGTAAGAGGCATATAACCTCCAGTTGCAGTTCTGATTCGTGCTAATAGCTATAATCTTATCAGTATCATTCTTCAAATATTTAAACTTTCGATTCACAGCAATATGATAATTTTTTAAATGAACCTTGCAGTCATTAGCACCATTAAAGGTTTGGCCACCGCGACGGATGCAACAACTCCTGGATTTATTGTTATTGGTTGAGTGAATGACTAGGGCTTGACTTGTCGATGTCATTCCCTGGTCATCCCTTTTCAAATAAAACACATACCGAACAAATGACGCATCACAGACATATAACAACCACAAGAAAAAAAAAACAGAGCAAATTAAAATATAGGGACTTACCTTCTCTGAGATGAACTTGAAGGGGGTTGAATTGCTCTCAATTTTGCAATGTGTTGTTTTGCTAGACCATGCACTGCCACCATACTCTCAACATCTTTATCTTTCTTCAAACTAATCCATGATTCATCTTCCATATGGGCAACCTTGTACTGCACCACATATGCATCACAATCGAAATCAGGCCAATGGGTCTCAATCTTCGAAAATACTTTTGCAAGCGTATCGCTCTCCCGAAGTTGAAAGACATGATTTTCGCCTTCACAAAATACAATACACCATATCGAACCAGTCACCAAACAGCCGGAATCCATATTCACAGAGTGGGTTTTCTAGATTTCGTATCAAACAAGTGGTGTCCTCTTCGGTTATTGAATAAAAAAAGCAACATGAACAATTGGGGGTGCTATGATAATAGGATTATGGCTGAGACGGCGGTGATGGTGGCGGCGGTGGACTCAGAATCGCCGGAAGAAGAAGAGGGAATTTAGTTTCAAGGTGATGAATCCGAATCGTGCGTGTACCAATTTTAGAGTAAAACTTGAGGGCAAAGCAGTCTTTTTAGGTGTTTGGGGGGTTTACAAAAAATATGTGTTCTATTGATGATCACAAATAAAGAATTTTCAAATTAGGGAGTTTAGGATAACTTTTGAGGATATTTGGTCCTCTTTAATAAAACCCCCTTTTTTTAATTATTGAATATCTTCTATCTTGTCAGTATTGTGTTGGAGTCATATTTTTATCTAATATGTATTGACACTCCACGCAAAAATGAGCATGTTTGTATATTTTATATGGTAGTGGTCCTAGTGGATTATTCATCCACGTGGAATGAATAATTCATCATTTATCCAAAAAAATAAAATAAAATTGGACTTATAAAATATTAATAAACCAAAGTTTAAATTGGATTGTTAACTTCATCATATAATTCTACTTCGTAAACATGCTGGGGTGTCAGGGTTTAATAGTTTTATGATCAATTCTCTTATTTGAGGTTATGGACAATTAAAATGGTTTAAACTTTAGAAATAAATATTTATAACATTTTAAATTATTAGTATTTTCTTATTTTATGATTTAAATTAATAATGTTGTTTAAATTTGTAATTTCAATCGTTATTTTTTAGTAAAGTGTAATTTGATCTTATTCATCGTCTGACACATACAAGAAAATTTTGTATACATATTGATGGGTCTGAATATGGGTACAGAGCCCAATCCATTTAGAATTTGTTTAGTGAGGAAACCATGGGAAGATCGCCGGAAGAGATGGGGGTTCTACCTGCTAGGACAAACACACAAACAAGGTCAGAATGCCAAGCTGGGGGAATTGGGGGTGATGCCCAGTTTGGCTCTCCGACGCTCAAGTCAGATGAAGATCTGAAAGAGAAAATATGCTAAGTATGGAGTTGGTGTAATGGAGATTGCTTACAATGGAGAAGATGACCTTGCGTATTTATAGTTGAGGGTCAGGGACCCTTTGGTCATTTGCACCGTGTGGTCCTGGCCGAATGTTTCCCTAGCACGTGGCATTGCGAGAGAAACCTAGGAGGAATATTCTCTGCAAAAGCTGGTGAAAGGTGGTGCTGGCAACAGTGGTAGGTGCGCGGGTATGTACAATGTGTCAGAGAGCCGTTTTGGGGGTTGGTAACGAGGGCTTAAGAGCGCGCTCATGACAACCAAAAGTCTTGGAGATCAAGAAATCCGCTAGGGGATGAAGGCCAAGGCTTGTGTAATGAGTTGGAGTGGAGGCCTCCCTGAGGGAGTGTAGCGCTCGAAGAGGGCTTCCTTTGATTGATTGGAACGTTGACCATGTAGTGGGAATGGCGCTCGTGAGAGAGCGGTAATATTGATCATGTGCGTATGCAACAGAAACGACACGTGTTCTTGGAGGATACTGGCGCTGGAGGGGTTTGAGCGCTCGCTCGTGTATGACCACCGTAATCACAGGAGGACAGGTGTCGTCACCTTTGATGTGCCACGTGTCCAAACGTGGGACGAGCGTATTTCAACCCCATCACATATCACACACTGAATGAAATCTGATGTACTTTATTAAAAAAAAAAAATCATTTAAATATTTTTTACTTTAGATTATAACATTAAAAAAATGCTGATAATTCAAGATATTATAAATATCTATTTTTATGTTTTAAAATGCTAGTTTTTGATAGAAATTTAGATATGTGTTGGTAGATCCAAACTCTTTTTTTGCTCCATAATTTGTAATAAAAAACGTGTATTTATTAAAGAATGTTGGCTATACGTCCCGTCAACTTCCAATTTCGAGCTTATCTCCAACTCCTAACATTTGGCAATGCCTTCACCATCACTATCTAAAAATAACTCGAGGCTTCGGCCAAGAGAAAAAAATGTTATGTTTAGAATCTCACAATAAAATATATTTACACCAACTTATATCTACACTTTGTGCAAAAATTGAACAATTATAATTCCTATTTTTTTTAACTAAAAATATTATATAATCTATCTTTCTAAATTTGAAATGTTATAAAGCCGTTCCAATAAAATTTTAATAAAATTATTTATCGATAACAACCCAATAATAATAATAATAGTAAGTCAAAATTTTTAATATTACACCTCATTTATATGGTCATCTTTCATAAAAGTTCCCTCATATTTTTCTAAAAGCATAAAATACGTACAATTTAATGAAGGAAAAAATAATAATAAAAAACTATTCTACTTATAATTAAAACCAATAATGGAGTCGTGACCCTATTATGAGAGTAGTTTTAATTTTTTTTTTCTTTCGAGATTTCATCTTATTGCAGGTGGTTGGTTCTCTCCTGGTACTGCAAACGCCCACTTCTTTTGTCACTTATGAATGACTGCGTTTATTTTAATATCAAATCAGACGGATACACATCTGATCACGAGTCGACCTGTATGACTCAATTTTTAATAACTACAAAATCTTCAAATATTGAGAATTTGGTGGTGTAAAAAGTCGTCGATTGTATTCTCACAGTCTTTACCGTCTTTACGAGTATTACATCTAATTTTGAGAATATCATTTTCTGTTCTATTAGACTTGAAACATATATTATTACTCACAAAATTTGTTAGAATTACGTATTTGAACTTGCGTTACTTTTCTTATTATTTTATTGTTTGTTTTAATTTTAGTTGATTTAATAAATTTTTTTTTTGGGGTTTGTGTTTAAAAAAAAACCATTAATGGAGTGGATTTGAAATTCAATTCGATTCAAAAAGTCATAATTAAAGCCAAATAACATCTCTACCTAATTAAAAAATTGATAAAATGCACCACGCATCAAAATCAAATCACCATCATGGGCTAATTATAATTTAATTTATTGCAGTTTGATGAGATCGTTAAGACATGAGAAAGGAACAAAAATTGAAGAAAGTGGTGGTTGAGGTCGTCCCTTTCGAGCTTCACACGTCATGTTTTCATCTGAATTTTCTTCTTCCATCACCAGCAACCCCACTGCCGTGCTCCAGTAATCCACCACTATCATTCATTGCATTACATCAATCCCGTAAACGTTTCCTGATATATCCAATAATTTATTTTATTTTATTTTATTTTAATGATATTTATAATGTACTTCGCATTTCACTATAAGTTAGTGGAGGCCCTTTTCTTCAACCTCGTTAGTTATTTTGCAGAGGAACGTGAAGACTGTGATCAAAGCTCAAAAGGGGTTTCACTTTTCCAAGAAAGACGAAATTTTTGGCAAAAAGGCATGTTTCTTTTGTTGCCCATGATTACCCTTTTGTTTTCTTGGGATGATTGTCATCTTTGAACTTTGAAGTTAATTTTCTAAGGAAGATTCTCTGGGTGGTGGGTGTCTGTCTCATATGGGACTACTTTGGGCTTGCTTGATAGTATTTTTATGCGTTAATGTTGCTGTTTGTTCGAATAGAACATTGAGGAAGATACTTCTGTGTGAAATTCGGACAGAGTTTGAAATTTGAAAATTTTCTGTGTTTGTTCGTTTGTGTGGTTTGATGCTGCTTAATTAGAGTTTCTCGTGTCCATGCATGTGTGAATTGATCAGCGCATTGTGTTATTTCCTACAATTAACTGTAATGATTCAATTCTGTGATCTCTGTATCTGTTCTATGATGGCGATGGTGATGATGATGATCTATTTTTCAGTTATTTTATTTTCATCTTGTATGTGTTTATGGTGTGATCAGGGGTTGACTGCTCTAACAGTGGGTAAAATTGGGGTAACTCAATTATTATCCATAAATAGTATACAGTTGACCGTTAAATATGTTTGGGACTTTATTTGGATTTAATTTGTTTCATAATCAGCAGATTTTTCATGTAATTTCGAAAATCAGGATAACAGAATTTGCTGCAGGTTATATACATGCGCCATGTTTGGTAACGGGGTTGTCGGAATCCTGTCTGAGTCGACAAATAAATGGGAGAGAAGGGCTCCATTAACACCTCAACACTGTGCAAGACTGCTGCATGGAGGCAGCGTCAAAACTGGAATCTCGCGCATCATTGTGCAGCCGTCAACAAAGCGTATTCATCATGATGCACTCTACGAGGATGTTGGCTGCGAGATATCAGAGGACTTGTCTGAGTGCGGTTGCATTTTGGGTATCAAACAACCAAAGGTCCGGTTACATATATTTTACTATTGCTGATTAT
Organism: Lantana camara; assembly: GCA_037501455.1. Taxonomy (NCBI): domain Eukaryota; kingdom Viridiplantae; phylum Streptophyta; class Magnoliopsida; order Lamiales; family Verbenaceae; genus Lantana; species Lantana camara. The sequence continues at coordinate 17,922,096 of CM074863.1, read as the reverse complement.
TATTTTCTGTCGCTTACACTTGTGTATAATGTTGAATTATCTCTAAGATAGTTAATGAGTGGTTGATGCAGTTGGAGATGATACTTCCTGACAGGGCCTATGCATTTTTCTCGCATACTCACAAGGCGCAGAAGGAAAACATGCCTCTTCTTGATAAGGTTTTTATTCGTTTTTTCGATACAAAACAGAAACAGTTGGCTGTAGCTAATGTTTCTGTTTGTTTGTTTAGGTATTGGCTGAGAGGGCTACATTGTTTGATTATGAGCTTATAACTGAAGACCATGGTAAAAGATTACTGGCTTTCGGAAAATTCGCTGGAAGAGCTGGGATGATTGATTTCTTGCGTGGCCTAGGACAACGTATGCAATATATATGCTTATATATTAATTCATGTCATTTTGTCAGTTAGTTGAACATCTAACATATTCAATTCCTGTTTTCAGGTTTTCTCAGTCTTGGATATTCAACGCCATTTCTCTCTTTGGGTTCATCTTATATGTATTCGTCATTGGCTTCTGCAAAAGCTGCCATAATTTCTGTGGGAGAAGAAATAGCTACAATGGGGCTTTCATCAGGACTCTGTCCTCTCGTTTTTGTTTTTACTGGTGAAGGAAATGGTAGGACAACTGTTCGAATGATTTTAGAAACATATGTTTTATTTGTTTCTGAACTCCTGATTTTGATGTACTGCCCAGCAACTAAGATATATGGATGTTAACTCTGTCTTCTTCAGAAGACATCCCCTTTCTGGTTAGCATATAACTTAGAGTTTTATATTTGAACTGATATTGAGAAAATGAATTTACAAATTCTTGTGTAGGTGCCTTATCTTTCTGCAGCTACTCTGTTTATCAAAATTATTGGACAATATTTAAAGTTTTAGTTCTAAAACTGCATTGTATCTTTGTGCAGTCTCTCAAGGAGCAAGAGAGATATTTAAGCTTCTTCCTCACACTTTTGTGGACCCAAGCAAACTTCCGGAACTCTTTGAGACGGTAATATACATTTAGTATCCACTTCAAAACTAACAAAAATTCTCTTTTCTCTCTCTTTATTTTTTATTTTTTAATCTCTCTTTCTGTCCACAACTTGGGAAGTTTCAGTAAGTTGAATTTTCATCCTTCTAATTGTATGTAATGTGAATTTATTTGTTTCTAGGCCAGAGATGTTAATGGAGTAAGACAAACTTCAAAAAGAATGTTCCAAATATATGGTTGTGTTGTTACCTGTCAAGACATGGTGGAGCACAAAGATCCTTCCAAATCCTTCGATAAGGTCAGCATTCGGTCTTGGATTGAGCTGATGATGGATAATTATCTTTCTCTAAGTAGGAATATCCAGGGAAAGGAACAGACATATGCAGAAGTGTAATCTGAATCTGAAACTTTTTCCTAAGATTTCTATTTATAACCCATTGAGCTATTTCAGTTTTTTAATCAATTATCTCAGTTCTTTTGTGTATCCATTGGTAAAGTAAATTGCTTTTATATGTATACCTCTATGGCTCTATTTACAATCAAACTTCATAATCCTATCAGGTTGACTATTACGCGCATCCAGAAAATTATAGGCCTGTTTTCCATGAAAAGATAGCCCCCTTCACATCTGTGATAGGTCAGTATTCTTTACTAGTTGTGCATTGGTTATCAGTTCAGACAGTATTGTAATTATTATTAATGAACTTAAGAAGATTGAATGAATTGGAAAATGTTTAAAGTCTGAAAATATTTTCCTAATATCTTAACTGCTTCTGCAAAAAGTTATACAAGTCACTGGATCTGTTTTATCTTTTCCGACAGTGAATTGTATGTATTGGGAAAAAAGATATCCTCGGTTGTTGACTACCTCACAGCTCCAAGATCTGATGATGTCGGAAGGGTGCCCACTTGTTGGAATCTCAGATATAACTTGTGATATTGGTGGCTCAATAGAAATTGTAAACGGAGCTACATCGATCGACTCGCCTTTCATTAGGTAACTTATAATCCAACCATGGCTTTCAAGATTGAACCTTGCATATTTGGTTACTTAATCATGAATTAGTTCGGAAAAAAAAAAAATGTATGAAGCATGTATATTTATATAACCATGTCTTTTTCCTTTGCACTTATCCAAGACCAGGGCAAATACTTTACTTATAAATAGCATACCTTGAGGTATGTCTAATAATACAAACTAACCTTGAGGTTTGAAAAGAACTTGCCTGGCATACCCTAATATTTCGCCTAATGCATGCTATTATCGTCATGAATTGGAAATCAAATATTTTTCGGTAAGTGGCATGGTCGAGATAGGGTATGTTATCGAAATTATTCAATCCAGATGTGATATAAATATTTTAACAGAGGAAGTTTCTCTAATTTCTCTCAAATATCAGGGGAAGTTTGTGTAATTAGGCCAAACCTCAGCTATGTCACATTATTCCTTCTTTTAATTTATAACTTGGTGATAATTCAGATATGATCCTGCTGATAACTCATACCATCATGACATGGATGGAAATGGTATTATCTTCTCAGCTGTTGACATTCTACCAACGGAGTTTGCGAGGGAGGTGTAGTTACCTATCCTTGAGCTTTCGTCAAATTTTCATTTGATTTTTTTCTGAATGCCAACAATATGAACCTACACTGTTCTTTTATATTAATTTTTCTAATTAATATTCCATTTTGGCATATATAGGCTTCGCAACACTTTGGTGATATTCTAATCCAGTTTATTGGAAGCTTAGCTTCTTCAGAAAGTCTTGATGAATTACCTGCACACTTAAAGAGAGCTTGCATAGCTCATGCTGGAGCTCTAACTTCCTTGTTTGAGTATATTCCTAGAATGAGGAACTCTGATATTGAGTATGTTGCCTATAACACCATCCCTTGATCTAGTTATTGTTGCACATATTATTTTTGCATGCACTCGTTAAACAGATTCAGCTGATTATCTTTCTCTTTTTTTTTTTTTTTTTCTCCTTTTCTTAATTTCTTCGCAGAGATTCTTCACAAACTCCATTGCCCAGAAAACTGAAATACACTACACTGGTATATTCCCTCTTGATTAGTCATGTTTGATCATCAGTTTTTTTAAATTTCTTTTGCTTCACAGAGGGAGGAAAGGATCAACTTTTTAAGTTAAAGGGAATACCTTGAACGAACATGGTGCACGTTGATCTTCACAAAGCTCCCAGCCCCCCACCCCCAACACACACACACACCCAAAAAAATGGAAATTTTGATGAGTTATTCAAAAACAATTTGTAGAAATTATATATTTTTCTCAGCAGTCATTCTACATTTCTAAGTTACTCTTAACCAAGAGAATTTTTGCTCCTTTGATCCTGTAGATTTCTTTAAGTGGGCATTTGTTCGATCAATTCCTAATAAACGAGGCTTTGGATATCATTGAAGCAGCAGGAGGATCTTTCCATTTGGCCAAATGTCAAGTTGGTCAAAGCACAGATGCTACGTCTTACTCAGAACTTGAAGTAAGACATTAGTGAAATATAATGTAGTGATTTGCCATAATCTTTCTTTTGTTTACAGTTATTTACTATTGTCAACAGATTGGTGCAGATGATAAAGCTACCCTGGATAAAATAATTGATTCTTTGACTTCACTTGCTAATCCAAGTGACGGTCAGATAGAGAGTAGAGACAATATAATCTCTCTCAAAGTTGGAAAATTCAAAAAGGAGACTGAAAATCACAAGGAAAATGGCATAAAAAATGAAGCTTCAGTCCTGATTTTAGGTGCTGGTCGTGTTTGTCGACCAGCTGCAGAGTTTCTAACATCAATCGGTCGTGATTCGTCAAAGAAATGGTTAAATTCATGCATGAGGGATGAATCAAAAGAGAGGATTCCTATTCATGTTATTGTTGCATCTCTTTTCCTGAAAGATGCAGAGGAGGTTAGTTTAGACATTCCACTCTTTTGTTTGATGTTGTCCATCCGCTTTAAGGATGATGAAAGGAAAAAAGTGAAGGGAAATAATCTAATTTTATGACATGGAGCAGGTCACTGAAGGACTTCCTAATGCAACTGCAGTACAGCTTGATATTTCGAATAAGGACAATCTCGGGAATTACATTTCCAAGGTAATCTTATTCATTGGAAGATCGTCTTAAAACTCAAAATATGAAATAAAAATTGTAAATAGTATTAGATGCTGTTTCACTGTAATTTTAAGATTTTTAAGCTTGGAAAGGATAATGAATCCTTTGTTATTTGCAGGTTGACGTAGTCATCAGTTTACTGCCTCCTAGTTGCCACAGTACGATAGCGAGTGCATGTATCGAGGTCTGATTCTAATTTCATAAATGATAGAATAATGATATTTCTAAATTTACTAGAAAAAATGCATGTGCAATGCACCAATCACCATGCTCATATATTACATATAGGATAGACATCAGCAATAATTCCTTGAGAATGAGGTTTGAGAAATATTGACATTGGCTGTTTTGCCTATTGTTAGTTACTGAGAATTTGACAAACTGTGCAATTTTTTCTCGTAGGTTGCACACTGACAAGATTGTATATACTTGTAGGATAATTTTCAGAAAATTATACTTTTGGTTCAAAAAATGGCAGAATCATTATATGTTAATATATTCAGTAAAATCTGAATGCAATCAGAATTAATAGATCTAAACCTGGAACATCTCCGACATACCATTAACCTTTTCTTATTTATTATAAACATGTAATGTCATTCCCTCCTGATGCAGTTTGGAAAACATCTCGTCACTGCTAGCTATGTGGATGATTCCATGTCGAAGCTGGATGAATCAGCAAAAAGTTCTAATATTACAATTCTGTGTGAGATGGGATTGGACCCTGGAATTGGTAAGATTTGACACAATTCTGTATTTATAGAAAACCAAGTCACCAACTAAAAGATTTAGACATTTTTAGGTTATACCTCGTAGAGTTAACACAACTAGATATAAGTAATCAGTTGAAATGACTCGTATTTCAGACCACATGATGGCAATGAAGATGATTGATGAAGCCCACGAACGAGGGGGAATGATCAAGTCTTTTACTTCATATTGTGGTGGTCTTCCATCTCCGGCCGCTGCAAACAACCCGTTAGCTTACAAGTTCAGGTATGATTTGAAGTTGTTGTTCCATTATTCTGCACTTGCTATATTCATTGTTGTAAAATGCATGCTCTTTGTGAATTTTGGAAATGATAATACAGTTGCTTTCTTCAATTGCATGAATCATGAAATTTAGTGACTAAAGGGAGGTCTTTTTCAAAAAATACACTCACCTTTTTTATTGTAATTGTGTGGCCGCAAATTTCATTGTCGATTTGAATTATTTTCCAAATGTAAGCTATACAACAATTGAATGAACTTAGAGGCCCAAAAAAAAAAAAATTTTTTTTAACTGAATGAACTTGTATACCCTTCTGGCAGCATAATGATAGGATATCAAGGATTATAACCATATTTTCTCCATAAAATTTCAGTTGGAGTCCAGCAGGGGCTATTCGAGCGGGACGTAATCCAGCCACCTATAGATCTAATGGAGAAATTGTGCATGTTGATGGTGAGCATCAACAACCATGATAAAGATATATCATGATCATTAAAATTAAATTAATCTATCTTTCCCTTGCACAAAGTTTTTTTTCTTTTTGACTCTCTGAGTGACTTTCAGCCATTAAATATGCATCCTTGGTAATAATTAGTTATAAATACAGGGGACAAGCTTTATGATTCTGCTTCAAGGCTACGAATACCGGATTTTCCAGCTTTTGCATTGGAATATCTGCCAAATAGGAACTCATTGGTCTATGGAGATCTTTACGGAATACAAAATGAAGCATCAACTATCTTTCGTGGAACCTTGAGATATGAAGGTAATGATGAATTCTCTTTTTCCTTACATCTCTTTATTTCTGAACAAAATGTTTGGTGCATGCCACATGGTTTGATAATTCTTCGGTATTCTATATAATTTTTTGATATCTTTTGCAGGTTTTGGAGAAATAATGGGAACACTAGCTAGAATTGGTTTCTTCAATACTGAACTGACCCCCATTCTCAAACCTGAGACAAGGCCAACATACAGAAACTTTTTACTAGCGCTTTTCGATTGTGATGTGAAAAGCTTGGAAGAATCAATTATGGGTGAGAAACTGATAGCAGATTGGATCTTTGACCGTGCTCTGTGCAAGGAGAGAGAAACGGCGCTAAAGACTGCCAAAACTATTCTGTAAGTCCGTTCAAATGATATTGTAAAGACTATTTGGAACTATCTTTGTAGTGATAGTATGTGTCCATTGCTAAGACAGTTGCTACTCATGCCCCCGAGGCTCACTTTGGTCATTTACGCGTTATCAAGTCTTCAACAAAGAATGTTTCTTACATGTAATTATCCGTGTATTCGATTAGATTTTTGGGATTCCACGAGAAATCAGAAATACCAACATCATGCCGTAGTGCATTTGATGTCACGTGCCTACGCATGGAAGAAAGGTTGGCATATTCTGGCAATGAACAGGTAAATTTAAATAACATCCCTGAATTTAAATTTCAATTCATTTTCATGAGAAGGAATATAATAAGTAATGCTTTCCTTCATTCGTGTGGCTAGGATATGGTATTCTTGCATCACGAAGTCGAAGTCGATTTTCCAAATGGCAGAGCAAGTGAAAAGCAGAGAGCAACTTTACTGGAATTCGGAAGGAGCGATGGAGTGAGATCATACACAGCTATGGCTTTAACAGTTGGGATTCCTGCAGCCATTGGGGCTCTGGTATGTTCTTCTTTTCATCTCTATTTGTTTGTTACACGAGCCCGAAAATATAAGAAAAAATAACCGGCGCACGATATCCTCAGTTGTTACTCTGGAAAAACGTCAAGGCGAAAGGAGTGTTAAGGCCTCTGGATCCTGAAATCTATGTGCCAGGCAAGTTTATCTATCTTTAACATATATATGTGTATATATAGAGAGAGAGACAGAGATATTTATATTGTTGTGTGCATGTTGTGCAGCCCTGGAAATGATAGAGGCTTATGGTTTCAAGTTGGTGGAGAAGGCTGAGTAACTGGGAAGGGGAATGTAGCTTGTACATCTTCTTATGTATATGTATATATGCCAAATAGTTCTTTGTGAATAAACCAGATTTACCAAAAAGACATATATAAGCTCAAACTGTAGAGTAATTTGAGTATTGAAATTAGTGTACATGCAACAATGAAATCTGTCGTGTGTTTACAGTTATAAAATACAGGTATAAATATGAGTTTTGATGTATGAACTCAAATATGAGGATACACATACGATATGAATACAACGGTATGATATTTTTAATTAAATTCATTACGTGGAAGGTAAATTCATATGGTCAGACGGTGTAACAAAATAAAATTTAGTATTGGTGGATCCCTGTAATATGTAAACCTATGGAAGGATTTTTATGCAATTAGTCGCTCCTTGGTTGTTGTACGAGAGAAAAACGTACATCTGTGTGAGATAATCTACATATATATATATATTATTATTATAAAAATGTGAACATTTTCTTCTAGTGGCACTAAAGGTCCAAATTGAAGCTTAACCACTCGAAATTGATTATGGATTCTACAATTGCGTGCTTCTAATTAATGGGTGAACTGAGATCATGAATATTTTATATTTATTATATCATTGATGGAAAATATAATATATTTGTTATTATAATTGAGTCAGATTTAGATTGGAATTGACAACATAGGATAATTGCGTGTTTGTAATTATTTTCACTTTATAATGAGGAACAATTGGTCTGATATTTTATTTAGAATAAATGAATTCTTTCCATCCAGCTAAACCCTACTATTAACAGCTTAAGTCTAATATTATTGGGGAAATAGATACTCTCAAAGAAGTCAGGTAATGTACTCTCAGTATGTATTTTAGTTCTCAAGATTTGATGATTATTATTTTTTGGTCCACTTAAGATTTGATGATTATGGTTTACTGTTTATATGCTCATCTTGCATATTGGGATAATCTTTGAAATATTTGTTTAACCGTTACTGATTTAGACTTGATCAACCTGAGGAATGACATTAGGCGTCTGTATGCAATTGTCCAAAAGAATAAAATACATTTATTATAAACTAACTAATAAAGATAAGTAATAAAACATCTATATAGCATGACTGGAATTTCCATTGTGTCTATACTATTATATTATATTAAGTTTTTATTTTATTCAAATTCAAATTATATACTTTAGTAGCGTAATTTATATTCCATAATGCGTTATTTTTATTTTTTTAAACTTCTTTTCTTGACTCATTTTAATTTTTTTATTATATTTTAATATTTTAAATATTGCAAATAATTATAAATTAAATTAATATATATTTAAATAATAATTATTATTTATTTATGAATGATTCTTAGCATAAATACGCCAAATAAAATTTATCCAAACAGTTAATGAATTCATTTTAGAAAATAATTTCCCCAATCCTTTTTGGCTTGTGTGCGATAGAAAAAAAAAAAAAAAAAAAAAAAGTTTGAATCCATCCTACTTGATTGAGGGGAAAAAAAAAAAAAAAGAAAAGTATAAAAAAATATAGTGGCTCAGTTCCAATTCTTCACAACCACACATATAATCCAAAGGTCAGTTTCGTCAATTCACCTACTCCAGTGGCGGCTAAATAGAGTCAGAGATTTGGTTTACAATCAGTTCGTGCCACCCTCCATCTACCCTAGCCAATTCCCCGCCGTCGCCCACCGCCGCACTAGGAAATCGCAATGGCGGCCTCAGCTCCGACATCGATCTCTTCCACCATCACCAACCGCCCTTCTTTCTCTAATTCGCCGAAGCTTCTTTCCAAATTTGTTCTCCCTTTGCCTTGCAATCGGCGGCAAAAGCTCTCCGCCTCCCGCCGACGGCCGCTGCAAATCTCAAATGTGCTTTCTTCCGCCGATAAGCAAATACTCGATGGTCAGGAGACGTTCGTTTCCCGATTTGCCGCCGACGAACCCCGTAAGGGCTGCGATGTTTTGGTGGAGGCGCTGGAGCGGGAAGGGGTTACCGACGTCTTTGCATATCCTGGGGGTGCGTCGATGGAGATCCATCAAGCGCTGACCCGGTCTAATATCATCCGCAACGTGCTTCCCCGCCACGAGCAGGGTGGTGTCTTCGCCGCCGAGGGTTACGCCCGAGCTTCTGGACTTCCGGGCGTCTGCATCGCCACATCGGGGCCTGGGGCTACGAATTTGGTGTCTGGTCTTGCGGATGCTCTCCTCGATAGTGTTCCGCTCGTGGCTATCACTGGCCAAGTGCCTCGACGGATGATTGGTACTGATGCTTTCCAGGAAACCCCGATTGTTGAGGTAACTAGGTCGATTACGAAGCATAATTATCTTGTTTTAGATGTTGAGGACATACCTCGTGTAGTGAAGGAAGCTTTCTTTATTGCACGGTCGGGTAGGCCTGGTCCTGTACTCATTGATGTGCCGAAAGATATTCAACAGCAAATGGTGGTCCCGAACTGGGATCAGCCAATGAGTTTGGGTGGTTATTTGTCTAGGCTGCCTAAGCCTCCAAGCATGATGTTGTTAGAGCAGGTAATTAGGTTGATATCTGAGTCCAAAAAACCGGTTCTTTATGTTGGTGGTGGGTGTTTGAATTCGAGTGAGGAGTTGAGGAGGTTTGTGGAGCTGACTGGAGTTCCGGTTGCAAGCACTCTGATGGGTCTCGGTTCTTATCCTGGCTCGGATGAGGAACATGCGTTGCAAATGCTGGGAATGCATGGGACTGTTTATGCCAACTATGCTGTGGACAAGAGTGATCTGTTGCTTGCTTTTGGTGTCAGATTTGATGACCGTGTGACGGGCAAGTTGGAGGCATTTGCTAGTCGGGCTAAGATTGTCCACATTGATATTGATTCTGCTGAGATAGGAAAGAACAAACAACCCCACGTCTCTATTTGTGCTGATCTCAAATTGGCTTTGGAGGGTTTAAACTCAATATTGGAAGGGAAAGGGAAAGGGGGTAAGGTTAATCTCGACTTTTCAGCTTGGAGGCAAGAGCTGAAAGAGCAAAAGACGACTTTTCCTTTGAGTTATAAGACATTTGGAGATGCCATTCCTCCTCAACATGCTATTCAGGTTCTTGATGAATTGACTGGAGGGAATGCGATCATCAGCACGGGTGTTGGTCAGCATCAAATGTGGGCTGCACAGTTTTACAAGTACAATAGACCGCGACAGTGGTTAACATCAGGTGGTTTAGGTGCAATGGGTTTTGGGCTACCTGCTGCAATTGGAGCTGCTGTTGCAAGACCTGATGCTGTGGTAGTGGACATTGATGGTGATGGTAGTTTCATAATGAATGTGCAGGAACTAGCCACTATCCGGGTGGAGAACCTTCCCATTAAGATTATGTTGTTAAATAATCAACACTTGGGAATGGTGGTCCAATGGGAAGATCGCTTCTACAAAGCTAACCGCGCTCATACTTACCTTGGAAATCCTTCCAATGAGATGGAAATTTTCCCAAACATGCTGAAGTTTGCCGAGGCATGTGATATACCTGCAGCTCGTGTGACAAGGAAGGCTGATCTTAGGGCAGCAATACAGAAGATGCTGGATACTCCAGGACCGTATCTGTTGGATGTCATTGTACCACATCAAGAGCATGTCTTGCCTATGATCCCCAGTGGAGGAGCCTTTAAAGATGTCATCACAGAGGGTGATGGAAGAACCACATATTGATGTTAAGAATGGCTTGAAACGGGACATTTCTTGTGAAATTAGCAGTCTGTTAAATGAGGTTCAAGGTTTATGAGTTTAGCTTGTAAGTTAGTTGTGTGTTGTACCGTAACATTTCTCTGGGTTTTTATTTCGGGTATTTCTGAAACATTTCAACTGCTGGATACTTATGATTTGGTTTATCGCTTTTGTCGAATATCAAAATAATGGTTGGATGTCAGTTTACTTTGCTCTCTCTTTCTTATTATGTAAGAAATGCATTTGTTTGCATCTAGAGCATGAATTTGACTTCAGGACATGGATCTTTGTTTATGGATAAATGCGTCGAAGCCACCTACTTTGTTTAATGCATTTATGTTGATCTTTATGTTTCTGTTGGTTTCTGAAACTTCGGAAAATGATGAGTTTCAAGTTTCAACTGATTACTTACATGGGTTCTGCAAAAGTTCTGTTTACAAATATCTTCGAAGAAATATAGGGATTTTAATGGAGGTATGAGGATATGCTGGGATGGGCATATATCTTGATTCTTGGATGATAGGTACTCCATATGTATGATTCAAACTGAACCAGTTTGATGTATAAACTGTTAAGTCTACTGCTAATTTGAAAATTCTAAGCAGCAACACTTTTAGCTGTATGTGGCTTTTCTCATGTCTTCTTCCTTGCTTCCCTTATTTGTAAGGAAATTGAAATTTTGAGATTCATGGTTTTTGAAATTTATTTTACTGGAAACTGTATTATGTTACCTTGAGTACTGGATGTTTCTCATCGTTGTTTGCCATGGTTGTGGGTGATATTTCCCAGCTCATAAACTGACGATGTTTCGATGTTTCTCATTGTTGATTGACATGGTTGTGGGTGATGTCTCCCGACCCATAAACTGAGTTTGCTTCAGTTCGATGAAGGAAATCAAAAGAATAGCAAACTGAGGTACAAGTGGGAGATGAGACCAAGGCAAAAAGACATCTAAATTACATCCAGACCCCCTGAGGTTTGCCATAATTACAATCTAGTCCCTGCCTTTTCATTTATTACAAAAAAACCCCTATAAACCTTGTTTTAGTTGAGGTCCCTGGCGTAATAGTGGAAAAATCAAGCATACACTTTTTTATTTTTTACAAAAAAGTCCCTGGAAACAGTGTTCATAGGGGTGTTTTTGTAATAAACGAAAAAGCATGGACTAAATTGTAATTATGGCAAACCTCAGGGGGCCTGGATGTAATCCTAATATAAATAAGCAGCAACAGCAGCAGTGGAATCAGTAAACTGAAGGTAATTCGTTGCTAAACTTATGATACTTTCTTGTAGCAGATTTTAACAGAAAGTTTTAAATGAGAATAATAGACAATCTACGGATAGTGGTTACCAAAATAATGTCTCTTGAGTTTTGAGTTAGGGACCATCTGGTTTATATCCTTTTTGCACCCATAACTGTGGTTAATTTAATCAGACTTTTTCTATTTGAGAAACAGACAATAATAACTATCTATATAGGAGAATCGAAAAACTTAATATTTTAATGATTATTGATACCACTTGAAACCAAAGTAAATTAAAATTTTATTAATGGAAAAAGAAACTCTTTTATCTACAATTAAAACCAATAATTGGAGTGAAAGAATCTGTTCTATGATGGTGGTAGTGGTGGTGATCATCATCTACTTTTCACAGTATGTATTTATCAGGGGTTGATTGGTCTAACGGTGGGTAAATTGGGGCAACTCAATTATTAATTTTCCATAAATAGCATACAGTTGGCTGCTAAATATGTTTTGGATTTAATTTGTTTCACAATCAGCAGATTCTTCATGCAATTTCTACAAATCAGGATAATAGAATTTGCTGCAGGTTATATACGTATACATGTGCCATGTTTGGTAACTGGGTTGTCGGACTCGGATCCTGCCTGAGTTGACAAATAAGTGGGAGAGAAGGGTTCCTCTAAATCTAATACTTCAACACTGTGCAAGGCTGCTGCATTGTGCAGCCGTCAACAAAGCGTACGCATCACAACGTACTCTATGACAGTGAATTGTATGTATTGGGAAAAAAGATACCCTCTGTTGTTGACTACTGCACAGCTCCAAGATCTGATGATGCAGAAAGGATGCCCCACTTGTTGTTGGAATCTCAGATATAACTTGTGATATTGGTGTCTCAATACAAATTGTAGACCGAACTACATTGATCGACTCGCCTTTCATTAGGTAACTTGTAGTCCAACCATGAATTCAAGATTGAACCGTGCATTTTTGGTTACTTGATCATGAATTAGTTTGGAAAACAAAATATGTACGGAACATGTGCATATTCATATAACCAGATCTTTTCCTTTGCACCTATCCTAGATGATGGCAATTACTTTTCTTTTTCATTAATGATTAAATAGCACACCTTGAGGTATGTCTACTTATGCAGACTAACCTCCCTGGCACACCCTAACATTTGGCCTAATGCATGCTATTATCGTCAGAATTAAAAATCAAATATTTTTCAGTAAGTGGCGTCGTTGAGGTGGGGTATGTCATCGAAATTATTCAATCCACATGCTATATAAATTTTTTAACAGAGGAAGTTCTTGTAATTTCTCAAACCTCAGGGGAAGTTTTTGTAATTAGACCAAACTTCAGATATGTAACATTATCCCTTCTTTTAATTTATAAGTTGTGATAATTCAGATATGGTCCTGGTGATAACTCATACCATCATGACATGGATGGAAATGATATTATCTTTTCAGCTGTTGACATTCAACTGACGGAGTTTGCGGTGGAGGTGTGGTAACCCATCCTTGGGCTTTTGTCAATTTTTCATTGTAATTTTTTCTTGAATGTCAACAATATGAACCTTATCACACTCTTCTTTCTGATTAATGTTCTGTTTTGGAATATAGGCCTGCAACACTTTGGTGATGAATTACCGGCACACTTAAAAGAGAGCTTGCGTAGCCCATGTGGTGCTCTAACCACCCTTTTTGAGTATCTTCCTAGAATGAGGAACTCTGATATTGAGTATGTTGTCTATAACATCATCCCTTGATCTAGTTATTATTGCACATATATTTTTAAACAGATTCAACTGATTAGTTATTTTTGCATGTACTCATTAAGAAATGAAGCTTCAGTCCTGATTTTCGGTGTGGGTCGGGTGCAGAGTTTCTAACATCAATTGGCCGTGATTCATCAAATGGTTAAATTCATACATGAGGGATGAATCAAAACAGAGGATCCCTATTCATGTTATTGTTGCATCTCTTTTCCTGAAAGATGCAGAGGAGGTTAATTTAGACATTTCACTCTTGTTTTTGATGTTGTCCATCTGCTTAAAGATGATGAAAGGCAGAGAGCCGTTACTGGAACTCGGAATGAGTGATGGAGTGAGACATACACGGCTATGGCTTTCACTGTTGGGATTCCTGCAGCCATTGGAGCTCTGGTATGTTTTTCTTTGCATCTCTGTTTGTTACATGAAAACTGGTAATAACTACAGTAGAAATATAAAAACCGGCGTTGATATCTTCAGTGATTACTCTGGGAAAACGACAAGGCGAGAGGAGTATCGAGGCCTCTAGATCCTGAAATCTATGTGCCAGGCAGGTTAATTAATTTTTAATATACAGAGATGTATATATTTTTTAAGGATCGTTGCTGGTTCCCTACTGAGAGATGTAGCTTGTACATCTTCTTGTGTATGTATGTATTCCAAATAGTATACGAGCAAGACAATAAATTGAGATCCTATAACATTCTACAAATCTATGGCTCAATTTAAAAAAAAAAAAGCTTTCTGAAGTTAGGCATTGATATGTTTTCATGTATATGAGTGTAATGTTGACTATGTGTATTAAGCACGTACAAAACTTGACTTTTTTTAGCATTGGAGAACCAAAATTAGGGGTGTACATAAACCCGTACAACCCGCACAATCCGCCTGAACGGAATCAAACAGCCCGAAAACCGTCAGGTTGAAATTTTTAGAAAAATTACCACGATTGGAAAATATTACAACCCGCTACTTTAAGTTCGGGTGGTGGGTCTAATAATTTAAATCCGCCTACCCGCTACCCGACCGCTATATATATATTTATATTTTATTAGTAATTATAGTTATATAAATACATAATACATAATACAATTGTCATATATATTATACAAATTATACATATATATAATATATATTTTTGTGTTAAACCAATATTATACAAGTTCTTTAAAAAGATAAATTTATATTACATGATTTATATTTATAATATGATGATATTATTTATTGAATATTATATATATATATATATATATATATATATATTCATCTACTTTGAAATCATTATATATTAGCTGTAATAAGTTATAAACTAGAATAAATTCTCTTGTTATATCTTTTTGATTATATATTGAGTTAAAATTATGAGTATAAAATATTTTTATTAAAAAACTACATATAAAATTCGTTAAACCGCCAATCCGCCCACTATAAAACCGTACCAGCCCAATCCGAACCGCTCGGTTTAAAAAAATAATTATATATTTACGATTTATATTTTTACAAACCGCATACTTCGGGTCGGGTGACATTTTACTTAGAAACCGTTCATACCGACCGCGTACACCCCTAGCCAAAATGGGTCACAACCCTATTTCGTCTGTTTTGATCTTTGAACTCACGTTTGCTATTGCTTTTAACTTTCACGTAGATTCAAATTTTCTACATTATATATATTTTTGAATAATTTAAAATCCTAGTCAGAGCTCAGCGCAACCAATCGAATTTGGACACATCATACGATATATACATATATATATATATATGTATGTCCCAAAGGATAAATATATAACAATTTTAAAAACTCAAAACTTCTATATTTTAACAATCAAAACGGAATCAAATCTAATAAATTTTTTGATAGTATATAATAGTTAGACCTCCGACGAAGAAAATTCCAGTCCATATGATACTAAACTTCGTATTTTTTCGATGTTGTTTGGACCTCCGACGAAGAAAATTCCAGTCCATATGACCCATTTACCCTATTTGATTCGTTTTTCAGCTATAACTTGAGTTACGGGATTCGGATTCAAATTCTGTCTTTTTTGTTGGACTCGTTTTGATGATTCGGATCCAATGAACTAAACTTCGTATTTTTTCGATGTTGTTTGAATATCCGACGAAGCAAATTTCATTCTATATGACCCATTTACCCTATTTGATTCGTTTTTTAACTATAACTTGAGCTACAGTATTCGGATTTGAATTCCGTCTTTTTCGTTGGACTCGTTTTGACGATTCAGATTCAATGAACCAAACTTCGTATTTTTTCGATGTTGTTTGGACCTCCGAAGAAGCAAATTTCAGTCCATATGACCCATTTACCCTATTTGATTCGTTTTTCAGCTATAACTTGAGCTACGGGATTCGGATTCGAATTCCGTCTTTTTCCCTGGACTCGTTTTGACGATTCGGATCCAATGAACCAAACTTCGTATTTTTTCGATGTTGTTTCGACCTCCAACGAAATAAATTTCAGTCCATATGATTTTATGACCCTTCATAAAATAAAATTAAAAAAAAAAAGGGTCGCCAAATTATATTATAATTAAAAAAATTACAAAGTTCGCCATGTTATTCGGCGTTGTATATTAAAATATTAATTAAAAAAAAAAAGTGCATTGGGTCGCCGTATTATTCGGCGACCCCATTAAAAAAAATATTAAAAAAATACAAGAACGCCATACGATGTGGCGTTCTATAACAAAATATTAATTCATCCATTTTCAATAACATTTTATGAATCCGTTTTAAATTAAATATTATTTTTGAAAAATTATGTCTAATGTGACTTTAATCACCGACGGGTTGTTATGATATAATTATTAATTATATATGTACTAAGAAGAATATATTCTTCTATCAACATGTTACACGACGAATTATAAAAAAGAAAAGATTACAAAAAATTAAAAAAATCATATGCAGTCCAACTCTTTTTTCTTTTTCCTTGAATATTCTTATTTTAACTTTATTTTAAATCAAGAAGGATTGATCCAAATAGTTTTTCTAAGATAATGAACCAGGTTCAAATCCCATTTGAGGGTGTGTATTAAAAAATATATATATATATATTTCACGGTTCATTGATAATTGGGGGGTTTTGAGAAAACTCCCCATGAGTTGAAAAATTTTGAGTTTGCTCCCCATTTTTAAATACATTATTTGGGGTTTTAGATACACGATTCTGGGATTTAGATACATGATTTTTTTCCTTATATTTCAAATACATCATTTGGGGTTTTAGATACACGATTGTTGAGTTTTAATACATCATTTTTGAAAATAGGGAGCTAAAAGAAATTTGACCCCCCCAATTGGGGAGTTTTCTCAAATTCCCCGTTGATAATTCAGAAACAAAATTACCGTTTGGGGTAGATTATATTCTTTTAAATATTTAATGAAATATCTGTTATATTTTATATTGGTGTTATTTTGACCAAAAACAATATTAATTTTATTTGCAATTAGCCCGATATATCCACACAACAATCAAGTAGTGTTATCAATGACGATTTCAAATTATTTTCCGACACTTAACAAATAATCTCATACAAAATTCTAATTTAACAAATTAGCCGTAATAAATTATGGAGTTGACAATTTCTAAACCCCGTGCTCTTTCCGGCCTTTGTTTCGGAGGCCCTGTTAGCTAATAGTTCTTAGTTGATTGTCAGCAATGTTTTCAAAAGCGGACCGGAGGTCAAAGCGACAGCCTTACTGGTCACTGGTTGGACCGGTTCGATCGGTTCAACCATCGATCGAACCGGTATGACGTAATAAATAAAAATATTATTTTTAATAATATATATATATAATAATATGCTAAAATTAAAAATATAATATATAATATAGTTCAATTTTAGAATAAAAGAGTCATATTCAAGTGTTTAACATCTAATTTGAGGCCTGTGATTTTAAATTTGGGATTTGGGAATTGTAAGTGTGTAAAAAATATTTTCTAAAACTCAAAAAAGGTTAAAAGATGTGGGAATTTTAAGTTTTTTCAAAAAAAAAAAAAAGAAAAAAGAAAATTAAGTGAACCGCCGGTCCAGTCCGGATCACGGGGCCAAAACCGGCGGTTAACCGGCCGGTTTTTACTGTTCTGTACCGGTCCGGTTTGCACTGGTTTTGCAGGGTGGTTCGGACCGGACCAGGCACCGGTCACCGATCGAACCGGCCGGTCCGATCCGGTTTTGAAAACATTGATTGTCAGCGATGGCTGCTCGTGCTCTTTTTTAATCTCAAATAAATATAATATTTTAACATACTAATATTTTTTGGTGTTTTATTTGTATCGTGAATGGTGACGTATGATAGCCCGCCTCTCTTTCTAATTCAAACATTTATTCTAATCTAAAAAGCATTATATTTATGGAGTTAAATAAATATTGCATTATTAATTAACTACCGCAGTTTGATATGATGATTAGTCACACAAATTAAAGAATACAAGTTCAAGAAAGGTGTTTGATGATTGATCCAACTACTGTTGGACATATGCATTGATACTTTCAATTAAGCTAATGGAGGTTTATTGGAAATATCAAAGAGACATATGAAAAGGTGTTTGAGAAAACTAAACCTGTCCCACATTGGATTAATAACTAAGTGTGGTCAACTATATAAGTTAAGACACTAAGTGGGTTATTAATTCAATAAGTGTGAGGTGGACTGATGGGCTCACACGCGGTGCGGTGCACCGCACCGCTCGGGCACGGGGCCGTGGGCTGGGCTGGGCTGGGCGAATGTGGCGTTTGATGGCGCACTTTGCACTTTTTTTGGGTCAAATTCATTCAGAATTAACCCTAAATCAGTCCAATAAATCAAATGTGACTGTTGAGTGGCCAATGTAACTGAAATGTCAAGGAGACTTAAACCACAAATTAATTCAGGGGCCACTAACAGCCCATTGATGCTGAATTAATTCTCCAACAGTCATAATTTGATTTAATCCGTTTTTGTAACACCTGATATCAATATATACAATCCTTGAGCTGAAAAGAAACACAACACATTCATCTGATTTCTTGTGCAGTGCTAGTACACGAAATCATTCCCAGAAATTAGCTTGACATATATCCTGGAAGTGTATCGCCTGGAACCTTTAGCACACTTCCCAGAAAGCTAGGGGTGATAGAAACTTTAAGGATAGGGATTACCCGTGTCAAGCTTCTGTTTTTGCCCGGATTTCTCAACAATCTTAAAGTTTCTATCCGTAGAAATGGAGTCTGAATCCTTCAGAATCATGAACCAGCAAAAGCTAGACCGTTTCGATGGCAACAACTTCAGGCGCTGGCAGGACAAGATGAAGTTCCTGCTTACTGTCCTTAAGCTTACCTATGTTCTGGATCCCAGTCTGCCACCATTTCCAGAAGATCCTCCTGCTCCCCAGCAGCCTGTTGATTTGGATCCACCAACCACTGCAGCAGGTGTTGTTCCTCCTGCCAATCCCACTACAGCAGGCGGTGCTCCTCCTGTCAATCCTCCTGCAAGTACTGCAGCCGCAGGTCCCTCCCAGAATGCCTTGCAGATCCATCAAGAAATAGTACAGACACTTCAGCAACAACGAAAGAAAAGAGCTGAAGATGAAGAGTTGGCTCGTGGCCACATCCTCAACACTCTTTCTGACAGATTATATGATTTGTACACAAACGTCAAATCACCTAGAGAGCTTTGGGAGGCGCTGGAATACAAGTATAAAGCTGAGGAGGAAGGTACTAACAAATATTTAGTATCTAAATATCTTGATTTCAAAATGGTTGATAATAAACCAATCCTGGAGCAAGTGCATGAGCTCCAGGTAATTGTCAACAAACTTCGGATAGTGAAAATTGTCCTTCCAGAAGCCTTCCAGGTAGGAGCTATAATTTCAAAGCTCCCTCCTACCCGGAAAGATTATGCAAAGAGATTGATGCATAAATCTGAGGATATGTCCTTGGAACAAATTCAGAAACATCTGCGTATTGAAGAGGAGGCCCGGAAACACGATGGAAAGAATTTGGTTCAAGGACAATCCAGCGTGAATTATGTTGAGGCTGGAAGTTCTAAAAAGAAGCCTTTCGGGGTTAAAAAGAATCAAGGGCAATTTAAAAAATCCGGGCAGAAACCTAAACCTGTTCATAATGCTACTAACAAAAGAAAAGGCAAGTGTCATGTTTGTGGAGAAACAGGACATTATGCGAGAGAATGCCCACAACGGAAGAGTGGATCCGGAGTTGCAAACATGGTTGAGGAGAACCTAGTTGCCATGGTGACTGATCTTAGCCTCGATGTGGCTATGATTTCTAAAATCAACATGGCAAGTGAACTTTCTGGATGGTGGTTGGATTATGGAGCAACGGTTCACATTTGCAACGATCGAAGGCTTTTCAAGACTTTTGAAGAAGTCGTTGGGCAAGAGGTTCAGATGGGAAATAGCTCCAAAGCCGGTGTTGGAGGCAAAGGATCTGTCGAGCTCAATTTTACCTCCGGAAAGAAATTAACTTTAATTAATGTCTTGTTTGTACCAGATGTTAGGAAAAATTTAATTTCTGTTGATTTGTTAGATAAGAAAGGTTTTAAGATTTCTGTTGAATCTGGCAAAGTCATCATCATGAAAAATGGTGAATTTGTTGGAAAAGGTTATGCTTGTAATGGGATGTATAAGATGTCAATCAATAATATGAGTTCTATTTCTGCTTACATAATTTCTTCAATTTCTTTATGGCATAGTCGATTAGGACATGTTAGTGCAAAGAACTTGAAAAATATGCATGCAATGGGATTAATTGATATTGGTAAAAATGAACTTGATAAATGTGAAATTTGTGCAAAATCAAAAATTGTTAGAAAACCTTTTCCAAGTGTTAAAAGAGAATCACAAATATTAGATTTAATTCATACAGATATTTGTGAATTAAATGGAATTTTAACTAGAGGTGGTAAAAGGTATTTTATTACTTTTATTGATGATGCTAGTCGTTTTTGCTATGTGTATTTGTTAAGAACTAAAGATGAAACTCTTAGTTCTTTTGTGAAATACAAATCAGAAGTAGAAACCCAACTTGAGAAGAAGATTAAGGTTCTACGTTCTGATCGAGGCATGGAATATTGTTTGAATGCTTTTGATACACTTTGCGAAGAAAGTGGTATCATACATCAAACAACTGCCGGTTATACACCCCAGCAGAACGGTGTAGCTGAAAGGAAAAATCGTACCTTTCTGGATATGATAAATTGCATGTTAAATCATGCAAATTTACCTCACAACTTGTGGGGTGAAGCCCTTCTGTCTGCATGCCATATTCTAAATAGGATGCCTAGTACTGTTGTGAAGTCTAGTCCCTATGAAATATGGAAAGGGAGAAAACCCAACATAAGTTATTTTAAAGTGTGGGGGTGTGTGGCTTACTTTCGGGTTCTTGATCCTAAACGGACTAAGTTAGGGCTAGAGCTATTAAAAGTGTATTCGTTGGATATGCTCTTAATAGCAAGGCCTATAGACTTCTCGATTTGGAGTCTAACGTGATAACTGAATCCAGGGACGTGGAATTCTTCAAAAGTACGTTTTCAAAAGATGTTGGAAACGAATCTGTGCCATCCCAAATTGAGCCTAGAGGTCCTATAAGGCCGGTTGTGGAAAACGATGTTCCTAAACAACAAGTTGAGCCTAGAAGGAGTACTAGAGCAAGAAAAGAGAAAAGTTTGGATAAAGACTTTATCTCTTCTGATGCTTTATTATTCTTGGTGGAGGGGGACCAAGATAATAAAGTGGTAAGTGAAATACCGTTTGTATTTTCACTTGAGACGGATCCTAAAACATTTTCAGAAGCTATGGCTTCTCGAGATGCTTCCTTTTGGAAGGAAGCTGTAAACGATGAAATGGATTCGATCTTGGGTAATAATACTTGGGTAATAGCAGACTTACCTCGTGGTTCTAAACCCATTGGGTGCAAGTGGGTATTTAGAAGAAAACGAAACACTGATGGCACTATATCAGCTTTTAAAGCTAGGTTAGTTGCCAAAGGGTTTAGACAAGTAGAAGGGATTGACTACTTTGACACTTATGCACCGGTGGCTTGAGTTGCTTCCATTAGAATTCTTCTTGCCTTAGCCTCTCTTTACGATCTGTTTGTTCATCAAATGGACGTAAAGACAATATTTTTAAATGGAAATTTAAAAGAAGAAATCTATATGGAGCAACCTGAGGGTTTTGTAGCACCAGGAACAGAAAACAAAGTGTGTAAGTTAGTCAAATCTCTTTATGGTCTAAAGCAAGCACCAAAACAGTGGCATGAGAAGTTTGACACTGCTGTCTTGAAATTCGGATTCAAGTATAACAGTGCTGACAGGTGCATTTATTCCAAAAGTACGGCTGACTATATGGTGATAGTCTGTCTATATATCGATGATATGTTGATCATCGGGACGAATATGAATGGAGTAAACGAGACTAAAAAGTATCTATCCTTGATCTTTAAGATGAAAGACTTAGGTGAAGTAGATACTATTTTAGGCATTAAAGTTAAAAAACATAGTGAGGGTTTTTCACTAAACCAATCTCACTATATTGAGAAAGTTCTGACTAAGTTTAGTCACTTCGAGATCAAGGAGGTGAACACTCCGTTTGACAACGGACTGAAACTTAAAGAAAATACTGGTAGAGCTATTACACAGCTTGAGTATGCAAGTGCTATTGGCAGCCTTATGTACGCAATGCATTGTTAGGAATAGTGCCCTAGAAAGCCGATTGTATATCCGCTTTGTGCTTTTCCTTATTGTAATCACAGACAATCTTTGAATGAAATAACGAATTGAGGCAACACTTCTTTATATGCTCTTGTTTGGTATGCGTTTACTTTATCTGTGCATGTATGAGAACTCCCCTAATCCTGATGACTTTAGGACTCTACCATTTAGGTGAAATGGTTCATGAAACGAGCCCTATATCACATAAGTCATGATTAGTAAAATACTCCAAGCCGATGAGTCCTACAGACAGTGGGAGTGTCAACCTGACTCCTCTAAGGCTTGCTTGTGGGATCACGCCCTTAAGAAGGACCACCTTGTTTCATGGAGGTGCAAAGTGTATAGTTGATACGTGCGTGATACATGAGGGTGCTTACTTTAATAAGTAAGTTCACTGAGGTGCCCCGTGTGAGAGCATTCCTAAATGGGAAAGGAAGTTTCTATTTCAGGAAATGGAAACTTCCAGATTAGGAAATATCTCACGAGTCATTGATGTGATTAATTGATCCTTAGACTTGAGGTTCCTTGTCACTTTATGAGTTAACTCTGTAGTCTTGGGTATAAGCTTTAAAGGGTGTCGCCTTAGACAACTGATTCAAGGCTTATGCTGGGGCTGCACAAGTGACTCATGAAAGTGAATGAGAATCAAGAAAGGACCTACACTTGCATTTGCAAGGTGATCTCTTATTGTGTAAGTCATTCATATGCCATATGGAGTCCTTGGCCAAGGCAGTAGATCAAGACATCAAGAAAAGGGTTTCTTGGATTGAGATCAAATGGATATGAAATGCACTTAGCTTTAAGACCGGATTATTAGGGTTCTGATTATTCCCTTGCCCTAGATCTTGGTTGAGAGATAGTAAGTAGGAGGATTGTATCTCACATGAATCAATGACTTAAAGGTTCTGTCGAATCCGAACATTCCAATTCAGCTAGGGGTTAAACACCTGTTGCTAGACTATGGTCGTTTAATCTGTGGACTGATTAATTAATTAGTGAATTAATTAATTAGGGTCACTGCTAATTGAATTGAGAACCTAGAGGGTCACACACAACAACTTGGTTACATGAGTTGAGGCTTGAAAATGATTAAACGAGTTAATCAGGCCAAGAGGGTTCCACACGTGTGGCTCACGTGAGTGACACGTGTCACTGTGACACGTGTCACACACGTGTGTATATATATATATTATATATATATTAAATAATTAATTAGTTAATTATTTAATAGACTTTGGTTTAATTTTGAATTAAAAAGAAAGTCTAATTTTGGAGAAAATAATCTAGTTAATTAATTACGAATTAATTAATTAGATAAAAATAAGTTATTTATTTTATAATAAATAAAGTATAAAATTATCCAAAAATAGTTTGGATATTTTTAGCTCTCTTAAAAGTTGACTTGAATTAGAATTCAAAGTCAAAGTTGGAAATACTTGATGATCAAGTAATAGGAGAGAGAGGGACCAAATCCTTTGTCCATTAGGACTAGGTTCGGCCGCCCCTCCCCTTTCCTATATATAGGGGAGCTCATGCTCCCCTTTAGAGCTAATAGACAATTCTTGGTTCATGTGTTGAACACCTTCCCTTCTCCAAGATTAAATTAAACCCTAGGTTAAGCCTAAACACTAACTAGAGAACTAGCATCCTTACTAGTTAGATTGTGATCAAGTTGGTGGACTTTCTCTAGAGACTTCAAGTTAGAAGTTTGAAGATTCGAGCTTTACCAAAGGAGAGGGGATCAAGCCGCGAGAAGAGCGTTCTTGGGTGGCTTGAAACGCTTCAAGAAAGAACAAAAGAAAAGTAAGTTTTCTGTCTTTACGAATTTGGTTACACGATTGCGAGTTCAAGGTCCTTTTGTTGGAAAATTTTTTTAAATTCCGCTGCTTTCTGATTCGTATTTTCCAACATGCATTGCACTAGACCAGATATTTCCTTTGCAGTTTCAAAACTTAGCAGATACACGAGCAGTCCCAATGCTGATCATTGGAAAGCTATTAGTAGGGTACTTGGGTATCTTAAGAGAACTATTAGCTTTGGTTTGTTCTATAACAAATTCCCTAGTGTGTTGGAAGGGTACTCAGACGCGAGTTGGATAACTAGCGTGGGAGATAACAAATCCACAAGTGGGTGGGTTTTCACTCTTGCCGGTGGGGCTGTTTCTTGGGCAAGCAAGAAACAGACAATAATCTCTCATTCTACCATGGAATCTGAGTTTATAGCTTTAGCACAAGCTGGACAAGAGGCTGATTGGATAAGAAACATGTTGTTAGACATAGATCTTTGGCCAAATCCAATGCCTCCAATTTCGCTGTATTGTGACAGCGAAGCAACGCTTACAAAAGCGTACAGTGGTACCTATAATGGTAAGTCTAGACACATTGGTCTTAGACATGCATTTGTGAGACAATTGATACAAGATGGTATCATAACAATTGTCTATGTGAGGTCAAATAAGAATTTGGCTTATCCGTTTACTAAGCCTCTGATGAGAGACTTAGTAGCTACAACTACTAGAGATATGGGACTTAAACCACCCGAACCATAAGTGATGGTAACCCTACCTATAATCTAGGTTTTCCCTGATTAAAGGTTCAAAGGGAAAAACAAGTCACGAGTTGGTTAGAGCTATCAAGTGGTCTCATATAGAGTAGAAGATAGCTCAGTGAGTTGCAAAGTGACAAGGTTGAGCTATGCTCTTAACAAAATGCTGCACTATTTGCAACTAGTGCCCGAGAAACATTTTGCCTATATGAACTAGATGTGAAGCCGCTTCTTATAGAGAGTTATGGTTTACTCTCTTAGAGGTTCATGAAACGGGATATGGCATATGGCTTGATAAGCGCCGAGCAGTGGAGTGCTTGTTGTGTGAGAAAGAACACGTGTGTGCGGTGACTCCGGTCACACCAGTAAGGAGTTGAGGTTCAATCTGCGGACACCATCAACTTCGGGGTGATTTTGAGCTGTTTACACTAAAGGGAGGTTCAATGTTCGTCACACCTTCTGTTATGCACGTGATCTTTAATTAAAACCAAACAGACACTGTTTTGGGAAAGAGTAGTTTTCCAAACAAGTGGGGGATTGTTGGACATATGCATTGATACTTTCAATTAAGCTAATGGAGGTTTATTGGAAATATCAAAGAGGCATATGAAAAGGTGTTTGGGAAAACTAAACCTGTCCCACATTGGATTAATAACTAAGTGTGGTCAACTATATAAGTTAAGACACTAAGTGGGTTATTAATTCAATAAGTGTGAGGTGGACTGATGGGCTCACACGCGGTGCGGTGCACCGCACCGCCCGTGCCCGCTCGCGGGCTCGGGCTCGGGCTCGGGCACGGGCACGGGGCCGTGGGCTGGGCATGGGCATGGGCGAATGTGGCATTTGATGGCGCACTTCGCACGTGCGCATCGTCGCTAGGAGCCTCGCCTCCGAGCCCAGAGCCTATCTTTTTTGGCCAAATTCATTCAGAATTAACCCTAAATCAGTCTAATAAATCAAATGTGACTGTTGAGTGGCCAATGTAACTGAAAGGTCAAGGAGACTTAAACCACAAATTAATTCAGAGGCCACTAACAGCCCATTGATGCTGAATTAATTCTCCAACAGTCATAATTTGATTTAATCCGTTTTTGTAACACCTGATATCAATATATACAATCATTGAGCTGAAAAGAAACACAACACATTCATCTGATTTCTTGTGCAGTGCTAGTACACGAAATCATTCCCAGAAATTAGCTTGACATATATCCTGGAAGTGTATCGCCTGGAACCTTTAGCACACTTCCCAGAAAGCTAGGGGCGATAGAAACTTTAAGGACAGGGATTACCCGTGTCAAGCTTCTGTTTTTGCCCGGATTTCTCAACAACTACTGTACATTCTACAATCCCCTATAAATTCTTCATAGTAAACCCAAGTTTTCTAGCTCAATCACTAATACTAAACCTTAATGTTGTGATCCACATTTCACATTATCTCAGTTTAAGTCCCTTTTCATAACCAGATAAAAGTTAGCAATCCTCATGTTGGGTAACGCGGTTGTAGGAATCCTGTCCGAGTCGGGTTCCTCTATTTCCTCAACACTGTGCTAGGCTGCTGTATGGAGGCCGTGGCCGGACTGGAATTTCACGCATTATCGTGCAGCCGTCGACGAAGCGTATCCATCACGACACGCTCTACGAGGATGTCGGCTGCGTCTGCGAGATATCGGAGGACTTGTCTGAGTGCGGCTACATTTTGGGTATAAAACAACCAAAGGTGCTTAGATGTATTTTACTTAATGACGGATACTGGATTTTTGGAAAGGTGATGAGATTGAAAAAGAACAAAAATAAATAATAAGTCGGGGACGAAATAACTAAAAAGATATGTTTTATGATGGTTTTAGGGGTGGGGATAATGGGGGTGATCGCCCCTCGCCTCACCAATCTTTGTTGTACTATACACGTGGATTAATTATCAGACTATGTACTACGCTAAGGTGAGTTAAATAAACCAACAGGGGTTGGTTCAAGTGGTTAATGTATTTATTCTCAAGAGCAAGCTTTCGGGTTCGAATCCCACTTTGGTGTCCATGTGTTTAAAAAAAAAAAAAGTGAGTTAAATAAAACGTATACTATAACATGATATTAGAGTAAACTGTATCCTATATTTAAATTTCAAGTTATAAATAACAATCCCTCTTAGATATCGCCTTTATATTGTTTATAATCTGTAAGATGTATAGCTAATGTACTAATGTGTGTGTGGTGCAGTTGGAGATGATACTTCCTAAGAGGGCCTATGCATTTTTCTCTCATACTCACAAGGGCCAAAAGGAAAATATGCCTCTACTTGATAAGGTGTGTGTTGTTCATTCAAATCAATTAGTAATAAGTTTTACGTTCTATTAGTTTAATCAGATATTTCGTATTTAAATTTTTAAATATAAAATAACCACCTATAGAAAGAACTTTGCACCTGTCCTGACACAAATTTACCATGGAATATAGGATCATAAAATAATAATATTACCCTTGGAGTTAATTAAGGGCACTTTTGTATCACATCATTATTTGTTTATTATTTTAGTCTCATACCAATTAAATTTTGTAATTCATATTTCATATTTGATTACGAAATATAAATTGCAAAACTCAATTAGTAGGATATCTAAACACTAAATTACAAGATAATAAAAATGCAATTTAGTGTATGTTTTCTTGCGTATTTAGGTATTAGGTGAGAGGACTGTTGGAAAATACGAATCAGAAAGTAGAGGAATTTAAAAAATTTCCCAACAAAAGGACATTGGACTCGCAATCGTGTAACCAAATTCGTAGAGATAGAAAACTTACTTTTCTTTTATTCTTTCTTGAAGCGTTTCAAGCCACCCAAGACTACAGAGTTAACTCATAAAGTGACAAGGAACCTCAAGTCTTAAGGATCAATTAATCACATCAATGACTCGTGAGATATTTCCTAATCTGGAAGTTTCCATTTCCTGAAATAGAAACTTCCTTTCCCATTTAGGAATGTTCTCACACGGGGCACCTCAGTGAACTTACTTATTAAAGTAAGCACCCTCATGTATCACGCACGTATCAACTATACACTTTGCACATCCATGAAACAAGGTGGTCCTTCTTAAG
The DNA here is from genome assembly GCA_037501455.1 of Lantana camara. Classification (NCBI taxonomy): domain Eukaryota; kingdom Viridiplantae; phylum Streptophyta; class Magnoliopsida; order Lamiales; family Verbenaceae; genus Lantana; species Lantana camara. The sequence continues at coordinate 17,893,962 of CM074863.1, read as the reverse complement.
GGCGTGATCTCACAAGCAAGGCTTAGAGGAGTCAGGTTGACACTCCCACTGTCTGTAGGACTCATCGGCTTGGAGTATTCTACTAATCACGACTTATGTGATATAGGGCTCGTTTCATGAACCATTTCACCTAAATGGTAGAGTCCTAAAGTCATCAGGATTAGGGGAGTTCTCATACATGCACAGCTAAAGTAAACGCATACCAAACAAGAGCATATGAAGAAGTGTTGCCTCAATTCGTTATTTCATTCAAAGATTGTCTGTAATTACAATAAGGAAAAGCACAAAACGGATATACAATCGACTTTCTAGGGCACTATTCCTAACAAGGACAACTTTGTTTGATTATGAGCTTATAAGTGGAGACAATGGTAATAGATTGCTTGCATTTGGGAAATTTGCTGGAAGCGCTGGAATCATTGATTTCTTATGCGGCTTAGGACAGAGTATGCAATATTTTTCTTAGGACAGTTCTTTTTTTCCCTTAAAGAAGATCATGTACATTTCTTCAAACTACTCTAAATGAAATTTAAATCGGTAACCTATCTATTTATTTGCGATAAAAATATTTATCATTAAGTTATCTGTTTGTTTCTATTTATTACTAGAGTTTCGTATTCCTTTATAACAACTTTTTGTTTAATTTATGTATACTAGTAAATTAATAATTAATAAGGACCGATATATAGATAGTTACTCACAAAATATAAGCATGTCTTAAAAGAACAATTTTGGAACTCAAATAACTTCTTAAACGTTGAAAGATTAATAGGGATAAATTGAATTGTACTTTCTTAAATATCTTTCTTTTGGGGAAAAGAAGAAGAAGAAGAACATGAATGAAATTAGCAAATATTAGAACGGATTACCTAATTAATTTTAGGGTCATTTATATCTGACTAACCTGCATTTAGGCCTAAGTACAACGCAATCCATTATTACAGAAAATTACATTTTAGTCCCTATAATGGTCTGAGGTCCCTAAACGTAATTTATAAAAGTACACTTATGCCCCTAACGACTTTATGAGTGTTACATTGAATATATGACCAAAATTACAAAATCATCCCTAAAATTATGAATATAAACAAAACGATCCCTACAAATTATGAATTTAACAACAAATCAGGTGTATTCATCTTGTTTGAGGGTTTCTTAATCTTGGATATTCAACTCCATTTCTCTCTTTGGGAGCATCTTACATGTATTCTTCATTGGCCACTGCAAAGACTGCTGTCATTTCTGTTGGGGAGGAAATAGCTACAATGGGCCTTCCCTCACAAATCTGTCCCTTAGTCTTTGTTTTCACTGGTGATGGAAATGGTATGACTTTCAACCAAACATCATTTCTCATTGATATGAATGTCTTGTCCTGCCCAACAACTGCAGTGCTAAGATAAGTACTTCATGCAGTCTCTCAAGGAGCAAGAGAGATATTTAAGCTTCTTCCTCACACTTTCGTTGACCCAACTGAACTTCCGAAATTATTTGAGACGGTAATTACGAAAACACCCCCTTCGGGGTTATTATTTTGCTTACGTGCATCTACCATTGGAAGTTCGTTTTCTCATAGTGTGTGCTAATATTGTTATGTGTAATATAAACTTTTATGTCGTAAATCCTAGGCGAGAGATGTTGGCGGAGGACAACAAAGTTCAGATAGAGTGTTTCGAGTATATATATGGATGTGTTGTTACCTGTCAAGACATGGTGGAACACAAAGAAGATCCTTCTAAATCCTTCAACAAGGTCAGCATTCAATTTTCAGATTTATGAAGTCTTTGAGAAATCCTCCCCTTCATTAGCTAGCTTTCCGGGTTTGAGTTTAGACCGAAGTTCGTTTCTTTTAGACATAATTAATCTGGCATGACCTAATTCACAAACTTCTCTTCAAGTTTGAGATATTACAAAAACATACCCTGACTTGCTCTGAGGTTTGTCTTAACACATGCTATTATATTCTTGAATTTTATAGACAAATATTGACTAGTAAGTGTCACGGGAAAAAGAAGGTAGTCATAAACAATTAGAGACGAAATCAACAAATTATGGACTCAAATGCAATACAAATTCTTTGGTAAGGGGGTGTTTTTGTAATTTCTGAAATATAAGGGGGAGTTAGTGTAATTAGGCCAAACCTCAGGGTATGTCGGTATAATTATCCCTTTCTTTTTAACAATCTTCAAGGAATGCATGCATGGATGTTGACGATCAAAAGTTTTTCTTCTCATCAGACTGATTACTACGCACATCCAGAAAACTATAGACCTATTTTCCATGAAAAGAGAGCCCCTTTTACATCTGCAATAGGTCAGCATTTTCTCAATGGATATATGTGAACAACTGCACTATCTGCTTTGCTGCAGTTTTCTCTACAACTGCTTCCATTGTTCCACAAAAATTACTATGGTGATATTCTGTCCCAGTTTGTTGGAGACTTAGCTTCATCAAAAACTCTTGATGAATTACCTGAACACTTGAAAAGAGCTTGCATAGCTCACGCCGGAGCACTAACCCCGTTGTTCAAATACATTCCTAGAATGAGAAGCTCTGATATGCAGTAAGTTCGTCTGTTACATCTTCCTTCAGTTACTACTTGCACATGATGCTTGTTTCCTCAACTTTTCACCTTGGCAGGGACTCCTCACAAACTCTACAACCCTCGCATTCTGCAAAATCTAGACACACTGCATTGGTATTATACATATTTATATGATTTGATTCAAGAAAACTGTAAAAGAAATTCCCTTTTGTCAATGATACTACTCTCTGTAGATCTCTTTAAGGGGGCATTTGTTCGATCGGTTCTTAATAAACGAGGCGTTGGATATCATCGAAGCAGCTGGTGTCTCCTTCCGTTTGGTGAAATGTGAAGTTGGTCAGAGCAGTGATGCTATGTCTTACTCAGAACTCCAAGTAAGTTGAAAACCTCAGCGAAACAGGATGCAGAGATAGTGCTTCACGGTTATTTACTGTTGTCGACAGATTGGTGCATGTGATAAAGCAACCATAGACAGAATTATTGAATCACTGAATTCAGTTGCTAATGGAACCGAGGACCAGGCCGAGAGTAGAGACAATCTAATCTCTCATGAGATTGGAAAATTCGAGAAAGAGACCGGACTCCACGAAGAAAATGGGATGCGGAACGAAGCTGTGGTCCAGGTCTCCTGGATATCTTAAGAGGCTTATGGTGTAAAATTGGTGGAGAGGAAGACAGATTAACTTGAGAAAATGTGCCATTTACATATATCTTCTACTAGTGTAGTGCATGATTACGGTATAACAACAACAACAACAACAACAACAATAATAATAATATATAATAATAATAATAATAATAATAATAATAATAATCAGAACAGAGGATTGGCTTCCTGTACAAATAGCCTGTTCCGTAGTAAATTAAGACAAGATAAAACTGAAAGATTACTAAGACTAAAAAAATTCAATTGAGGTCCAAGTCTAGGAGCAATATGTACAGTTCTAAGGCCATGACCCCATTCCTCAAAGATAGTTAACTAAGGGCAGGGGCAGGGGCAATGGATTATACTAAATCTCTGCTATTTCCTTGGACATATAATCCAAGGTAACCAGAAAAATTGAAGATATTGCATGTGCATCCATCATTTTCAGGCCGCCTCGTGTTACCGGGAGCCTTTTGAAAAATTCAGGACACGGTAGAGATATGTTCTTTCGAACGTATGCAAAAGTTACAAATTTAATACAGAATGGAATTAGGAAACGGGCTTTGCGGCTAACTGATTTTCCACCTCTTTCCAATTGTGGACCTTGGTTACGAGAGGGTGTTGAGACATATGGTCCATCTTGGACCATGGATAAGAATTCTCATAATCGAAAAGAAGAACCTTAATCCCGACTTCAGCACACTCGATCGCATATCTTGGATTATCATCAATTAATACCTTTGCTCCCAGAGACCTGCCAAAACAGGTTGTGTGCTCAAAAACCACTATATAAGAATTTGAGCGACCAGAAGTAGTTATACATGAAAGGCAAATGCAAATTAATGACCTTTTCGAGATCATTATTGTAAAGAGAAGTAACAAGGAACCAAAACGAGAGCATAGTTCACGAAACATACTTGCAGATCTCTGATTTGGGTCTTGACTTCCCATCTAATGCAAAGTGATTGCCAAAATGGATCTCCTGAAAGAGCCCAGGATAATGCTTCTCGATCCATTCAATCGTGTGCTCTTTAATAGCATTTTGTCGGGACCTATAAAAGATAACGGAGCTAATTAATTATATGTACTGTGCTGACATTACAGGTAGTGAAGAATAATCCTGGTGGGGTGGATACTTACGTAACGATGGATAAGTTATACATTTCAGATAACTTTTTAAGAGCCTCTAAAGCACCAGGAATTGGATATATCCCTTTTTTGAAATAATGTGTCTTAAAAAACTCGTGAACACGAATGTCAGCTGCCACAAGAAAAAGCAATAACTTATAACTGAGTTCATGTTGAAAGACGAGGTTTTATAACTTCCTATTAGTCAGCTACCTTGCTATAATACATTTAACTTGTAATTTTGTATAGAAAGAAACCAATTCAAACAGACAAACTAAAGGTGAGAGAACGGGAGGAGAAAGAAGCCCAAACAATGGTTTGAACTGGATTCAAATTGTTTATAACAAAATGAAAGCATGATTAATAATGAATAAGTCTACCGCGTATCCCGACAGATCAATCTATACCTTCATCACGAGAACAGTTCCATATCTGCAAGAACAATAAGAAGTGCATCAGAAAAACCACAAACACAATTCCTCTCACAAGTTCAATAAACTTCAATTCCAAATTTTAGGCAAAAACTGTTGGATGCACCAAGTAACCAAAACTACTTGCATCAGTACAAATTTCAAATCAAATTCTAAATTTTAGGTTCCTTAAATATCCAAAACAAAATCCGATTTCAGTTAAACTACGTAAAATATCAAGGGTAATATGCAATCCTCTGTTTGCTCTTTTTTTTTTAAAAAAAGGCAAGAATTGTATGTCTACACTCTACGGTATGGCAATAAATTCTGTAAAAAGGCTACTTAGTGGTACCTTAAAGAATTCATACACATGGTATTCAGAAACTGAGTGGTTTCGGGAGTAGCGGTCAGCAATAAACCTATTCAGAGCTGACACAAAGTTCCCAAGAACTGCAATAAAGCCAAGACGAAAACAAGAATAAGATGATGATCATTCTGGCTCCAACAAAGTAGCCCTACTGATATCAAGCCCAAAGTACACTGTGCAATATAAGATCATCATTCAGTTTTCCGAAAATAGAAGAAACCTTTGGGATTTGCACAATTCAAGAAGCAAAGAAACATGTTTTATATCATTTATGATCACACAATATCAATGCAAGTTATAATATTTTCCAATGAACCAACCAATAGAAATAAAGAGAAATGCAGAAAATCAGATCTCTCCATATTAAGAAAAAATAAGTACCCTCATCAACATCAACCGCTACCATGATTTTCTCCGGCAGTGGTTGGTCTGGAAACCCAGTGGAGCTTCCTCTATTATCAGCATGGCCGCCATTAACAGCCGTAGAACCAACACCATTTTGCTGATCCACCACCTTAACAACCTCCTCAGAAGCTCGCAGCAAATGCGGGACGCTAGGGGGATACGCCTTCGCTTTCTGCATTCCGTTAACATTACCACGATCGTTCCTCAAACCATAACTATTCCGCAAAACATTGCCACAGCATTTTTCTGAGCAGCAGCCCTTCAGACTGAACCCATTTGTGAAAAACCTTCCATTAGTTACATCAATGGCTGAAGAAGCGGAGGCAGCGGAGGATATCCTTCTGAGAGACAACATCTGGAAATCCCTCTGGCCCAGCATGAAATTCGACGCCGCCGCCATGAAACAAACCCCCAGGTGGCGGAATCGATATGCACAGTTAATGTTCGACGAAATTACCAGCCAAGATCGCCTCTTTATCATGCCGATTCTTCATAGATTCACCTTCATCAGCCCCCAACGATAGCTGAATTCTTGTTATGAACAAGAAATTGTATTGGAAAAAGGTAAAAGAAGAAGAATGGGGGATGAAATTCAATTTATAACAAAGAAAATCCCACCAATGTATGAGCTCTAGGGCAGCACAGAATTCGGGAAAGCAAATCCTATTATTAAAGAAATAATTATTTGCGCCATACAGCCGATAAATTTCCTAAATTTTTTCGAAAAAATGAACCAAAAATTGTGAGGAAATTCCGAAATAATAAATAATATTTTTGGTTTATAATATTCCGATCTTCGATGCAAAAGTAGGGGCGCCGACTCCAATTTAATATGGGGCAGAAAATAAATAGAAATTCTCTTTTTTATGGTTCACATCTTTTTCTTTTTTCATTTTAAAATCAAGTTAAGTTTTTTTTTTCCCTTTTTTTTCTACGAAGATTGTTGTCAATTTCCGATTATTTTATTTAAATAAAATATATTTTTTACATAATTTCAAATCAATTCTCTCTTTTCTTCAAAATTTGTTGGAAGTGGTAAGGTGACAGAAAATATAGGAAGATTCTATACCAAACTCAGATAGAATATCAACTAAATATAGAACAAGCCTGATATATTTATTATTTAATTGGTAAATTTTCTATTAACTACAAACCAAAGTAAAATAGTAATTCTTCATTACATGAGTAATTTCGGTCCAAATGGTTCAACTTATCGTATACAAATAATTTTACATGACACTAGTTTACTCAAATTAGTGTAATTATACAATTCCGATATGAATTAAACTCACTTAAATCAGTATAATGAAAATTGAGTATTTTGCCCTTAATTGAGGTTAACCAAGCTAAGCTTGAAATTAGATTTTCCTTATTTATTCATCTGGTCGAATTAAATTCATATTAAAATTAATCCAAAATATGCTATGTTTCTTCCAACGTGGAGGCATTGGTAGCTAGCTAGATAGAGAGCATTTCAATTTTATATTTATATTCAATTTTATGTGGACTTAACTTTAAAACTTCAACAACTTGTGCATATATTCTTGCATTATGCATGCGTAAATCAAACACTTTTTATATAAAAAGAATATATATTGGTGATGTATAAAATATCAATGGCTAAATGCAGTCTGCATACTTTTGTCTTGGCTGATATAGTGATATCTATACTATTATATATTTGATAACGATGTTTGACTTTTTATTGTACATTTTGATGACGTGGAATTTTGTGGTTTTTTTGAAGTTTTTAATTAGATAGAAAAAATATGATTGGCTTATCTTTATTTTGTATATTATTTTTTTATAAAAATAAGTGAAAAAAAAAATAGTAACTAAGGAAAATAATTAATCTTGGCAAGTTTGACCGAATGGAATTAATTTTGATATTTCTATTAATTAAGTAAGGTTAATATTATATTCATGTATTTGATATTTCTATAAATTTATTAAATTAATTTTAATGGTTAATTATTTAAGTCAAGGATACAATTTCCATAAAAAAAATCAGTGATTGGCTTACCTTTATTTTGTATATTATTTAAAAAAAAAGTAGTAACTAAGGAAAATAATTAATCTTGGTAAGTTTGACCAAATGAAATTAATTTTGATATTTCTATTAATTAAATAAGGTTAATATTATATTCATGTATTTGATATTTCTATAAATTTATTAAATTAATTTTAATGGCTAATTACTTAAATCACAGATACAATTTCCATAAAAAAAATCACTACAATTTTAAATTTAAATTCAAACATTACAAAATACAAAGAATTAATTAAGTTTCTTAAATTACTCCATCAAATTAATTAATTTTTTTAAATCTAAAGTTAATAGTTAATATATATATATATATATAATTGACACAAATTAATTAACTTACTCCATCAAATTAATTAATTTTTTTAAATCTAAAATTAATACTTAATAAATTTATATCGTTATTAAATATATCATTATATATTTAATAACGATATTTGACTTTAACCATGCAATTTTGACCAAATAGAATTGTTTTCTTTTTTGATATAATTTTATTATTAATTCTTTTATGAGTTGTAAATTGATATTTATTTATCCTAATTATCCACTATTACTATGAATATAATTAATCCCTTACATTTTGTTTAAATCATTTGAAAAAAGAAAAAGGAAATTCTATGCATGATCATTCCAAAATGTGGTAATTAAATTAAATGAATTAAAATTTTTATATATTAAAATATGGAATACGAACTAAATGCTATACTATTTATTAATTTGAAAAATTAATTCATTTAACTTCAAATTCTTTTAATTACTTAAGAAAATTATTATTAATTTATTTATTTTGAATGCATTATTTATATATACACATATAAATAAATTTGGATGAAATCTAATCTATAAATGTAAATAATTATCTACCAATCCATACCTAATTTTTTGTCACTATATGATTTCAAATTTTGAAAATCATAATTAATGTTGATTGATTTTATACATAGTAATATTTTTACATAATTACAAAATATTTATTTATCCTACATTATAAAATGAGACGTACTTCTTCCTTTTTCATTCATCTTTTATACTACTCACTTTATTATATTACTCTCTCTCTCTCTCTTTAACAAACAATTTTTTTCTCGCATGTGTTCCTTCATTGTGTTGTTAAATTATGTGTTTTGATTTTTTTTTTTCATAGTAGATTATTGTTGTTATTTAACCTTTTAGGTTAATTATTCGATATTTATATTTTTTCTTTCAGTTTTGTCAATCTGTTTTTCTTTTTGTTTATATATAATCGTTCATGATTATTTTGATGTAATTAACTTATTGTTATTCAGGAGCTTAGTGACAGGTTTAACATCAACTCCTAGCTCGAGCACTAGCAGGCCAGGTATGCCGGCACTGGCCATGTCGAATTGACTCGATTTGAAAGGGCGATGAACATCCATCAAGATAGTTATGCATTTTATGTTGGCCATTATCCGATGTTGGCCTACTTCATCATCACCGAGAACGAATCTATTGGCCAGGAGGGATACAATTTTATGCAGAAAATGTTGTTGTCACGTGATCTTTCTCCGGAGAGAGAAGATGAACAAAGTGATGGTTCATATGCCTATTGAGAGTTATAAATTGGACTTTTTAAGATCCTTTGGGACTTAATTTACTTCTTGTGGGTTTAGTCGATGTGAATCTTATTCTGAACGATTTGATTTTGTTCTATGAACTTTTATTTTGAAAGGTGTTTTTCTATAAAATGGAGAGATGTATGTTGAATTCATTAATTTGATATAGAACAAAATAAATAAATAAATATATATATATACTTATTTTTTCTTCGCCCTATTTTTTTTTCTAAATTCTACACATTTTTCATATCTTTTTAAGTGTATTTCAGTTTATCTTATTTTAAGTTTGTGGTTTTTAAATTCTTATTTTGTCCATCTTCACCATATTATTAATTATGAAATAATAATACCTTTTTTTATGTTTTATATTATTTCGGTGTTTGATATATATATCTATATATATATCTGAATTTAAATAGATGTTTTTTAGTGTAGTTGGGAAACCATCATTAATCATCTTTTAAAATAATAAATATCTTTTTAAATCTTATTTAAAGGTTTATATTTAATTTTGAGTCTTTAAGGGTGACATCTTTTGGATGAAGAAAATAATTAATAACTTTAATTCAAGTATTATGGATTTTTCCATATTAGTTTTGGTCAAAATTTTCCTTTGTTAAGAGTTAAGGGCAACATCTTTTGGATGTTGAGTCTTTATATATCGTATTGGTCAAATATTTCTTTTCTTTTAAAAATCAAATTATATATTTAGACGAATGTTTTTAAACCATAATTAGTTCAATTATGATCAAATGGTGACTTTTTAAAAATTTATATTATTTTATTAGAAGAAATATTTAAACTATTAATCAAATTTAAAATAATGTTTATGGAATCCCTTTTTTTTTTTTTTTTTTTTTGATGACATGGAATCCCTTAATTTAAGCAGTAATCATAGTTATCTTAGCTAAAAACTTTATTATTTATGGTAACTGTCAAAATTTGAGATTTTTTCTTCAAGCTTTTATAGTTTAAAATATTATTTCTTCCATAACTAAAATCCATTATTTAATATGTTTAAGAAAGTAAAAAAAGTTTTGATTGCTGAACTCTATATCTTGAAAAATAAATTGAAGAATAAACACAGTTAACGGTGAATAATAATCCATTTGTAATGAAATTCTAAGAATAAATTGGTATTTTTTGATAGGTTGGAATTTCACTTTCAATTCCTATACATTTAATTGATTTACTACTTTTTTTTTTATTATGTTGAAGATTTTCTTAAGATTTTGAAAGCCATTATTTTATAGTTTTATGAGTTTTATATTCTTTTACTCATTTTTAATGATTTAAGTTTCAATCTTGACAGGTCTTATATTCTTAGATACATATATTAACCTTTTTATATTTCTTATTGCAATTTTAAGATTTTTTTTTTAGTTCTTCTTCGACCTTTACATTTATCATTCTCATTACATTTTGAAATTTATCAATCAAAGTATTTTACATCGTTTTATTTTTATTTTATAATTTTTATCTTCTTGAATGCATTTATATGTGTAGCTTTTCACCAAAAAAAGAAATTATATACGTAGCATTCTTTGAATTATAATATTTCATATAGTTTACACGAAAAATGATATTTTAATGCCTTTTAACCTTATTACTTTTTTAAATCTTTGTTCATGTCGGTTTTCTTTTCTTATCTTTAAGTTTCCATCTTGATAGGTTTTATATTCTTAGATACATATATTAACCTTTTTCTATATTTCTTATTTCATTTTAAGATTTTTGTAGTTTTTCTCCGACCTTTACATTTATCATTTTCATTGCATTTATAGATTTATCAATCAAAATATTTTACATTGTTTTATTTTTATTTTATAATTTTTATCCTCTTGAATGCATTTATATACGTGGTTTTTCACCAAAAAAGAAATTATATACTTAGTATTCTTTCGATTCTAATATTTCGTATAGTTTACATGAAGAATGATATTATGATGTCTTTTAACCTTATTACTTTTTAAAATTTTTGTTTATGTCATTTTTCTTTTTTTATCTTTAATATCCTTAGATTGAATACATAGCATCAAAATAGGTAAATATCCTAAATAACTATCAACAAGAGTGAAAGTATCCATATATTTCTTACCTTTATTGTGTGATTTAATTTTTAAATAAAATATAAAACATGCAAATGTTTTCTGTCTCTCTTATCTCTGCATGAAGTGAAAAAAAAAATATTTAAAAATATTTTTTTCTATCGATCATTTTTTTTCTTTTTTGAAGAAAAATGTCAATAAAAAATAATATTGAAATAATTTCCGTGCATCGCACGGGGTTTATGCTAGTTGATATCATACTACATAATTGTACTTATAAATTCTAATTATTAAAGAACAAAATATTCTTTTTTAAAATCCTCAACAAATATCTGATTTCTTCCAGCACCATGCAAGTATGCAACTTTGACCAATTTCCTGATCATCTTCGCCGATCTATCGACACAAAACATTTCTCTCTTAATGTGGTTGAGTGTTGCTTCGCAAGGTTTATGGAGAAATTATGACACGTTCTTCAAAGGGTAATACTCCATGTCATCCCTCGTAACCCAATTCACTGCAATATCATAATTCACTTTGATTTCGATTTAAAAAAAAAAAGAACAAGAAGATATTGATCATACAATTTACTAATAAATATTTTGTGATTCTTTTATTTGATGTTACATTACATTTAATTGCATCCTTCATATGCAAATTAAAGGGAGACTGTACGTGTATGATTACAATAAACTTTTTTAGAGAACATTTGAAAATAAAAATGAAATTAGTATGGATCTAGAATATATTCTACGTTATCGAAAATCCAATATTCTAAATTTGTCAACATTTAACATAGACAAGGATCCAACGGATCAAGATGAATAATCCTTTGGCCACATAGATGGAGACGCAGAATAGGAACAATTTTTTAGATGAATATGACAATTGCAACAAAGCATATGCGAAGTGGAATTTACTTGAGACTGAAGTTCCCTGGATAATTCTTTCTGCTCATTGAAATTCTCACAGTAATCTCTATCCAGATTAAAACTAGCCATGTAATAAGTTCACCCTATATTGATAAATTTTTATTTCATACCACAATCCAATTTTTATATTTGTTAAGTATGGTCATATAATTTTCTTTTTTAAAAACAATTGACATGTATATTTTATAAATATAAAAAAAAAAATGACGTATACAATAAAAATTTATCATAATAATAAATTAGAAAAAAAAAATTCGAATGAAAAAAAAAATGTTTTCGAACACTCTAATTAAGAGAGAATGAGAGAATGTCTCTTATTTACCACCTAAACGAGAGACAGGAAATGTCCATAAAGCGGTACTGGAATAGGCACCATGGATTAGGCTGATCAAGTTTTTATTTATAGACTTGAAATCCCAATATAATTTATTTTATTGGATAATTAATGAAACATCCCTAATATATCCCAATACTTTTTCTAGACCTTCAAATTGTTTTTTTTTATGTTTTAAGGATCAATTATTCATGAAAGTTTTCCTAAACACCCCACCCCCCAATTCGTGCAAAAATACTAAAATGTCCTTAATAAAATATGAAAAATTACCCCATACCTCTTTCTTCTTCTTCCTGATTTTCTTCTTTTATTTTTTTTCTTTTTTTCCTTCTTCCTGTTTTTTTGTATTGAAAACGCAGGTTTTCCGGCAGTGGCTCCGGCGCCGTCTCCGGCCATTTTCCAGAGACGGGAGCTTAATGCCTTGACTCAATTCGACGACGCGACTTCATTCGTGGCAACCCCGTCTCATGAAAATGGCCGGAGAAGGCGCGGGAGGAACCGCCGAAAACCTGCAAATTTCAATACAAAATGGGTTTTCCGTTGCCGGCGTTCCAGTGATATTTTTCGACGGGATTTGTATGGATCTTGAAGATCTCGACAAGGGGAGTCCATTGCAATTTACGAAATCGATTTTCGTTAAGCGGTTTGTGAGTTATGGACATTTCTTTTTTCGAAAATTTTTAGATCTAAAATTCTTAGATATGAAATTGAGAACAAATACAGATATGAGAAAAATATACCAGATCTGGTGATTTAGTTACGTGATTCTTGAATTTTTATACAATATTTCAAAAAATGGGGAGTAAACAAAACTTTTGATTCTCAAGTGGGGAGTTCAGATGAACTTTTTTGAAAATGGGGAGCAAATAGGAGTTTTTTTAATTCATGGGAAGTTTTCAAAGAAGACCCCATTATATATTAATATATAATGATATCTAAAAAAAATTAATACTTATACTGACTTCTACGTTTAACTATCTTGATTTCTTGTCAATGCCGCAATTGTTGAAAGATATGGGATGCATTTGTCAACATATGGTAACTAGAATTTTCATGCAGTTATTTCCACCATCATTCAGCCGCAAATGTTGAAGACCAAATAACAGCCGTGAATGATGGTAAAACTTTCACCGCAAATGCACAGTAAATGCATAGTAGTCACACTGTAAATTTTTCCTATAAATAGGGCCCTATGTACGTTCATTTCATAAGTCGGTTCAGAATATAATTTCTATTGTTTCTCTCAATAAATAATTCTCTCTTCAATATTTTCTTGTTGGTTCACGCTATTGTGATTCTGTTTCACAACATGTTATCAACACGATAGTTCTTACTTCTCCTGCGAATCAACTATCGTCCGAGTTCCTCCAACGAATCAATAATCGTTCCAGTTTCTTCGGTAAACCAACGTTCGTTCTAGTTTATTCAACAAATCAACTAAAAAGACAAAGGTAAGTTTCGTACCTATGCTGCCGATCTATTTACGTTTTTATGCATAGTATTATTATGAATATATATGCCTCGTTTCAATACCTATTTATGCACTGGTAATTTGTGCTGCCGATTTATTCATTTATGCAACATATAATTATGTGCACTTAATTTAACTGTCCATATTTGTGTTTATATGATTATTACCCTGAGTATACTTTTATCAATATTAAGCATGCATAAATTATTGTTATGAATTTTCGTATTTATGCATTTTTGTGTTCGAAATAAAAATTATATATATATATATATATATTATAAAATATAGCCGCTGCAAATATATATATATGTATAACGACTAGTCTGCAACGGCTAGTTGGGGATTTTTTTCCTATAAATAGATGATTTTGGTAAATGCAATTCATTCACTTGTATATCCTACTTCTTATTCTCAAAAACTCTAGAAGATCTCGTTACTAAATTTTCGCATATCAAGATGCTATCGGCTCCAACAATTTACATAATAATTGTAGTAATCACTCTTATCATACTTATCTCTTTTTGAGATCACTCGAAAAGAGATAGAGATTTGTATATCGCTTTCATTATGTTTCCCGTTATTCCCATGTTGCTTAGTGGCTTAATTTTGAGCTTGGTATGTAAATTATTGTATGGATCATTTGATTGAATAAATGTGTTGATTGTTATCATTTATCTTGTACTAGCTACCAACATGTCGAATCTTACAAAGCTTGAGTTTGTAGCCCTCGATATCACGGGGAAAAATTATATATCTTGGATTGTTGATGTAGAAATGCATCTTGAATCAATGGGTCTATTAGACACCATAAAATGAAAATGGCAATGTTGATGGCAGTTAGATAGGATTTGTTATGTTTCTGGTATGCTGTTGTTTTCCTAATTTGCAAATTATCATTATAAGCATGTTTCATTATACTAGATCTTTAGGAACTATTATGTACATTTCATATATTGCAATATGGCGTACCCTTTATGCGTTAAATTCATGATAAATTATTTGCTTATGTGAAGTTTCGATATGGATCACTCTGAGAAAAAAGTCGAAAGAATAGTTAATGAAGAGAATTTGTGCATACATGATAGTGGCACAACACACATTATTCTTAAAGACAAAAGGTTCTTCTCACGGTTAAATCCAACAAGAACCATTGTGAATACAATATCAAGTCCTTCTGATCTGATTGAAGGAATTGGCAAGGCAAACTTTTCGTTACCAAATGGCACGAAGTTCTCAATAAAAAATGCCTTATATGCGCCAAAATCCAAAAGAAACTTGTTGAGTTTCAATGATATATATTATCATAAATATGATACTCAGTCGGGACTGAAGGTATTAAGAAATATATGCATCCTACAGCCTGTAAAGCGGGGAAGAGATACATATTGGAAAAACTACCAATGCTCCCTTCTGGATTGCGTTACACTTACATAAATGTGATTGAATCACATATGGTAGTTAAAGAAAAGCACATCGATACTTCGATGCTAGATATTTGGCATGACCGGTTGGGTCATCCTGGTTCAACAATGATGTGAAATATCATTGAAAGTACAC
Source organism: Lantana camara (assembly GCA_037501455.1). Lineage (NCBI taxonomy): Eukaryota > Viridiplantae > Streptophyta > Magnoliopsida > Lamiales > Verbenaceae > Lantana > Lantana camara. The sequence goes on along the minus strand of CM074863.1, from coordinate 17,878,498 downwards.
GTGGGCATCCATTGAGGGACTAGAAGCTTCCTCAAATGAAAAAGGATCCGTGTATAACTTGTTATCTTGGAAAGTTAAACTTGAGACCATCACCAGCTAAGATACAAAATGAATCACCTGCTTTTCTTGAGCGTATTCAAGGTGATATATGTGGACCGATTCATCCACCATGTGGACCATTTCGATACTTTATAGTATTGATAGATGCCTCTAGCAGATGGTCACATGTTTGCTTGCTATCAACTCACAATGTGGCATTTGCGAGGCTGCTTTGTAGCACCCCGGAGCGCAAGACACTACATCCCCCGCACCATAGCCCAACACGTGTAACGAAATGGGAACTCCGCACACGTATCAAACTACGGCGAATGGGAGACAAACAAAATCTCTCCTATGCTAGGCGGTCTAGACCCTAAATCAAAGTGCGAAAATAAATCAATGCCAGATGCGGAAGCTACCAGGATTCAAATACAAACATACATGTTCGAAATTACACAAGTCATGTATATAATGCCAATCCAAGGTCAAATAAATCATACAGAGTCCAGATTCGAATCCCGAATCATATTTAAACAAATTTGTAAGTATCTTATACATATTTATACGTAGTACCAATGCAGAAAAGTAAATATGCAAAAGACTCGAACTAGACTCGAACAACTCAAAAGAAACCACCGCCTAGCAAGAACTGGAACCTGAACCTGCAACCTGAAAACAAAAGGGGCAAAAGAAAACAACGAGGAGGAGTCAGTCCTGAAGACTGGTGAGGGGGCTAATACACGCACACGTACATATACGTAAGAGCATAGCATATTCAAAATTAAAGTGTTCATGAATCAGGACGTGGTTTTTGCAATCTAAAACATTTTATCCCGTGATATTATATATAAAGAAAAGGTCTAAGGTCGAAGGCCAAAATCATCCAATTTTATAAATTGAAGTCCACTCCCGTTTCACGAACCGCATTCATAATCAAAATCATAACGACTCGACGAGAACGAGTTCAAAACCACCTAACTCCTTTCATATACATAATCAAAGCGAAATACATACAAAATTCATAATCAATCATCCTTCTCCGATTGGGGATGAGGAGGCCTTCCTTAACCCCGTTCTCCCTTCAAACTGTGTGAGTCAGGGGATCCTACCCGCTCCCTGACGGGTTTTAACTGCCTTTTCTCAAGAAACCGCCTTCCCCTCGAACTCCCGAGAATGGGTGAATTTCCCTACATAAAATTGGGGTTGTGTTGATGAGAGAGCTCGGCGACCCCATGGCCAACCCGAGAATCACATACCACTTTCCCGGGCCCATTTCTTAAGTTCATAAGTTATAATTTTATAATTTCAAAATTTTATAATTTTTGCGACTTATATTTCAAAGTCATAATCTCGCTATTTCAAAACGTTCACACACACCAACCATTTTCAAATCAAACAAACGTAAAAATAGGTTACGTATATATAAAAAAGCGTTTTTCAATTGATTTCATAACAAAACGGGACAAATCCCTCAAAATACGAATCACAGGGAAAATTGCAAAAATGGTATACCAACTGTACCCATTTAGCAAAAGTGGTACAATATCTTTGTAAGTCACACACGTATCTAAACATATATATATATATTTGTAAGTCACATGCGGGCTCAAAATACAGGTAGGGTTGTAAGTCATTTTAACTAAAAGGAAGAAAACCTCACCTTGTCGACCAAACCGGACGAAACAAACTCAAACACCTCTAAGAGACCTCCTCGTCACCCACGGAATGAACCTTTCGAATTTGAGGCGAATCGGATGAGAAATGAGCTTGAAACTTGAAATTTGAATAGTGTTTTTCATCCTTCTCCTTGAGGTCACGGTTTTCAGCTGATTTCTCTCCCTCTCTCTTGCTGCATGAAATGGTAAGGTAATGGTGTGGTAAAGGGATGAATAAGGGTCAAGTGGGTCCAAGTTTGGGGCAAAAAAGGTTAAGAAATGAAAAGGTTATGGACTAAACGACAAAATGTGGTGAATCTGTCACAAGGGCTCGGTTCGGGCGAAAAACAGGGGATCAAACGGGCTTAAAAAATTACGAAGTTGGATTCCTTTACTTCCTTTCTTTGTTACGAGTCCGACGTTGCTTCCGAAATTCGAATCCGAATTCCCGATCTCAAGATACGCCTTCCGGAACTCAAGGTGCGCTAAAACAAGTTAGACCCTTAAGTCCCTAACAAATAAAACGGTTCGAAAACCGTAACAAACGAACACAAAATCATGCAACGAATATAAAAACGCATTCATAACACGTGTAAATCATACATATCACATATTCTCAAAAATAAAAAACAAGAACGGAGGCAAACGGATTAAAAACGAGCAAGAATGGCAAAAACGTTCAAATATTTCATACAAGGTTCAAATAAAAGTCAAGTAATAATTCAAATAAATACAAGAATATCACTTAAAGAATAAATAAACACATAATTCGCGTAATTAAATAATTTAAATGCGCATTTAGCTCACTCGTAAAGGCATACCTGTACGGACGAGCGGGATGTTACATGCTTGCTCAGATCATTAAATTACGAGCGTAATTTCCTGATCATACGATCAAAAAGGTTCGGCTCGATAATGCTAGCGAATTCACGTCTCAGACTTTTAATGATTATTGCATGTCCACTGGGATTGTTGTCGAGCATCCAGTTGCTCATGTACATACACAAAATGGTTTAGTTGAATCATTGATTAAACGTCTTCAACTTATCGCCAGACCATTAATAATAGGAAGAACAAAGCTACCTATTTCAGTTTGGGGTCATGCAGTTTTACATGCTGAATCTTTAATTCGCAAAAGGCCAAGTGCTTATCATAAATACTCCCCTTATCAACTTGCATTTGGGCAAGAACCGAATATTTCCCATTTGAGAATATTTGGTTGTGCAGTGTATGTGTCTTTAGCACCACTACAACGCAGTAAAATGGTACCTCAGAGAAAGTTGGGAATTTATGTTAGCTACGAATGCCCATCTATCATAAGATAGCTTAAACCCCAAACGGGTGATGTATTCACATCACGCTTTGCTAATTGTCATTTCAATGAAAATGATATCCCAACATTGGGGGAGAAAATAAACAGATGGAAAAAGATATTACATAATATACACCATCATTACTGCATCTTGATCTATGCACAAAGCAGTGCGAGATGGATGTACAAAAGATTGTACATTTGCAGGGCATTGCAAATCAATTGCCAAATGCATTTACAGATACGAAAGGAGTGAAAAAATCATATATACCAGCTGTTAATGCTCCTGCTCGGATTGAGGTTCCCAAGGGATAATCCGAGAAGAATGTCACTCACGAGTCTACAGCACGCTTGAAGCGTGGTAGACCATTTGGTTCCTAAGATAAAATTCCTCATAAAAGAAAAGGAGCAAATGTGAATAATGACCCCAATAAAGAGGAAAGTGTTCCAAAAGAGACACAAAACGAGGATAGTGTCCCAGAAGAGACATAAAATGAGATTAATGAGGAAATCTCAATAAATTACTTTCATTCAAGAAAGCCGTGGAATCGAAGTGATATTGAAATTGAAGATATATTCTGTTATGCCGTAGCGCATGATATCACTCATGAAAGTGAAAATCATGAGCCAAGATCTATCATTGAAAGTCGAAATAGACATGACTGGATAAAATGGAAAGACGTTATTCAGGCTAAATTAAATTCTCTGAATAAACGAAATGTGTTTGGACCTATTGTCCTCACTCCCGAAGGTGTGAAACCTGTGACACCCCGCTCGTCTGACGTGTAAGGTACGCCACGTTTTAACCTTTTAATGTGTTTAATTGTGTGATTTTATATTTTTCGTGGCCCTATTTTGAACTCTTTTAGAGTTTGGGCCCCTTTGTAATTTTCTCTTTTAAGGGGTTTTCTGGTCATTTCTCGTTCGATCGAGATTTTGACCTCTTTGACCCCTTCAACGCGTCCGGGGCGGCAAAACGAGTCCGTAGACTCTAAGTTTGCCCAATTCGGATGTCGTTAGCTCGTTCGTTTGATCGTTTTGCGTACGAGGACCCGAGATATATACCCCGGATCCTCGTTTTGCGTGCCAGAAGATCAGATCTCAGCTGCAGCGTCTTCCTCCAGCGAACAGCACTGTTCACACGCACTCGAGGTGTGTTTACACACACATGCTCGTTCTCCCTCGTTTCTCGACGGAATTCGACGAATCAATAGTGGAAATTTATTAGCTCGACGAGCCCGTCACGATGGTACAAGAATCTCGGCCAACCGATGAGCGACGGCGACGGAATCAGCGATTTTCAGTCGCGGCGGTAGGAGGTGGCGGAGCTGCCACTTTGCCGGCCTCCCGCGGCGGTTTCCGGCGCCTTCCCGGCGACACGCGCCCCACAGGCGGCAAGGGGAACTCCTGGCGCAGCGGAGGACGTTGGCGGCGCGGCCAACGGCCACCCGACGGCGGCACACGCGCCGCCTGAACCCGCGGTTGCGCGCGCGTGAACAGTGTCACGGCGGCGCTCCGGTGACTTTTTCCGACCAAGGTTGGTGTTTTCCAAGGTTTTCCGACCCCCTGAGTCCATTTCCGGCATCGTTTTCATCCAATTTTGGCCGTAGGTGGTGGTTCCGGCGACATGGTGGCGGCAGAAACTTCGGAGCTCAACGGGGGCCTTTTCCGGCCATCTTTTGGCCTCGGGCCCTTCACGAAAGTTGTTCGGAACGACGAGAACTAATGAACCCCATTTGCTCGACTCCAGATTTTGCCGTTTGGCGGTGGCTGAACGGCGGCCGGTCACTATTCCGGCGGCTCCGGCAGCGGCGTTCCGGTGGGCTTCGGACAGCTCGTTCGCCTCGTTGTGGTGAGTCCATCACCACTTTCCGTTCGTCAATCGGACACTCGGTTTATTTTCTATGAATTTATTTGTGTATTTGGGACTTATTTGAATTAATTGTTTAAATGTAAATTAATTGCTATATGTTTGAATTGTTGATCGAAATGAATTCCATTGTGTATGAAATCATGTATGATATGAAATGTGATAAGTATGGACTTTGTATTTTGTAAATTGAACCCCCGACTTGTTGATTTTGCTACTTGGTTAGTCTAGAGGGGGTGTTTGTGTAATTTTGAGTAAAGTAGGAATTTGTTTAATTTGAATTAATAGACCTTAATAATGAAATCTTAAATGTAATGTATGAATTGAATATGTAACGTATGAATTTAATGAACTTAGTTTGATTAGAATTTGACTTACATGAAATATGAAACAGGCTATTATGATTTATTTGATTTGTGAGCTACGTGAATTTGTATGAATTGTTTTGTGTGAGGAATGAAATAATATGAAATGCACTGCGTGAATTTGCATGAAATGAATTATATGAACCTTGAATGATTAAATAACTTGCTTTGGATTTGTATAAGACTTCGTGAGGTTTAAATAAATTAGAAGCTTGCTACAGTGATTTGCTTGACTTATTAATACTTGGAAATTTGTATGAAATGCGATATGAATTGTCTGAACTTTGTTAATTGAATTTGTTAGGTATTAAATGAATTGATATGAAATGATATGAACGTGCCTTAATGTGTTGGTTTCGCATATAATTTATATGAATTTGAATCCTGCTTATGTGAGTACATCATTTAAGTGCTTGAGCATTGCCGTGCGTATATGTGGTTCATTCATGTGTCTAAGTCTTGTTCCGGTGTTCAGTTTGTCCAGGTACACCCGGGGTGGTGTTTTGTCGGCCGTGTTGATTCCGGGGTGGATCAAGCGTCTTGTGTTCGGCCTCTTCGGTGTAAGGTGAGGTTAGGATATAGTTACACCTTATTTCAATGTGCTCGGTTTTGATTGCATGTGATTCAATAAGCCTTATATGTATATAACTAAATGTGAAGTATGTATTTGTTGAATATGTCATGAGTTTGGAAGTATGTTAAGCAATGTACAGGCCTATGTATGCCTCTGTGAGCTGATTTGTTATGTTTTGTTATGTTTTGCCACGCGAAGCTATGCTTCTAACCGTATACTTCTCATGAGCCAAGTTTGGCAAGGACCGAGTTTGACTGAAACGGAAAGTGGTATGTATATATGTATAAGTTCGGTCTGTCTGTCTCTGTTGTAGCGGGTTATGATATGATTTGTATGTTGGGCCCCGGAGCTATGGGTAAGGAACCCTCGGGACGGTATAGGGCCGTCGAGGTTCGGCCTGTGCATAGTCTCCATCCGGAGTATCCCGCGCGACCTCGGGAGCTAGGGAAGGCGTGATATTCCGATGCCTTCGGTGTACCAGCCGGGGAGGGCACGTTGGGGTTAGCTACCCCGCGTGAGTCTGCTATGGATGGTTTGGGCGTATACACCCTTCCATCACTGGAGTTGAGGATGATATGTTATGATATGTATGTAAGTTTTCTGCTTTGTTTCTGATATGATATGTTCTGAGGAGTTTGGGAGTGTCTGAGCTCGTACCCGCCGAGTTCTCTATTATGTATATGTTCGGTTAAAGTTCGTGAAACAGGGATAGATTCTAAATTAAGTTAAAAGTTGAGGGTTTATAAGTTGCAGTGTTTTGATTAAAGTTATTCAATTATCCTATATGTATATATCACGGGAAAATGCTTTGGTATGAAAAACCTGTCCCTGAGTTCATGAACATTATGACTTTTGTATCTGCTTTGCTCTCCTATATATATAGTGTGCGTGTGTTAACCCCCTCACACAGTCGAGTTAAGACTGACCCCTCCCCTCTTTTGTTTAGTTTGCAGGTTTTGCTCGGGTTTCGTGCTAGGCGGAGTATGTCAGTCAGTTGGAGTCTGTTTTCGAGTCTTTGTTTTGTTTTAGGTTGTCTTACATCTGCATTTCCGTACTTATGATTTTTGTATAAATTACGTATATGTTGAATTTGAATTATGATACGGATTGATATGAATATTTCGGGACAGGTTAGGACAGGTTTGCTCTGTTTAGTTGAACCCGTTGGATTTATGATCATTGTTTGATTCGGGATTAGGTATTTATGCTAGTTGAACCCGTCAACTGCTTTTGAATGTTTGATTTTTGCATGGCTTACTTTCTTGCTTCCGCATGCTTGTAGCTTGGTTTTGTTTGTTCAGGGTATAAGTTCCGCCTAGCTTAGGTGTGAGTCTGTCAGTCTCCCGTTCGCCACTTTTTGGCTCATGTACGGACCCTCCATTTCGTACGTGGATCGGACTGTGGTGCGGGGGATATGGTGACCCACCGTGCGGGTGCTACAAAACCTGTTGGATATAAATGGGTCTTTATACGGAAACAAAATGAGAAAAATAAGGTAACAAGGTATAAGACAAGGCTTGTTGCTCAGGGATTTTCTCGAAGACCTGGAATTGATTATGAGGAAACGTATTCTCCTGTCATGGATGCAAGTACGTTTCGATACTTAATCAGCCTAACAGTTTCCCAGGAACTGGAAATGCGTCTCATGGATGTTGTTACAGCCTACTTGTATAGATCACTTGATAGTGATATCTATATGAAAATTCCGGAGGATTCAAAATGTCTGCTGCATTAGAATCAAAACCTAAAGAGAAGTATTCGATCAAATTACAAAGATCTCTTTATGGGTTAAAACAATCCGGACGCATGTGGTACAATCGCTTGAGCGGATTTCTGTCAAAGAGAGGATATGTGAATAATCCTATTTGTTCATACGTATATATTAAGAAAACAATATCCGGATATGTGATTATAGCAGTTTATGTCGATGATTTGAATATCATTGGAACTGCTAAAGAAATCCATGAAACAGCAGTTTACTTGAACAATGAGTTTGAAATGAAAGATCTTGGACAAACCAAATATTGTCTTGGCTTGCAGATTGAGCATAAGCGAAATGGAATTTTCGTTGATCAATCAAATTATACTAAAAGGGTGTTGAAACGAAAGATCTTGGACAAACCAAATATTGTCTTGGTTTGTAGATTGAGCATAAGCGAAATGGAATTTTCGTCGATCAATCAAATTATACTAAAAGGGTGTTGAAACACTTTAACATGGATAAAACAACCCCTTTAAGCACTCCGATGATTGGGAGATCACTTGGTATAGAAACAGATCCTTTTCGCCCTCGCGAAGAGAATGAGAAAGTTCTCGGATTATATGTTCCAGAATGAGGAAGTTCTCGGATTATATGTTCCAGTTGGAGTTAGAACCCTTGACCACCACATAGCTTACCAATTAATCCACCAACTCTGTTGGAAATTTCTTGGTTAATAAAACTATTAATACCTTTTCGAACAATAAAGACTCATAATTTATATTGTATTTAAATTTTGATTATTAAGAAAATATTAATTACAATTACAATTATTAAATACGTAGTATGAACTAAATTTAAATCCGGATAAAATAATGTGAAATATTTTCTTTTTATAATATATATCTATAGAAATATAAATGTATGTGGGATTTTTTTTTCCCCCAATAAATAGTATGATATTTGTTAAATCAATTTTTATCCAAATTATTTGTAGATTTTTAATTTTAAAATTTATTATTGGAGAATGATATTTGGAAATTAATGAATGGTTGTAATTGATTTAAAATTATATTTATTTTTTTATGTTATTTAACTTATTTTATTATTTTTAATTAATATTTATAATATTATATAAATATATATTTTTAAATATAATTATTACGTAATTATGACATCACACCAGTTCGACCGGTGGTATAACCGGTCGAACCGATAAAAACAGTAACCAGTAAGGATTTCGGTTCGACGTCCGGTACGAGTTTTAAAACATAGATCTTGCTAATTGTACTAGACCTGACATAACTTTTGCAGTTAATTTATTAGCAAGATTCAGCTCATCTCCAACGAAAAGGCATTGGAATGGGATTAAACATCTATTCCGATATCTTTGAGATACAATTGATTTGGGATTGTTTTACTCTAAAAATGCAAAACAAGTTTTGGTTGGCTATGCAGATGCAGGATATTTATCAGATCCACACAAAGCTAGATCCCAAATAGGTTTTGTCTTTACAATTGGGGGCATTGCAATTTCCTGGCGATCGCAGAAGCAAAGTCTTGTTGCTACTTTATCCAACCATGCCAAGACAATTGCATTGCATGAAGCAAGTCGAGAATGTGTTTGGTTAAGGTCAATAACACAACACATCTTGACCTCCTACGGCGTATCAGTCGATAAAGCTCCAACGACGATATATGAAGTCAATGCCGCATGTATTGCTCAAATGAAGGAAGGATACATCAAAAGCGATAGAACCAAGCATACCCATCCAAAGTTCTTCCAATATACGCAAGATCTCGAGAAGAGCGGAGAAATCAATGTTCAGTATGTTCAATCATGTGACAACTCAGCAGAGCTCTTTACAAAGGCTCTTCCCACTACAACTTTCAAGAAACATGTTCATGACATTGGAATGCATCATCTCCGAGATCTATGAAAAGATCTCACCAATGTCAACATCAGGGGGAGCCTGCACAGCTGTACTCTTTTCCTTCTTCGGGGTTTTGTCCCACTGGGTTTTTCCTGATAAAGTTTTTAATGAGACTGCACCTGAGGCGCATACAGATATTTATAAAAGCATCCCAAGGGGGAGTGTTACAAGAATTGTAGCCGCAATTGTTGAAAGATATGGGATGCATTTGTCAACATATGGTAACTAGAATTTGCATAAAGTTATTTCCACCGTCATTCAGCCGCAAATGTTGAAGACCACATAACAGTTGTGAATGATTGTAAAACTTTCACCACGTTAATCGCCAAATGCACAGTAAATGCATAGTAGTTCACACTGTAAACTTTTCCTACAAATAAGGCCCTATGTACATTCATTTCATAAGTCGAATAAGTCGATTCAGAATACAATTTCTATTGTTTCTCACAATAAAGAGTTCTCTTTTCAATATTTTCTTGTTCGTTCGTGCTATTGTGATCTGTTTCGCAACAAAATTCGGATTAAACTCCGACTTTATAACCCTATTCTTTTCCATTAGCATAGTTATACTTATTGGGTCGTTTCAAAAAAAAAAAAAAGTTACACTTATTGGGTGAGATTTGTCAACATATGGTAACTAGAATTTGCATGAAGTTATTTCCACCGTCATTCAGCCGCAAATGTTGAAGACCACATAACAGTTGTGAATGATTGTAAAACTTTCACCGCGTTAATCGCCAAATGCACAGTAAATGCATAGTAGTTCACACTGTAAACTTTTCCTATAAATATGGCCCTATGTACGTTCATTTCATAAGTCGAATATGTCGATTCAGAATACAATTTCTATTGTTTCTCACAATAAAGAGTTCTCTCTTCAATATTTTCTTGTTCGTTTGCGCTATTGTTATTCTGTTTCGCAACAAAATTCAGATTAAACTCTGACTTTATAAACCGGCCCTATTCTTTTCCATTAGGCCTCGTTTACTTTTGAAGAAGGGATATCTCATGTAAGAATATTGCATGTTAGATTAGTTAAGCAAGATGCCAATATCTTTTGTTTACTTTTATTGTAAATTTTTGGGATAAAACATGTTTATCAATTATAGACGTTTACTTTTGTATCTTGTTTTTGGCAGTTTAGAAGGAAATTACATAAGTACCCTTTGTCTTTTTTGCTGAATACCTCTCCCGCTTCTTAAACAAAACCAAAACTAATAATCAATATTCACACCCAAAATTAAGGAAAACAAGAAGCCAAAAATGATGTTCAGTTAATATTCATGTTGTAATTCTTTTTCGATTTGATATTCATTCTTTAGTTATTAAATTAAATCGAGGCCGTATAATCTTGCGTTGTAATTCTTTAATTTTCAATCAATATCATAACTCACATTTCAATACAAACTTTTTTAATATAAAATTTAGTTTTATAAACTCAGAACAAGCATTTCAAATAGAAGCTTGAAAGAGATCAAAAAAGACACTGCTGTTTTAAGATTGAACACTAAATCTTGGAACACATTAAGAATAGGCTATAGAGACCCATAAATTTGTCTCCAGCAAAAACCAGAACAATTTTCACTAAGCATCCCCCGTACAAATCTACATAGCTCATCAAAGTGAATAACAAAAAAGTTAAAAAATCCTAAAGCTGCACTAACAAACACTGACCATCCAGAAACGATCCCTACTCAACAACATACTTCGTATCGTTCTCATCATCCTTGCTAACACCAACATTCTCTTCGAGAGATATATCAATCAATAATTCACCAACCTTTCATTTATCATTGGTTGGAATTGGAGCTGCAAACGACCCATGAGATTTTTCATGGGGAGTTTTGAGAAAACTCCCCATGTGTTGAAAAATTTTTAGTTTGCTCCCCAGGTCTAAAAAAATTTTAGTTCACTCCCCCAATTCACATGCATAATTTGAGTTAGCTCCCCAATTTTGGGGGTAGATACCACATATGGCGAGTTAGATACACCATATGATGAATTAGGTACACGATTATGCATGTTTTAAACATGCATAATCGTGTACCTAATTCGTCATATGGTGTATCTAACTCGCCATATGTGGTATCTGCCCCCAAAATTAAAACATGCACGATTATGCATGTTTTAAACATGCATAATCGTGTACCTAATTCGTCATATGGTGTATCTAACTCGCCATATGTGGTATCTGCCCCCAAAATTAAAACATGCATAATCTTGTACCTAATTCGTCATATGGTGTATCTAACTCGCCATATGTGGTATCTGCCCCCAAAATTGGGGAGCTAACTCAAATTATGCATGTGAATTGGGGAGTGAACTAAAAATTTTTTAGACCTGGGGAGCAAACTAAAAATTAACTATATAATTGGGGAGTTTTCTCAAATTACCCCATTTTTCATTATTCATTTGTTAGAAACATCAAGTAAAATGATAAAAAAAACAACTTAATTAAGGAATCAGCAAAAACGCCACAAGGTGATGAGCTTCAATTTTGTAAAAGGGAAAAGGAAGTCATCCTCGAACAATCTAAAGAAAATTGCTTACTAAAAACTTACAGCTCCGGCCAAAGTTCTCTTGTCTGTCTCACGAGCATTGATGATTGCCTAAAACGCTCATAATGCTCAAAGTTATAACTTAACTCTTAATAAACAACAGATAACCATGTTCGGATGCTAGCTCAGAAGCAACAAATTCAAGTATCATGATAGAATGAACACCTCTTCCAACTCCTTCTACTCCACTTATGAAATGTCACTGCAAAGAAAGAAGTACAGATACTCACGCATCATTAACTTTAAATAGAAACATTCAGCTTAATTTTTGCGCATAGACTATGATAAGCTTGCTGAACATTCCTCTTGGAACAATATTGACTATAATAGATTTTGTAAACAGAAACACCATAAACACCAAATCTTTCTCTCAATTCTCAAACAAACTGCATCTTCGGATGATATGAAATGAAACTCCACATAGCAGTGAATTAAGAACTAAAATCGAGACATTAAATATATCAACAAAAGGATCCAACAAGCAAAATATTCAGAATTCCAATGAACACAAGCAAAAGATTCAGAATTACAATGAATGCATTACAAACAAAATTAAACTTATCCTCATCTGCACAATTCTTTCAAGTGTAGTTAAAATCTGCTAATCCACCAAATTAAGAATCTTAGTAACAATTCTAAGAGATCGGTAAAACAAGATACCGAAATTTACCTACGAAACATTAAATAGCATCGACGACAATATTGTTGATAGGAACGAAAATCAACTTAATGAAAAATTCAACAAAACCCCTCACGACAAATTCGATCATTGTTCGAGTCGCGCCCTTTGTGAATTCTACACATCGAACAAGATCAGAAAAATAATTCCAAATTAGCTAAAACAAGAATGAATCGGTTCGTAGCACGTCGGAGGAATTATACCTTTGTTGCCACACTTTGTGTCAACACTTGACGAGAAGAAACTCCCTTTAACTCATAAAGTAAACGCGCCCTTAGCATAGTTATACTTATTGGGTCGTTTCAAAAAAAAAAAAAAAAAGAGTTATCGGGTGAGATTTATGACCATAATTCAGAATGGGCCGAATTGGGCCAAGAGTATAGGGGTAAGCAACATAAAATTCTCTAACAGAAATGAATCGCTTTTAATTAAAACAATCAAACAAATAGGATTAAACATAACCCATTCCTGGAAACATTTCATTACCCAAAAAAATGAGAAAAAAATAATGTACAATACATGAAGATTCACATTTCACAGTGTACCGGAGCTGTATCAACGCCGTCAATTCACACGGCCACACAAACAATCAGCGCCACCACAACCGCCCAGAAAACAGCAACAGAACCACCCATCTTCGCCGCCGCCGATGTGCCTGGTTTTTGCTTAGGCTTCTGATGTCTTCCAGTATCAATCATAATCTCATACTTACAAGAACTGTCGCGAAAACCCGGATCGATCCTGGTAATCACCGACAGATTATGGAACTGCTCGCACGCCCCCTTCTGCTGATTCAACGTCTGATAATACATATTGAACGCATAAGACGCATTGTGCGCCACATCCAGCCCGCTGCAAGACGATCCATATCCCAGACTCGTGCAATCGGCGTAAGTGCAGGCTAAGCCCATGCTCTCCGCCAAAAATGGACTCGTCACGTCGGAGTCGGGCGACATTATGCACCACTGCCGGGAAAGATAGCGGACCCCCTTCGCCGCCGTGAGGTTCCTGCCGCGGCCCAAATCGAGAGGGTATTTAATTGTTCCGTCGAATTTGAAGACCCCCCAATGGCGCTCGAAGTTTCCCGGCTCAATACTCTTGGCATCTTCATCGATTAAGGAGAAGAGGTATATTTCCGGCAGCCCCGTCGGGCGTCTGGGGCTCCCACGGCCCTGATTTATGCGGTTGAGCAAACCCTGATTGAATCGCCGCGCGAGCTGCGCATTGGCTTTGGCGTCGCCGTCGGTGGGCCACCCGACTTCGCCGATGATGACGGGTACCGAGGACAAGCCGTTTTTCTCCAGGGCGGCGATGAGGGTGTCGAAGTTTGCGTCGAACACGTTGGTGTAGGTGGTGGAGCCGTCGACTACGGGGGCGCCGCGGCCGTCGAAGAAGGCGAAATCGACAGGGAAATGGGGGTCGGCGTAGAGGCTGAGAAATGGGTAGATGTTGATTGTGAGTGGGGCGCCGTTGTCGTGGAGGAATTTGACTATGGAGACCATGAGAGTGTGGATGTCGGTTCTGAAATTCCCGCCGGAGGGGAGGCCGGAATCCGACTGGTAAACGTCGGCGTTGAGTGGGACGGTGGCTTTGACGTCGCGGCCTAAACCGGCCTTGATGAGGGCTGCCTGGATGTTCTGGAGGGCTGGGTAGGTTATTTGTGTGAATCTGTTGTTGTAGGTTTTCAAGAATGGTTCGTTTCCAACAGCAACATACCTGAAAAACATCAAAATTTCATTAACTAGGATCCTTTTCTTGTAAAAATTTTAATCCAAACCGGACTCGATTATTCCAACCAATAATACGACTTGATTGATACAGACTCAAGTTAGAATTATCCTTGTCATTGTTCAAGGCAATATTTTTAATTCAAAAGAATTAAAGAATCACTACAATCATACTTAATTTTCATATTAAGTCCAAGAATGGAGTAGGGAGTACCAATTTTGTATACTTTAAATTTCCCAAAGATATGAACTTTTTCAATTTGTCAATTTGGCCCACTTCTGAAAATGCGAACTTGTCCTCAAATATAAATAAACAAATAAAAGTTTTAAGACATGAACCCAGAGATATATGTATATGCTTACTTTATATTGACTCCTTTCTTGGACAAATAATAGGAAACATTTCGCTGTACCCATTCCTCAGCAGCAGAGACACTAGCAGCCATTTTTGCTAACATGTCATTAGGAATACCAACCATGACTTCAATGCCGGACCTGCCCAGAGCCTCCAGTGCATCTGGATCTGCTTCAAACAGTTTCACTTTGTTGAATCCATTATCCTTCATTAATTGGACGACGATATCGGCCGGGAGAGGATGCGTCGCCTGCAATCCCCAGTTGCACGCGAGCCCATCGGCGCGGTACGAATCTTCACTTCCGAGCAAGAAAAGAAACAAGAACATCATCAACATGCTCATCGGCAAGCAGTTGTAGTGAAAACCCATGATTTATTATTTGTTGGATTGTGTAATTTCCGTTGGGTGGTGGCCGTCATATATGCATGCTGCGTAATTGAAATATAAACAAGAAGATGATGACTTTTTGAGGGTGGAAAAAGGATTGTCCTTTATGGGAGGTAAAAGGAAGGGATTGCAGTGGTGTTGGGATTGAACAAGGAACTGGATTCCTGGGGAAATATGATTTTATATATTATATATATACACACATATACACAAAGAATGTGTGATTGAACATGTAATAACAAGGTTTACGAAGAAAGGAATATGTATAATGTATTAGAGAGGCTTACATGCATAGGCGACTCCACATGGCAGGTGGTGACACAAACACCCAATCATAATTATTAGACTACATGTCGAGAGATTTCTTGGATAGATTTTACTGTATTAAAAGTCAATCCAAATTATCGGTGAAAAGTTTAAGGATCAATTAGTTTAAAAATATATATACTCAAGGGATTTCTTGACATAAATTAAGTTTACGTACATTTGATGTATAGATATAGGGGTTGATATGAATATACTATGGTTATACTTGGGCTAACTATACATATTGAGGGATTTCTTGTGAAATGGTAGTGGACAATCGAGAAATGGATCGAAGGGATGCTTGACCTTGAAGCAAAGCCCTTGGTAATTGGTATGCTATCCTAACGGGGTGACTGGTGCATGTAACCTTTGGGCTCCCTTGATGCATTTTCTTAGCGCTTAATTGAGAGTGAAGTTACGCTTTATTGGATACGACATCCATGTGACGAGTTCTTATTTGAATTGGGATTTTAGATATGACTGTATTTTATTATATCACATCATCAACAATCCACAATTTTCTTTGCGCCAAAAATTAAACTTACGAAATAAAATAATATTATTTTAGAAAAGTAATTATCTGAATGAATTAGAAATTTAAACTTCCAATTTTAAATGGAGATAGAGAAATGGGCCGTGTTTGTAAAAATAATTTATTTTTGTTTTCTTTGGATTGAAAGGTTAATGGGCCACCCAACTTTTGAATGGCTTTTAGCACATCGGAAAGAACACTACTGGCCTTATGTTGGAACGTGCTAAGGAAATTAGGCTGTCAACTAGTCGAATTACTTGGAGCTTATGCGTAGATTAGTACTAGGCATGGAACTTATAAATATTTCTCAACTAAATTAATTAAAACAATCTAGAATCATTTTAAGAAAAAAACTTTTCAATATTTATAGAGTGACAAAATAGTGTAGAAATTTGATCTCATAGATCAAATAAATCTTAGTAGTTCATTTTTAGGGTTTGATGGGGTCAAGATCCGCTCGTTCTGCGTTTGGACAGGTGGCCTTTCTTAGAGAACAGCATTTGCCCAGCTGATTACAGTAGTCATGAACGAGCGATGAACCCATTAGAGCGCCAGCATCCTCCAAGAACACGTGCTGTTCCTGCCACCCTCGCACGTGGCCGTTGTCACCGCTCTCCTACGAGCGCCTTCTGCATGCGACATGACTAGTATTCCAATCCATCAGAAGGAGCCTTCTTCGAGCGCTACGTTCCCTCAGAAAGGCCTCCCCTACAATCCGTTACACGAGCCTGGGCCCTCATTACCCCCGGCGGATTTCTTGGCCTCCAAGGCTTTTGGTTGTCACGAGCGTGCTCCCAAGCCCTCGTCACCAACCCTCCAAACGACTCTCTGACACACCGTACATGCCCGCGCACCTGCCACTGTTGCCAACACTAACTCCCAGCAGCTTTTGCAGAAGATTCCCCCTAGGTTTTGTTGGAAAATACGAATCAGAAAGCAGCGGAATTTAAAAAAATTTTCCAACAAAAGGACCTTGAACTCGCAATCGTGTAACCAAATTCGTAAAGACAGAAAACTTACTTTTCTTTTGTTCTTTCTTGAAGCGTTTCAAGCCACCCAAGAACGCTCTTCTCGCGGCTTGATCCCCTCTCCTTTGGTAAAGCTCGAATCTTCAAACTTCTAACTTGAAGTCTCTAGAGAAAGTCCACCAACTTGATCACAATCTAACTAGTAAGGATGCTAGTTCTCTAGTTAGTGTTTAGGCTTAACCTAGGGTTTAATTTAATCTTGGAGAAGGGAAGGTGTTCAACACATGAACCAAGAATTGTCTATTCGCTCTAAAGGGGAGCATGAGCTCCCCTATATATAGGAAAGGGGAGGGGCGGCCGAACCTAGTCCTTATGGACAAAGGATTTGGTCCCTCTCTCTCCTATTACTTGATCATCAAGTATTTCCAACTTTGACTTTGAATTCTAATTCAAGTCAACTTTTAAGAGAGCTAAAAATATCCAAACTATTTTTGGATAATTTTACACTTTATTTATTATAAAATAAATAACTTATTTTTATCTAATTAATTAATTCGTAATTAATTAACTAGATTATTTTCTCCAAAATTAGACTTTCTTTTTAATTCAAAATTAAACCAAAGTCTATTAAATAATTAACTAATTAATTATTTAATATATATATATAATATATATATATACACACGTGTGTGACACGTGTCACAGTGACACGTCTCACTCACGTGAGCCACACGTGTGACTTCACACGTGTGGAACCCTCTTGGCCCGATTAACTCGTTTAATCATTTTCAAGCCTCAACTCATGTAACCAAGTTGTTGTATGTGACCCTCTAGGTTCTCAATTCAATTAGCAGTGACCCTAATTAATTAATTCACTAATTAATTAATCAGTCCACAGATTAAACGACCATAGTCTAGCAACAGGTGTTTAACCCCTAGCTGAATTGGAATGTTCGGATTCGACAGAACCTTTAAGTCATTGATTCATGTGAGATACAATCCTCCTACTTACTATCTCTCAACCAAGATCTAGGGCAAGGGAATAATCAGAACCCTAATAATCCGGTCTTAAAGCTAAGTGCATTTCATATCCATTTGATCTCAATCCAAGAAACCCTTTTCTTGATGTCTTGATCTACTGCCTTGGCCAAGGACTCCATATGGCATATGAATGACTTACACAATAAGAGATCACCTTGCAAATGCAAGTGTAGGTCCTTTCTTGATTCTCATTCACTTTCATGAGTCACTTGTGCAGCCCCAGCATAAGCCTTGAATCAGTTGTCTAAGGCGACACCCTTTAAAGCTTATACCTAAGACTACAGAGTTAACTCATAAAGTGACAAGGAACCTCAAGTCTAAGGATCAATTAATCACATCAATGACTCGTGAGATATTTCCTAATCTGGAAGTTTCCATTTCCTGAAATAGAAACTTTCTTTCCCATTTAGGAATGCTCTCACACGGGGCACCTCAGTGAACTTACTTATTAAAGTAAGCACCCTCATGTATCACGCACGTATCAACTATACACTTTGCACCTCCATGAAACAAGGTGGTCCTTCTTAAGGGCGTGATCCCACAAGCAAGCCTTAGAGGAGTCAGGTTGACACTCCCACTGTCTGTAGGACTCATCGGCTTGGAGTATTTTACTAATCATGACTTATGTGATATAGGGCTCGTTTCATGAACCATTTCACCTAAATGGTAGAGTCCTAAAGTCATCAGGATTAGGGGAGTTCTCATACATGCACAGATAAAGTAAACGCATACCAAACAAGAGCATATAAAGAAGTGTTGCCTCAATTTGCGTTATTTCATTCAGAGATTGTCTGTGATTACAATAAGGAAAAGCACAAAGCGGATATACAATCGGCTTTCTAGGGCACTATTCCTAACAATCTCCCACTTGCCCGTCAAAGCCATTCTAAAGCTACTCTAAGTCCCATCTTCTGAAGATGACCTTGGAAAGCTTCTCGACTAAGGGGTTTAGTAAGTGGATCTGCCACGTTCTCTGCTGATGTGACCCTCTCAATTAGCACATCTCCTCTTTTGATAATATCACGGATTAGGTGATACTTCCTCATAATGTGTTTGGTCCGTTGGTGAGATCTTGGTTCTCTTGCTTGAGCAACCGCCCCAGTGTTGTCACAAAACACAGTAATGGGGTCTTTCATGCTAGGAACAACATTCAACTCATGAATGAAGTTTCTAATCCAAACACCTTCCTTAGCTGCATCATTTGCAGCTAAGTACTCGGCCTCAGTGGTCGAATCTACAGTGGTTGTTTGCTTGGAACTCTTCCAACTCACTGCTCCGCCGTTTAGGCAGAAAATGTATCCTGACATTGACTTAAAATCATCTAAGTCAGATGCAAAGCTTGCATCGCAGTATCCTTCGACAGTAAGATCTTTCTGACCTCCGTAAACTAAGAATAAATCTTTAGTACTTTTCAAGTACTTAAGAATATTCTTCACGGCAGCCCAGTGACCATCTCCAGGGTCAGATTGGAAACGACTCGTTACACTAAGTGCATAAGCCACATCCGGTCGAGTACATAACATTGCATACATTATGCTACCTATTGCTGATGCATAAGGTGTATGAGTCATTCTTTCCTTCTCAAGGTTAGTCTTAGGACACATCTTCTTTGAAAGACATGTTCCTACACTCATAGGAAGGTTCTTAACCTTTGCTGACTCCATATTGAATCTCTTCAATACTTTGTCAATGTACATCGACTGTGATAGTCCTATTAACCTTCTAGATCTATCTCTATAGATTTTAATTCCAAGGATATAGGACGCATCACCAAGATCTTTCATCTCGAATTAGTTTGATAACCATAACTTAGTCACTTTCATGTCATCCTTCGAATTCCCAATAAGAAGGATGTCATCAACATAAAGTACTAAGAATTGCACTGAGGTCTCCAATTCCTTTCTATACACACATGATCCATTCGAAATTTGGATGAATCCAAACGCTTTGACCGATTCATCAAATCGAATGTTCCAATTCCTAGAAGCCTGTTTCAATCCATAGATTGATCTTTGGAGTTTGCAAACCTTTTGCTCACTCCCACTGAATGTGAAACCTATGGGTTGCTCCATATAAATGTCTTTGTCAATGTCACCATTGAGAAAGGCAGTTTTCACATCCATTTGCCATATCTCATAGTCATAATATGCAGCAATGGCAAGCATGATCCGAATAGACTTTTGCATTGCAACTGGTGAAAAGGTTTCATCAAAATCCACGCCGGGTCTCTGAGTGAATCCTTTTGCAACCAGTCTTGCTTTGTAGGCTGCAATGCTTCCATCAACTCCAAGCTTTCTCTTAAAGATCCATTTGCAACCTATGGGTTTGACCCCATCAGGCAAATCTACCAAGGTCCAAACTTGGTTGGAGTTCATGGAGTCCATTTCGGATTTCATGGCTTCTATCCATTGTTCAGAGTCAGAATCTGAAAGTGCCTCATCATATGTTGAAGGATCATTATCCTTTTGAGAGATTTCATGGAAGAATCCATATCATCTCTTCGGCTGTCTAGGAGTGCGTTCAGAACGCCTTAGAGGAGGATTTACATGTGTATCGAAATTCGTGATTGGTTGTAGTTGATCAGAGTGGGACGTTTCTTCAGTGGGTGACATGGGGTCATTTTGTACTTCTTCTAATTCTATGATCTTGCCTTTCTTTTCTTTAAGGAACGGTTCCTCAAGAAAAGTGGTATTTCTAGAAACAAACACCTTTTGCTCAGATTGATCATAGAAATAGTATCCTATGGATCCCTTAGGATAACCTACAAAGTAGCATAAGTTAGAACGAGATTCTAACTTATCTCCCACTGTCCTCTTCACGTAAGCAGGACAACCCCAAATTCTTAAGTAAGAATAACTAGGTATTTTACCATGCCACATTTCATAGGGCGTCTTGGGGACTGACTTAGAGGGAACTAGATTCAGAATCTTTGCTGCACTTTCTAGGGCATAACCCCAGAAAGAAGGTGGTAAGTCAGTGAAACTCATCATGGAACGAACCATATCAAGTAAGGTTCGATTCCTTCTCTCAGAAACTCCATTAAGCTGAGGAGTTCCCGGAGGAGTCCACTGAGAGATAATCCCATTATCTTTGAGATGATTAAGGAATTCTTCACTAAGATACTCGCCTCCTCGATCAGATCGAAGTGCTTTGATCTTGTGACCAGTTTGGTTCTCAACCTCCTTTTGAAATTCTAAGAATTTCTCAAAAGCTTCAGATTTATACTTCATTAAGTATACATAACCATACCGACTAAAGTCATCAGTAAAGGTTATGAAATACTGATGATTGCTTCTAGTGCTTACACTAAGCGGTCCACAAACATCAGTATGGATCAAATCCAAAACCTTAGTGGCACGTTCCACAGTTCCTTTAAAAGGGACTTTGGACATTTTTCCTTTGAGACAGGATTCGCAAGAAGTTAACTCTTTGAGATCATTTTCAGAGAATGATCCTAAAGTGTTTATCTTGCTAATTCTGTTCTTTGAAATGTGTCCTAATCTAGTGTGCCATAAGGGAGCTGAAACTTTGTCATCTCTCTTACGCTTTGTTTCTCGTTGTATATTCATAATATTGATATTTTGAGTTAGGTAAAGTCCATTACTTAGAGTACCGATATGAACGGAAGAGTTGTTCCGTTTGATAAAGTATTTACCATTCTTAATATAAGTTTCATAACCTTCACAATCTAATATTGGAACTGAAATTATATTACGAATAATGCTCGGTACATAAAGGACTTTATTTAATACTAACTCAAAACTACCTAAATCTAATCTAATTGTGCCTAAAGCTCGAGCTTCAACGTTTGAGCCATCACCGATCTTCAAGACACATTCTCCTCCTTTGAGTTGTTGGACTTCACTTAGCATCTGTACATCATTACAGATATGAGTTCCACAACCGGTATCAAGTACCCAAGAACTAGAATTAATAGAAAGATTTACTTCAACGAGAAAGATACCTTTCTTTAGAGTAGCCTTGTACTCTGGGCAGTTTCTCCTCCAATGTCCCGCTTTGCCACAATGGAAGCAAACATCCTCTTTCTGATCACGCTTCTTCTTTTGGGCCTTCCCCTTCGAAATGCCACCAGTGGGCCTAAGGGGTTTCTTCTTCTTCTTTTGGGCTTTCTTGCCCTTACCTTTAGAAGGCCTAGAAGAGGAAGATGGAGCATTCACCATCAAAACCTTATTGTCCTTCTTGATCGTGCTTTCAGCAGTCACAAGCTGACTAATCAGCTCAGCTACAGTAGCACCAGCATGATTCATGTTGAAGTTAAGGACAAATGGGTTGAATGATGGTGGGAGCGAAGCTAGCAACAAATCCACTGAAAGCTCATCTTTCAGTGGCATGTCCATGGAAGCAAGTTTCTCAGTAAGGGCAAGAAACTTGAGTCCATATTCATGGACACTTGAACCTTCCCTCATTCTCAAGTGGAACAATTCCTTTGAAGTGTTATACCTTGTAACACGTTCATGAGGGCGGTAAAGTTGCTCTAAGTGGTCGTAAATCTCCCAAGCAAATTCCATGGCCTCATGTTGTCTTTGCAAGTCCGGAGACATATTAGCCAACATAAGGCAACGGGCTTGGAGATTATCATCCTTCCACTTCTGAATCGCGTCCCGCTCGGCCCGAGTGGGAGCCTCCCCTTCGGGACTAGGCTCCCATTCGAAGAGAACATAAGTTCTCTTCTCAGAATCTAAAATGATTTTTAGATTCCTTAGCCAATCAGAATAATTGGGACCAGTCAACTTGTTTGACTCGAGGATCGATACAAGAGGGTTTTTGGTTGCCATTTCAAAACACGTAGAGAATCACAGAATCTACGACCTAAATGGTAAAACAGAGAACTAGTGAGCATGCTGAATTATAACGATATACAAAAGATAAGGTCTTTAATCTAATGTAGCTCCCACTATTTTTCAAAGATCTAGAATTCCCAAAGATCTAAGAGGAACACGTTTCCCAATGGGTACTAAGATCCTAGGCATTTTACCTCGAACGCACGACTCGCGGACATTCTAAGTAAGAACCCTAGGTAGGTACAACTTACCAATTCTAACACCTTTAGAATTCTTAGTAATTGTTTTTGCATCACCTATCTTTCAATATGGACCCACGACTCGTGCGACATCCATATTTACTTAGGCGTTAAGCTAGACCCATCAATCATAAGATCATGACCAAAACTTAGTTCGAACGACCCACGACTCGCGGACATCGCCCTTGCTAAAATTGACCACGAAATATTGACCATTTAAAATGATTAATTAGGTAACTAAGAACTAATAAGCTCCACTAGCTATCTCACGACTCGCGGACAATAACTAGCTTTACTTACTAAACTTAAAACCTATTGATGGAATGCTAGGAATTTAATTCAAAATTTGCATCTCGAATTAAACACCTATTTGTTCGAAATTAGCTTAATATTTAATGGGAATTTTCGAATCAACCGGAGAGTTGTCCGGTTCGACCTCACCAACATATATGTTATCCAATTTTATTAGTCTTGATTAATGCAAGTACACTTAAATGCATATCAAACAAACACATAAACAGATAACATGTCCTAGCATGATACTAACATGCAATGATCATGGGTTCTACCTATCTTATGCGTGATATGTGGGAGCCACTCCACAATCACAAGTTCTAACATACATGCCACATAAACAGTTTAAACCACATAAGGGAAAGCGGTAACAAAATACGAGCCCTATCTCTATTACATTTAACAATTGAGATTCCCCTCCCTAACATTTTGAGGGGTCTTCACTTATGGCCTCCTTGTTACTTGAATGTGGTCCATCTTACTCCATGGGTGCATTGTCTCCAAAATGAAAATAAAACCTCACCACCTATCTCTAATCTCAAATTACAATAAAAAGAAAAAGACATAAAGTAATAAGGCTCAATCTTCATATTGGCCTTAGACAATTACACGGGGCATACCCCGGCCTCAAAAACAGTAATATGGAAAGCCACATAATAAATCACATAACAGTACGCACATAAGTGAGGTTCCAACCTCAATTGAAAAACGCAACTATAGGGCTCCAACCCCAATTTAAACCATCCATGTGCATAAATTAAAACCATACATAGATCTAAACCCATGATCACCTAACATGCTCTTGCAAGAATTTAAATTTAGCCAATAAATTAAAATTCTCGTTTCAAGTCCTAATGACTTAAAACACGACTTAGATGCAATTCTTGTTCAAGAGCCTTTTCAATAAAACCCGAAAAACAACAAACCAATAAAATTCCAATTAATTTCCAAAATTAATAATTTTATTCTTTCATTATTTTCAGAAAATAAAATTCATAATTTTCCCAAAATCCAAATCGCTTTAATTTCTCAAAAATCCCAATTTAATCAAAATTTTAAAATAATTTTATTTTAGCAAAACTGATTTTAAAAGATAAAATTAAATCGGGATTTTTCGGACCGAAAACACAAAACACGAAAACACGAAATTAGGCCCGAAAGCATCCGCCCAAAGGAGGGCACTGCCGCGCGGCATCAGGCGCGCGAGCGCGCGTAAGCTGCGCGCACAGCGTGCGGCAAGTGCCGCCCGCGTGCGCGCGCTGGGCATGCGATTCGTGCGCTTGTCGCTCGCAGCAGTGCCCGCCCGATGGCGGGCGATCTCGGCCTGGGCGTCCCGCTCTGTTGCAGGACGGTGCGGGCGGCTGTCCCGCGCGGTTGCGGGACAGGTGAGCGGTCGCGCCTAGGCACGGGCGGGAGGGCCTCCCGCGCGGTTGCGGGAGGGCTGGGAGGCGGCGACGGGCCTGGGCGTGCGACGTGCTAGCACGCCTAGGCTCGTCCTTTTTCGTGTTCCGTTTCGTATTTTGGGTTTCTCCAAAACCCGGTTCAATCCAAAATTAAAAAATTCGATTTAAACATATTTCAATCAAAACGGTTTTCAAAATCACAATTTAAGAAAACAGTTTCAGAAATTCAGGAAAAATTACAGTTTCGTATTTCAGGCTTTCTAAAAGAACTCATGAATACCTAATTCGCATCTAAGCCTAAGAATTTCTACCAAATTCAGAATAATTGAGACGAATCAGAAACACGATTAACGAGGTGGCTCTGATACCACTTGTTGGAAAATACGAATCAGAAAGCAGCGGAATTTAAAAAAATTTTCCAACAAAAGGACCTTGAACTCGCAATCGTGTAACCAAATTCGTAAAGACAGAAAACTTACTTTTCTTTTGTTCTTTCTTGAAGCGTTTCAAGCCACCCAAGAACGCTCTTCTCGCAGCTTGATCCCCTCTCCTTTGGTAAAGCTCGAATCTTCAAACTTCTAACTTGAAGTCTCTAGAGAAAGTCCACCAACTTGATCACAATCTAACTAGTAAGGATGCTAGTTCTCTAGTTAGTGTTTAGGCTTAACCTAGGGTTTAATTTAATCTTGGAGAAGGGAAGGTGTTCAACACATGAACCAAGAATTGTCTATTCGCTCTAAAGGGGAGCATGAGCTCCCCTATATATAGGAAAGGGGAGGGGCGGCCGAACCTAGTCCTAATGGACAAAGGATTTGGTCCCTCTCTCTCCTATTACTTGATCATCAAGTATTTCCAACTTTGACTTTGAATTCTAATTCAAGTCAACTTTTAAGAGAGCTAAAAATATCCAAACTATTTTTGGATAATTTTACACTTTATTTATTATAAAATAAATAACTTATTTTTATCTAATTAATTAATTCGTAATTAATTAACTAGATTATTTTCTCCAAAATTAGACTTTCTTTTTAATTCAAAATTAAACCAAAGTCTATTAAATAATTAACTAATTAATTATTTAATATATATCTATAATATATATATATACACACGTGTGTGACACGTGTCACAGTGACACGTGTCACTCACGTGAGCCACACGTGTGACTTCACACGTGTGGAACCCTCTTGGCCCGATTAACTCGTTTAATCATTTTCAAGCCTCAACTCATGTAACCAAGTTGTTGTATGTGACCCTCTAGGTTCTCAATTCAATTAGCAGTGACCCTAATTAATTAATTCACTAATTAATTAATCAGTCCACAGATTAAACGACCATAGTCTAGCAACAGGTGTTTAACCCCTAGCTGAATTGGAATGTTCGGATTCGACAGAACCTTTAAGTCATTGATTCATGTGAGATACAATCCTCCTACTTACTATCTCTCAACCAAGATCTAGGGCAAGGGAATAATCAGAACCCTAATAATCCGGTCTTAAAGCTAAGTGCATTTCATATCCATTTGATCTCAATCCAAGAAACCCTTTTCTTGATGTTTTGATCTACTGCCTTGGCCAAGGACTCCATATGGCATATGAATGACTTACACAATAAGAGATCACCTTGCAAATGCAAGTGTAGGTCCTTTCTTGATTCTCATTCACTTTCATGAGTCACTTGTGCAGCCCCAGCATAAGCCTTGAATCAGTTGTCTAAGGCGACACCCTTTAAAGCTTATACCTAAGACTACAGAGTTAACTCATAAAGTGACAAGGAACCTCAAGTCTAAGGATCAATTAATCACATCAATGACTCGTGAGATATTTCCTAATCTGGAAGTTTCCATTTCTTGAAATAGAAACTTCCTTTCCCATTTAGGAATGCTCTCACACGGGGCACCTCAATGAACTTACTTATTAAAGTAAGCACCCTCATGTATCACGCACGTATCAACTATACACTTTGCACCTCCATGAAACAAGGTGGTCCTTCTTAAGGGCGTGATCCCACAAGCAAGCCTTAGAGGAGTCAGGTTGACACTCCCACTGTCTGTAGGACTCATCGGCTTGGAGTATTTTACTAATCATGACTTATGTGATATAGGGCTCGTTTCATGAACCATTTCACCTAAATGGTAGAGTCCTAAAGTCATCAGGATTAGGGGAGTTCTCATACATGCACAGATAAAGTAAACGCATACCAAACAAGAGCATATAAAGAAGTGTTGCCTCAATTCGTTATTTCATTCAAAGATTGTCTGTGATTACAATAAGGAAAAGCACAAAGCGGATATACAATCGGCTTTCTAGGGCACTATTCCTAACAGGTTTCTCTCTCACAGCGCCACGTGTTAGGGCAACATTCGGTCAGGACCACATGTGGCAAATGACCAAAGGGTCCCTGACCCTCAACTATAAATAAACAGAGTCATCTCTTTCACTGTAAGCAATCTCCATTGCTACAACTCCTAAAAAACTTACTTCTTACTTCTTCTCTTTCAGATCTATATCTGACTTGAGCTCGGAGAGCCAAACTGGGTACCACCCCCAGTTTCCCCAGCTTGGCCTTCTGACTCTTCTGTGTGTTTGTCCTAGCAGGTAGAACCCCCCTTTTTTCCGGCGACTTCTGGCGATTTCCCCATTCAAACAAATTCTAAAGTGATCGGATTCTGAACCACCCCTTTTGGAACCCATCATTTTTGGCGCCGTCTGTGGGAAACCATCTCTCCGCCTCTTCCATCTCTTCTGCTAGTTGAAAAGCAAACACCCCCGAAATCTTCACAGCTATGGTTGCTACAAGATCCAGTGCTGTGGGAGGAGGAGATAACACTTCTCCTGACGTAAACACCATAGTACCCACCATCCCTGTGGGCGGAGGCCCACCCCCTACCGTTGCTGAAGGTGGAGTACCCCTCACCGGGGCGGCCGTGCAGGACGAATCTTCCATTCTCCCACCGGTACCACCAGCGCTACCAGCTTCCGGCGCCGCAGGAGGAATACCTCACTTTGCTCTTTCACACCCTCCCCAAACTCAAGGGGTGCATGCCCTTGTAAACCCAGGAGGTCAGGGATATATGATTCCGCCGCCGGGATACACGCTTGCTCCCGCTGTTATGATGCCGCCGGTTCAACCGTACCTCGCCGGCCAAATCCAGCTCCCTGTGGTGATTCCTATGGAGGTCGAAGGAGTAGAGTTACCTCCCCTCACTACGCAGCAATTGAGGGCTTTGTATACCCAGTGTGAGGTTCAGGCGGCTCAGGGGGCGTGGGAAAAATTCCATTCTATGTACTTCCCCTCTGGGCAGGCCACTCAAACCGCAGCACCTTTGGGCGGATTGCAAGCTTTCCCTGTTAGGGAAACCCAGGCCGTCCCCAGGGTGCCACCACTACCACCAGTTAATGAGGCGCCCCGCCAGGGCGAAAACGAGCGGCTCCCTTAAGACAGAAACAGGGAGCCCACTGAGAGGGTTAACGAGAATGAGGGGGACTCCCACGTTTCCAGGAGGGTTTCCCGCACGGGCAGACAAGGAGACCGGGACGGTGAGGTAAATCCTAACATCCTCGCGGCTGTGCAAGACCAGCTGCAGGGTTTGAAAGACATGGTTGGACAGCTCTCTCGTGCACGGTCTCAGATCTCCCACAGTAGGGATGAACGAGCCGATGACAGAGATGCTCGTCACAAAGACTGACAGCCGCAGGTCCCTCGCCGAAGAGAGCCAGAAGAGAACTTCGGCACTTATGATTATCACCCATTGGCAAGGGGCTCTCCCCTCGTGGAAGAAGTCTTAATGGCCCAAGCCAGGATGGCCAAAATTCCCACTTCCATTAACCGATACGACGGGACGACCGATCCAGCCGAGCATTTGGATCATTTTTTACATTTGATGCACCTCTATGAGCATTCCAGCAACTATTGGGCCAAGGTTTTTGTCACTTCCTTGGTGGGAATGGCGCAAGAATGGTACAAGCGAATGCCACCCCGCTCGATTCACTCATACAAAGAGTTGGCCGACGCTTTCCTCAACCACTTCAATTCCCTGAAAGCTCCAGTCACTGCGCCCACTGCCCTCTATAACGTGGTGCAAGGCAAGAGCGAGTCTCTTCGTTCGTTCTTCGCCCGCTTCAACAAGGAGATACTGCAAGTGGAGAGGCCGTCCATGGATTTCTTGATCCCAGTGCTATTTCAGGCTGTGGATCACAAACAGTATGTGAGCAAAAAATTTGCTGATGCCATCGTGGAGAGAAGGCCAGGGACACTTATGGCCTTAAGAGAGATTGCCGAGCCGTTTTTTGCGCTCGAGGATATGTATGGGACGAATGGTCCCCGGCATCATAGCCCCATAAGAAATGAACGCCACCCTGAACGAGGACGCGAGATCGCAGTTAAGAAGGAGCGCCATCAGGAGCGCAAGAGGTCGTCGTTGCCCCCTCGACGCTTCGAGCGTATTCCACTTACTCGACCGAACTCCGAGGTCTATAACCTCTCCGACAAAAAGCTCTTCAGGAGACCCATCAAGATGAGAGAGACCGAGTCTCTGAAACGTTCCAGCAAGTACTGTGCCTTCCACAAGCAGAAAGGGCACGACACGGATGAATGTCGCCAGCTGGAAGCTGAGATCCAAAGGCTCATTGCGGGGGGGCATCTAAAGGAATTTGTGAAAGTGCTTGAGCGCTTTGATGAGCACTGTCGGGGTCGTTCCAGGGAGGAAAGGAGGAGCCCATCCCGATCAAGGAGTCCACGAGGAAAAGGCCCCCCTGAGACCAGCAGCCGTCGGAACAACAAGGGAAAGGCCCCTGATCTGGAAAATACGCCTTTTGCGGTCATCAACATGATAGCGGGAGGCCCTTCAGGGGGAGATTCAAATGTCGCTCGGCGGAGATATGCCCGAAGTTACGACCAGCGCTCATCCGTGCCCAAGTCCGTTTATGCTATACAAAAGGCCAAGGATCAGCACTCTCGAGAGAACAATGTGATAGGCTTTGATGATAGGGATTTAGGGCACATTGTAACACCCCAGGGGGAAAGTGAAACTTCTTACTGCCCCATGGTGGTTAGTGTAGATGTCCGCAATCATGTTGTAAGAAGAGTATTAGTGGATAGTGGAAGCTCTGTTAATGTTTTGCCTTACGCCACATTTTTAAAGATGAATGCTAACCTCCCACTGGAACCTCTTAAAACAGCCCTCATTGGCTTTGGAGGATCAGAGGTTGTCCCACGAGGGCAGGTGCGCTTAGCCACCTCGTTTGGCCGAGCCCCTCAACGTAAGATGCTCACAGTTACTTACGCTGTGGTAGAGATTGATATTCCATACAATATCATAATTGGGCGCCCCACCCTCGTCGATTTCAAAGCAATCATCTCCACCTACCACCAGAAGATCAAATTTCCCACATCCGAGGATGTTGGGGAAGTATTGTGTAACGTGCGTGAGGCGTGGGAATGCTACATGTTATTTCTCCGAAAGCCTAAGGCGGAGAGAACTTTCCAAATTGGGTCCACTAAGAAATCCGTTGATTTCGCCAACCTAGATGAGGATGGTCCCTTGCGGAAAAGGGCAAAGTTGAACAAGAAGAAAAATAAGAAGAAGAAGAATTCCAACACACAAGACCCTCCTGCTACCCCTGTTTCGGGGGCGTTGTTGCTCCCCTTGTGGGGCCTGGTTCCTGTTGGCATGAGCAAAACGAGCGGCATTTCTAATTCCTCCTGCCATCTCTAAGATATATGCTCCTATAGGAAAAGCAAGCACCATAGTTAAAATTCCCTGAAATAAGTTATCATTTATGCAAAATTGGGAAAAGATAAAGGCAGTTAGTGTCCCTATCTAAAGGTCAGTGCCCTAAGAATCTAACCATCTCTCTCCATGTCACGATCCGGGGGATTGTCAAGATAATAAGGGTCGTTGGACAGGTCACACAGGAACATAAGCTCTGCGTCGTCTATCCAATCTTTCGCTTCAATAAGGTGGCCCTCGTCCCTTAGAGCTTCAACCAGACTCTTGACCCAGTCTTTGGGAAGGGCAAGTTCCAAACGGATCTTTGAAACTGAGCCCCAGCTTGAGGGCACCCCAAAGCCTTCTTCTGGGGGAGCCTTGATAAAAACAAATTTTTCTTTCCAGTCAGGACCGTATGTGCTGGAGGGGGAATTGATTGACTTGGTATGAGCCTTCGCTTGAATATAATAAAAACCCGCCTCAGGAGATGAGCGTGATGAGGAAACTACTTGGAAGAGTGCAGTAAAATTTCGCGTGAAGGGCTCGTAACCAACGCTTCTCATCAGAATCACAAAGCTTGTTAATAGAGCTAGGTCATTGGGCACAATTTGGGAAGGACAGAGGTGCAGGTCCTCCAGAGCTGACGGCATCTACATAAACGGCCATCTCGCCAGGAGGAGGATGATTGGCGCGCTCGTGCTCAGCAGGGATTCTCCATATGTAACGCTCGTCCCAGAAGATAGGCGCCAGCATTGTCTTCACCTCTCCTAGAGTAACCGTGCTAGGAGTTTCGTCTGGGGTGCGCTCGGTAGCCTGGTAGCCTGAGCTTCCACCCTCCTTGGATCCTTTGGGCCTTCTGGTTTTCTTGGGCTTCTGAGGGTTCTTGCCCTTTCCTTTGTCACGGGCTCTTTCAGAAGGCCCTGCTATTTCCTCGGCATCCGACACCGGCGCCGCCATCGCTACTGTCACGGTATGGCGATGGGGGTGAGTAGCACTTGCAGTAATGGGAAGAGTACCCCCCTGTCTCTCTGCCTCCATCACCAAGTTCATCTCTTCGAAAAGGGGTTCAACCCCTTCTGGGTCCCTTACATCTATGGCGGTCATGGCCCCTTCCAACCCTCCATCCCTGGATGATTCCGATGGAGACGAGTTTTGGGCGGCCATCTCCCCTACTTCCCGGGCTAATTCTTCAACGCGTTGATTGGCCATGGTAAGGGG
Organism: Lantana camara; assembly: GCA_037501455.1. Lineage (NCBI taxonomy): Eukaryota > Viridiplantae > Streptophyta > Magnoliopsida > Lamiales > Verbenaceae > Lantana > Lantana camara. The sequence continues at coordinate 17,846,830 of CM074863.1, read as the reverse complement.
GAAGTTAGGAAAAGTTTTAGAAAAACTGGAAGATGGGGTTTTTCTAAAAAGGACAGGGATTCTTGGAGAAATAGAGATGGGAAGTCACTCAATCCTAGTTTATGATCCTAAAATTGACAGAGTTAGAAAAGTTCACCGAATTTTACCTTAAAATTTCTGGGAAGAACTTGAAGGAAGGAGGGAATGCTTTGAGACTGGTCTTCAGAGAAATTTTGCAGAAGGGTGCTTGAGAGTTGTGTTCGCGAAAGAAGTGAAATGGATACGGGATCCCTCATTTATAGGGATGGGAGTTGGTACTTTTCTGGCAAGAAATTCAAAATGGGTAATCATTTCCCGCCTAGGAAACCGTTCACTTTATGGAAACGTCGCACACTTTTCAAGTCTCACGCGCCCCACATGCATCAGCATTTAATTCTTGTATGCTCTAAAGGGTCAGAAGAAAGGACAGCATTTAATGCCTGGACACGACAAGCAATCAGATGAAAGGACCGCATTAATGGTGCAATCGGAAGGAATATTGAACAACACGCCAAAAACCCTCCCGAGCGCCACGATCGGAGGATTGCACATGATGAATTCTATAGCCTTTATAACAAAGGACTGCAGAATTGAGGGGGCAAAATGATGGGGTCAAGATCCGCTCGTTCTGCGTTTGGACAGGTGGCCTTTCTTAGAGAACAGCATTTGACCAGCTGATTACAGTACTCATGAACGAGCGATGAACCCATTAGAGCGCCAGCATCCTCCAAGAACACGTGCTGTTCCTGCCACCCTCGCACGTGGCCGTTGTCACCGCTCTCCTACGAGCGCCTTCTGCATGCGACATGACTAGTATTCCAATCCATCAGACGGAGCCTTCTTCGAGCGCTACGTTCCCTCAGAAAGGCCTCCCCTGCAATCCGTTACACGAGCCTGGGCCCTCATTCCCCCCGGCGGATTTCTTGGCCTCCAAGGCTTTTGGTTGTCACGAGCGTGCTCCCAAGCCCTCGTCACCAACCCTCCAAACGGCTCTCTGACACACCGTACATGCCCGCGCACCTGCCACTGTTGCCAACACTAACTCCCAGTAGCTTTTGCAGAAGATTCCTCCTAGGTTTCTCTCTCACAGCGCCACGTGTTAGGGCAACATTCGGTCAGGACCACATGTGGCAAATGACCAAAGGGTCCCTGACCCTCAACTATAAATAAACAGAGTCATCTCTTTCACTGTAAGCAATCTCCATTGCTACAACTCCTAAAAAACTTACTTCTTACTTCTTCTCTTTCAGATCTATATCTGACTTGAGCTCGGAGAGCCAAACTGGGTACCACCCCCAGTTTCCCCAGCTTGGCCTTCTGACTCTTCTGTGTGTTTGTCCTAGCAGGTAGAACCCCCCTTTTTTCCGGCGACTTCTGGCGATTTCCCTATTCAAATAAATTGTAAAGTGATCGGATTCTGAACCACCCCTTTTGGAACCCATCAGGGTTGAACCCCATAAATAACGATGTCATTTATATTGTTAATTCATGTCAAAAAATGATATTAAGAATTATACTAAGAAATTAAAAAATGATACTAACAATATTATTTATAAAAGGTAATTGGCTCAGCGATGGTATATTTATACTGATTGTTGAGGTCAGTTTGTATATTTCTACATCTATTTTCTTGTCTAATTTTGCTTTGGGGGTGAAGCGTGTGTATGTCTGATATGATGGTTTGTGTTAATATATACCAAAATTTTCAAGCATGTAATAATTAAGATAAGACAAAATTGATGCACCCTAAAAAAATTGATAATTCAGTTTTTGAACACTTGTACCGCCTTTAGATGCATTATGTATCTACTGAGAGTTCTAATGCACAAAACCATCTTTCTTGTTTCACTCGGTCGTTCTAATTTCTGTCTACCAAATTTTATTCTATCGTTAACTGTTTCTTGCTGGAATCTATACAAACAGTTACCTACTTTTTTCTTGCCCTAAAAGGTCCTACATCTCCAAAGACATACTACTCTTTCTCTTGGCCCTTCTCCTGTTATGGTTTTAGTTGTTTTATGTTGCTTCTGAATTGTGATATTTTCTGTTTTATGGGGTATGCATTTACAGGATATCTTTGTGGAAGAAAATATAACAGAAACTGATTATGGTGATTCAGAGCCTTCATCCTCTGAATCTGCTGCTCATGATCTAGCTACTCAAAGCATGGAGAAAGATCTGCTCCCGGTGATTTCCTCATCTTGATTTATGTTATCTTAACTATTGACTAATTTTTTTGGTTCTCTTAGGCCACTTGCTTCGGCTTGCTTGCGCTCCTAAAGGACCACTTGCTGATTCTTTGTCAGAAATAACATCAGAGCTTGTAAATCTAGGGTATGGACCCTCATGTTTTAGTTTGTCAAAGACCTCTTGGGTTGTTGGTTTATAAATTTTTTTTGACCAACTGCTCCAAAATCTGTTTCTTTTCAGATGGTGTCAGAAAACGTGCGTGATATGACTGTTGAACCATCTTCATCTTTTGACAAGACTTTTGATCATGTGTTTAAGAAGCATATTGTAAGTTCAATGTGCACTGTTGCTCTCAAGCCGGCCTGTCAACGGCTAGGGCATTACCCTACCTGAGCCAGCACTTAGACCCCATTAATCTCCATTAATGACTTGTTGCACACTACCTTATCCAACCCAAGGCTTGTAGGGTCTCTAAATTGGGTATACCCATTTTTACTTTACCATACGTGTAGTTGCCCAATTTTTCTGCTTCAGTATTTTAAGTTGCAAGAAAGTGCTACAATAAGTAAAATTAATGTCGAAAAACATTTAAAACCACAACTCACAAGACCTTAATGTTCATGTCAGCCCTAATGACACTATCCTCACCAACTTTCAAGATAAAAAACAAGAACTGGAAAAGGCTAAACAGATGTATTGTTGACTTCTTGACATGTATATGATTATGGCTTTAATTTTTAGAATAATACTTACTTAGAGAGATTAAACAAGGGCTAAAACTATCCTTGTATGGTTAAAAGGCCACTGCGGATTGACGTATGGACAACATTTGATTCATAAAAATAGATTATGTGGTTGGAAATATTGATATTTCATGAGGGACAGTGACACACAAAAGGATTTTTGACTGTACTATAGATTGTGCCGATCCCTATAAATCTGCCATGTAATATGAAATGCATTGGTTGCTCCTAGAAATCTTGTGTCAAATCTTGTTGGTTAGCAATCAGTTATATGCATCAGTTACTCTACCAAATCCCAGCCAACAGTATTAAAAGCTTATCTAGTTTCAGATGAAGATATGAAGCGGTCTGTTGGAATTTAGTTTTATTATTCTTTTATTTTTGTATATTTATAAGAGTCGTGTATTTAAAAGAAAAAGGCCCAGGTGGAAAGCAGTTTTTTTTTTAAACACGCATACATCTAAGTGAGCAAAAGATTAATTATTACCCCAAAGAAAGAATCCGCAAAAGTTGATACGTAGCTTGTAAATTTAACTAATATCCGTAAGAGAAAATTGCATTTTTGGTCCCATAGGATATAAGTTAATTTTTTTTTGGTCCCATAGTTTTTAAATCGTCCCGCACTTTTCGTTTTTCGACAAATGTAGTCCCAAAGTGAAAATTTTTCAATATTAGTCCCAAAAAATTTAGAAATATATATTTATAATATTTTTCCTTAATTAAAAAATACATATAAAATATTAGGAAAAAATTAAAAGAATACCAACCACAAGATATGAATTTTATTTTTATAATAAATAATAAATTATTACATTTTAAAGTATAAATATTGCTTTAAAATTATAAAATAAAAACATATACATAGTAACATAATTAATAAAATAATCTTCAATATTTCATTTAGTTAAAAATATATAAAATAAAAAATTAAAAATAATTAATATATATGGCTACTAATTGAAAATAAAATATTGATGTTATTTTTGAATTCTCATTAAATATATATGGCAATTAATTACTTTTTAATTTTTTTAATTAATATTATATCACTGAATAAAATATATATAAATTTTATGTTATTTTCAATTTTAACTAAACCCAAAGTTAATTATTTTAAATAAATACAATGTTATATATATAAGAAATATTTAAATATTATAAATATTAATTATTTTATTTTTATTTTTTACATATTTTTAACTAAATGCAATATTGAAGATTATTTTATTAATTATGTTATTATGTATATATTTTTATTTTATAATTTTAAAGTAATACTTATATTTTAAAATGTAATAATTTGTTATTTATTATAAAAATAAAATGCATATCACCACGTGGTTGGTATTCTTTTAAAATTTTCCTAATATTTGATATGTATTTTTTAATTAAGAAAAAATATTATAAATATATATTTCTAATTTTTTTGGGATAATATTGAATTTTTTTCATTTTGGGACTACATTTATCGAAAAACTAAAAGTACGGGACGATTTAAAAACTACGGGACCAAAAAAAAATTGCCCTATTTCTTATGGGACCAAAAATGCAATTTTCTCTATCGGTAAATTATGCAAAAATTACAGAACTTGATCAAATGCAGCTGGCCAACACATATCAATTAATTTTCCACCCTTTCAGCCCAATTTAGATGGGCCTTAAATGAAAGGCCTTTTTTTTAATAATCCCCTTATTTGTTCGGCCCATTTAGAATCGTAGCTCAAAATTCTTCACTCCGTCTTGATTCAAAGATTTAGCAATTTATACATTGGATTGGATTGGATTACTAGCTATTGGTACAATTTAGTAGTTCCGCTCAAATAAATTTTTATTAAAAATTTCAATCTTTTACTTCTAATGGGAACATCTAATTCTAGCCCCGTCTATATTTTCGTGATCGTATTTATACTAAAATCATTATAGAGTTATGCTTTGAATTGTACAAAATTTGTTCTTTTGTCTGTATAAAAGTATTTATAGTCCAACACTCGAACAAAATCATAAGTGCCTCAAAAAATAAAAACAATTTTTCAAAAAAAAAAAAAAAAGGAACAAGTTTTTTCGCTTTGGCCAATTTCAAAATATTGATCATCCCTAAATTGATGGTACTAAGAAGTAACAAGACTGTGGCAGTCCCTTTTAGCGTATTTGTTTTCCCCTTTCAATTACGTATTATTCCAGTATTATATCTGTTTTACTGGACACTTCACTCATCCAATTACGCATTATTACATTTTCACTGGACACTTCACCCATCCAATTACGCATTATTACAGTTTCACTGGACAAATTCCCCTTTCAATTACGCATTATATCAGTTTCACTGGACACTTCACCCATCCAATTACGCATTATCACGGTTTCACTGGACACTTCACCTTTTCAATTACGCATTATTCCAGTTTCACTGGACACTTCACCCATCCAATCACGCATTATTACGGTTTCAGTCATTCACCATACAACATAAAATACAAAGACAAGTTAAAAAAAAATGTCATACACCATACAACAAAAAAAAAACAAAGACAAGATAGACCTCTTCCAAAGACATATCATCCTGCCAGGTCCATCACCAAGCCAAAATGGCAAGCATCCACTGAAATCTCGGTCAATCTTCAGTTTTTGTGCGAAAACAAATAATATAAACGTGATTAGGATCCCAAATTGAACAACATACCCAACAACATAGAAACAGTTAATTTCACACAGGGCCCCTGCATGTTCTCTTGTTATGCCCAGGCCTTTTACATGATGAGCATACTGTAACAGCTTTGACGACCTGCGATGGGAACCTATTCCTCTTCGGTCGACCAGGCTGAGGCCTTACATCGGGAGGCATGATCTGAACCTCGACATTTGAGACCATATCAGCATTTGGTACTGGAAAAATAATATTCTCATATGCTTTTTTATAGGTTTCAAATGAATAAGCATCATCACAAAAATCGTATACCGACCACCCTTTCTTGTCAATGCATGCACAAGCATGTTTGCAGGGGAGCTTTAAGATCTGCCAGTAATTACAAGAACATTCTCGTTTGCCAAGGTCCACTGTGTGTCGGAATCCTCCTTCATTCACCTCAAATGTCACTGAGTTGGCTCGCACAACATCCAAGCTCCTCCCTACTTCAAATTTAGCTTTGACCATCACCTCTATATCCATACAAAGGTGCGTTTGCCATTCATGACTTTGCTCCCTTCTATTGCACATCATGGTCATTATCTGCTGCCTAATCCGGTCAATCAAAGCAACAATTGGGAGGGATCTCGCATCCTTCACCCAACTGTTCCAACACTCTGCAATATTGTTGTTGATGATACCAAATCGATTACCGGTAAATAATGAATTAGCCCAGTTTTCAGGAGCGGAGTTATTTAAGAAATCTGCGGCCAATGGTATTGCTTTAAGGATTTTGTTGATTTGCAGAGAGTACTCAGCCCTGGTAGGAGCATATGCTGCTGCATTGAACACATTGGTCCAATGTTTTTTGTTCAGTTTGGGATAATGCTTCCTAAGGACCTGCGATAATGACAACCAACATCCACTTTATTATCAAGAAAAGGAGCATACATATCAACTCATCACACTAATCATTAAACAAATGTTAGGAATAGTGCCCTAGAAAGCCGATTGTATATCCGCTTTGTGCTTTTCCTTATTGTAATCACAGACAATCTTTTAATGAAATAACGAATTGAGGCAACACTTCTTTATATGCTCTTGTTTGGTATGCGTTTACTTTAGCTGTGCATGTATGAGAACTCCCCTAATCCTGATGACTTTAGGACTCTACCATTTAGGTGAAATGGTTCATGAAACGAGCCCTATATCACATAAGTCATGATTAGTAAAATACTCCAAGCCGATGAGTCCTACAGACAGTGGGAGTGTCAACCTGACTCCTCTAAGGCTTGCTTGTGGGATCACGCCCTTAAGAAGGACCACCTTGTTTCATGGAGGTGCAAAGTGTATAGTTGATACGTGCGTGATACATAAGGGTGCTTACTTTAATAAGTAAGTTCACTGAGGTGCCCCGTGTGAGAACATTCCTAAATGGGAAAGGAAGTTTCTATTTCAGGAAATGGAAACTTCCAGATTAGGAAATATCTCACGAGTCATTGATGTGATTAATTGATCCTTAGACTTGAGGTTCCTTGTCACTTTATGAGTTAACTCTGTAGTCTTAGGTATAAGCTTTAAAGGGTGTCGCCTTAGACAACTGATTCAAGGCTTATGCTGGGGCTGCACAAGTGACTCATGAAAGTGAATGAGAATCAAGAAAGGACCTACACTTGCATTTGCAAGGTGATCTCTTATTGTGTAAGTCATTCATATGCCATATGGAGTCCTTGGCCAAGGCAGTAGATCAAGACATCAAGAAAAGGGTTTCTTGGATTGAGATCAAATGGATATGAAATGCACTTAGCTTTAAGACCGGATTATTAGGGTTCTGATTATTCCCTTGCCCTAGATCTTGGTTGAGAGATAGTAAGTAGGAGGATTGTATCTCACATGAATCAATGACTTAAAGGTTCTGTCGAATCCGAACATTCCAATTCAGCTAGGGGTTAAACACCTGTTGCTAGACTATGGTCGTTTAATCTGTGGACTGATTAATTAATTAGTGAATTAATTAATTGGGGTCACTGCTAATTGAATTGAGAACCTAGAGGGTCACACACAACAACTTGGTTACATGAGTTGAGGCTTAAAAATGATTAAACGAGTTAATCGAACCTAAGGGGTTCCACACGTGTGAAATCACACGTGTGGCTCACGTGATTGGACACGTGTCATTAAGACACGTGTGCCACACGTGATTATATGATGTTAAATAATTAATGTGTTAATTATTTAATAGACTTTGGTTTAATTTTGAATTAAAAAGAAAGTCTAATTTTGGAGAAAATAATCTAGTTAATTAATTACGAATTAATTAATTAGATAAAAATAAGTTATTTATTTTATAATAAATAAAGTATAAAATTATCCAAAAATAGTTTGGATATTTTTAGCTCTCTTAAAAGTTGACTAGAATTAGAATTCAAAGTCAAAGTTGGAAAATACTTGATAATCAAGTAATAGGAGAGAGAGGAACCAAATCCTTGTCCAACAAGGATTTGGATCGGCACTCCCTCCTATATATAGGGGAGCTCGAGCTCCCCTTTAGAGCTAATTGACAATTCTTGGTTCATGTGTTGAACACCTTCCTTTCTCCAAGATTAAATTAAACCCTAGGTTAAGCCTATACACTAACTAGAGAACTAGCATCCTTACTAGTTAGATTGTGATCAAGTTGGTGGACTTTCTCTAGAGACTTCAAGTTAGAAGTTTGAAGATTCGAGCTTTACCAAGGAGAGGGGATCAAGCCGCGAGAAGAGCGTTCTTGGGTGGCTTGAAACGCTTCAAGAAAGAATAAAAGAAAAGTAAGTTTTCTATCTTTACGAATTTGGTTACACGATTCCGAGTTCAAGGTCCTTTTGTTGGGAAAATTTTTTAAATTCCGCTGCTTTCTGATTCGTGTTTTCCAACAACAAATACCTGAGTTCTGAAGTTATCCACCAAATGTCTGAGGCAGAATGCATGTTGGCAGCCTGGAAATACCCTTGGCACATGCGTAACAAGTCCCACGTGCCTGTCGGAGAAGAATGTATACTGTCTAAAATCACACTTTCAAGAGCATATCTCAACTTTTGGCAAAACCATTCCCAATTCTCATCATTCTCTGAGTCAACGACAGCGTATGCTATTGTGAACAACTGATTGTTCCCATCCTTCACTGTCGCACAAAGCAAATGACCTTTGAATTTGCTCTTGATATGAGTGCTGTTAAGGAAAACTATTTTCCTACAACCTCTAAGAAATCCTACCAAACAAGCATTCAAAGCCATAAACAAGCGGTTAAACCTGTTATCCAGTTGTTTTGTCTCCAAATCACAAATGCTGTCGGGATTCGAACGTCTCACAGCATCCACATACCAATGGAGTCGGTTATAAAACCCAACATCAGAACCATGGATTTCATGTAGTGCTATCTCCTGGCCCAGCCAAGCAGTATGGTATGGAATTTCCACATTGTGTTCGTTCCGGATATAAGAAACTATATCTTTCGGTTTGTATTTAGGATTTGCCATGATATGGGCCTTCATCACACCCGCAACCCAATTTGAATCGGCATTGGGGTGTGACCTTTTATTCGTAACAGTTTCCAAACCACAAACATGTTCAACATTTAACTTTCTTATAGCAAACTCACCGTCTCTCCTACAATAAGAGGCATAAAACCTCCAGTTGCAGTTCTCATCCGGGCAAGTAGCTATAATCTTATCAGTATCATTCTTCATATATTTAAACTTTCGATTCACTACAATGTGATAATTTTTTAGATGAACCCTACAGTCATTAACATCCTTAAAGGTCTGTCCAACGCAACGGATGCAACGACTCCAGGATTCATTGTTGTTGGAAATATGAACGACTAGGGCTTGACTTGTAGAGGTCATTCCCTGGTCATCCCTTTTCAAATAAGACACAAGCCAAACGAATAACGCATCACATATGCATCACAATCCCAAATCAGCCATATAACAGAGCAAATTAAAATATAGGGACTACTTTCTCTGAGATGAACTTGAAGGGGGCTGAATTGCTCTCAACTTTGCAATGTGTTGTTTTGTTAGACCATGCACTGCCACCATACTCTCAACATCTTGATCTTTCTTCAAAGTAATCCATGATTCATCTTCCATATGGGCAGCCTTGTACTGCACCATAAATGTATCACAATCGAACGCAGTCCAATGGGTATCAATCTCCGAAAACACTCTTGCAAGCGTATCGCTCTCCCGAAGTTGAAAGACATGATCTTCGCCTTCAAAAATTATACTACACCAAATCGAACAAGTCACCAAGCTGCCGGAATCCATCTTCCCAGATTGAGTTTTCTTGATTTCGTATCAAACAAGTGGTGTCCGCTTCGGTTATCAAATCAAAATACCAATAGCAACAATTTGGGGTGCTATGATAATAGGCTTATGGCTGCGACGACGGGGACGGGGGCGGAGGTGGACTCAGAATCGCGGGAAGAAGCAGAGGGAGTTTAGTTGCAAGGTAATGAATCAATCGTGTGTGTATCAGAGTAAAACTTGAGGATAAGGTAGTCTTTTAAGGTGTTTGGGGGGTTTACAAAAAATCTGTGTTATATTGATGATCACAAATGAAGAATTTTCAAATTAGGGGGTTTAGGATAACTTTTTAACATTATTGGTCCTGTTTAATAATTCCCCCTTATTTTATTATGTCACATCATCAACATCCCACAATTTTCTTTGCGCCAAAAAATTAAACTTATGAAATAAAATTTTATTATTTTATAAAATAATATTATTTTAGAAAAGTAATTTTAGTTACTCTGAATGAATTAGAAAGTTAAACTTCCAATTTTAAATGGAGATTGAGAAATGGGCCGTGTTTGTAAAAATAACTTATTTTTGTTTTCTTTGGATGAAAGGTTAATGGGCTACCCAACTTTTGAATGGCTTTTAGCTCATAGGAAAGAACACTACTGGGCTACTGGCCTTATGTTGGAACGTGCTAAGAAAATTAGGCTGTCAACTAGTCGAATTACTTGGATGCTGGAGCGTATGCCTAGAATAATACTAGGCATGGAACTTATAAATATTTCTCAACTAAATTAATTAAAACAATCTAGAATCATTTTAAGGAAAAAACTTTTCAATATTTATAGAATATTATAGAGTGACAAAATAGTGTAGAAATTTGATCTCATAGATCAAATAAATCTTAGTAGTTCATTTTTAGGGTTGAACCCCATAAATAACGATGTCATTTATATTGTTAATTCATGTCAAAAAATGATATTAAGAATTATACTAAGAAATTAAAAAATGATACTAACAATATTATTTATAAAAGGTAATTGGCCCAGCGATGGTATATTTTGAAGAAGTTGACCTAGCAACAAATTTTTACAATAAAATGAACTCATTTTAGAACCGGAGACCGAACGCCTATCCGGTCCGAGTGACCCCTTAAACCCAATCATTCCGCGGATCAGTCCAGCCCGCTCAGCACCAGGCGAAAACCGGATAGAAATACAAGCAAAAGAAAGAAGAAGAACATAATACCAATAGAAATAATGTGCGATTACAGATCGAAGAATGTAACACAATTACAGATTGAAGAATGAACAACGCCGAAGTCTAGAACATAATACCCAAACAATGTGAGATGAACGAGATTGTTCACTTAAAAACAATGTGGGACGATTCAAGACTTCGGCGTTGTTCATTCTTCAATCTGTAATTATGTTACGTTCTTCGATCTGTAATCGCACATTATTTCTATTGGTATTAGAGTAAGTTCAATTTTCTTAGTTCTTAGAAAAAAACACCAAATTTAATTATTTTAAGCAACTTATTAACTTAGGTTTACCGAATAATTAGATTCAAATATACTCTCTACAAAACAATTAAATTTAAAAGAAAAAATAAAGGAAAAAAATGTAAAATCAATTTTATAAAATTTTAATTTTGGCAATTTAGTAGTTCAATTTTGCAATTAAATTATATAACATTTAAAATTTTATAATATATGTCGGATTTTTTTCCCAAAAAACAATTTATCATCAAAATTACCTACGTAGCTGGACGACGATAAATTGATTCTCCGAAAAAAATCTAACATACATTACAAAATTTTAAAAAGTATAAGACTTAATTATAATAATTAATTTCCAATAGAATTAAATTGCCAAAATAAAAAGTTTATGAGACCAAAATTATATTTTTGCCAAACTAAAAACATTAAATGGAAAAGGTTCCAGCTTAAATTTTATTTGACCAAATCTAAACTATCACATTATTCATGTATTATGCGTATTATTTAATTAATATTTGTTTAGATTATTACACGCAGTCTGCACAATAAATATATAAAATAATCTTCTCTTATTATATGAAGATCGTAAATCCGCCTTTACTTTTGACTCATCATCACCTTTAGACATGATAGCGAAAACGATTTTCGTTCTTTTGCCCTCTTTTGGCTTTTGTCCGCTCTCTGCTTTCCAAGATGAAACCACAACCGTAACAAGGATTCATAAAGAAATCTTATTCACAGATCCACCATTGATTGCAGTCTAAAAGTATTCAAGAAGAAATAATTACACAAAACTCCATAAGCTGAACTGGGAAAAGAATTGTCATTAGTACTGATTCTACTCGCTTCTTACAACGCATCACTTCCCAATAACTAAACAGAATAATAATAATGAGAATGAATATCGCCGCAGGGGTTAGCAAATACGCAGCCCAGAACAGATCATCTACTACATACATATACTATATATATATATATATACAAAACTAGAGCCTAATATAATAATTCTAACCTAAAGATTAAGTTTTCCTCCCAACTATCTCCCATAATCTACCAATTAACGCTGTTCTTGAAGGAAAATTGCAAGAAAACACTGCCATCCCATGATCAAGAACATAGAAACCGGACTAGTTAACTAACGAGGAAGCAGATCATCTCCAAGCAAGTAAAGCATCCTCTCCACCGCCCAGCTCTGCGTCCGCGGCGGCGGCGGCGGCGGCGAAGAACGGTGGGGGACGGTGACGAGAGAAGCCCGGCAGAGGGGGCAAGTGAAGCGGTTGTCGTAAGATATCCACCTCTCGAGGCACTTCTTGTGGAACACATGGCAGCAGTTGGTTAGCTCCCACACTTGGTTGTTCTTCTTCAGCTTGTTCAGGCAGACGGCGCACGACAGATCTCCGCTCTCCGGCAGGCGGTGCCGGATGTTCCCCACCGTCGTTAGGGAGAGATTTTCTCTCAACTCCCTCAGATTGGCTAAAGAAGATGGAGAGGCGGAGCTACATGATGAAGAAGAAGCAGCGGCAGCAGCTTGTGCGGCTGCAGCATTTGTGTAAGAAAGGATGATTGATTTGGTCCAGATTTTAAGCACAATTGACATGATGCATCTTGTTAGCGCAAATATGAGAGCAAATTGGCACAGCCCATATTGATCACCAGCAACAACCATGGCAACAGTGGATTGATCCATCATACTTGTCAAGAATTAATAACAGATATATGTGTTTGTACTACAAGGGAAGGAAATGAATTTTGGGGGGAGGTTTTCAGTAGGCAGGTGGATGGTATATATAGATCCAAAAGATTGAAGCTTTACAAAGTGGCTGACGTCGTAGTGGGGATGGGTCACGGGGTGACGATGCCTTTTTGCTGCTTTACTTTCTAAACATCCAGTAAGAATGAAAAGAGGAAGAGCATAATTTGGCAGCTAAAGAAGCGCACTTTACAGCCAAATCTTTGATCATAGCATCCACAGTAACAAGAGCGGAAAAAGATGGGATTTTTACACCTCGGATCTACTTCACACACACGCCACTTTTGAACAAAAAAACTTTATGATGGCAGTGTAGGTCAGCAGTAATGAATTGAAAGCCGTGCTTACCCTACATATCAAATGGGGAAATAAAGGAAAAAAGAAAAAATGTACACAGAGCTTATCCAACAAACAAAGTAGCTTTTATCAGGATGATTTTAGCTGTAAAGTAAATGCAGGGAAAGAAGGGGATTTGGGAGTAAACTTATCACTTTATCAGATCATCTATGTCCGTCTTGCCTCGGCATTGGTTGTAACTTGAAAGCTTGTCATCGAGGAGAGTACTATTAGAATGGGAGATTCTCAGTCCTTTTGTGAAAACCCTAAAAAATAAAAAAAAAAGAGAGAGAGAATCCCACTATTTATATCACCTTAAAAATACAGGGATGAGTGTATTTTGCTCAAAAATCCAAGAGAAATTGTGGTTTGAGTGAAGTTTTACATGAGCATGCGGGAATATCACTGCAAAAAAGATGATTAAAGGGCGACTTTGCATGAATTCATGCAAGAACCTCGTTTGTAGCAGTTTCACAATAAAGAGCAGACAGCCCACGTGCAGATAGTTACATGCTACCAGCAAAGTATAGAGGGTTGTAGGATAGAGCACTGGTATTCCAACCATACCTAACGATGATACATGTTCATGTGCAAATAAAACCTCACCTTTTTATCCACCCAAAGATATACATGCATATAGACAAACTTATGTATGAACACAAAGCCCAGGAAGGGGCTGAAAGGGGTAATCTCTCCCTGATTGATCTGGGTAGTCCAGATCTGTCTCAATCAAATTAATGCAATGAGAAGACAGGTCGATTTAGTTTTTATTATTAACGAGTATTTTGAAAAGAATAATCACGTCAAGTAATGAATATAATACACTTATCGCATAATTAATCAAGTTCGACCCGATCAAATGAAGGTTAGAATTTTTCCTCCCCTACACCTAAATATATCTATATTATGTATGCAATATTATTAGAACACAAAAATAATGAAAAAGTTTTTGACTGAACATAAAGAAGGTGGAAACATGCATCACCAGTACAAAATGGCTATAATATTTACATAAAATATCAGTAATTCACTCAACCTTGAAATTCATGAAGGAACTACAACAAACATCAGCAAGAAGTAGATTTTCATTATTGAGTTAAGTCATTTGTAGGAGAGGGCAAATGCAGAATCAAGCAAATCACAAACAGAAAAAACCAATGGAAATATGGAACATTGTTGGATCTGAGAATGCTTCCTCTGGAAGTGCCTACCCATGTCTGTTTGCTACATGGATCATGGATGGCAAAGTATTTTCGAGCAAACCTTAACCAGTGGTGGGGTTATTGCAATATCAAGAAAGGTCAATTTCCGGCACAAGTTCGCTCTTTCGTTCATCTTGAAACGATATAGACGAATAAGAACACTTTGCACACAAGGATACCAGCTCTATACAGTTTAATATAGAAACTCGGTGTTAACATTCTACCGTCCGGTGTCCATTTGTGTATTTTCTTCCATCTTCTGTTTCATCTTGTACTGCAATGTAGCAGGAGCACAATCTAGAGGTGTTTCACCTGAATAAGAATAGTATTAATATGAGAAGGTAGCAGACAATCTTGCTCTTTTGTCACTTGTTCGAGCGCAAAACAATGTCTTAATGATTTACCTTGTGAATTCTTGCATTCCAGACTTGCTCCATTGTCCATGAGAGCATACACTATCTCAGTTTGATTAAAAACTGCTGCCTGCATTGATATATCATATGGAGTGAGGTGTTTTTTGATATCTTTTAATGCCTCTTGGAATACAATGAATGAAGAGGGTGGGGGCGTTAAGGGGAAGGAGTGGATAAGTACCAGATGTAATAAAGACGAGCCTTGCTTGTCACGATAATTTGCATCAACACCCTATAAATTTGATAAAGAGTTTCAGTTTTTATTAAATTTATAAGAAAGAATGTCCAAATCTACCATTCAGAATAAAAGTGAAGATAAAACAAAGGTACCTGACTCAAAAGCTTCTTAGCAGCCGCTGCATCACCATTTTTTATTGCTTCCCTCAAACCCTAAGCAACAAGCAAAAGTTAGAAAATTATGCATATGTCAAGGATAAGATTATCCAGATTTAAATATTCTACTACAAAGAAACGTGCCAGGCCTAGTTTCCTTTACCTCTCCAGTAACTTCATAATTTGTTGACGGTATATCCACACTGCTATTGGCTATTTGACCAGGATTGAATAGAGTGCTGCAAAGATTTTTCACTTCTTTTACTTCAATATCACAAGAACAAAATGTAATATTTGAAATAAATATATACAGAAACCTCCTAATGACTAGTTGGGCTAGTCTCAGCAAAAAAAAAAAAAAAAAAAAGAAAAACACACTTGAGCTGAGAGTTACAGTGCGATGCTTTCATTAGATAAATCATAAATGCTAACGTACTCTTAAATGTTTCCCTTGTCATAATGCTTCAAATTTATATGAAGAGATCCAAGTTATTTACAGGGCTTTTGAAACTTCCGTTGAAACTATGTGATGCAATAGAAACCTTCGTGCAATACCAAAGGTTGCTAACTGAGATTGCGTAGTTTTCATTTTCTAGCTGATATAATTCTCTTACGATTTTGCTAGGAAATCATGATCAAAATGTTCACATGGTGGTTCTTAACATCTGTATCTTACCAAGTGATCATAAATTGGTAACATTTGCATACCTTGACCTGCTGTTGGACGTTGAACCTCTACTCCTCGGAGTTGTCTCAGCCTTTTTTGGTTTCGAAGTTGAATGAAGTGAGGTGTTTGAGGTCGTTGTCAATGGCTATAACAAAATATTGGAATGAAATCAATAAGGACTGCAAAGTCACTAAGAACAAATTGGTGATACAAAATTTTTTTACCTGTGATGTCATAGAATCCTTTGGAGGAGCTGGTGCTTCACAAATGCATAAAGGCATTCCACACTTGCATTCTGAGGTGGTAGGAAGAGGATTGGCAGCACTAGTTTCAGCCTTTGTATCTGAAACAGTGCTGATATCTAATCTTGAAATTGAATCAGTAACATCTTTAACTGCATTTGGAGCTGGCCCGCTATCTTTCTGCAATCTGCATTAAAAGGTTTGAACTAAACTAGCTATTTGAAACACAGGACAAAAGTAATACATTGGAAAACCATGAGCCCCATATGGTTCCAGAGTAATATAGTCAGCCACTAACAAAAGCAATTATGTCAATGAAACAAAGCTACAAAAATTTTAAAACAACACAAAGTCAAGGATGGTAGCAGCATGCCGAACTGCGGTAGTCTAAACAAAATTAGGCGTTCAAGTAGTCATCGTTCTAGTCGATATCTGGAAAATTCAAAACTTCTAGAATACTCAGATAGGTCTAGCTTACACAGTCAAAAAACAAGACATGCAGATCATGCAAAAAGAGTTTAAAAAGTACACAAAGAAATATAATCTACTTTTTACAAAATCAAAAGTACATTGGCTCGAAGATCCATAATGTGAAACAAGGAAATTACCTAGAGCCATCATTGAAGCAAACAGCACAAACTCGCACATTTGAGTGAATACCAAACTGTGGCAAGGCCTGAAAACAGGGAGAGATATTAGGATTGTCATATGGTCAGCCATAACTAGAGGTGTGTATTCTGGTAGAGTGCATACCATTTGATCTGATGAGTGCTCAGCACATAAAGTTCGGCCACAACATCGGCAATGATGCTGCAACATAGAATGCATGATAAGGCAATACATAAGTTTGACAAATATGTACATAATTATTGAATCAAGTTGCAAGTTAATAGATTCATAAAGAGGATGGCTTTGAGCAGAAAGCCATAGGTAAAGCTTTGTATTAAAAATTCTTATAGTTTAGCATTAGCATCTATCAGGTTTGTGGACATTCACATTTGAAGTAAGAAGAGTGATCTGTATCCATACCCAGAAACAGAAGACTCAAACATATTGATAACTGGAACAGACAATGATACAGAAAATCTGACTGAACCCAAAAAAATAGCAGGATCCCCAAAGAGATGAAGAAAGTCAATTAAATCGGGAAACGTTACTTAAACATGCAACATATATGAATAAGCCCTATTGCCCCAGCCAAAATCAAATTGGCAAACATCAAGGAAGCATCATCTCCCAATCCCACTGATATGCTACAGAAAGGTTGCTGCACCAAAGAAGAGGCAAACAACATTAAATGAAAAAAATTTGAGAAGCTCTAAAGCTTCTCATCAAGGAAGCATCATCTCCCAATCCCACTGATATGCTACAGAAAGGTTGCTGCACCAAAGTAGAGGCAAACAACATTAAATGAAAAAAATTTGAGAAGCTCTAAAGCTTCTTTAGTTTGAAATTCCGGTTACATATTAATTTGGTTTTTCTCAAATGCACAGAACAGTTTAGGCCTTCCATTGGAACTCAGTGTACATTTACTAGTTTTCTTCAAGTGCAAGTGCACTTTATAATCTTGTGAAAAATTCCCTTAGACTTCCTATTAACTCTAATTCGTTGCAATTTACTCTCCAGCACTTGTACTGTTCACTACCCAACTGGATAAGCTATTTCACATCACAAATTGTTATTCATTTCAACAACTTGGACACTGGAGTTGTTGACAATGACAGATATTAAAAGACAAAGTTAATCAAGAAGACCAAGAACCAGAAGAAACAAAAGGAACCGTTAGTTTCCTCCAATCAGTGAACAGGTTAAAGTCAGTAAAACAGCATTTACATGTGTTCAAAGAACATTACCAAGTTCTCAAATCGAACACATTGGTAGGTTTCAGGAGAAAAATGCCCACATGAATTTTGTTATCAAGTTACCCCTACAGCCCAGCAATATAATTAATTCTATGCTACTCTTCATCCTTTCTTAATTTGTCAATTTACATCGTAAAATCAATTAATAATTCAAAGATGAACCTCCATTCCACACCTATTTCTGCATAAATTTAAACCCTAATTACATGTTACCCTAGAATTCATTCTTGACAAATTTTATGCATTTCTGTTATTTTAAGCTCCAAGTCCTTTTTCAATAAATGGTTCTCGACCACGAACATACTCATGTTTTGATCCTTGTTTTACTTTTTGTTGCTCATATACTAACTCAGACTGATATTATGTGTGATGGTATATAATATATAATAATTATTAGATTGAATTTGTTTTCATGTATTTCATTTCAAAACATAATGACACCACTTGTAGCAGATTAACATTATCCACTCCTGACGAATTTTCTAACAGCTTTTGGTTTCATATGAACTCAGCTTCCTCAATTCTCCACCAAATTGTCACTTCGTACTTAAGAAAACATAATCCAGAGGACCAGAAGGTGCTAATTCTTAGTTCTTGGAAAAGCAGAGGTACAGTTAACTCACTTTAAGCTAATGTAAGTAAGACTACCTGAATCACATTTATGTCCTAATAATATGCTGTTTAAAGTTAATAAGGGGGTTTTTGCAAAAACTGTGCTTTTGGAGAAGCTCAAGTTCTAAGAAGTTGGGACTTGAGAGTAGTAACAGTTGAGAGTGTAGACTCAAACAAAAAATAATAATAATAGTAATAATAAAAGAAATAGTAGTAGAGTGTTTGAAAAAAAAAAAAAAAAAAGTTGAAAAGCAATTTTGCTACTCTTAAAAACTTCAATTCATTTATCAAAATAACCTACAAGCTATAAGTTTGCAGTTAAAAGTTGGTCCTTGGGTGCTTCCAGCGTCTTACTCATTTATGCTTAAATTAATAACATTTTTATTTTCCAAAAACTCCCAATTTTTTTTTTTTTTTTTTTTGAAGTATGCAAACACTAACTAAGCAGCACTAGGTTCAAAGTAGCCAGGTCAAAAGTATAACGAAGAGGTGTTGGCCTCTGCGGAAGCCTTCAAGCTCAAACCAAATATGTCTGACATTTCTGTTTGAAGTGAAAAGGAAAAACTTTTAATGTAAACACATCAAGTAATTCAGGTAACTGATTCTCAAGATTCAATTAGTCCGCACATGGATCCCTTTGGAACCACAGTGCATGCAACAACTATTTGATTACTTGCTCAAAATTATATCGCCACCAACACAAGTTAAGACATATTCATCGAAGACTTTATCATGGTACAATTCAGATTGTACTCCATCATTTAGCTGTGTTTTTTAGTATATAAACTATTTCTTACCACAGTATTTCATGTTTGATACTTGATTGACTAATTCATTGAGTGAAATAAAGGCTAGTGATACCAAGTAATGCCATTAAACCAACCAGCATCAGTTCTGTTTATAAAAGTAGTTCTACTAAATGTAGGACTGACTATTCACAATTGCAACCTAGTGAATCTAACTTCTCTGCTATTATAGCATTTACCGCTTATATGTCGAGTAAAGGGAGCCAAAATTTACATCATCTCGGTAAATTTTCCTTAAAAAACTCTTCTGTTTTAATTGAACAACCGAGGAGCACATACCTCACTTTCTACATATTCAATTTCCATTCCCAGTTTCCAGACCAAACATGATACAAACTTATACAGAGAACTCGTAATTCCTAAACAAATATCCATGAAACTGTCCTCAATCACACATTATAATTTGCTTTTCAAAACTCAAGCACCAAATTGCATCTAACAGCTTCCAGAAATCAATGCGAGTACTGACAAAGCAAGCTTCATTTCATAAGCTACACTTAAATTAATCAACTGCAGATACATCATTGAGCATTCGATATATCCTAGATTACTCAAATAAACCAACATCAAAATATAAAGCATCTGTCGAAAATTAGATAATACACATTTTTAGATAAGTCCGCTATCAATCAATCAATCCATTACTAAATATGTGTCCGTATTCAGGATCAACATATTAATCAACCAAAAAATTCCTATCAAATCAATCCACCCTAATCTTCATCAACCGAGACACCAGCAATTTTCCCAATTAAAGGCACTAAAAGAATTACAGGTACGCAATTGTTCATCAGAAGAACAGAACCCGATCTAGAACGAGGCGAAAGAAAACCCACATCACCGCAAGGAGATCGGCAAAAACTAAAATTGAAAATGAAGCTTACCCGGCGGCGGAAGGTGGAGAAGCTGCATTTGCAGACATCACAACGAGAGGCTTCCTGGAAAGGCGGGGGCTCCATCGCCATTTTCACTACTCTTCAGCACTTTCTCTTCACTGAGGGCTCCAATTCTGAATTTCTGATTGATCACATCACAGTGAATTTCAATTTCATATTTTCCGTCATATCTCGCAAATAAGAGTATTTCTGAGCCGTGGATTCACTCCACACGTGTTAGCTTCTTTCTAAATTACACTCTGGTCCCTGTACTTGTGCTTGTGTCTCAGATGAGCCCACATAATATGGGTATATCACTAAATCTACCCAAGCTACAACTATACTATTATATTAAATTAGTAATTTTGGCACATCTATTATTTAAAATATATTAAAATTAATTTTTATATTAATATATATTTTATTACTGATATGGCATAAAATGACGGTGCCACGTGGCGCGCCTTAGAAGGAGCCACTCGGACATCTCGCCACCTCAAGCGGTTCAAGATCCCAACCCGCCTTCAAGGTCATGAGGGATCGACCTCGAACCCGGTGCTTGGAATCGGTCAAAAGTTCGATCCCTGTCCGCCAAAGGGGATCATGCTGGCCGGTAACCCCAGGGGATCGAACTCGATCCCTGTCTGCCCAAGGGATCAAAGTCGACCCCCGTCTGCCCAAGGGATCGAACTCGATCCCTTTCCGCCCAAAGAGCTCATGATGGTGCTAAGCCCACCCGGATCGACATCGATCCCAAACCTGCTAACGGGATCGCACTTGAGTGCGAGAACTACGTTTGTCCCTCAAGCCAGGCATCCCGATCGGATCGAGCTCGATCCCCCTATAGCGGGTCGTACTCGATCCCGTTCTTGTTCCCGCACGGGAACCACGCTTGAAGCATCCTTATCCCGCGCAAGGCGTGGGGTCGAACTCGACCCCACTGACAGGCTCCCTATTGCGGACATGCTTCATCACGATTTGTTTGATTTCGACCTCACGGGTCAAGATCCTACGTCACCAGGCATTAAGATGCCATGAAACATCTTTGTCGGGACACGTGTAACTCCCTTATTCACCACGACTAGACGCGCTAGAATGCATTTAATGCCCGTTGTACGTGTCTACGCCAAAAGGGGAAACGAGGTACACTCGACCTCAAGTCACCTGCTCAGGAGTCCGACAAATGGACCGATCGACTGCAGGACAATTAATGCATAGTCGCGGTACACGCACCACTGTATTAATTGCTCACGACTATAAATACCCACGCCTTGAACAGTAGTTGGAAGCAATTTAAGAGCATTTATTTCGCTTCCCTAGCATTTGTTTCTCTCTCTAAGAGTCTCCCACTGACTTGAGCGTCGGAGTGCCAAACTTGGGTCCAACCCCCAATGTTGGAAAACGGAATTAGAAAAGCAGCGAAAATTTAAAAATTTTTCAACAAAAGGATCTTAGGCTCACAATCGTGTATCCAAATTCGTAGGGATTAGAAACTTACTTTCTTAATTATCTTTCTTGAAGCGTTTCAAGCCACCCAAGAACGCTCTTCTCGCGGCTTGATCCCCTCTCCTTGGTAAAGCTCGAATCTTCAAACTTCTAACTTGAAGCTCTCTAGAGATAGTCCACCAACTTGACTACAATCTAACTAGTAAGGATGCTAGTTCTCTAGTTAGTGTTTAGGCTTAACCTAGGGTTTCGTTTATCTTGGAGAAAGGATGGTGTTCAACACATGAACCAAAAGAATTCTCGATTAGCTCTAAGGGGAGCTCGAGCTCCCCTATTTATAGGAGGGGGAGGACCGAAAATCCTAGTCCTTATGGACTAAGGATTTGGTCCCTCTCTCCTATTACTTGATCATCAAGTAATTTTGACTTTGACTTTGACTTTGAATTCTAATTCAAATCAACTTTTAAGAGAGCTAAAATATCCAAACTATTTTTGGATAATTTTATACTTTATTTATTTAAAATAAAGAACTTATTTTTATCTAATTAATTAATTCACAATTAATTAACTAGATTATTTTTCTCCACAATTAATTTATGTATATATATATACAATATATATATATATATATATATTCACGTGAGACACGTGTCATAATGACACGTGTCACTCACGTGACCCACACGTGTGGAACCCTCTCGGCCCGATTAACTCGTTTAATCATTTTAGGGCCTTAACTCATGTAACCAAGTTGTTGTGTGTGACCCTCTAGGTTCCCAATTCAATTAGCAGTGACCCTAATTAATTAATTCACTAATTAATTAATCAGTTCACGGATTAAACGACCATAGTCTAGCAACAGGTATTTAACCCCTAGCTGAATTGGAATGTTCGGATTCAACAGAACATTTAAGTCATTGATTCATGTGAGATACAATCCTCCTACTTACTATCTCTCAACCAAGATCTAGGGTAAGGGAATAATCAGAACCCTAATAATCTGGTCTTAAAGCTAAGTGCATTTCATATCCATTTGATCTCAATCCAAGAAACTCTTTTCTTGATGTCTTGATCTGCTGCCTTGGCCAAGGACTCCATATGGCATATGAATGACTTACACAATAAGAGATCACCTTGCAAATGCAAGTGTAGGTCCTTTCTTGATTCTCATTCACTTTCATGAATCACTTGTGCAGCCCCAGCATAAGCGTTGAATCAGTTATCTAAGGTGACACCCTTTAAAGTTTATAACTAAGACCACATAGTTAACTCATAAAGTGACAAGGAACCTAAAGTCTAAGGATCAATTAATCACATCAATGACTCGTGAGATATTTCCTAATCTGGAAGTTTCTATTTCCTGAAATAGAAACTTCCTTTCCCATTTAGGAATGTTCTCACACGGGGCACCTCAGTAAACTTACTTATTGAAGTAAGCACCCTCATATATCACGCACATATCAACTATACACTTTGCACCTCCATGAAACAAGGTGGTCCTTCTTAAGGGCGTGATCCCACAAGTAAGCCTTAGAGGAGTCAGGTTGACACTCCCACTGTCGGTAGGACTCATCGGCTTGGAGCATTTTACTAATCATGACTTATGTGATATAGGGCTCGTTTCATGAACCATTTCACCTAAATGGTAGAGTCCTAAAGTCATCAGGATTAGGGGAGTTCTCATACATGCACAACTAAAGTAAACGCATACCAAACAAGAGCATATAAAGAAGTGTTGCCTCAATTCGTTATTTCATTCAAAGATTGTCTGTGATTACAATAAGGAAAAGCACAAAACGGATATACAATCGGCTTTCTAGGGCACTATTCCTAACACCCAAGTCCCCAATTTGGACTTTGAGCTCACGTGTGTTTAAGTGTTTTCAGATCGATTAAAGAGCCCACTACTACAAATTCTTGACTGATCGACCCGATATTGCCATCTAGACCTCCAGCTCAGCATAACCAATTTCGAGCCGGATCGTTTGGTAAACTTCCGCCTTTTGGGACAAGTTGATGGCGGTGGGAAGAATATCCTGTTGATTAATTCGGGATCGTCATGGTCCGAGGAAACAAATATATACATAACGAAACAAAACAGCAACATGGGAAGGTAAAATGAGGACGTCATGAAGGCACTTACGCTGAAGATGGCTTTGCTGATTTTGAACCTCTGGTGATCGATGGGATCTTTGAAAAGCATCTTTTGCTCATCGATCACGCAACCGGTGTTGAATAAGGAAGCCAACAAACTGACATTGGGCTTGCCGACGCCGAGGTTCCTGGTCGACCCGTCCTCTTAAACCCTCTCGAGTTCACTAGGCCATTGGGATGGTTGAGTCTATTTGAAATTCAGCAACTTACCCTCCAGGTGAGATCCGTTAGAGTCCGTGTCGATCTCAACCCCCGCTTCTTCCACCGGCACTTTCTTCTTCCTTTTACGCAAGCACCTGCCGGACACATGTTGTACCTCCTGAGGAAGAGTCAGGTCATAAAGATTGGTGTAGAGGTCGAAATAAAGGTCTAAATGTTCCAAATTAATTACTTGATCAGGGTCCTCAGGATCGGGCTCGACCGCATCCGATGCCTGCCCCTCCTCATAAGCTTCTTCGATAACCTGATCTTGGGGTTGGCGGGTCGAGGGAGCCCATCGACGGGGATATTGGGCCGAGGCTTGGGCCTCCGGCAGGGCCACATGGATCGCGGCTATCGCTTGATCAACCCTCTCTTGCTCGACCCGCGGAGTGGGATCGCTCTTGTTCAACTTCAAGTTCTTTCGCACCCTCTCCAATCGACTCATAGCGAAGATATCCAAATTTGCAAATACGGATCGAGATCGATTAGTATTAGAACGGGGTCGTAAATAATAATAATAATAATAATAATAATAATAATAATAATAATAATGTTTAAGAAGACAGATCGAACCCGATCCCAAAGGAGGGATCGGATTCGATCCCATTGAAGGGATCGAGAGCACAAGAGACGCGAAGGGGTAGGGCGCGTAACCCGATCGAACGGGTCCGGCCTGAGGTGGAGGCTCACCAAAGTGGAATTTGCGCAACCTCGTCCCCGGAACCAGACCCGCCTCGTTCAAGTGGCCAGTCCTTGTCAAGTAGTCGGGGTCGAGCGAGCCCAGGTTGGTCAAAAGCTTGAAAATTCGATCTTTATGCAGCCAAGAACTTTTCTTCATTGGGAGCTTCTTAGGCTCCTTCGTGGTCCATGTCGAGCGGAAAGGAAGGGGCATCGGGCAGTCGATGAATAAAAACTTCTCCTTCCAACTACTCCCGTGAGACGTGATCGGGATGTCCACAAGCTTCCGACCTGGCCTGGCCTGGAGGTAGTAGTAGTAGTAACCGACCCCGGACTTGGGAGAGTTAGCAAGGAGGAAAAACTCCCCGAGGTCCTCGACGCGAGGCTCGAACCCCAAGCTCCTAAGGATGATGATCGTGCTATACATCAGAGCGAACGAGTTTCGAGACAAGTTGAGCCGGGCATAAGTTGCCCCGATAGAGGAAAGTCGATAAGGGAGTGGGTCGGAAACCGAAAACCATGCTTCATCTTCGCGTGGTAAAGACCAAAGTAATGCTTAGTTTGCGGGGCCCCTACCGCCTCCCCCTCGAAGGGCAACCGAGCTATAACACCCTCGGGCATCCCGCTTGACCAGTTGCAAATTTCACGGAATTCTTTGTCTGACATCGTCGACGCCCTCTTGGCGACATCGGTTAAAGTTCTGTAGACATGCCTCGACTGACCCTGAGGAGGGTCCGAAGCAAATACCTCTGGCTCCTCGTCCTCCTCTACCTTCGCCTCCTCGATCCGGCGTTGGCGTCTTGAGGTTGAAGCTTGGCCCCGGCTCGCCAAGAATTCCTGAGCCCGAATCTCGTCGGAAGAATCAAAGAAAGACCCAAAATCCATATTTGGTAACGGTGGAACTCTGCCAGATGCGCCGGACCAATCCGCGGAAGGGGTGAACGGTTCCTTCACCTCGCTTTCATCGTCGGAAACTACACACATATACGGTGCTCTCGACATGTCTCTCACTAAGAAGAAGGAGATTGGAAGAAGTGCCGAAATTACCTCTCTTTTCGCCTTGGAAAACGTTGTTTTGGCCCAAGTAGCTCGATCCGAACGGTTGGAAGAACAAGAAGGGGATCGAGTTCTGCTAGAGAGAAAGTGTGAAATGAGAGGGGGCATGCCCTCTTATTTATAGGTAGTGAAAAAGTAAAGTCCTCGAAGTGCGCAGAGCAACCATTATTGCGCCTAGAGGACCGTGTTGCTTTTCCTCGAAGCACGAAACGGTGTCATTATTGCCTCAAAGACCAAATCGATTAAAGGACGTGCCCATTAAGGAGGTAGCAAACCAGACTTAACAGTTAGGGCGTTCCCTCACCCGATACCGAAGCGATAGAAATTACCACTGCGAAAATTCAAACTGGTAATTTGGGGGACCTCTGATATGGCATAAAATGAAGGTGTCACGTGGCGCGCCTTAGAATGAGCCACTCGGACATCTCGCCACCCCAAGCGGTTCAAGATCCCAACCCGCCTTCAAGGTCATAAGAGATCGATTTCGAACCCGGTGCTTGGGATAGATCAAAAGTTTGATCCCTGTCCGCCAAAGGGGATCACGCTGACCGGTGGCCCCGGGGGATCGAACTCGATCCTTGTCTGCCCAAGGGATCGAAGTCGACCCCCGTCTGCCCAAGGGATCAAAGTCGACCCCTACTTGCCTAAGGGATCGAACTCGATCCCTATCTGCCAAAGGGATCGAACCCGATCCCTTTCCGTCCAAGGTGCTCATGATGGTGCTAAGCCCATCCGGATCGACATCGATCCCAAACCTGCTAACGGGATCGTACTTGAGCGCGGGAACTACGTTTGTCCCTCAAGCCAGGCATCCCGATCGGATCGAGCTCGATCCCCCTATAGCGGGTCGTACTCGATCCCGTTCTTGTTCCCTTACGGGAACCACGCTTGAAGCATCCTTATCCCACGCAAGGCGTGGGGTCGAACTCAACCCCACTGACAGGCTCCCTATTGCGGACATGCTTCATCACGATTTGCTTGATTTCGACCTCACGGGTCAAGATCCTACGTCACCAGGCATTAAGATGCCATAAAGCATATTTTTCGGGACACGTGTAACTCCCTTATTCACCACGTCTAGACGCGCTAGAGTGCATTTAATGCCCGTTGTACGTGTCTACGCCAAAAGGGAAAACGAGGTACACTCGACCTCAAGTCACCTGCTCAGGCGTCCGACAAATGGACCGATCGACTGTAGGATAATTAATGCATAGTCGCGGTACACGCACCACTGTGTTAATTGCTCAAGACTATAAATACCCACGCCTTGAACAGTAGTTGGTAAGCAATTTAAGAGCATTTATTTCACTTCCCTAGCATTTGTTTCTCTCTCTAAGAGTCTCCCACTGACTTGAGCGTCGGAGTGCCAAACTTGGGTCCAACCCCAAGTCCCCAATTTGGCCTTTGAGCTCACGTGTGTTTAAGTGTTTTCAGATTGATTAAAGAGCCCACTACTACAAATTCTTGACTGATCGACCCGATATTGCCATCTAGACCTCCAGCTCAACATAACCAATTTCGAGCCGGATCAGTTACTATTTTTGATATAATTATTAAACTAATATAAATAAATAGTATAAAAGAATAAAATACCAAATAATATTATTTAAAAAAAATTATATTAAAAAAAGAAAAAGAATTAAAATGAGTAAGAAAAAAAATAAGTTAATAAAGTAAATAAAACATTAAAAAAAATGTAAGAAAAAAAAATAGATAAAAATAAATAAATAAAAAGAAAAAAAGGATGCTAAGAGATAAAATCGTTACTACGTGGTTTCTAGTTTAATTTTGGCTTAATATATAGGGAGCGTTTGTAGCACGCTAAAAATAAGCACTTATAAGATAAGTGCTTATTAGGGGGTGTTTGCAAACTCTACTGCAAAAACAGAAGCAGAAGTAGAAGTGAAATCTGTAAAAATTTGCAGTAGTAAAAGCGGTGAGTATTTGGAAAAAAAAGTGATAAGCAGAAAAATAATCAGTTGAGTGTGATAAGGGGAAAATCGGGGAGTCTGACTTAGTGCCAGATGTCATTGCCAGATAAGCAGCCTATGCCTCGTAGGCTTTTCACGACCGAGCCGCTTAGGCGATCATCGACCCACTACTTGACTGAAGACCACGAGTCCCGGTTTGGCGGCGGTCTCCCGCGACCCAGGGTCTCCTTTCACTCCAGAGAAAGGCGCGACCCAGCGAGACCCCGACCCGATCACTACCGGACAACCGCACTTAATGTGAGTACCACCTACGGCTGGCCGCATTAATTGCAGCCGCGCTCAGTACAGTGTCAGGGATCCTGGCAGGAGCAGGCGGACAGTGCTTTGGCTGGAAAAGCACTGTTCCGGCCAGAGGACCAGGACTCTCTCCTCCCAACCAGATCCACACTTTCTGGGGGGTGTACTTGCTCCCGCGAAGTCCATCTTCACCCTATAAAAGCCTCGCCTGGCGACGGCCAAAGGTAAGCTCTTTTTCGCGCCCAAAAACTCTTAACTCTAGCATTTTCGACCAAGAGCTTAAGCTGACTTGAGCGTCGGAGTGCCAAAACGGGTCCAACCCCCACTCTTCCCCGTCTTGGCCTTTGAGTTCACGTTTGTTCTACCTTTTCAGTTGGAGGAAGCGTCGGAGTTCTCCACACATTAAAAATATCTTGGGTGATTTGGCGTCTGAGTCTAGAACCCCGTACAGTGCCCAGATTTTGACACGATCATCTTGGCGCCGTCTGTGGGAAACACTGAACAAAAAGTCTTTCTTCCTCACCAGCTTAATCCAGCTCTCCACTGACGATGGTCCAAACACGTCACGGGCGACGAGTCTACGGCGAGAATGGTGAAGAGATCTTTCCGGATCTCAACACCTCAGGGGGGAACTTCCCACCCCCCGTAGTGGGGATCGTCGCTACGGATGTCGGCCCTAGTGCTCCTAGCCGTTTGATACTTTCAGAAGCGGATTTGGCGGCTTACGCGGAGAGCTGTCGGGCAGAGGCGTTGGCCGCTGCAAGAGAAAACAGGGAGCCGGTCATGCCGGCTCCCCCAAGAGGAAGCCCTTTGGCTCTGACCCCTCAGAATGTCGCACACCCCACGGTTCAAGGGCCTTCTGCACCAGGGACGTATGCTGTCCATCAGCATGCCCCTCAGCTAAGTATCTGGGGGTATCCGCAGCTCCCCTATGGTCAAAACCCCTACACACAACCTCAGACCATATACATTGCTCCAGCCTTGGGAGCCCAGCATCCAGTCCATCTGGGTGCGCACCTGGAGGAGGGTTTCGATGACAATGAAAACCCACCCCGCCGACAGGAGCCAGCTAGAAGAAGGAATGGTCAGGCTGAGGAACGCCCCTCGCAACTCTTACGCAATATGAGGGAAACAGATAGGGGCGCGCGCCACGTTGCAGGGACAGCAAGCGAAATGAATAGAGACGTTCCTGTCCCTAGAAATGTGCCAGTTTTCGATCGCCTGGGGGCTAGGGTCCATCCCAACGCCTACCATCAGGCCAATCGGGGACATTGGGTGGGACAGGGCGATCTCCGAAATAATCTCCCCCGGAGGCAGAGGCAACAACAACAGCAGCAGCAGCAACCTTATGTACCCGACCCGGCACCAGGGTCGGAGTATTTTGATCCACAAGAGGAAGTGTCATCACACTTCCCCCAAGGGCAGGTCTTCGAGGAAAGGGCACCAGCCCACCACCAAGGTCACCTCCCCCCACGTCTGGGGAGGATGTACCGCAGCGAAAGGGAGGCAAGGTCCCCCTTTTGCGACGAAATCATCGACGCCAAGGTGGTGGACAGAGTCCCCACCAATCTGCCAATATACCACGGGAGCACCGACCCCGTGAAGCACTGCTCCAAATTCGAAGCACAAGTCAGCCTCTATGGCCACTCCAAACTCATTTGGGCCAAGATTTTCGAAACCACGCTCGAGGGTCCAGCCCAAGACTGGTTTGAGCGGCTAGCTCCCCATAGCATCCGAGATTATGATCATTTGGCTAGAAAGTTCAAAGCTCACTTCTCCTCTATGACGGGGGTCAAGCTCCCGTCCACCTATCTGTATAGTATCACGCAGGAAGAAGGCGAGACCTTGAGGAGTTTCTTTTCACGATTCAACGAAGCATTCGTCAAGGTCGAGCACTTGGACATTGACATCCTGACCCAGACCCTGCATAAGGCGATCCGACACACGGAGTGCGCCGATGAAATCATCCTCCAGTCTCCCCAGAATATGGAGGAAATAATGGCCATAGCACGCCGTTTCATGCGGTTGGAAGAGGTCAAGTCCACAACGCGCGCTTTGGGGCGCAAAAGTGATCGACGAGCAAACGACACAGCTCCCGATAGGTTCCCCAGATCCGACCCACCTCGGTCGGAGCCTCCAAGGATATCCAGCAGAATGGAACAGAGGCTCAAGCGGGAAGTGCCCTCAACGAGCGGGGTCAGGAAAGGTTACACACCTTTGGTTTGCCCCATAGAGGAAATTTACGAAGTCATGGATCGAGGACTCCTTAAAAAGCCAAAGCAGCTGAAAGAAACCAAGAAGGCTAAGGAGTCTGGGAAGCGCTGCGCTTACCACATGCAGCCCGGTCATTGGACTTCAGAATGCATCGCTTTAAGGGAGGAGGTAGAGCGATTAATTCAAGGAGGCCACCTCATGGAGTTTGTCAAAAAATTGGACGAGCGGGCCCGCCAAATTCTCGACCCAAGGGAGTCGCCTCCGCCCAGGAGGGGACGAAAGCCACCATTGGAGAAGCCGGGAGAGGCTAACCCCCACAACATGCCCACCAACGAAATCTTCATGATTGCGGGTGGCCCCGCGGGAGGAGACTCCAAGACGGCCCGCAAGCGGTCAAGGCGTCAGGCGGGTCGGGAGCTTTATGGGCCCAGAGAAATCATGCAAGTGGAGCAAGGGCAAGAATGGCACGAGCAAGAAATCTCGTTTAGCGATAAGGACTTCATACCAGTAATGCCACGAGATGGGGGAATGCCTAGTTGCCCGCTGGTCGTTACTTTAGACGTAGCAAATTGCGCTGTTCATAAGACCCTAGTCGACAGTGGGAGCTCCGCTAACATTATCTTCTATTCCACCTTGCAAAAGATGAACATCCATAATTCCCTTGAATATGAGCCTATTAAAACACCATTGACAGGTTTTGGGGGCTCGGCGGTCTATTCTAAAGGAAGAGTCAAGCTTGTTACCTCCATGGGAAAGCTGCCGCAACGGGCCACGCAATTATTGGAATACTTGGTGGTGGAAGGCCCCTCTGCTTACAACATCATCGTGGGACGCCCCGCTCTGATCAGCTTCCGAGCGGTGATTTCCACTTACCACCAAACCATCAAGCTGCCGACCCCGCATGGGATAGGGGAGCTCCGTTGCAACATACCGGAATCATGGGAATGCTACTCCATCTCCATGGAAAAGGTACAACTTCCGAACAAGGCTGTCGTTCCTTTAATAGACGTAGGCGATTTCCTAGATGCGGAACTTGCCGACCCAGACGATCCCACCGCCGAGATGTGTTCCAAGCAGATGACCTCTACCATAGCAAGGAAGAAGCGGAAGCTTGATGATGGTAAGATAGAGGCAGTAGGAGCCCTCGTCCCAGTCTCACTGGTTCCGGATGACCCAGAGAAAACCACGCACATTGGGGCGAATCTCAAAGGTAAGCAGCAGTGCATGCTCATCCAGTTCCTACGAGATAATGCAAACGTGTTTGCTTGGAAGTCCTCAGACTTGGTCGGCGTCGACCCAAAAATTATCGAACACCATTTGAATGTGGACCCAAGTTTCCGACCCATCAAACAACGGTTGAGGGCCCAGAGTGATGAGCGAAACAAAATAATCGAGCAAGAGGTCAACAAGCTGCTGGATGCCGGATACATCACGCCAGCCAAGTACGTGGATTGGCTCTGCAATGTCGTTCTGGTCGCGAAGACAGGAGGAAAGTGGCGAATGTGCAACGACTTCACCGACCTAAACAAGGCCTGTCCCAAGGATCCTTACCCTCTCCCACGCATTGATCAGTTGGTCGATTCGACTGCCGACTGTGAGCTCCTGAGCATGATGGACGCCTTCCAGGGCTACTATCAAATCTTCATGGCCCAGGAGGACAAAGGGAAGACCGCTTTCATTGTGGTGAAGGGAATCTACTGTTTCGAGGCCATGCCATTCGGATTGAAAAACGCTGGCGCGACCTATCAAAGGCTGGTCAACAAGGTTTTCGCAGACGAGATAGGCAAAACAATGGAGGTCTATGTTGACGACATGATCGTCAAGAGCGAAAGGGCAGAGATGCATTTGGCCGATTTGGGTTGGACTTTCGACCTGCTCCGCAAGTACAGGATGAAGCTGAATCCCGGCAAATGCTCCTTCGGCGTAGAAGGAGGAAAATTCCTTGGTTACATAGTCAGCCAACGAGGAATCGAAGCCAACCCGGAGAAAATCTTAGCTCTCAAGGGCATCAACAGACCCCACAACGTGAGGGACGTCCAGCGTCTCGTCGGTCGAATCATTTCATTAAACAGGTTCATCTCTCGCTCTTCTGAGAAAAATCTCCCATTCTTTAAGATTTTACGCAATATTAAAAAATTCGAGTGGACTGATGAATGTGATGAAGCCTTTGAGGGGCTCAAAGAATATCTTGCTTCTCCCCCCTTGCTTGCTAAACCTGTAACAGGAGAAACTTTGTACCTTTATTTGGCGGTCACGGAGGAGGCCGTGAGCTCTGTGCTAGTAGCCGTCCGCGAAAGGAAGCACATGCCAGTGTATTACGTTAGCAAGATACTCCACGGCGCGGAAACGCGCTATATGGAGATCGAAAAATTCGCACTGGCCCTCGTGCATGCCTCCAGAAAGCTAAGGCCTTACTTCCAATCCCATTCCATCATTGTCCTCACAGACCAAGGCTTGCGCCAAGTCCTGGAAAAACCGGAAGCATCGGGAAGAATCGTGAAATGGGCCATCGAGTTGAGTCAGTTCGATATCAACTACCAGCCCCGAGCTGCATATCAAGCCCAGATCCTCGCAGATTTCATCATTGAAAAGAGCGACCCCCGTAAGGAAACCCCGCGCCCAGCGCTATGGACAATGTCGGTCGATAGCTCCTCAACCTCTCAAGGAGGCGGTGTGGGGATCTCCCTAACCAGCACGGGGAGCGAGACGCTTGATTTCGCCATCTCCCTGGACTTCCCAGCCACCAACAATGAGGCAGAATACGAAGCGCTCATCGCTGGCCTTAAAATCGCAAAGGAGCATGGGGTCGAAAGGATTGCCGTAATGACGGATTCCCAGCTGGTGGCGAGCCAGTTTCAGGGCTCCTACGAAGCGCGTGAGGAAACTATGATCAAGTACCTTGCCAAGGTCAAATCCTTGGCGTCTCAATTCAAAGAATTTACGCTACAGCAAGTCCCCAGGGAAGAGAACACGCGTGCGGACGCGTTGTCAAAATTCGCGAACGGAATGAGAGGATCCATGGACCAAAACATCACTTACTTGTCAAGCAAGGGGAGAGTGATTGATGGCGAGGCAGAGGTAATATGCTCCATCGACCCCGCAGAACCGTGCTGGGTCGACGAATTTATACTTTACCTCAGAGATGGAGTATTACCTGCCGACCGAAATGCCGCGAGACGCCTCAAGTACAAGGCCGCAGGTTACTCCCTAGATTCCGAAGGGAGATTATACAAGCGGGCATTCATGGGACCAACCAAGCGGTGCCTACGTCCCTCACAGGCTTTGGACGTCTTGGAAGAGATACACAGCGGGCAGTGTGGAAATCATGCGGGCGGTCGATCCTTGGCCAAGAAAGTTTCCAGAAGTGGGTTCTACTGGCCCACTCTAAACGAGGATGCTAAGGAATACGCCCGTAGGTGTGTTAATTGCCAAAAACACTCCAACATCCCGCATCAGCACCCCGCAGAAATGTTCCCGGTAGATATTTGCTGGCCCTTTGATCAGTGGGGCATTGACATCGTCGGGCCACTGCCACTCGCGACGGGTCAACGGCAATACCTATTAGTCGCGGTGGAATACTTCTCTAAATGGGTCGAAGCCCAACCCGCGGCAAAAATCACGGACAAGGTTATCCAAAATTTCTTATGGCGCAACATCATTTGCAGATTTGGGATCCCCAGGGTCCTCATCTGCGACAACGGAACTCAATTTCAAAGCGCCAGCACTAGGTCCTACTGTACAGATATGGGAATCAGTCAGCGCTTCGCGTCGGTCGGCCATCCCCAGGCGAACGGCCAGGTCGAAGTAATTAATCGGATCATTATTCAGAACCTCCAAACCAGGCTGGAGGCCAAGAAGGGAGCTTGGGTCGACGAACTTGATGGGGTCCTATGGGCATACCGCACAACTCCTAGAACTGCTACAGGGCTAACCCCCTTCTCAATGGTCTACGGGTCGGAGGCCATGATCCCCGCGGAGCTTCTACATCAGAATGCGAGGGTTTCCAACTACCAGCTCGCCAGAAACGCAGAAGATCAAGCGCATGAGCTTGACACCATTGAAGAAATTCGGCAGAAGGGATTCCAACGCATGCAGCAATATCGAGCCACGGTGGCTCGGAGCTACAACAAAGGGGTCAAGCCCCGCGCTTTTCAAATCGGCGACCTGGTTCTCAAAAAGGTTGAAGTGACGAAACACGTGGGCAAGTTACAACCTAACTGGGAAGGCCCATACCGCATTGCTGAAATAGGGCGCAACAAAGCTTATCACCTAGAGGATATGGAGGGAAACGCCATCCCCAGATCTTGGAATGCGCATAACCTCAAGAAGTTTTATGTTTAAGAACTTCTCTAAGTTGTAGGTACCATTTTGTACTTTCCCCAGTTCGTCCCCAAATGATGAAAAGTACTTTCAGTCCATCTGAATTGTCTTTTATATTCAGCTAAGTGTTGTAAAGTACTTTCAGTCCATCTGAATTGTCTTTTACCTTCAGCTAAGTGTTGTAAAGTACTTTCAGTCCGTCTGAATTGTCTTTTATCTTCAGCTAAATGTTGTGATGAATCCGTTAATCGAAGTTTACGTGTGCGATCCGAAACATCTTAAGGAGGATGAATAACGAAAACAGAGACCAAGGAAACCTTAAGAAGTCGCTCGGGGCGACTCGCGAAGTAAGTTCCCAGCGAGCCAGTGTTGGCTCGCAAGGGCAACCTCTTCCGACCCACGACGAGCACTTTTCAAGTTTCATTTAAGTTTTCGTTCAAAAGATTGCGAAAAAGCCATACTCGCCAACAAGACCAATGTCTTAGGGATAAACAACATTAGAATGAGACAGTATCAAAAGCAAATAATAAATGCTCGAATTTACAGGAGGAGGTGGGGGCTCAATCCCCGGAATATTACAAAGAAATAGCAGCAATAATGGTACAAATGTCGTTCGCCTTCAAGAGCTGGAATGAGGAGTTGGAAGATCAGGCTGAGACGCCGGGGGAGTCACTTCAATGGCGGGAGGGAGTGATGCCAGAGGGGGGATCGCTAAAGCAGGACCACCCGTGTTCCCGGTCAAGAGGTCATCATCTTTCGACCCGCTACTTGAGGGAGAATAAGTGGCCAGCAAAGTCTCTTTTGTCCGCTCTATATCCACGGGACCCGGCAAAGATACCGCTCCTGCTTGCTTGTCAAGCTGAGATTCAGCTCATTCCACGGCCCAGCCGTAGGTCACTTTGTTCCAGTCCGGCTCCTCTTCGTCGTCTTCACCATCTGTCGCTTCCTGATTCGCCCCTTCTTCGAATTCAACGCGAGCAATGAACTCTTCCGGCAAGGTGTTGGGAACATACCCGTTCGCCGCATTGAGTTTACGAGGGTCGTTAAGAAGGGCATGGGGGATTGGGTGGTGAAGGTGGATCTGCGATAGAGCCCTCATGAAGCCGGTCTCTATGTCCAAAGCCCCCAGGGTGCCCGAGACGGTGCCAAACACCTTGGATTGAAGAAACTCTGCCACGGCGCTATCCTTTATTTGCGGCACTAGTTTCTCGACCGTCCAGAAGGTCGTTTTGGTTCCATCCTTTTGCCCTTCCACAAACCCATCTCGCCATCCATCCTGTTTGCCCTTGGCATAAGCAGCCTCGGTTTTCGCTTCCGCGGCGTCCAACAAGCTTTCCCGCGTAGCCACACCCGTTCGCAGCTCCTCGTTCGCAGCCCTTAGTTCCTCCAACTCCTTCTCTAGGGCAGACCTCTCCATAAGGGAATCTTTTACCAGCTTGTCCATTTTGTCAAGCTTCACGGTGTACGCCTTCTGGGCATCTTCCAACGCCTGGGATTGCCTCGCCGCCTCATCTTTCCAGCTCTTCTCCTGCAATACCTCTGCCCTCTCCGCCAGCAGCTTGCGGCGAGCTTCATCGGCCAATTCCAGCCGCATGGCAGACTGGTGCTCCCTCACTATCAACTGGGAAGAGGAAAAGGAGAAAAAGTCAGAAACGAAACAATGAAAAGCATGACCCAAGGGAAAGAATGGCGAAAGGGCCCATACCGCATTCAAGAGCGCAATCTTGTTATAGGAGAGGGTCGCATTGCTCTCCTTAGCCAACTCCTGGTGGTCGCTTGCGGTTTGTAGGGAGTAATAGATGGCCCCCAGCACATCCTGGTCGACTTCCCCGGTAGCGACCTTCCTCTCCGACCCGTTCTCTTTGCGCTCTGAAACCCCAAAGGGATACTTAGGCCCGACGAATGTGGGGACGGCGACTATACGTTCATAGTCCCCCCTCAGCATGGTGAAGCCGGGCGAGGTCCCCGGCCGAAGGGTTGGGGGAGCCCAGCCGCCCGGTGGCCGGAAAGGAGAATCACCCCGCCTAACAGGTTTCTTGGGGGCCCTGTCCTCCGCCTCATCCTTTTCCTTCCTCTTTAGGGTACGCCAACCCCTGGGCACTTCCGAAGGAAATGACCCGGAGTTGGTCTCTGAGTTCGTATCCGGTCGCCCAGCAGAAGTGACCACCTTCCCCTTTGGTTTTGAAGGGACAGCGCCCTGATCTACCGTAGGTGGAGCCGGGGCATCGTTTGCCGGAGGGATCCAAGCGGCTCCTTGCGCATCCGCTTCCCCCCCATCCGTAGGAACATGGGCGTCAGCCCACCTTTGCCCGGCTGCCCGCTCCACGGCCGCAATCCGACCCAAGGAATCTGCCTCCGTGAGGCCCTCTTCTCGCGCTATCTCTTGGACAGAAGGAAGCGGGCCAGGCACTCCTTCCTCAGCAATTTTCTTGGCCTTCTCGGCCTGTTTCTTCTTCAACAGGCGATCCACGGCTCTGGCTCGTCCAGCTACCATTATCGACCCTGCACATGGGGAAAAAATAAAGTTCAGCGGGCAGAGTTAGAAATCAGTGCGGTAAAGAAAAGATGAAGTCAGGGAAGGGAACGTGCTTGGCCTAAGGGTATTGAGGGTGTAGTTACCCATTCTGAAATCAATGTGTCTCCGTGTCCCCGGAGCCAACCCCAGGTTAATCAGCAGATGGGTGTTCGTGAAGATCCCTGTATCCAGGGGATGCACCCCCCTCAGTGCAGCTAACAAGGTGTTGGGCCAGCGTACCGGACCCCTCTCCAACCTTACCTGGGCCACGTCGTTCCAGGAGGTATGTTCTAGGCCGTTCCACCCGTCTGTATATCTCAGGAAGACAAACTTCTTTTTCCAATCCACGCCATGAGAGGATTTCTCGGTGTCAAAAATCTTATTCCCCGACCGAGATTGCAATTTCACAAACCCCCTCCTGTTGGGGGAAGCAGCTGAGTCGACGGAAGCTACGAATAGTTCCGCAAAATGCTCCACGCATTCAACCTGTCCCAAGATCTTCATCAAGGACCTGAACGTTGTTACCATCGCATGACCGTTTGGGAGCAGTTGAATGGGGCTGATCTGGAGATGATTAAACAGAGCCACTTGGAAAGGGGAGAGAGGGAGTCGGAATCCATATTCAATGGCCTGCAGGGACATGGCGATACACCCTTCAGGGGGGGCTCCCATGTGTTCATCCTTGTTGGGAGTAAAAACTTCGCAACGGTCGTCCAAATCCCTCCAGCTGGTCAGTCTCTTCAGGGCGGTGGTCCTCTCCGACCCATACACCTCGGCCCTAAACTCGTAATAGTGTTTCGGGCATTTTTGCTGCCCTCTCCTTTTCGTTTTCCCCTTTTGGGGCCCCCGCTCAACATCCGAAGCTGCGCCGCCGCGACCTTCTCCCTCCAACGACATCTCCTCAATCTCAGCGGCCGTATCCTCTACAACTTCGTTGTTTACTTCGTCTCGCATTCTGCCACCGCTTAATGGGACGGATTCAGCTTCCGCGGAACTTTCACTGTCGGCCGGTTCCCTCAGAACCGATCCGGTGGCTTCCTCCGCTGGGTTCCTGAAATACATTGTCACAGTGGGATCCTCCCACCTAGCTCTCCCTGGAGCCTTAACCCCTATGCATTCTATTGACACCTCAGAGTCCGACGGAATGTCCCGCGGACCGTAGCTTCTCACTCGCTCATTTGGGGGTTGGCTCTCGACAGGCCCGGAGACGTTCCTCTTGGGAGCCATTTCTAGGATGTGAGGGAGAAAGGAAGAGGAGAGAGATCTGGGATTGAAAAGCGTACCTCGAGAATGTGCTTGCGAATTCTCCCGGAGTGCGTTTTTGACAGAATCTGGTGGAGGGCAAGAGTCACTTCAAATCTAGGGTTTGCTCTTATGGAAGGCGTGGAAGGGAGAAAAACCGCCTAAGTCCCCAATTTATAGCAACGTTTCAACTAGGCGTGGTTATCCCTTCCCACGTGGCCATAAATTAGTATACTGGGGAAGAGCGTGTCCCCTTACCCCCAAAACGGCCGCCTGCAACCGAACCTCAAAACCCGTGCGAGTCCCTCAAATTTCAAAAGTGTAATCATGACTCTGACAAAGGGAGTTTCCAGAGTTCCCCGCCCGGTGGGGTACAGCTAGCATGCGCGCATTCGGCCACGTCTCATGTCTTGGGTCGAAATATATCTGGGGTCGAAGGAGGTTGGCTCGTCGAATCCTGGCTCGGATAGTTTTCCCAACGATCCAGATCTCCACAAAATCATCGCGACCCAGGCCTCCCCCTTTTACCCCAGCCGAAAAGTCTTCCTTGAGATCAGACACCACTCTTTTAATGGTGCCCGATCTGGGGGGGCAGATGATAAGGGGAAAATCGGGGAGTCTGACTTAGCGCCAGATGTCATTGCCAGATAAGCAGCCTATGCCTCGTAGGCTTTTCACGACCGAGCCGCTTAGGCGATCATCGACCCACTACTTGACTGAAGACCACGAGTCCCGGTTTGGCGGCGGTCTCCCGCGACCCAGGGTCTCCTTTCACTCCAGAGAAAGGCGCGACCCAGCGAGACCCCGACCCGATCACTACCGGACAACCGCACTTAATGTGAGTACCACCTACGACTGGCCGCATTAATTGCAGCCGCGCTCAGTACAGTGTCAGGGATCCTGGCAGGAGCAGGCGGACAGTGCTTTGGCTGGAAAAGCACTGTTCCGGCCAGAGGACCAGGACTCTCTCCTCCCAACCAGATCCACACTTTCTGGGGGGTGTACTTGCTCCCGCGAAGTCCATCTTCACCCTATAAAAGCCTCGCCTGGCGACGGCCAAAGGTAAGCTCTTTTTCGCGCCCAAAAACTCTTAACTCTAGCATTTTCGACCAAGAGCTTAAGCTGACTTGAGCGTCGGAGTGCCAAAACGGGTCCAACCCCCACTCTTCCCCGTCTTGGCCTTTGAGTTCACGTTTGTTCTACCTTTTCAGTTGGAGGAAGCGTCGGAGTTCTCCACACATTAAAAATATCTTGGGTGATTTGGCGTCTGAGTCTGGAACCCCGTACAGTGCCCAGATTTTGACACGATCAGAGTGTTTGCAGAGAAAAATTGATAATCACTTTTAACTGTTATTAAGTTACTAATTTACCCCTGATGTATTTTAAATTATTTTTAAATATTATATTATGATTTAAATATTATATTAATATAAAAATTATTATAAATTTATATAAAATTATTTATAATTAATCAAACATTGAATTATTTTATATATTCATTCATTTATAATATTTATATTCCATTTATAAATAATAACATATTAAATAGATCATTTTAAAAAATTATAAAATATCTATTATATTATAAATATTTTAATATAAATTATTATATTTGTATAACCATAATTTAATATATGAATGTATCTATTAAATAATATTATACAAACTAGAAAAAGATATTGCTGAGTTGAAATAGAAAAGATGCAAGAAATATATGAACTCTAGAGTTGTATACATATGTAAAAGGTCAAATTAAAAATATTAATATTTTATAAGGATATTATTGTCAAATATAATTTTAATTAACCGTATAATCTATAAGCAGAATCCAGAAGCATGCCCTGAGCTGCTTCTGGATTCTGACTTATTTCTGCTTAAAATAAGCAGAAGTCGTTGTTCCAAACACTCCAAAACGGCTAAAAATAAGCACTTATGGGAGAAGTGCTTATTTTTAGAGTTTGCAAACACTCCCTTAGAGTGTTTGAAAAATCAACTTCTGCTTAATTTAAGCAGAAATAAGGCAGAAAAGTAGCCCAGAGCATGCTTTTGGATTCTGCTTATAGATTATACAGTTTTCTGCATTTATTTAAATTTTGTTTTTTGACAATAATATCCTTACTAAAACATTAATATTACTAAATTAGCCTTTTACATGCAAATACAAATCTAAGGTTTATACGTTCATTATATCTTTTTTTTTTTATTCCTTATATCTTTTTTTTTTTCTCCAATCAGAATTTTGTAACTTTAAAAAATTTTATAACTAAAAATCTGCCATTATCAGGTATATTTTTTCTCTATTTTTAATTTTTATAAATTTATAAATAAAGGTATATATATAATAATTCTATATTTGTTTAATCGGGGAATTCCTGAAAACTCCCCAAATGATAAGTCAAATTCCTCTTAGCTCCCCATTTTAAAAAATGATGTATAAAAACTCAAGAATCGCGTATCTAAATCCCCAAATGATGCATTTGAAAATGGAGAGTATCTAAATCCCAGAATCGCGTATCTATATCCCAGAATCGCGTATCTAAATTCTAGAATCGCGTACCTAAAACCCCAAATGATGTATTTGAAAATGAGGAGTAAAAAGGAACTTTCCAAACTCATGGGGAGTTTTCAAAGATTGCCCCTTGTTTAATTATAAATAATTATATATAAAATTATAATAATTTTTATAGTAATATGATACTTAAACCTTGGACAAAAAAAAATAAAAAATACTTAAATCATATTATAATACCTATAAAATTTTCAAAGTATTTTGGGATAAATTAGTAATTTCATAAAAATTAAAAGTGAATATCAATTTTTCTCGTAAACACTCTACTGATTATTTTTCTATTTATCATTTTTTTACAAACACTCACCGTTTTTACCATTATAATTCTTTATCACTTTTACTTTTATTTTAATTTTTACTTATTGAGTAGAATTTGCACACGCATGGATAAAAACGGTTTTGAAAACCAGATGGGGCGAAATTGAAATAAAGGCATTTCAAGTTGGAGTTGAATTAGTCAACCGACTGCGAAGACTTCAGACAAAGACTAGCCTTTTGTCAAAAACGTCCATTTCAAGGGATCAATAAATGGCTGCCCTTTTATGATTTCAAAGAAACTGGCATATCTCCGGTTCTTGTATGTTCTTGGATGATTAGTTCTTATTGATTCTCAGTTCAGAAATGGCGAGGAAGAGCCCTTCTCAAAGCTGCAGTCTTGTTGCCGCAGTAAAGGTACTTACTTTCATGAAACTATCACTGAATCATAACATTAGTTGTTCCAATTATAGTTGTCTTGGAGGAGCAAGTGAGATAGGTAATTGATGAATGATAACCTCGTCATGTATGTTGACTGTTGATTTGATGCTATGTGAAGTGATTCTGAGTCCTAATTGTGCTATATCTTGAGGGTAATATATGGTTATTTGGTTTACATGGCTATTGATGTGGGGTTTATATAACCAAGTTATCTATGGCTCATGGCTGCCTAGCTTCAAGACTGAATTTTTCCTTTGTCTTTCGGCGGGATTTCTAGAAAATTGCTTGTTTAGATAGATCATCTCCGGATACTGGAAAAGGGAAGAGTAAGTTCAAGTCCTCATCCGTAACGAGTAAGGTTTGCCATGGTTTTCACTTGGTGGAGGGACAATCAGGTCATGATATGGAGGACTATCATGTTGCCGAGTACAAGAAATGGAAGGAGCACGTTCTTGGTTTGTTTGCAATTTTCGATGGCCATCTAGGTGATCGTGTTCCCAGTTTTCTCAAGGATAATCTCTTCAATAACATACTTAACGAGGTTTGTTTCAATTCGTCAATGTGTAGTGTTTCGTGTTTTCTTCTTCTGCTGCTGCTGCTATTTCATTTGTGGATCATATAGTATTCTTACATAGCATCGGATTATGATGTTTAGGAGCTGATTATAAATATGTAAAATGAGAGGTATGACGTTTGTTTGGCGAGAGGACCAGTTAAGGTAAGATGGAGATGGACATATAATGTCTGTGGGGAGTTCTAATAAATATCATGTTATGGTGGTACAAAATGATTTGAAAATGGCTTTTCTTTAACACTGTAGCTCTGAAAATCTGTGTTTTTGTTAACACGCGCAGCCTAAATTTTTGGAGGACCCTAAGAGTGCTATAAAAAATGCTTATCATTCAACTGATAAACTTATCCTAGAGAACTCCATGCAATTAGGGCCCGGTGGCTCGACTGCAGTAACTGCAATTGTCATCGACGGTAAAGATCTATGGGTGGCAAACATTGGTGATTCAAGGGCTGTGGTCTGCAGGAATGGTGTTGCTGATCAACTTAGTGTGGACCACGAGCCGCATAGTGAGAGGAGGAGGATTGAGAAGCAGGGCGGTTTTGTGACTAATCTTCCCGGTAATATTCATTTAATCCTTTCTTCGTCTTCATTTCAAGAAGATTCTTAAGGATACATTTCAAGACTCGGTTTTTTATGAGAGGTATGGACATTGAACTCATTTCAGGAGATGTCCCTCGCATTAACGGCCAACTTGCAATTGCGCGTGCTTTCGGAGATGAAAATCTTAAAGCCCATTTGAGTTCAGAGCCCGATGTGTGTAATGTACACATCAACTCGAGTACACAGTTCGTCATATTGGCAAGTGATGGCTTGTGGAAGGTCGGTTTCTCGAGTTCATGTTTTAGAATCATATTTGCCCCTTTTCTTAGTTTCCAAGCTGCCAAGAACAAGTCAAGAGATGTTGGTCTTTGAGCTTGTATCTGTTGCAAATTTTTCCCTAAGAGTTTCCAACTGTCAGGTGATGAGTAACCAAGAGGCGGTTGATATGGTAAGAAAAGTGAAGGACCCCCAAGCAGCTGCGAAGCGTTTAACAACAGAAGCTTTAGCAAGACAAAGCAAAGATGATATATCATGCATTGTCATACGCTTTAATTAATTTGGTTTTTTATGAAGGAGAAAAGGTATTTGGTAACAAGTTACTCAATTCTCTGAAGTCCCATGATTGTTTTCTGTGCTGAGTTGTAATCAATATATATGTCGGACTACCAATTATATAGGTGTAGTATGAATAATCCTTGTACAGA
This sequence comes from Lantana camara, assembly GCA_037501455.1. Lineage (NCBI taxonomy): Eukaryota > Viridiplantae > Streptophyta > Magnoliopsida > Lamiales > Verbenaceae > Lantana > Lantana camara. Next base: position 17,803,240 of record CM074863.1, on the reverse strand, counting down.
TCTAGTTCGGTTAAATCAGTGCAATGTACAAGCGATTACTTTACACTTTATTGTGTGATTCAAGAAATTGTAAGGAAAATGATTAGTAAATAACAAGTCGAATACACTTATCATCTAATTGTTTAGGATTTTGGTTAGAATTTTCCATGTAGTATACATGTATAACATGGTTCATGTAGGGGTAATATACTAATTTGAACGAGTCAGGTTTACAAATGAATGGTATTCAAGAAGATAGAATTTAAAGTTTCAGAGTAGTTTTTTTTTATCTATTTGTTCTGGTTTCCCCAAAAGGCAAGTTTGAGAGACAATACTTGCTAACTAATAGTGCCCTGTTTATCCATACACCAATTTCACGTTAACCCCATGAAGAAGGCTCATCTCATACAACGAAAATCATTATTATTACACACATCCGATTCGGGATATACCAAGATCGAGAAAATACTCTATGCTAAAGAATAAGAATAGTAAAATGAAACTAATTTACTACACTAACAGTCACTCGGCAGCAACAGCAGCTGATCGAGATGAACTTGCTGATACTAATCATCACAAGATTTTGGCTGTCGCCGCTTCTCTTTTGGGTTGGAGGATTTGGTAGCCATAGAATTGCGAATTCTATGAGGCAATGCATTGGAGCATTAAAAGAGGTCAATAGTATGGGATGATGGGGGGTGGTGGCGAGGCGTATGGGACTCCTATTATTGGAGGCAATGGTATGTGCTCCGGAGGTGGTGGTGGTGGTGGTGATGAATACATGTATGGTGGCAGTGGAGATGGTGAATGGGGCGGTGGCGATGAGTATTGGTAAGGTGGTGGGGAAGAGTGCGTTGGAGGGGGTGGGGATAAGTATGTGTACGGTGATGGTGGAGAGAGTGAAGGAGGCGGTGGCGATGAACATTCAAGTGAAGGTGGCGGTGGGGACGAATATACATATGGTGGTGGCGGAGAATTATAGACGTAAGGTGGTGGGAGGAATGGTGAGGGTGGGGATGGTGGAGGCGGTAATGGTGATGGCGGCGGTGGTGGTGAATAAATATAAGGTGGTGGTGGTGGTGGTGTCGAATAGATATAAGGTGGTGGTGGTGCGGAATAGCTATATGGTGGGGGTGGCGATGGTGAGGGTGGAGGTGGTGAAGAGTATATGAAAGGTGGTGGTGGTGGTGGTGGTGGTGGTGAAGGTGAAGGTGCCGGTGGGGATGGAGAAGGAGGCGGTGGAGGTGAATAAATGTATTGTGGCGGTGGTGGTGCTGGTGAAGGTGGATGTGGTGGGGGGGAGAAATAAACATAAGGAGGCGGCGGTGGTGATGGTGTCACTTGAGTTGGCGGTGAAGGCGGGTTCGGCCTACTCGATGGCGGCAAAAAACACGGAGATTTGCTGCAGTCAAATGGCTTAGCAGCATCGGAAGAACATTCCTCTGCAGACCTCTGATTCCCCTTATTTGGAATACAATTCTCCCGCCCATCATAAACCCTTCCCCCTCCAAATCTACTGCACTGCGGTGCTTCTCCGGTGAAGTAATTGAATGAATAAGTGAAATTCTCCAGCCGCGGCAGCTGGCAAACGCCGGCGGGCACCACCCCTGTGAGGCGGTTGTGAGCCACATTCAGTTGCTCTAAGCTCCTCATACGGCTGATCTGCGCCGGCAACGGCCCCTGCAAATTGTTGAAGCTGACGTCGAACACCGTCAGCTCCTTCAACATCCCAATTTGCGGCGGCAGGCACCCCGTAAGATTTTCATTCATTAAAATCAGCTCATTCAAAGTCTTCCCCATCTTCCCAATACTTGCCGGAATACACCCTCCGACATTATTATTCGCCAAAACCAGAACAGAAACCGGCGAGTTTCCTAGATTCTCCGGTATGCCGAACTGAAACCTATTATCGTTAAGAAAAATTGCATCTAAATCTTTATCAAACACCTGGGGTGGCACACCTCCCTCGAAATCATTAAACCGAAGATCCAAGAATTTCAAAGACGGCAGCGAGAGCACCACCGTAGGAAACCCTCCGACAAACCGATTATTACTAATATCAAGCTCAAAAAGAAGCTTCAATTTCTTAAAAGTTTTAGGGACGACACCACAGAACCTGTTTGAGTTAATGTGGAAGAGAGCAAGATCGGTGAGCAGTCCAAGCTTTTCAGGCAAGTACCCGGCGATATCACCATGGTTGAGGTCAATGCCGGCCACCACCCTGACGGAGGCGTTGGAGGGAGAAGGAGCGCAGAAGACGCCGCCGTAGGAGCAGACATCAGGACCAGTCCAGTTGGAAGTAAAGTTGAATGGATCTGAGAAAATAGCCTGTTTCCATGTCTGCAAGGCAATGTAGGCTTGCCGAAGACTTGGGTTCTCAAAGGTCAACCTGTCTGCGTCTCTTCCGACATCTCCGGCGGCTGCTCCACCGTTGATCTGGGAGAAGGCTAAGAGTGCAAAAATCAGGGCTGAGGTAAAGAAAAAAGAGCGTTGGCCTCGCCGCGGAGAGGGTGGCGGCATTGGCCGTAAGGTGGTGGTGGATAGAGTCATGAAAGGAGAGAGAATCGGAATGTGGAAACAGAGTTGGTGTTTGAAGACATTAAAAGAGGAAGGTGAGCGGAGTTATTACAGCGGCAGAGATACAAAAATTCTAAGATGACAGTGCGTAAGAAAATGAATTTGTTACAGTCAATTAATTTCCCGATGGAATTTACCTAATATTATATTCGTTGTCATTATTCAATGCTAAAGTTGTTTGACAAGTATTTATTTTTTTGCAAAACAATTTTATTACAGTGAATGAAGTCCGTGAGATCTGTCATCTGAGATGTAATCTGACACACTCGTGTTAGATTAGCACTGTTTACCAAAATAATGTATTATTATTTGTTACTATTATGAATAGCTTGCCTGCCTCGCTGAATCTATTATCGGATAATTCCTCAAAAATCCCCAAGTGTAAATTGAATTTCCTTGTCACTCCCTAATTTTGAAAAAGTTCCTGTTCACTCCCCAATTGAAAAATAAAATTTCTTTTCACTCCCCAAGGTTGTATAATAATTCAGGAATTGCGTACATTTTTTAGGGAATTACGTATAAAAATCCCGGAATCTCGTATATACGAGATTCTGAGATTTTTATACGCAATTCCCTCAAAAATGTACGCAATTCCTAAAGACAATGTACGAACCTGTACTATTTGTGGGGACCTAAAAGGAATTTAGTTTTTCAATTGGGGATTGAATGAGAACTTTTTCAAAATTGGGGACCTAAAAGGAATTTTTTCAACTTTTTGGTACTATTCAAATATTTTCCCTATTATTATTCCCTCAATACCTTAGTTTTTAATGTAAAGATAATTAAATTGATTGATTAATAATTTGTCTGCATTGATAGTCAAAAATGTGTACCATTAGGCAAGAATTCATCTTTAAATATCAGAATACTTAGCGGCTTAATAGTTTATTTTTGTTGGTCTAGAATAATATCGACTCGTGTGCTACCGTTGCTGACTAGTTAGTAATCTCTTCATCAAATTATAGCACCTCAAATGACACCGTAACTAACCCAACAATTTAAAGTCACTGAATATCTAAAATTAGAATTTCCTGACAAGACAAGCCCGTAATATGATCATGAATATAGAAATATAAAATATAAATAAAATTTTATTCATATGAAAAGAAAGAAATATAATTGTAATAATTATCTTAGAGGGTTCCTAAAACGTATGAACATTTCTGAAAATTCTCGTTTCACATAAATGTCAAACATTATTACACACATTGGATTCACATGATAATAGCAAGATCAAGAAAATACTCCATGCTAAAGGACCGTGAGTTTCGACTTATACACAATGAACACTTTTGTATAAAAATGAACTAATGATGCTTGTTAAACCACCAACTTCCCCACCCCTCTTCAATAAACTTAGAATCGTGAGACCGCCAATAATTTGATTTGGAAAAAATAATGAAGAATGAAACCAGAAAAATGAATAGAAAAATGACACTAATGTACTATACTAACAGTGGCAGCAGCAGCTTGTCGTGGTATTGATTGTTGCAAGATTGACTGTCTTGGCTTTTCTTGAATCCCCTTTCGAAGATTTGATAGCAATGGAATTCCCGGTGCTATTAGGCATTGTAATGTAGCAATACGGAGATCAATAGTATGGGATGATGGGGGGTGGTGGAGATGCGTAGGAGACACCGATTATTGGAGGCAGTGGTATGTGCTCAGGGGGTGGTGGTGGTGAAGAGTACTTGTATGGTGGAGGTGGAGATGGCGAAGGAGGTGGCGGTGATGAGTATTTGTATGGCGGGGGTGGAGAGTGTGTGGGAGGGGGAGGGGATGAGTATTTGTAGGGCGGTGGTGGAGAGTGTTGAGGAGGAGGCGGGGATGAGTACTTGTATGGTGGTGGTGGAGATGAGTATTTGTATGGTGGTGGAGGTGAGGGTGAAGGAGGTGGTGGCGATGAGCATTCAGGTGAAGGTGGGGGTGGTGATGAATATACATATGGTGGTGGTGGGGAATTATAGACATAAGGGGGTGGGGGAGAAGGCGAGGGTGGTGGGGGTGAGGAGTACACATATGGCGGTGGAGGTGATGGTGATGGTGAAGGTGGGGGTGGTGAGGAATATACGTATGGTGGTGGTGGTGGTGGTGGCGGTGACGGTGAGGGTGGTGGTGGTGGTGGTGATGAGTAGACATATGGTGGTGGAGGTGACGGTGATGGCGGCGGTGGTGATGGCGGCGGTGGAGGCGATGGCGATGGTGGGGGTGGTGATGAATAGATATATGGTGGAGGAGGCGACGGCGAGGGTGGAGGTGGAGGTGGTGATGAGTAGATGTATGGTGGTGGTGGTGGTGAAGGCGGTGGCGGAGGTGGTGATGAGTAAACATAAGGCGGAGGTGGGCATGGAGACGGGGGTGGCGGAGATGGATAAACATATGGTGGCGGCGGCGGTGGAGGAGATGGTGAAGGCGGAGGTGGTGGAGGTGATGAGTACACGTAAGGCGGAGGTGGCGGAGATGAATAAACATATGGTGGTGGTGGCGGTGGAGGAGATGGTGAAGGCGGAGGTGGTGGGGGTGATGAATACACATAAGGTGGCGGTGGGGATGGAGAAGGTGGTGGCGGCGAAGGTGGAGGTGGATGTGGTGATGAATAAACATACGGTGGTGGGGGTGATTTATAGTGTGTTGTCGGTGAAGACTTATGCTGAGGTGGTGGCGGAGAAGAATAGCGGTACTCAGGTGGGGGCGGTGATGGCGTCACCGGAGTTGGTGAAGGCGGAGGTGGCGGCAAGCGGATTACAGGAGATATTTTGTGTGAAGGTGGTGGCGGCGCCAATGTAGGTGGCATAGGCGGTGGAGACCGTGGCCTAAAAGTTGGTGAAGACTTTGATGTAGGCGGCGGCGGTGGCGGATTGATAAACGGCCTTGGCCCCTGGCCTGGCTTAGGGGACGGGGGATTTGGCCTGGACGGCCTTCTACTCGAGGGTGGCGGTGAAAAACACGCGGATTTGGTACAATCAAATGGCTTAGCAGCATCAGAAGAACATTCCTTCGCTGATCTTTGATTACTCTTATTCGGAATACAATTCTCCTCGCCATCGTAAACCCTTCCGCCACCGAATCGACTGCATTGCGGCGCTTCACCGGTGAAGTAGTTGAATGAATAAGTGAAATTCTCCAGCCGCGGCAGCTGGCAAACACTCGCCGGCACCACCCCTGTGAGGCGGTTGTGAGCCACATTCAGTTGCTCTAAGCTCCTCATACGGCTGATTTCCGCCGGCAACGGCCCCTGCAAATTGTTGAAGCTGACATCAAACACCGTAAGCTCCTTCAACATCCCAATTTGCGGCGGCAGGCACCCCGTCAGATTATCATTCATGAAAATCAGCTCATTCAGAGTCTTCCCCATCTTCCCAATACTCGCCGGAATACACCCTCCAAGATTATTATTCGCCAAAACCAGAACAGAAACCGGCGAGTTTCCTAGATTCTCCGGTATGCCGAACTTAAATCTATTATCATTAAGAAAAAGTGCATCTAAATCTTTATCAAACACCTGAGGTGGCACACCTCCCTCGAAATCATTAAACCGAAGATCCAAAAATTTCAACGACGGCAGTGACAACACCACCGTGGGAAACCCTCCAACAAACCGATTATTACTAATATCAAGCTCAAAAAGAAGCTTCAATTTCTTAAAAGTTTTAGGGACAACACCACAGAACCTGTTTGAGTTAATGTGGAAGAGAGCAAGATCGGTGAGCAGCCCAAGCTCGTCCGGCAAGTATCCGGCGATATCACCATGGTTGAGGTCAATGCCGGCCACCACCCTGATGGAGGCGTTGGAGGGAGAAGCAGCGCAGAAGACGCCGTCGTAGGAGCAGACATCAGCACCAGTCCAGTTGGAAGTAAAGTTGAATGGATCTGAGAAAATAGCCAGTTTCCACGTCTGCAAGGCAATGTAGGCTTGCTTGAGACTTGGGTTCTCAAAAGTCAACCTGTCTGCATCTCTTCCGACATCTCCGGCGGCGGCTCCGCCGCTGATCTGGGAGGCTAAGAGTGCGAGAATGAGGGCTGAGAGATAGAAAAATGAAGATTGGCCCCGCCGCCGAGAGGGTGGCGGCATTGGCCGTGAAGTGGTGGTGGAGAGAGTCATGAAAGGAGAGAGAATAGAAATGTGGGAAGAAAATGGGTGTTTGAAGACATTAAAAGGAAGGGGAGCAGAGAGGAGCTGTTCCAGCTGCCAAAATAATGTATTATTTTGCGTACTATTCTACTTGCCTGCCTGGCTCAACTTATTCCTCAATACTTTATGATTATTAATATAAATAATCATACTTAAATTGATTGATCCATTAATTAACTCATTGTATGTAAGGTAATTTATTCCTAATCAGACTCGATTAATTTAGTATAATAAAAATTAAAGGGCGAGTGTTTTCCACTTTTAAATCGTAAATATTTTACATATATCATAATTTATTGTCTGCATATTGAGGTAAGCCAAATTTTAATTATCGACATTGTTGCTGGCTATGACGCACAGACATTTCTAAAAATATCATTTTGCCGTGTCGTGTCAGGCATTCGTGTCGGACACCGTGTCCGACACTCCTTACGTGGGAAATTCAAGAAAAAATCCGTATCGCCGTATCCGTGTAGCCGTGTTCGTGCATCATAGGTTGCTGGTAATAAAAATGGGAGTTGTTGTAAAGTCAAAATTGTGTAATGGGACGCCATTAAGTGGACCAGTGGCATGAATTTTGTGTTTTTTGTTCAGTAAAAGAAAGAAGAAGTCTCCTTTGCCTGTTTGCCAGTTGGGTTGTGCATATATATATTCATTGATGTTTAAAGAAAAGAATAGATTCAGGACGGCTACTAAAGTATGAATATGTGAATAATTTGCAAAGATGACAAAAGTCCCAAGTTTTGAAGAAGAAAATGTAGTAATATTTGGAGATGACAGCGGAGCACGTTGAGAGCATTTTAAAAAGAGAGTAGTTTTCAACAGTTTGTTGGAGACAGCTAATTTCCTTATTATTAGTATTATTGAGTTTGGCCTCTCTCCGCGTTCTTTTCTCATTTTCTCAACAAACATTCTTTCTTTCTGTCCATCACTTACATTTCTCTTTCAGTTTAGGACAGCGCCTCACTTCATTAATTTCTCAAAACACAATTGTGGGAGATACGTTAACACGAACTCCATACAAACCTTTTTCAGAGTTTTTCACCTAAGAAGTGTCCGTGTTTGATCCGAAGATTCAATAAAATATTAGAAGTATATATTATATCTTACTATAATTGGAAGATAACTTCAAATTTATATTAGTGAAAAGCATGAAACTGCGAAGAAAAATATTCTATACTGACTGTAGTTTTTGTTTTTCAATTTGGGAATTGTGATACGGTTTCGTATCACAAGAGAGACTTTAGAGTAGTCTCGACCTCGTAAGAAATTAGGGGAGAAGAGAAGGATAATTTGGAGGACCATCCGGCCAGGGGAAATTGAGGAGAGAAGAGATTTGTGTAAAATAATCCATGAAGAACAATATATGATAAAAGACTTCTACCAACTATGAAAAGCAAATAATCAACCTAAGGAAATAAATAACCTAGACTAAAATAAACCAACTAATATAAATCGTAAATATTGATATTGATCCTATTCGATTCCAACTTGTCTCTCGTGATACACCATATCTCCTACTCTTATCTCTTGATACACCATGTTCGTCCATATCAAATTGAATTCCTAACTTTCTTGAAGAAGCTTCAGTGATAATCATTAATATTGTTATGTTCTTTATTTTTATTTTTTATTTTGGGGACAAGTTGTCAATGTTCTTATTGTAGTGGTTGGTTATGAACATTAGTAATGTAGTAATGCAACTCACTCCATGTGTTATAAATTAACTTCGCACAAAAAGATCATAGTTAAGTATATTTGTTCTTATTTTAATACAGTCAATAAGTTTTTGATAAGTAAATAAAATGTACTATATTAACAAAAAGATAAATTCCAAAGAAATTTGAAAATATTGAAAGAAGAGAAAAAAGAGCCTAAGGTGATATTAGAGAAAAGAAAACATAATATGAAATTGAAATTAGAATAGAAAGATAACAATAATTCAAAGAATCCAAGAGACATAAATATTATAGGGTGCTAAAGGTTTGTGTAATAGTAGGGTGTTTATTAATTATCACGACAACTTCCTTAAGCTCTAAAGAGTTCGAAGACATTAAAGATTAAACTAAAGAAATTAAAAAACAAAAAAAATCAAATTAAATTGCTGTATTCCAAAAGACCAAAAGCCTAAACTAGGATGAAACATTATTTAATTCCTAATGACTATCATAAATAAAGAGTTATTGTCTCGAGGAAACAAACTTCAATTAATTCTAAATATATCAAATGTTCCCCCTGAAAATTTAAAGATGTGATTTTTAAAAGAGAATTTTTCATTTTTTGACCTCTAGATATGTCATTTTGATTTTTCTTTTTAACACACATTTCCGAGTGCAATCCGAACTCGTGTCATTGTCTTATAAAATGAACTCATTAGTCACTTGAACCAATTATTACCATTTTGATCTCATTTTGACTTTTATCACAATTAACTTTTTTGTTTTAATTTTTCTCATTTTGAGTCCTTCTGACACAAATTTAAGAATTTTTCTTAATTTTTATTCCAAAAGTTGAGTCGGCAATTATGTGAAAATGATTAAAATTTTATTTTAAAATAACACCTAATTAACAAAACTTTTAATAATTAAAAAAAAAGTCTCATGATTATAATTATTTTTTTTAATTTCCCTCAACTTCAATCTTTTTTCCATAAACAAAAACAAACCCCCACCGCCACGAAAAGCACAAGCAAAGCAGTACCAAAAAGATCAAAAAATCATTATTGAAGAATAAGTATTACAAAAACTGAATTTGCTTTGAAAGAAGACCGTAATTTACAGAACTTTGTAGTATATATATGCCTTATAGATGTATAAATAATTAATTGTTGGATAATTAATTATTGAGAATATTTAATACACAAAGGTATATGAAAGGTTGTTTGGAAAACTCTGCATTGGTTGTTCCATATTGGAAGAATAATATACAAAAAACAGTTTTATATATTAAAATGTTGTGTATGTTATTAAATTGTGGAACTTAAGAGCGGACTAATGGGCTCACACGGGGTGCGGTGCGCCCGAGCCCAGAGCCTTTCCTTTTGAGCCAGAGCCAGCCTGACTCAGTCCAAATTTGAAACGGTGAACCAATGTCCAGATACATTCAAATCTGATACAAATATCAGATTCGTTGACGGGTGTAACAGTGAGGGAGTGGGGCAATTATAGGGGTGTAAATTCAGGTCATTAACACCTGAATTTGACCTATTCAAATTCCCACAGCCAGGGACAATTATAGGAGTGTAAATTCAGGTCATTAACACCTGAATTTGACCTATTCAAATTCCCACAGCCAGAGCCAACCTGACTCAGTCCAAATTTGAAAAGGTGAACCAATGTCCAGATACATCCGAATCTGATACAAATATCAGATCCGTTGACCGGTGTAACGGCCAGGGAGTGGGGCAATTATAGGGGTGTAAATTCAGGCCATTAACACCTGAATTTGACATATTCAAATTCCCACATTTATACCTGCTAAACATCTGACACCTATAAATAGAGTCCCTTATCACCTGAAAAACACAAAATACTCACTTGAATTTCTGTAAATTGCTATCGTGTGAAATTCAGCTTGACATATATCCTAAAAGTAAATCGTCTGCAACCTTATTCAGCTTGACATATATCTTAAAAGTAAATCGTCTGCAACCTTTTAGCAAAACTCTGAGAGTTAGAGACGATTAACACTTTAAGGACAGGGATTACCTGTGTCATTCTGATCCAATTTCAACCATTTTCTCAACAAACTCTAGTGGAAAAATTGTTCAATTCATCTGATTGATTATTTCAACTTATGATCTTTAAATATAACTTCCTTATTTTATAAGTACGTACTTTCAAAATTACAAAATTATTGGACAATTAGTGACCAAAATTTTGAAAAATTTTATGGGAGTCCATCACCTACCTCCACGTGTCTAGCAAAGTTACATGTAGACTAAACTGAAATGTAAGCTACTATTTTTCACCTTATTTTCATTTTGAAAAATAAGAAAAAGTTTAAAAAAATAAGAAAAAGTTTTTCCATATGAAAAATAATAGATTACATTCTAAATTATGCATGGACCCGACGGGCACATGGATGCAGGGATCGACTTCTGCAAAATTTTCAAATTTCAACCACTAATTATCCAGTAATTTCACAGTTAAAAAAAAAATACATACTCATATTTATAAATTAAACAAATTATGTTCAAAAATTACAAATTAAAATAACCAATAAATTGAACGATTTTACTCAATTGTATACTACCCCTTATTTTCTTTTTACATGTCAGTACAATTTATATTATCTTGCACCGCCTGGCCTTAATTTAAGATGGTCTGGTTTTGAAATAAGCGAATGTCAACTTAAGACTAAAATTTAGATTTTAGAATAACGTGTTACGTGCTACCAACAATACAAACTTACCCCAAAGGAGTCAAAATTGTGGAGAATATGAAATCATAATTGGAACATCCCAATCACATTATTCCTATTTTCTTCACGCAAAAGAAAGTGACCGTAACACGGGAAAGGTTGAAAGAAATAATTAAATTTCCTATTGTCATGACATTTGAATACGGGAAAATTATATATATTAATTACATATTAACCTCTTTGATATTATAAATTACATCAACGACTTGAAAGTGAAATAAAAATTATTTTAGAGCAAATATCATATTTAAGTCCTTAAAGTTTTGAGTTTGCATCACTTTAGTTTCTGAAAATTTAAAAGTAACAGATAAGTCTTTAACGTTACTAATTAATTTCAAATTAGTCTCTCTCCAACTTTTCCAATGAAAATGTAGTTGGAAAAAGGTTTTATTATTGGTCTTGAAAGTGTGTCGCCTCAAGGTTACAAGATAATAATACCTTCACTAATAGCATACTTTTGGCACACATGAAAATTTTCTGGTCATATTCTTATCGAAAAAGTTATTGGGGGACTAAATTAAAACAAATTAATAACATTAGAGATTTATCTATTATTACTTTTGAAATTTTAAGGATTAAAGTGACACAAATTTGAAATTTTAGGAACTAAATATAGTATTTGCTCATTATTTTAATAAGGGCTAATTTCAGATCGTCCATTTATATGGGGTTTAATGCGTTTTGGTTCCTAATTTTTAAATCTGTGTGATTGTTCCCTCAACTATCAAAAAATGTTGCAAATAACTCATTTCCGGTGAAATTTTGGGGAATATTCCATTTAAATTTTGAAAAATGTTGCATTTAACATTCTGGTGGAATTTTGGAAAATATTTTGTTTAATTTTTTTAATAAAATTTTGGTGTGATATATAAGGACAAATCAAATTTCAAATGTGTTGATATTATATATGAAATCCAAGCTCTCGACCTTAGAAACACAATGTTTATGTCTTAATCAAAATCTAATAACCTTATATAAAAGAGAAATTCTCAATAAAAAATTATCGGTAAAACTTTGTACACGGATTCTAATAATTTTTTACAGTCGATTTGATTGAATGGAACATGAATTTTGTTGGTTTTAGTGGAGAAGCACGATAAATTAGTGACTCATGAAAATTAAATAATTGAATCAGATAGGAAACAGGATAAAGAAATGGAGGGTGATAAACTTGGACAAACAAATATTATGAGCAGTAATTGAAGGATGATTACTGGGTACAGAATCTGAGTGAAAAGCAAAAATGTTGCAATTATTACAAAGAGACTCTCTCTGAAGCCAACCACTTTATCAGTATTTGAAGACAAAGTAAGTGCAACAAATAAATAGAAAAAGATAAATGTTGTTGACGTATGTTGTGGCCAGTAAGGAAAAGGGCCCCACTTGTCACGTTCTGCCAACACACTATTAAACCAAAGCAGAAAAGAAAAGCATCACCACCTAACTAATATTCAAACCGCGTTTCCTCATTTTATTAATAATTATTTTTCATTTTATTTTACAAAATTAAAAGTCTTGACTATGTTTACGCCATTTGTTCTTTTCTTGTTTTGTTTTCAACAAGGTATTTTGTACCAAAAAATATTAAAGAAAGATTTGTAAACAAAACATAAATTGGATTTTCTATCATTGATCATCTAAGATAGGGTCTGTTGGCTTTTGGCCTTTGGGGTATGTTAAGCCAAGTATATTATTTATTATGGTATTAAAATAAGTTTGATTTTAGGTCTGTCTTTTTACCTCGTCAGATGTTTCGATTTCTAATTTACAGATGTTCCAATTCCTACAATATTCAAGCTCCAGTTTCTCCCGCATTACATAAATATCCCACATTAAATAATTAAAAATGTAGAATTTAATATATAATGGTTTGATAACTTTTTCCTAAAAAATTAGCTTTTTGGGTGAATTAGGTTAAACATATTATTTATGATGAGTATTAGTGAATACAAAATCTGATATAGTATTACAGACGGTGGTTTATTTCTACAGTATAATGATTTATTTGATCTTTGAATTAGTGTAATAAAAGATTATTTGGGGAAAAAGAAAACGAGAAGGACAAAGAAGATTTAACAACCTGAAAAAGAAAGTTAAAAAAATGAATAAATTGGATTTAATGAAATAAGCTGTAATGAAATTTATTGTATTATATTGACATATTGTGAAGTAAAAATCTTACTAAATGTACAAGAACAATTTATAATAATTTAATCACCGCTATCTTGGCGACAGGCTGAGCTGTCCGGCCAACCAAAAAGATTTATATTTATCATTTTGTTTCCGATTTTTGTCAATATGATCGAAGTTTCCTCAACGCAACTTTATAAACGGTCTAAGCAAAGAAAGGGATCGTCAAGGTAAAATATTAAATGACACTTATTTTGAATAGTAGGATATATTATAACTCTTTTTTTAAAGATAATTATTATTGATTCCATAACTACTCCTAACAAAATTTTCAATATGTAATTTATCTGTTTATAATTACAGATACTCACTATTAAACTATCTACTTGTATAAACGATACCACCTTTGCTTTTATAGAGATCACTTGACTCCGTTAAAAAAATTATTAATTATATATGTATAATTTTTTTATCCCATTAATTAATAATGCCGGATTCCTTACGAGGACCGCATGTAAGAGATTGTGAATTAAACTTTATTCATTAACTATAGGGCTAATTCCAGTCATCCCCCACCTTTGGGGGGTGTGCTTTGCCCCCTCAACTTCCAATCGGTGCGTTTAGTCCCCCTCACCTTTGCAAAATGTTCACTTAACCCCTTTCAGGCGGAATATTCCGCTGGAATAGTTGAAATTTTTTTGGCGTGATTTCATATTGCAATTTCATACAAATCAGATGTCAAATGTGTTGATATTATACATCAAATCGAAGATCTTGATATAAGGAACACAATGATTGTTTCAAAATCAAAATTCGACAACCAACAAAGGAGGAATCGCCGGTCAAAGATGGCGCATGACTGACGAACTTCGTAGGTGAATTCCGACGCTTCCGACGGCCAATAAAGTCGAACGGGATATGGGTTTTGTTCGTCATGGAGAGATAAATACGATGGTAGTGGTCTTGACTCTTGGGTCACCGTGACGGAGGAAAAATCGACGGTCAAAGTTAATTTTGAACGGAATATTCTCAGAATATTCCGTCGGAGGGGTAACGTGTTAAGTTTTACAAAGGTGAGGGGTCTAAACGCACCGATTGGAAGTTGAGGGGACAAAGCGCACACCCCCCAAAGGTTGGGGGTGACTGGAATTAGCCCTTAACTATATACATGTAATTAGAATGTGTTTTTTATTTAGAATTTTATGTTTAGAATTTTTTACTCATATAAAATTTAAAACTATAAAACTCTTTAATCTCATTAATTGACCATTCTACTATATAATTGTCACTTTCTTTGGAAACGTTATAATTATTGATTACAAATTTAAAAATTAACTAAGCTAAAAGTTCACCAATTACAATGATTACAAAAGCTCAAATCAAATAATAAAGTATTTTGTTTCTACAATTTAAAAGTCCAACCCCGATTAAATCCTACCTAGACGGCATACGGAAAATTAGATGGAAATTAATTATTTAGGCAACGTTCACTTTTTTCTTTTTTTTTTTTAATTTTAATTTGCAGTTGTTTATAGTGTGTCCTGAAGTTATATTTTTATTTGGGTTAGTAAAAGATTTCTTATTTGAACTATAACTACTTTTACATGTTTGTACTTTTGCTACAAATGATCATCCTTTTTTCACAATTTTATGCTTTAATTTGCCAGCTCCATCTATTTTTTTTAACAGTTTCGATTGCCTAAAGATTAAATATGTGGCTATCACATGTTTTCCTTTTGGTAATTAACGAATACTAGCTTATGCTATCTTGCACCATTCAATGGTCAAATGTTCAAATCTTTAGATAAGTGACGCCCATTTTGGCAAAAAAAATTGACACATAATCAACTTGTATACAACTTCATAGTCGATTTCCACCATCACCTTAGGCCATATATCTTCTTCCCTGCACGAGTTTTAAATCTCGTTGGAGCCCCAACGTTTGAGCAACATTGATCGAGGTTGACTATGACTTCATATTGAAACCAAATAACATTTTCCTTCGTTGTCACGAACAAGCCCTTCAACTGAAGTTGATTTACCATTTCAGTATAGGCCAGTGGCGGAGCCAGAAATTCAATTCAGGGGGGTCGACCAAAACATAATACTAAAGAAAAAATATCAAGTGAAATTTCATTTTTTTTTTAAAGTACTTATATATAGGGTTTTTTGCAAGGAAACCCCTTGTGTCATGTGAAAACCCCATGTTTTCAAATTTTTGCAGAAAAAACCCTGAGGCGCGTTTTTGAAATTTCGGCGGAAGAAATCCTATCAACTTTTTTTTTTTTTTTTTAAATTTCTTTTATATGTATATATATATGTATGTATTATATAGTATATTATATATATACATGTATATGTATAAAATTACTAATGTACTATATGTATTAAATATTATTTATAAATTTATTTATTTATTTTTGGTAGAATTTGTAAATTTATTGAACTTACATATATATATATATATATATTAAATATTATTTATAAATTTATTTATTTATTTTTTTGTAGAATTTGTAAATTTATTGAATATATATATATATATATATATATAATTATAATTATTGTACTACACATATAAATAATATTTAATATGTATATATGTAATGTCTTTTTTTTCCTTTTGAAATTTCTTTTATATGTATGTATTATATAATATATTATATATATACATGCATATGTATAAAATATTAAAATTACTAATGTACTATATGTATTAAATATTATTTATAAATTTATTTAATATACATATATATATATATATATAATGTATATAAATATATAAATTATATTATATATTTATTAAAAATCTTATAAATAAATATATATAATATTATAATGAAAATATATATGTATTGTACACTAATTATAATTATATATATACAATTAATATTTTATTTATTGCATATATTTACATATATATATATATATATTATAATTTTTGGACTATTTAATTTTTTACAGGGTTTTTTTGGCTCATTTCATAAAACACAGGGTTGTGGGTGCATATAGTTCTTTAAGAATGTATTGTAATGAAAGAAGGGCAATTTTGACAAAACACGTCGGTTCTTTGACTAAATGGTGTAAAGGGGCGGTTTGCAAAAAATAAAAAATACAGGGTTTATTTTACTAATTTTTTTTACAGGGTTTTTTTTGCTCATTTCATAAAACACAGGGTTGTGGGTGCATATAGCTCCTTATATATATGTGCATTGTTGGCTCCTCCAACACGTTTCTTAAATCCATCTATCTTATTCCGAACTTTAAAGTTAATACCAACAAAAGATTCACCCCCAACTTGTTTTCCGACATCTTACTTTTATGTTATACTCTAACCAACTACCATAAATATACTACTCGGGATTAAAACAACTTATTCTTGCGTAGTTGACAACATTTGCTTTGGAGATAAGATCTTCTAATTTCATTTTGCTGATTTGGATAATATTCAGATATTTTATTTCTTAATTTCGGATCACTTGGGAGCTCGCTCAATTCGATGCGTATCCTCTTGTTTTTTTTTTACTTTCTTGAGGAGGTTGAACTGATTTAATCGAATCTTTTGGCATTTTAATGAGAACCTTATACATATTGATAATTGATAAAACAAATCCTAGTTAAAAGATAAAAAAAAGGTAAAATTAATTTTAAATTTCTATCCAATTGTCAAATAAAAAATCAAAAACGACAACCCATAAACAAATTAAAAATAATCTCAAACCGATTACTATGAAGGCGATTGGAAAAGGTTGATTCTTTTGTTGTGTATATAGTGAAGAGGAGATGAAATATGAGTTGAAATATAACCGAACTTGATTGGAGGAGCTTCATTCAGCAATAGGTAGGGTCTTGGTTGGAAATTAAAGTCCAATTGAAACTGGGACCTAAGAAATTCATTTTGGAAGGGATCATATTAGTTTCTCCGTGTATATATATATATATATATATATATTATACGTGTGGTGTCAATTATTAATAATTTATTATATTGACCCTCACTAGTATTAATTTTAATTTTGGTGAGGGGGGTCAATAATTAAAATTTTCATAAAATTTCTATACATAATTACAGATATCTATACATCTATATAAACAAAAAAACTAAATAAATAAAAATTGAGGGGGGTCAATTGTACCCTCTCATTTGAACGTGGCTCCGCCACTGGTATAGGCTTCCATCTATGTTCAATTTCACCTAGCTAATTTGGTAGGGATTTGTCCAAACCCTTCCCACGAACAAGCCCTTCGGCCTTGAGATTTAAGATGAAATTCTTTTGGAGCATTTGTTTGGACTTTGGAATCAGTATTCCATATCAATTCAATCAAATTAACGCTCATCATTTATTCTAGTGTCTCATCATTTTCTTTCCAGAGGTAACAAAGTGCTCAAAATTTTCGTTGTATATAGCAGTTGGGTTTTAAGATATCTAAGTTCCATGGTCGTCTTCAATAATCAGTTCTAATACATGTAAATTTGCATCTTCCTCTTGAATTGCTATATGTTGATTTCATCAGTCAACCTTACCACAACAAGCCAAATTGAAATTATCATGCCAAAGAGAAATTTCAACATATTGTAATGATTTTATTTTTTTTTTGTTTTGAAACGAACATATTGTAATGATTTACAAAGCCCAAAATAAAACATAAAGTGCATTTTTTTATTTTTTGGTTGTATTAAAAGTCCAACCGAGTTATGTGTAGTTGGGGAGTAGTCCAGTCATGTGTATTACTCTTAATTTTGGGCCGGAACATTTTTTAAAATTGTTCATATAATCATATTCTTTAAAAAATTACGTCTTTCAACCCAAATGTCTTTGTATGCAACAGTCTAGGCATTTCATCGGACGTGTGGAATTAGGTCTATTTAAGAGTCGGATTGTTAATTCGAATTTACTCTGAATTATAATATATTTTATTAATAAAAATATATATATATTTTTATTTTTTTTTAACACACATACCCCAAGAGAGTCTTTACTTTGGCTGGAAAGGATAGTTTGGTTATGCTTCGGACCTTTTCCAGCCTTTTACTTCACAATGTAATTATTAGGGGCTAAACCCGGAGCCCCGGGACAAAGCAAGGAAAGGCTAGGCTATATACCCATTAAAAAATTTGTGGCTAAATAACCCATTTGCAGTGGGCAGTTAGAATTGATGCTAAAATATTTGTGGCTAAATAACCCATTTGCAGTGGCTAAATTTGTGGCTAATTTGATGCTTAAATTGTATTTAAGGAAAAGGATAGAGACATAAATCGGTTTATGATGCTTCTCAGAATTGTGGGTTGGGAATTGGGAAATGTTAAATATATTTGATTTAATAATTGAAGGGGTATTCTGGTAAATGACCATTAGAGGGGTATGAAATATCATATCAAGGTAAAGAAACCAAAAAAAATAGGTTATATAACTGATATCATTAACAATCCAAGTAAAGCCATGTCCTGGTTATTTAACCATAAAAAAATCCCTAACCAATCTATTGGCAATGGTTAAGAACCCGAAGAAGTAAAGACTCTCCAAGTGGTTATTAATAAAAATATTAATGAGTCATATATCTACCTCAAAATATATGAATTGATTATGAAATTAAGAAATTTAATAAGTTAACGATTTGAAACCGACTTTTTATAATATTTTATTAAAGTAATTATTGTCTAAATAAAAATTACTAAAAAGAAGAACAAAATAATGTTTCGGTAAGCATAATAGTATTTAATAATATATCTTTCATTATTTATTTAAGAAGTGTTATCTTTTATCAATAATTTTAAATTAACGAAATTCAAATAATTATAAGTTTAAATAATAAATAAGTTTATAAAATAGCATTGCTTTATGGTAAACACCATATATTTATGTTCATTTGAGTTCGATATTGACGCACTTAGATCGTATAGGATTTAATTATTGAATTTTTTTTAATTAGAATCAGATTTTAATTTTTTGAATACGTTCTGAATCTGATTATTTAACATTCCCTACGTGAAATATCTCAAAATTGTTATAGTATGTATCGTAGACTGTGATGTATTAGATTCATATTCTGAACTGATCACAGATTGAAATATGGAATAGAGTAGATGAAGAACTCATTCTATTAGAAATTAAAACAAAAAATTAAAACAAAAATTAAAACAAAAAATCATTCTATTACATCAAATAAGTTAGAATTTAGTTGGTGGACCTCAAGTTAAAGTCTTGCACAGCTGCACTAGTACTTTAGTAATAGTCTAATAGATTTGCATGCCACCTTTATTTACTTTTGGATATATTATTAAATTAATTTAAGGACAACATTCGGCTACTAACTTAAATGATGAGCCAATCAACCAACAAAGACAGAGTAATTAAATTTCTAAGAAAGTACGAAGCCGGCTTAGCCAAATTTGACACATTTATGATATATATATATATATATATATATATATATATATATATATATATGATGGGTTCAGAGATGGGTGGATCCGAATCCGATCACTTTACGATTTGTATTTGTGGAGGAAACCACCGGAGCTTCGCCGGAAATGAGAAAGGAGGTTCAACCTGTTGGGACAAGCACAAGAAAGGTCAGAAGGCCAAGCTGGGGGAACTGGGGGTGATACCCAGTTTGGCTCTCCGACGCTCAAGTCAGTTCAAGGTATCAAGAAATATGAGTTCAGTCACAGTTGCAGTGATGAAGAATGCTTACTTGTGTAGAAGATGACTTTAGCTATTTATAGTTGAGGGTCAAGGGCCCTTTGGTCATTTGCCTCAAGTGGTCCTGGCCGAATGTTGCCCTAACACGTGGCGCCATGAGAAAGAAACCTAGGAGGAATCTTCTGCAAAAGTGGCCTAAAGTTAGTGCTGGCAACAGTGGCAGGTGCGCGGGCATGTACGTTGTGTCAGAGAGCCATTTGGGCGGTTGGTAACGAGGGCTTGAAAGCGCACTCGTGTCAACCTGGAGTACTGGAAGCCAAGACATCCGCTGAGGGGAACGAAGGCTTCAGTTCAAATGACGAGCCAATAGGGGAGGTCACTCTGAGGGAGTGTGACGCTCGAAGAGGGCTCCCTTGGCACGTGGGCATACCAATCATTTAGTATGTAGGACGCTCGTGGGAGTGACAGCGCTCGTTGGGCTTAACTCCTGAAGAAGGATTGCGCTCGTTGAGCTTGGCGCTCGTGCGCTGATGGGTGCAGCCTTGGGGAGACAGATGTCATCATCTTGGTGATGCCACGTGTCTTAACGTTGGACGATCGTATTTTGACCCCATCATTTTGCCCCCCAATTCTGTAGTCCTTAGTGATAAGGACTGTAGAATTTTAACACGTTCAATCTTTTGCATGCAACGCTCGTATAGGACTTGGCGTGTTGAGCAATTTTTCCTCTGATTGCGCTATAAATGCGGTCTTTTCAACTGACCGCTCGTAACTCTTCCGCATTAAATGTTGTACTATTCTGAAGCACTCGAAACGTCAGAGCATTAAATGCGGGTGCGCGTGGGGCGCGTGAGCATTGGGAAGCATGTGCCGGTTCCATAAAGTGGGCGGTTTCCCAGGCGGGAAATGATTACCATTTTGAATTTATTGCTAAAAACGGTACCAACTCCCATCCCTATAAATACGGGATTCTGAAATCTTGCTACTCTTTACGCATTCAAAACTTCCAAGTATCCTTTGCAAGAAGAGTTCTCTCGCACTCCAGTTCTTAGAGCATCTTCAACCTTTCTTCCAGACTTTCTCAGAAACCTTCAAGGTAAACTTCCAGTGTAACTTTCTAACTTTGCTAACCGTAGATTCGGACTTTAGTATTTCATAACCCCTTAGATTTTTCACCTTTCTGAACCCTAATCTCTTTCCAAGAAAACTCCCAAATCCCAGTTTCCGCCATGGCCGACCAACATATTGAGGAATTTGCCCGTGAAATCCAAGAAATGGCCACTGAAAGTTCTTCTTCCCCCGATTCCCCCAGAGATGAAGAGTTGGGGGCGGCGGTGATGGCTATGGAGGATAGGAATCCAGGCGGAATGGATCCTCTTTTTGAGGAGATGAATTTAGTGATGGAGGCAGAACGGCAAGGGGCTGTTCTCCCCATAACTCAGAGCGCCACACATCCCCACCGCCATACCGTGACCGTGGCCGTTGCGAACCCACTTCCAGTGGCGGAAGCCATAACCGGGCCTTCAGAAAGAGCTCGTGACAAGGGAAAAGGCAAGAAATCCCAAAAATCCAAAGGACATAACGAGGGTGAAGGGTCAGGCTACCAGGCTACCGAGTGCACGCCTGATGAGACTCCCAGCACAGTTACCGTGGGAGACGTGAAAACGATGATGGCACCCATTTACTGGGACGAGCGGTACACGTGGAGAATCCCGGAAAACCACGAGCGTGCCAATAATCCGCCTTCTGGGGAGATGGCAGTGTACGTGGCCTCAGTGAGCTCAGGAGGCTTGAGATTCCCTATCTCAATCTCGTTGGCTCATTTGTTGAATGATCTGGGCCTCTGTCCGTCACAAATCGTGCCCAATGGCTTGGCTCTCTTAACTTGCTTCGTGATTCTGATGAGAAGCGTGGGTTACGAGCCCTACTCGCGGAACTTCAACGCCCTTTTCCAAGTGGTCAGTTCCTCTCGTTCTTCTCCCGAGGCGGGTTTCTACTATGTTCAGGCGAAGGCCCATATGAAACTGATCAACTCGCCCTCGAGCACCTATGGCCCCAATTGGAAGGAGAAGTTTATCTTCGTTAAGGCCCCAACAGAAGAGGGCTTTGGGGTGCCCACAGAATGGGGCTCGTTTGCAAAGAGCCGGCTGCAACCCGCACTCCCTAAAGATTGGGCCAAGAGCCTGGCAGCAACCCTGAGGGACGAGGGCCATCTGATTCAAGCGAAAGATTGGATAGATGACGAGGAGCTCATGTTCCTGTGCGGCCTTTCTGACAATCCTTATTTCCTTGACAACCCTCCGGCTCGTGACATAGAGAGAGATGGTTAGATTCTTAGGGCACTAACTTTAGATAGGAATGAATACTAACTTCTTTTCTGTACTTGTAACTTGCAATCTGAGTAGATGGTTTGAGGATTTCTAACTCTCAAAATTTTCATTCTTGCAGGAGTTGCTATATTAGAAATGGCTGGAGGAATTAGACAAGCAGCTCGTTTCGCCCATGCTAACAGGAACCAAACCCCACAGGGGGACCAACAGCGCTAGCAACAACGCCCTCGTAATCGCAACAATCGAGGGGACGCTCGTAGCGGCGCCAGTTCGAGCGCCAATCCAGAGGTCCAACCCCCTCGTGGCCGAGGGGAGCGTAGATTGGTCACCCGAGAGACCAGGGGGCGGTCAGAGAGAGCGGGAGATGTTCAACCCCCCACTCTTGCAGAACAAACGAGGCCAGAAACCACCCTGGCGATAACTGAGGTTCCCCCGAGCGCAAGTAGGCCTTCCCGTAAAAAGAAGAGGATGCCCGATTCAGTGGCAATCAAGGGCAAGGGGAAGCAAGTAGTTGAGGGCCCCAGGGGCGAGGGGGAAACTTCCTCTTCAGAGGAGGAGCATATATGGGAGTTCCCCCGACGAGGGGACAGGGACTTTACAGGCGCCCCCGATGGTGGGCCGGTTTTGCTGAGGCCTGGCACGGTCGCTCAGGCTGTCACCGAGAACCTTTACAACAAGGCCCAGTTCTCGGCGGACCACCGACATCTCTACAGTGAGTCTGTGGAGAAGGTGACCCTTGATGCGGCCCACGCTCTAATTTCTGTAAGTATTCACTCCTTGCATTCTTTGCCAATTTCTGTAAATTATCATTTTTTTGGCTAACACTTCTCTTTTCTTTCCACTTATGCAGCAAGTTCTTCCCCGGCTCCGGAACGTGCAAATGCGAGCCTCCACATACGCCGAGCGCAAGGCCAAGTACAAGAAGATGGCCCGCTCGAATGACCCGGCTCAGATCCAATCGGAGCTAGACGCAGAAATTGCCAAGTATGAATCCCTCAAGGATTTGTACAACAAAACTGAGGAGGAGCTGGGAAAGCTGAAGGAGGATTTTGTGGCGGTGGACGGCGCTCGAATTGGTTTGGGCAACCAGCTGGCCCAGGCTAACGAGCGGTGCCAGAAGGCAGAGGCGGAGAGGGAAAGCTGGAAGGCGAGGGCTTTGGAGGCCGAGCGAAAACTCAATGACGCCGTCAACGAGTGGCCTCGAAGCTTAGAGCGTGCGAACAAGGAGGCTCTAATCAAGTTCTGCCACTCCAAAGCCTTCAATTTCGCAGCCTCGTTACACTGCTTGGATGAGGCCCAAAATGCCTTCAACTTGGCAGTGGATCAAGGCATTCACAAGGGGCTGACCGATCCGGCAATGAAGGGAGCTGAGGGCACGGGGCTCATGTTCAACGAGCGCTGTGAGGAGGTGGATGAGGACCCCAACGACCCCGCGGACGCCATTGCGGAGATGGAGTACGAATTCTTGGTGAAACTGATCCAAGATGAGTACACCGACGCTCACCGGGAAGGGGGTGCGGCTCAGAATGATGATCCTGAAGACGAGCCTCAAGCGCCCATCATGGAGGAAGCCCCGGTCATAGTTGCTGAAAATGCCAACGTTCCCAATCCCGGTGCAAACGAGCCCAACGATTCCCAAGATCAACCGCAAGAGCCTGAGGGCCCAGTTCATGGCCCCGTGGCTCAGAACATTCTGGTGATCGTTGATGAAGACATCGCCCCAGCCGCTTGAAGCTTTTCCCTTTATCAATTCTCTTGTGTATTTTCCAGCTTTTCTGTCTTTTGTAACAGTATTTCCTGGGCCTTTGAGCCCTTTGCTTTGTAAGATTTCTTGTTGCAATGAATAAATATTCCATTTTTCATGACTTTGTTCTTCTGTTCATTTATGAATCATATAATAAGACTGTGTAGCATACTCCGTGAATGTTTTATTTCTCTGATGCAATGAAAATTTGTCTAAGTCTTGAGCGATCGTGAGGGTCTTATTGTGTGATTGCCCCCCACTCAAGACTTGTATAAATTTTGTTTTTGCTCATGAAAATTTGTCTAAGTCTTGAGCGGTCGTGAGGGTCTTATTGTGAGATTGCCCCCCACTCAAGATTTGTATAGAAATTTTTGTTTTTGAAAATTTGTCTAAGTCTTGAGCGGTGTTTTTGAAAATTTGTCTAAGTCTTGAGCGGTCGTGAGGGTCTTATTGTGAGATTGCCCCCCACTCAAGACTTGTATAAATTTTTGCCTTGGGGAAATTTGGCTAAGTCTTGAGTGTGTGCGAGGGTCTTACTGAGTGGTTGCCCTCGTTCAAGACTTGTGACATTCCTTCTGCCCTTGGGGGATTTTGCTAAGTCTTGAGTGTGTGCGAGGGTCTTACTGAGTGGTTGCCCTCGTTCAAGACTTGTGCAATTCCTTCTTGATTCTGAGGCCATCGTTCGAGCGCTCTGGCTTTTGTCGTATTTCTGGCTCTGCAGGAAATCCCGTTTTCGAGCGCGAGGCGTTTTTAAGAAACGGCCAAGGCCTACTAGGATTCGCTCTTGTAGGAGATCCCGTTTTCGAGCGCAAGGCGTTTTAAGAAACAGCCAAGGCCTACTAGGATTCGCTCTTGTAGGAGATCCCGTTTTCGAGCGCAAGGCGTTGTAAGAAACAGCCAAGGCCTACTAGGATTTTCTTCGTAATCTTCTTCCAACTTGCCTAATTGGTTGTGAGCGTAACCAGTCTATCCTTATGAGGGCGTCCCCCCATGCGGAGTAGAGTGCTGGCAAGCGTAACCCATACGAGATAACAACATTCATATTGGAATGGGTTGCCAACCACGCTCGCAGAGACGAGGGACGTGGGACTTATCCATTCAACCAAAGAAACAGAAATATTAGCGAAATTAAAAAGATTATATTACTGCTTACTTGTGATTGGAAGAACATCAAACCCGTCAACGAGGGTTGTTACATCAGGGTTTGCAAAGAGCTTTTAAACATAAAACCGCCGGAGGTTACATGCGTTCCAAGGGCGAGGCAAGCGCTCACCTTGAAGTGTCTCCACGGTGTAAGTGTTGTTAGCTCTGAGTTGTATGACCTTGAATGGGCCTTCCCAATTGGGGTCCAATTTCCCCACGTGTTTGGATACTTCCACTTTCTTCAAAACCAAGTCTCCTAACTGGAAAGTTCTTTCCTTCACACGCTTGTTGTACTGTTGGGTCACAGAGGCTTTATAGTGGTGGATCTTAGCCCACGCTTTGTCTCTCCTTTCATCCAGCAAATCCAACTCCAAGCTCCTGTTGCCATCGTTGAGCTGAGGCTCGAAATAGCCGACACGAGCGGATTCATTTACTATCTCCGCTGGTATCATTGCTTCTGATCCATAAACGAGCGCGTAAGGGGTTTCTCCAGTGGCCGCTCGTGGGGTGGTGCGATAAGCCCAAAGCGCTCCTTGCAGCTCCTCAGCCCATTCACTTTTCTTGCTCTCAAGCATGGTTTTCAGATGTTGCAAGATGATCCTATTGGTAACTTCTGCTTGCCCATTGGCTTGAGGATGTCCTACAGAGGTAAATCGCTGCTCGATCCCCAACTCAGAACACCATTCTCGTGTGTCAGCTGCTATGAACTGGGATCCGTTGTCAGAAATGAGCACCCTCGGTATGCCGTACCTGCAAATGATGTTCTTCCAAATGAAGTCCCTTACAACCCTGAAAGTGATTTTTGCAACAGTTTCGGCCTCGGCCCACTTTGTGAAGTAGTCGACGGCTAAAATGACAAACTTCTTTTGTCCCGCAGCCATGGGCAAGGGGCCCACGATGTCTATTCCCCACTGGTCAAAAGGCCAAGAGACGTCTATTGGGATCATCTGTGCGGCTGGCAATTGAGGGAGATTTGAATGAAATTGGCATTTGGGGCACTTCCTCGAAAATTCAATGGCATCTTGGAGAACTGTAGGCCAATAAAACCCACTTCTCAGAATCTTTTTTGCCAAGATACGCCCTCTGGAATGATTCCCACAACTTCCATTGTGGATGAGTTCGAGCGTCTCCTTCGCTTGTGAGGGCCTTAGGCATCTCATTGGGGGGTCCTTGAAATGATTTCTTGAATAACCTCCCCTCGGGATCCAAAGCGAATCGAGGGGCCTTACTTCGGACCTTCCTAGCTTCCACCTTGTCAGCGGGAGTGATTCCATCCCTAAGGAAAATGACTATGTCGTCAAGCCAACAGGGCTCGTTTGGATCAATCATGGCGATCATCTTGGTGGCGACCCTTTCCTTGATCAAAGGTTCCTCAGTTCTAAGGAACGTAACAGAACGTTCGGAAGTGCCTTCTAAAGCTGAAGCAAACTTTGACAGAGCGTCCGCACGCTCGTTTTCTCCTCGCGGCACTTGAAGTAGATGAAATTCCTTGAACTTCCCAATGATTTCTCTGGCTTTATTTAAGTACTGTACCATGGTGGTTTCTCGAGCCTCATAAGTTCCTTCAATCTGGCTCGCTATTAATTGTGAATCCACATAAGCAGTGATTCTGGAGGCTCCATTCTGAAAAGCAATATTCAACCCTTGCACGAGGGCTTCATATTCTGCTTCGTTATTAGTGACTTGGAAATCCAGCTTGATTGCAAAGTCCAGCTCAATCCCATCGGGGTTTCTGAGGGCCACTCCTACTCCTCCCCCTTGAGAGGTTGAGGAACCATCTGTGTGCAGTACCCATAACCCCTCATTCTCTGCAACGGTGGGCTCGAAACCAAAGCATTCAACCAACAAATCCGCCACAACTTGAGCCTGTATCGCGGTCCTGGGCTCGAAGCATAGGTCAAACTGGCTCAATTCGATGGCCCACTTGATTAATCTACCAGATACGTCCGGCTTGGACAACACTTGTTTCAAGGGTTGGTCGGTGAGAACCATTATGGAGTGCGCTTGAAAGTAAGGCCTTAGCCTTCTTGAGGCGTTAATAAGAGCGAACGCGAATTTCTCAATCTCCAAATACTTCTTTTCGGCTCCTTGCAATGTTTTGCTCAGATAATAAACGGGTAAGTGTTTTCGCTCCCGCACAGCGATCAGAACCGCGCTCGTGGCTTCGGGAGAAACGGAAAGATACATAAATAATCTCTCACCTTCGACGGGCTTAGTCAGCAGTGGCGCGCTCGATAAGTAAGCCTTCATATCCTGCAGCGCCCTTTCGCATTCTTCTGTCCAAGCAAAGTTAAGTGCGTTCCTCAAAATTTTGAAGAAGGGGAGGTTCCTGTCCGCCGAGCGCGAAATAAATCTGTTCAACGAGATGATTTTGCCTACTAGGACTTGCACTTCCCGCAAATTTCGAGGGGAGGGAATTTCCAATATGGCCTTGATCTTCTCCGGATTGGCCTCAATTCCCCTCTGACTGACCATGTACCCTAAGAACTTTCCCCCTTGCACTCCAAAGGTGCACTTCGAGGGGTTCAACTTCATCCCATACTGATGCAGGATTGAAAAAGTGCGCTTGAGATCTTCCAAGTGGGAATCCTGGCGCTCGCTTTTGACAATCATATCATCCACATAAACCTCCATGGACCTCCCAATTTCTTTTTCAAACATCTTGTTGACGAGCCGCTGATACGTAGCTCCTGCGTTCTTGAGTCCGAAAGGCATGACTAGGAAGCAATACACCCCCAGATGGACGACGAACGAGGTTTTGGAGCGGTCTTCTGGGGCCATAAAGATCTGGTAGTATCCCTGGAAAGCGTCCATCATGCTCATGAGCTCGCAGCCAGCGGTCGAATCCACCAATTGATCAATCCGGGGCAGCGGGTAAGGATCTTTAGGGCAGGCTTTGTTGAGATCAGTGAAATCGTTGCACATGCGCCACTTATTTGCGCTCTTGGGCACCAAGACGACGTTGCACAACCACTCCGGATACAAGATGGGCTCGATATACTGAGCCTCTAGGAGTTTATTAACTTCCTCTTCAATGACTTTTTTCCGAAAGCCATGTACATCCCGCTTTTTCTGCTTGATGGGTTTGAAAGAGGGATCCACATTAAGCCTATGGACAATGACGCTCAGGTCAATTCCTGTGAGATCAGAGGCTTTCCACGCAAATACATCCTTGTTTTCCCTTAGAAAATCAATCATCATGATCTGAGAAGGCCCTGAGAGGTTTGAACCTATATGTGTAGTCTTATCCTTGTTTCCGGGTTCCAGCTCAATGGTAAGGAACTTTTCCGAGGGTTCGATCCTTACCTCAGGGCGAGGAAGTTCGAGCGCCCTCTTCTTTCCTGTCAAACGATCACCGGGTGCTGGTCCACCCTCTCCCGGCTCGTCTCCTTCTGAGGACGATCCACCAACTGTTCCTGGTGGTGCACTTTCGAGGGGATTCTCCTCGTAGTTTCCCCTCTTCTTCTTGTTCTTCTTCTTGTTCAATTTTGCCCTTTTTCGTGCTGGGCTGTCCTCATCTAAATTGGGGAAATCCACCGATTTCTTGGTGGAACCAATTTGGAAGGTTTTCTCCGCTTTTGGTTTTCTGAGGGATAGCATGTAACATTCCCAAGCCTCTCGCACATTGCACAGTACTTCTCCCACGCCCTCGGAAGTAGGAAATTTAATCTTCTGGTGGTAGGTGGAGATGATGGCTTTGAAATCCACGAGGGCAGGGCGCCCAATTATGATGTTATACGGAATGTCAATCTCCACCACCGCGTACGTTACCAAAAGTGTCTTGCGCTGAGGGGCTCGGCCGAACGATGTAGCTAGGCGTATTTGCCCTCGTGGGACAACTTCCGAGCCTCCAAAGCCAATGAGGGCTGTTTTGAGAGGCTCGAGCGGAAGATCAACCTTCATCTTTAAGAATGTAGAATAAGGCAAAACATTAACGGAGCTTCCACTATCCACCAATACCCTTTTTACAACATGATTATGAACATCTAAACTAACCACCATGGGGCAATCTGAGGTTATACCCTCCCCATGGGGCGTTACAATATGTTCTAAATCCCTATCATCAAAGCCTATTACATCATTTTCTCTTGATCTTTGAGCGCTTGGACTCTGGATGGCATAGATAGGTTTGGGCACTGCTGGGCGTTGGTTGTAGCTCCGGACGTACCTCCGTCGGGAGGCGTTTGAATCCCCTCCTGACGAGCCTCCTGCAATCATATTTATGACTGCGAAAGGTTCGTTTTCTTGCTCAGGGGCTTTTCCTTTATTGCCCCTGCGGCTGCTGCTTTCAGGGGGTCCCCTACCCCTTGGGCTCTTTGATCGGGACGGACTCCTCCTTCTTCTACCGGAGCGCTCGTTGCATTGTTCATTGTAGCGCTCGAGCACCCGGACGAATTCCTTCAGATGGCCCTCTGCGACGAGCCTCTGGATTTCAGCTTCCAACTGCCGGCACTCATCCGTGTCGTGCCCTCTCTGCTTGTGGAAGGCGCAGTATTTGTTCGAGCGCCTGAGCGAGTCTGTTTCTCTCATCTTGATGGGTCTTTTGAAGAGCTTCTTATCGGAGAGGTTATAGACTTCTGAATTTGGCCTGGTGAGCGGAATTCGCTCGAATCGACGAGGGGGTGGTGGCGACCTCCTGCGCTCTTGAGGGCGCTCCTTCTTGAGGGCCACGTCCCGTCCCCGCTCGTGATGAGGTCGCTCGTTCCTGGCCGGGCTGTGATGCCGGGGACCATTCGTCCCATACATGTCTTCGAGCGCGAAGAACGGCTCGGCTATTTCTCTTAGGGCCATGAGGGTCCCAGGCCTCCTTTCCACAATGGCATCAGCAAATTTTTTGCTCACATATTGCTTGTGATCCACAGCCTGAAAGAGCACTGGGATCAAGAAATCCATAGAAGGCCTCTCCACCTGTAGGATCTCCTTGTTGAAGCGGGCAAAGAACGAGCGCAGAGATTCGCTCTTGCCTTGCACCACGTTGTACAGGGCAGTGGGTGCGGTGACTGGCGCTTTCAAAGAATTGAAGTGGTTGAGGAAAGCATTAGCCAGTTCTTCATATGAGTAGATCGAGCGCGGCGGCAGTCGCTTGTACCACTCTTGAGCCATTCCTACCAAGGAAGTGACGAAGACTTTCGCCCAATAATTGCTGGAATACTCGTAAAGGTGCATAAGATGCACAAAGTGATCCAAGTGTTCAGCTGGATCAGTTGTCCTGTCGTAACGGTTGATGGAAGTGGGGACTTTGGCCATGCCTGCTTGGGCCATCAGAACTTCTTCTACGAGGGGTGAACCCCTCGCCAATGGGTGGTATTCATACGTGCCGAAGTTTTCCTCCGGCTCCTTGCGGCGGGGGACCTTTGGTGGAGGGTCCTTGGTGCGGGTGCTTCTGGCGTCAACCCGTTCATCCCGACTAGGGGAGATCTGAGTTGAGCGCCCTTGTGAGAGCTGTCCCACAATATCCTTGAGACCCTGCAGCTGGTCTTGCACAGCCGCGAGGATGTCAGGATTTACGTCCCCTTGTTTGTCTCCGTGCCTGTGGGCTCGTGAGCCCCTCCTGGAGACATGAGAGTCCCCTTCATTCTCGTTCACCCGCTCCGTGGGCTCTTTATTCCTGCCCATGGAGGGACGCTCGTTGCCCTCCTGCTGTGGCACTTCTCTGGATGGTGGTGGTGGTGGTTGTGCCCTCAGGACAACCTGGGCTTCTCTGAGGGGAAAGTTTTGTTGTCCGCCCAAAGGGGCTGCAACTTGAGTGGCCTGCCCAGAGGGAAAGTACATGGAATGGAACCTTTCCCATGCCCCCTGAGCCGCCTGAACCTCACACTGGGCGTAGAGAGCCCTCAACTGTTGGGTGGTCAGTGGAGGTAACTCCACTCCTTCAATCTCCCTGGGGACCACCACTGGGAGCTGGAGCTGTCCAGCATGATACGGCTGGACCGGCGGCATCATGACGGCCGGAGTGAGGGTATATCCAGGCGGAGGCATCATATAACCCTGTACTCCAAGATTCATCTGGGGATGGACCCAGGGGTTCTGTGCAAGCTGCGGAGGAGCAGAGAGAGAGACTCCTCCAGCGGTGGTGGGAATCGGCAGTGCCGGCGGTGCAGGTGGTGGTACGGAAGACTCTGCTTGCGGAGTCACTCTTGCGGCGGGAGGTGCTCCACCAACGGCGACGGAAGGAGGAGGGGCTCCACCAGTAGCGGTGGAGGGAATAATGATGTTTGCATCCTGGGAGGCATTATCTCCTCCTCCCACAGCTCCAGATCTTGTAGCAACCATGACTGTTAAAGGTAAGGGTGTGCTTGCTTTTCTACCAACAAAAAGAAAGGAAGAAGATGGAGGACTGGTTTCCCACAGACGGCGCCAAAAATGGTGGGTTCAGAGATGGGTGGATCCGAATCCGATCACTTTACGATTTGTATTTGTGGAGGAAACCACCGGAGCTTCGCCGGAAATGAGAAAGGAGGTTCAACCTGTTGGGACAAGCACAAGAAAGGTCAGAAGGCCAAGCTGGGGGAACTGGGGGTGATACCCAGTTTGGCTCTCCGACGCTCAAGTCAGTTCAAGGTATCAAGAAATATGAATTCAGTCACAGTTGCAGTGATGAAGAATGCTTACTTGTGTAGAAGATGACTTTAGCTATTTATAGTTGAGGGTCAAGGGCCCTTTGGTCATTTGCCTCAAGTGGTCCTGGCCGAATGTTGCCCTAACACGTGGCGCCAAGAGAAAGAAACCTAGGAGGAATCTTCTGCAAAAGTGGCCCAAAGTTAGTGCTGGCAACAGTGGCAGGTGCGCGGGCATGTACGTTGTGTCAGAGAGCCATTTGGGCGGTTGGTAACGAGGGCTTGAAAGCGCGCTCGTGTCAACCTGGAGTACTGGAAGCCAAGACATCCGCTGAGGGGAACGAAGGCTTCAGTTCAAATGACGAGCCAATAGGGGAGGCCACTCTGAGGGAGTGTGACGCTCGAAGAGGGCTCCCTTGGCACGTGGGCGTACCAATCATTTAGTATGTAGGACGCTCGTGGGAGTGACAGCGCTCGTTGGGCTTAACTCCTGAAGAAGGATTGCGCTCGTTGAGCTTGGCGCTCGTGCGCTGATGGGTGCAGCCTTGGGGAGACAGATGTCATCATCTTGGTGATGCCACGTGTCTTAACGTTGGACGATCGTATTTTGACCCCATCAATATATATATATATGATAAATGTATATAATATCTTACACTTATATAATAATTTAAATTATTATAAAAGTCTAGATTTTTAAAATATTATTTTAATTGCACAATTATTTATATATACTTCATAATTGGATTTTATTAAAAAGAAAAATCTATGTATATCATAAAAGTGCGAGTTGTTTCTTACAAAATACAGATCGCCTAAAATACCCTCATAATAATTATATGAATAACAATTAGTTAGAGATAACTATGTAATTAGATATTATAAATTATTAATTTAACTATATATAAAAAGTACTTATTAACTTATATATAATAGGACTCTTGGTACAATTAAAACTTTTTTAACTTAAAAAATATATATATATATAGTTTAACAAGGACTGTTTTAATATTAATATAGGGTTAATTACATATAGACCCCATGGGAGTATTAGAAATTACAACTTGTGACCCTCTTAGTCAAACAATTACATATACACCCATTGAGAAGTTTGAAAGTTACACAAAACACCCATAAATTAGGGTTCTTTTAAATTTTTGATGACATCATCAAACTTTTACTTGATTTTCCTATTTTACCCATTCATTTAGTATAATAATTTTTATTTTAATAATTATTCCTAACTATATCTAGATTGGTATTAAAAATCTAAATTTAATAAATTAAATCATTAATTAATATGAGATGATATGATTTATCATTTCAAATATTAAATTATATATAATAAATATGAATTTAATGGGTTAAATATAATATTTAGAAAATGATGTTACGTATATATATGTAACACGCCAATATACATATGTATTCATACATACTGATGTGTAATATGTATGATATATAACATATATAAATATTACATTATTATATATATATATATATATATATATATATATATATATATATATATATATATATATATATATATATATATATTGCGTTTTCTAATATTATATTTAACCCATTAAATTTAGATTTTCTATATATATAATTTAATATTTAAAATGACAAAATCATATTATTTTGTATTAATTAATGATTTAATTTATTAAATTTAAATTTTCAATACTAATTCAAATCACCAATGATAGGACAACAATATCGTTGCTCGAACGACCTGCAAGGGCTACCAGTACCCGATCGATGATGTCACTTCGTCCCTTTTCACTCTTGTTTTTATCCGAACTCAGTTCTGACAAAGATTGGACTGGACTCCTTCACATTTGTGGCTTTCAAGACTTATCTTCTACCATAACAACCTCATACTTTGACAACGGGTGGTCTGGCTATGTAGCCAAGATCTTTCATAAACCAGTTGCGGAGGGGCATAGCGGGATTCTCTTTTGAAAAACAGGCAAGACGAATGAGAGGAGCTCCTGGTCTTTCGTTCGCTATTCGAATTATATATACTAAATGAAGGGTCAAAATAGGGAAATCAAGTTAAAATTTTGATGATGTCATAAAATATTTAAAAGAACCTTAATTCATGGGTGTTTTGTGTAATTTTCAAACTCCTTAATGGGTGTATGTGTAATTGTTTGACTAAGAGGATCACAAGTTATAGTTTCTAATACTCCCGTGGGAGCTATATGTAATTAACCCTATTAATATATTAGTTAATTGTATTCAAAGCTTAAAATATAAGTTGTCTATTTTTTAATTTAAAACTCTATAATTTAAAATGTTATAATAAGATATATCTAACGAATTGAAAAACATTAAATTAATTCACTTTATAATTTTAATAAAATTTGATAATTAATTAAAACAAAATATGATCTAAATTGAATGAGTTAAATAAGATAAGTTTCAATAAATCAATCATAATGTAATTCTAATTATATAACTCCATAATTCTAATTATCTAAATTCATAAACTTTCTTTAATTATAATCATATTATAATTTTATAAACATATCTAATTATCAAAATAATATAATTGAATAATTTATATAAAATAATTTTCAATTAGCCAATATTAATATAATTATAATTATCTAAATATAATTAACAATATAATATTTCATTAGTTTATACAATAAAATATAAATTAAATGTGTAAATGTTATTTAGATAGGATAATTAACATAGTCTATATGTATTAAATAGTATAAATATAGTTTCTGATTTCTTACATTTAATATATACCACAATTTAGAATTGCATATCGTTAGACCAAAGTTACTTTAAATTAAGAATTCTAAGGAAACTTAATATGTGTGCATGTAAAAATAAGATATAATTTAATTTTATAAATTATTTTTATGGTGTTCAATTAAACCTTCCTTGAGTTTTTTATATTAATTTACTCTTTTAATTATTTCTACAATATATATAAAATAAATAGTAAAATATTAATATAAATCTTAAATAATGTTCGTTAGAGAAATATAAATAAAAAAATGTAATGCAAGATCAATAGCAAATAGAGAATTAAAAAGAGATAAAAAATAATTAGTTAAAAGAAAGAATAGTTGATTTTGATGTATATTGACGCACATACCAAATTAAGGACAAATCCAAATAATATTTTGATTCAATAATGATGTCACTCAATGATGAGTTGTTAATTGTATCATTTAGTGATCATGATTTGAAAGACGTCACAAATTTTTTGAGAATAGTTACAAAATTTAAAATATCACTTATTCAGTAAGGAGATTTTTGAAAATGTGGTTGGACATATTCATACAATCAAGTTTCAAAAGAAATGGTTATCATATGCTCATATTTTGATAGTTTTTGGGTTAAAATATAAAATTATAGCACACAATCAACTTAATCCATTTTTTGTGTAAAATTTTTTTATTAGGAAAAGAATCCCCAACTTTATGAGTGAGTTATAAAACACCATGGTGCATAAATCATGTAGATGAAATAACTTAAATAATTTTTGTATGATGGATGGAGAATGTAAATATCGTTACTCATGTTCGTATTATGAAAACAGAAAGCAAGGTAAAGATGGATATCCGATCTATGGAAGGAGAAGAATCACAATGATGGTCCAAGATCGCAATAAATAACTTTATAACCAATTTGTAGTACCTTATAATCCATATCTCT
Source organism: Lantana camara (assembly GCA_037501455.1). Taxonomy (NCBI): domain Eukaryota; kingdom Viridiplantae; phylum Streptophyta; class Magnoliopsida; order Lamiales; family Verbenaceae; genus Lantana; species Lantana camara. The sequence goes on along the minus strand of CM074863.1, from coordinate 17,767,895 downwards.
TATTAAGTTATAATTCTCACATTAACACAGCCATTTTCTTAAAGTGACAAATGTGAAATTTGCAAATATATTTATAAAGGACATGACAAAGTGTTAAATATAGGACTTTGGGTCATTGCTCTAGAACAATGATCATTGACCAATTTTCAATGTGTGCGAAAAAGCAAAAAAAAAAAAAAATTTATAAAAAATTTCTAGAGCATTATGTATGAGAAATTAATGGAAATATTCGAAAGATTTAGAGAATTAATTGATGACAGGATATAACTAACTATTACAAGAAGAAGAGATTATTTAGTTTTAAAACTTGAGAATTAATTGACTCCAATTTAGGGATAAATATAAACGTTTCTTTCATCTCTTAACCATAACGAGAAGAAAGAGGCTTCGCTCAACCATCACGAGAAGATGAATGAGTAACCAATAATGACCAACTAAAGCACACATTTGGGAGTACTACACCAAACTATTCAGTGGATATACTATCGAAAAGGTGATGAGTGTTGGTATTAGCTTACACCAACGATAAGGTGACATGCACCTGTACAAAGCGCTATCCATTATAATCCCCACATCACCTATTATTTCGAGCCTACTTTTTTCAAACCTATTAGGATATAGTAAGAGACGCGGTGGTGAAATTCATCAATAATTGCATAGAGAGATATCAATTCCCAAGAAGGCTTATCAGACGTTTATTTATCTGATTTTGAAAGTTAATTCTCCAAAAATTTAAACGAGATTCGGCCCATTACGTTGTGTAACGTATTGCTCAAAATGATCGCGAATATGATTATGCCCCGTTTAAACCGTATATCAAAGAAATTGTGAGCCCAAACCAGAATAGTGTTTTTCTCGATCGAGACACCCATTACAATATCTTGATGCTTCAAAAAGTGTTATGAATGATACATCACTCCAAAGAAAAAAGAAAAAAAAAAAGGGATAGTGCTGAAATTTAATCTTGAAAAGGATACAACAAAGCTCAGTGAAATGTTCTAAAGAAAATCTAACCTTCTTCAAATTCCATACAAAAATCATCAATATCAGTAGAGCAAAATGGAGGGGATACAACCGAAGATTTTGTGGAATAGTAAACCGACCGAGGATCTATTGATGTGTGGCATTAGATAAGGTAATCACTCTCGCCTTATTTATTTGTACTCTACATGGAACAACTTACGTATGTGATTTAGGAGGATATTTTAGCCGGACACTAGAAGCTAATTAAGGTATGTCAGAGATCACATCTCTCACTTGCTTTTTACGAACAATATAATATTAGGAGCTAAAACTACTGAAGATGGAACAAAATGTATTTAAAGTATGGTTGGGGCATTTCATATATGATTGAGAAGACTATTTCAATCGGACATTGAAAGTCAATTATGGTATGTCAGAAAGACCCTCACATCTCTCACTTGATTTGCAAATCTACTATGGATCGAGTGATGTGCATCCGTTGTGTGGTTGAGGTGTTTTGCAAGACATCGGGCCTCAAATTAAACTTAAGCAAATCACATGTATTGTTCGCACCTTATGTGTCATTGGACACGAGCCTCAACTTACAGCTTCTCGAACATGGAAGGGGATTGATAGAAGCACTCAGATGGTGGAACCATTTATGGAATAGGTGTCTTTATGGAATGATAGATGATTAGCACAAGGAAAACTCACCAAAATCATTGCAGATAACATTAATGAGAAGTATAAAGAACTTAATTATGGTATGTAATTTCATTGGCACTGATAAAAACTAGAACCTTAATAAGCTGAAAATAGTACTGCTCAAGAAAGAGATGATTAAGATTCTTAGCGTCCCAATTGCGCTGCATGATAATGGAGATTAGAAACTCTGTATTGGGTCGGTTAACAATAAATTTTCCTATAAAACGGTCTATAGTCTGTTTATGGAGGATGAGGCATATGTGAAAATCGAAGATGGACTTGAAAATCACCTTGACCCAGAAGTTCAAAATTTTCTTGTGGCTTTGCCAACATAATAGCTTGCTCATAAATGTACTGAAGTATGACTGGAATTTTGGGGGATGTAATGTATGTACATGTTGCACAGGATGTGAAGATCTGGACCGTGTGTTGAGAAGTCATCTGTTGGCACTCTGGGTGTGGGAAAAAATTGTTAATGTATAGACTGATCTTCGTGGATTGTGAGGGTCGAACGAGCTCAAAGAGAGCTTTAATAGCAAAATTCAAAGCGACGTATTACCAGAATATTCAGAGTGAATTGTCGTAATTTTGACGCTTTGAAATTTTTAGAAAGCACGAAACTGGTGGAGCTATTAGAATATTGTGAAGTCTAAGAGCGTCATTTTTTGCCACATAAAAGAGTTATCTGATGCCTCAATACTAATCAGTGAGGACAAGAGACACAAGCAAAATAAAATTTTTGTTGAGTAGTCGTGGAATAAATTTGATAAGGGATTCGGTTAGGGAGATCATTCAAGATGACAACGAAAGATGAGTGCTAGGATACACTATGAATCTTCATAAAGATTCAATAAATGTGGCAAAGTTATTAGGTTTACATGAGGGATTTGACATTAGCTTGGAAGAGGGCACTTCTCAAAGAATAATGTGGAGATTGATTCGAACATGGTGGTGAAATGGATGACGGAGGATATTGAAAAACACCCATAAAAAATTTAATTTTTTATTAGTGAAATATACTCCACGAACTTTGGAAATTTTGGATTAAACACGTATCGGGAGAAAAAGAATAAAAATGATGTGAATACTTTTAGTACCTTAATTTATTTAATAAATATAATAACCAACCTTATTTAAATAAACTAAAGGTTAAACGTGCAACGCACGTTCGTTTCACTAGTACATTTAAATATCTATATGTGGACGTAACTGGATTTAATTAGTATATACATTTATAGTTGATAATATATCTACATTGATAATTTTTACTTGCAAGTACTATTTTATCATATACTTCACAAATATATCAATACGAGTTTAATTTGAAAACACTCCACTTAATATATTAATATATTATTAATTTTTTAAATATTATATATAAGTATTTCTAAATCACAAATGTCTTTTTATATAAGAAGTATATTGCAACAATAATTTTTGGCTGAGGCCAGATATATAGAAGTATATTCCTTTTTATCTAATGTTGGATATATGCCTCTTGATATATTTTCTTACCTTGACATTTAAAGTGTCATTAGGAATTTCAAAAACATTTAAAAGGGTGTTTGAAAAATTATTTCTTTGGTTGTTCCACATCGAAATTTTAGTAAAATACGGAAAACGTTACTGAGTTAAGTAGACTATTAAATCGTGGAACCGCGCATATTGAATATGTGAAACATGTTAAAGTATGACCTAGAAAAAGTCTTATTTCGAGGGCAACTTTAATTTGTTTTTACTAGTACCATTAAAAGAAAAAAAATATGTCTGGTTTGTTTGGCATGCAACAAAGACCTTCTGCAGGCAAGATTGCTTTGGACTAAATCGTTTATCCTCACGCATACAAAATTTTCATTTATTACCTAGAGAACATCGATATCTATGTTGTTTAGCATTCAAATCTGTTAGGCAATTGATTTAAGGTTGACATATTTAATGTTGTCCCCAGCTGAGTGTATTCGAGGACAAAAACTTTGTTTCCATTTGGCAGAAACATAAAAACAAAGAACTCAAAGCCGGAAACTTATCATTTTTAATAATGGATTATGAGTTGCCTAACATAGTAATTCTAATTAGTATAATAATTTTATCTGCCTTCATAAACATACCCCTTTAATAAGTCAAAGTTTAGTTGAGCAACAAGATTTTGCATTAGTGCAAGATAATGGATTCATCAAATGACACTGCTGCCAAGGGCCCAACGGTTGATGGACTAGGCCAAAATCGAAAAGCTGAATCGGTACGAGTTTCCGAGAGCATCTGGAACGAAGAGCACGAAGATGAACAAGAATACCGCAGAAAAACGCGTAAACGTCTCATGATCATAGGAATTTCTTTCATCATCCTGGCTCTGCTCATAATCGGTGCAATAATCGGAGTTCTCATTCCAATGCACGCGAAAAACCATTCGTCCTCGTTTTTCGGGAGTAGAGATACGATCATAAAGATATGTAACTCTACATTATATCAAGATTCTTGCTATTCTAGCATATACTCCCTCAAGTTATCTTCATCCTCGGGCGGGAAATCGAATTCGAACCACCCTGATAGTCCAATGGAGATCTTCATGCTTTCTCTACAGGTGGCCCTCAATGAGCTAGTCAGGGTGAAATCTTCCATGTCGAAAAGGGTTGTTTCCTTCCGAAAAAATGATAACTCTGTCATTGCACGAAACGCGTTAGATACTTGTGTATATCTAATCCAGAATGCCATTGATCATGTAAACATGTCCATATTGCAGCTAGATAGCAATGTTATTGACCGGATAATTTCAGCAAATCTGGTGAGTGACCTCAGGACATGGCTAAGTACTGCAATAACCGATCAACAGACGTGTTTGGATGGGCTAATGGAGTTTGAAGACAAATATATTTCTCCATCACTGCAGGAAGAAGTACATAGATCAATGAAGAACGCTACCATCTTTACGAGTAACAGTCTAGCAATCATTTCCAATATGTTTACGATCATTGAAGGCTTTCGGATTCCAGTTGATAGGAAACTGCTTCAGGAACAGGAAGGGCTTTTGAAGCTGAGACCTAACTTGACAGTAGCGAAAGATGGCAGCGGGGATTATCGGAGTATAAACGAGGCTGTAAACGTTGTGCCTAAGAGAAGTCAGGAAAGATTCTTTATTTATGTGAAAGAAGGGGAATATGAAGAAAATGTGTTTGTTGGTTCTGAGTATTGGAATGTTGTTATATATGGAGATGGAATGAACAAGACTATAGTTTCTGCTCGACTCAACAACGCTGATGGAGTTGCGACATTTAATTCAGGGACCTTCAGTAAGTTCTCTGTTCAAATTTCTATACGAAGTGGCTTTTATTACGAAATCTGAAGTGTTCGTTTAATTTCATTGGGAGAAAAAATGTGCTAATTTTGTAACGAATCAAAGCAACAAATGACTGCACTCCTCTAGAAACCTTTCACTAATCATCAATGTCCAAATTATGGTATAGATTCCACTTCTTAAATAAGTGCAATTTTATGCTGTCAGGTTTAACCTAATTACAAAAACTTCCCTTAATGTTTAACAAATTACAAGAACTTCTCATGAAAGAATTTGCATTACATTAGATGCATCGATGAATTTTAATAATTTCATACAAAACTTTTTTCAGAATACTATATCTTAAACTTGATGCTTACTAATCAATATTTAACATTAAATTCATGACTGAAAAAAAATGTGCCAAGGTGAATGTTGAAGTTATGACAGGGTAAGTAGTTGTAATTTCTAAAAACTAAGGGGAAGTTTGTGTAATTAGGTTAAACCTCACTATATGTCGATGTAATTATCCCTATTTATTTTTCAACGAATCGAGACGACAAACGACTGAATCCTTCCAGAATATCGCAGTAGTCGAAGGGAGAGGCTTCATCGCCCAAGACATAGGATTCAGAAACACGGCCGGCCCCAAAAAGCTCCAAGCTGTAGCCCTACGGTCCTCAGCCGACCGTTCAATTTTCGACAGTTGCCTCTTTGATGGTTTCCAAGACACACTCTATGCACACACAAACCGCCAGTTCTACAGAAACTGCCTAATCATCGGCACAATTGACTTCATCTTCGGAAATGCAGCTGCAGTGTTCCAAAACTGCAGCATTCAGCCTCGCCAGCCGATCCCCGGCCAGTACAACACCATCACAGCACAGAGCAAATCAGACCCAAATGAGAACACGGGCTTCGCAATCCAGCAGTGTCGGATAAGCCCGTTTGGAAACCTGACGGCCCGTACTTTTCTTGGAAGGCCCTGGAATAATTGCTCGACGACTATAATCATGGAGACGGATATCGATGGGATTATAGATCGTGAGGGATGGATTGCATGGGAGCCTGATATGGAGGCGCCTGATACTATATTTTACGCTGAGTATAATAATTCAGGGCCTGGATCGAGTCTCGTTCGACGTGTTACGTGGAGTGGATACAAGCGGAATGTTACGGAAGAGGAAGCTGGAAAATTTTCTGTAGAGAACTTTATCCAGGGTGATAAATGGATACCTGGAGGAAAATTAGAGTATGATTCACACTTATGATGAAATTCTTTTGTCATTTTTTCCCCCTTTTTAATTTAATTTTCATGCTTGTGATTTGTATTATAACATTGAAACAATTACAAAACCAATTTTTAGCGTCCTAGATGTACAAGGTAAAATAAACATACTCTTGAGTTTTGAAGAATCAATCAAAATGGGGATTTATATTTTATACCATTCAATTTTAGTATAGTATTCGTTATTGCTTGTTTTCTTTTTTTCAAATTATGCTTGTGATTATGCTGGAATTTGTCTTAGAAACCCTTCTTTTTTTAATTTTCCCTTTTTGGCTTTATATCACAAAATGCTTGTGATAGGATTTGAGTCAGTTTGACCACTAAGGGGTAGAATTCGGGTTTTTCTTTTTAGTTGGTCAATCAATAAGATATAAAACTCTATTTACCAACGGTAATTGTGTGACACCCTGAGTTCGTGAGCTCGCTTGACCCAAGTGTACTTTTCGAGCCCAAAGGGATATGGAGATGGGGTGATGATCTCTTATCTATGATTTTACATAGTTTTTTGCCTACCTTCGGCCTGATTTCCCCACAAATCATTCAACCAACATTCCCTCACAAACTCTCATGTCTGATTAAGTGTTTGTGTGTTCAAAGTCCAAGCCATCAACCCACGCGATGCAACATTCATCAAGCACACGCACGTCGATATACAGAACAACTCAACCTTATATTATTACTCAACCAATCCACAATACAAGAAACATCTAAGGCTTGCACACAAACTCCATTCGTGCGACTCTTAGAACATATCACAATATATATATCATTTGTCGTGGACATCCCAATAAGTTAGGAAAACCAACGAGTCAAAAGCTACCAGGTGTCGGACAATTTTACCCAGCCAAAACCATCCAAGAAACCCCATTCTTGCATAACCGTCACCAGCCTCGCGCCAAAGCTTGCCTTTGTCCCGCGCGCAATAATCATCTTGCGCCGCGTCCGCCTTCCTTTGCGTGTGTTGTCCGCCATGCGCGCGCAACCTTTGCCTTGTTGCACACACTGCTCAACTGGTGCCCAACATATGCGCGCAACACATTACCACACATTGTCCTCACACGATGCCCATTCGACGTGCGCAACACTTAGTCAAAATCCCAACGCATCCTAAACACATACGCTTATTTTAGCCAACCACAAGACATTACATCAAGACAACTCCTTTACTCGCATGAGCCTGTTCTCCCATCGCAATTCAAAGCTTCAAGAGGCTAACAGATATCCACTAGCTACACTTACAAAAGAATTTTCATTAATTACATTCACATAAAAAATAATATTTATCAGCTACATGTGAACTCTTGGATTTATGAGCAGAATTTATTTCTTTTTTACTTTCTTGGAGTGGAATAGGAGCATCACAAGTGCATACCAAAACGTACCAAAAAATTCAAACACAAAAATTCTAATTAAAATAATACGATACTGAACTGCTGAGCTTTAATCACTTCTAATTTAGCAACCTTTCTGAGATGGGCCTTTCGTGCTTTCCATATGTTATATGATGACTCGAACCCACTAGTATAACAAAACTCAATTATTGATTTGGAATTACGTATTTAAATAGATCATCACAACTATATATATGCCAATTGTTTAAAAGATAATAACCAGACGAGCGTCTCATATGTCCATATTACTCAAATAATTTGTATACATATATGGCCCATTTCATACACCTGAATCTCAATATAATTAATTATAACGAAAGCATACCACATAACTGATATGCAGGAATTGATTTATGTAGAAACTAAATTGTCTTGGAAAAGGAATTGACTGATTTGTTTTTCAATAATTATATTAATTATATATCTTTTGATAAATCCAACCGAAAATATATAGAAATTGAAAGAGATTGAATAGTATCTTTCATGTTATAAATAATTAATTTAGAGCTTTAATTAATAGAGCAATAACGTAATGAATTATTATCTACGGCCATAATGCCAATCACATCGTCAAAACTCACAAAAGTATCCCAGCCTTCTATTTCCCTTCTGAAAGAGGTAACTCTCTCTCTCTCTCTCTCTCTTCTCGAATGATCCATATTTTGGACGAAATCTTGTTTTTAAACTAAACTTAGAATTTCGAGACAATGAAAAACAAATCAATAAGGCATTTAAAATTATTTACATTATTTTAGAGAAAATCTGTAACAAAAATATTGAGAAAATTTTATTTTAATATCATTACAAATTCAACAGTAAAATTAGGTTATATCTTGCTATTTTGCATGCAGACAACACATATTGTTCTTGACAGGGACGGAGCCAGGATTTCATGGAAGGGGGGCCGAAAATAAAAAATATATATAATATTTTTTTAAAATAAATATTATTTTATTAAAAATAAAAATATTATTTTATTCGATATATATAAATAAAACAAATATAATTTAAAACAATTATAACGTAAAATTTAACTTATTATTTTATCATTAAAGTCTCAAGAAAATAGGTGCATTGTCATGAATTGTTGAAGTGTAAACTCTCAAGAAAATAGATGCATTATCATGAATTGTTAAAGTGTCATGGTGTATTGCTATTTTAATGTAAAGCTCCAAATTCCTTTTACTCATAGTTCCTATATAAATTAAAAAAATCATGGACTCAATTTAATATGATTTAAAATAAAATAGTAAGTCAAATAACAAAACAACGTAAACAAATGAAAAATCATTTATCTTTAACTATTCTGATAGTCATAGACATAAAGATAACTTAACAAATTAATTATAAATGTTATCCATAATTTAAAAAATAATTAAAATTATTATTTAAAATACAAATTTTTAACTAAATAATTTATCCATATTAAAAAAAAAACTAAAATTAACATGATTGTCTTCCTAATAAAAGTCAAATTAAAATTATTATTTAGATACAATCTTTAAACTAAATAATCTATCCATAAGTAAAATTAATAGAGTTATCTTAATAATAAATAAAGAAATCTTAATATACATAACTCATTGATGAGACCCAAAATCACACTCGAATCAGAGCCGTCCACGTGTCAACGCTTCGGAGACTGAGAGTCTGGACGCTCGCATTGATGGGCTCGCGGACCTTCCCAGCCCACGGGCTTGCTTATCAGTACAGATCAGTGGGCCTCGGCCAACTGCTCAGGTGAAGGGCTCAAGTTAACCGGTTTGACGCTCGCATCACGGCCCTCAGGGACACCTTCCTTAAGGAGGTGCCTACCTGAGGGCCCCTTCCCGATGCTCGGGACTTTGGCGCTCAAGGGTCATCTACCGTGGGGAGGCCATCCGTACACTCTTCGAGCGTCACCAGCATTCGTGCATGATCATACTCCATTGCGAGGGATCCGAACCTTAGTGAAGAGGATCTTGGGCCTTCCTCACATGCGACCCTCGCCAACAGCCTCTGACACAAAGGTAGTGCGCACCTTGTACCTGACACGCCGCCTACTTTTCAGAGCCGTCACTCTCATATCACCACAGGCAGCCACGTGTTAGGGCAACACATGTTTGGGACCACACGGTCAGATTACCTAATCTACCCTCACCCCTAACATATAAATAAGGGAGAACACTTGCATTCTTCCCTAAGTCATCTTCCTCATATTCACGCACTCATACACAGTTCTGGGCATCTTTCCTCTATCTTCGCAAGCTCTGTAATCTCATTCACCACAGTTGCATCACCTTTACACCATACACTCTTGGTGTTATCCTAGTTGGAAGAATCCACGCTCAAAGAGGAAACCCAGTTTCTGAGGCTCTCACGCCCGTGATGGTCTTTCCCTTTTCACACAAATACTAAAGTGTTGTTGCATTTAGGAAACTCAGATTCCCGCACCATCATTTTTGGCGCCGTCTGTGGGAAATCCATCACAACTACCATCATCTCAGTCTTCCTCTGAAAGCTAGTTGAGATATAACACCTTTTGATTCTGAAAATGGTAACCGTCACCCGGTCTGGAGCTGTGGGGGACAAGGGCACTCTTCCCCCAGTCAACGAAACGAACGCTGAGAGCAACGTCCCCGCCGGAGGTACAAACCCACTTGCTGCGGGGAATGGGGGCGATAATCCAGACACAGCGGCAGCAACTCTCCCACAGGGAGGGGACGCTATGGGGGTGCCCAGGTCCGTTGTTCCACCAACAACTCATACCTCCAACGCTTCCTTCCCTTACTCAGGCA